>OY284414.1:28377563-29858845 GCA_958301585.1 Merodon equestris
GTAGGTCTCTCAAAAATAAGGCAAAAAACAGGCAAGAACTTAGAAAAAGACGTCTTTTAGAGTTGAAAACTACTATATAAAACATAAAATGTCAATATCTTTGGCGTCCTTACACCTATCGATGCAGCGATACCACCGTCTTTTAGAGCATCCGATAAGCTATAAAATGCGATACAGAGTTTTTGTAAGTCCTCTCAAAAATAAGGCAAAAAACAGTCAAGAACTTAGAAAAAGACGTCTTTTAGAGTTGAAAACTACTACATAAAACATAAAATGTCAATATCTTTGGCGTCCTTACACCTATCGATGCAGCGATACCACCATCTTTTAGAGCATCTGATAAGCTATTAAATGCAGTACAGAGTTTTTGTAGGTCTCTCAAAAATAAGGCAAAAACAGGCAAGAACTTAGAAAAAGACGTCTTTTAGAGTTGAAAACTACTATATAAAACATAAAATGTCAATATCTTGGAGTCCTTACACCTATCGATGCAGCGATACCACCGTCTTTAGAGCATCCGATAGGCTATAAAATGCGATACAGAGTTTTTGTAAGTCTCTCAAAAATAAGGCAAAAACAGTCAAGAACTTAGAAAAAGACGTCTTTTAGAGTTGAAAACTACTACATAAAACATAAAATGTCAATATCTTTGGCGTCCTTACACCTATCGATGCAGCGATACCACCGTCTTTTAGAGCACCCGATAAGCTATAAAATGCGATACAGAGTTTTTGTAAGTCTCTCAAAAATAAGGCAAAAACAGGCAAGAACTTAGAAAAAAGACGTTTTTTAGAGTTGAAAAACTACTATATAAAACATAAATGTCAATATCTTTGGCGTCCTTACACCTATCGATGCAGCGATACCACCATCTTTTAGAGCATCTGATAAGCTATTAAATGCAGTTCAGAGTTTTTGTAGGTCTCTCAAAAACAAGGCAAAAATAGGTCAAGAACTTAGAAAAGACGTCTTTTAGAGTTGAAAACTACTATATAAAACATAAAATGTCAATATCTTTGGCGTCCTTACACCTATCGATGCAGCGATACCACCGTCTTTTAGAGCATCCGATAAGCTATAAAATGCGATACAGAGTTTTTGTAAGTCTCTCAAAAATAAGGCAAAAACAGGCAAGAACTTAGAAAAAGACGTCTTTTAGAGTTGGAAACTACTACATAAAACATAAAATGTCAATATCTTTGGCGTCCTTACACCCATCGATGCAGCGATACCACCATCTTTTAGAGCATCTGATAAGCTATAAAGCAGTTCAGAGTTTTTGTAGGTCTCTCAAAAACAAGGCAAAAATAGGTCAAGAACTTAGAAAAGACGTCTATTATAGTTGAAAACTACTATATAAACATAAAATGTCAATATCTTTGGCGTCCTTACACCTTTCGATGCAGCGATACCACCGTCTTTTAGAGCACCCGATAAGCTATAAAATGCGATACAGAATTTTTGTAAGTCTCTCAAAAATAAGGCAAAAACAGGCAAGAACTTAAAAAGACGTCTTTTAGAGTTGAAAACTACTATATAAAACATAAAATGTCAATATCTTTGGCGTCCTTACACCTATCGATGCAGCGATACCACCGTCTTTTAGAGCATCCGATAAGCTATAAAATGCGATACAGAGTTTTTGTAAGTCTCTCAAAAATAAGGCAAAAACAGGCAAGAACTTAGAAAAAGACGTCTTTTAGAGTTGAAAACTACTACATAAAACATAAAATGTCAATATCTTTGGCGTCCTTACACCTATCGATGCAGCGATATCACCTTCTTTTAGAGCATCCGATAAGCTATTAAAATGCGATACAGAGTTTTTGTAAGTCTCTCAAAAATAAGGCAAAAAATAGGTCAAGAACTTAGAAAAGACGTCTTTTAGAGTTGAAAAACTACTATATAAAACATAAAATGTCAATATCTTTGGCGTCCTTACACCTATCGATGCAGCGATACCACCGTCTTTTAGAGCATCCGATAAGCTATAAAATGCGATACAGAGTTTTGTAAGTCTCTCAAAAATAAGGCAAAAACAGGCAAGAACTTAGAAAAAGACGTCTTTTAGAGTTGAAAACTACTACATAAAACATAAAATGTCAATATCTTTGGGCGTCCTTACACCTATCGATGCAGCGATATCACCTTCTTTTAGAGCATCCGATAAGCTATAAAATGCGATACAGAGTTTTTGTAAGTCTCTCAAAAAATAAGGCAAAAACAGTCAAGAACTTAGAAAAAGACGTCTTTTAGAGTTGAAAACTACTACATAAAACATAAAATGTCAATATCTTTGGCGTCCTTACACCTATCGATGCAGCGATACCACCATCTTTTAGAGCCTCTGATAAGCTATTAAATGCGATACAGAGTTTTGTAAGTCTCTCAAAAATAAGGCAAAAACAGTCAAGAACTTAGAAAAGACGTCTATTAGAGTTGAAAACTACTATATAAAACATAAAATGTCAATATCTTTGGCGTCCTTACACCTTTCGATGCAGCGATACCACCGTCTTTTAGAGCATCCGATAAGCTATAAAATGCGATACAGAGTTTTTGTAAGTCTCTCAAATATAAGGCAAAAACAGGCAAGAACTTAGAAAAAGACGTCTTTTAGAGTTGAAAACTACTACATAAAACATAAAATGTCAATATCTTTGGCGTCCTTACACCTATCGATGCAGCGATATCACCTTCTTTTAGAGCATCTGATAAGCTATTAAATGCAGTACAGAGTTTTTGTAGGTCTCTCAAAAATAGGCAAAAACAGGCAAGAACTTAGAAAAGACGTCTTTTAGAGTTGAAAACTACTATATAAAACATAAAATGTCAATATCTTTGGCGTCCTTACACCTATCGATGCAGCGATACCACCGTCTTTTAGAGCATCCGATAAGCTATAAAATGCGATACAGAGTTTTTGTAAGTCTCTCAAAAATAAGGCAAAAACAGTCAAGAACTTAGAAAAAGACGTCTTTTAGAGTTGAAAACTACTACATAAAACATAAAATGTCAATATCTTTGGCGTCCTTACACCTATCGATGCAGCGATACCACCATCTTTTAGAGCCTCTGATAAGCTATTAAATGCAGTACAGAGTTTTTGTAAGTCTCTCAAAAATAAGGCAAAAACAGGCAAGACTTAGAAAAATGACGTCTTTAGAGTTGAAAACTACTACATAAAACATAAAATGTCAATATCTTTGGCGTCCTTACACCTATCGATGCAGCGATACCACCATCTTTTAGAGCATCTGATAAGCTATTAAATGCAGTACAGAGTTTTTGTAGGTCTCTCAAAAATAAGGCAAAAACAGGCAAGAACTTAGAAAAAGACGTCTTTTAGAGTTGAAAACTACTATATAAAACATAAAATGTCAATATCTTTGGCGTCCTTACACCTATCGATGCAGCGATACCACCGTCTTTAGAGCATCCGATAAGCTATAAAATGCGATACAGAGTTTTTGTAAGTCTCTCAAAAATAAGGCAAAAACAGGCAAGAACTTAGAAAAAGACGTCTTTTAGAGTTGAAAACTACTACATAAAACATAAAATGTCAATATCTTTGGCGTCCTTACACCTATCGATGCAGCGATATCACCTTCTTTTAGAGCATCTGATAAGCTATTAAATGCAGTACAGAGTTTTTGTAGGTCTCTCAAAAATAAGGCAAAAACAGGCAAGAACTTAGAAAAAGACGTCTTTTAGAGTTGAAAACTACTATATAAAACATAAATGTCAATATCTTTGGCGTCCTTACACCCTATCGATGCAGCGATACCACCGTCTTTTAGAGCATCCGATAAGCTATAAAATGCGATACAGAGTTATGTAAGTCTCTCAAAATAAGGCAAAAACAGGCAAGAACTTAGAAAAGACGTCTTTTAGAGTTGAAAACTACTACATAAAACATAAAATGTCAATATCTTTGGCGTCCTTACACCCATCGATGCAGCGATACCACCATCTTTTAGAGCATCTGATAAGCAATTAAATGCAGTTCAGAGTTTTTGTAGGTCTCTCAAAAACAAGGCAAAAATAGGTCAAGAACTTAGAAAAGACGTCTTTTAGAGTTGAAAACTACTATATAAAACATAAAATGTCAATATCTTTGGCGTCCTTACACCTATCGATGCAGCGATATCACCTCTTTTAGAGCATCTGATAAGCTATTAAATGCAGTACAGAGTTTTTGTAGGTCTCTCAAAAATAAGGCAAAAACAGGCAAGAACTTAGAAAAAGACGTCTTTTAGAGTTGAAAACTACTATATAAAACATAAAATGTCAATATCTTTGGCGTCCTTACACCTATCGATGCAGCGATACCACCGTCTTTTAGAGCATCCGATAAGCTATAAAATGCGATACAGAGTTTTTGTAAGTCTCTCAAAAATAAGGCAAAAACAGGCAAGAACTTAGAAAAAGACGTCCTTTTAGAGTTGAAAACTACTACATAAACATAAAATGTCAATATCTTTGGCGTCCTTACACCCATCGATGCAGCGATACCACCATCTTTTAGAGCATCTGATAAGCTATTAAATGCAGTTCAGAGTTTTTGTAGGTCTCTCAAAAACAAGGCAAAAATAGGTCAAGAACTTAGAAAAGACGTCTTTTAGAGTTGAAAACTACTATATAAAACATAAAATGTCAATATCTTTGGCGTCCTTACACCTATCGATGCAGCGATATTCATACCTTCTTTTAGAGCATCTGATAAGCTATTAAATGCAGTACAGAGTTTTTAGTAGGTCTCTCAAAAATAAGGCAAAAACAGGCAAGAACTTAGAAAAAGACGTCTTTTAGAGTTGAAAACTACTATATAAAACATAAAATGTCAATATCTTTGGCGTCCTTACACCTATCGATGCAGCGATACCACCGTCTTTTAGAGCATCCGATAAGCTATAAAATGCGATACAGAGTTTTTGTAAGTCTCTCAAAAATAAGGCAAAAACAGTCAAGAACTTAGAAAAAGACGTCTTTTAGAGTTGAAAACTACTACATAAAACATAAAATGTCAATATCTTTGGCGTCCTTACACCTATCGATGCAGCGATACCGACCATCTTTTAGAGCATCTAATAAGCTATTAAATGCAGTACAGAGTTTTTGTAAGTCTCTCAAAAATAAGGCAAAAACAGGCAAGAACTTAGAAAAAGACGTCTTTTAGAGTTGAAAACTACTACATAAAACATAAAATGTCAATATCTTTGGCGTCCTTACACCTATCGATGCAGCGATACCACCATCTTTTAGAGCATCTGATAAGCTATTAAATGCAGTACAGAGTTTTTGTAGGTCTCTCAAAAATAAGGCAAAAACAGGCAAGAACTTAGAAAAAGACGTCTTTTAGAGTTGAAAACTACTATATAAAACATAAAATGTCAATATCTTTGGAGTCCTTACACCTATCGATGCAGCGATACCACCGTCTTTTAGAGCATCCGATAGGCTATAAAATGCGATACAGAGTTTTTGTAAGTCTCTCAAAAATAAGGCAAAAACAGTCAAGAACTTAGAAAAAGACGTCTTTTAGAGTTGAAAACTACTACATAAAACATAAAATGTCAATATCTTTGGCGTCCTTACACCTATCGATGCAAGCGATACCACCGTCTTTTAGAGCACCCGATAAGCTATAAAATGCGATACAGAGTTTTTGTAAGTCTCTCAAAAATAAGGCAAAAACAGGCAAGAACTTAGAAAAAGACGTTTTTTAGAGTTGAAAACTACTATATAAAACATAAAATGTCAATATCTTTGGCGTCCTTACACCTATCGATGCAGCGATACCACCATCTTTTAGAGCATCTGATAAGCTATTAAATGCAGTTCAGAGTTTTTGTAGGTCTCTCAAAAACAAGGCAAAAATAGGTCAAGAACTTAGAAAAGACGTCTTTTAGAGTTGAAAACTACTATATAAAACATAAAATGTCAATATCTTTGGCGTCCTTACACCTATCGATGCAGCGATACCACCGTCTTTTAGAGCATCCGATAAGCTATAAAATTGCGATACAGAGTTTTTGTAAGTCTCTCAAAAATAAGGCAAAAACAGCAAGAACTTAGAAAAAGACGTCTTTTAGAGTTGGAAACTACTACATAAAACATAAAATGTCAATATCTTTGGCGTCCTTACACCATCGATGCAGCGATACCACCATCTTTTAGAGCATCTGATAAGCTATTAAATGCAGTTCAGCAGTTTTTGTAGGTCTCTCAAAAACAAGGCAAAAATAGGTCAAGAACTTAGAAAAGACGTCTATTAGAGTTGAAAACTACTATATAAAACATAAAATGTCAATATCTTTGGCGTCCTTACACCTTTCGATGCAGCGATACCACCGTCTTTTAGAGCACCCGATAAGCTATAAAATGCGATACAGAATTTTTGTAAGTCTCTCAAAATAAGGCAAAAACAGGCAAGAACTTAGAAAAAGACGTCTTTTAGAGTTGAAAACTACTATATAAAACATAAAATGTCAATATCTTTGGCGTCCTTACACCTATCGATGCAGCGATACCACCGTCTTTTAGAGCATCCGATAAGCTATAAAATGCGATACAGAGTTTTTGTAAGTCTCTCAAAAATAAGGCAAAAACAGGCAAGAACTTAGAAAAAGACGTCTTTTAGAGTTGAAAACTACTACATAAAAACATAAAATGTCAATATCTTTGGCGTCCTTACACCTATCGATGCAGCGATATCACCTTCTTTTAGAGCATCCGATAAGCTATAAAATGCGATACAGAGTTTTTGTAAGTCTCTCAAAAATAAGGCAAAAATAGGTCAAGAACTTAGAAAAAGGACGTCTTTTAGAGTTGAAAACTACTATATAAAACATAAAATGTCAATATCTTTGGCGTCCTTACACCTATCGATGCAGCGATACCACCGTCTTTTAGAGCATCCGATAAGCTATAAAATGCGATACAGAGTTTTTGTAAGTCTCTCAAAAATAAGGCAAAAACAGGCAAGAACTTAGAAAAAGACGTCTTTTAGAGTTGAAAACTACTACATAAAACATAAAATGTCAATATCTTTGGCGTCCTTACACCTATCGATGCAGCGATATCACCTTCTTTTAGAGCATCCGATAAGCTATAAAATGCGATACAGAGTTTTTGTAAGTCTCTCAAAAATATAAGGCAAAAACAGTCAAGAACTTAGAAAAAGACGTCTTTTAGAGTTGAAAACTACTACATAAAACATAAAATGTCAATATCTTTGGCGTCCTTACACCTATCGATGCAGCGATACCACCATCTTTTAGAGCCTCTGATAAGCTATTAAATGCGATACAGAGTTTTTGTAAGTCTCTCAAAAATAAGGCAAAAACAGTCAAGAACTTAGAAAAGACGTCTATTAGAGTTGAAAACTACTATATAAAACATAAAATGTCAATATCTTTGGCGTCCTTACACCTTTCGATGCAGCGATACCACCGTCTTTTAGAGCATCCGATAAGCTATAAAATGCGATACAGAGTTTTTGTAAGTCTCTCAAAAATAAGGCAAAAACAGGCAAGAACTAGAAAAAGACGTCTTTTAGAGTTGAAAACTACTACATAAAACATAAAATGTCAATATCTTTGGCGTCCTTACACCTATCGATGCAGCGATATCACCTTCTTTTAGAGCATCTGATAAGCTATTAAATGCAGTACAGAGTTTTTGTAGGTCTCTCAAAAATAAGGCAAAAACAGGCAAGAACTTAGAAAAAGACGTCTTTTAGAGTTGAAAACTACTATATAAAACATAAAATGTCAATATCTTTGGCGTCCTTACACCTATCGATGCAGCGATACCACCGTCTTTTAGAGCATCCGATAAGCTATAAAATGCGATACAGAGTTTTTGTAAGTCTCTCAAAAATAAGGCAAAAACAGTCAAGAACTTAGAAAAAGACGTCTTTTAGAGTTGAAAACTACTACATAAAACATAAAATGTCAATATCTTTGGCGTCCTTACACCTATCGATGCAGCGATACCACCATCTTTTAGAGCCTCTGATAAGCTATTAAATGCAGTACAGAGTTTTTGTAAGTCTCTCAAAATAAGGCAAAAACAGGCAAGAACTTAGAAAAAGACGTCTTTTAGAGTTGAAAACTACTACATAAACATAAAATGTCAATATCTTTGGCGTCCTTACACCTATCGATGCAGCGATACCACCATCTTTTAGAGCATCTGATAAGCAATTAAATGCAGTACAGAGTTTTTGTAGGTCTCTCAAAAATAAGGCAAAAACAGGCAAGAACTTAGAAAAGACGTCTTTTAGAGTTGAAAAACTACTATATAAAACATAAAATGTCAATATCTTTGGCGTCCTTACACCTATCGATGCAGCGATACCACCGTCTTTTAGAGCATCCGATAAGCTATAAAATGCGATACAGAGTTTTTGTAAGTCTCTCAAAAATAAGGCAAAAACAGGCAAGAACTTAGAAAAAGACGTCTTTTAGAGTTGAAAACTACTACATAAAACATAAAATGTCAATATCTTTGGCGTCCTTACACCTATCGATGCAGCGATATCACCTTCTTTTAGAGCATCTGATAAGCTATTAAATGCAGTACAGAGTTTTTGTAGGTCTCTCAAAAATAAGGCAAAAACAGGCAAGAACTTAGAAAAAGACGTCTTTTAGAGTTGAAAACTACTATATAAAACATAAAATGTCAATATCTTTGGCGTCCTTACACCTATCGATGCAGCGATACCACCGTCTTTTAGAGCATCCGATAAGCTATAAAATGCGATACAGAGTTTTTGTAAGTCTCTCAAAAATAAGGCAAAAACAGGCAAGAACTTAGAAAAAGACGTCTTTTAGAGTTGAAAACTACTACATAAAACATAAAATGTCAATATCTTTGGCGTCCTTACACCCATCGATGCAGCGATACCACCATCTTTTAGAGCATCTGATAAGCTATTAAATGCAGTTCAGAGTTTTTGTAGGTCTCTCAAAAACAAGGCAAAAATAGGTCAAGAACTTAGAAAAGACGTCTTTTAGAGTTGAAAACTACTATATAAAACATAAAATGTCAATATCTTTGGCGTCCTTACACCTATCGATGCAGCGATATCACCTTCTTTTAGAGCATCTGATAAGCTATTAAATGCAGTACAGAGTTTTTGTAGGTCCTCTCAAAAATAAGGCAAAAACAGGCAAGAACTTAGAAAAAGACGTCTTTTAGAGTTGAAAACTACTATATAAAACATAAAATGTCAATATCTTTGGCGTCCTTACACCTATCGATGCAGCGATACCACCGTCTTTTAGAGCATCCGATAAGCTATAAAATGCGATACAGAGTTTTTGTAAGTCTCTCAAAAATAAGGGCAAAAACAGTCAAGAACTTAGAAAAAGACGTCTTTTAGAGTTGAAAACTACTACATAAAACATAAAATGTCAATATCTTTGGCGTCCTTACACCTATCGATGCAGCGATACCACCATCTTTTAGAGCATCTGATAAGCTATTAAATGCAGTACAGAGTTTTTGTAAGTCTCTCAAAAATAAGGCAAAAACAGGCAAGAACTTAGAAAAAGACGTCTTTTAGAGTTGAAAACTACTACATAAAACATAAAATGTCAATATCTTTGGCGTCCTTACACCTATCGATGCAGCGATACCACCATCTTTTAGAGCATCTGATAAGCTATTAAATGCAGTACAGAGTTTTTTGTAGGTCTCTCAAAAATAAGGCAAAAACAGGCAAGAACTTAGAAAAAGACGTCTTTTAGAGTTGAAAACTACTATATAAAACATAAAATGTCAATATCTTTGGAGTCCTTACACCTATCGATGCAGCGATACCACCGTCTTTTAGAGCATCCGATAGGCTATAAAATGCGATACAGAGTTTTTGTAAGTCTCTCAAAAATAAGGCAAAAACAGTCAAGAACTTAGAAAAAGACGTCTTTTAGAGTTGAAAACTACTACATAAAACATAAAATGTCAATATCTTTGGCGTCCTTACACCTATCGATGCAGCGATACCACCGTCTTTTAGAGCACCCGATAAGCTATAAAATGCGATACAGAGTTTTTGTAAGTCTCTCAAAAATAAGGCAAAAACAGGCAAGAACTTAGAAAAAGACGTTTTTTAGAGTTGAAAACTACTATATAAAACATAAAATGTCAATATCTTTGGCGTCCTTACACCTATCGATGCAGCGATACCACCATCTTTTAGAGCATCTGATAAGCTATTAAATGCAGTTCAGAGTTTTTGTAGGTCTCTCAAAAACAAGGCAAAAATAGGTCAAGAACTTAGAAAAGACGTCTTTTAGAGTTGAAAACTACTATATAAAACATAAAATGTCAATATCTTTGGCGTCCTTACACCTATCGATGCAGCGATACCACCGTCTTTTAGAGCATCCGATAAGCTATAAAATGCGATACAGAGTTTTTGTAAGTCTCTCAAAAATAAGGCAAAAACAGGCAAGAACTTAGAAAAAGACGTCTTTTAGAGTTGGAAACTACTACATAAAACATAAAATGTCAATATCTTTGGCGTCCTTACACCCATCGATGCAGCGATACCACCATCTTTTAGAGCATCTGATAAGCTATTAAATGCAGTTCAGAGTTTTTGTAGGTCTCTCAAAAACAAGGCAAAAATAGGTCAAGAACTTAGAAAAGACGTCTATTAGAGTTGAAAACTACTATATAAAACATAAAATGTCAATATCTTTGGCGTCCTTACACCTTTCGATGCAGCGATACCACCGTCTTTTAGAGCACCCGATAAGCTATAAAATGCGATACAGAATTTTTGTAAGTCTCTCAAAAATAAGGCAAAAACAGGCAAGAACTTAGAAAAAGACGTCTTTTAGAGTTGAAAACTACTATATAAAACATAAAATGTCAATATCTTTGGCGTCCTTACACCCATCGATGCAGCGATACCACCATCTTTTAGAGCATCTGATAAGCTATTAAATGCAGTACAGAGTTTTTGTAGGTCTCTCAAAAATAAGGCAAAAATAGGTCAAGAACTTAGAAAAAGACGTCTTTTAGAGTTGAAAACTACTATATAAAACATAAAATGTCAATATCTTTGGCGTCCTTACACCTATCGATGCAGCGATACCACCGTCTTTTAGAGCATCCGATAAGCTATAAAATGCGATACAGAGTTTTTGTAAGTCTCTCAAAAATAAGGCAAAAACAGGCAAGAACTTAGAAAAAGACGTCTTTTAGAGTTGAAAACTACTACATAAAACATAAAATGTCAATATCTTTGGCGTCCTTACACCTATCGATGCAGCGATATCACCTTCTTTTAGAGCATCTGATAAGCTATTAAATGCAGTACAGAGTTTTTGTAGGTCTCTCAAAAATAAGGCAAAAACAGGCAAGAACTTAGAAAAAGACGTCTTTTAGAGTTGAAAACTACTATATAAAACATAAAATGTCAATATCTTTGGCGTCCTTACACCTATCGATGCAGCGATACCACCGTCTTTTAGAGCATCCGATAAGCTATAAAATGCGATACAGAGTTTTTGTAAGTCTCTCAAAAATAAGGCAAAAACAGTCAAGAACTTAGAAAAAGACGTCTTTTAGAGTTGAAAACTACTACATAAAACATAAAATGTCAATATCTTTGGCGTCCTTACACCTATCGATGCAGCGATACCACCGTCTTTTAGAGCATCCGATAAGCTATAAAATGCGATACAGAGTTTTTGTAAGTCTCTCAAAAATAAGGCAAAAACAGTCAAGAACTTAGAAAAAGACGTCTTTTAGAGTTGAAAACTACTACATAAAACATAAAATGTCAATATCTTTGGCGTCCTTACACCTATCGATGCAGCGATACCACCATCTTTTAGAGCATCTGATAAGCTATTAAATGCAGTACAGAGTTTTTGTAAGTCTCTCAAAAATAAGGCAAAAACAGGCAAGAACTTAGAAAAAGACGTCTTTTAGAGTTGAAAACTACTACATAAAACATAAAATGTCAATATCTTTGGCGTCCTTACACCTATCGATGCAGCGATACCACCATCTTTTAGAGCATCTGATAAGCTATTAAATGCAGTACAGAGTTTTTGTAGGTCTCTCAAAAATAAGGCAAAAACAGGCAAGAACTTAGAAAAAGACGTCTTTTAGAGTTGAAAACTACTATATAAAACATAAAATGTCAATATCTTTGGCGTCCTTACACCTATCGATGCAGCGATACCACCGTCTTTTAGAGCATCCGATAAGCTATAAAATGCGATACAGAGTTTTTGTAAGTCTCTCAAAAATAAGGCAAAAACAGTCAAGAACTTAGAAAAAGACGTCTTTTAGAGTTGAAAACTACTACATAAAACATAAAATGTCAATATCTTTGGCGTCCTTACACCTATCGATGCAGCGATACCACCGTCTTTTAGAGCACCCGATAAGCTATAAAATGCGATACAGAGTTTTTGTAAGTCTCTCAAAAATAAGGCAAAAACAGGCAAGAACTTAGAAAAAGACGTTTTTTAGAGTTGAAAACTACTATATAAAACATAAAATGTCAATATCTTTGGCGTCCTTACACCTATCGATGCAGCGATACCACCATCTTTTAGAGCATCTGATAAGCTATTAAATGCAGTTCAGAGTTTTTGTAGGTCTCTCAAAAACAAGGCAAAAATAGGTCAAGAACTTAGAAAAGACGTCTTTTAGAGTTGAAAACTACTATATAAAACATAAAATGTCAATATCTTTGGCGTCCTTACACCTATCGATGCAGCGATACCACCGTCTTTTAGAGCATCCGATAAGCTATAAAATGCGATACAGAGTTTTTGTAAGTCTCTCAAAAATAAGGCAAAAACAGGCAAGAACTTAGAAAAAGACGTCTTTTAGAGTTGAAAACTACTACATAAAACATAAAATGTCAATATCTTTGGCGTCCTTACACCTTTCGATGCAGCGATACCACCGTCTTTTAGAGCACCCGATAAGCTATAAAATGCGATACAGAGTTTTTGTAAGTCTCTCAAAAATAAGGCAAAAACAGGCAAGAACTTAGAAAAAGACGTCTTTTAGAGTTGAAAACTACTACATAAAACATAAAATGTCAATATCTTTGGCGTCCTTACACCTATCGATGCAGCGATATCACCGTCTTTTAGAGCATCCGATAAGCTATTAAATGCAGTACAGAGTTTTTGTAAGTCTCTCAAAAATAAGGCAAAAACAGGCAAGAACTTAGAAAAAGACGTCTTTTAGAGTTGAAAACTACTACATAAAACATAAAATGTCAATATCTTTGGCGTCCTTACACCCATCGATGCAGCGATACCACCATCTTTTAGAGCATCTGATAAGCTATTAAATGCAGTACAGAGTTTTTGTAGGTCTCTCAAAAATAAGGCAAAAATAGGTCAAGAACTTAGAAAAAGACGTCTTTTAGAGTTGAAAACTACTACATAAAACATAAAATGTCAATATCTTTGGCGTCCTTACACCTTTCGATGCAGCGATACCACCATCTTTTAGAGCATCTGATAAGCTATTAAATGCAGTTCAGAGTTTTTGTAGGTCTCTCAAAAACAAGGCAAAAATAGGTCAAGAACTTAGAAAAGACGTCTTTTAGAGTTGAAAACTACTATATAAAACATAAAATGTCAATATCTTTGGCGTCCTTACACCTTTCGATGCAGCGATACCACCGTCTTTTAGAGCACCCGATAAGCTATAAAATGCGATACAGAGTTTTTGTAAGTCTCTCAAAAATAAGGCAAAAACAGGCAAGAACTTAGAAAAAGACGTCTTTTAGAGTTGAAAACTACTATATAAAACATAAAATGTCAATATCTTTGGCGTCCTTACACCCATCGATGCAGCGATACCACCATCTTTTAGAGCATCCGATAAGCTATTAAATGCAGTACAGAGTTTTTGTAGGTCTCTCAAAAATAAGGCAAAAATAGGTCAAGAACTTAGAAAAAGACGTCTTTTAGAGTTGAAAACTACTATATAAAACATAAAATGTCAATATCTTTGGCGTCCTTACACCTATCGATGCAGCGATACCACCGTCTTTTAGAGCATCCGATAAGCTATAAAATGCGATACAGAGTTTTTGTAAGTCTCTCAAAAATAAGGCAAAAACAGGCAAGAACTTAGAAAAAGACGTCTTTTAGAGTTGAAAACTACTACATAAAACATAAAATGTCAATATCTTTGGCGTCCTTACACCTATCGATGCAGCGATATCACCTTCTTTTAGAGCATCTGATAAGCTATTAAATGCAGTACAGAGTTTTTGTAGGTCTCTCAAAAATAAGGCAAAAACAGGCAAGAACTTAGAAAAAGACGTCTTTTAGAGTTGAAAACTACTATATAAAACATAAAATGTCAATATCTTTGGCGTCCTTACACCTATCGATGCAGCGATACCACCGTCTTTTAGAGCATCCGATAAGCTATAAAATGCGATACAGAGTTTTTGTAAGTCTCTCAAAAATAAGGCAAAAACAGTCAAGAACTTAGAAAAAGACGTCTTTTAGAGTTGAAAACTACTACATAAAACATAAAATGTCAATATCTTTGGCGTCCTTACACCTATCGATGCAGCGATACCACCATCTTTTAGAGCATCTGATAAGCTATTAAATGCAGTACAGAGTTTTTGTAAGTCTCTCAAAAATAAGGCAAAAACAGGCAAGAACTTAGAAAAAGACGTCTTTTAGAGTTGAAAACTACTACATAAAACATAAAATGTCAATATCTTTGGCGTCCTTACACCTATCGATGCAGCGATACCACCATCTTTTAGAGCATCTGATAAGCTATTAAATGCAGTACAGAGTTTTTGTAGGTCTCTCAAAAATAAGGCAAAAACAGGCAAGAACTTAGAAAAAGACGTCTTTTAGAGTTGAAAACTACTATATAAAACATAAAATGTCAATATCTTTGGCGTCCTTACACCTATCGATGCAGCGATACCACCGTCTTTTAGAGCATCCGATAAGCTATAAAATGCGATACAGAGTTTTTGTAAGTCTCTCAAAAATAAGGCAAAAACAGTCAAGAACTTAGAAAAAGACGTCTTTTAGAGTTGAAAACTACTACATAAAACATAAAATGTCAATATCTTTGGCGTCCTTACACCTATCGATGCAGCGATACCACCGTCTTTTAGAGCACCCGATAAGCTATAAAATGCGATACAGAGTTTTTGTAAGTCTCTCAAAAATAAGGCAAAAACAGGCAAGAACTTAGAAAAAGACGTTTTTTAGAGTTGAAAACTACTATATAAAACATAAAATGTCAATATCTTTGGCGTCCTTACACCTATCGATGCAGCGATACCACCATCTTTTAGAGCATCTGATAAGCTATTAAATGCAGTTCAGAGTTTTTGTAGGTCTCTCAAAAACAAGGCAAAAATAGGTCAAGAACTTAGAAAAGACGTCTTTTAGAGTTGAAAACTACTATATAAAACATAAAATGTCAATATCTTTGGCGTCCTTACACCTATCGATGCAGCGATACCACCGTCTTTTAGAGCATCCGATAAGCTATAAAATGCGATACAGAGTTTTTGTAAGTCTCTCAAAAATAAGGCAAAAACAGGCAAGAACTTAGAAAAAGACGTCTTTTAGAGTTGAAAACTACTACATAAAACATAAAATGTCAATATCTTTGGCGTCCTTACACCTTTCGATGCAGCGATACCACCGTCTTTTAGAGCACCCGATAAGCTATAAAATGCGATACAGAGTTTTTGTAAGTCTCTCAAAAATAAAGCAAAAACAGGCAAGAACTTAGAAAAAGACGTCTTTTAGAGTTGAAAACTACTATATAAAACATAAAATGTCAATATCTTTGGCGTCCTTACACCTATCGATGCAGCGATACCACCGTCTTTTAGAGCATCCGATAAGCTATAAAATGCGATACAGAGTTTTTGTAAGTCTCTCAAAAATAAGGCAAAAACAGGCAAGAACTTAGAAAAAGACGTCTTTTAGAGTTGAAAACTACTACATAAAACATAAAATGTCAATATCTTTGGCGTCCTTACACCTATCGATGCAGCGATATCACCGTCTTTTAGAGCATCCGATAAGCTATTAAATGCAGTACAGAGTTTTTGTAAGTCTCTCAAAAATAAGGCAAAAACAGGCAAGAACTTAGAAAAAGACGTCTTTTAGAGTTGAAAACTACTACATAAAACATAAAATGTCAATATCTTTGGCGTCCTTACACCCATCGATGCAGCGATACCACCATCTTTTAGAGCATCTGATAAGCTATTAAATGCAGTACAGAGTTTTTGTAGGTCTCTCAAAAATAAGGCAAAAATAGGTCAAGAACTTAGAAAAAGACGTCTTTTAGAGTTGAAAACTACTACATAAAACATAAAATGTCAATATCTTTGGCGTCCTTACACCTTTCGATGCAGCGATACCACCATCTTTTAGAGCATCTGATAAGCTATTAAATGCAGTTCAGAGTTTTTGTAGGTCTCTCAAAAACAAGGCAAAAATAGGTCAAGAACTTAGAAAAGACGTCTTTTAGAGTTGAAAACTACTATATAAAACATAAAATGTCAATATCTTTGGCGTCCTTACACCTTTCGATGCAGCGATACCACCGTCTTTTAGAGCACCCGATAAGCTATAAAATGCGATACAGAGTTTTTGTAAGTCTCTCAAAATAAGGCAAAAACAGGCAAGAACTTAGAAAAAGACGTCTTTTAGAGTTGAAAACTACTATATAAAACATAAAATGTCAATATCTTTGGCGTCCTTACACCCATCGATGCAGCGATACCACCATCTTTTAGAGCATCTGATAAGCTATTAAATGCAGTACAGAGTTTTTGTAAGCCTCTCAAAAATAAGGCAAAAACAGTCAAGAACTTAGAAAAAGACGTCTTTTAGAGTTGAAAACTACTACATAAAACATAAAATGTCAATATCTTTGGCGTCCTTACACCTATCGATGCAGCGATACCACCGTCTTTTAGAGCACCCGATAAGCTATAAAATGCGATACAGAGTTTTTGTAAGTCTCTCAAAAATAAGGCAAAAACAGGCAAGAACTTAGAAAAAGACGTTTTTTAGAGTTGAAAACTACTATATAAAACATAAAATGTCAATATCTTTGGCGTCCTTACACCTATCGATGCAGCGATACCACCATCTTTTAGAGCATCTGATAAGCTATTAAATGCAGTTCAGAGTTTTTGTAGGTCTCTCAAAAACAAGGCAAAAATAGGTCAAGAACTTAGAAAAGACGTCTTTTAGAGTTGAAAACTACTATATAAAACATAAAATGTCAATATCTTTGGCGTCCTTACACCTATCGATGCAGCGATACCACCGTCTTTTAGAGCATCCGATAAGCTATAAAATGCGATACAGAGTTTTTGTAAGTCTCTCAAAATAAGGCAAAAACAGGCAAGAACTTAGAAAAAGACGTCTTTTAGAGTTGAAAACTACTATATAAAACATAAAATGTCAATATCTTTGGCGTCCTTACACCTATCGATGCAGCGATACCACCGTCTTTTAGAGCATCCGATAAGCTATTAAATGCAGTACAGAGTTTTTGTTAGTCTCTCAAAAATAAGGCAAAAACAGGCAAGAACTTAGAAAAAGACTTCTTTTAGAGTTGAAAACTACTACATAAAACATAAAATGTCAATATCTTTGGCGTCCTTACACCTATCGATGCAGCGATACCACCGTCTTTTAGAGCATCCGATAAGCTATTAAATGCAGTACAGAGTTTTTGTAGGTCTCTCAAAAATAAGGCAAAAATAGGTCAAGAACTTAGAAAAAGACGTCTTTTAGAGTTGAAAACTACTACATAAAACATAAAATGTCAATATCTTTGGCGTCCTTACACCTATCGATGCAGCGATACCACCATCTTTTAGAGCATCTGATAAGCTATTAAATGCAGTACAGAGTTTTTGTAGGTCTCTCAAAAATAAGGCAAAAACAGGCAAGAACTTAGAAAAAGACGTCTTTTAGAGTTGAAAACTACTATATAAAACATAAAATGTCAATATCTTTGGCGTCCTTACACCTATCGATGCAGCGATACCACCGTCTTTTAGAGCATCCGATAAGCTATAAAATGCGATACAGAGTTTTTGTAAGTCTCTCAAAAATAAGGCAAAAACAGTCAAGAACTTAGAAAAAGACGTCTTTTAGAGTTGAAAACTACTACATAAAACATAAAATGTCAATATCTTTGGCGTCCTTACACCTATCGATGCAGCGATACCACCGTCTTTTAGAGCACCCGATAAGCTATAAAATGCGATACAGAGTTTTTGTAAGTCTCTCAAAAATAAGGCAAAAACAGGCAAGAACTTAGAAAAAGACGTTTTTTAGAGTTGAAAACTACTATATAAAACATAAAATGTCAATATCTTTGGCGTCCTTACACCTATCGATGCAGCGATACCACCATCTTTTAGAGCATCTGATAAGCTATTAAATGCAGTTCAGAGTTTTTGTAGGTCTCTCAAAAACAAGGCAAAAATAGGTCAAGAACTTAGAAAAGACGTCTTTTAGAGTTGAAAACTACTATATAAAACATAAAATGTCAATATCTTTGGCGTCCTTACACCTATCGATGCAGCGATACCACCGTCTTTTAGAGCATCCGATAAGCTATAAAATGCGATACAGAGTTTTTGTAAGTCTCTCAAAAATAAGGCAAAAACAGGCAAGAACTTAGAAAAAGACGTCTTTTAGAGTTGAAAACTACTACATAAAACATAAAATGTCAATATCTTTGGCGTCCTTACACCTTTCGATGCAGCGATACCACCGTCTTTTAGAGCACCCGATAAGCTATAAAATGCGATACAGAGTTTTTGTAAGTCTCTCAAAAATAAAGCAAAAACAGGCAAGAACTTAGAAAAAGACGTCTTTTAGAGTTGAAAACTACTATATAAAACATAAAATGTCAATATCTTTGGCGTCCTTACACCTATCGATGCAGCGATACCACCGTCTTTTAGAGCATCCGATAAGCTATAAAATGCGATACAGAGTTTTTGTAAGTCTCTCAAAAATAAGGCAAAAACAGGCAAGAACTTAGAAAAAGACGTCTTTTAGAGTTGAAAACTACTACATAAAACATAAAATGTCAATATCTTTGGCGTCCTTACACCTATCGATGCAGCGATATCACCGTCTTTTAGAGCATCCGATAAGCTATTAAATGCAGTACAGAGTTTTTGTAAGTCTCTCAAAAATAAGGCAAAAACAGGCAAGAACTTAGAAAAAGACGTCTTTTAGAGTTGAAAACTACTACATAAAACATAAAATGTCAATATCTTTGGCGTCCTTACACCCATCGATGCAGCGATACCACCATCTTTTAGAGCATCTGATAAGCTATTAAATGCAGTACAGAGTTTTTGTAGGTCTCTCAAAAATAAGGCAAAAATAGGTCAAGAACTTAGAAAAAGACGTCTTTTAGAGTTGAAAACTACTACATAAAACATAAAATGTCAATATCTTTGGCGTCCTTACACCCATCGATGCAGCGATACCACCATCTTTTAGAGCATCTGATAAGCTATTAAATGCAGTACAGAGTTTTTGTAGGTCTCTAAAAAATAAGGCAAAAACAGGCAAGAACTTAGAAAAAGACGTCTTTTAGAGTTGAAAACTACTATATAAAACATAAAATGTCAATATCTTTGGCGTCCTTACACCTATCGATGCAGCGATACCACCGTCTTTTAGAGCATCCGATAAGCTATAAAATGCGATACAGAGTTTTTGTAAGTCTCTCAAAAATAAGGCAAAAACAGTCAAGAACTTAGAAAAAGACGTCTTTTAGAGTTGAAAACTACTACATAAAACATAAAATGTCAATATCTTTGGCGTCCTTACACCTATCGATGCAGCGATACCACCATCTTTTAGAGCATCTGATAAGCTATTAAATGCAGTACAGAGTTTTTGTAAGTCTCTCAAAAATAAGGCAAAAACAGGCAAGAACTTAGAAAAAGACGTCTTTTAGAGTTGAAAACTACTACATAAAACATAAAATGTCAATATCTTTGGCGTCCTTACACCTATCGATGCAGCGATACCACCATCTTTTAGAGCATCTGATAAGCTATTAAATGCAGTACAGAGTTTTTGTAGGTCTCTCAAAAATAAGGCAAAAACAGGCAAGAACTTAGAAAAAGACGTCTTTTAGAGTTGAAAACTACTATATAAAACATAAAATGTCAATATCTTTGGCGTCCTTACACCTATCGATGCAGCGATACCACCGTCTTTTAGAGCATCCGATAAGCTATAAAATGCGATACAGAGTTTTTGTAAGTCTCTCAAAAATAAGGCAAAAACAGGCAAGAACTTAGAAAAAGACGTCTTTTAGAGTTGAAAACTACTACATAAAACATAAAATGTCAATATCTTTGGCGTCCTTACACCTATCGATGCAGCGATACCACCATCTTTTAGAGCATCTGATAAGCTATTAAATGCAGTACAGAGTTTTTGTAGGTCTCTCAAAAATAAGGCAAAAACAGGCAAGAACTTAGAAAAAGACGTCTTTTAGAGTTGAAAACTACTATATAAAACATAAAATGTCAATATCTTTGGCGTCCTTACACCTATCGATGCAGCGATACCACCGTCTTTTAGAGCATCCGATAAGCTATAAAATGCGATACAGAGTTTTTGTAAGTCTCTCAAAAATAAGGCAAAAACAGGCAAGAACTTAGAAAAAGACGTCTTTTAGAGTTGAAAACTACTACATAAAACATAAAATGTCAATATCTTTGGCGTCCTTACACCTATCGATGCAGCGATATCACCGTCTTTTAGAGCATCCGATAAGCTATTAAATGCAGTACAGAGTTTTTGTAAGTCTCTCAAAAATAAGGCAAAAACAGGCAAGAACTTAGAAAAAGACGTCTTTTAGAGTTGAAAACTACTACATAAAACATAAAATGTCAATATCTTTGGCGTCCTTACACCCATCGATGCAGCGATACCACCATCTTTTAGAGCATCTGATAAGCTATTAAATGCAGTACAGAGTTTTTGTAGGTCTCTCAAAAATAAGGCAAAAATAGGTCAAGAACTTAGAAAAAGACGTCTTTTAGAGTTGAAAACTACTACATAAAACATAAAATGTCAATATCTTTGGCGTCCTTACACCCATCGATGCAGCGATACCACCATCTTTTAGAGCATCTGATAAGCTATTAAATGCAGTACAGAGTTTTTGTAGGTCTCTAAAAAATAAGGCAAAAACAGGCAAGAACTTAGAAAAAGACGTCTTTTAGAGTTGAAAACTACTATATAAAACATAAAATGTCAATATCTTTGGCGTCCTTACACCTATCGATGCAGCGATACCACCGTCTTTTAGAGCATCCGATAAGCTATAAAATGCGATACAGAGTTTTTGTAAGTCTCTCAAAAATAAGGCAAAAACAGTCAAGAACTTAGAAAAAGACGTCTTTTAGAGTTGAAAACTACTACATAAAACATAAAATGTCAATATCTTTGGCGTCCTTACACCTATCGATGCAGCGATACCACCATCTTTTAGAGCATCTGATAAGCTATTAAATGCAGTACAGAGTTTTTGTAAGTCTCTCAAAAATAAGGCAAAAACAGGCAAGAACTTAGAAAAAGACGTCTTTTAGAGTTGAAAACTACTACATAAAACATAAAATGTCAATATCTTTGGCGTCCTTACACCTATCGATGCAGCGATACCACCATCTTTTAGAGCATCTGATAAGCTATTAAATGCAGTACAGAGTTTTTGTAGGTCTCTCAAAAATAAGGCAAAAACAGGCAAGAACTTAGAAAAAGACGTCTTTTAGAGTTGAAAACTACTATATAAAACATAAAATGTCAATATCTTTGGCGTCCTTACACCTATCGATGCAGCGATACCACCGTCTTTTAGAGCATCCGATAAGCTATAAAATGCGATACAGAGTTTTTGTAAGTCTCTCAAAAATAAGGCAAAAACAGTCAAGAACTTAGAAAAAGACGTCTTTTAGAGTTGAAAACTACTACATAAAACATAAAATGTCAATATCTTTGGCGTCCTTACACCTATCGATGCAGCGATACCACCGTCTTTTAGAGCACCCGATAAGCTATAAAATGCGATACAGAGTTTTTGTAAGTCTCTCAAAAATAAGGCAAAAACAGGCAAGAACTTAGAAAAAGACGTTTTTTAGAGTTGAAAACTACTATATAAAACATAAAATGTCAATATCTTTGGCGTCCTTACACCTATCGATGCAGCGATACCACCATCTTTTAGAGCATCTGATAAGCTATTAAATGCAGTTCAGAGTTTTTGTAGGTCTCTCAAAAACAAGGCAAAAATAGGTCAAGAACTTAGAAAAGACGTCTTTTAGAGTTGAAAACTACTATATAAAACATAAAATGTCAATATCTTTGGCGTCCTTACACCTATCGATGCAGCGATACCACCGTCTTTTAGAGCATCCGATAAGCTATAAAATGCGATACAGAGTTTTTGTAAGTCTCTCAAAAATAAGGCAAAAACAGGCAAGAACTTAGAAAAAGACGTCTTTTAGAGTTGAAAACTACTACATAAAACATAAAATGTCAATATCTTTGGCGTCCTTACACCTTTCGATGCAGCGATACCACCGTCTTTTAGAGCACCCGATAAGCTATAAAATGCGATACAGAGTTTTTGTAAGTCTCTCAAAAATAAAGCAAAAACAGGCAAGAACTTAGAAAAAGACGTCTTTTAGAGTTGAAAACTACTATATAAAACATAAAATGTCAATATCTTTGGCGTCCTTACACCTATCGATGCAGCGATACCACCGTCTTTTAGAGCATCCGATAAGCTATAAAATGCGATACAGAGTTTTTGTAAGTCTCTCAAAAATAAGGCAAAAACAGGCAAGAACTTAGAAAAAGACGTCTTTTAGAGTTGAAAACTACTACATAAAACATAAAATGTCAATATCTTTGGCGTCCTTACACCTATCGATGCAGCGATATCACCGTCTTTTAGAGCATCCGATAAGCTATTAAATGCAGTACAGAGTTTTTGTAAGTCTCTCAAAAATAAGGCAAAAACAGGCAAGAACTTAGAAAAAGACGTCTTTTAGAGTTGAAAACTACTACATAAAACATAAAATGTCAATATCTTTGGCGTCCTTACACCCATCGATGCAGCGATACCACCATCTTTTAGAGCATCTGATAAGCTATTAAATGCAGTACAGAGTTTTTGTAGGTCTCTCAAAAATAAGGCAAAAATAGGTCAAGAACTTAGAAAAAGACGTCTTTTAGAGTTGAAAACTACTACATAAAACATAAAATGTCAATATCTTTGGCGTCCTTACACCTTTCGATGCAGCGATACCACCATCTTTTAGAGCATCTGATAAGCTATTAAATGCAGTTCAGAGTTTTTGTAGGTCTCTCAAAAACAAGGCAAAAATAGGTCAAGAACTTAGAAAAGACGTCTTTTAGAGTTGAAAACTACTATATAAAACATAAAATGTCAATATCTTTGGCGTCCTTACACCTTTCGATGCAGCGATACCACCGTCTTTTAGAGCACCCGATAAGCTATAAAATGCGATACAGAGTTTTTGTAAGTCTCTCAAAAATAAGGCAAAAACAGGCAAGAACTTAGAAAAAGACGTCTTTTAGAGTTGAAAACTACTATATAAAACATAAAATGTCAATATCTTTGGCGTCCTTACACCCATCGATGCAGCGATACCACCATCTTTTAGAGCATCCGATAAGCTATTAAATGCAGTACAGAGTTTTTGTAGGTCTCTCAAAAATAAGGCAAAAATAGGTCAAGAACTTAGAAAAAGACGTCTTTTAGAGTTGAAAACTACTATATAAAACATAAAATGTCAATATCTTTGGCGTCCTTACACCTATCGATGCAGCGATACCACCGTCTTTTAGAGCATCCGATAAGCTATAAAATGCGATACAGAGTTTTTGTAAATCTCTCAAAAATAAGTCAAAAACAGGCAAGAACTTAGAAAAAGACGTCTTTTAGAGTTGAAAACTACTATATAAAACATAAAATGTCAATATCTTTGGCGTCCTTACACCCATCGATGCAGCGATACCACCATCTTTTAGAGCATCCGATAAGCTATTAAATGCAGTACAGAGTTTTTGTAGGTCTCTCAAAAATAAGGCAAAAATAGGTCAAGAACTTAGAAAAAGACGTCTTTTAGAGTTGAAAGCTACTATATAAAACATAAAATGTCAATATCTTTGGCGTCCTTACACCTATCGATGCAGCGATACCACCGTCTTTTAGAGCATCCGATAAGCTATTAAATGCAGTACAGAGTTTTTGTAGGTCTCTCAAAAATAAGGCAAAAATAGGTCAAGAACTTAGAAAAAGACGTCTTTTAGAGTTGAAAACTACTATATAAAACATAAAATGTCAATATCTTTGGCGTCCTTACACCTATCGATGCAGCGATACCACCGTCTTTTAGAGCATCCGATAAGCTATTAAATGCAGTACAGAGTTTTTGTAGGTCTCTCAAAAATAAGGCAAAAATAGGTCAAGAACTTAGAAAAAGACGTCTTTTAGAGTTGAAAACTACTACATAAAACATAAAATGTCAATATCTTTGGCGTCCTTACACCTATCGATGCAGCGATACCACCGTCTTTTAGAGCATCCGATAAGCTATTAAATGCAGTACAGAGTTTTTGTAGGTCTCTCAAAAATAAGGCAAAAATAGGTCAAGAACTTAGAAAAAGACGTCTTTTAGAGTTGAAAACTACTACATAAAACATAAAATGTCAATATCTTTGGCGTCCTTACACCTATCGATGCAGCGATACCACCGTCTTTTAGAGCACCCGATAAGCTATAAAATGCGATACAGAGTTTTTGTAAGTCTCTCAAAAATAAGGCAAAAACAGGCAAGAACTTAGAAAAAGACGTTTTTTAGAGTTGAAAACTACTATATAAAACATAAAATGTCAATATCTTTGGCGTCCTTACACCTATCGATGCAGCGATACCACCGTCTTTTAGAGCATCCGATAAGCTATTAAATGCAGTACAGAGTTTTTGTAGGTCTCTCAAAAATAAGGCAAAAATAGGTCAAGAACTTAGAAAAAGACGTCTTTTAGAGTTGAAAACTACTACATAAAACATAAAATGTCAATATCTTTGGCGTCCTTACACCTATCGATGCAGCGATACCACCGTCTTTTAGAGCATCCGATAAGCTATTAAATGCAGTACAGAGTTTTTGTAGGTCTCTCAAAAATAAGGCAAAAATAGGTCAAGAACTTAGAAAAAGACGTCTTTTAGAGTTGAAAACTACTATATAAAACATAAAATGTCAATATCTTTGGCGTCCTTACACCCATCGATGCAGCGATACCACCATCTTTTAGAGCATCTGATAAGCTATTAAATGCAGTACAGAGTTTTTGTAGGTCTCTCAAAAATAAGGCAAAAATAGGTCAAGAACTTAGAAAAAGACGTCTTTTAGAGTTGAAAACTACTATATAAAACATAAAATGTCAATATCTTTGGCGTCCTTACACCTATCGATGTAGCGATACCACCGTCTTTTAGAGCATCCGATAAGCTATTAAATGCAGTACAGAGTTTTTGTAGGTCTCTCAAAAATAAGGCAAAAATAGGTCAAGAACTTAGAAAAAGACGTCTTTTAGAGTTGAAAACTACTTAATAAAATATAAAATGTCAATATCTTTGGCGTCCTTACACCTATCGATGCAGCGATACCACCGTCTTTTAGAGCATCCGATAAGCTATAAAATGCGATACAGAGTTTTTGTAAGTCTCTCAAAAATAAATCAAAAACAGGCAAGAACTTAGAAAAAGACGTCTTTTAGAGTTGAAAACTACTACATAAAACATAAAATGTCAATATCTTTGGCGTCCTTACACCTATCGATGCAGCGATATCACCGTCTTTTAGAGCATCCGATAAGCTATTAAATGCAGTACAGAGTTTTTGTAAGTCTCTCAAAAATAAGGCAAAAACAGGCAATAACTTAGAAAAAGACGTCTTTTAGAGTTGAAAACTACTACATAAAACATAAAATGTCAATATCTTTGGCGTCCTTACACCTATCGATGCAGCGATACCACCGTCTTTTAGAGCATCCGATAAGCTATTAAATGCAGTTCAGAGTTTTTCTAGGTCTCTCAAAAATAAGGCAAAAATAGGTCAAGAACTTAGAAAAAGACGTCTTTTAGAGTTGAAAACTACTATATAAAACATAAAATGTCAATATCTTTGGCGTCCTTACACCTATCGATGCAGCGATACCACCGTCTTTTAGAGCATCCGATAAGCTATTAAATGCAGTACAGAGTTTTTGTAGGTCTCTCAAAAATAAGGCAAAAATAGGTCAAGAACTTAGAAAAAGACGTCTTTTAGAGTTGAAAACTACTACATAAAACATAAAATGTCAATATCTTTGGCGTCCTTACACCTATCGATGCAGCGATACCACCGTCTTTTAGAGCACCCGATAAGCTATAAAATGCGATACAGAGTTTTTGTAAGTCTCTCAAAAATAAGGCAAAAACAGGCAAGAACTTAGAAAAAGACGTTTTTTAGAGTTGAAAACTACTATATAAAACATAAAATGTCAATATCTTTGGCGTCCTTACACCTATCGATGCAGCGATACCACCATCTTTTAGAGCATCTGATAAGCTATTAAATGCAGTTCAGAGTTTTTGTAGGTCTCTCAAAAACAAGGCAAAAATAGGTCAAGAACTTAGAAAAGACGTCTTTTAGAGTTGAAAACTACTATATAAAACATAAAATGTCAATATCTTTGGCGTCCTTACACCTATCGATGCAGCGATACCACCGTCTTTTAGAGCATCCGATAAGCTATAAAATGCGATACAGAGTTCTTGTAAGTCTCTCAAAAATAAGGCAAAAACAGGCAAGAACTTAGAAAAAGACGTCTTTTAGAGTTGAAAACTACTACATAAAACATAAAATGTCAATATCTTTGGCGTCCTTACACCTTTCGATGCAGCGATACCACCGTCTTTTAGAGCACCCGATAAGCTATAAAATGCGATACAGAGTTTTTGTAAGTCTCTCAAAAATAAAGCAAAAACAGGCAAGAACTTAGAAAAAGACGTCTTTTAGAGTTGAAAACTACTATATAAAACATAAAATGTCAATATCTTTGGCGTCCTTACACCTATCGATGCAGCGATACCACCATCTTTTAGAGCATCTGATAAGCTATTAAATGCAGTTCAGAGTTTTTGTAGGTCTCTCAAAAACAAGGCAAAAATAGGTCAAGAACTTAGAAAAGACGTCTTTTAGAGTTGAAAACTACTATATAAAATATAAAATGTCAATATCTTTGGCGTCCTTACACCTTTCGATGCAGCGATACCACCGTCTTTTAGAGCACCCGATAAGCTATAAAATGCGATACAGAGTTTTTGTAAGTCTCTCAAAAATAAGGCAAAAACAGGCAAGAACTTAGAAAAAGACGTCTTTTAGAGTTGAAAACTACTATATAAAACATAAAATGTCAATATCTTTGGCGTCCTTACACCCATCGATGCAGCGATACCACCATCTTTTAGAGCATCCGATAAGCTATTAAATGCAGTACAGAGTTTTTGTAGGTCTCTCAAAAATAAGGCAAAAATAGGTCAAGAACTTAGAAAAAGACGTCTTTTAGAGTTGAAAACTACTATATAAAACATAAAATGTCAATATCTTTGGCGTCCTTACACCTATCGATGCAGCGATACCACCGTCTTTTAGAGCATCCGATAAGCTATAAAATGCGATACAGAGTTTTTGTAAATCTCTCAAAAATAAGTCAAAAACAGGCAAGAACTTAGAAAAAGACGTCTTTTAGAGTTGAAAACTACTATATAAAACATAAAATGTCAATATTTTTGGCGTCCTTACACCCATCGATGCAGCGATACCACCATCTTTTAGAGCATCCGATAAGCTATTAAATGCAGTACAGAGTTTTTGTAGGTCTCTCAAAAATAAGGCAAAAATAGGTCAAGAACTTAGAAAAAGACGTCTTTTAGAGTTGAAAGCTACTATATAAAACATAAAATGTCAATATCTTTGGCGTCCTTACACCTATCGATGCAGCGATACCACCGTCTTTTAGAGCATCCGATAAGCTATTAAATGCAGTACAGAGTTTTTGTAGGTCTCTCAAAAATAAGGCAAAAATAGGTCAAGAACTTAGAAAAAGACGTCTTTTAGAGTTGAAAACTACTTAATAAAATATAAAATGTCAATATCTTTGGCGTCCTTACACCTATCGATGCAGCGATACCACCGTCTTTTAGAGCATCCGATAAGCTATAAAATGCGATACAGAGTTTTTGTAAGTCTCTCAAAAATAAGGCAAAAACAGGCAAGAACTTAGAAAAAGACGTCTTTTAGAGTTGAAAACTACTACATAAAACATAAAATGTCAATATCTTTGGCGTCCTTACACCCATCGATGCAGCGATACCACCATCTTTTAGAGCATCTGATAAGCTATTAAATGCAGTACAGAGTTTTTGTAAGCCTCTCAAAAATAAGGCAAAAACAGGCAAGAACTTAGAAAAAGACGTCTTTTAGAGTTGAAAACTACTACATAAAACATAAAATGTCAATATCTTTGGCGTCCTTACACCCATCGATGCAGCGATACCACCATCTTTTAGAGCATCTGATAAGCTATTAAATGCAGTACAGAGTTTTTGTAGGTCTCTCAAAAATAAGGCAAAAATAGGTCAAGAACTTAGAAAAAGACGTCTTTTAGAGTTGAAAACTACTATATAAAATATAAAATGTCAATATCTTTGGCGTCCTTACACCTATCGATGCAGCGATACCACCGTCTTTTAGAGCATCCGATAAGCTATTAAATTCAGTTCAGAGTTTTTCTAGGTCTCTCAAAAATAAGGCAAAAATAGGTCAAGAACTTAGAAAAAGACGTCTTTTAGAGTTGAAAACTACTATATAAAACATAAAATGTCAATATCTTTGGCATCCTTACACCTATCGATGCCGCGATACCACCGTCTTTTAGAGCATCCGATAAGCTATTAAATGCAGTACAGAGTTTTTGTAGGTCTCTCAAAAATAAGGCAAAAACAGGCAAGAACTTAGAAAAAGACGTCTTTTAGAGTTGAAAACTACTACATAAAACATAAAATGTCAATATCTTTGGCGTCCTTACACCTATCGATGCAGCGATACCACCATCTTTTAGAGCATCTGATAAGCTATTAAATGCAGTACAGAGTTTTTGTAAGCCTCTCAAAAATAAGGCAAAAACAGGCAAGAACTTAGAAAAAGACGTCTTTTAGAGTTGAAAACTACTACATAAAACATAAAATGTCAATATCTTTGGCGTCCTTACACCCATCGATGCAGCGATACCACCATCTTTTAGAGCATCTGATAAGCTATTAAATGCAGTACAGAGTTTTTGTAGGTCTCTCAAAAATAAGGCAAAAATAGGTCAAGAACTTAGAAAAAGACGTCTTTTAGAGTTGAAAACTACTATATAAAACATAAAATGTCAATATCTTTGGCGTCCTTACACCTATCGATGCAGCGATACCACCGTCTTTTAGAGCATCCGATAAGCTATTAAATGCAGTTCAGAGTTTTTCTAGGTCTCTCAAAAATAAGGCAAAAATAGGTCAAGAACTTAGAAAAAGACGTCTTTTAGAGTTGAAAACTACTATATAAAACATAAAATGTCAATATCTTTGGCATCCTTACACCTATCGATGCCGCGATACCACCGTCTTTTAGAGCATCCGATAAGCTATAAAATGCAGTACAGAGTTTTTGTAAGTCTCTCAAAAATAAGGCAAAAACAGGCAAGAACTTAGAAAAAGACGTCTTTTAGAGTTGAAAACTACTATATAAAACATAAAATGTCAATATCTTTGGTGCCCTTACACCCATCGATGCAGCGATACCACCATCTTTTAGAGCATCTGATAAGCTATTAAATGCAGTTCAGAGTTTTTGTAGGTCTCTCAAAAACAAGGCAAAAATAGGTCAAGAACTTAGAAAAGACGTCTTTTAGAGTTGAAAACTACTATATAAAACATAAAATGTCAATATCTTTGGCGTCCTTACACCTTTCGATGCAGCGATACCACCGTCTTTTAGAGCACCCGATAAGCTATAAAATGCGATACAGAGTTTTTGTAAGTCTCTCAAAAATAAGGCAAAAACAGGCAAGAACTTAGAAAAAGACGTCTTTTAGAGTTGAAAACTACTATATAAAACATAAAATGTCAATATCTTTGGCGTCCTTACACCCATCGATGCAGCGATACCACCATCTTTTAGAGCATCTGATAAGCTATTAAATGCAGTACAGAGTTTTTGTAGGTCTCTCAAAAATAAGGCAAAAATAGGTCAAGAACTTAGAAAAAGACGTCTTTTAGAGTTGAAAACTACTATATAAAACATAAAATGTCAATATCTTTGGCGTCCTTACACCCATCGATGCAGCGATACCACCATCTTTTAGAGCATCTGATAAGCTATTAAATGCAGTACAGAGTTTTTGTAGGTCTCTCAAAAATAAGGCAAAAATAGGTCAAGAACTTAGAAAAAGACGTCTTTTAGAGTTGAAAACTACTATATAAAACATAAAATGTCAATATCTTTGGCGTCCTTACACCTATCGATGCAGCGATACCACCGTCTTTTAGAGCATCCGATAAGCTATTAAATGCAGTACAGAGTTTTTGTAGGTCTCTCAAAAATAAGGCAAAAATAGGTCAAGAACTTAGAAAAAGACGTCTTTTAGAGTTGAAAACTACTATATAAAATATAAAATGTCAATATCTTTGGCGTCCTTACACCTATCGATGCAGCGATACCACCGTCTTTTAGAGCATCCGATAAGCTATAAAATGCGATACAGAGTTTTTGTAAGTCTCTCAAAAATAAGGCAAAAACAGGCAAGAACTTAGAAAAAGACGTCTTTTAGAGTTGAAAACTACTACATAAAACATAAAATGTCAATATCTTTGGCGTCCTTACACCTATCGATGCAGCGATATCACCGTCTTTTAGAGCATCCGATAAGCTATTAAATGCAGTACAGAGTTTTTGTAAGTCTCTCAAAAATAAGGCAAAAACAGGCAATAACTTAGAAAAAGACGTCTTTTAGAGTTGAAAACTACTACATAAAACATAAAATGTCAATATCTTTGGCGTCCTTACACCTATCGATGCAGCGATACCACCGTCTTTTAGAGCATCCGATAAGCTATTAAATGCAGTTCAGAGATTTTCTAGGTCTCTCAAAAATAAGGCAAAAATAGGTCAAGAACTTAGAAAAAGACGTCTTTTAGAGTTGAAAACTACTATATAAAATATAAAATGTCAATATCTTTGGCATCCTTACACCTATCGATGCCGCGATACAACCGTCTTTTAGAGCATCCGATAAGCTATAAAATGCAGTACAGAGTTTTTGTAAGTCTCTCAAAAATAAGGCAAAAACAGGCAAGAACTTAGAAAAAGACGTCTTTTAGAGTTGAAAACTACTACATAAAACATAAAATGTCAATATCTTTGGCGTCCTTACACCCATCGATGCAGCGATACCACCATCTTTTAGAGCATCTGATAAGCTATTAAATGCAGTACAGAGTTTTTGTAGGTCTCTCAAAAATAAGGCAAAAATAGGTCAAGAACTTAGAAAAAGACGTCTTTTAGAGTTGAAAACTACTATATAAAACATAAAATGTCAATATCTTTGGCGTCCTTACACCCATCGATGCAGCGATACCACCGTCTTTTAGAGCATCTGATAAGCTATTAAATGCAGTACAGAGTTTTTGTAGGTCTCTCAAAAATAAGGCAAAAATAGGTCAAGAACTTAGAAAAAGACGTCTTTTAGAGTTGAAAGCTACTATATAAAACATAAAATGTCAATATCTTTGGCGTCCTTACACCTATCGATGCAGCGATACCACCGTCTTTTAGAGCATCCGATAAGCTATTAAATGCAGTACAGAGTTTTTGTAGGTCTCTCAAAAATAAGGCAAAAATAGGTCAAGAACTTAGAAAAAGACGTCTTTTAGAGTTGAAAACTACTTAATAAAATATAAAATGTCAATATCTTTGGCGTCCTTACACCTATCGATGCAGCGATATCACCGTCTTTTAGAGCATCCGATAAGCTATAAAATGCAGTACAGAGTTTTTGTAAGTCTCTCAAAAATAAGGCAAAAACAGGCAAGAACTTAGAAAAAGACGTCTTTTAGAGTTGAAAACTACTACATAAAACATAAAATGTCAATATCTTTGGCGTCCTTACACCCATCGATGCAGCGATACCACCATCTTTTAGAGCATCTGATAAGCTATTAAATGCAGTACAGAGTTTTTGTAGGTCTCTCAAAAATAAGGCAAAAACAGGCAAGAACTTAGAAAAAGACGTCTTTTAGAGTTGAAAACTACTACATAAAATATAAAATGTCAATATCTTTGGCGTCCTTACACCCATCGATGCAGCGATACCACCGTCTTTTAGAGCATCCGATAAGCTATAAAATGCAGTACAGAGTTTTTGTAAGTCTCTCAAAAATAAGGCAAAAACAGGCAAGAACTTAGAAAAAGACGTCTTTTAGAGTTGAAAACTACTATATAAAACATAAAATGTCAATATCTTTGGTGCCCTTACACCCATCGATGCAGCGATACCACCATCTTTTAGAGCATCTGATAAGCTATTAAATGCAGTTCAGAGTTTTTGTAGGTCTCTCAAAAATAAGGCAAAAATAGGTCAAGAACTTAGAAAAAGACGTCTTTTAGAGTTGAAAACTACTATATAAAACATAAAATGTCAATATCTTTGGCGTCCTTACACCCATCGATGCAGCGATACCACCATCTTTTAGAGCATCTGATAAGCTATTAAATGCAGTACAGAGTTTTTGTAGGTCTCTCAAAAATAAGGCAAAAATAGGTCAAGAACTTAGAAAAAGACGTCTTTTAGAGTTGAAAACTACTATATAAAACATAAAATGTCAATATCTTTGGCGTCCTTACACCTATCGATGCAGCGATACCACCGTCTTTTAGAGCATCCGATAAGCTATTAAATGCAGTACAGAGTTTTTGTAGGTCTCTCAAAAATAAGGCAAAAATAGGTCAAGAACTTAGAAAAAGACGTCTTTTAGAGTTGAAAACTACTTAATAAAATATAAAATGTCAATATCTTTGGCGTCCTTACACCTATCGATGCAGCGATACCACCGTCTTTTAGAGCATCCGATAAGCTATAAAATGCGATACAGAGTTTTTGGAAGTCTCTCAAAAATAAATCAAAAACAGGCAAGAACTTAGAAAAAGACGTCTTTTAGAGTTGAAAACTACTACATAAAACATAAACTGTCAATATCTTTGGCGTCCTTACACCTATCGATGCAGCGATATCACCGTCTTTTAGAGCATCCGATAAGCTATTAAATGCAGTACAGAGTTTTTGTAAGTCTCTCAAAAATAAGGCAAAAACAGGCAATAACTTAGAAAAAGACGTCTTTTAGAGTTGAAAACTACTACATAAAACATAAAATGTCAATATCTTTGGCGTCCTTACACCTATCGATGCAGCGATACCACCGTCTTTTAGAGCATCCGATAAGCTATTAAATGCAGTTCAGAGTTTTTCTAGGTCTCTCAAAAATAAGGCAAAAATAGGTCAAGAACTTAGAAAAAGACGTCTTTTAGAGTTGAAAACTACTTAATAAAATATAAAATGTCAATATCTTTGGCGTCCTTACACCTATCGATGCAGCGATACCACCGTCTTTTAGAGCATCCGATAAGCTATAAAATGCGATACAGAGTTTTTGGAAGTCTCTCAAAAATAAATCAAAAACAGGCAAGAACTTAGAAAAAGACGTCTTTTAGAGTTGAAAACTACTACATAAAACATAAACTGTCAATATCTTTGGCGTCCTTACACCTATCGATGCAGCGATATCACCGTCTTTTAGAGCATCCGATAAGCTATTAAATGCAGTACAGAGTTTTTGGAAGTCTCTCAAAAATAAATCAAAAACAGGCAAGAACTTAGAAAAAGACGTCTTTTAGAGTTGAAAACTACTACATAAAACATAAACTGTCAATATCTTTGGCGTCCTTACACCTATCGATGCAGCGATATCACCGTCTTTTAGAGCATCCGATAAGCTATTAAATGCAGTACAGAGTTTTTGTAAGTCTCTCAAAAATAAGGCAAAAACAGGCAATAACTTAGAAAAAGACGTCTTTTAGAGTTGAAAACTACTACATAAAATATAAAATGTCAATATCTTTGGCGTCCTTACACCTATCGATGCAGCGATACCACCGTCTTTTAGAGCATCCGATAAGCTATTAAATGCAGTTCAGAGTTTTTTAAGTCTCTCAAAAATAAGGCAAAAACAGGCAAGAACTTTTGTAATTTCACGGTAGTGCTTATGGTCGATGCCGTTTCTCGGCTTCAGAGCTACTTTCTTGACTGTATGTTGAGTTAAGCAGTTGGCGCGACTTCAGTTCTAGCCTATAAAGTCAAATCTTGTGTGGTTCCTCCATGGTAACATAGCTGCCCGAGCCCGAAAAGTTAGCAAGTACAAGAAATTTGAAAATTGTACGTAATTTCACGGTAGTGCTTATGGTCGATGCCGTTTCTCGGCTTCAGAGCTACTTTCTTGCCTGTATTTTGAGTTGAGCAGTTGACGCGACTTCAGTTCTAGCCTATAAAGTCAAATGTTGTGTGGTTCCTCCATGGTAACATAGCTGCCCGAGCCCGCAAAGTTAGCAAGTACAAGAAATTTGAAAATTGTACGTAATTGCACAGTAGTGCTTATGGTCGAACCCGTTTCTCAGCTTCAGAGCTACTTTCTTGACTGTATTTTGAGTTAAGCAGTTGGCGCGACTTCAGTTCTAGCCTTAAAAGTCAAATCTTGTGTGATTCCTCCATGGTAACATAGCTGCCCGAGGTCGCAAAGTTAGCAAGTACAAGAAATTTAAAAATTGTACGTAATTGCACAGTAGTGCTTATGGTCGATCCCGTTTCTCAGCTTCAGGGCTACTTTCTTGACTGTATTTTGAGTTATGCAGTTGGCGCGACTTCAGTTCTAGCCTATAAAATCAAATCTTGTGTGCTTCCTCCATGGTAACATAGCTGCCCGAGGTCGCAAAGTTAGCAAGTACAAGAAATTTGAAAATTGTACGTAATTTCACGGTAGTGCTTATGGTCGATGCCGTTTCTCGGCTTCAGAGCTACTTTCTTGACTGTATGTTGAGTTAAGCAGTTAGCGCGACTTCAGTTCTAGCCTATAAAGTCAAATCTTGTGTGGTTCCTCCATGGTAACATAGCTGCCCGAGCCCGAAAATTTAGCAAGTACAAGAAATTTGAAAATTGTACGTAATTTCACGGTAGTGCTTATGGTCGATGCCGTTTCTCGGCTTCAGAGCTACTTTCTTGACTGTATTTTGAGTTGAGCAGTTGGCGCGACTTCAGTTCTAGCCTATAAAGTCAAATGTTGTGTGGTTCCTCCATGGTAACATAGCTGCCCGAGCCCGCAAAGTTAGCAAGTACAAGAAATTTGAAAATTGTACGTAATTGCACAGTAGTGCTGATGGTCGAACCCGTTTCTCAGCTTCAGAGCTACTTTCTTGACTGTATTTTGAGTTAAGCAGTTGGCGCGACTTCAGTTCTAGCCTATAAAGTCAAATGTTGTGTGGTTCCTCCATGGTAACATAGCTGCCCGAGCCCGCAAAGTTAGCAAGTACAAGAAATTTGAAAATTGTACGTAATTGCACAGTAGTGCTGATGGTCGAACCCGTTTCTCAGCTTCAGAGCTACTTTCTTGACTGTATTTTGAGTTAAGCAGTTGGCGCGACTTCAGTTCTAGCCTTAAAAGTCAAATCTTGTGTGATTCCTCCATGGTAACATAGCTGCCCGAGGTCGCAAAGTTAGCAAGTACAAGAAATTTAAAAATTGTACGTAATTGCACAGTAGTGCTTATGGTCGAACCCGTTTCTCAGTTTCAGAGCTACTTTCTTGACTGTATTTTGAGTTAAGCAGTTGGCGCGACTTCAGTTCTAGCCTATAAAGTCAAATGTTGTGTTGTTCCTCCATGGTAACATAGCTGCCCGAGCCCGTAAACTTAGCAAGTACAAGAAATTTGAAAATTGTACGTAATTTCACGGTAGTGCTTATGGTCGATGCCGTTTCTCGGCTTCAGAGCTACTTTCTTGACTGTATGTTGAGTTAAGCAGTTGGCGCGACTTCAGTTCTAGCCTATAAAGTCAAATCTTGTGTGCTTCCTCCATGGAAACATAGCTGCCCGAGGTCGCAAAGTTAGCAAGTACAAGAAATTTGAAAATTGTACGTAATTGCACAGTAGTGCTTATGGTCGATGCCGTTTCTCGGCTTCAGAGCTACTTTCTTGACTGTATGTTGAGTTAAGCAGCTGGCGCGACTTCAGTTCTAGCCTATAAAGTCAAATCTTGTGTGGTTCCTCCATGGTAACATAGCTGCCCGAGCCCGCAAAGTTAGCAAGTACAAGAAATTAGAAAATTGTACGTAATTGCACAGTAGTGCTTATGGTCGAACCCGTTTCTCAGCTTCAGAGCTACTTTCTTGACTGTATTTTGAGTTAAGCAGTTGGCGCGACTTCAGTTCTAGCCTTAAAAGTCAAATCTTGTGTGATTCCTCCATGGTAACATAGCTGCCCGAGGTCGCAAAGTTTTACAAGAAATTTTAAAATTGTACGTAATTGCACAGTAGTGCTTATGGTCGATCCCGTTTCTCGGCTTCAGAGCTACTTCCTTGACTGTATTTTGAGTTAAGCAGTTGGCGCGACTTCAGTTCTAGCCTATAAAGTCAAATGTTGTGTGGTGGACGTAATGTCACGGTAGTGCTTATGGTCGATGCGGTTTCTCGGCTTCAGAGCTACTTTCTTGACTGTATTTTGAGTTAAGCAGTTGGCGCGACTTTAGTTCTAGCCTATAAAGTCAAATCTTGTGTGGTTCCTCAATGGTAACAAGCTGCCCGAGCCCGCAAAGTTAGCAAGTACAAGAAATTTGAAAATTGTACGTAATTTCACGGTAGTGCTTATGGTCGATGCGGTTTCTCGGCTTCAGAGCTACTTTCTTGACTGTATGTTGAGTTAAGCAGTTGGCGCGACTTCAGTTCTAACCCATAAAGTCAAATCTTGTGTGGTTCCTCCATGGTAACATAGCTGCCCGAGCCCGAAAAGTTAGCAAGTACAAGAAATTTGAAAATTGTACGTAATTTCACGGTAGTGCTTATGGTCGATGCCGTTTCTCGGCTTCAGAGCTACTTTCTTGACTGTATGTTGAGTTAAGCAGTTGGCGCGACTTCAGTTCTAGCCTATAAAGTCAAATCTTGTGTGGTTCCTCCATGGTAACATAGCTGCCCGAGCCCGAAAATTTAGCAAGTACAAGACATTTGAAAATTGTACGTAATTGCACAGTAGTGCTTATGGTCGATGCCGTTTCTCGGCTTCAGAGCTACTTTCTTGACTGTATGTTGAGTTAAGCAGTTGGCGCGACTTCAGTTCTAGCCTATAAAGTCAAATCTTGTGTGGTTCCTCCGTGGTAACATAGCTGCCCGAGCCCGCAAAGTTAGCAAGTACAAGAAATTTGAAAATTGTACGTAATTTCACGGTAGTGCTTATGGTCGATGCCGTTTCTCGGCTTCAGAGCTACTTTCTTGACTGTATTTTGAGTTAAGCAGTTGGCGCGACTTCAGTTCTAGCCTATAAAGTCAAATGTTGTGTGGTTCCTCCATGGTAACATAGCTGCCCGAGCCCGCAAAGTTGGCAAGTACAAGAAATTTGAAAATTGTAGGTACGTAATTTCACGGTAGTGCTTATGGTCGATGCCGTTTCTCGGCTTCAGAGCTACTTTCTTGACTGTATGTTGAGTTAAGCAGTTGGCGCGACTTCAGTTCTAGCCTATAAAGTCAAATCTTGTGTGGTTCCTCCATGGTAACATAGCTGCCCGAGCCCGAAAAGTTAGCAAGTACAAGAAATTTGAAAATTGTACGTAATTTCACGGTAGTGCTTATGGTCGATGCCGTTTCTCGGCTTCAGAGCTACTTTCTTGACTGTATTTTGAGTTAAGCAGTTGGCGCGACTTCAGTTCTAGCCTATAAAGTCAAATCTTGTGTGCTTCCTCTATGGTAACATAGCTGCCCGAGGTCGCTAAGTTAGCAAGTACAAGAAATTTTAAAATTGTACGTAATTGCACAGTAGTGCTTATGGTCGATCCCGTTTCTCGGCTTCAGAGCTACTTCCTTGACTGTATTTTGAGTTAAGCAGTTGGCGCGACTTCAGTTCTAGCCTATAAAGTCAAATGTTGTGTGGTTCCTCCATGGTAACATAGCTGCCCGAGCCCGCAAAGTTAGCAAGTACAAGAAATTAGAAAATTGTACGTAATGTCACGGTAGTGCTTATGGTCGATGCCGTTTCTCGGCTTCAGAGCTACTTTCTTGACTGTATTTTGAGTTAAGCAGTTGGCGCGACTTCAGTTCTAGCCTATAAAGTCAAATCTTGTGTGCTTCCTCCATGGTAACATAGCTGCCCGAGGTCGCTAAGTTAGCAAGTACAAGAAATTTTAAAATTGTACGTAATTGCACAGTAGTGCTTATGGTCGATCCCGTTTCTCGGCTTCAGAGCTACTTCCTTGACTGTATTTTGAGTTAAGCAGTTGGCGCGACTTCAGTTCTAGCCTATAAAGTCAAATGTTGTGTGGTTCCTCCATGGTAACATAGCTGCCCGAGCCCGCAAAGTTAGCAAGTACAAGAAATTAGAAAATTGTACGTAATGTCACGGTAGTGCTTATGGTCGATGCCGTTTCAAGGCTTCAGAGCTCCTTTCTTGACTGTATTTTGAGTTGAGCAGTTGGCGCGACTTCAGTTCTAGCCTATAAAGTCAAATCTTGTGTGGTTCCTCCATGGTAACATAGCTGCCCGAGCCCGCAAAGTTAGCAAGTACAAGAAATTTGAAAATTGTACGTAATTGCACAGTAGTGCTTATGGTCGAACCCGTTTCTCAGCTTCAGAGCTACTTTCTTGACTGTATTTTGAGTTAAGCAGTTGGCGCGACTTCAGTTCTAGCCTATAAAGTCAAATGTTGTGTGGTTCCTCCATGGTAACATAGCTGCCCGAGCCCGCAAATTTAGCAAGTACAAGAAATTTGAAAATTGTACGTAATTTCACGGTAGTGCTTATGGTCGATGCCGTTTCTCGGCTTCAGAGCTACTTTCTTGACTGTATGTTGAGTTAAGCAGTTGGCGCGACTTCAGTTCTAGCCTATAAAGTCAAATCTTGTGTGGTTCCTCCATGGTAACATAGCTGCCCGAGCCCGCTAAGTTAGCAAGTACAAGAAATTTTAAAATTGTACGTAATTGCACAGTAGTGCTTATGGTCGATCCCGTTTCTCGGCTTCAGAGCTACTTCCTTGACTGTATTTTGAGTTAAGCAGTTGGCGCGACTTCAGTTCTAGCCTATAAAGTCAAATGTTGTGTGGTTCCTCCATGGTAACATAGCTGCCCGAGCCCGCAAAGTTAGCAAGTACAAGAAATTAGAAAATTGTACGTAATGTCACGGTAGTGCTTATGGTCGATGCCGTTTCAAGGCTTCAGAGCTCCTTTCTTGACTGTATTTTGAGTTGAGCAGTTGGCGCGACTTCAGTTCTAGCCTATAAAGTCAAATCTTGTGTGGTTCCTCCATGGTAACATAGCTGCCCGAGCCCGCAAAGTTAGCAAGTACAAGAAATTTGAAAATTGTACGTAATTGCACAGTAGTGCTTATGGTCGAACCCGTTTCTCAGCTTCAGAGCTACTTTCTTGACTGTATTTTGAGTTAAGCAGTTGGCGCGACTTCAGTTCTAGCCTATAAAGTCAAATGTTGTGTGGTTCCTCCATGGTAACATAGCTGCCCGAGCCCGCAAATTTAGCAAGTACAAGAAATTTGAAAATTGTACGTAATTTCACGGTAGTGCTTATGGTCGATGCCGTTTCTCGGCTTCAGAGCTACTTTCTTGACTGTATGTTGAGTTAAGCAGTTGGCGCGACTTCAGTTCTAGCCTATAAAGTCAAATCTTGTGTGGTTCCTCCATGGTAACATAGCTGCCCGAGCCCGCTAAGTTAGCAAGTACAAGAAATTTTAAAATTGTACGTAATTGCACAGTAGTGCTTATGGTCGATCCCGTTTCTCGGCTTCAGAGCTACTTCCTTGACTGTATTTTGAGTTAAGCAGTTGGCGCGACTTCAGTTCTAGCCTATAAAGTCAAATGTTGTGTGGTTCCTCCATGGTAACATAGCTGCCCGAGCCCGCAAAGTTAGCAAGTACAAGAAATTAGAAAATTGTACGTAATGTCACGGTAGTGCTTATGGTCGATGCGGTTTCTCGGCTTCAGAGCTACTTTCTTGACTGTATTTTGAGTTAAGCAGTTGGCGCGACTTTAGTTCTAGCCTATAAAGTCAAATCTTGTGTGGTTCCTCCATGGTAACATAGCTGCCCGAGCCCGCAAAGTTAGCAAGTACAAGAAATTTGAAAATTGTACGTAATTTCACGGTAGTGCTTATGGTCGATGCGGTTTCTCGGCTTCAGAGCTACTTTCTTGACTGTATGTTGAGTTAAGCAGTTGGCGCGACTTCAGTTCTAGCCTATAAAGTCAAATCTTGTGTGGTTCCTCCATGGTAACATAGCTGCCCGAGCCCGAAAAATTAGCAAGTACAAGAAATTTGAAAATTGTACGTAATTTCACGGTAGTGCTTATGGTCGATGCCGTTTCTCGGCTTCAGAGCTACTTTCTTGACTGTATGTTGAGTTAAGCAGTTGGCGCGACTTCAGTTCTAGCCTATAAAGTCAAATCTTGTGTGGTTCCTCCATGGTAACATAGCTGCCCGAGCCCGAAAAGTTAGCAAGTACAAGACATTTGAAAATTGTACGTAATTGCACAGTAGTGCTTATGGTCGATGCCGTTTCTCGGCTTCAGAGCTACTTTCTTGACTGTATGTTGAGTTAAGCAGTTGGCGCGACTTCAGTTCTAGCCTATAAAGTCAAATCTTGTGTGGTTCCTCCATGGTAACATAGCTGCCCGAGGTCGCTAAGTTAGCAAGTACAAGAAATTTTAAAATTGTACGTAATTGCACAGTAGTGCTTATGGTCGATCCCGTTTCTCGGCTTCAGAGCTACTTCCTTGACCGTATTTTGAGTTAAGCAGTTGGCGCGACTTCAGTTCTAGCCTATAAAGTCAAATGTTGTGTGGTTCCTCCATGGTAACATAGCTGCCCGAGCCCGCAAAGTTAGCAAGTACAAGAAATTAGAAAATTGTACGTAATGTCACGGTAGTGCTTATGGTCGATGCCGTTTCAAGGCTTCAGAGCTACTTTCTTGACTGTATTTTGAGTTGAGCAGTTGGCGCGACTTCAGTTCTAGCCTATAAAGTCAAATCTTGTGTGGTTCCTCCATGGTAACATAGCTGCCCGAGCCCGCAAAGTTAGCAAGTACAAGAAATTTGAAAATTGTACGTAATTGCACAGTAGTGCTTATGGTCGAACCCGTTTCTCAGCTTCAGAGCTACTTTCTTGACTGTATTTTGAGTTAAGCAGTTGGCGCGACTTCAGTTCTAGCCTATAAAGTCAAATGTTGTGTGGTTCCTCCATGGTAACATAGCTGCCCGAGCCCGCAAAGTTAGCAAGTACAAGAAATTTGAAAATTGTACGTAATTTCACGGTAGTGCTTATGGTCGATGCCGTTTCTCGGCTTCAGAGCTACTTTCTTGACTGTATGTTGAGTTAAGCAGTTGGCGCGACTTCAGTTCTAGCCTATAAAGTCAAATCTTGTGTGGTTCCTCCATGGTAACATAGCTGCCCGAGCCCGCTAAGTTAGCAAGTACAAGAAATTTTAAAATTGTACGTAATTGCACAGTAGTGCTTATGGTCGATCCCGTTTCTCGGCTTCAGAGCTACTTCCTTGACTGTATTTTGAGTTAAGCAGTTGGCGCGACTTCAGTTCTAGCCTATAAAGTCAAATGTTGTGTGGTTCCTCCATAGTAACATAGCTGCCCGAGCCCGCAAAATTAGCAAGTACAAGAAATTAGAAAATTGTACGTAATGTCACGGTAGTGCTTATGGTCGATGCGGTTTCTCGGCTTCAGAGCTACTTTCTTGACTGTATTTTGAGTTAAGCAGTTGGCGCGACTTTAGTTCTAGCCTATAAAGTCAAATCTTGTGTGGTTCCTCCATGGTAACATAGCTGCCCGAGCCCGCAAAGTTAGCAAGTACAAGAAATTTGAAAATTGTACGTAATTTCACGGTAGTGCTTATGGTCGATGCGGTTTCTCGGCTTCAGAGCTACTTTCTTGATTGTATGTTGAGTTAAGCAGTTGGCGCGACTTCAGTTCTAGCCTATAAAGTCAAATCTTGTGTGGTTCCTCCATGGTTACATAGCTGCCCGAGCCCGAAAAGTTAGCAAGTACAAGAAATTTGAAAATTGTACGTAATTTCACGGTAGTGCTTATGGTCGATGCCGTTTCTCGGCTTCAGAGCTACTTTCTTGACTGTATGTTGAGTTAAGCAGTTGGCGCGACTTCAGTTCTAGCCTATAAAGTCAAATCTTGTGTGGTTCCTCCATGGTAACATAGCTGCCCGAGCCCGAAAAGTTAGCAAGTACAAGACATTTGAAAATTGTACGTAATTGCACAGTAGTGCTTATGGTCGATGCCGTTTCTCGGCTTCAGAGCTACTTTCTTGACTGTATGTTGAGTTAAGCAGTTGGCGCGACTTCAGTTCTAGCCTATAAAGTCAAATCTTGTGTGGTTCCTCCATGGTAACATAGCTGCCCGAGCCCGCAAAGTTAGCAAGTACAAGAAATTTGAAAATTGTACGTAATTTCACGGTAGTGCTTATGGTCGATGCGGTTTCTCGGCTTCAGAGCTACTTTCTTGACTGTATTTTGAGTTAAGCAGTTGGCGCGACTTCAGTTCTAGCCTATAAAGTCAAATGTTGTGTGGTTCCTCCATGGTAACATAGCTGCCCGAGCCCGCAAAGTTGGCAAGTACAAGAAATTTGAAAATTGTACGTAATTTCACGGTAGTGCTTATGGTCGATGCCGTTTCTCGGCTTCAGAGCTACTTTCTTGACTGTATGTTGCGTTAAGCAGTTGGCGCGACTTCAGTTCTAGCCTATAAAGTCAAATCTTGTGTGGTTCCTCCATGGTAACATAGCTGCCCGAGCCCGAAAAGTTAGCAAGTACAAGAAATTTGAAAATTGTACGTAATTTCACGGTAGTGCTTATGGTCGATGCCGTTTCTCGGCTTCAGAGCTACTTTCTTGACTGTATTTTGAGTTAAGCAGTTGGCGCGACTTCAGTTCTAGCCTATAAAGTCAAATGTTGTGTGGTTCCTCCATGGTAACATAGCTGCCCGAGCCCGAAAAGTTAGCAAGTACAAGAAATTTGAAAATTGTACGTAATTTCACGGTAGTGCTTATGGTCGATGCCGTTTCTCGGCTTCAGAGCTACTTTCTTGACTGTATTTTGAGTTAAGCAGTTGGCGCGACTTCAGTTCTAGCCTATAAAGTCAAATCTTGTGTGCTTCCTCCATGGTAACATAGCTGCCCGAGCCCGCAAAGTTAGCAAGTACAAGAAATTTGAAAATTGTACGTAATTGCACAGTAGTGCTTATGGTCGATCCCGTTTCTCGCCTTCAGAGCTACTTTCTTGACTGTATTTTGAGTTAAGCAGTTGGCGCGACTTCAGTTCTAGCCTTAAAAGTCAAATCTTGTGTGAGTTCTCCATGGTAACATAGCTGCCCGAGGTCGCAAAGTTAGCAAGTACAAGAAGTTTGAAAATTGTACGTAATGTCACGGTAGTGCTTATGGTCGATGCCGTTTCAAGGCTTCAGAGCTACTTTCTTGACTGTATTTTGAGTTGAGCAGTTGGCGCGACTTCAGTTCTAGCCTATAAAGTCAAATCTTGTGTGGTTCCTCCATGGTAACATAGCTGCCCGAGCCCGCAAAGTTAGCAAGTACAAGAAATTTGAAAATTGTACGTAATTGCACAGTAGTGCTTATGGTCGAACCCGTTTCTCAGTTTCAGAGCTACTTTCTTGACTGTATTTTGAGTCAAGCAGTTGGCGCGACTTCAGTTCTAGCCTATAAAGTCAAATGTTGTGTGGTTCCTCCATGGTAACATAGCTGCCCGAGCCCGCAAAGTTAGCAAGTACAAGAAATTTGAAAATTGTACGTAATTTCACGGTAGTGCTTATGGTCGATGCCGTTTCTCGGCTTCAGAGCTACTTTCTTGACTGTATTTTGAGTTGTTGAGCAGTTGGCGCGACTTCAGTTCTAGCCTATAAAGTCAAATGTTGTGTGGTTCCTCCATGGTAACATAGCTGCCCGAGCCCGCAAAGTTAGCAAGTACAAGAAATTTGAAAATTGTACGTAATTGCACAGTAGTGCTTATGGTCGATCCCGTTTCTCGCCTTCAGAGCTACTTTCTTGACTGTATTTTGAGTTAAGCAGTTGGCGCGACTTCAGTTCTAGCCTTAAAAGTCAAATCTTGTGTGAGTTCTCCATGGTAACATAGCTGCCCGAGGTCGCAAAGTTAGCAAGTACAAGAAATTTGAAAATTGTACGTAATTTCACGGTAGTGCTTATGGTCGATGCCGTTTCTCGGCTTCAGAGCTACTTTCTTGACTGTATTTTGAGTTAAGCAGTTGGCGCGACTTCAGTTCTAGCCTATAAAGTCAAATCTTGTGTGCTTCCTCCATGGTAACATAGCTGCCCGAGGTCGCAAAGTTAGCATGTACAAGAAATTTGAAAATTGTACGTAATTGCACAGTAGTGCTTATGGTCGAACCCGTTTCTCAGCTTCAGAGCTACTTTCTTGACTGTATTTTGAGTTAAGCAGTTGGCGCGACTTCAGTTCTAGCCTATAAAGTCAAATCTTGTGTGGTTCCTCCATGGTAACATAGCTGCCCGAGGTCGCAAAGTTAGCAAGTACAAGAAGTTTGAAAATTGTACGTAATGTCACGGTAGTGCTTATGGTCGATGCCGTTTCAAGGCTTCAGAGCTACTTTCTTGACTGTATTTTGAGTTGAGCAGTTGGCGCGACTTCAGTTCTAGCCTATAAAGTCAAATCTTGTGTGGTTCCTCCATGGTAACATAGCTGCCCGAGCCCGCAAAGTTAGCAAGTACAAGAAATTTGAAAATTGTACGTAATTGCACAGTAGTGCTTATGGTCGAACCCGTTTCTCAGCTTCAGAGCTACTTTCTTGACTGTATTTTGAGTTAAGCAGTTGGCGCGACTTCAGTTCTAGCCTATAAAGTCAAATCTTGTGTGAATTCTCCATGGTAACATAGCTGCCCGAGGTCGCAAAGTGAGCAAGTACAAGAAGTTTGAAAATTGTACGTAATGTCACGGTAGTGCTTATGGTCGATGCGGTTTCAAGGCTTCAGAGCTACTTTCTTGACTGTATTTTGAGTTGAGCAGTTGGCGCGACTTCAGTTCTAGCCTATAAAGTCAAATCTTGTGTGGTTCCTCCATGGTAACATAGCTGCCCGAGCCCGCAAAGTTAGCAAGTACAAGAAATTTGAAAATTGTACGTAATTGCACAGTAGTGCTTATGGTCGAACCCGTTTCTCAGTTTCAGAGCTACTTTCTTGACTGTATTTTGAGTTAAGCAGTTGGCGCGACTTCAGTTCTAGCCTATAAAGTCAAATGTTGTGTGGTTCCTCCATGGTAACATAGCTGCCCGAGCCCGCAAAGTTAGCAAGTACAAGAAATTTGAAAATTGTACGTAATTTCACGGTAGTGCTTATGGTCGATGCCGTTTCTCGGCTTCAGAGCTACTTTCTTGACTGTATTTTGAGTTGAGCAGTTGGCGCGACTTCAGTTCTAGCCTATAAAGTCAAATGTTGTGTGGTTCCTCCATGGTAACATAGCTGCCCGAGCCCGCAAAGTTAGCAAGTACAAGAAATTTGAAAATTGTACGTAATTGCACAGTAGTGCTTATGGTCGATCCCGTTTCTCGCCTTCAGAGCTACTTTCTTGACTGTATTTTGAGTTAAGCAGTTGGCGCGACTTCAGTTCTAGCCTTAAAAGTCAAATCTTGTGTGAGTTCTCCATGGTAACATAGCTGCCCGAGGTCGCAAAGTTAGCAAGTACAAGAAATTTGAAAATTGTACGTAATTTCACGGTAGTGCTTATGGTCGATGCCGTTTCTCGGCTTCAGAGCTACTTTCTTGACTGTATTTTGAGTTAAGCAGTTAGCGCGACTTCAGTTCTAGCCTATAAAGTCAAATCTTGTGTGCTTCCTCCATGGTAACATAGCTGCCCGAGGTCGCAAAGTTAGCATGTACAAGAAATTTGAAAATTGTACGTAATTGCACAGTAGTGCTTATGGTCGAACCCGTTTCTCAGCTTCAGAGCTACTTTCTTGACTGTATTTTGAGTTAAGCAGTTGGCGCGACTTCAGTTCTAGCCTATAAAGTCAAATCTTGTGTGGTTCCTCCATGGTAACATAGCTGCCCGAGGTCGCAAAGTTAGCAAGTACAAGAAATTTGAAAATTGTACGTAATTTCACGGTAGTGCTTATGGTCGATGCCGTTTCTCGGCTTCAGAGCTACTTTCTTGACTGTATTTTGAGTTAAGCGGTTGGCGCGACTTCAGTTCTAACCTATAAAGTCAAATCTTGTGTGCTTCCTCCATGGTAACATAGCTGCCCGAGGTCGCAAAGTTAGCAAGTACAAGAAATTTGAAAATTTTACGTAATTGCACAGTAGTGCTTATCGTCGATGCCGTTTCTCGGCTTCAGAGCTACTTTCTTGACTGTATGTTGAGTTAAGCAGTTACCGCGACTTCAGTTCTAGCCTATAAAGTCAAATCTTGTGTGGTTCCTCCATGGTAACATAGCTGCCCGATCCCGAAAATTTAGCAAGTACAAGAAATTTGAAAATTGTACGTAATTTCACGGTAGTGCTTATGGTCGATGCCGTTTCTCGGCTTCAGAGCTACTTTCTTGACTGTATTTTGAGTTAAGCAGTTGGCGCGACTTCAGTTCTAGCCTATAAAGTCAAATGTTGTGTGGTTCCTCCATGGTAACATAGCTGCCCGAGCCCGCAAAGTTAGCAAGTACAAGAAATTTGAAAATTGTACGTAATTTCACGGTAGTGCTTATGGTCGATGCCGTTTCTCGGCTTCAGAGCTACTTTCTTGACTGTATTTTGAGTTAAGCAGTTGGCGCGACTTCAGTTCTAGCCTATAAAGTCAAATCTTGTGTGGTTCCTCCATGGTAACATAGCTGCCCGAGCCCGAAAAGTTAGCAAGTACAAGAAGTTTGAAAATTGTACGTAATGTCACGGTAGTGCTTATGGTCGATGCCGTTTCAAGGCTTCAGAGCTACTTTCTTGACTGTATTTTGAGTTGAGCAGTTGGCGCGACTTCAGTTCTAGCCTATAAAGTCAAATCTTGTGTGGTTCCTCCATGGTAACATAGCTGCCCGAGCCCGCAAAGTTAGCAAGTACAAGAAATTTGAAAATTGTACGTAATTGCACAGTAGTGCTTATGGTCGAACCCGTTTCTCAGCTTCAGAGCTACTTTCTTGACTGTATTTTGAGTTAAGCAGTTGGCGCGACTTCAGTTCTAGCCTATAAAGTCAAATCTTGTGTGAGTTCTCCATGGTAACATAGCTGCCCGAGGTCGCAAAGTGAGCAAGTACAAGAAGTTTGAAAATTGTACGTAATGTCACGGTAGTGCTTATGGTCGATGCCGTTTCAAGGCTTCAGAGCTACTTTCTTGACTGTATTTTGAGTTGAGCAGTTGGCGCGACTTCAGTTCTAGCCTATAAAGTCAAATCTTGTGTGGTTCCTCCATGGTAACATAGCTGCCCGAGCCCGCAAAGTTAGCAAGTACAAGAAATTTGAAAATTGTACGTAATTGCACAGTAGTGCTTATGGTCGAACCCGTTTCTCAGTTTCAGAGCTACTTTCTTGACTGTATTTTGAGTTAAGCAGTTGGCGCGACTTCAGTTCTAGCCTATAAAGTCAAATGTTGTGTGGTTCCTCCATGGTAACATAGCTGCCCGAGCCCGCAAAGTTAGCAAGTACAAGAAATTTGAAAATTGTACGTAATTTCACGGTAGTGCTTATGGTCGATGCCGTTTCTCGGCTTCAGAGCTACTTTCTTGACTGTATTTTGAGTTGAGCAGTTGGCGCGACTTCAGTTCTAGCCTATAAAGTCAAATGTTGTGTGGTTCCTCCATGGTAACATAGCTGCCCGAGCCCGCAAAGTTAGCAAGTACAAGAAATTTGAAAATTGTACGTAATTGCACAGTAGTGCTTATGGTCGATCCCGTTTCTCGCCTTCAGAGCTACTTTCTTGACTGTATTTTGAGTTAAGCAGTTGGCGCGACTTCAGTTCTAGCCTTAAAAGTCAAATCTTGTGTGAGTTCTCCATGGTAACATAGCTGCCCGAGGTCGCAAAGTTAGCAAGTACAAGAAATTTGAAAATTGTACGTAATTTCACGGTAGTGCTTATGGTCGATGCCGTTTCTCGGCTTCAGAGCTACTTTCTTGACTGTATTTTGAGTTAAGCAGTTAGCGCGACTTCAGTTCTAGCCTATAAAGTCAAATCTTGTGTGCTTCCTCCATGGTAACATAGCTGCCCGAGGTCGCAAAGTTAGCATGTACAAGAAATTTGAAAATTGTACGTAATTGCACAGTAGTGCTTATGGTCGAACCCGTTTCTCAGCTTCAGAGCTACTTTCTTGACTGTATTTTGAGTTAAGCAGTTGGCGCGACTTCAGTTCTAGCCTATAAAGTCAAATCTTGTGTGGTTCCTCCATGGTAACATAGCTGCCCGAGGTCGCAAAGTTAGCAAGTACAAGAAATTTGAAAATTGTACGTAATTTCACGGTAGTGCTTATGGTCGATGCCGTTTCTCGGCTTCAGAGCTACTTTCTTGACTGTATTTTGAGTTAAGCGGTTGGCGCGACTTCAGTTCTAACCTATAAAGTCAAATCTTGTGTGCTTCCTCCATGGTAACATAGCTGCCCGAGGTCGCAAAGTTAGCAAGTACAAGAAATTTGAAAATTTTACGTAATTGCACAGTAGTGCTTATCGTCGATGCCGTTTCTCGGCTTCAGAGCTACTTTCTTGACTGTATGTTGAGTTAAGCAGTTACCGCGACTTCAGTTCTAGCCTATAAAGTCAAATCTTGTGTGGTTCCTCCATGGTAACATAGCTGCCCGATCCCGAAAATTTAGCAAGTACAAGAAATTTGAAAATTGTACGTAATTTCACGGTAGTGCTTATGGTCGATGCCGTTTCTCGGCTTCAGAGCTACTTTCTTGACTGTATTTTGAGTTAAGCAGTTGGCGCGACTTCAGTTCTAGCCTATAAAGTCAAATGTTGTGTGGTTCCTCCATGGTAACATAGCTGCCCGAGCCCGCAAAGTTAGCAAGTACAAGAAATTTGAAAATTGTACGTAATTTCACGGTAGTGCTTATGGTCGATGCCGTTTCTCGGCTTCAGAGCTACTTTCTTGACTGTATGTTGAGTTAAGCAGTTGGCGCGACTTCAGTTCTAGCCTATAAAGTCAAATCTTGTGTGGTTCCTCCATGGTAACATAGCTGTCCGAGCCCGAAAAGTTAGCAAGTACAAGAAATTTGAAAATTGTACGTAATTTCACGGTAGTGCTTATGGTCGATGCGGTTTCTCGGCTTCAGAGCTACTTTCCTGACTGTATTTTGAGTTGAGCAGTTGACGCGACTTCAGTTCTAGCCTATAAAGTCAAACCTTGTGTGCTTCCTCCATGGTAACATAGCTGCCCGAGGTCGCAAAGTTAGCAAGTACAAGAAATTTGAAAATTGTACGTAATTTCACGGTAGTGCTTATGGTCGATGCCGTTTCTCGGCTTCAGAGCTACTTTCTTGACTGTATTTTGAGTTGAGCAGTTGACGCGACTTCAGTTCTAGCCTATAAGGTCAAATGTTGTGTGGTTCCTCCATGGTAACATAGCTGCCCGAGCCCGCAAAGTTAGCAAGTACAAGAAATTTGAAAATTGTACGTAATTTCACGGTAGTGCTTATGGTCGATGCCCTTTTCTCGGCTTCAGAGCTACTTTCTTGACTGTATTTTGAGTTGAGCAGTTGACGCGACTTCAGTTCTAGCCTATAAAGTCAAACCTTGTGTGCTTCCTCCATGGTAACATAGCTGCCCGAGGTCGCAAAATTAGCAAGTACAAGAAATTTGAAAATTGTACGTAATTTCACGGTAGTGCTTATGGTCGATGCCGTTTCTCGGCTTCAGAGCTACTTTCTTGACTGTATTTTGAGTTAAGCAGTTGGCGCGACTTCAGTTCTAGCCTATAAAGTCAAATGTTGTGTGGTTCCTCCATGGTAACATAGCTGCCCGAGCCCGAAAAGTTAGTAAGTACAAGAAATTTGAAAATTGTACGTAATTTCACGGTAGTGCTTATGGTCGATGCCGTTTCTCGGCTTCAGAGCTACTTTCTTGACTGTATTTTGAGTTAAGCAGTTGGCGCGACTTCAGTTCTAGCCTATAAAGTCAAATCTTGTGTGCTTCCTCCATGGTAACATAGCTGCCCGAGGTCGCTAAGTTAGCAAGTACAAGAAATTTGAAAATTGTACGTAATTGCACAGTAGTGCTTATGGTCGATCCCGTTTCTCGGCTTCAGAGCTACTTTCTTGACTGTATTTTGAGTTAAGCAGTTGGCGCGACTTCAGTTCTAGCCTATAAAGTCAAATGTTGTGTGGTTCCTCCATGGTAACATAGCTGCCCGAGCCCGCAAAGTTAGCAAGTACAAGAAATTTGAAAATTGTACGTAATTTCACGGTAGTGCTTATGGTCGATGCCGTTTCTCGGCTTCAGAGCTACTTTCTTGACTGTATGTTGAGTTAAGCAGTTGGCGCGACTTCAGTTCTAGCCTATAAAGTCAAATCTTGTGTGGTTCCTCCATGGTAACATAGCTGCCCGAGCCCGAAAAGTTAGCAAGTACAAGAAATTTGAAAATTGTACGTAATTTCACGGTAGTGCTTATGGTCGATGCCGTTTCTCGGCTTCAGAGCTACTTTCTTGACTGTATTTTGAGTTAAGCAGTTGGCGTGACTTCAGTTCTAGCCTATAAAGTCAAATCTTGTGTGCTTCCTCCATGGTAACATAGCTGCCCGAGGTCGCAAAGTTAGCATGTACAAGAAATTTGAAAATTGTACGTAATTGCACAGTAGTGCTTATGGTCGAACCCGTTTCTCAGCTTCAGAGCTACTTTCTTGACTGTATTTTGAGTTAAGCAGTTGGCGCGACTTCAGTTCTAGCCTATAAAGTCAAATCTTGTGTGGTTCCTCCATGGTAACATAGCTGCCCGAGGTCGCAAATTTAGCAAGTACAAGAAATTTGAAAATTGTACGTAATTTCACGGTAGTGCTTATGGTCGATGCCGTTTCTCGGCTTCAGAGCTACTTTCTTGACTGTATTTTGAGTTAAGCGGTTGGCGCGACTTCAGTTCTAACCTATAAAGTCAAATCTTGTGTGCTTCCTCCATGGTAACATAGCTGCCCGAGGTCGCAAAGTTAGCAAGTACAAGAAATTTGAAAATTGTACGTAATTTCACGGTAGTGCTTATGGTCGATGCCGTTTCTCGGCTTCAGAACTACTTTCTTGACTGTATGTTGAGTTAAGCAGTTGGCGCGACTTCAGTTCTAGCCTATAAAGTCAAATCTTGTGTGCTACCTCCATGGTAACATAGCTGCCCGAGGTCGCAAAGTTAGCAAGTACAAGAAATTTGAAAATTTTACGTAATTGCACAGTAGTGCTTATCGTCGATGCCGTTTCTCGGCTTCAGAGCTACTTCCTTGACTGTATTTTGAGTTAAGCAGTTGGCGCGACTTCAGTTCTAGCCTATAAAGTCAAATGTTGTGTGGTTCCTCCATGGTAACATAGCTGCCCGAGCCCGCAAAGTTAGCAAGTACAAGAAATTAGAAAATTGTACGTAATGTCACGGTAGTGCTTATGGTCGATGCCGTTTCAAGGCTTCAGAGCTCCTTTCTTGACTGTATTTTGAGTTGAGCAGTTGGCGCGACTTCAGTTCTAGCCTATAAAGTCAAATCTTGTGTGGTTCCTCCATGGTAACATAGCTGCCCGAGCCCGCAAAGTTAGCAAGTACAAGAAATTTGAAAATTGTACGTAATTGCACAGTAGTGCTTATGGTCGAACCCGTTTCTCAGCTTCAGAGCTACTTTCTTGACTGTATTTTGAGTTAAGCAGTTGGCGCGACTTCAGTTCTAGCCTATAAAGTCAAATGTTGTGTGGTTCCTCCATGGTAACATAGCTGCCCGAGCCCGCAAATTTAGCAAGTACAAGAAATTTGAAAATTGTACGTAATTTCACGGTAGTGCTTATGGTCGATGCCGTTTCTCGGCTTCAGAGCTACTTTCTTGACTGTATTTTGAGTTAAGCAGTTGGCGTGACTTCAGTTCTAGCCTATAAAGTCAAATCTTGTGTGCTTCCTCCATGGTAACATAGCTGCCCGAGGTCGCAAAGTTAGCATGTACAAGAAATTTGAAAATTGTACGTAATTGCACAGTAGTGCTTATGGTCGATCCCGTTTCTCGGCTTCAGAGCTACTTTCATGACTGTATTTTGAGTTAAGCAGTTGGCGCGACTTCAGTTCTAGCCTTAAAAGTCAAATCTTGTGTGATTCCTCCATGGTAACATAGCTCCCCGAGGTCACAAAGTTAGCAAGTACAAGAAATTTGAAAATTGTACGTAATTTCACGGTAGTGCTTATGGTCGATGCCGTTTCTCGGCTTCAGAGCTACTTTCTTGACTGTATTTTGAGTTGAGCAGTTGGCGCGACTTCAGTTCCAGCCTATAAAGTCAAATGTTGTGTGGTTCCTCCATGGTAACATAGCTGCCCGAGCCCGCAAGGTTAGAAAGTACAAGAAATTTGAAAATTGTACGTAATTGCACAGTAGTGCTTATGGTCGAACCCTTTTCTCAGCTTCAGAGCTACTTTCTTGACTGTATTTTGAGTTAAGCAGTTGGCGCGACTTCAGTTCTAGCCTAAAAAGTCAAATCTTGTGTGATTCCTCCATGGTAACATAGCTGCCCGAGGTCGCAAAGTTAGCAAGTACAAGAAATTTGAAAATTTTACGTAATTGCACAGTAGTGCTTATCGTCGATGCCGTTTCTCGGCTTCAGAGCTACTTTCTTGACTGTATGTTGAGTTAAGCAGTTACCGCGACTTCAGTTCTAGCCTATAAAGTCAAATCTTGTGTGGTTCCTCCATGGTAACATAGCTGCCCGAGGTCGCAAAGTTAGCAAGTACAAGAAATTTGAACATTGTACGTAATTGCACAGTAGTGCTTATGGTCGAACCCGTTTCTCAGCTTCAGAGCTACTTTCTTGACTGTATTTTGAGTTAAGCAGTTGGCGCGACTTCAGTTCTAGCCTATAAAGTCAAATGTTGTGTGGTTCCTCCATGGTAACATAGCTGCCCGAGCCCGCAAAGTTAGCAAGTACAAGAAATTTGAAAATTGTACGTAATTTCACGGTAGTGCTTATGGTCGATGCCGTTTCTCGGCTTCAGAGCTACTTTCTTGACTGTATGTTGAGTTAAGCAGTTGGCGCGACTTCAGTTCTAGCCTATAAAGTCAAATCTTGTGTGGTTCCTCCATGGTAATATAGCTGCCCGAGCCCGAAAAGTTAGCAAGTACAAGAAATTTGAAAATTTTACGTAATTGCACAGTAGTGCTTATCGTCGATGCCGTTTCTCGGCTTCAGAGCTACTTTCTTGACTGTATGTTGAGTTAAGCAGTTACCGCGACTTCAGTTCTAGCCTATAAAGTCAAATCTTGTGTGGTTCCTCCATGGTAACATAGCTGCCCGAGGTCGCAAAGTTAGCATGTACAAGAAATTTGAAAATTGTACGTAATTGCACAGTAGTGCTTATGGTCGAACCCGTTTCTCAGCTTCAGAACTACTTTCTTGACTGTATTTTGAGTTAAGCAGTTGGCGCGACTTCAGTTCTAGCCTATAAAGTCAAATGTTGTGTGGTTCCTCCATGGTAACATAGCTGCCCGAGCCCGCAAAGTTAGCAAGTACAAGAAATTTGAAAATTATACGTAATTTCACGGTAGTGCTTATGGTCGATGCCGTTTCTCGGCTTCAGAGCTACTTTCTTGACTGTATGTTGAGTTAAGCAGTTGGCGCGACTTCAGTTCTAGCCTATAAAGTCAAATCTTGTGTGGTTCCTCCATGGTAACATAGCTGCCCGAACCCGAAAAGTTAGCAAGTACAAGAAATTTGAAAATTGTACGTAATTTCACGGTAGTGCTTATGGTCGATGCCGTTTCTCGGCTTCAGAGCTACTTTCTTGACTGTATTTTGAGTTAAGCAGTTGGCGCGACTTCAGTTCTAGCCTATAAAGTCAAATCTTGTGTGGTTCCTCCATGGTAACATAGCTGCCCGAGCCCGAAAAGTTAGCAAGTACAAGAAATTTGAAAATTGTACGTAATTTCACGGTAGTGCTTATGGTCGATGCCGTTTCTCGGCTTCAGAGCTACTTTCTTGACTGTATTTTGAGTTGAGCAGTTGGCGCGACTTCAGTTCTAGCCTATAAAGTCAAATGTTGTGTGGTTCCTCCATGGTGACATAGCTGCCCGAGCCCGCAAGGTTAGCAAGTACAAGAAATTTGAAAATTGTACGTAATTGCACAGTAGTGCTTATGGTCGAACCCTTTTCTCAGCTTCAGAGCTACTTTCTTGACTGTATTTTGAGTTAAGCAGTTGGCGCGACTTCAGTTCTAGCCTAAAAAGTCAAATCTTGTGTGATTCCTCCATGGTAACATAGCTGCCCGAGGTCGCAAAGTTAGCAAGTACAAGAAATTTGAAAATTTTACGTAATTGCACAGTAGTGCTTATCGTCGATGCCGTTTCTCGGCTTCAGAGCTACTTTCTTGACTGTATGTTGAGTTAAGCAGTTACCGCGACTTCAGTTCTAGCCTATAAAGTCAAATCTTGTGTGGTTCCTCCATGGTAACATAGCTGCCCGATCCCGAAAATTTAGCAAGTACAAGAAATTTGAAAATTGTACGTAATTTCACGGTAGTGCTTATGGTCGATCCCGTTTCTCGGCTTCAGAGCTACTTTCATGACTGTATTTTGAGTTAAGCAGTTGGCGCGACTTCAGTTCTAGCCTAAAAAGTCAAATCTTGTGTGATTCCTCCATGGTAACATAGCTGCCCGAGGTCGCAAAGTTAGCAAGTACAAGAAATTTGAAAATTGTACGTAATTGCACAGTAGTGCTTATGGTCGAACCCGTTTCTCAGCTTCAGAGCTACTTTCTTGACTGTATTTTGAGTTAAGCAGTTGGCGCGACTTCAGTTCTAGCCTATAAAGTCAAATGTTGTGTGGTTCCTCCATGGTAACATAGCTGCCCGAGGTCGCAAATTTAGCAAGAACAAGAAATTTGAAAATTGTACGTAATTGCACAGTAGTGCTTATGGTCGATCCCGTTTCTCAGCTTCAGGGCTACTTTCTTGACTGTATTTTGAGTTAAGCAGTTGGCGCGACTTCAGTTCTAGCATATAAAGTCAAATCTTGTGTGCTTCCTCCATGGTAACATAGCTGCCCGAGGTCGCAAAGTTAGCAAGTACAAGAAATTTGAAAATTGTACGTAATTTCACGGTAGTGCTTATGGTCGATGCCGTTTCTCGGCTTCAGAGCTACTTTCTTGACTGTATGTTGAGTTAAGCTGTTACCGCGACTTCAGTTCTAGCCTATAAAGTCAAATCTTGTGTGGTTCCTCCATGGTAACATAGCTGCCCGAGCCCGAAAAGTTAGCAAGTACAAGAAATTTGAAAATTGTACGTAATTTCACGGTAGTGCTTATGGTCGATGCCGTTTCTCGGCTTCAGAGCTACTTTCTTGACTGTATTTTGAGTTGAGCAGTTGGCGCGGCTTCAGTTCTAGCCCATAAAGTCAAATGTTGCGTGGTTCCTCCATGGTAACATAGCTGCCCGAGCCCGCAAAGTTAGCAAGTACAAGAAATTTGAAAATTGTACGTAATTTCGCGGTAGTGCTTATGGTCGATGCCGTTTCTCGGCTTCAGAGCTACTTTCTTGACTGTATGTTGAGTTAAGCTGTTGGCGCGACTTCAGTTCTAGCCTATAAAGTCAAATCTTGTGTGGTTCCTCCATGGTAACATAGCTGCCCGAGCCCGAAAAGTTAGCAAGTACAAGAAATTTGAAAATTGTACGTAATTTCACGGTAGTGCTTATGGTCGATGCCGTTTCTCGGCTTCAGAGCTACTTTCTTGACTGTATTTTGAGTTGAGCAGTTGGCGCGACTTCAGTTCTAGCCTATAAAGTCAAATGTCGTGTGGTTCCTCCATGGTAACATAGCTGCCCGAGCCCGCAAGGTTAGCAAGTACAAGAAATTTGAAAATTGTACTTAATTGCACAGTAGTGCTTATGGTCGAACCCTTTTCTCAGCTTCAGAGCTACTTTCTTGACTGTATTTTGCGTTAAGCAGTTGGCGCGACTTCAGTTCTAGCCTAAAAAGTCAAATCTTGTGTGATTCCTCCATGGTAACATAGCTGCCCGAGCCCGCAAAGTTAGCAAGTACAAGAAATTTGAAAATTGTACGTAATTTCACGGTAGTGCTTATGGTCGATGCCGTTTCAAGGCTTCAGAGCTACTTTCTTGACTGTATGTTGAGTTAAGCAGTTGGCGCGACTTCAGTTCTAGCCTATAAAGTCAAATCTTGTGTGGTTCCTCCATGGTAACATAGCTGCCCGAGCCCGAAAAGTTAGCAAGTACAAGAAATTTGAAAATTGTACGTAATTTCACGGTAGTGCTTATGGTCGATGCCGTTTCACGACTTCAGAGCTACTTTCTTGACTATATTTTGAGTTGAGCAGTTGGCGCGACTTCAGTTCTAGCCTATAAAGTCAAATGTTGTGTGGTTCCTCCATGGTAACATAGCTGCCCGAGCCCGAAAAGTTAGCAAGTACAAGAAATTTGAAAATTGTACGTAATTTCACGGTAGTGCTTATGGTCGATGCCGTTTCTCGGCTTCAGAGCTACTTTCTTGACTGTATTTTGAGTTAAGCAGTTGGCGCGACTTCAGTTCTAGCCTATAAAGTCAAATGTTGTGTGGTTCCTCCATGGTAACATAGCTGCCCGAGCCCGCAAAGTTAGCAAGTACAAGAAATTTGAAAATTGTACGTAATTTCACGGTAGTGCTTATGGTCGATGCGGTTTCTCGGCTTCAGAGCTACTTTCCTGACTGTATTTTGAGTTAAGCAGTTGGCGCGACTTCAGTTCTAGCCTATAAAGTCAAACCTTGTGTGCTTCCTCCATGGTAACATAGCTGCCCGAGGTCGCAAAGTTAGCAAGTACAAGAAATTTGAAAATTGTACGTAATTGCACAGTAGTGCTTATGGTCGATCCGGTTTCTCGGCTTCAGAGCTACTTTCTTGACTGTATTTTGAGTTGAGCAGTTGACGCGACTTCAGTTCTAGCCTATAAAGTCAAATGTTGTGTGGTTCCTCCATGGTAACATAGCTGCCCGAGCCCGCAAAGTTAGCAAGTACAAGAAATTTGAAAATTGTACGTAATTTCACGGTAGTGCTTATGGTCGATGCCGTTTCTCGGCTTCAGAGCTACTTTCTTGACTGTGTGTTGAGTTAAGCAGTTGGCGCGACTTCAGTTCTAGCCTATAAAGTCAAATCTTGTGTGGTTCCTCCATGGTAACATAGCTGCCCGAGCCCGAAAAGTTAGCAAGTACAAGAAATTTGAAAATTGTACGTAATTTCACGGTAGTGCTTATGGTTGATGCCGTTTCTCGGCTTCAGAGCTACTTTCTTGACTGTATTTTGAGTTAAGCAGTTGGCGCGACTTCAGTTCTAGCCTATAAAGTCAAATCTTGTGTGCTTCCTCCATGGTAACATAGCTGCCCGAGGTCGCAAAGTTAGCATGTACAAGAAATTTGAAAATTGTACGTAATTGCACAGTAGTGCTTATGGTCGAACCCGTTTCTCAGCTTCAGAGCTACTTTCTTGACTGTATTTTGAGTTAAGCAGTTGGCGCGACTTCAGTTCTAGCCTATAAAGTCAAATCTTGTGTGGTTCCTCCATGGTAACATAGCTGCTCGAGGTCGCAAATTTAGCAAGTACAAGAAATTTGAAAATTGTACGTAATTTCACGGTAGTGCTTATGGTCGATGCCGTTTCTCGGCTTCAGAGCTACTTTCTTGACTGTATTTTGAGTTAAGCGGTTGGCGCGACTTCAGTTCTAACCTATAAAGTCAAATCTTGTGTGCTTCCTCCATGGTAACATAGCTGCCCGAGGTCGCAAAGTTAGCACGTACAAGAAATTTGAAAATTGTACGTAATTTCACGGTAGTGCTTATGGTCGATGCCGTTTCTCGGCTTCAGAACTACTTTCTTGACTGTATGTTGAGTTAAGCAGTTGGCGCGACTTCAGTTCTAGCCTATAAAGTCAAATCTTGTGTGCTACCTCCATGGTAACATAGCTGCCCGAGCCCGAAAAGTTAGCAAGTACAAGAAATTTGAAAATTGTACGTAATTTCACGGTAGTGCTTATGGTCGATGCCGTTTCTCGGCTTCAGAGCTACTTTCTTGACTGTATTTTGAGTTGAGCAGTTGGCGCGGCTTCAGTTCTAGCCCATAAAGTCAAATGTTGCGTGGTTCCTCCATGGTAACATAGCTGCCCGAGCCCGCAAAGTTAGCAAGTACAAGAAATTTGAAAATTGTACGTAATTTCACGGTAGTGCTTATGGTCGATGCCGTTTCTCGGCTTCAGAGCTACTTTCTTGACTGTATGTTGAGTTAAGCTGTTGGCGCGACTTCAGTTCTAGCCTATAAAGTCAAATCTTGTGTGGTTCCTCCATGGTAACATAGCTGCCCGAGCCCGAAAAGTTAGCAAGTACAAGAAATTTGAAAATTGTACGTAATTTCACGGTAGTGCTTATGGTCGATGCCGTTTCTCGGCTTCAGAGCTACTTTCTTGACTGTATTTTGAGTTGAGCAGTTGGCGCGACTTCAGTTCTAGCCTATAAAGTCAAATGTCGTGTGGTTCCTCCATGGTAACATAGCTGCCCGAGCCCGCAAGGTTAGCAAGTACAAGAAATTTGAAAATTGTACTTAATTGCACAGTAGTGCTTATGGTCGAACCCTTTTCTCAGCTTCAGAGCTACTTTCTTGACTGTATTTTGCGTTAAGCAGTTAGCGCGACTTCAGTTCTAGCCTAAAAAGTCAAATCTTGTGTGATTCCTCCATGGTAACATAGCTGCCCGAGCCCGCAAAGTTAGCAAGTACAAGAAATTTGAAAATTGTACGTAATTTCACGGTAGTGCTTATGGTCGATGCCGTTTCAAGGCTTCAGAGCTACTTTCTTGACTGTATGTTGAGTTAAGCAGTTGGCGCGACTTCAGTTCTAGCCTATAAAGTCAAATCTTGTGTGGTTCCTCCATGGTAACATAGCTGCCCGAGCCCGAAAAGTTAGCAAGTACAAGAAATTTGAAAATTGTACGTAATTTCACGGTAGTGCTTATGGTCGATGCCGTTTCACGACTTCAGAGCTACTTTCTTGACTATATTTTGAGTTGAGCAGTTGGCGCGACTTCAGTTCTAGCCTATAAAGTCAAATGTTGTGTGGTTCCTCCATGGTAACATAGCTGCCCGAGCCCGAAAAGTTAGCAAGTACAAGAAATTTGAAAATTGTACGTAATTTCACGGTAGTGCTTATGGTCGATGCCGTTTCTCGGCTTCAGAGCTACTTTCTTGACTGTATTTTGAGTTAAGCAGTTGGCGCGACTTCAGTTCTAGCCTATAAAGTCAAATGTTGTGTGGTTCCTCCATGGTAACATAGCTGCCCGAGCCCGCAAAGTTAGCAAGTACAAGAAATTTGAAAATTGTACGTAATTTCACGGTAGTGCTTATGGTCGATGCGGTTTCTCGGCTTCAGAGCTACTTTCCTGACTGTATTTTGAGTTAAGCAGTTGGCGCGACTTCAGTTCTAGCCTATAAAGTCAAACCTTGTGTGCTTCCTCCATGGTAACATAGCTGCCCGAGGTCGCAAAGTTAGCAAGTACAAGAAATTTGAAAATTGTACGTAATTGCACAGTAGTGCTTATGGTCGATCCCGTTTCTCGGCTTCAGAGCTACTTTCTTGACTGTATTTTGAGTTGAGCAGTTGACGCGACTTCAGTTCTAGCCTATAAAGTCAAATGTTGTGTGGTTCCTCCATGGTAACATAGCTGCCCGAGCCCGCAAAGTTAGCAAGTACAAGAAATTTGAAAATTGTACGTAATTTCACGGTAGTGCTTATGGTCGATGCCGTTTCTCGGCTTCAGAGCTACTTTCTTGACTGTGTGTTGAGTTAAGCAGTTGGCGCGACTTCAGTTCTAGCCTATAAAGTCAAATCTTATGTGGTTCCTTCATGGTAACATAGCTGCCCGAGCCCGAAAAGTTAGCAAGTACAAGAAATTTGAAAATTGTACGTAATTTCACGGTAGTGCTTATGGTCGATGCCGTTTCTCGACTTCAGAGCTACTTTCTTGACTGTATTTTGAGTTAAGCAGTTGGCGCGACTTCAGTTCTAGCCTATAAAGTCAAATCTTGTGTGGTTCCTCCATGGTAACATAGCTGCCCGAGCCCGAAAAGTTAGTAAGTACAAGAAATTTGAAAATTGTACGTAATTTCACCTTAGTGCTTATGGTCGATGCCGTTTCTCGGCTTCAGAGCTACTTTCTTGACTGTATTTTGAGTTAAGCAGTTGGCGCGACTTCAGTTCTAGCCTATAAAGTCAAATCTTGTGTGCTTCCTCCATGGTAACATAGCTGCCCGAGGTCGCTAAGTTAGCAAGTACAAGAAATTTGAAAATTGTACGTAATTGCACAGTAGTGCTTATGGTCGATCCCGTTTCTCGGCTTCAGAGCTACTTTCTTGACTGTATTTTGAGTTAAGCAGTTGGCGCGACTTCAGTTCTAGCCTATAAAGTCAAATGTTGTGTGGTTCCTCCATGGTAACATAGCTGCCCGAGCCCGCAAAGTTAGCAAGTACAAGAAATTTGAAAATTGTACGTAATTTCACGGTAGTGCTTATGGTCGATGCCGTTTCAAGGCTTCAGAGCTACTTTCTTGACTGTATGTTGAGTTAAGCAGTTGGCGCGACTTCAGTTCTAGCCTATAAAGTCAAATCTTGTGTGGTTCCTCCATGGTAACATAGCTGCCCGAGCCCGAAAAGTTAGCAAGTACAAGAAATTTGAAAATTGTACGTAATTTCACGGTAGTGCTTATGGTCGATGCCGTTTCACGGCTTCAGAGCTACTTTCTTGACTATATTTTGAGTTGAGCAGTTGGCGCGACTTCAGTTCTAGCCTATAAAGTCAAATGTTGTGTGGTTCCTCCATGGTAACATAGCTGCCCGAGCCCGAAAAGTTAGCAAGTACAAGAAATTTGAAAATTGTACGTAATTTCACGGTAGTGCTTATGGTCGATCCCGTTTCTCGGCTTCAGAGCTACTTTCATGACTGTATTTTGAGTTTAGCAGTTGGCGCGACTTCAGTTCTAGCCTATAAAGTCAAATGTTGTGTGGTTCCTCCATGGTAACATAGCTGCCCGAGCAAGAAAAGTTAGCAAGTACAAGAAATTTGAAAATTGTACGTAATTTCACGGTAGTGCTTATGGTCGATGCAGTTTCTCGGCTTCAGAGCTACTTTCTTGACTGTATTTTGAGTTGAGCAGTTGGCGCGACTTCAGTTCTAGCCTATAAAGTCAAATGTCGTGTGGTTCCTCCATGGTAACATAGCTGCCCGAGCCCGCAAGGTTAGCAAGTACAAGAAATTTGAAAATTGTACTTAATTGCACAGTAGTGCTTATGGTCGAACCCTTTTCTCAGCTTCAGAGCTACTTTCTTGACTGTATTTTGCGTTAAGCAGTTGGCGCGACTTCAGTTCTAGCCTAAAAAGTCAAATCTTGTGTGATTCCTCCATGGTAACATAGCTGCCCGAGGTCGCAAAGTTAGCAAGTACAAGAAATTTGAAAATTGTACGTAATTGCACAGTAGTGCTTATGGTCGAACCCGTTTCTCAGCTTCAGAGCTACTTTCTTGACTGTATTTTGAGTTAAGCAGTTGGCGCGACTTCAGTTCTAGCCTATAAAGTCAAATGTTGTGTGGTTCCTCCATGGTAACATAGCTGCCCGAGGTCGCAAAGTTAGCAAGAACAAGAAATTTGAAAATTGTACGTAATTGCACAGTAGTGCTTATGGTCGATCCCGTTTCTCAGCTTCAGGGCTACTTTCTTGACTGTATTTTGAGTTAAGCAGTTGGCGCGACTTCAGTTCTAGCATATAAAGTCAAATCTTGTGTGCTTCCTCCATGGTAACATAGCTGCCCGAGGTCGCAAAGTTAGCAAGTACAAGAAATTTGAAAATTGTACGTAATTTCACGGTAGTGCTTATGGTCGATGCCGTTTCTCGGCTTCAGAGCTACTTTCTTGACTGTATGTTGAGTTAAGCTGTTACCGCGACTTCAGTTCTAGCCTATAAAGTCAAATCTTGTGTGGTTCCTCCATGGTAACATAGCTGCCCGAGCCCGAAAAGTTAGCAAGTACAAGAAATTTGAAAATTGTACGTAATTTCACGGTAGTGCTTATGGTCGATGCCGTTTCTCGGCTTCAGAGCTACTTTCTTGACTGTATTTTGAGTTGAGCAGTTGGCGCGGCTTCAGTTCTAGCCCATAAAGTCAAATGTTGCGTGGTTCCTCCATGGTAACATAGCTGCCCGAGCCCGCAAAGTTAGCAAGTACAAGAAATTTGAAAATTGTACGTAATTGCACAGTAGTGCTTATGGTCGAACCCGTTTCTCAGCTTCAGAGCTACTTTCTTGACTGTATTTTGAGTTAAGCAGTTGGCGCGACTTCAGTTCTAGCCTATAAAGTCAAATGTTGTGTGGTTCCTCCATGGTAACATAGCTGCCCGAGCCCGCAAAGTTAGCAAGTACAAGAAATTTGAAAATTGTACGTAATTGCACAGTAGTGCTTATGGTCGAACCCGTTTCTCAGCTTCAGAGCTACTTTCTTGACTGTATTTTGAGTTAAGCAGTTGGCGCGACTTCAGTTCTAGCCTATAAAGTCAAATGTTGTGTGGTTCCTCCATGGTAACATAGCTGCCCGAGCCCGCAAAGTTAGCAAGTACAAGAAATTTGAAAATTGTACGTAATTGTACAGTAGTGCTTATGGTCGAACCCGTTTCTCAGCTTAAGAGCTACTTTCTTGACTGTATTTTGAGTTAAGCAGTTGGCGCGACTTCAGTTCTAGCCTTAAAAGTCAAATCTTGTGTGATTCCTCCATGGTAACATAGCTGCCCGAGCCCGCAAAGTTAGCAAGTACAAGAAATTTGAAAATTGTACGTAATTTCACGGTAGTGCTTATGGTCGATGCGGTTTCTCGGCTTCAGAGCTACTTTCCTGACTGTATTTTGAGTTAAGCAGTTGGCGCGACTTCAGTTCTAGCCTATAAAGTCAAATCTTGTGTGCTTCCTCCATGGTAACATAGCTCCCCGAGGTCACAAAGTTAGCAAGTACAAGAAATATGAAAATTGTACGTAATTGCACAGTAGTGCTTATGGTCGAACCCCGTTTCTCAGCTTGAGAGCTACTTTCTTGACTGTATTTTGAGTTAAGCAGTTGGCGCGACTTCAGTTCTAGCCTATAAAGTCAAATGTTGTGTGGTTCCTCCATGGTAACATAGCTGCCCGAGCCCGAAAAGTTAGCAAGTACAAGAAATTTGAAAATTGTACGTAATTTCACGGTAGTGCTTATGGTCGATGCCGTTTCTCGGCTTCAGAGCTACTTTCTTGACTGTATGTTGAGTTAAGCTGTTGGCGCGACTTCAGTTCTAGCCTATAAAGTCAAATCTTGTGTGCTTCCTCCATGGTAACATAGCTCCCCGAGGTCACAAAGTTAGCAAGTACAAGAAATATGAAAATTGTACGTAATTGCACAGTAGTGCTTATGGTCGAACCCCGTTTCTCAGCTTGAGAGCTACTTTCTTGACTGTATTTTGAGTTAAGCAGTTGGCGCGACTTCAGTTCTAGCCTATAAAGTCAAATGTTGTGTGGTTCCTCCATGGTAACATAGCTGCCCGAGCCCGAAAAGTTAGCAAGTACAAGAAATTTGAAAATTGTACGTAATTTCACGGTAGTGCTTATGGTCGATGCCGTTTCTCGGCTTCAGAGCTACTTTCTTGACTGTATGTTGAGTTAAGCTGTTGGCGCGACTTCAGTTCTAGCCTATAAAGTCAAATCTTGTGTGGTTCCTCCATGGTAACATAGCTGCCCGAGCCCGAAAAGTTAGCAAGTACAAGAAATTTGAAAATTGTACGTAATTTCACGGTAGTGCTTATGGTCGATGCGGTTTCTCGGCTTCAGAGCTACTTTCCTGACTGTATTTTGAGTTAAGCAGTTGGCGCGACTTCAGTTCTAGCCCATAAAGTCAAATGTTGCGTGGTTCCTCCATGGTAACATAGCTGATCGAGGTCGCAAAGTTAGCAAGTACAAGAAATTTGAAAATTGTACGTAATTGCACAGTAGTGCTTATGGTCGAACCCGTTTCTCAGCTTCAGAGCTACTTTCTTGACTGTATTTTGAGTTAAGCAGTTGGCGCGACTTCAGTTCTAGCCTATAAAGTCAAATGTTGTGTGGTTCCTCCATGGTAACATAGCTGCCCGAGCCCGCAAAGTTAGCAAGTACAAGAAATTTGAAAATTGTACGTAATTGTACAGTAGTGCTTATGGTCGAACCCGTTTCTCAGCTTAAGAGCTACTTTCTTGACTGTATTTTGAGTTAAGCAGTTGGCGCGACTTCAGTTCTAGCCTTAAAAGTCAAATCTTGTGTGATTCCTCCATGGTAACATAGCTGCCCGAGCCCGCAAAGTTAGCAAGTACAAGAAATTTGAAAATTGTACGTAATTTCACGGTAGTGCTTATGGTCGATGCCGTTTCAAGGCTTCAGAGCTACTTTCTTGACTGTATTTTGAGTTAAGCAGTTGGCGCGACGTCAGTTCTAGCCTATAAAGTCAAATGTTGTGTGGTTCCTCCATGGTAACATAGCTGCCCGAGCCCGCAAAGTTAGCAAGTACAAGAAATTTGAAAATTGTACGTAATTTCACGGTAGTGCTTATGGTCGATGCGGTTTCTCGGCTTCAGAGCTACTTTCCTGACTGTATTTTGAGTTAAGCAGTTGGCGCGACTTCAGTTCTAGCCTATAAAGTCAAATCTTGTGTGCTACCTCCATGGTAACATAGCTGCCCGAGGTCGCAAAGTTAGCAAGTACAAGAAATTTGAAAATTGTACGTAATTGCACAGTAGTGCTTATGGTCGATCCCGTTTCTCGGCTTCAGAGCTACTTTCTTGACTGTATTTTGAGTTAAGCGGTTGGCGCGACTTCAGTTCTAACCTATAAAGTCAAATGTTGTGTGGTTCCTCCATGGTAACATAGCTGCCCGAGCCCGCAAAATTAGCAAGTACAAGAAATTTGAAAATTGTACGTAATTTCACGGTAGTGCTTATGGTCGATGCCGTTTCTCGGCTTCAGAGCTACTTTCTTGACTGTATTTTGAGTTAAGCGGTTGGCGCGACTTCAGTTCTAACCTATAAAGTCAAATCTTGTGTGCTTCCTCCATGGTAACATAGCTGCCCGGGGTCGCAAAGTTAGCAAGTACAAGAAATTTGAAAATTGTACGTAATTTCACGGTAGTGCTTATGGTCGATGCCGTTTCTCGGCTTCAGAGCTACTTTCTTGACTGTATGTTCAGTTAAGCGGTTGGCGCGACTTCAGTTCTAGCCTATAAAGTCAAATCTTGTGTGCTACCTCCATGGTAACATAGCTGCCCGAGGTCCCAAAGTTAGCAAGTACAAGAAATTTGAAAATTGTACGTAATTGCACAGTAGTGCTTATGGTCGATCCCGTTTCTCGGCTTCAGAGCTACTTTCTTGACTTTATTTTGAGTTAAGCAGTTGGCGCGACTTCAGTTCTAGCTTTAAAAGTCAAATCTTGTGTGATTCCTCCATGGTAACATAGCTCCCCGAGGTCACAAAGTTAGCAAGTACAAGAAATATGAAAATTGTACGTAATTGCACAGTAGTGCTTATGGTCGAACCCCGTTTCTCAGCTTGAGAGCTACTTTCTTGACTGTATTTTGAGTTAAGCAGTTGGCGCGACTTCAGTTCTAGCCTATAAAGTCAAATGTTGTGTGGTTCCTCCATGGTAACATAGCTGCCCGAGCCCGAAAAGTTAGCAAGTACAAGAAATTTGAAAATTGTACGTAATTTCACGGTAGTGCTTATGGTCGATGCCGTTTCTCGGCTTCAGAGCTACTTTCTTGACTGTATGTTGAGTTAAGCTGTTGGCGCGACTTCAGTTCTAGCCTATAAAGTCAAATCTTGTGTGGTTCCTCCATGGTAACATAGCTGCCCGAGCCCGAAAAGTTAGCAAGTACAAGAAATTTGAAAATTGTACGCAATTTCACGGTAGTGCTTATGGTCGATGCCGTTTCTCGGCTTCAGAGCTACTTTCTTGACTGTATTTTGAGTTAAGCAGTTGGCGCGACTTCAGTTCTAGCCCATAAAGTCAAATGTTGCGTGGTTCCTCCATGGTAACATAGCTGATCGAGGTCGCAAAGTTAGCAAGTACAAGAAATTTGAAAATTGTACGTAATTGCACAGTAGTGCTTATGGTCGAACCCGTTTCTCAGCTTCAGAGCTACTTTCTTGACTGTATTTTGAGTTAAGCAGTTGGCGCGACTTCAGTTCTAGCCTATAAAGTCAAATGTTGTGTGGTTCCTCCATGGTAACATAGCTGCCCGAGCCCGCAAGGTTAGCAAGTACAAGAAATTTGAAAATTGTACGTAATTGCACAGTAGTGCTTATGGTCGAACCCTTTTCTCAGCTTCAGAGCTACTTTCTTGACTGTATTTTGAGTTAAGCAGTTGGCGCGACTTCAGTTCTAGCCTAAAAAGTCAAATCTTGTGTGATTCCTCCATGGTAACATAGCTGCCCGAGGTCGCAAAGTTAGCAAGTACAAGAAATTTGAAAATTGTACGTAATTGCACAGTAGTGCTTATGGTCGAACCCGTTTCTCAGCTTCAGAGCTACTTTCTTGACTGTATTTTGGGTTAAGCAGTTGGCGCGACTTCAGTTCTCAAATGTTGTGTGGTTCCTCCATGGTAACATAGCTGCCCGAGGTCGCAAAGTTAGCAAGAACAAGAAATTTGAAAATTGTACGTAATTGCACAGTAGTGCTTATGGTCGATCCCGTTTCTCAGCTTCAGGGCTACTTTCTTGACTGTATTTTGAGTTAAGCAGTTGGCGCGACTTCAGTTCTAGCCTATAAAGTCAAATCTTGTGTGCTTCCTCCATGGTAACATAGCTGCCCGAGGTCGCAAAGTTAGCAAGTACAAGAAATTTGAAAATTGTACGTAATTTCACGGTAGTGCTTATGGTCGATGCCGTTTCTCGGCTTCAGAGCTACTTTCTTGACTGTTGTTGAGTTAAGCAGTTACCGCGACTTCAGTTCTAGCCTATAAAGTCAAATCTTGTGTGGTTCCTCCATGGTAACATAGCTGCCCGAGCCCGAAAAGTTAGCAAGTACAAGAAATTTGAAAATTGTACGTAATTTCACGGTAGTGCTTATGGTCGATGCCGTTTCTCGGCTTCAGAGCTACTTTCTTGACTGTATTTTGAGTTGAGCAGTTGGTGCGACTTCAGTTCTAGCCTATAAAGTCAAATGTTGTGTGGTTCCTCCATGGTAACATAGCTGCCCGAGCCCGCAAAGTTAGCAAGTACAAGAAATTTGAAAATTGTACGTAATTGTACAGTAGTGCTTATGGTCGAACCCGTTTCTCAGCTTAAGAGCTACTTTCTTGACTGTATTTTGAGTTAAGCAGTTGGCGCGACTTCAGTTCTAGCCTTAAAAGTCAAATCTTGTGTGATTCCTCCATGGTAACATAGCTGCCCGAGCCCGCAAAGTTAGCAAGTACAAGAAATTTGAAAATTGTACGTAATTTCACGGTAGTGCTTATGGTTGATGCCGTTTCTCGGCTTCAGAGCTACTTTCTTGACTGTATTTTGAGTTAAGCAGTTGGCGCGACTTCAGTTCTAGCCTATAAAGTCAAATGTTGTGTGGTTCCTCCATGGTAACATAGCTGCCCGAGCCCGCAAAGTTAGCAAGTACAAGAAATTTGAAAATTGTACGTAATTTCACGGTAGTGCTTATGGTCGATCCCGTTTCTCGGCTTCAGAGCTACTTTCTTGACTGTATTTTGAGTTAAGCGGTTGGCGCGACTTCAGTTCTAACCTATAAAGTCAAATGTTGTGTGGTTCCTCCATGGTAACATAGCTGCCCGAGCCCGCAAAATTAGCAAGTACAAGAAATTTGAAAATTGTACGTAATTTCACGGTAGTGCTTATGGTCGATGCCGTTTCTCGGCTTCAGAGCTACTTTCTTGACTGTATTTTGAGTTAAGCGGTTGGCGCGACTTCAGTTCTAACCTATAAAGTCAAATCTTGTGTGCTTCCTCCATGGTAACATAGCTGCCCGGGGTCGCAAAGTTAGCAAGTACAAGAAATTTGAAAATTGTACGTAATTTCACGGTAGTGCTTATGGTCGATGCCGTTTCTCGGCTTCAGAGCTACTTTCTTGACTGTATGTTCAGTTAAGCAGTTGGCGCGACTTCAGTTCTAGCCTATAAAGTCAAATCTTGTGTGCTACCTCCATGGTAACATAGCTGCCCGAGGTCCCAAAGTTAGCAAGTACAAGAAATTTGAAAATTGTACGTAATTGCACAGTAGTGCTTATGGTCGATCCCGTTTCTCGGCTTCAGAGCTACTTTCTTGACTTTATTTTGAGTTAAGCAGTTGGCGCGACTTCAGTTCTAGCTTTAAAAGTCAAATCTTGTGTGATTCCTCCATGGTAACATAGCTCCCCGAGGTCACAAAGTTAGCAAGTACAAGAAATATGAAAATTGTACGTAATTGCACAGTAGTGCTTATGGTCGAACCCCGTTTCTCAGCTTGAGAGCTACTTTCTTGACTGTATTTTGAGTTAAGCAGTTGGCGCGACTTCAGTTCTAGCCTATAAAGTCAAATGTTGTGTGGTTCCTCCATGGTAACATAGCTGCCCGAGCCCGAAAAGTTAGCAAGTACAAGAAATTTGAAAATTGTACGTAATTTCACGGTAGTGCTTATGGTCGATGCCGTTTCTCGGCTTCAGAGCTACTTTCTTGACTGTATGTTGAGTTAAGCTGTTGGCGCGACTTCAGTTCTAGCCTATAAAGTCAAATCTTGTGTGGTTCCTCCATGGTAACATAGCTGCCCGAGCCCGAAAAGTTAGCAAGTACAAGAAATTTGAAAATTGTACGTAATTTCACGGTAGTGCTTATGGTCGATGCCGTTTCTCGGCTTCAGAGCTACTTTCTTGACTGTATTTTGAGTTGCGCAGTTGGCGCGACTTCAGTTCTAGCCTATAAAGTCAAATGTTGTGTGGTTCCTCCATGGTAACATAGCTGCCCGAGCCCGCAAGGTTAGCAAGTACAAGAAATTTGAAAATTGTACGTAATTGCACAGTAGTGCTTATGGTCGAACCCTTTTCTCAGCTTCAGAGCTACTTTCTTGACTGTATTTTGAGTTAAGCAGTTGCCGCGACTTCAGTTCTAGCCTAAAAAGTCAAATCTTGTGTGATTCCTCCATGGTAACATAGCTGCCCGAGGTCGCAAAGTTAGCAAGTACAAGAAATTTGAAAATTGTACGTAATTGCACAGTAGTGCTTATGGTCGAACCCGTTTCTCAGCTTCAGAGCTACTTTCTTGACTGTATTTTGGGTTAAGCAGTTGGCGCGACTTCAGTTCTCAAATGTTGTGTGGTTCCTCCATGGTAACATAGCTGCCCGAGGTCGCAAAGTTAGCAAGAACAAGAAATTTGAAAATTGTACGTAATTGCACAGTAGTGCTTATGGTCGATCCCGTTTCTCAGCTTCAGGGCTACTTTCTTGACTGTATTTTGAGTTAAGCAGTTGGCGCGACTTCAGTTCTAGCCTATAAAGTCAAATCTTGTGTGCTTCCTCCATGGTAACATAGCTGCCCGAGGTCGCAAAGTTAGCAAGTACAAGAAATTTGAAAATTGTACGTAATTTCACGGTAGTGCTTATGGTCGATGCCGTTTCTCGGCTTCAGAGCTACTTTCTTGACTGTTGTTGAGTTAAGCAGTTACCGCGACTTCAGTTCTAGCCTATAAAGTCAAATCTTGTGTGGTTCCTCCATGGTAACATAGCTGCCCGAGCCCGAAAAGTTAGCAAGTACAAGAAATTTGAAAATTGTACGTAATTTCACGGTAGTGCTTATGGTCGATGCCGTTTCTCGGCTTCAGAGCTACTTTCTTGACTGTATTTTGAGTTGAGCAGTTGGTGCGACTTCAGTTCTAGCCTATAAAGTCAAATGTTGTGTGGTTCCTCCATGGTAACATAGCTGCCCGAGCCCGCAAAGTTAGCAAGTACAAGAAATTTGAAAATTGTACGTAATTGTACAGTAGTGCTTATGGTCGAACCCGTTTCTCAGCTTCAGAGCTACTTTCCTGACTGTATTTTGAGTTAAGCAGTTGGCGCGACTTCAGTTCTAGCCTATAAAGTCAAATCTTGTGTGCTTCCTCCATGGTAACATAGCTGCCCGAGGTCGCAAAGTTAGCAAGTACAAGAAATTTGAAAATTGTACGTAATTTCACGGTAGTGCTTAGGTCGATGCGGTTTCTCGGCTTCAGAGCTACTTTCCTGACTGTATTTTGAGTTAAGCAGTTGGCGCGACTTCAGTTCTAGCCTATAAAGTCAAATCTTGTGTGCTTCCTCCATGGTAACATAGCTGCCCGAGGTCGCAAAGTTAGCAAGTACAAGAAATATGAAAATTGTACGTAATTGCACAGTAGTGCTTATGGTCGATCCCGTTTCTCGGCTTCAGAGCTACTTTCTTGACTGTATTTTGAGTTAAGCAGTTGGCGCGACTTCAGTTCTAGCCTTAAAAGTCAAATCGTGTGTGATTCCTCCATGGTAACATAGCTGCCCGAGGTCACAAAGTTAGCAAGTACAAGAAATTTGAAAATTGTACGTAATTGCACAGTAGTGCTTATGGTCGAACCCCGTTTCTCAGCTTCAGAGCTACTTTCTTGACTGTATTTTGAGTTAAGCAGTTGGCGCGACTTCAGTTCTAGCCTATAAAGTCAAATGTTGTGTGGTTCCTCCATGGTAACATAGCTGCCCGAGCCCGCAAAGTTAGCAAGTACAAGAAATTTGAAAATTGTACGTAATTTCACGGTAGTGCTTATGGTCGATGCCGTTTCTCGGCTTCAGAGCTACTTTCTTGACTGTATGTTGAGTTAAGCAGTTGGCGCGACTTCAGTTCTAGCCTATAAAGTCAAATCTTGTGTGCTTCCTCCATGGTAACATAGCTGCCCGAGGTCGCAAAGTTAGCAAGTACAAGAAATTTGAAAATTGTACGTAATTGCACAGTAGTGCTTATGGTCGATCCCGTTTCTCGGCTTCAGAGCTACTTTCTTGACTGTATTTTGAGTTAAGCAGTTGGCGCGACTTCAGTTCTAGCCTATAAAGTCAAATCTTGTGTGATTCCTCCATGGTAACATAGCTGCCCGAGCCCGAAAAGTTAGCAAGTACAAGAAATTTGAAAATTGTACGTAATTTCACGGTAGTGCTTATGGTCGATGCCGTTTCTCGGCTTCAGAGCTACTTTCATGACTGTATTTTGAGTTAAGCAGTTGGCGCGACTTCAGTTCTAGCCTATAAAGTCAAATCTTGTGTGCTTCCTCCATGGTAACATAGCTGCCCGAGGTCGCAAAGTTAGCAAGTACAAGAAATTTGAAAATTGTACGTAATTGCACAGTAGTGCTTATGGTCGATCCCGTTTCTCGGCTTCAGAGCTACTTTCTTGACTGTATTTTGAGTTAAGCGGTTGGCGCGACTTCAGTTCTAACCTATAAAGTCAAATGTTGTGTGGTTCCTCCATGGTAACATAGCTGCCCGAGCCCGCAAAATTAGCAAGTACAAGAAATTTGAAAATTGTACGTAATTTCACGGTAGTGCTTATGGTCGATGCCGTTTCTCGGCTTCAGAGCTACTTTCTTGACTGTATTTTGAGTTAAGCGGTTGGCGCGACTTCAGTTCTAACCTATAAAGTCAAATCTTGTGTGCTTCCTCCATGGTAACATAGCTGCCCGGGGTCGCAAAGTTAGCAAGTACAAGAAATTTGAAAATTGTACGTAATTTCACGGTAGTGCTTATGGTCGATGCCGTTTCTCGGCTTCAGAGCTACTTTCTTGACTGTATGTTCAGTTAAGCAGTTGGCGCGACTTCAGTTCTAGCCTATAAAGTCAAATCTTGTGTGCTACCTCCATGGTAACATAGCTGCCCGAGGTCCCAAAGTTAGCAAGTACAAGAAATTTGAAAATTGTACGTAATTGCACAGTAGTGCTTATGGTCGATCCCGTTTCTCGGCTTCAGAGCTACTTTCTTGACTTTATTTTGAGTTAAGCAGTTGGCGCGACTTCAGTTCTAGCTTTAAAAGTCAAATCTTGTGTGATTCCTCCATGGTAACATAGCTCCCCGAGGTCACAAAGTTAGCAAGTACAAGAAATATGAAAATTGTACGTAATTGCACAGTAGTGCTTATGGTCGAACCCCGTTTCTCAGCTTGAGAGCTACTTTCTTGACTGTATTTTGAGTTAAGCAGTTGGCGCGACTTCAGTTCTAGCCTATAAAGTCAAATGTTGTGTGGTTCCTCCATGGTAACATAGCTGCCCGAGCCCGAAAAGTTAGCAAGTACAAGAAATTTGAAAATTGTACGTAATTTCACGGTAGTGCTTATGGTCGATGCCGTTTCTCGGCTTCAGAGCTACTTTCTTGACTGTATGTTGAGTTAAGCTGTTGGCGCGACTTCAGTTCTAGCCTATAAAGTCAAATCTTGTGTGGTTCCTCCATGGTAACATAGCTGCCCGAGCCCGAAAAGTTAGCAAGTACAAGAAATTTGAAAATTGTACGTAATTTCACGGTAGTGCTTATGGTCGATGCGGTTTCTCGGCTTCAGAGCTACTTTCCTGACTGTATTTTGAGTTAAGCAGTTGGCGCGACTTCAGTTCTAGCCCATAAAGTCAAATGTTGCGTGGTTCCTCCATGGTAACATAGCTGATCGAGGTCGCAAAGTTAGCAAGTACAAGAAATTTGAAAATTGTACGTAATTGCACAGTAGTGCTTATGGTCGAACCCGTTTCTCAGCTTCAGAGCTACTTTCTTGACTGTATTTTGAGTTAAGCAGTTGGCGCGACTTCAGTTCTAGCCTATAAAGTCAAATGTTGTGTGGTTCCTCCATGGTAACATAGCTGCCCGAGCCCGCAAAGTTAGCAAGTACAAGAAATTTGAAAATTGTACGTAATTGTACAGTAGTGCTTATGGTCGAACCCGTTTCTCAGCTTAAGAGCTACTTTCTTGACTGTATTTTGAGTTAAGCAGTTGGCGCGACTTCAGTTCTAGCCTTAAAAGTCAAATCTTGTGTGATTCCTCCATGGTAACATAGCTGCCCGAGCCCGCAAAGTTAGCAAGTACAAGAAATTTGAAAATTGTACGTAATTTCACGGTAGTGCTTATGGTCGATGCCGTTTCAAGGCTTCAGAGCTACTTTCTTGACTGTATTTTGAGTTAAGCAGTTGGCGCGACTTCAGTTCTAGCCTATAAAGTCAAATGTTGTGTGGTTCCTCCATGGTAACATAGCTGCCCGAGCCCGCAAAGTTAGCAAGTACAAGAAATTTGAAAATTGTACGTAATTTCACGGTAGTGCTTATGGTCGATGCGGTTTCTCGGCTTCAGAGCTACTTTCCTGACTGTATTTTGAGTTAAGCAGTTGGCGCGACTTCAGTTCTAGCCTATTAAGTCAAATCTTGTGTGCTTCCTCCATGGTAACATAGCTGCCCGAGGTCGCAAAGTTAGCAAGTACAAGAAATTTGAAAATTGTACGTAATTGCACAGTAGTGCTTATGGTCGATCCCGTTTCTCGGCTTCAGAGCTACTTTCTTGACTGTATTTTGAGTTAAGCGGTTGGCGCGACTTCAGTTCTAACCTATAAAGTCAAATGTTGTGTGGTTCCTCCATGGTAACATAGCTGCCCGAGCCCGCAAAATTAGCAAGTACAAGAAATTTGAAAATTGTACGTAATTTCACGGTAGTGCTTATGGTCGATGCCGTTTCTCGGCTTCAGAGCTACTTTCTTGACTGTATTTTGAGTTAAGCGGTTGGCGCGACTTCAGTTCTAACCTATAAAGTCAAATCTTGTGTGCTTCCTCCATGGTAACATAGCTGCCCGGGGTCGCAAAGTTAGCAAGTACAAGAAATTTGAAAATTGTACGTAATTTCACGGTAGTGCTTATGGTCGATGCCGTTTCTCGGCTTCAGAGCTACTTTCTTGACTGTATGTTCAGTTAAGCAGTTGGCGCGACTTCAGTTCTAGCCTATAAAGTCAAATCTTGTGTGCTACCTCCATGGTAACATAGCTGCCCGAGGTCCCAAAGTTAGCAAGTACAAGAAATTTGAAAATTGTACGTAATTGCACAGTAGTGCTTATGGTCGATCCCGTTTCTCGGCTTCAGAGCTACTTTCTTGACTTTATTTTGAGTTAAGCAGTTGGCGCGACTTCAGTTCTAGCTTTAAAAGTCAAATCTTGTGTGATTCCTCCATGGTAACATAGCTCCCCGAGGTCACAAAGTTAGCAAGTACAAGAAATATGAAAATTGTACGTAATTGCACAGTAGTGCTTATGGTCGAACCCCGTTTCTCAGCTTGAGAGCTACTTTCTTGACTGTATTTTGAGTTAAGCAGTTGGCGCGACTTCAGTTCTAGCCTATAAAGTCAAATGTTGTGTGGTTCCTCCATGGTAACATAGCTGCCCGAGCCCGAAAAGTTAGCAAGTACAAGAAATTTGAAAATTGTACGTAATTTCACGGTAGTGCTTATGGTCGATGCCGTTTCTCGGCTTCAGAGCTACTTTCTTGACTGTATGTTGAGTTAAGCTGTTGGCGCGACTTCAGTTCTAGCCTATAAAGTCAAATCTTGTGTGGTTCCTCCATGGTAACATAGCTGCCCGAGCCCGAAAAGTTAGCAAGTACAAGAAATTTGAAAATTGTACGCAATTTCACGGTAGTGCTTATGGTCGATGCCGTTTCTCGGCTTCAGAGCTACTTTCTTGACTGTATTTTGAGTTGCGCAGTTGGCGCGACTTCAGTTCTAGCCTATAAAGTCAAATGTTGTGTGGTTCCTCCATGGTAACATAGCTGCCCGAGCCCGCAAGGTTAGCAAGTACAAGAAATTTGAAAATTGTACGTAATTGCACAGTAGTGCTTATGGTCGAACCCTTTTCTCAGCTTCAGAGCTACTTTCTTGACTGTATTTTGAGTTAAGCAGTTGGCGCGACTTCAGTTCTAGCCTAAAAAGTCAAATCTTGTGTGATTCCTCCATGGTAACATAGCTGCCCGAGGTCGCAAAGTTAGCAAGTACAAGAAATTTGAAAATTGTACGTAATTGCACAGTAGTGCTTATGGTCGAACCCGTTTCTCAGCTTCAGAGCTACTTTCTTGACTGTATTTTGGGTTAAGCAGTTGGCGCGACTTCAGTTCTAGCCTAAAAAGTCAAATCTTGTGTGATTCCTCCATGGTAACATAGCTGCCCGAGGTCGCAAAGTTAGCAAGTACAAGAAATTTGAAAATTGTACGTAATTGCACAGTAGTGCTTATGGTCGAACCCTTTTCTCAGCTTCAGAGCTACTTTCTTGACTGTATTTTGAGTTAAGCAGTTGGCGCGACTTCAGTTCTAGCCTAAAAAGTCAAATCTTGTGTGATTCCTCCATGGTAACATAGCTGCCCGAGGTCGCAAAGTTAGCAAGTACAAGAAATTTGAAAATTGTACGTAATTGCACAGTAGTGCTTATGGTCGATCCCGTTTCTCAGCTTCAGGGCTACTTTCTTGACTGTATTTTGAGTTAAGCAGTTCTAGCCTATAAAGTCAAATCGTGTGTGCTTCCTCCATGGTAACATAGCTGCCCGAGGTCGCAAAGTTAGCAAGTACAAGAAATTTGAAAATTGTACGTAATTTCAAGGTAGTGCTTATGGTCGATGCCGTTTCTCGGCTTCAGAGCTACTTTCTTGACTGTTGTTGAGTTAAGCAGTTACCGCGACTTCAGTTCTAGCCTATAAAGTCAAATCTTGTGTGGTTCGTCCATGGTAACATAGCTGCCCGAGCCCGAAAAGTTAGCAAGTACAAGAAATTTGAAAATTGTACGTAATTTCACGGTAGTGCTTATGGTCGATGCCGTTTCTCGGCTTCAGAGCTACTTTCTTGACTGTATTTTGAGTTGAGCAGTTGGTGCGACTTCAGTTCTAGCCTATAAAGTCAAATGTTGTGTGGTTCCTCCATGGTAACATAGCTGCCCGAGCCCGCAAAGTTAGCAAGTACAAGAAATTTGAAAATTGTACGTAATTGTACAGTAGTGCTTATGGTCGAACCCGTTTCTCAGCTTAAGAGCTACTTTCTTGACTGTATTTTGAGTTAAGCAGTTGGCGCGACTTCAGTTCTAGCCTTAAAAGTCAAATCTTGTGTGATTCCTTCATGGTAACATAGCTGCCCGAGCCCGCAAAGTTAGCAAGTACAAGGAATTTGAAAATTGTACGTAATTTCACGGTAGTGCTTATGGTTGATGCCGTTTCTCGGCTTCAGAGCTACTTTCTTGACTGTATTTTGAGTTAAGCAGTTGGCGCGACTTCAGTTCTAGCCTATAAAGTCAAATGTTGTGTGGTTCCTCCATGGTAACATAGCTGCCCGAGCCCGCAAAGTTAGCAAGTACAAGAAATTTGAAAATTGTACGTAATTTCACGGTAGTGCTTATGGTCGATCCCGTTTCTCGGCTTCAGAGCTACTTTCTTGACTGTATTTTGAGTTAAGCGGTTGGCGCGACTTCAGTTCTAACCTATAAAGTCAAATGTTGTGTGGTTCCTCCATGGTAACATAGCTGCCCGAGCCCGCAAAATTAGCAAGTACAAGAAATTTGAAAATTGTACGTAATTTCACGGTAGTGCTTATGGTCGATGCCGTTTCTCGGCTTCAGAGCTACTTTCTTGACTGTATTTTGAGTTAAGCGGTTGGCGCGACTTCAGTTCTAACCTATAAAGTCAAATCTTGTGTGCTTCCTCCATGGTAACATAGCTGCCCGGGGTCGCAAAGTTAGCAAGTACAAGAAATTTGAAAATTGTACGTAATTTCACGGTAGTGCTTATGGTCGATGCCGTTTCTCGGCTTCAGAGCTACTTTCTTGACTGTATGTTCAGTTAAGCAGTTGGCGCGACTTCAGTTCTAGCCTATAAAGTCAAATCTTGTGTGCTACCTCCATGGTAACATAGCTGCCCGAGGTCCCAAAGTTAGCAAGTACAAGAAATTTGAAAATTGTACGTAATTGCACAGTAGTGCTTATGGTCGATCCCGTTTCTCGGCTTCAGAGCTACTTTCTTGACTTTATTTTGAGTTAAGCAGTTGGCGCGACTTCAGTTCTAGCTTTAAAAGTCAAATCTTGTGTGATTCCTCCATGGTAACATAGCTCCCCGAGGTCACAAAGTTAGCAAGTACAAGAAATATGAAAATTGTACGTAATTGCACAGTAGTGCTTATGGTCGAACCCCGTTTCTCAGCTTGAGAGCTACTTTCTTGACTGTATTTTGAGTTAAGCAGTTGGCGCGACTTCAGTTCTAGACTATAAAGTCAAATGTTGTGTGGTTCCTCCATGGTAACATAGCTGCCCGAGCCCGAAAAGTTAGCAAGTACAAGAAATTTGAAAATTGTACGTAATTTCACGGTAGTGCTTATGGTCGATGCCGTTTCTCGGCTTCAGAGCTACTTTCTTGACTGTATGTTGAGTTAAGCTGTTGGCGCGACTTCAGTTCTAGCCTATAAAGTCAAATCTTGTGTGGTTCCTCCATGGTAACATAGCTGCCCGAGCCCGCAAGGTTAGCAAGTACAAGAAATTTGAAAATTGTACGTAATTGCACAGTAGTGCTTATGGTCGAACCCTTTTCTCAGCTTCAGAGCTACTTTCTTGACTGTATTTTGAGTTAAGCAGTTGGCGCGACTTCAGTTCTAGCCTAAAAAGTCAAATCTTGTGTGATTCCTCCATGGTAACATAGCTGCCCGAGGTCGCAAAGTTAGCAAGTACAAGAAATTTGAAAATTGTACGTAATTGCACAGTAGTGCTTATGGTCGAACCCGTTTCTCAGCTTCAGAGCTACTTTCTTGACTGTATTTTGGGTTAAGCAGTTGGCGCGACTTCAGTTCTAGCCTAAAAAGTCAAATCTTGTGTGATTCCTCCATGGTAACATAGCTGCCCGAGGTCGCAAAGTTAGCAAGTACAAGAAATTTGAAAATTGTACGTAATTGCACAGTAGTGCTTATGGTCGAACCCTTTTCTCAGCTTCAGAGCTACTTTCTTGACTGTATTTTGAGTTAAGCAGTTGGCGCGACTTCAGTTCTAGCCTAAAAAGTCAAATCTTGTGTGATTCCTCCATGGTAACATAGCTGCCCGAGGTCGCAAAGTTAGCAAGTACAAGAAATTTGAAAATTGTACGTAATTGCACAGTAGTGCTTATGGTCGATCCCGTTTCTCAGCTTCAGGGCTACTTTCTTGACTGTATTTTGAGTTAAGCAGTTCTAGCCTATAAAGTCAAATCGTGTGTGCTTCCTCCATGGTAACATAGCTGCCCGAGGTCGCAAAGTTAGCAAGTACAAGAAATTTGAAAATTGTACGTAATTTCAAGGTAGTGCTTATGGTCGATGCCGTTTCTCGGCTTCAGAGCTACTTTCTTGACTGTTGTTGAGTTAAGCAGTTACCGCGACTTCAGTTCTAGCCTATAAAGTCAAATCTTGTGTGGTTCGTCCATGGTAACATAGCTGCCCGAGCCCGAAAAGTTAGCAAGTACAAGAAATTTGAAAATTGTACGTAATTTCACGGTAGTGCTTATGGTCGATGCCGTTTCTCGGCTTCAGAGCTACTTTCTTGACTGTATTTTGAGTTGAGCAGTTGGTGCGACTTCAGTTCTAGCCTATAAAGTCAAATGTTGTGTGGTTCCTCCATGGTAACATAGCTGCCCGAGCCCGCAAAGTTAGCAAGTACAAGAAATTTGAAAATTGTACGTAATTGTACAGTAGTGCTTATGGTCGAACCCGTTTCTCAGCTTAAGAGCTACTTTCTTGACTGTATTTTGAGTTAAGCAGTTGGCGCGACTTCAGTTCTAGCCTTAAAAGTCAAATCTTGTGTGATTCCTTCATGGTAACATAGCTGCCCGAGCCCGCAAAGTTAGCAAGTACAAGGAATTTGAAAATTGTACGTAATTTCACGGTAGTGCTTATGGTTGATGCCGTTTCTCGGCTTCAGAGCTACTTTCTTGACTGTATTTTGAGTTAAGCAGTTGGCGCGACTTCAGTTCTAGCCTATAAAGTCAAATGTTGTGTGGTTCCTCCATGGTAACATAGCTGCCCGAGCCCGCAAAGTTAGCAAGTACAAGAAATTTGAAAATTGTACGTAATTTCACGGTAGTGCTTATGGTCGATCCCGTTTCTCGGCTTCAGAGCTACTTTCTTGACTGTATTTTGAGTTAAGCGGTTGGCGCGACTTCAGTTCTAACCTATAAAGTCAAATGTTGTGTGGTTCCTCCATGGTAACATAGCTGCCCGAGCCCGCAAAATTAGCAAGTACAAGAAATTTGAAAATTGTACGTAATTTCACGGTAGTGCTTATGGTCGATGCCGTTTCTCGGCTTCAGAGCTACTTTCTTGACTGTATTTTGAGTTAAGCGGTTGGCGCGACTTCAGTTCTAACCTATAAAGTCAAATCTTGTGTGCTTCCTCCATGGTAACATAGCTGCCCGGGGTCGCAAAGTTAGCAAGTACAAGAAATTTGAAAATTGTACGTAATTTCACGGTAGTGCTTATGGTCGATGCCGTTTCTCGGCTTCAGAGCTACTTTCTTGACTGTATGTTCAGTTAAGCAGTTGGCGCGACTTCAGTTCTAGCCTATAAAGTCAAATCTTGTGTGCTACCTCCATGGTAACATAGCTGCCCGAGGTCCCAAAGTTAGCAAGTACAAGAAATTTGAAAATTGTACGTAATTGCACAGTAGTGCTTATGGTCGATCCCGTTTCTCGGCTTCAGAGCTACTTTCTTGACTTTATTTTGAGTTAAGCAGTTGGCGCGACTTCAGTTCTAGCTTTAAAAGTCAAATCTTGTGTGATTCCTCCATGGTAACATAGCTCCCCGAGGTCACAAAGTTAGCAAGTACAAGAAATATGAAAATTGTACGTAATTGCACAGTAGTGCTTATGGTCGAACCCCGTTTCTCAGCTTGAGAGCTACTTTCTTGACTGTATTTTGAGTTAAGCAGTTGGCGCGACTTCAGTTCTAGCCTATAAAGTCAAATGTTGTGTGGTTCCTCCATGGTAACATAGCTGCCCGAGCCCGAAAAGTTAGCAAGTACAAGAAATTTGAAAATTGTACGTAATTTCACGGTAGTGCTTATGGTCGATGCCGTTTCTCGGCTTCAGAGCTACTTTCTTGACTGTATGTTGAGTTAAGCTGTTGGCGCGACTTCAGTTCTAGCCTATAAAGTCAAATCTTGTGTGGTTCCTCCATGGTAACATAGCTGCCCGAGCCCGCAAGGTTAGCAAGTACAAGAAATTTGAAAATTGTACGTAATTGCACAGTAGTGCTTATGGTCGAACCCTTTTCTCAGCTTCAGAGCTACTTTCTTGACTGTATTTTGAGTTAAGCAGTTGCCGCGACTTCAGTTCTAGCCTAAAAAGTCAAATCTTGTGTGATTCCTCCATGGTAACATAGCTGCCCGAGGTCGCAAAGTTAGCAAGTACAAGAAATTTGAAAATTGTACGTAATTGCACAGTAGTGCTTATGGTCGAACCCGTTTCTCAGCTTCAGAGCTACTTTCTTGACTGTATTTTGGGTTAAGCAGTTGGCGCGACTTCAGTTCTCAAATGTTGTGTGGTTCCTCCATGGTAACATAGCTGCCCGAGGTCGCAAAGTTAGCAAGAACAAGAAATTTGAAAATTGTACGTAATTGCACAGTAGTGCTTATGGTCGATCCCGTTTCTCAGCTTCAGGGCTACTTTCTTGACTGTATTTTGAGTTAAGCAGTTGGCGCGACTTCAGTTCTAGCCTATAAAGTCAAATCTTGTGTGCTTCCTCCATGGTAACATAGCTGCCCGAGGTCGCAAAGTTAGCAAGTACAAGAAATTTGAAAATTGTACGTAATTTCACGGTAGTGCTTATGGTCGATGCCGTTTCTCGGCTTCAGAGCTACTTTCTTGACTGTTGTTGAGTTAAGCAGTTACCGCGACTTCAGTTCTAGCCTATAAAGTCAAATCTTGTGTGGTTCCTCCATGGTAACATAGCTGCCCGAGCCCGAAAAGTTAGCAAGTACAAGAAATTTGAAAATTGTACGTAATTTCACGGTAGTGCTTATGGTCGATGCCGTTTCTCGGCTTCAGAGCTACTTTCTTGACTGTATTTTGAGTTGAGCAGTTGGTGCGACTTCAGTTCTAGCCTATAAAGTCAAATGTTGTGTGGTTCCTCCATGGTAACATAGCTGCCCGAGCCCGCAAAGTTAGCAAGTACAAGAAATTTGAAAATTGTACGTAATTGTACAGTAGTGCTTATGGTCGAACCCGTTTCTCAGCTTCAGAGCTACTTTCCTGACTGTATTTTGAGTTAAGCAGTTGGCGCGACTTCAGTTCTAGCCTATAAAGTCAAATCTTGTGTGCTTCCTCCATGGTAACATAGCTGCCCGAGGTCGCAAAGTTAGCAAGTACAAGAAATTTGAAAATTGTACGTAATTTCACGGTAGTGCTTAGGTCGATGCGGTTTCTCGGCTTCAGAGCTACTTTCCTGACTGTATTTTGAGTTAAGCAGTTGGCGCGACTTCAGTTCTAGCCTATAAAGTCAAATCTTGTGTGCTTCCTCCATGGTAACATAGCTGCCCGAGGTCGCAAAGTTAGCAAGTACAAGAAATATGAAAATTGTACGTAATTGCACAGTAGTGCTTATGGTCGATCCCGTTTCTCGGCTTCAGAGCTACTTTCTTGACTGTATTTTGAGTTAAGCAGTTGGCGCGACTTCAGTTCTAGCCTTAAAAGTCAAATCGTGTGTGATTCCTCCATGGTAACATAGCTGCCCGAGGTCACAAAGTTAGCAAGTACAAGAAATTTGAAAATTGTACGTAATTGCACAGTAGTGCTTATGGTCGAACCCCGTTTCTCAGCTTCAGAGCTACTTTCTTGACTGTATTTTGAGTTAAGCAGTTGGCGCGACTTCAGTTCTAGCCTATAAAGTCAAATGTTGTGTGGTTCCTCCATGGTAACATAGCTGCCCGAGCCCGCAAAGTTAGCAAGTACAAGAAATTTGAAAATTGTACGTAATTTCACGGTAGTGCTTATGGTCGATGCCGTTTCTCGGCTTCAGAGCTACTTTCTTGACTGTATGTTGAGTTAAGCAGTTGGCGCGACTTCAGTTCTAGCCTATAAAGTCAAATCTTGTGTGCTTCCTCCATGGTAACATAGCTGCCCGAGGTCGCAAAGTTAGCAAGTACAAGAAATTTGAAAATTGTACGTAATTGCACAGTAGTGCTTATGGTCGATCCCGTTTCTCGGCTTCAGAGCTACTTTCTTGACTGTATTTTGAGTTAAGCAGTTGGCGCGACTTCAGTTCTAGCCTATAAAGTCAAATCTTGTGTGATTCCTCCATGGTAACATAGCTGCCCGAGCCCGAAAAGTTAGCAAGTACAAGAAATTTGAAAATTGTACGTAATTTCACGGTAGTGCTTATGGTCGATGCCGTTTCTCGGCTTCAGAGCTACTTTCTTGACTGTATTTTGAGTTGAGCAGTTGGCGCGACTTCAGTTCTAGCCTATAAAGTCAAATGTTGTGTGGTTCCTCCATGGTAACATAGCTGCCCGAGCCCGCAAAATTAGGAAGTACAAGAAATTTGAAAATTGTACGTAATTGCACAGTAGTGCTTATGGTCGAACCCGTTTCTCAGCTTCAGAGCTACTTCCTTGACTGTATTTTGAGTTAAGCAGTTGGCGCGACTTCAGTTCTAGCCTATAAAGTCAAATGTTGTGTGGTTCCTCCATGGTAACATAGCTGCCCGAGGTCGCAAAGTTAGCAAGTACAAGAAATTTGAAAATTGTACGTAATTGCACAGTAGTGCTTATGGTCGATGCCGTTTCTCGGCTTCAGAGCTACTTCCTTGACTATATTTTGAGTTAAGCAGTTGGCGCGACTTCAGTTCTAGCCTATAAAGTCAAATGTTGTGTGGTTCCTCCATGGTAACATAGCTGCCCGAGGTCGCAAAGTTAGCAAGTACAAGAAATTTGAAAATTGTACGTAATTGCACAGTAGTGCTTATGGTCGAACCCGTTTCTCAGCTTCAGAGCTACTTTCTTGATTGTATTTGGAGTTAAGCAGTTGGCGCGACTTCAGTTCTAGCCTATAAAGCCAAATCCTGTGTGCTTCCTCCATGGTAACATAGCTGCCCGAGCCCGCAAACCTAGCAAGTACAAGAAATTTGAAAATTGTACGTAATTGCACAGTAGTGCTTATGGTCGAACCCGTTTCTCAGCTTCAGAGCTACTTTCTTGATTGTATTTTGAGTTAAGCAGTTGGGGCGACTTCAGTTCTAGCCTGTAAAGTCAAATCTTGTGTGGATCCTCCATGGTAACATAGCTGCCCGAGGTCGCAAAGTTAGCAAGTACAAGAAATTTGAAAATTGTACGTAATTGCACAGTAGTGCTTATGGTCGAACCCGTTTCTCAGCTTCAGAGCTACTTTCTTGATTGTATTTTGAGTTAAGCAGTTGGGGCGACTTCAGTTCTAGCCTATAAAGCCAAATCTTGTGTGCTTCCTTCATGGTAACATAGCTGCCCGAGCCCGCAAATCTAGCAAGTACAAGAAATTTGAAAATTGTACGTAATTTCACGGTAGTGCTTATGGTCGATGCCGTTTCTCGGCTTCAGAGCTACTTTCTTGACTGTATGTTGAGTTAACCAGTTGGCGCGACTTCAGTTCTAGCCTATAAAGTCAAATCTTGTGTGGTTCCTAGATGGTAACATAGCTGCCCGAGCCCGCAAGGTTAGCAAGTACAAGAAATTTGAAAATTGTACGTAATTGCACAGTAGTGCTTATGATCGAACCCGTTTCTCAGCTTCAGAGCTACTTTCTTGACTGTATTTTGAGTTAAGCAGTTGGCGCGACTTCAGTTCTAGCCTATAAAGCCAAATCTTGTGTGCTTCCTCCATGGTAACATAGCTGTCCGAGCCCGCAAATCTAGCAAGTACAAGAAATTTGAAAATTGTACGTAATTTCACGGTAGTGCTTATGGTCGATGCCGTTTCTCGGCTTCAGAGCTACTTTCTTGACTGTATGTTCAGTTAAGCAGTTGGCGCGACTTCAGTTCTAGCCTATAAAGTCAAATCTTGTGTGGTTCCTCCATGGTAACATAGCTGCCCGAGCCCGCAAGGTTAGCAAGTACAAGAAATTTGAAAATTGTACGTAATTGCACAGTAGTGCTTATGGTCGAACCCGTTTCTCAGCTTCAGAGCTACTTTCTTGACTGTATTTTGAGTTAAGCAGTTGGCGCGACTTCAGCTCTAGCCTATAAAGTCAAATCTTGTGTGGTTCCTCCATGGTAACATAGCTGCCCGAGCCCGCAAGGTTAGCAAGTACAAGAAATTTGAAAATTTTACGTAATTGCACAGTAGTGCTTATGATCGAACCCGTTTCTCAGCTTCAGAGCTACTTTCTTGACTGTTTTTTGAGTTAAGCAGTTGGCGCGACTTCAGTTCTAGCCTATAAAGTCAAATCTTGTGTGGTTCCTCCATGGTAACATAGCTGCCCGAGCCCGCAAATCTAGCAAGTACAAGAAATTTGAAAATTGTACGTAATTTCACGGTAGTGCTTATGGTCGATGCCGTTTCTCGGCTTCAGAGCTACTTTCTTGACTGTATGTTGAGTTAACCAGTTGGCGCGACTTCAGTTCTAGCCTATAAAGTCAAATCTTGTGTGGTTCCTAGATGGTAACATAGCTGCCCGAGCCCGCAAGGTTAGCAAGTACAAGAAATTTGAAAATTGTACGTAATTGCACAGTAGTGCTTATGATCGATGCCGTTTCTCGGCTTCAGAGCTACTTTCTTGACAGTATGTTGAGTTGAGCAGTTGGCGCGACTTCAGTTCTAGCCTATAAAGTCAAATCTTGTGTAGTTCCTCCATGGTAACATAGCTGCCCGAGCCCGCAAATCTAGCAAGTACAAGAAATTTGAAAATTGTACGTAATTTCACGGTAGTGCTTATGGTCGATGCCGTTTCTCGGCTTCAGAGCTACTTTCTTGACTGTATTTTGAGTTAAGCAGTTGGCGCGCCTTCAGTTCTAGCCTATAAAGCCAAATCTTGTGTGCTTCCTCCATGGTAACATAGCTGTCCGAGCCCGCAAATCTAGCAAGTACAAGAAATTTGAAAATTGTACGTAATTTCACGGTAGTGCTTATGGTCGATGCCGTTTCTCGGCTTCAGAGCTACTTTCTTGACTGTATGTTGAGTTGAGCAGTTGGCGCGACTTCAGTTCTAGCCTATAAAGTCAAATGTTGTGTGGTTCCTCCATGGTAACATAGCTGCCCGAGCCCGCAAAGTTAGGAAGTACAAGAAATTTGAAAATTGTACGTAATTGCACAGTAGTGCTTATGGTCGAACCCGTTTCTCAGCTTCAGAGCTACTTCCTTGACTGTATTTTGAGTTAAGCAGTTGGCGCGACTTCAGTTGAAGCCTATAAAGTCAAATGTTGTGTGGTTCCTCCATGGTAACATAGCTGCCCGAGGTCGCAAAGTTAGCAAGTACAAGAAATTTGAAAATTGTACGTAATTGCACAGTAGTGCTTATGGTCGATGCCGTTTCTCGGCTTCAGAGCTACTTCCTTGACTATATTTTGAGTTAAGCAGTTGGCGCGACTTCAGTTCTAGCCTATAAAGTCAAATGTTGTGTGGTTCCTCCATGGTAACATAGCTGCCCGAGGTCGCAAAGTTAGCAAGTACAAGAAATTTGAAAATTGTACGTAATTGCACAGTAGTGCTTATGGTCGAACCCGTTTCTCAGCTTCAGAGCTACTTTCTTGATTGTATTTGGAGTTAAGCAGTTGGCGCGACTCCAGTTCTAGCCTATAAAGCCAAATCCTGTGTGCTTCCTCCATGGTAACATAGCTGCCCGAGCCCGCAAACCTAGCAAGTACAAGAAATTTGAAAATTGTACGTAATTGCACAGTAGTGCTTATGGTCGAACCCGTTTCTCAGCTTCAGAGCTACTTTCTTGATTGTATTTTGAGTTAAGCAGTTGGGGCGACTTCAGTTCTAGCCTGTAAAGTCAAATCTTGTGTGGATCCTCCATGGTAACATAGCTGCCCGAGGTCGCAAAGTTAGCAAGTACAAGAAATTTGAAAATTGTACGTAATTGCACAGTAGTGCTTATGGTCGAACCCGTTTCTCAGCTTCAGAGCTACTTTCTTGATTGTATTTGGAGTTAAGCAGTTGGCGCGACTCCAGTTCTAGCCTATAAAGCCAAATCCTGTGTGCTTCCTCCATGGTAACATAGCTGCCCGAGCCCGCAAACCTAGCAAGTACAAGAAATTTGAAAATTGTACGTAATTGCACAGTAGTGCTTATGGTCGAACCCGTTTCTCAGCTTCAGAGCTACTTTCTTGATTGTATTTTGAGTTAAGCAGTTGGGGCGACTTCAGTTCTAGCCTGTAAAGTCAAATCTTGTGTGGATCCTCCATGGTAACATAGTTGCCCGAGGTCGCAAATCTAGCAAGTACAAGAAATTTGAAAATTGTACGTAATTTCACGGTAGTGCTTATGGTCGATGCCGTTTCTCGGCTTCAGAGCTACTTTCTTGACTGTATGTTGAGTTAACCAGTTGGCGCGACTTCAGTTCTAGCCTATAAAGTCAAATCTTGTGTGGTTCCTAGATGGTAACATAGCTGCCCGAGCCCGCAAGGTTAGCAAGTACAAGAAATTTGAAAATTGTACGTAATTGCACAGTAGTGCTTATGATCGAACCCGTTTCTCAGCTTCAGAGCTACTTTCTTGACTGTATGTTCAGTTAAGCAGTTGGCGCGACTTCAGTTCTAGCCTATAAAGTCAAATCTTATGTGGTTCCTCCATGGTAACATAGCTGCCCGAGCCCGCAAGGTTAGCAAGTACAAGAAATTTGAAAATTTTACGTAATTGCACAGTAGTGCTTATGATCGAACCCGTTTCTCAGCTTCAGAGCTACTTTCTTGACTGTATTTTGAGTTAAGCAGTTGGCGCGACTTCAGTTCTAGCCTATAAAGTCAAATCTTGTGTGGTTCCTCCATGGTAACATAGCTGCCCGAGCCCGCAAATCTAGCAAGTACAAGAAATTTGAAAATTGTACGTAATTTCACGGTAGTGCTTATGGTCGATGCCGTTTCTCGGCTTCAGAGCTACTTTCTTGACTGTATGTTGAGTTAACCAGTTGGCGCGACCTCAGTTCTAGCCTATAAAGTCAAATCTTGTGTGGTTCCTAGATGGTAACATAGCTGCCCGAGCCCGCAAGGTTAGCAAGTACAAGAAATTTGAAAATTGTACGTAATTGCACAGTAGTGCTTATGATCGAACCCGTTTCTCAGCTTCAGAGCTACTTTCTTGACTGTATTTTGAGTTAAGCAGTTGGCGCGACTTCAGTTCTAGCCTATAAAGCCAAATCTTGTGTGCTTCCTCCATGGTAACATAGCTGTCCGAGCCCGCAAAGCTAGCAAGTACAAGAAATTTGAAAATTGTACGTAATTTCACGGTAGTGCTTATGGTCGATGCCGTTTCTCGGCTTCAGAGCTACTTTCTTGACTGTATGTTGAGTTAAGCAGTTGGCGCGACTTCAGTTCTAGCCTATAAAGTCAAATCTTGTGTGCTTCCTCCATGGTAACATAGCTGCCCGAGGTCGCAAAGTTAGCATGTACAAGAAATTTGAAAATTGTACGTAATTGCACAGTAGTGCTTATGGTCGAACCCGTTTCTCAGCTTCAGAGCTACTTTCTTGACTCTATTTTGAGTTAAGCAGTTGGCGCGACTTCAGTTCTAGCCTATAAAGTCAAATCTTGTGTGGTTCCTCCATGGTAACATAGCTGCCCGAGGTCGCAAAGTTAGCAAGTACAAGAAATTTGAAAATTGTACGTAATTTCACGGTAGTGCTTATGGTCGATGCCGTTTCTCGGCTTCAGAGCTACTTTCTTGACTGTATGTTGAGTTAAGCTGTTGGCGCGACTTCAGTTCTAGCCTATAAAGTCAAATCTTGTGTGGTTCCTCCATGGTAACATAGCTGCCCGAGCCCGAAAAGTTAGCAAGTACAAGAAATTTGAAAATTGTACGTAATTTCACGGTAGTGCTTATGGTCGATGCCGTTTCTCGGCTTCAGAGCTACTTTCTTGACTGTATTTTGAGTTGAGCAGTTGGCGCGACTTCGGTTCTAGCCTATAAAGTCAAATGTTGTGTGGTTCCTCCATGGTAACATAGCTGCCCGAGCCTGCAAGGTTAGCAAGTACAAGAAATTTGAAAATTGTACGTAATTGCACAGTAGTGCTTATGGTCGAACCCGTTTCTCAGCTTCAGAGCTACTTTCTTGACTGTATTTTGAGTTAAGCAGTTGGCGCGACTTCAGTTCTAGCCTATAAAGTCAAATGTTGTGTGGTTCCTCCATGGTAACATAGCTGCCCGAGGTGGCAAAGTTAGCAAGAACAAGAAATTTGAAAATTGTACGTAATTGCACAGTAGTGCTTATGGTCGATCCCGTTTCTCAGCTTCAGGGCTACTTTCTTGACTGTATTTTGAGTTAAGCAGTTGGCGCGACTTCAGTTCTAGCCTATAAAGTCAAATCTTGTGTGCTTCCTCCATGGTAACATAGCTGCCCGAGGTCGCAAAATTAGCAAGTACAAGAAATTTGAAAATTGTACGTAATTTCACGGTAGTGCTTATGGTCGATGCCGTTTCTCGGCTTCAGAGCTACTTTCTTGACTGTATGTTGAGTTAAGCAGTTACCGCGACTTCAGTTGTAGCCTATAAAGTCAAACCTTGTATGGTTCCTCCATGGTAACATAGCTGCCCGAGCCCGAAAAGTTAGCAAGTACAAGAAATTTGAAAATTGTACGTATTTTCACGGTAGTGCTAATGGTCGATGCCGTTTCTCGGCTTCAGAGCTACTTTCTTGACTGTATTTTGAGTTGAGCAGTTGGCGCGACTTCAGTTCTAGCCTATAAAGTCAAATGTTGTGTGGTTCCTCCATGGTAACATAGCTGCCCGAGCCCGCAAAGTTAGCAAGTACAAGAAATTTGAAAATTATACGTAATTGTACAGTAGTGCTTATGGTCGAACCCGTTTCTCAGCTTCAGAGCTACTTTCTTGACTGTATTTTGAGTTAAGCAGTTGGCGCGACTTCAGTTCTAGCCTTAAAAGTCAAATCTTGTGTGATTCCTCCATGGTAACATAGCTGCCCGAGGTCGCAAAGTTAGCAAGTACAAGAAATTTGAAAATTGTACGTAATTGCACAGTAGTGCTTATGGTCCAACCCGTTTCTCAGCTTCAGAGCTACTTTCTTGACTGTATTTTGAGTTAAGCAGTTGGCGCGACTTCAGTTCTAGCCTATAAAGTCAAATGTTGTGTGGTTCCTCCATGGTAACATAGCTGCCCGAGCCCGCAAAGTTAGCAAGTACAAGAAATTTGAAAATTGTACGTAATTTCACGGTAGTGCTTATGGTCGATGCCGTTTCTCGGCTTCAGAGCTACTTTCTTGACTGTATGTTGAGTTAAGCAGTTGGCGCGACTTCAGTTCTAGCCTATAAAGTCAAATCTTGTGTGGTTCCTCCATGGTAACATAGCTGTCCGAGCCCGAAAAGTTAGCAAGTACAAGAAATTTGAAAATTGTACGTAATTTCACGGTAGTGCTTATGGTCGATGCGGTTTCTCGGCTTCAGAGCTACTTTCCTGACTGTATTTTGAGTTAAGTAGTTGGCGCGACTTCAGTTCTAGCCTATAAAGTCAAATCTTGTGTGCTTCCTCCATGGTAACATAGCTGCCCGAGGTCGCAAAGTTAGCAAGTACAAGAAATTTGAAAATTGTACGTAATTGCACAGTAGTGCTTATGGTCGATCCCGTTTCTCGGCTTCAGAGCTACTTTCTTGACTGTATTTTGAGTTAAGCAGTTGGCGCGACTTCAGTTCTAGCCTTAAAAGTCAAATCGTGTGTGATTCCTCCATGGTAACATAGCTGCCCGAGGTCACAAAGTTAGCAAGTACAAGAAATTTGAAAATTGTACGTAATTGCACAGTAGTGCTTATGGTCGAACCCCGTTTCTCAGCTTCAGATTTACTTTCTTGACTGTATTTTGAGTTAAGCAGTTGGCGCGACTTCAGTTCTAGCCTATAAAGTCAAATCTTGTGTGGTTCCTCCATGGTAACATAGCTGTCCGAGCCCGAAAAGTTAGCAAGTACAAGAAATTTGAAAATTGTACGTAATTTCACGGTAGTGCTTATGGTCGATGCCGTTTCTCGGCTTCAGAGCTACTTTCTTGACTGTATTTTGAGTTAAGCAGTTGGCGCGACTTCAGTTCTAGCCTATAAAGTCAAATGTTGTGTGGTTCCTCCATGGTAACATAGCTGCCCGAGGTCGCAAAGTTAGCAAGAACAAGAAATTTGAAAATTGTACGTAATTGCACAGTAGTGCTTATGGTCGATCCCGTTTCTCAGCTTCAGGGCTGCTTTCTTGACTGTATTTTGAGTTAAGCAGTTGGCGCGACTTCAGTTCTAGCCTATAAAGTCAAATCTTGTGTTGTTCCTCCATGGTAACATAGCTGCCCGAGCCCGCAAGGTTAGCAAGTACAAGAAATTTGAAAATTGCACAGTAGTGCTTTTGGTCGAACCCGTTTCTCAGCTTCAGAGCTACTTTCTTGACTGTATTTTGAGTTAAGCAGTTGGCGCGACTTCAGTTCTAGCCTTAAAAGTAAAATCTTGTGTGCTTCCTCCATGGTAACATAGCTGCCCGAGGTCGCAAAGTTAGCAAGTACAAGAAATTTGAAAATTGTACGTAATTTCACGGTAGTGCTTATGGTCGATGCCGTTTCTCGGCTTCAGAGCTACTTTCTTGACTGTATGTTGAGTTAAGTAGTTACCGCGACTTCAGTTGTAGCCTATAAAGTCAAATCTTGTGTGGTTCCTCCATGGTAACATAGCTGCCCGAGCCCGAAAAGTTAGCAAGTACAAGAAATTTGAAAATTGTACGTATTTTCACGGTAGTGCTTATGGTCGATGCCGTTTCTCGGCTTCAGAGCTACTTTCTTGACTGTATTTTGAGTTGAGCAGTTGGCGCGACTTCAGTTCTAGCCTATAAAGTCAAATGTTGTGTGGTTCCTCCATGGTAACATAGCTGCCCGAGCCCGCAAAGTTAGCAAGTACAAGAAATTTAAAAATTATACGTAATTGTACAGTAGTGCTTATGGTCGAACCCGTTTCTCAGCTTCAGAGCTACTTTCTTGACTGTATTTTGAGTTAAGCAGTTGGCGCGACTTCAGTTCTAGACTTAAAAGTCAAATCTTGTGTGGTTCCTAGATGGTAACATAGCTGCCCGAGCCCGCAAGGTTAGCAAGTACAAGAAATTTGAAAATTGTACGTAATTGCACAGTAGTGCTTATGATCGATGCCGTTTCTCGGCTTCAGAGCTACTTTCTTGACTGTATGTTGAGTTGAGCAGTTGGCGCGACTTCAGTTCTAGCCTATAAAGTCAAATCTTGTGTGGTTCCTAGATGGTAACATAGCTGCCCGAGCCCGCAAGGTTAGCAAGTACAAGAAATTTGAAAATTGTACGTAATTGCACAGTAGTGCTTATGATCGATGCCGTTTCTCGGCTTCAGAGCTACTTTCTTGACTGTATGTTGAGTTGAGCAGTTGGCGCGACTTCAGTTCTAGCCTATAAAGTCAAATCTTGTGTGGTTCCTCCATGGTAACATAGCTGCCCGAGCCCGCAAATCTAGCAAGTACAAGAAATTTGAAAATTGTACGTAATTTCACGGTAGTGCTTATGGTCGATGCCGTTTCTCGGCTTCAGAGCTACTTTCTTGACTGTATTTTGAGTTAAGCAGTTGGCGCGACTTCAGTTCTAGCCTATAAAGCCAAATCTTGTGTGCTTCCTCCATGGTAACATAGCTGTCCGAGCCCGCAAATCTAGCAAGTACAAGAAATTTGAAAATTGTACGTAATTTCACGGTAGTGCTTATGGTCGATGCCGTTTCTCGGCTTCAGAGCTACTTTCTTGACTGTATGTTGAGTTGAGCAGTTGGCGCGACTTCAGTTCTAGCCTATAAAGTCAAATGTTGTGTGGTTCCTCCATGGTAACATAGCTGCCCGAGCCCGCAAAGTTAGGAAGTACAAGAAATTTGAAAATTGTACGTAATTGCACAGTAGTGCTTATGGTCGAACCCGTTTCTCAGCTTCAGAGCTACTTCCTTGACTGTATTTTGAGTTAAGCAGTTGGCGCGACTTCAGTTCTAGCCTATAAAGTCAAATGTTGTGTGGTTCCTCCATGGTAACATAGCTGCCCGAGGTCGCAAAGTTAGCAAGTACAAGAAATTTGAAAATTGTACGTAATTGCACAGTAGTGCTTATGGTCGATGCCGTTTCTCGGCTTCAGAGCTACTTCCTTGACTATATTTTGAGTTAAGCAGTTGGCGCGACTTCAGTTCTAGCCTATAAAGTCAAATGTTGTGTGGTTCCTCCATGGTAACATAGCTGCCCGAGGTCGCAAAGTTAGCAAGTACAAGAAATTTGAAAATTGTACGTAATTGCACAGTAGTGCTTATGGTCGAACCCGTTTCTCAGCTTCAGAGCTACTTTCTTGATTGTATTTGGAGTTAAGCAGTTGGCGCGACTTCAGTTCTAGCCTATAAAGCCAAATCCTGTGTGCTTCCTCCATGGTAACATAGCTGCCCGAGCCCGCAAACCTAGCAAGTACAAGAAATTTGAAAATTGTACGTACTTGCACAGTAGTGCTTATGGTCGAACCCGTTTCTCAGCTTCAGAGCTACTTTCTTGATTGTATTTTGAGTTAAGCAGTTGGGGCGACTTCAGTTCTAGCCTGTAAAGTCAAATCTTGTGTGGATCCTCCATGGTAACATAGCTGCCCGAGGTCGCAAAGTTAGCAAGTACAAGAAATTTGAAAATTGTACGTAATTGCACAGTAGTGCTTATGGTCGAACCCGTTTCTCAGCTTCAGAGCTACTTTCTTGATTGTATTTTGAGTTAAGCAGTTGGCGCGACTTCAGTTCTAGCCTATAAAGCCAAATCTTGTGTGCTTCCTTCATGGTAACATAGCTGCCCGAGCCCGCAAATCTAGCAAGTACAAGAAATTTGAAAATTGTACGTAATTTCACGGTAGTGCTTATGGTCGATGCCGTTTCTCGGCTTCAGAGCTACTTTCTTGACTGTATGTTGAGTTAACCAGTAGGCGCGACTTCAGTTCTAGCCTATAAAGTCAAATCTTGTGTGGTTCCTAGATGGTAACATAGCTGCCCGAGCCCGCAAGGTTAGCAAGTACAAGAAATTTGAAAATTGTACGTAATTGCACAGTAGTGCTTATGATCGAACCCGTTTCTCAGCTTCAGAGCTACTTTCTTGACTGTATTTTGAGTTAAGCAGTTGGCGCGACTTCAGTTCTAGCCTATAAAGCCAAATCTTGTGTGCTTCCTCCATGGTAACATAGCTGTCCGAGCCCGCAAATCTAGCAAGTACAAGAAATTTGAAAATTGTACGTAATTTCACGGTAGTGCTTATGGTCGATGCCGTTTCTCGGCTTCAGAGCTACTTTCTTGACTGTATGTTCAGTTAAGCAGTTGGCGCGACTTCAGTTCTAGCCTATAAAGTCAAATCTTGTGTGGTTCCTCCATGGTAACATAGCTGCCCGAGCCCGCAAATCTAGCAAGTACAAGAAATTTGAAAATTGTACGTAATTTCACGGTAGTGCTTATGGTCGATGCCGTTTCTCGGCTTCAGAGCTACTTTCTTGACTGTATGTTGAGTTAACCAGTTGGCGCGACTTCAGTTCTAGCCTATAAAGTCAAATCTTGTGTGGTTCCTAGATGGTAACATAGCTGCCCGAGCCCGCAAGGTTAGCAAGTACAAGAAATTTGAAAATTGTACGTAATTGCACAGTAGTGCTTATGATCGAACCCGTTTCTCAGCTTCAGAGCTACTTTCTTGACTGTATTTTGAGTTAAGCAGTTGGCGCGACTTCAGTTCTAGCCTATAAAGCCAAATCTTGTGTGCTTCCTCCATGGTAACATAGCTGTCCGAGCCCGCAAAGCTAGCAAGTACAAGAAATTTGAAAATTGTACGTAATTTCACGGTAGTGCTTATGGTCGATGCCGTTTCTCGGCTTCAGAGCTACTTTCTTGACTGTATGTTGAGTTAAGCAGTTGGCGCGACTTCAGTTCTAGCCTATAAAGTCAAATCTTGTGTGCTTCCTCCATGGTAACATAGCTGCCCGAGGTCGCAAAGTTAGCATGTACAAGAAATTTGAAAATTGTACGTAATTGCACAGTAGTGCTTATGGTCGAACCCGTTTCTCAGCTTCAGAGCTACTTTCTTGACTCTATTTTGAGTTAAGCAGTTGGCGCGACTTCAGTTCTAACCTATAAAGTCAAATCTTGTGTGCTTCATCCATGGTAACATAGCTGCCCGAGGTCGCAAAGTTAGCAAGTACAAGAAATTTGAAAATTGTACGTAATTTCACGGTAGTGCTTATGGTCGATGCCGTTTTTTGGCTTCAGAGCTACTTTCTTGACTGTATGTTCAGTTAAGCAGTTGGCGCGACTTCAGTTCTAGCCTATAAAGTCAAATCTTGTGTGCTACCTCCATGGTAACATAGCTGCCCGAGGTCGCAAAGTTAGCAAGTACAAGAAATTTGAAAATTGTACGTAATTGCACAGTAGTGCTTATGGTCGATCCCGTTTCTCGGCTTAAGAGCTACTTTCTTGACTGTATTTTGAGTTAAGCAGTTGGCGCGACTTCAGTTCTAGCCTTAAAAGTCAAATCTTGTGTGATTCCTCCATGGTAACATAGCTCCCCCAGGTCACAAAGTTAGCAAGTACAAGAAATTTGAAAATTGTACGTAATTGCACAGTAGTGCTTATGGTCGAACCCCGTTTCTCAGCTTCAGAGCTACTTTCTTGACTGTATTTTGAGTTAAGCAGTTGGCGCGACTTCAGTTCTAGCCTATAAAGTCAAATGTTGTGTGGTTCCTCCATGGTAACATAGCTGCCCGAGGTCGCAAAGTTAGCAAGTACAAGAAATTTGAAAATTGTACGTAATTTCACGGTAGTGCTTATGGTCGATGCCGTTTTTTGGCTTCAGAGCTACTTTCTTGACTGTATGTTCAGTTAAGCAGTTGGCGCGACTTCAGTTCTAGCCTATAAAGTCAAATCTTGTGTGCTACCTCCATGGTAACATAGCTGCCCGAGCCCGAAAAGTTAGGAAGTACAAGAAATTTGAAAATTGTACGTAATTTCACGGTAGTGCTTATGGTCGATGCCGTTTCTCGGCTTCAGAGCTACTTTCTTGACTGTATGTTGAGTTAAGCTGTTGGCGCGACTTCAGTTCTAGCCTATAAAGAAAAATCTTGTGTGGTTCCTCCATGGTAACATAGCTGCCCGAGCCCGAAAAGTTAGCAAGTACAAGAAATTTGAAAATTGTACGTAATTTCACGGTAGTGCTTATGGTCGATGCCGTTTCTCGGCTTCAGAGCTACTTTCTTGACTGTATTTTGAGTTGAGCAGTTGGCGCGACTTCAGTTCTAGCCTATAAAGTCAAATGTTGTGTGGTTCCTCCATGGTAACATAGCTGCCCGAGCCTGCAAGGTTAGCAAGTACAAGAAATTTGAAAATTGTACGTAATTGCACAGTAGTGCTTATGGTCGAACCCGTTTCTCAGCTTCAGAGCTACTTTCTTGACTGTATTTTGAGTTAAGCAGTTGGCGCGACTTCAGTTCTAGCCTATAAAGTCAAATGTTGTGTGGTTCCTCCATGGTAACATAGATGCCCGAGGTCGCAAAGTTAGCAAGTACAAGAAATTTGAAAATTGTACGTAATTGCACAGTAGTGCTTATGGTCGAACCCGTTTCTCAGCTTCAGAGCTACTTTCTTGATTGTATTTTGAGTTAAGCAGTTGGCGCGACTTCAGTTCTAGCCTATAAAGTCAAATGTTGTGTGGTTCCTCCATGGTAACATAGCTGCCCGAGGTCGCAAAGTTAGCAAGAACAAGAAATTTGAAAATTGTACGTAATTGCACAGTAGTGCTTATGGTCGATGCCGTTTCTCGGCTTCAGAGCTACTTTCTTGACTGTATTTTGAGTTGAGCAGTTGGCGCGACTTCAGTTCTAGCCTATAAAGTCAAATGTTGTGTGGTTCCTCCATGGTAACATTGCTGCCCGAGGTCGCAAAGTTAGCAAGTACAAGAAATTTGAAAATTGTACGTAATTGCACAGTAGTGCTTATGGTCGGACCCGTTTCTCAGCTTCAGAGCTACTTTCTTGACTGTATTTTGAGTTAAGCAGTTGGCGCGACTTCAGTTCTAGCCTATAAAGTCAAATGTTGTGTGGTTCCTCCATGGTAACATAGCTGCCCGAGGTGGCAAAGTTAGCAAGAACAAGAAATTTGAAAATTGTACGTAATTGCACAGTAGTGCTTATGGTCGATCCCGTTTCTCAGCTTCAGGGCTACTTTCTTGACTGTATTTTGAGTTAAGCAGTTGGCGCGACTTCAGTTCTAGCCTATAAAGTCAAATCTTGTGTGCTTCCTCCATGGTAACATAGCTGCCCGAGGTCGCAAAATTAGCAAGTACAAGAAATTTGAAAATTGTACGTAATTTCACGGTAGTGCTTATGGTCGATGCCGTTTCTCGGCTTCAGAGCTACTTTCTTGACTGTATGTTGAGTTAAGCAGTTACCGCGACTTCAGTTGTAGCCTATAAAGTCAAACCTTGTGTGGTTCCTCCATGGTAACATAGCTGCCCGAGCCCGAAAAGTTAGCAAGTACAAGAAATTTGAAAATTGTACGTATTTTCACGGTAGTGCTAATGGTCGATGCCGTTTCTCGGCTTCAGAGCTACTTTCTTGACTGTATTTTGAGTTGAGCAGTTGGCGCGACTTCAGTTCTAGCCTATAAAGTCAAATGTTGTGTGGTTCCTCCATGGTAACATAGCTGCCCGAGCCCGCAAAGTTAGCAAGTACAAGAAATTTGAAAATTATACGTAATTGTACAGTAGTGCTTATGGTCGAACCCGTTTCTCAGCTTCAGAGCTACTTTCTTGACTGTATTTTGAGTTAAGCAGTTGGCGCGACTTCAGTTCTAGCCTTAAAAGTCAAATCTTGTGTGATTCCTCCATGGTAACATAGCTGCCCGAGGTCGCAAAGTTAGCAAGTACAAGAAATTTGAAAATTGTACGTAATTGCACAGTAGTGCTTATGGTCCAACCCGTTTCTCAGCTTCAGAGCTACTTTCTTGACTGTATTTTGAGTTAAGCAGTTGGCGCGACTTCAGTTCTAGCCTATAAAGTCAAATGTTGTGTGGTTCCTCCATGGTAACATAGCTGCCCGAGCCCGCAAAGTTAGCAAGTACAAGAAATTTGAAAATTGTACGTAATTTCACGGTAGTGCTTATGGTCGATGCCGTTTCTCGGCTTCAGAGCTACTTTCTTGACTGTATGTTGAGTTAAGCAGTTGGCGCGACTTCAGTTCTAGCCTATAAAGTCAAATCTTGTGTGGTTCCTCCATGGTAACATAGCTGTCCGAGCCCGAAAAGTTAGCAAGTACAAGAAATTTGAAAATTGTACGTAATTTCACGGTAGTGCTTATGGTCGATGCGGTTTCTCGGCTTCAGAGCTACTTTCCTGACTGTATTTTGAGTTAAGCAGTTGGCGCGACTTCAGTTCTAGCCTATAAAGTCAAATCTTGTGTGGTTCCTCCATGGTAACATAGCTGTCCGAGCCCGAAAAGTTAGCAAGTACAAGAAATTTGAAAATTGTACGTAATTTCACGGTAGTGCTTATGGTCGATGCCGTTTCTCGGCTTCAGAGCTACTTTCTTGACTGTATTTTGAGTTAAGCAGTTGGCGCGACTTCAGTTCTAGCCTATAAAGTCAAATGTTGTGTGGTTCCTCCATGGTAACATAGCTGCCCGAGGTCGCAAAGTTAGCAAGAACAAGAAATTTGAAAATCGTACGTAATTGCACAGTAGTGCTTATGGTCGATCCCGTTTCTCAGCTTCAGGGCTGCTTTCTTGACTGTATTTTGAGTTAAGCAGTTGGCGCGACTTCAGTTCTAGCCTATAAAGTCAAATCTTGTGTTGTTCCTCCATGGTAACATAGCTGCCCGAGCCCGCAAGGTTAGCAAGTACAAGAAATTTGAAAATTGCACAGTAGTGCTTTTGGTCGAACCCGTTTCTCAGCTTCAGAGCTACTTTCTTGACTGTATTTTGAGTTAAGCAGTTGGCGCGACTTCAGTTCTAGCCTTAAAAGTAAAATCTTGTGTGCTTCCTCCATGGTAACATAGCTGCCCGAGGTCGCAAAGTTAGCAAGTACAAGAAATTTGAAAATTGTACGTAATTTCACGGTAGTGCTTATGGTCGATGCCGTTTCTCGGCTTCAGAGCTACTTTCTTGACTGTATGTTGAGTTAAGTAGTTACCGCGACTTCAGTTGTAGCCTATAAAGTCAAATCTTGTGTGGTTCCTCCATGGTAACATAGCTGCCCGAGCCCGAAAAGTTAGCAAGTACAAGAAATTTGAAAATTGTACGTATTTTCACAGTAGTGCTTATGGTCGATGCCGTTTCTCGGCTTCAGAGCTACTTTCTTGACTGTATTTTGAGTTGAGCAGTTGGCGCGACTTCAGTTCTAGCCTATAAAGTCAAATGTTGTGTGGTTCCTCCATGGTAACATAGCTGCCCGAGCCCGCAAAGTTAGCAAGTACAAGAAATTTGAAAATTATACGTAATTGTACAGTAGTGCTTATGGTCGAACCCGTTTCTCAGCTTCAGAGCTACTTTCTTGACTGTATTTTGAGTTAAGCAGTTGGCGCGACTTCAGTTCTAGCCTTAAAAGTCAAATCTTGTGTGATTCCTCCATGGTAACATAGCTGCCCGAGGTCGCAAAGTTAGCAAGTACAAGAAATTTGAAAATTGTACGTAATTGCACAGTAGTGCTTATGGTCGAACCCGTTTCTCAGCTTCAGAGCTACTTTCTTGACTGTATTTTGAGTTAAGCAGTTGGCGCGACTTCAGTTCTAGCCTATAAAGTCAAATGTTGTGTGGTTCCTCCATGGTAACATAGCTGCCCGAGGTCGCAAATTTAGCAAGAACAAGAAATTTGAAAATTGCACGTAATTGCACAGTAGTGCTTATGGTCGATCCCGTTTCTCAGCTTCAGGGCTACTTTCTTGACTGTATTTTGAGTTAAGCAGTTGGCGCGACTTCAGTTCTAGCCTATAAAGTCAAATCTTGTGTTGTTCCTCCATGGTAACATAGCTGCCCGAGCCCGCAAGTTTAGCAAGTACTAGAAATTTGAAAATTGCACAGTAGTGCTTTTGGTCGAACCCGTTTCTCAGCTTCAGAGCTACTTTCTTGACTGTATTTTGAGTTAAGCAGTTGGCGCGACTTCAGTTCTAGCCTTAAAAGTCAAATCTTGTGTGATTCCTCCATGGTAACATAGCTGCCCGCAAAGTTAGCAAGTACAAGAAATTTGAAAATTGTACGTAATTGCACAGTAGTGCTTATGGTCGAACCCGTTTCTCAGCTTCAGATCTACTTTCTTGACTGTATTTTGAGTTAAGCAGTTGGCGCGACTTCAGTTCTAGCCTATAAAGTCAAATGTTGTGTGGTTCCTCCATGGTAACATAGCTGCCCGAGGTCGCAAAGTTAGCAAGAACAAGAAATTTGAAAATTGTACGTAATTGCACAGTAGTGCTTATGGTCGATCCCGTTTCTCAGCTTCAGGGCTACTTTCTTGACTGTATTTTGAGTTAAGCAGTTGGCGCGACTTCAGTTCTAGCCTATAAAGTCAAATCTTGTGTGCTTCCTCCATGGTAACATAGCTGCCCGAGGTCGCAAAGTTAGCAAGTACAAGAAATTTGAAAATTGTACGTAATTTCACGGTAGTGCTTATGGTCGATGCCGTTTCTCGGCTTCAGAGCTACTTTCTTGACTGTATGTTGAGTTAAGCAGTTACCGCGACTTCAGTTGTAGCCTATAAAGTCAAATCTTGTGTGGTTCCTCCATGGTAACATAGCTGCCCGAGCCCGAAAAGTTAGCAAGTACAAGAAATTTGAAAATTGTACGTATTTTCACGGTAGTGCTTATGGTCGATGCCGTTTCTCGGCTTCAGAGCTACTTTCTTGACTGTATTTTGAGTTGAGCAGTTGGCGCGACTTCAGTTCTAGCCTATAAAGTCAAATGCTGTGTGGTTCCTCCATGGTAACATAGCTGCCCGAGCCCGCAAAGTTAGCAAGTACAAGAAATTTGAAAATTATACGTAATTGTACAGTAGTGCTTATGGTCGAACCCGTTTCTCAGCTTCAGAGCTACTTTCTTGACTGTATTTTGAGTTAAGCAGTTGGCGCGACTTCAGTTCTAGCCTTAAAAGTCAAATCTTGTGTGATTCCTCCATGGTAACATAGCTGCCCGAGGTCGCAAAGTTAGCAAGTACAAGAAATTTGAAAATTGTACGTAATTGCACAGTAGTGCTTATGGTCGAACCCGTTTCTCAGCTTCAGAGCTACTTTTTTGACTGTATTTTGAGTTAAGCAGTTGGCGCGACTTCAGTTCTAGCCTATAAAGTCAAATGTTGTGTGGTTCCTCCATGGTAACATAGCTGCCCGAGCCCGCAAAGTTAGCAAGTACAAGAAATTTGAAAATTGTACGTAATTTCACGGTAGTGCTTATGGTCGATGCCGTTTCTCGGCTTCAGAGCTACTTTCTTGACTGTATGTTGAGTTAAGCAGTTGGCGCGACTTCAGTTCTAGCCTATAAAGTCAAATCTTGTGTGGTTCCTCCATGGTAACATAGCTGTCCGAGCCCGAAAAGTTAGCAAGTACAAGAAATTTGAAAATTGTACGTAATTTCACGGTAGTGCTTATGGTCGATGCGGTTTCTCGGCTTCAGAGCTACTTTCCTGACTGTATTTTGAGTTAAGCAGTTGGCGCGACTTCAGTTCTAGCCTATAAAGTCAAATCTTGTGTGCTTCCTCCATGGTAACATAGCTGCCCGAGGTCGCAAAGTTAGCAAGTACAAGAAATTTTAAAATTGTACGTAATTGCACAGTAGTGCTTATGGTCGATTCCGTTTCTCGGCTTCAGAGCTACTTTCTTGACTGTATGTTGAGTTAACCAGTTGGCGCGACTTCAGTTCTAGCCTATAAAGTCAAATCTTGTGTGGTTCCTCCATGGTAACATAGCTGTCCGAGCCCGAAAAGTTAGCAAGTACAAGAAATTTGAAAATTGTACGTAATTTCACGGTAGTGCTTATGGTCGATGCGGTTTCTCGGCTTCAGAGCTACTTTCCTGACTGTATTTTGAGTTAAGCAGTTGGCGCGACTTCAGTTCTAGCCTATAAAGTCAAATCTTGTGTGCTTCCTCCATGGTAACATAGCTGTCCGAGCCCGCAAGGTTAGCAAGTACAAGAAATTTGAAAATTGTACGGAATTGCACAGTAGTGCTTATGATCGAACCCGTTTCTCAGCTTCAGAGCTACTTTCTTGACTGTATTTTGAGTTAAGCAGTTGGCGCGACTTCAGTTCTAGCCTATAAAGCCAAATCTTGTGTGCTTCCTCCATGGTAACATAGCTGTCCGAGCCCGCAAAGCTAGCAAGTACAAGAAATTTGAAAATTGTACGTAATTTCACGGTAGTGCTTATGGTCGATGCCGTTTCTCGGCTTCAGAGCTACTTTCTTGACTGTATGTTGAGTTAAGCAGTTGGCGCGACTTCAGTTCTAGCCTATAAAGTCAAATCTTGTGTGCTTCCTCCATGGTAACATAGCTGCCCGAGGTCGCAAAGTTAGCATGTACAAGAAATTTGAAAATTGTACGTAATTGCACAGTAGTGCTTATGGTCGAACCCGTTTCTCAGCTTCAGAGCTACTTTCTTGACTCTATTTTGAGTTAAGCAGTTGGCGCGACTTCAGTTCTAGCCTATAAAGTCAAATCTTGTGTGGTTCCTCCATGGTAACATAGCTGCCCGAGGTCGCAAAGTTAGCAAGTACAAGAAATTTGAAAATTGTACGTAATTTCACGGTAGTGCTTATGGTCGATGCCGTTTCTCGGCTTCAGAGCTACTTTCTTGACTGTATTTTGAGTTAAGCGGTTGGCGCGACTTCAGTTCTAACCTATAAAGTCAAATCTTGTGTGCTTCATCCATGGTAACATAGCTGCCCGAGGTCGCAAAGTTAGCAAGTACAAGAAATTTGAAAATTGTACGTAATTTCACGGTAGTGCTTATGGTCGATGCCGTTTTTTGGCTTCAGAGCTACTTTCTTGACTGTATGTTCAGTTAAGCAGTTGGCGCGACTTCAGTTCTAGCCTATAAAGTCAAATCTTGTGTGCTACCTCCATGGTAACATAGCTGCCCGAGGTCGCAAAGTTAGCAAGTACAAGAAATTTGAAAATTGTACGTAATTGCACAGTAGTGCTTATGGTCGATCCCGTTTCTCGGCTTAAGAGCTACTTTCTTGACTGTATTTTGAGTTAAGCAGTTGGCGCGACTTCAGTTCTAGCCTTAAAAGTCAAATCTTGTGTGATTCCTCCATGGTAACATAGCTCCCCCAGGTCACAAAGTTAGCAAGTACAAGAAATTTGAAAATTGTACGTAATTGCACAGTAGTGCTTATGGTCGAACCCCGTTTCTCAGCTTCAGAGCTACTTTCTTGACTGTATTTTGAGTTAAGCAGTTGGCGCGACTTCAGTTCTAGCCTATAAAGTCAAATGTTGTGTGGTTCCTCCATGGTAACATAGCTGCCCGAGCCCGAAAAGTTAGGAAGTACAAGAAATTTCAAAATTGTACGTAATTTCACGGTAGTGCTTATGGTCGATGCCGTTTCTCGGCTTCAGAGCTACTTTCTTGACTGTATGTTGAGTTAAGCTGTTGGCGCGACTTCAGTTCTAGCCTATAAAGTCAAATGTTGTGTGGTTCCTCCATGGTAACATAGCTGTCCGAGCCCGCAAAGTTAGCAAGTACAAGAAATTTGAAAATTGTACGTAATTTCACGGTAGTGCTTATGGTCGATTCCGTTTCTCGGCTTCAGAGCAACTTTCTTGACTGTATGTTGAGTTAACCAGTTGGCGCGACTTCAGTTCTAGCCTATAAAGTCAAATCTTGTGTGGTTCCTCCATGGTAACATAGCTGTCCGAGCCCGAAAAGTTAGCAAGTACAAGAAATTTGAAAATTGTACGTAATTTCACGGTAGTGCTTATGGTCGATGCGGTTTCTCGGCTTCAGAGCTACTTTCCTGACTGTATTTTGAGTTAAGCAGTTGGCGCGACTTCAGTTCTAGCCTATAAAGTCAAATCTTGTGTGGTTCCTCCATGGTAACATAGCTGTCCGAGCCCGAAAAGTTAGCAAGTACAAGAAATTTGAAAATTGTACGTAATTTCACGGTAGTGCTTATGGTCGATGCGGTTTCTCGGCTTCAAAGCTACTTTCCTGACTGTATTTTGAGTTAAGCAGTTGGCGCGACTTCAGTTCTAGCCTATAAAGTCAAATCTTGTGTGCTTCCTCCATGGTAACATAGCTGTCCGAGCCCGAAAAGTTAGCAAGTACAAGAAATTTGAAAATTGTACGTAATTTCACGGTAGTGCTTATGGTCGATGCCGTTTCTCGGCTTCAGAGCTACTTTCTTGACTGTATTTTGAGTTAAGCGGTTGGCGCGACTTCAGTTCTAACCTATAAAGTCAAATCTTGTGTGCTTCATCCATGGTAACATAGCTGCCCGAGGTCGCAAAGTTAGCAAGTACAAGAAATTTGAAAATTGTACGTAATTTCACGGTAGTGCTTATGGTCGATGCCGTTTTTTGGCTTCAGAGCTACTTTCTTGACTGTATGTTCAGTTAAGCAGTTGGCGCGACTTCAGTTCTAGCCTATAAAGTCAAATCTTGTGTGCTACCTCCATGGTAACATAGCTGCCCGAGGTCGCAAAGTTAGCAAGTACAAGAAATTTGAAAATTGTACGTAATTGCACAGTAGTGCTTATGGTCGATCCCGTTTCTCGGCTTAAGAGCTACTTTCTTGACTGTATTTTGAGTTAAGCAGTTGGCGCGACTTCAGTTCTAGCCTTAAAAGTCAAATCTTGTGTGATTCCTCCATGGTAACATAGCTCCCCCAGGTCACAAAGTTAGCAAGTACAAGAAATTTGAAAATTGTACGTAATTGCACAGTAGTGCTTATGGTCGAACCCCGTTTCTCAGCTTCAGAGCTACTTTCTTGACTGTATTTTGAGTTAAGCAGTTGGCGCGACTTCAGTTCTAGCCTATAAAGTCAAATGTTGTGTGGTTCCTCCATGGTAACATAGCTGCCCGAGCCCGAAAAGTTAGGAAGTACAAGAAATTTCAAAATTGTACGTAATTTCACGGTAGTGCTTATGGTCGATGCCGTTTCTCGGCTTCAGAGCTACTTTCTTGACTGTATGTTGAGTTAAGCTGTTGGCGCGACTTCAGTTCTAGCCTATAAAGTCAAATGTTGTGTGGTTCCTCCATGGTAACATAGCTGTCCGAGCCCGCAAAGTTAGCAAGTACAAGAAATTTGAAAATTGTACGTAATTTCACGGTAGTGCTTATGGTCGATTCCGTTTCTCGGCTTCAGAGCAACTTTCTTGACTGTATGTTGAGTTAACCAGTTGGCGCGACTTCAGTTCTAGCCTATAAAGTCAAATCTTGTGTGGTTCCTCCATGGTAACATAGCTGTCCGAGCCCGAAAAATTAGCAAGTACAAGAAATTTGAAAATTGTACGTAATTTCACGGTAGTGCTTATGGTCGATGCGGTTTCTCGGCTTCAGAGCTACTTTCCTGACTGTATTTTGAGTTAAGCAGTTGGCGCGACTTCAGTTCTAGCCTATAAAGTCAAATCTTGTGTGGTTCCTCCATGGTAACATAGCTGTCCGAGCCCGAAAAGTTAGCAAGTACAAGAAATTTGAAAATTGTACGTAATTTCACGGTAGTGCTTATAGTCGATGCGGTTTCTCGGCTTCAAAGCTACTTTCCTGACTGTATTTTGAGTTAAGCAGTTGGCGCGACTTCAGTTCTAGCCTTAAAAGTCAAATCTTGTGTGATTCCTCCATGGTAACATAGCTGCCCGAGGTCGCAAAGTTAGCAAGTACAAGAAATTTGAAAATTGTACGTAATTGCACAGTAGTGCTTATGGTCGAACCCGTTTCTCAGCTTCAGAGCTACTTTCTTGACTGTATTTTGAGTTAAGCAGTTGGCGCGACTTCAGTTCTAGCCTATAAAGTCAAATGTTGTGTGGTTCCTCCATGGTAACATAGCTGCCCGAGGTCGCAAATTTAGCAAGAACAAGAAATTTGAAAATTGCACGTAATTGCACAGTAGTGCTTATGGTCGATCCCGTTTCTCAGCTTCAGGGCTACTTTCTTGACTGTATTTTGAGTTAAGCAGTTGGCGCGACTTCAGTTCTAGCCTATAAAGTCAAATCTTGTGTTGTTCCTCCATGGTAACATAGCTGCCCGAGCCCGCAAGTTTAGCAAGTACAAGAAATTTGAAAATTGCACAGTAGTGCTTTTGGTCGAACCCGTTTCTCAGCTTCAGAGCTACTTTCTTGACTGTATTTTGAGTTAAGCAGTTGGCGCGACTTCAGTTCTAGCCTTAAAAGTCAAATCTTGTGTGATTCCTCCATGGTAACATAGCTGCCCGCAAAGTTAGCAAGTACAAGAAATTTGAAAATTGTACGTAATTGCACAGTAGTGCTTATGGTCGAACCCGTTTCTCAGCTTCAGATCTACTTTCTTGACTGTATTTTGAGTTAAGCAGTTGGCGCGACTTCAGTTCTAGCCTATAAAGTCAAATCTTGTGTGCTTCCTCCATGGTAACATAGCTGCCCGAGGTCGCAAAGTTAGCAAGTACAAGAAATTTGAAAATTGTACGTAATTTCACGGTAGTGCTTATGGTCGATGCCGTTTCTCGGCTTCAGAGCTACTTTCTTGACTGTATGTTCAGTTAAGCAGTTGGCGCGACTTCAGTTCTAGCCTATAAAGTCAAATCTTGTGTGGTTCCTCCATGGTAACATAGCTGCCCGAGCCCGCAAATCTAGCAAGTACAAGAAATTTGAAAATTGTACGTAATTTCACGGTAGTGCTTATGGTCGATGCCGTTTCTCGGCTTCAGAGCTACTTTCTTGACTGTATGTTGAGTTAACCAGTTGGCGCGACTTCAGTTCTAGCCTATAAAGTCAAATCTTGTGTGGTTCCTAGATGGTAACATAGCTGCCCGAGCCCGCAAGGTTAGCAAGTACAAGAAATTTGAAAATTGTACGTAATTGCACAGTAGTGCTTATGATCGAACCCGTTTCTCAGCTTCAGAGTTGACTGTATGTTGAGTTAAGCAGTTGGCGCGACTTCAGTTCTAGCCTATAAAGTCAAATCTTGTGTGGTTCCTCCATGGTAACATAGCTGTCCGAGCCCGAAAAGTTAGCAAGTACAAGAAATTTGAAAATTGTACGTAATTTCACGGTAGTGCTTATGGTCGATGCGGTTTCTCGGCTTCAGAGCTACTTTCCTGACTGTATTTTGAGTTAAGCAGTTGGCGCGACTTCAGTTCTAGCCTATAAACTCAAATGTTGTGTGCTTCCTCCATGGTAACATAGCTGCCCGAGGTCGCAAAGTTAGCAAGTACAAGAAATTTGAAAATTGTACGTAATTGCACAGTAGTGCTTATGGTCGATCCCGTTTCTCGGCTTCAGAGCTACTTTCTTGACTGTATTTTGAGTTAAGCAGTTGGCGCGACTTCAGTTCTAGCCTATAAAGTCAAATCTTGTGTGGTTCCTCCATGGTAACATAGCTGCCCGAGCCCGAAAAGTTAGCAAGTACAAGAAATTTGAAAATTGTACGTGATTTCACGGTAGTGCTTATGGTCGATGCCGTTTCTCGGCTTCAGAGCTACTTTCTTGACTGTATTTTGAGTTGAGCAGTTGGCGCGACTTCAGTTCTAGCCTATAAAGTCAAATGTTGTGTGGTTCCTCCATGGTAACATAGCTGCCCGAGCCCGCAAAGTTAGCAAGTACAAGAAATTTGAAAATTGTACGTAATTGCACAGTAGTGCTTATGGTCGAACCCGTTTCTCAGCTTCAGAGCTACTTCCTTGACTGTATTTTGAGTTAAGCAGTTGGCGCGACTTCAGTTCTAGCCTATAAAGTCAAATGTTGTGTGGTTCCTCCATGGTAACATAGCTGCCCGAGGTCGCAAAGTTAGCAAGTACAAGAAATTTGAAAATTGTACGTAATTGCACAGTAGTGCTTATGGTCGATGCCGTTTCTCGGCTTCAGAGCTACTTTCTTGACTGTATTTTGAGTTAAGCAGTTGGCGCGACTTCAGTTCTAGCCTATAAAGTCAAATGTTGTGTGGTTCCTCCATGGTAACATAGCTGCCCGAGCCCGCAAAGTTAGCAAGTACAAGAAATTTGAAAATTGTACGTAATTGCACAGTAGTGCTTATGGTCGAACCCGTTTCTCAGCTTCAGAGCTACTTTCTTGACTGTATTTTGAGTTAAGCAGTTGGCGCGACTTCAGTTCTAGCCTATAAAGTCAAATGTTGTGTGGTTCCTCCATGGTAACATAGCTGCCCGAGGTCGCAAAGTTAGCAAGTACAAGAAATTTGAAAATTGTACGTAATTGCACAGTAGTGCTTATAGTCGAACCCGTTTCTCAGCTTCAGAGCTACTTTCTTGATTGTATTTGGAGTTAAGCAGTTGGCGCGACTTCAGTTCTAGCCTATAAAGCCAAATCCTGTGTGCTTCCTCCATGGTAACATAGCTGCCCGAGCCCGCAAACCTAGCAAGTACAAGAAATTTGAAAATTGTACGTAATTGCACAGTAGTGCTTATGGTCGAACCCGTTTCTCAGCTTCAGAGCTACTTTCTTGACTGTATTTTGAGTTAAGCAGTTGGCGCGACTTCAGTTTTAGCCTATAAAGTCAAATGTTGTGTTGTTCCTCCATGGTAACATAGCTGCCCGAGCCCGTAAAGTTAGCAAGTACAAGAAATTTGAAAATTGTACGTAATTTCACGGTAGTGCTTATGGTCGATGCCGTTTCTCGGCTTCAGAGCTACTTTCTTGACTGTATGTTGAGTTAAGCAGTTGGCGCGACTTCAGTTCTAGCCTATAAAGTCAAATGTTGTGTGGTTCCTCCATGGTAACATAGCTGCCCGAGCCCGCAAAGTTAGCAAGTACAAGAAATTTGAAAATTGTACGTAATTGCACAGTAGTGCTTATGGTCGAACCCGTTTCTCAGCTTCAGAGCTACTTCCTTGACTGTATTTTGAGTTAAGCAGTTGGCGCGACTTCAGTTCTAGCCTATAAAGTCAAATGTTGTGTGGTTCCTCCATGGTAACATAGCTGCCCGAGGTCGCAAAGTTAGCAAGTACAAGAAATTTGAAAATTGTACGTAATTGCACAGTAGTGCTTATGGTCGATGCCGTTTCTCGGCTTCAGAGCTACTTTCTTGACTGTATTTTGAGTTGAGCAGTTGGCGCGACTTCAGTTCTAGCCTATAAAGTCAAATGTTGTGTGGTTCCTCCATGGTAACATAGCTGCCCGAGCCCGCAAAGTTAGCAAGTACAAGAAATTTGAAAATTGTACGTAATTGCACAGTAGTGCTTATGGTCGACCCCGTTTCTCAGCTTCAGAGCTACTTTCTTGACTGTATTTTGAGTTAAGCAGTTGGCGGGACTTCAGTTCTAGCCTATAAAGTCAAATGTTGTGTGGTTCCTCCATGGTAACATAGCTGCCCGAGGTCGCAAAGTTAGCAAGTACAAGAAATTTGAAAATTGTACGTAATTGCACAGTAGTGCTTATAGTCGAACCCGTTTCTCAGCTTCAGAGCTACTTTCTTGATTGTATTTGGAGTTAAGCAGTTGGCGCGACTTCAGTTCTAGCCTATAAAGCCAAATCCTGTGTGCTTCCTCCATGGTAACATAGCTGCCCGAGCCCGCAAACCTAGCAAGTACAAGAAATTTGAAAATTGTACGTAATTGCACAGTAGTGCTTATGGTCGAACCCGTTTCTCAGCTTCAGAGCTACTTTCTTGACTGTATTTTGAGTTAAGCAGTTGGCGCGACTTCAGTTTTAGCCTATAAAGTCAAATGTTGTGTTGTTCCTCCATGGTAACATAGCTGCCCGAGCCCGTAAAGTTAGCAAGTACAAGAAATTTGAAAATTGTACGTAATTTCACGGTAGTGCTTATGGTCGATGCCGTTTCTCGGCTTCAGAGCTACTTTCTTGACTGTATGTTGAGTTAAGCAGTTGGCGCGACTTCAGTTCTAGCCTATAAAGTCAAATCTTGTGTGGTTCCTCCATGGTAACATAGCTGCCCGAGCCCGCAAAGTTAGCAAGTACAAGAAATTTGAAAATTGTACGTAATTTCAGGGTAGTGCTTATGGTCGATGCCGTTTCTCGGCTTCAGAGCTACTTTCTTGACTGTATGTTGAGTTAAGCAGTTGGCGCGACTTCAGTTCTAGCCTATAAAGTCAAATGTTGTGTTGTTCCTCCATGGTAACATAGCTGCCCGAGCCCGTAAAGTTAGCAAGTACAAGAAATTTGAAAATTGTACGTAATTTCACGGTAGTGCTTATGGTCGATGCCGTTTCTCAGCTTCAGAGCTACTTTCTTGATTGTATTTGGAGTTAGGCAGTTGGCGCGACTTCAGTTCTAGCCCTAAAAGCCAAATCCTGTGTGCTTCCTCCATGGTAACATAGCTGCCCGAGCCCGCAAACCTAGCAAGTACAAGAAATTTGAAAATTGTACGTAATTGCACAGTAGTGCTTATGGTCGAACCCGTTTCTCAGCTTCAGAGCTACTTTCTTGACTGTATTTTGAGTTAAGCAGTTGGCGCGACTTCAGTTCTAGCCTATAAAGTCAAATGTTGTGTTGTTCCTCCATGGTAACATAGCTGCCCGAGCCCGTAAAGTTAGCAAGTACAAGAAATTTGAAAATTGTTCGTAATTGCACAGTAGTGCTTATGGTCGAACCCGTTTCTCAGCTTCAGAGCTACTTTCTGGACTGTATTTTGAGTTAAGCAGTTGGCGCGACTTCAGTTCTAGCCTATAAAGTCAAATGTTGTGTGGTTCCTCCATGGTAACATAGCTGCCCGAGCCCGCAAAGTTAGCAAGTACAAGAAATTTGAAAATTGTACGTAATTTCAGGGTAGTGCTTATGGTCGATGCCGTTTCTCGGCTTCAGAGCTACTTTCTTGACTGTATGTTGAGTTAAGCAGTTGGCGCGACTTCAGTTCTAGCCTATAAAGTCAAATGTTGTGTGGTTCCTCCATGGTAACATAGCTGCCCGAGCCCGCAAAGTTAGCAAGTACAAGAAATTTGAAAATTGTACGTAATTTCACGGTAGTGCTTATGGTCGATGCCGTTTCTCGGCTTCAGAGCTACTTTCTTGACTGTATGTTGAGTTAAGCAGTTGGCGCGACTTCAGTTCTAGCCTATAAAGTCAAATCTTGTGTGGTTCCTCCATGGTAACATAGCTGTCCGAGCCCGAAAAGTTAGCAAGTACAAGAAATTTGAAAATTGTACGTAATTTCACGGTAGTGCTTATGGTCGATGCGGTTTCTCGGCTTCAGAGCTACTTTCCTGACTGTATTTTGAGTTAAGCAGTTGGCGCGACTTCAGTTCTAGCCTATAAACTCAAATGTTGTGTGCTTCCTCCATGGTAACATAGCTGCCCGAGGTCGCAAAGTTAGCAAGTACAAGAAATTTGAAAATTGTACGTAATTGCACAGTAGTGCTTATGGTCGATCCCGTTTCTCGGCTTCAGAGCTACTTTCTTGACTGTATTTTGAGTTAAGCAGTTGGCGCGACTTCAGTTCTAGCCTATAAAGTCAAATCTTGTGTGGTTCCTCCATGGTAACATAGCTGCCCGAGCCCGAAAAGTTAGCAAGTACAAGAAATTTGAAAATTGTACGTGATTTCACGGTAGTGCTTATGGTCGATGCCGTTTCTCGGCTTCAGAGCTACTTTCTTGACTGTATTTTGAGTTGAGCAGTTGGCGCGACTTCAGTTCTAGCCTACAAAGTCAAATGTTGTGTGGTTCCTCCATGGTAACATAGCTGCCCGAGCCCGCAAAGTTAGCAAGTACAAGAAATTTGAAAATTGTACGTAATTGCACAGTAGTGCTTATAGTCGAACCCGTTTCTCAGCTTCAGAGCTACTTCCTTGACTGTATTTTGAGTTAAGCAGTTGGCGCGACTTCAGTTCTAGCCTATAAAGTCAAATGTTGTGTGGTTCCTCCATGGTAACATAGCTGCCCGAGGTCGCAAAGTTAGCAAGTACAAGAAATTTGAAAATTGTACGTAATTGCACAGTAGTGCTTATGGTCGATGCCGTTTCTCGGCTTCAGAGCTACTTTCTTGACTGTATTTTGAGTTGAGCAGTTGGCGCGACTTCAGTTCTAGCCTATAAAGTCAAATGTTGTGTGGTTCCTCCATGGTAACATAGCTACCCGAGCCCGCAAAGTTAGCAAGTACAAGAAATTTGAAAATTGTACGTAATTGCACAGTAATGCTTATGGTCGAACCCGTTTCTCAGCTTCAGAGCTACTTTCTTGACTGTATTTTGAGTTAAGCAGTTGGCGCGACTTCAGTTCTAGCCTATAAAGTCAAATGTTGTGTGGTTCCTCCATGGTAACATAGCTGCCCGAGGTCACAAAGTTAGCAAGTACAAGAAATTTGAAAATTGTACGTAATTGCACAGTAGTGCTTATAGTCGAACCCGTTTCTCAGCTTCAGAGCTACTTTCTTGATTGTATTTGGAGTTAAGCAGTTGGCGCGACTTCAGTTCTAGCCTATAAAGCCAAATCCTGTGTGCTTCCTCCATGGTAACATAGCTGCCCGAGCCCGCAAACCTAGCAAGTACAAGAAATTTGAAAATTGTACGTAATTGCACAGTAGTGCTTATGGTCGAACCCGTTTCTCAGCTTCAGAGCTACTTTCTTGACTGTATTTTGAGTTAAGCAGTTGGCGCGACTTCAGTTCTAGCCTATAAAGTCAAATGTTGTGTTGTTCCTCCATGGTAACATAGCTGCCCGAGCCCGTAAAGTTAGCAAGTACAAGAAATTTGAAAATTGTACGTAATTTCACGGTAGTGCTTATGGTCGATGCCGTTTCTCGGCTTCAGAGCTACTTTCTTGACTGTATGTTGAGTTAAGCAGTTGGCGCGACTTCAGTTCTAGCCTATAAAGTCAAATCTTGTGTGGTTCCTCCATGGTAACATAGCTGCCCGAGCCCGCAAAGTTAGCAAGTACAAGAAATTTGAAAATTGTAGGTAATTTCACGGTAGTGCTTATGGTCGATGCGGTTTCTCGGCTTCAGAGCTACTTTCTTGACTGTATGTTGAGTTAAGCAGTTGGCGCGACTTCAGCTCTAGCCTATAAAGTCAAATCTTGTGTGGTTCCTCCATGGTAACATAGCTGCCTGAGCCCGAAAAGTTAGCAAGTACAAGAAATTTGAAAATTGTACGTAATTTCACGGTAGTGCTTATGGTCGATGCCGTTTCTCGGCTTCAGAGCTACTTTCTTGACTTTATTTTGAGTTGAGCAGTTGGCGCGACTTCAGTTCTAGCCTATAAAGTCAAATGTTGTGTGGTTCGTCCATGGTAACATAGCTGCCCGAGCCCGCAAAGTTAGCAAGTACAAGAAATTTGAAAATTGTACGTAATTGCACAGTAGTGCTTATGGTCGAACCCGTTTCTCAGCTTCAGAGCTACTTTCTTGACTGTATTTTGAGTTAAGCAGTTTGCGCGACTTCAGTTCTAGCCTTAAAAGTCAAATCTTGTGTGATTCCTCCATGGTAACATAGCTGCCCGAGGACGCAAAGTTAGCAAGTACAAGAAATTTGAAAATTGTACGTAATTGCACAGTAGTGCTTATGGTCGAACCCGTTTCTCAGCTTCAGAGCTACTTTCTTGACTGTATTTTGAGTTAAGCAGTTGGCGCGACCTCAGTTCTAGCCTTAAAAGTCAAATCTTGTGTGATTCCTCCATGGTAACATAGCTGCCCGAGGTCGCAAAGTTAGCAAGTACAAGAAATTTGAAAATTGTACGTAATTTCACAGTAGTGCTTATGGTCGATGCCGTTTCTCGGCTTCAGAGCTACTTTCTTGACTGTATGTTGAGTTAAGCAGTTGGCGCGACTTCAGCTCTAGCCTATAAAGTCAAATCTTGTGTGGTTCCTCCATGGTAACATAGCTGCCCGAGCCCGAAAAGTTAGCAAGTACAAGAAATTTGAAAATTGTACGTAATTTCACGGTAGTGCTTATGGTCGATGCCGTTTCTCGGCTTCAGAGCTACTTTCTTGACTGTATTTTGAGTTGAGCAGTTGGCGCGTCTTCAGTTCTAGCCTATAAAGTCAAATGTTGTGTGGTTCCTCCATGGTAACATAGCTGCCCGAGCCCGCAAAGTTAGCAAGTACAAGAAATTTGAAAATTGTACGTAATTGCACAGTAGTGCTTATGGTCGAACCCGTTTCTCAGCTTCAGAGCTACTTTCTTGACTGTATTTTGAGTTAAGCAGTTGGCGCGACTTCAGTTCTAGCCTATAAAGTCAAATGTTGTGTGGTTCCTCCATGGTAACATAGCTGCCCGAGCCCGCAAAGTTAGCAAGTACAAGAAATTTGAAAATTGTACGTAATTTCACGGTAGTGCTTATGGTCGATGCCGTTTCTCGGCTTCAGAGCTACTTTCTTGACTGTATGTTGAGTTAAGCAGTTGGCGCGACTTCAGTTCTAGCCTATAAAGTCAAATCTTGTGTGGTTCCTCCATGGTAACATAGCTGCCCGAGCCCGCAAAGTTAGCAAGTACAAGAAATTTGAAAATTGTACGTAATTGCACAGTAGTGCTTATGGTCGATCCCGTTTCTCGGCTTCAGAGCTACTTTCTTGACTGTATTTTGAGTTGAGCAGTTGGCGCGACTTCAGTTCTAGCCTTAAAAGTCAAATCTTGTGTGAGTTCTCCATGGTAACATAGCTGCCCGAGGTCGCAAAGTTAGCAAGTACAAGAAATTTGAAAATTGTACGTAATTTCACGGTAGTGCTTATGGTCGATGCCGTTTTTTGGCTTCAGAGCTACTTTCTTGACTGTATTTTGAGTTAAGCAATTGGCGCGACTTCAGTTCTAGCCTATTAAGTCAAATCTTGTGTGCTTCCTCCATGGTAACATAGCTGCCCGAGGTCGCAAAGTTAGCAAGTACATGAAATTTGAAAATTGTACGTAATTGTACAGTAGTGCTTATGGTCGAACCCGTTTCTCAGCTTCAGACCTACTTTCTTGACTGTATTTTGAGTTAAGCGGTTGGCGCGACTTCAGTTCTAGCCTATAAAGTCAAATGTTGTGTGGTTCCTACATGGTAACATAGCTGCCCGATCCCGCAAAGTTAGCAAGTACAAGAAATTTGAAAATTGTACGTAATTTCACGGTAGTGCTTATGGTCGATGCCGTTTCTCGGCTTCAGAGCTACTTTCTTGACTGTATTTTGAGTTGAGCAGTTGGCGCGACTTCAGTTCTAGCCTATAAAGTCAAATGTTGTGTGGTTCCTCCATGGTAACATAGCTGCCCGAGCCCGCAAAGTTAGCAAGTACAAGAAATTTGAAAATTGTACGTAATTGCACAGTAGTGCTTATGGTCGAACCCGTTTCTCAGCTTCAGAGCTACTTTCTTGACTGTATTTTGAGTTAAGCAGTTGGCGCGACTTCAGTTCTAGCCTATAAAGTCAAATGTTGTGTGGTTCCTCCATGGTAACATAGCTGCCCGAGCCCGCAAAGTTAGCAAGTACAAGAAATTTGAAAATTGTACGTAATTTCACGGTAGTGCTTATGGTCGATGCCGTTTCTCGGCTTCAGAGCTACTTTCTTGACTGTATGTTGAGTTAAGCAGTTGGCGCGACTTCAGTTCTAGCCTATAAAGTCAAATCTTATGTGGTTCCTCCATGGTAACATAGCTGCCCGAGCCCGAAAATTTAGCAAGTACAAGAAATTTGAAAATTGTACGTAATTTCACGGTAGTGCTTATGGTCGATACCGTTTTTCGGCTTCAGAGCTACTTTCTTGACTGTATTTTGAGTTGAGCAGTTGGCGCGACTTCAGTTCTAGCCTATAAAGTCAAATGTTGTGTGGTTCCTCCATGGTAACATAGCTGCCCGAGCCCGCAAAGTTAGCAAGTACAAGAAATTTGAAAATTGTACGTAATTGCACAGTAGTGCTTATGGTCGATCCCGTTTCTCGGCTTCAGAGCTACTTTCTTGACTGTATTTTGAGTTAAGCAGTTGGCGCGACTTCAGTTCTAGCCTATAAAGTCAAATGTTGTGTGGTTCCTCCATGGTAACATAGCTGCCCGATCCCGCAAAGTTAGCAAGTACAAGAAATTTGAAAATTGTACGTAATTTCACGGTAGTGCTCATGGTCGATGCCGTTTCTCGGCTTCAGAGCTACTTTCTTGACTGTATTTTGAGTTAAGCAGTTGGCGCGACTTCAGTTCTAGCCTATAAAGTCAAATCTTGTGTGGTTCCTCCATGGTAACATAGCTGCCCGAGGTCGCAAAGTTAGCAAGTACAAGAAATTTGAAAATAGTACGTAATTTCACGGTAGTGCTTATGGTCGATGCCGTTTCTCGGCTTCAGAGCTACTTTCTTGACTGTGTTTTGAGTTAAGCGGTTGGCGCGACTTCAGTTCTAGCCTATAAAGTCAAATGTGGTGTGGTTCCTCCATGGTAACATAGCTGCCCGAGGTCGCAAAGTTAGCAAGTACAAGAAATTTGAAAATTGTACGTAATTGCACGGTAGTGCTTATGGTCGATCCCGTTTCTCAGCTTCAGAGCTACTTTCTTGACTGTATTTTGAGTTAAGCAGTTGGCGCGACATCAGTTCTAGCCTATAAAGTCAAATCTTGTGTGCTTCCTCCATGGTAACATAGCTGCCCGAGGTCGCAAAGTTAGCAAGTACAAGAAATTTGAAAATTGTACGTAATTGCACAGTAGTGCTTATGGTCGAACCCGTTTCTCAGCGTCAGAGCTACTTTCTTGATTGTGTTTTGAGTCAAGCAGTTGGCGCGACTCAGTTCTAGCCTATAAAGCCAAATCTTGTGTGCTTCCTCCATGGTAACATAGCTGCCCGAGCCCGCAAAGCTAGCAAGTACAAGAAATTTGAAAATTGTACGTAATTGCACAGTAGTGCTTATGGTCGAACCCGTTTCTCAGCTTCAGAGCTACTTTCTTGATTGTATTTTGAGTTAGGCAGTTGGCGCGACTTCAGTTCTAGCCTATAAAGTCAAATCTTGTGTGGTTCCTCCATGGTAACATAGCTGCCCGAGGTCGCAAAGTTAGCAAGTACAAGAAATTTGAAAATTGTACGTAATTGCACAGCAGTGCTTATGGTCGAACCCGTTTCTCAGCTTCAGAGCTACTTTCTTGACTGTATTTTGAGTTAAGCAGTTGGCGCGACTTCAGTTCTAGCCTATAAAGTCAAATGTTGTGTGGTTCCTCCATGGTAACATAGCTGCCCGAGGTCGCAAAGTTAGCAAGTACAAGAAATTTGAAAATTGTACGTAATTTCAAATTAGTGCTTATGGTCGATCCCGTTTCTCAGCTTCAGAGCTACTTTCTTAACTGTATTTTGAGTTAGGCATATGGCGCGACTTCAGTTCTAGCCTATAAAGACAAATCTTGTGTGGTTCGTCCATGGTAACATTGCTGCCCGAGCCCGCAAAGTTAGCAAGTACAATAAATTTGAAAATTGTACGTAATTTCACGGTAGTGCTTATGGTCGATCCCGTTTCTCAGCTTCAGAGCTACTTTCTTGACTGTATTTTGAGTTAAGCAGTTGGCGCGACTTCGGTTCTAGCATATAAAGTCAAATCTTGTGTGATTCCTCCATGGTAACATAGCTGCCCGAGGTCGCAAACTTAGCAAGTACAAGAAATATGAAAATTGTACGTAATTTCACGGTAGTGCTTATGGTCGATGCCGTTTCTCGGCTTCAGAGCTACTTTCTTGACTGTATTTTGAGTTAAGCAGTTGGCGCAACTTCAGTTCTAGCATATAAAGTCAAATCTTGTGTGGTTCCTCTATGGTAACATAGCTGCCCGAGCCCGCAAAGTTAGCAAGTACAAGAAATTTGAAAATTGTACGTAATTGCACAGTAGTGCTTATGGTCGAACCCGTTTCTCAGCTACAGAGCTACTTTCTTGACTGTATGTTGAGTTAAGCAGTTTGCGCGACTTCAGTTCTAGCCTATAAAGTCAAATCTTGTGTGGTTCCTCCATGGTAACATAGCTGCCCGAGCCCGAAAATTTAGCAAGTACAAGAAATTTGAAAATTGTACGTAATTTCACGGTAGTGCTTATGGTCGATACCGTTTTTCGGCTTCAGAGCTACTTTCTTGACTGTATTTTGAGTTGAGCAGTTGGCGCGACTTCAGTTCTAGCCTATAAAGTCAAAAGTTGTGTGGTTCCTCCATGGTAACATAGCTGCCCGAGCCCGCAAAGTTAGCAAGTACAAGAAATTTGAAAATTGTACGTAATTGCACAGTAGTGCTTATGGTCGATCCCGTTTCTCGGCTTCAGAGCTACTTTCTTGACTGTATTTTGAGTTAAGCAGTTGGCGCGACTTCAGTTCTAGCCTTAAAAGTCAAATCTTGTGTGAGTTCTCCATGGTAACATAGCTGCCCGAGGTCGCAAAATTAGCAAGTACAAGAAATTTGAAAATTGTACGTAATTTCACGGTAGTGCTTATGGTCGATGCCGTTTTTTGGCTTCAGAGCTACTTTCTTGACTGTATTTTGAGTTAAGCAGTTGGCGCGACTTCAGTTCTAGCCTATTATGAAAAATCTTGTGTGCTTCCTCCATGGTAACATAGCTGCCCGAGGTCGCAAAGTTAGCAAGTACAAGAAATTTGAAAATTGTACGCAATTGCACAGTAGTGCTTATGGTCGAACCCGTTTCTCAGCTTCAGAGCTACTTTCTTGACTGTATTTTGAGTTAAGCAGTTGGCGCGACTTCAGTTCTAGCCTATAAAGTCAAATGTTGTGTGGTTCCTCCATGGTAACATAGCTGCCCGAGGTCGCAAAGTTAGCAAGTACAAGAAATTTGAAAATTGTACGTAATTGCACAGTAGTGCTTATGGTCGAACCCGTTTCTCAGCTTCCGAGCTACTTTCTTGATTGTATTTTGAGTTAAGCAGTTGGCGCGACTTCAGTTCTAGCCTATAAAGTCAAATCTTGTGTGGTTCCTCCATGGTAACATAGCTGCCCGAGGTCGCAAAGTTAGCAAGTACAAGAAATTTGAAAATTGTACGTAATTGTACAGTAGTGCTTATGGTCGAACCCGTTTCTCAGCTTCACAGCTACTTTCTTGACTGTATTTTGAGTTAAGCAGTTGGCGCGACTTCAGTTCTAGCCTATAAAGTCAAATGTTGTGTGGTTCCTCCATGGTAACATAGCTGCCCGAGGTCGCAAAGTTAGCAAGTACAAGAAATTTGAAAATTGTACGTAATTGCACAGTAGTGCTTATGGTCGAACCCGTTTCTCAGCTTCAGAGCTACTTTCTTGACTGTATTTTGAGTTATTCAGTTGGCGCGACTTCAGTTCTAGCCTATAAAGACAAATCTTGTGTGGTTCCTCCATGGTAACATAGCTGCCCGAGCCCGCAAAGTTAGCAAGTACAATAAATTTGAAAATTGTACTTAATTTCACGGTAGTGCTTATGGTCGATGCCGTTTCTCGGCTTCAGAGCTACTTTCTTGACTGTATGTTGAGTTAAGCAGTTGGCGCGACTTCAGTTCTAGCCTTAAAAGTCAAATCTTGTGTGCTTCCTCCATGGTAACATAGCTGCCCGAGCCCGAAAAGTTAGCAAGTACAAGAAATTTGAAAATTGTACGTAATTTCACGGTAGTGCTTATGGTCGATGCCGTTTCTCGGCTTCAGAGCTTCTTTCTTGACTGTATTTTGAGTTGAGCAGTTGGCGCGACTTCAGTTCTAGCCTATAAAGTCAAATGTTGTGTGGTTCCTCCATGGTAACATAGCTGCCCGAGCCCGCAAAGTTAGCAAGTACAAGAAATTTGAAAATTGTACGTAATTTCACGGTAGTGCTTATGGTCGATGCCGTTTCTCGGCTTCAGAGCTACTTTCTTGACTGTATGTTGAGTTAAGCAGTTGGCGCGACTTCAGTTCTAGCCTATAAAGTCAAATCTTGTGTGGTTCCTCCATGGTAACATAGCTGCCCGAGCCCGAAAATTTAGCAAGTACAAGAAATTTGAAAATTGTACGTAATTTCACGGTAATGCTTATGGTCGATACCGTTTTTCGGCTTCAGAGCTACTTTCTTGACTGTATTTTGAGTTGAGCAGTTGGCGCGACTTCAGTTCTAGCCTATAAAGTCAAATGTTGTGTGGTTCCTCCATGGTAACATAGCTGCCCGAGCCCGCAAAGTTAGCAAGTACAAGAAATTTGAAAATTGTACGTAATTGCACAGTAGTGCTTATGGTCGATCCCGTTTCTCGGCTTCAGAGCTACTTTCTTGACTGTATTTTGAGTTAAGCAGTTGGCGCGACTTCAGTTCTAGCCTTAAAAGTCAAATCTTGTGTGAGTTCTCCATGGTAACATAGCTGCCCGAGGTCGCAAAATTAGCAAGTACAAGAAATTTGAAAATTGTACGTAATTTCACGGTAGTGCTTATGGTCGATGCCGTTTTTTGGCTTCAGAGCTACTTTCTTGACTGTATTTTGAGTTAAGCAGTTGGCGCGACTTCAGTTCTAGCCTATTAAGAAAAATCTTGTGTGCTTCCTCCATGGTAACATAGCTGCCCGAGGTCGCAAAGTTAGCAAGTACAAGAAATTTGAAAATTGTACGCAATTGCACAGTAGTGCTTATGGTCGAACCCGTTTCTCAGCTTCAGAGCTACTTTCTTGACTGTATTTTGAGTTAAGCAGTTGGCGCGACTTCAGTTCTAGCCTATAAAGTCAAATGTTGTGTGGTTCCTCCATGGTAACATAGCTGCCCGAGGTGGCAAAGTTAGCAAGTACAAGAAATTTGAAAATTGTACGTAATTTCACGGTAGTGCTTATGGTCGATGCCGTTTCTCGGCTTCAGAGCTACTTTCTTGACTGTATGTTGAGTTAAGCAGTTGGCGCGACTTCAGTTCTAGCCTATAAAGTCAAATCTTGTGTGGTTCCTCCATGGTAACATAGCTGCCCGAGCCCGAAAATTTAGCAAGTACAAGAAATTTGAAAATTGTACGTAATTTCACGGTAATGCTTATGGTCGATACCGTTTTTCGGCTTCAGAGCTACTTTCTTGACTGTATTTTGAGTTAAGCAGTTGGCGCGACTTCAGTTCTAGCCTTAAAAGTCAAATCTTGTGTGAGTTCTCCATGGTAACATAGCTGCCCGAGGTCGCAAAGTTAGCAAGTACAAGAAATTTGAAAATTGTACGTAATTGCACAGTAGTGCTTATGGTCGAACCCGTTTCTCAGCTTCAGAGCTACTTTCTTGACTGTATTTTGAGTTAAGCAGTTGGCGCGACTTCAGTTCTAGCCTATAAAGTCAAATCTTGTGTGGTTCCTCCATGGTAACATAGCTGCCCGAGGTCGCAAAGTTAGCAAGTACAAGAAATTTGAAAATTGTACGTAATTGCACAGTAGTGCTTATGGTCGAACCCGTTTCTCAGCTTCAGAGCTACTTTCTTGACTGTATTTTGAGTTAGGCAGTTGGCGCGACTTCAGTTCTAGCCTATAAAGACAAATCTTGTGTGGTTCCTCCATGGTAACATAGCTGCCCGAGCCCGCAAAGTTAGCAAGTACAATAAATTTGAAAATTGTACTTAATTTCACGGTAGTGCTTATGGTCGATGCCGTTTCTCGGCTTCAGAGCTACTTTCTTGACTGTATTTTGAGTTAAGCAGTTGGCGCGACTTCAGTTCTAGCATATAAAGTCAAATCTTGTGTGGTTCCTCTATGGTAACATACCTGCCCGAGCCCGCAAAGTTAGCAAGTACAAGAAATTTGAAAATTGTACGTAATTGCACAGTAGTGCTTATGGTCGAACCCGTTTCTCAGCTTCAGAGCTACTTTCTTGACTGTATTTTGAGTTAAGCAGTTGGCGCGACTTCAGTTCTAGCCTTAAAAGTCAAATCTTGTGTGGTTCCTCCATGGTAACATAGCTGCCCGAGCCCGCAAAGTTAGCAAGTACAATAAATTTGAAAATTGTACTTAATTTCACGGTAGTGCTTATGGTCGATACCGTTTTTCGGCTTCAGAGCTACTTTCTTGACTGTATTTTGAGTTGAGCAGTTGGCGCGACTTCAGTTCTAGCCTATAAAGTCAAATGTTGTGTGGTTCCTCCATGGTAACATAGCTGCCCGAGCCCGCAAAGTTAGCAAGTACAAGAAATTTGAAAATTGTACGTAATTGCACAGTAGTGCTTATGGTCGATCCCGTTTCTCGGCTTCAGAGCTACTTTCTTGACTGTATTTTGAGTTAAGCAGTTGGCGCGACTTCAGTTCTAGCCTATAAAGTCAAATGTTGTGTGGTTCCTCCATGGTAACATAGCTGCCCGATCCCGCAAAGTTAGCAAGTACAAGAAATTTGAAAATTGTACGTAATTTCACGGTAGTGCTTATGGTCGATGCCGTTTCTCGGCTTCAGAGCTACTTTCTTGACTGTATGTTGAGTTAAGCAGTTGGCGCGACTTCAGTTCTAGCCTATAAAGTCAAATCTTGTGTGGTTCCTCCATGGTAACATAGCTGCCCGAGCCCGAAAATTTAGCAAGTACAAGAAATTTGAAAATTGTACGTAATTTCACGGTAGTGCTTATGGTCGATACCGTTTTTCGGCTTCAGAGCTACTTTCTTGACTGTATTTTGAGTTGAGCAGTTGGCGCGACTTCAGTTCTAGCCTATAAAGTCAAATGTTGTGTGGTTCCTCCATGGTAACATAGCTGCCCGAGCCCGCAAAGTTAGCAAGTACAAGAAATTTGAAAATTGTACGTAATTGCACAGTAGTGCTTATGGTCGATCCCGTTTCTCGGCTTCAGAGCTACTTTCTTGACTGTATTTTGAGTTAAGCAGTTGGCGCGACTTCAGTTCTAGCCTATAAAGTCAAATGTTGTGTGGTTCCTCCATGGTAACATAGCTGCCCGATCCCGCAAAGTTAGCAAGTACAAGAAATTTGAAAATTGTACGTAATTTCACGGTAGTGCTCATGGTCGATGCCGTTTCTCGGCTTCAGAGCTACTTTCTTGACTGTATTTTGAGTTAAGCAGTTGGCGCGACTTCAGTTCTAGCCTATAAAGTCAAATCTTGTGTGGTTCCTCCATGGTAACATAGCTGCCCGAGGTCGCAAAGTTAGCAAGTACAAGAAATTTGAAAATAGTACGTAATTTCACGGTAGTGCTTATGGTCGATGCCGTTTCTCGGCTTCAGAGCTACTTTCTTGACTGTATTTTGAGTTAAGCGGTTGGCGCGACTTCAGTTCTAGCCTATAAAGTCAAATGTGGTGTGGTTCCTCCATGGTAACATAGCTGCCCGAGGTCGCAAAGTTAGCAAGTACAAGAAATTTGAAAATTGTACGTAATTGCACGGTAGTGCTTATGGTCGATCCCGTTTCTCAGCTTCAGAGCTACTTTCTTGACTGTATTTTGAGTTAAGCAGTTGGCGCGACATCAGTTCTAGCCTATAAAGTCAAATCTTGTGTGCTTCCTCCATGGTAACATAGCTGCCCGAGGTCGCAAAGTTAGCAAGTAGAAGAAATTTGAAAATTGTACGTAATTGCACAGTAGTGCTTATGGTCGAACCCGTTTCTCAGCGTCAGAGCTACTTTCTTGATTGTGTTTTGAGTCAAGCAGTTGGCGCGACTCAGTTCTAGCCTATAAAGCCAAATCTTGTGTGCTTCCTCCATGGTAACATAGCTGCCCGAGCCCGCAAAGCTAGCAAGTACAAGAAATTTGAAAATTGTACGTAATTGCACAGTAGTGCTTATGGTCGAACCCGTTTCTCAGCTTCAGAGCTACTTTCTTGATTGTATTTTGAGTTAGGCAGTTGGCGCGACTTCAGTTCTAGCCTATAATGTCAAATCTTGTGTGGTTACTCCATGTTAACATAGCTGCCCGAGGTCGCAAAGTTAGCAAGTACAAGAAATTTGAAAATTGTACGTAATTGCACAGCAGTGCTTATGGTCGAACCCGTTTCTCAGCTTCAGAGCTACTTTCTTGACTGTATTTTGAGTTAAGCAGTTGGCGCGACTTCAGTTCTAGCCTATAAAGTCAAATGTTGTGTGGTTCCTCCATGGTAACATAGCTGCCCGAGGTCGCAAAGTTAGCAAGTACAAGAAATTTGAAAATTGTACGTAATTTCAAATTAGTGCTTATGGTCGATCCCGTTTCTCAGCTTCAGAGCTACTTTCTTAACTGTATTTTGAGTTAGGCAGTTGGCGCGACTTCAGTTCTAGCCTATAAAGACAAATCTTGTGTGGTTCGTCCATGGTAACATTGCTGCCCGAGCCCGCAAAGTTAGCAAGTACAATAAATTTGAAAATTGTACGTAATTTCACGGTAGTGCTTATGGTCGATCCCGTTTCTCAGCTTCAGAGCTACTTTCTTGACTGTATTTTGAGTTAAGCAGTTGGCGCGACTTCAGTTCTAGCATATGAAGTCAAATCTTGTGTGATTCCTCCATGGTAACATAGCTGCCCGAGGTCGCAAACTTAGCAAGTACAAGAAATATGAAAATTGTACGTAATTTCACGGTAGTGCTTATGGTCGATGCCGTTTCTCGGCTTCAGAGCTACTTTCTTGACTGTATTTTGAGTTAAGCAGTTGGCGCAACTTCAGTTCTAGCATATAAAGTCAAATCTTGTGTGGTTCCTCTATGGTAACATAGCTGCCCGAGCCCGAAAATTTAGCAAGTACAAGAAATTTGAAAATTGTACGTAATTTCACGGTAGTGCTTATGGTCGATACCGTTTTTCGGCTTCAGAGCTACTTTCTTGACTGTATTTTGAGTTGAGCAGTTGGCGCGACTTCAGTTCTAGCCTATAAAGTCAAAAGATGTGTGGTTCCTCTATGGTAACATAGCTGCCCGAGCCCGCAAAGTTAGCAAGTACAAGAAATTTGAAAATTGTACGTAATTGCACAGTAGTGCTTATGGTCGATCCCGTTTCTCGGCTTCAGAGCTACTTTCTTGACTGTATTTTGAGTTAAGCAGTTGGCGCGACTTCAGTTCTAGCCTTAAAAGTCAAATCTTGTGTGAGTTCTCCATGGTAACATAGCTGCCCGAGGTCGCAAAATTAGCAAGTACAAGAAATTTGAAAATTGTACGTAATTTCACGGTAGTGCTTATGGTCGATGCCGTTTTTTGGCTTCAGAGCTACTTTCTTGACTGTATTTTGAGTTAAGCAGTTGGCGCGACTTCAGTTCTAGCCTATTATGAAAAATCTTGTGTGCTTCCTCCATGGTAACATAGCTGCCCGAGGTCGCAAAGTTAGCAAGTACAAGAAATTTGAAAATTGTACGCAATTGCACAGTAGTGCTTATGGTCGAACCCGTTTCTCAGCTTCAGAGCTACTTTCTTGACTGTATTTTGAGTTAAGCAGTTGGCGCGACTTCAGTTCTAGCCTATAAAGTCAAATGTTGTGTGGTTCCTCCATGGTAACATAGCTGCCCGAGGTCGCAAAGTTAGCAAGTACAAGAAATTTGAAAATTGTACGTAATTGCACAGTAGTGCTTATGGTCGAACCCGTTTCTCAGCTTCCGAGCTACTTTCTTGATTGTATTTTGAGTTAAGCAGTTGGCGCGACTTCAGTTCTAGCCTATAAAGTCAAATCTTGTGTGGTTCCTCCATGGTAACATAGCTGCCCGAGGTCGCAAAGTTAGCAAGTACAAGAAATTTGAAAATTGTACGTAATTGTACAGTAGTGCTTATGGTCAAACCCGTTTCTCAGCTTCAGAGCTACTTTCTTGACTGTATTTTGAGTTAAGCAGTTGGCGCGACTTCAGTTCTAGCCTATAAAGTCAAATGTTGTGTGGTTCCTCCATGGTAACATAGCTGCCCGAGCCCGCAAAGTTAGCAAGTACAAGAAATTTGAAAATTGTACGTAATTTCACGGTAGTGCTTATGGTCGATGCCGTTTCTCGGCTTCAGAGCTACTTTCTTGACTGTATGTTGAGTTAAGCAGTTGGCGCGACTTCAGTTCTAGCCTATAAAGTCAAATCTTGTGTGGTTCCTCCATGGTAACATAGCTGCCCGAGCCCGCAAAGTTAGCAAGTACAAGAAATTTGAAAATTGTACGTAATTGCACAGTAGTGCTTATGGTCGATCCCGTTTCTCGGCTTCAGAGCTACTTTCTTGACTGTATTTTGAGTTGAGCAGTTGGCGCGACTTCAGTTCTAGCCTTAAAAGTCAAATCTTGTGTGAGTTCTCCATGGTAACATAGCTGCCCGAGGTCGCAAAGTTAGCAAGTACAAGAAATTTGAAAATTGTACGTAATTTCACGGTAGTGCTTATGGTCGATGCCGTTTTTTGGCTTCAGAGCTACTTTCTTGACTGTATTTTGAGTTAAGCAATTGGCGCGACTTCAGTTCTAGCCTATTAAGTCAAATCTTGTGTGCTTCCTCCATGGTAACATAGCTGCCCGAGGTCGCAAAGTTAGCAAGTACATGAAATTTGAAAATTGTACGTAATTGTACAGTAGTGCTTATGGTCGAACCCGTTTCTCAGCTTCAGACCTACTTTCTTGACTGTATTTTGAGTTAAGCGGTTGGCGCGACTTCAGTTCTAGCCTATAAAGTCAAATGTTGTGTGGTTCCTACATGGTAACATAGCTGCCCGATCCCGCAAAGTTAGCAAGTACAAGAAATTTGAAAATTGTACGTAATTTCACGGTAGTGCTTATGGTCGATGCCGTTTCTCGGCTTCAGAGCTACTTTCTTGACTGTATTTTGAGTTGAGCAGTTGGCGCGACTTCAGTTCTAGCCTATAAAGTCAAATGTTGTGTGGTTCCTCCATGGTAACATAGCTGCCCGAGCCCGCAAAGTTAGCAAGTACAAGAAATTTGAAAATTGTACGTAATTGCACAGTAGTGCTTATGGTCGAACCCGTTTCTCAGCTTCAGAGCTACTTTCTTGACTGTATTTTGAGTTAAGCAGTTGGCGCGACTTCAGTTCTAGCCTATAAAGTCAAATCTTGTGTGGTTCCTCCATGGTAACATAGCTGCCCGAGCCCGCAAAGTTAGCAAGTACAAGAAATTTGAAAATTGTACGTAATTTCACGGTAGTGCTTATGGTCGATGCCGTTTCTCGGCTTCAGAGCTACTTTCTTGACTGTATGTTGAGTTAAGCAGTTGGCGCGACTTCAGTTCTAGCCTATAAAGTCAAATCTTATGTGGTTCCTCCATGGTAACATAGCTGCCCGAGCCCGAAAATTTAGCAAGTACAAGAAATTTGAAAATTGTACGTAATTTCACGGTAGTGCTTATGGTCGATACCGTTTTTCGGCTTCAGAGCTACTTTCTTGACTGTATTTTGAGTTGAGCAGTTGGCGCGACTTCAGTTCTAGCCTATAAAGTCAAATGTTGTGTGGTTCCTCCATGGTAACATAGCTGCCCGAGCCCGCAAAGTTAGCAAGTACAAGAAATTTGAAAATTGTACGTAATTGCACAGTAGTGCTTATGGTCGATCCCGTTTCTCGGCTTCAGAGCTACTTTCTTGACTGTATTTTGAGTTAAGCAGTTGGCGCGACTTCAGTTCTAGCCTATAAAGTCAAATGTTGTGTGGTTCCTCCATGGTAACATAGCTGCCCGATCCCGCAAAGTTAGCAAGTACAAGAAATTTGAAAATTGTACGTAATTTCACGGTAGTGCTCATGGTCGATGCCGTTTCTCGGCTTCAGAGCTACTTTCTTGACTGTATTTTGAGTTAAGCAGTTGGCGCGACTTCAGTTCTAGCCTATAAAGTCAAATCTTGTGTGGTTCCTCCATGGTAACATAGCTGCCCGAGGTCGCAAAGTTAGCAAGTACAAGAAATTTGAAAATAGTACGTAATTTCACGGTAGTGCTTATGGTCGATGCCGTTTCTCGGCTTCAGAGCTACTTTCTTGACTGTGTTTTGAGTTAAGCGGTTGGCGCGACTTCAGTTCTAGCCTATAAAGTCAAATGTGGTGTGGTTCCTCCATGGTAACATAGCTGCCCGAGGTCGCAAAGTTAGCAAGTACAAGAAATTTGAAAATTGTACGTAATTGCACGGTAGTGCTTATGGTCGATCCCGTTTCTCAGCTTCAGAGCTACTTTCTTGACTGTATTTTGAGTTAAGCAGTTGGCGCGACATCAGTTCTAGCCTATAAAGTCAAATCTTGTGTGCTTCCTCCATGGTAACATAGCTGCCCGAGGTCGCAAAGTTAGCAAGTACAAGAAATTTGAAAATTGTACGTAATTGCACAGTAGTGCTTATGGTCGAACCCGTTTCTCAGCGTCAGAGCTACTTTCTTGAATGTGTTTTGAGTCAAGCAGTTGGCGCGACTCAGTTCTAGCCTATAAAGCCAAATCTTGTGTGCTTCCTCCATGGTAACATAGCTGCCCGAGCCCGCAAAGCTAGCAAGTACAAGAAATTTGAAAATTGTACGTAATTGCACAGTAGTGCTTATGGTCGAACCCGTTTCTCAGCTTCAGAGCTACTTTCTTGATTGTATTTTGAGTTAGGCAGTTGGCGCGACTTCAGTTCTAGCCTATAAAGTCAAATCTTGTGTGGTTCCTCCATGGTAACATAGCTGCCCGAGGTCGCAAAGTTAGCAAGTACAAGAAATTTGAAAATTGTACGTAATTGCACAGCAGTGCTTATGGTCGAACCCGTTTCTCAGCTTCAGAGCTACTTTCTTGACTGTATTTTGAGTTAAGCAGTTGGCGCGACTTCAGTTCTAGCCTATAAAGTCAAATGTTGTGTGGTTCCTCCATGGTAACATAGCTGCCCGAGGTCGCAAAGTTAGCAAGTACAAGAAATTTGAAAATTGTACGTAATTTCAAATTAGTGCTTATGGTCGATCCCGTTTCTCAGCTTCAGAGCTACTTTCTTAACTGTATTTTGAGTTAGGCATATGGCGCGACTTCAGTTCTAGCCTATAAAGACAAATCTTGTGTGGTTCGTCCATGGTAACATTGCTGCCCGAGCCCGCAAAGTTAGCAAGTACAATAAATTTGAAAATTGTACGTAATTTCACGGTAGTGCTTATGGTCGATCCCGTTTCTCAGCTTCAGAGCTACTTTGTTGACTGTATTTTGAGTTAAGCAGTTGGCGCGACTTCGGTTCTAGCATATAAAGTCAAATCTTGTGTGATTCCTCCATGGTAACATAGCTGCCCGAGGTCGCAAACTTAGCAAGTACAAGAAATATGAAAATTGTACGTAATTTCACGGTAGTGCTTATGGTCGATCCCGTTTCTCAGCTACAGAGCTACTTTCTTGACTGTATGTTGAGTTAAGCAGTTTGCGCGACTTCAGTTCTAGCCTATAAAGTCAAATCTTGTGTGGTTCCTCCATGGTAACATAGCTGCCCGAGCCCGAAAATTTAGCAAGTACAAGAAATTTGAAAATTGTACGTAATTTCACGGTAGTGCTTATGGTCGATACCGTTTTTCGGCTTCAGAGCTACTTTCTTGACTGTATTTTGAGTTGAGCAGTTGGCGCGACTTCAGTTCTAGCCTATAAAGTCAAAAGTTGTGTGGTTCCTCCATGGTAACATAGCTGCCCGAGCCCGCAAAGTTAGCAAGTACAAGAAATTTGAAAATTGTACGTAATTGCACAGTAGTGCTTATGGTCGATCCCGTTTCTCGGCTTCAGAGCTACTTTCTTGACTGTATTTTGAGTTAAGCAGTTGGCGCGACTTCAGTTCTAGCCTTAAAAGTCAAATCTTGTGTGAGTTCTCCATGGTAACATAGCTGCCCGAGGTCGCAAAATTAGCAAGTACAAGGAATTTGAAAATTGTACGTAATTTCACGGTAGTGCTTATGGTCGATGCCGTTTTTTGGCTTCAGAGCTACTTTTTTGACTGTATTTTGAGTTAAGCAGTTGGCGCGACTTCAGTTCTAGCCTATTATGAAAAATCTTGTGTGCTTCCTCCATGGTAACATAGCTGCCCGAGGTCGCAAAGTTAGCAAGTACAAGAAATTTGAAAATTGTACGCAATTGCACAGTAGTGCTTATGGTCGAACCCGTTTCTCAGCTTCAGAGCTACTTTCTTGACTGTATTTTGAGTTAAGCAGTTGGCGCGACTTCAGTTCTAGCCTATAAAGTCAAATGTTGTGTGGTTCCTCCATGGTAACATAGCTGCCCGAGGTCGCAAAGTTAGCAAGTACAAGAAATTTGAAAATTGTACGTAATTGCACAGTAGTGCTTATGGTCGAACCCGTTTCTCAGCTTCCGAGCTACTTTCTTGATTGTATTTTGAGTTAAGCAGTTGGCGCGACTTCAGTTCTAGCCTATAAAGTCAAATCTTGTGTGGTTCCTCCATGGTAACATAGCTGCCCGAGGTCGCAAACTTAGCAAGTACAAGAAATTTGAAAATTGTACGTAATTGTACAGTAGTGCTTATGGTCGAACCCGTTTCTCAGCTTCACAGCTACTTTCTTGACTGTATTTTGAGTTAAGCAGTTGGCGCGACTTCAGTTCTAGCCTATAAAGTCAAATGTTGTGTGGTTCCTCCATGGTAACATAGCTGCCCGAGGTCGCAAAGTTAGCAAGTACAAGAAATTTGAAAATTGTACGTAATTGCACAGTAGTGCTTATGGTCGAACCCGTTTCTCAGCTTCAGAGCTACTTTCTTGACTGTATTTTGAGTTAGGCAGTTGGCGCGACTTCAGTTCTAGCCTATAAAGACAAATCTTGTGTGGTTCCTCCATGGTAACATAGCTGCCCGAGCCCGCAAAGTTAGCAAGTACAATAAATTTGAAAATTGTACTTAATTTCACGGTAGTGCTTATGGTCGATGCCGTTTCTCGGCTTCAGAGCTACTTTCTTGACTGTATGTTGAGTTAAGCAGTTGGCGCGACTTCAGTTCTAGCCTTAAAAGTCAAATCTTGTGTGCTTCCTCCATGGTAACATAGCTGCCCGAGCCCGAAAAGTTAGCAAGTACAAGAAATTTGAAAATTGTACGTAATTTCACGGTAGTGCTTATGGTCGATGCCGTTTCTCGGCTTCAGAGCTTCTTTCTTGACTGTATTTTGAGTTGAGCAGTTGGCGCGACTTCAGTTCTAGCCTATAAAGTCAAATGTTGTGTGGTTCCTCCATGGTAACATAGCTGCCCGAGCCCGCAAAGTTAGCAAGTACAAGAAATTTGAAAATTGTACGTAATTTCACGGTAGTGCTTATGGTCGATGCCGTTTCTCGGCTTCAGAGCTACTTTCTTGACTGTATGTTGAGTTAAGCAGTTGGCGCGACTTCAGTTCTAGCCTATAAAGTCAAATCTTGTGTGGTTCCTCCATGGTAACATAGCTGCCCGAGCCCGAAAATTTAGCAAGTACAAGAAATTTGAAAATTGTACGTAATTTCACGGTAATGCTTATGGTCGATACCGTTTTTCGGCTTCAGAGCTACTTTCTTGACTGTATTTTGAGTTGAGCAGTTGGCGCGACTTCAGTTCTAGCCTATAAAGTCAAATGTTGTGTGGTTCCTCCATGGTAACATAGCTGCCCGAGCCCGCAAAGTTAGCAAGTACAAGAAATTTGAAAATTGTACGTAATTGCACAGTAGTGCTTATGGTCGATCCCGTTTCTCGGCTTCAGAGCTACTTTCTTGACTGTATTTTGAGTTAAGCAGTTGGCGCGACTTCAGTTCTAGCCTTAAAAGTCAAATCTTGTGTGAGTTCTCCATGGTAACATAGCTGCCCGAGGTCGCAAAATTAGCAAGTACAAGAAATTTGAAAATTGTACGTAATTTCACGGTAGTGCTTATGGTCGATGCCGTTTTTTGGCTTCAGAGCTACTTTCTTGACTGTATTTTGAGTTAAGCAGTTGGCGCGACTTCAGTTCTAGCCTATTAAGAAAAATCTTGTGTGCTTCCTCCATGGTAACATAGCTGCCCGAGGTCGCAAAGTTAGCAAGTACAAGAAATTTGAAAATTGTACGCAATTGCACAGTAGTGCTTATGGTCGAACCCGTTTCTCAGCTTCAGAGCTACTTTCTTGACTGTATTTTGAGTTAAGCAGTTGGCGCGACTTCAGTTCTAGCCTATAAAGTCAAATGTTGTGTGGTTCCTCCATGGTAACATAGCTGCCCGAGGTGGCAAAGTTAGCAAGTACAAGAAATTTGAAAATTGTACGTAATTTCACGGTAGTGCTTATGGTCGATGCCGTTTCTCGGCTTCAGAGCTACTTTCTTGACTGTATGTTGAGTTAAGCAGTTGGCGCGACTTCAGTTCTAGCCTATAAAGTCAAATCTTGTGTGGTTCCTCCATGGTAACATAGCTGCCCGAGCCCGAAAATTTAGCAAGTACAAGAAATTTGAAAATTGTACGTAATTTCACGGTAATGCTTATGGTCGATACCGTTTTTCGGCTTCAGAGCTACTTTCTTGACTGTATTTTGAGTTAAGCAGTTGGCGCGACTTCAGTTCTAGCCTTAAAAGTCAAATCTTGTGTGAGTTCTCCATGGTAACATAGCTGCCCGAGGTCGCAAAGTTAGCAAGTACAAGAAATTTGAAAATTGTACGTAATTGCACAGTAGTGCTTATGGTCGAACCCGTTTCTCAGCTTCAGAGCTACTTTCTTGACTGTATTTTGAGTTAAGCAGTTGGCGCGACTTCAGTTCTAGCCTATAAAGTCAAATCTTGTGTGGTTCCTCCATGGTAACATAGCTGCCCGAGGTCGCAAAGTTAGCAAGTACAAGAAATTTGAAAATTGTACGTAATTGCACAGTAGTGCTTATGGTCGAACCCGTTTCTCAGCTTCAGAGCTACTTTCTTGACTGTATTTTGAGTTAGGCAGTTGGCGCGACTTCAGTTCTAGCCTATAAAGACAAATCTTGTGTGGTTCCTCCATGGTAACATAGCTGCCCGAGCCCGCAAAGTTAGCAAGTACAATAAATTTGAAAATTGTACTTAATTTCACGGTAGTGCTTATGGTCGATGCCGTTTCTCGGCTTCAGAGCTACTTTCTTGACTGTATTTTGAGTTAAGCAGTTGGCGCGACTTCAGTTCTAGCATATAAAGTCAAATCTTGTGTGGTTCCTCTATGGTAACATACCTGCCCGAGCCCGCAAAGTTAGCAAGTACAAGAAATTTGAAAATTGTACGTAATTGCACAGTAGTGCTTATGGTCGAACCCGTTTCTCAGCTTCAGAGCTACTTTCTTGACTGTATTTTGAGTTAAGCAGTTGGCGCGACTTCAGTTCTAGCCTTAAAAGTCAAATCTTGTGTGGTTCCTCCATGGTAACATAGCTGCCCGAGCCCGCAAAGTTAGCAAGTACAATAAATTTGAAAATTGTACTTAATTTCACGGTAGTGCTTATGGTCGATACCGTTTTTCGGCTTCAGAGCTACTTTCTTGACTGTATTTTGAGTTGAGCAGTTGGCGCGACTTCAGTTCTAGCCTATAAAGTCAAATGTTGTGTGGTTCCTCCATGGTAACATAGCTGCCCGAGCCCGCAAAGTTAGCAAGTACAAGAAATTTGAAAATTGTACGTAATTGCACAGTAGTGCTTATGGTCGATCCCGTTTCTCGGCTTCAGAGCTACTTTCTTGACTGTATTTTGAGTTAAGCAGTTGGCGCGACTTCAGTTCTAGCCTATAAAGTCAAATGTTGTGTGGTTCCTCCATGGTAACATAGCTGCCCGATCCCGCAAAGTTAGCAAGTACAAGAAATTTGAAAATTGTACGTAATTTCACGGTAGTGCTTATGGTCGATGCCGTTTCTCGGCTTCAGAGCTACTTTCTTGACTGTATGTTGAGTTAAGCAGTTGGCGCGACTTCAGTTCTAGCCTATAAAGTCAAATCTTGTGTGGTTCCTCCATGGTAACATAGCTGCCCGAGCCCGAAAATTTAGCAAGTACAAGAAATTTGAAAATTGTACGTAATTTCACGGTAGTGCTTATGGTCGATACCGTTTTTCGGCTTCAGAGCTACTTTCTTGACTGTATTTTGAGTTGAGCAGTTGGCGCGACTTCAGTTCTAGCCTATAAAGTCAAATGTTGTGTGGTTCCTCCATGGTAACATAGCTGCCCGAGCCCGCAAAGTTAGCAAGTACAAGAAATTTGAAAATTGTACGTAATTGCACAGTAGTGCTTATGGTCGATCCCGTTTCTCGGCTTCAGAGCTACTTTCTTGACTGTATTTTGAGTTAAGCAGTTGGCGCGACTTCAGTTCTAGCCTATAAAGTCAAATGTTGTGTGGTTCCTCCATGGTAACATAGCTGCCCGATCCCGCAAAGTTAGCAAGTACAAGAAATTTGAAAATTGTACGTAATTTCACGGTAGTGCTCATGGTCGATGCCGTTTCTCGGCTTCAGAGCTACTTTCTTGACTGTATTTTGAGTTAAGCAGTTGGCGCGACTTCAGTTCTAGCCTATAAAGTCAAATCTTGTGTGGTTCCTCCATGGTAACATAGCTGCCCGAGGTCGCAAAGTTAGCAAGTACAAGAAATTTGAAAATAGTACGTAATTTCACGGTAGTGCTTATGGTCGATGCCGTTTCTCGGCTTCAGAGCTACTTTCTTGACTGTATTTTGAGTTAAGCGGTTGGCGCGACTTCAGTTCTAGCCTATAAAGTCAAATGTGGTGTGGTTCCTCCATGGTAACATAGCTGCCCGAGGTCGCAAAGTTAGCAAGTACAAGAAATTTGAAAATTGTACGTAATTGCACGGTAGTGCTTATGGTCGATCCCGTTTCTCAGCTTCAGAGCTACTTTCTTGACTGTATTTTGAGTTAAGCAGTTGGCGCGACATCAGTTCTAGCCTATAAAGTCAAATCTTGTGTGCTTCCTCCATGGTAACATAGCTGCCCGAGGTCGCAAAGTTAGCAAGTACAAGAAATTTGAAAATTGTACGTAATTGCACAGTAGTGCTTATGGTCGAACCCGTTTCTCAGCGTCAGAGCTACTTTCTTGATTGTGTTTTGAGTCAAGCAGTTGGCGCGACTCAGTTCTAGCCTATAAAGCCAAATCTTGTGTGCTTCCTCCATGGTAACATAGCTGCCCGAGCCCGCAAAGCTAGCAAGTACAAGAAATTTGAAAATTGTACGTAATTGCACAGTAGTGCTTATGGTCGAACCCGTTTCTCAGCTTCAGAGCTACTTTCTTGATTGTATTTTGAGTTAGGCAGTTGGCGCGACTTCAGTTCTAGCCTATAAAGTCAAATCTTGTGTGGTTCCTCCATGGTAACATAGCTGCCCGAGGTCGCAAAGTTAGCAAGTACAAGAAATTTGAAAATTGTACGTAATTGCACAGCAGTGCTTATGGTCGAACCCGTTTCTCAGCTTCAGAGCTACTTTCTTGACTGTATTTTGAGTTAAGCAGTTGGCGCGACTTCAGTTCTAGCCTATAAAGTCAAATGTTGTGTGGTTCCTCCATGGTAACATAGCTGCCCGAGGTCGCAAAGTTAGCAAGTACAAGAAATTTTAAAATTGTACGTAATTTCAAATTAGTGCTTATGGTCGATCCCGTTTCTCAGCTTCAGAGCTACTTTCTTGACTGTATTTTGAGTTAAGCAGTTGGCGCGACTTCAGTTCTAGCATATAAAGTCAAATCTTGTGTGATTCCTCCATGGTAACATAGCTGCCCGAGGTCGCAAACTTAGCAAGTACAAGAAATATGAAAATTGTACGTAATTTCACGGTAGTGCTTATGGTCGATGCCGTTTCTCGGCTTCAGAGCTACTTTCTTGACTGTATTTTGAGTTAAGCAGTTGGCGCAACTTCAGTTCTAGCCTATAAAGTCAAATCTTGTGTGCTTCCTCCATGGTAACATAGCTGCCCGAGGTCGCAAAGTTAGCAAGTACAAGAAATTTGAAAATTGTACGTAATTGCACAGTAGTGCTTATGGTCGAACCCGTTTCTCAGCGTCAGAGCTACTTTCTTGATTGTATTTTGAGTTAGGCAGTTGGCGCGACTTCAGTTCTAGCCTATAAAGTCAAATCTTGTGTGGTTCCTCCATGGTAACATAGCTGCCCGAGGTCGCAAAGTTAGCAAGTACAAGAAATTTGAAAATTGTACGTAATTGCACAGCAGTGCTTATGGTCGAACCCGTTTCTCAGCTTCAGAGCTACTTTCTTGATTGTATTTTGAGTTAGGCAGTTGGCGCGACTTCAGTTCTAGCCTATAAAGTCAAATCTTGTGTGGTTCCTCCATGGTAACATAGCTGCCCGAGGTCGCAAAGTTAGCAAGTACAAGAAATTTGAAAATTGTACGTAATTGCACAGCAGTGCTTATGGTCGAACCCGTTTCTCAGCTTCAGAGCTACTTTCTTGACTGTATTTTGAGTTAAGCAGTTGGCGCGACTTCAGTTCTAGCCTATAAAGTCAAATGTTGTGTGGTTCCTCCATGGTAACATAGCTGCCCGAGGTCGCAAAGTTAGCAAGTACAAGAAATTTTAAAATTGTACGTAATTTCAAATTAGTGCTTATGGTCGATGCCGTTTCTCGGCTTCAGAGCTACTTTCTTGACTGTATTTTGAGTTAAGCAGTTGGCGCAACTTCAGTTCTAGCCTATAAAGTCAAATCTTGTGTGCTTCCTCCATGGTAACATAGCTGCCCGAGGTCGCAAAGTTAGCAAGTACAAGAAATTTGAAAATTGTACGTAATTGCACAGTAGTGCTTATGGTCGAACCCGTTTCTCAGCGTCAGAGCTACTTTCTTGATTGTGTTTTGAGTCAAGCAGTTGGCGCGACTCAGTTCTAGCCTATAAAGCCAAATCTTGTGTGCTTCCTCCATGGTAACATAGCTGCCCGAGCCCGCAAAGCTAGCAAGTACAAGAAATTTGAAAATTGTACGTAATTGCACAGTAGTGCTTATGGTCGAACCCGTTTCTCAGCTTCAGAGCTACTTTCTTGATTGTATTTTGAGTTAGGCAGTTGGCGCGACTTCAGTTCTAGCCTATAAAGTCAAATCTTGTGTGGTTCCTCCATGGTAACATAGCTGCCCGAGGTCGCAAAGTTAGCAAGTACAAGAAATTTGAAAATTGTACGTAATTGCACAGCAGTGCTTATGGTCGAACCCGTTTCTCAGCTTCAGAGCTACTTTCTTAACTGTATTTTGAGTTAGGCAGTTGGCGCGACTTCAGTTCTAGCCTATAAAGACAAATCTTGTGTGGTTCGTCCATGGTAACATTGCTGCCCGAGCCCGCAAAGTTAGCAAGTACAATAAATTTGAAAATTGTACGTAATTTCACGGTAGTGCTTATGGTCGATCCCGTTTCTCAGCTTCAGAGCTACTTTCTTGACTGTATTTTGAGTTAAGCAGTTGGCGCGACTTCAGTTCTAGCATATAAAGTCAAATCTTGTGTGATTCCTCCATGGTAACATAGCTGCCCGAGGTCGCAAACTTAGCAAGTACAAGAAATATGAAAATTGTACGTAATTTCACGGTAGTGCTTATGGTCGATGCCGTTTCTCGGCTTCAGAGCTACTTTCTTGACTGTATTTTGAGTTAAGCAGTTGGCGCAACTTCAGTTCTAGCATATAAAGTCAAATCTTGTGTGGTTCCTCTATGGTAACATAGCTGCCCGAGCCCGAAAATTTAGCAAGTACAAGAAATTTGAAAATTGTACGTAATTTCACGGTAGTGCTTATGGTCGATACCGTTTTTCGGCTTCAGAGCTACTTTCTTGACTGTATTTTGAGTTGAGCAGTTGGCGCGACTTCAGTTCTAGCCTATAAAGTCAAAAGTTGTGTGGTTCCTCCATGGTAACATAGCTGCCCGAGCCCGCAAAGTTAGCAAGTACAAGAAATTTGAAAATTGTACGTAATTGCACAGTAGTGCTTATGGTCGATCCCGTTTCTCGGCTTCAGAGCTACTTTCTTGACTGTATTTTGAGTTAAGCAGTTGGCGCGACTTCAGTTCTAGCCTTAAAAGTCAAATCTTGTGTGAGTTCTCCATGGTAACATAGCTGCCCGAGGTCGCAAAATTAGCAAGTACAAGAAATTTGAAAATTGTACGTAATTTCACGGTAGTGCTTATGGTCGATGCCGTTTTTTGGCTTCAGAGCTACTTTCTTGACTGTATTTTGAGTTAAGCAGTTGGCGCGACTTCAGTTCTAGCCTATTATGAAAAATCTTGTGTGCTTCCTCCATGGTAACATAGCTGCCCGAGGTCGCAAAGTTAGCAAGTACAAGAAATTTGAAAATTGTACGCAATTGCACAGTAGTGCTTATGGTCGAACCCGTTTCTCAGCTTCAGAGCTACTTTCTTGACTGTATTTTGAGTTAAGCAGTTGGCGCGACTTCAGTTCTAGCCTATAAAGTCAAATGTTGTGTGGTTCCTCCATGGTAACATAGCTGCCCGAGGTCGCAAAGTTAGCAAGTACAAGAAATTTGAAAATTGTACGTAATTGCACAGTAGTGCTTATGGTCGAACCCGTTTCTCAGCTTCCGAGCTACTTTCTTGATTGTATTTTGAGTTAAGCAGTTGGCGCGACTTCAGTTCTAGCCTATAAAGTCAAATCTTGTGTGGTTCCTCCATGGTAACATAGCTGCCCGAGGTCGCAAAGTTAGCAAGTACAAGAAATTTGAAAATTGTACGTAATTGTACAGTAGTGCTTATGGTCGAACCCGTTTCTCAGCTTCACAGCTACTTTCTTGACTGTATTTTGAGTTAAGCAGTTGGCGCGACTTCAGTTCTAGCCTATAAAGTCAAATGTTGTGTGGTTCCTCCATGGTAACATAGCTGCCCGAGGTCGCAAAGTTAGCAAGTACAAGAAATTTGAAAATTGTACGTAATTGCACAGTAGTGCTTATGGTCGAACCCGTTTCTCAGCTTCAGAGCTACTTTCTTGACTGTATTTTGAGTTAGGCAGTTGGCGCGACTTCAGTTCTAGCCTATAAAGACAAATCTTGTGTGGTTCCTCCATGGTAACATAGCTGCCCGAGCCCGCAAAGTTAGCAAGTACAATGAATTTGAAAATTGTACTTAATTTCACGGTAGTGCTTATGGTCGATGCCGTTTCTCGGCTTCAGAGCTACTTTCTTGACTGTATGTTGAGTTAAGCAGTTGGCGCGACTTCAGTTCTAGCCTTAAAAGTCAAATCTTGTGTGCTTCCTCCATGGTAACATAGCTGCCCGAGCCCGAAAAGTTAGCAAGTACAAGAAATTTGAAAATTGTACGTAATTTCACGGTAGTGCTTATGGTCGATGCCGTTTCTCGGCTTCAGAGCTTCTTTCTTGACTGTATTTTGAGTTGAGCAGTTGGCGCGACTTCAGTTCTAGCCTATAAAGTCAAATGTTGTGTGGTTCCTCCATGGTAACATAGCTGCCCGAGCCCGCAAAGTTAGCAAGTACAAGAAATTTGAAAATTGTACGTAATTTCACGGTAGTGCTTATGGTCGATGCCGTTTCTCGGCTTCAGAGCTACTTTCTTGACTGTATGTTGAGTTAAGCAGTTGGCGCGACTTCAGTTCTAGCCTATAAAGTCAAATCTTGTGTGGTTCCTCCATGGTAACATAGCTGCCCGAGCCCGAAAATTTAGCAAGTACAAGAAATTTGAAAATTGTACGTAATTTCACGGTAATCCTTATGGTCGATACCGTTTTTCGGCTTCAGAGCTACTTTCTTGACTGTATTTTGAGTTGAGCAGTTGGCGCGACTTCAGTTCTAGCCTATAAAGTCAAATGTTGTGTGGTTCCTCCATGGTAACATAGCTGCCCGAGCCCGCAAAGTTAGCAAGTACAAGAAATTTGAAAATTGTACGTAATTGCACAGTAGTGCTTATGGTCGATCCCGTTTCTCGGCTTCAGAGCTACTTTCTTGACTGTATTTTGAGTTAAGCAGTTGGCGCGACTTCAGTTCTAGCCTATAAAGTCAAATGTTGTGTGGTTCCTCCATGGTAACATAGCTGCCCGAGCCCGCAAAGTTAGCAAGTACAAGAAATTTGAAAATTGTACGTAATTTCACGGTAGTGCTTATGGTCGATGCCGTTTTTTGGCTTCAGAGCTACTTTCTTGACTGTATGTTGAGTTAAGCAGTTGGCGCGACTTCAGTTCTAGCCTATTAAGAAAAATCTTGTGTGCTTCCTCCATGGTAACATAGCTGCCCGAGGTCGCAAAGTAAGCAAGTACAAGAAATTTGAAAATTGTACGCAATTGCACAGTAGTGCTTATGGTCGAACCCGTTTCTCAGCTTCAGAGCTACTTTCTTGACTGTATTTTGAGTTAAGCAGTTGGCGCGACTTCAGTTCTAGCCTATAAAGTCAAATGTTGTGTGGTTCCTCCATGGTAACATAGCTGCCCGAGGTGGCAAAGTTAGCAAGTACAAGAAATTTGAAAATTGTACGTAATTTCACGGTAGTGCTTATGGTCGATGCCGTTTCTCGGCTTCAGAGCTACTTTCTTGACTGTATGTTGAGTTAAGCAGTTGGCGCGACTTCAGTTCTAGCCTATAAAGTCAAATCTTGTGTGGTTCCTCCATGGTAACATAGCTGCCCGAGCCCGAAAATTTAGCAAGTACAAGAAATTTGAAAATTGTACGTAATTTCACGGTAATGCTTATGGTCGATACCGTTTTTCGGCTTCAGAGCTACTTTCTTGACTGTATTTTGAGTTAAGCAGTTGGCGCGACTTCAGTTCTAGCCTTAAAAGTCAAATCTTGTGTGAGTTCTCCATGGTAACATAGCTGCCCGAGGTCGCAAAGTTAGCAAGTACAAGAAATTTGAAAATTGTACGTAATTGCACAGTAGTGCTTATGGTCGAACCCGTTTCTCAGCTTCAGAGCTACTTTCTTGACTGTATTTTGAGTTAAGCAGTTGGCGCGACTTCAGTTCTAGCCTATAAAGTCAAATCTTGTGTGGTTCCTCCATGGTAACATAGCTGCCCGAGGTCGCAAAGTTAGCAAGTACAAGAAATTTGAAAATTGTACTTAATTTCACGGTAGTGCTTATGGTCGATGCCGTTTCTCGGCTTCAGAGCTACTTTCTTGACTGTATTTTGAGTTAAGCAGTTGGCGCGACTTCAGTTCTAGCCTATAAAGTCAAATCTTGTGTGGTTCCTCCATGGTAACATAGCTGCCCGAGCCCGAAAATTTAGCAAGTACAAGAAATTTGAAAATTGTACGTAATTTCACGGTAATGCTTATGGTCGATACCGTTTTTCGGCTTCAGAGCTACTTTCTTGACTGTATTTTGAGTTAAGCAGTTGGCGCGACTTCAGTTCTAGCCTTAAAAGTCAAATCTTGTGTGAGTTCTCCATGGTAACATAGCTGCCCGAGGTCGCAAAGTTAGCAAGTACAAGAAATTTGAAAATTGTACGTAATTGCACAGTAGTGCTTATGGTCGAACCCGTTTCTCAGCTTCAGGGCTACTTTCTTGACTGTATTTTGAGTTAGGCAGTTGGCGCGACTTCAGTTCTAGCCTATAAAGACAAATCTTGTGTGGTTCCTCCATGGTAACATAGCTGCCCGAGCCCGCAAAGTTAGCAAGTACAATAAATTTGAAAATTGTACTTAATTTCACGGTAGTGCTTATGGTCGATGCCGTTTCTCGGCTTCAGAGCTACTTTCTTGACTGTATTTTGAGTTAAGCAGTTGGCGCGACTTCAGTTCTAGCATATAAAGTCAAATCTTGTGTGGTTCCTCTATGGTAACATACCTGCCCGAGCCCGCAAAGTTAGCAAGTACAAGAAATTTGAAAATTGTACGTAATTGCACAGTAGTGCTTATGGTCGAACCCGTTTCTCAGCTTCAGAGCTACTTTCTTGACTGTATTTTGAGTTAAGCAGTTGGCGCGACTTCAGTTCTAGCCTTAAAAGTCAAATCTTGTGTGAGTTCTCCATGGTAACATAGCTGCCCGAGGTCGCAAAATTAGCAAGTACATGAAATTTGAAAATTGTACGTAATTTCACGGTAGTGCTTATGGTCGATGCCGTTTCTCGGCTTCAGAGCTACTTTCTTGACTGTATGTTGAGTTAAGCAGTTGGCGCGACTTCAGTTCTAGCCTATAAAGTCAAATCTTGTGTGGTTCCTCCATGGTAACATAGCTGCCCGAGCCCGAAAATTTAGCAAGTACAAGAAATTTGAAAATTGTACGTAATTTCACGGTAATGCTTATGGTCGATACCGTTTTTCGGCTTCAGAGCTACTTTCTTGACTGTATTTTGAGTTGAGCAGTTGGCGCGACTTCAGTTCTAGCCTATAAAGTCAAATGTTGTGTGGTTCCCGAGCCCGCAAAGTTAGCAAGTACAAGAAATTTGAAAATTGTACGTAATTGCACAGTAGTGCTTATGGTCGATCCCGTTTCTCGGCTTCAGAGCTACTTTCTTGACTGTATTTTGAGTTAAGCAGTTGGCGCGACTTCAGTTCTAGCCTTAAAAGTCAAATCTTGTGTGAGTTCTCCATGGTAACATAGCTGCCCGAGGTCGCAAAATTAGCAAGTACAAGAAATTTGAAAATTGTACGTAATTTCACGGTAGTGCTTATGGTCGATGCCGTTTTTTGGCTTCAGAGCTACTTTCTTGACTTTATTTTGAGTTAAGCAGTTGGCGCGACTTCAGTTCTAGCCTATTAAGAAAAATCTTGTGTGCTTCCTCCATGGTAACATAGCTGCCCGAGGTCGCAAAGTTAGCAAGTACAAGAAATTTGAAAATTGTACGCAATTGCACAGTAGTGCTTATGGTCGAACCCGTTTCTCAGCTTCAGAGCTACTTTCTTGACTGTATTTTGAGTTAAGCAGTTGGCGCGACTTCAGTTCTAGCCTATAAAGTCAAATGTTGTGTGGTTCCTCCATGGTAACATAGCTGCCCGAGGTCGCAAAGTTAGCAAGTACAAGAAATTTGAAAATTGTACGTAATTTCACGGTAGTGCTTATGGTCGATGCCGTTTCTCGGCTTCAGAGCTACTTTCTTGACTGTATGTTGAGTTAAGCAGTTGGCGCGACTTCAGTTCTAGCCTATAAAGTCAAATCTTGTGTGGTTCCTCCATGGTAACATAGCTGCCCGAGCCCGAAAATTTAGCAAGTACAAGAAATTTGAAAATTGTACGTAATTTCACGGTAATGCTTATGGTCGATACCGTTTTTCGGCTTCAGAGCTACTTTCTTGACTGTATTTTGAGTTAAGCAGTTGGCGCGACTTCAGTTCTAGCCTTAAAAGTCAAATCTTGTGTGAGTTCTCCATGGTAACATAGCTGCCCGAGGTCGCAAAGTTAGCAAGTACAAGAAATTTGAAAATTGTACGTAATTGCACAGTAGTGCTTATGGTCGAACCCGTTTCTCAGCTTCAGAGCTACTTTCTTGACTGTATTTTGAGTTAGGCAGTTGGCGCGACTTCAGTTCTAGCCTATAAAGACAAATCTTGTGTGGTTCCTCCATGGTAACATAGCTGCCCGAGCCCGCAAAGTTAGCAAGTACAATAAATTTGAAAATTGTACTTAATTTCACGGTAGTGCTTATGGTCGATGCCGTTTCTCGGCTTCAGAGCTACTTTCTTGACTGTATTTTGAGTTAAGCAGTTGGCGCGACTTCAGTTCTAGCATATAAAGTCAAATCTTGTGTGGTTCCTCTATGGTAACATACCTGCCCGAGCCCGCAAAGTTAGCAAGTACAAGAAATTTGAAAATTGTACGTAATTGCACAGTAGTGCTTATGGTCGAACCCGTTTCTCAGCTTCAGAGCTACTTTCTTGACTGTATTTTGAGTTAAGCAGTTGGCGCGACTTCAGTTCTAGCCTTAAAAGTCAAATCTTGTGTGCTTCCTCCATGGTAACATAGCTGCCCCAGCCCGAAAAGTTAGCAAGTACAAGAAATTTGAAAATTGTACGTAATTTCACGGTAGTGCTTATGGTCGATGCCGTTTCTCGGCTTCAGAGCTACTTTCTTGACTGTATGTTGAGTTAAGCAGTTGGCGCGACTTCAGTTCTAGCCTTAAAAGTCAAATCTTGTGTGCTTCCTCCATGGTAACATAGCTGCCCCAGCCCGAAAAGTTAGCAAGTACAAGAAATTTGAAAATTGTACGTAATTTCACAGTAGTGCTTATGGTCGAACCCGTTTCTCAGCTTCAGAGCTACTTTCTTGACTGTATTTTGAGTTAAGCAGTTGGCGCGACTTCAGTTCTAGCCTTAAAAGTCAAATCTTGTGTGATTCCTCCATGGTAACATAGCTGCCCGAGGTCGCAAAGTTAGCAAGTACAAGAAATATGAAAATTGTACGTAATTTCACGGTAGTGCTTATGGTCGATCCCGTTTCTCAGCTTCAGAGCTACTTTCTTGACTGTATGTTGAGTTAAGCAGTTCTAGCCTTAAAAGTCAAATCTTGTGTGCTTCCTCCATGGTAACATAGCTGCCCCAGCCCGAAAAGTTAGCAAGTACAAGAAATTTGAAAATTGTACGTAATTTCACGGTAGTGCTTATGGTCGATGCCGTTTCTCGGCTTCAGAGCTACTTTCTTGACTGTATGTTGAGTTAAGCAGTTGGCGCGACTTCAGTTCTAGCCTATAAAGTCAAATGTTGTGTGGTTCCTCCATGGTAACATAGCTGCCCGAGCCCGCAAATTTAGCAAGTACAAGAAATTTGAAAATTGTACGTAATTTCACGGTAGTGCTTATGGTCGATGCCGTTTCTCGGCTTCAGAGCTACTTTCTTGACTGTATGTTGAGTTAAGCAGTTGGCGCGACTTCAGTTCTAGCCTATAAAGTCAAATCTTGTGTGGTTCCTCCATGGTAACATAGCTGCCCGAGCCCGAAAATTTAGCAAGTACAAGAAATTTGAAAATTGTACGTAATTTCACGGTAGTGCTTATGGTCGATACCGTTTTTCGGCTTCAGAGCTACTTTCTTGACTGTATTTTGAGTTGAGCAGTTGGCGCGACTTCAGTTCTAGCCTATAAAGTCAAATGTTGTGTGGTTCCTCCATGGTAACATAGCTGCCCGAGGTCGCAAAGTTAGCAAGTACAAGAAATTTGAAAATTGTACGTAATTTCACGGTAGTGCTTATGGTCGATACCGTTTTTCGGCTTCAGAGCTACTTTCTTGACTGTATTTTGAGTTGAGCAGTTGGCGCGACTTCAGTTCTAGCCTATAAAGTCAAATGTTGTGTGGTTCCCGAGCCCGCAAAGTTAGCAAGTACAAGAAATTTGAAAATTGTACGTAATTGCACAGTAGTGCTTATGGTCGATCCCGTTTCTCGGCTTCAGAGCTACTTTCTTGACTGTATTTTGAGTTAAGCAGTTGGCGCGACTTCAGTTCTAGCCTTAAAAGTCAAATCTTGTGTGAGTTCTCCATGGTAACATAGCTGCCCGAGGTCGCAAAATTAGCAAGTACAAGAAATTTGAAAATTGTACGTAATTTCACGGTAGTGCTTATGGTCGATGCCGTTTTTTGGCTTCAGAGCTACTTTCTTGACTTTATTTTGAGTTAAGCAGTTGGCGCGACTTCAGTTCTAGCCTATTAAGAAAAATCTTGTGTGCTTCCTCCATGGTAACATAGCTGCCCGAGGTCGCAAAGTTAGCAAGTACAAGAAATTTGAAAATTGTACGCAATTGCACAGTAGTGCTTATGGTCGAACCCGTTTCTCAGCTTCAGAGCTACTTTCTTGACTGTATTTTGAGTTAAGCAGTTGGCGCGACTTCAGTTCTAGCCTATAAAGTCAAATGTTGTGTGGTTCCTCCATGGTAACATAGCTGCCCGAGGTCGCAAAGTTAGCAAGTACAAGAAATTTGAAAATTGTACGTAATTTCACGGTAGTGCTTATGGTCGATGCCGTTTCTCGGCTTCAGAGCTACTTTCTTGACTGTATGTTGAGTTAAGCAGTTGGCGCGACTTCAGTTCTAGCCTATAAAGTCAAATCTTGTGTGGTTCCTCCATGGTAACATAGCTGCCCGAGCCCGAAAATTTAGCAAGTACAAGAAATTTGAAAATTGTACGTAATTTCACGGTAATGCTTATGGTCGATACCGTTTTTCGGCTTCAGAGCTACTTTCTTGACTGTATTTTGAGTTAAGCAGTTGGCGCGACTTCAGTTCTAGCCTTAAAAGTCAAATCTTGTGTGAGTTCTCCATGGTAACATAGCTGCCCGAGGTCGCAAAGTTAGCAAGTACAAGAAATTTGAAAATTGTACGTAATTGCACAGTAGTGCTTATGGTCGAACCCGTTTCTCAGCTTCAGAGCTACTTTCTTGACTGTATTTTGAGTTAGGCAGTTGGCGCGACTTCAGTTCTAGCCTATAAAGACAAATCTTGTGTGGTTCCTCCATGGTAACATAGCTGCCCGAGCCCGCAAAGTTAGCAAGTACAATAAATTTGAAAATTGTACTTAATTTCACGGTAGTGCTTATGGTCGATGCCGTTTCTCGGCTTCAGAGCTACTTTCTTGACTGTATTTTGAGTTAAGCAGTTGGCGCGACTTCAGTTCTAGCATATAAAGTCAAATCTTGTGTGGTTCCTCTATGGTAACATACCTGCCCGAGCCCGCAAAGTTAGCAAGTACAAGAAATTTGAAAATTGTACGTAATTGCACAGTAGTGCTTATGGTCGAACCCGTTTCTCAGCTTCAGAGCTACTTTCTTGACTGTATTTTGAGTTAAGCAGTTGGCGCGACTTCAGTTCTAGCCTTAAAAGTCAAATCTTGTGTGCTTCCTCCATGGTAACATAGCTGCCCCAGCCCGAAAAGTTAGCAAGTACAAGAAATTTGAAAATTGTACGTAATTTCACGGTAGTGCTTATGGTCGATGCCGTTTCTCGGCTTCAGAGCTACTTTCTTGACTGTATGTTGAGTTAAGCAGTTGGCGCGACTTCAGTTCTAGCCTTAAAAGTCAAATCTTGTGTGCTTCCTCCATGGTAACATAGCTGCCCCAGCCCGAAAAGTTAGCAAGTACAAGAAATTTGAAAATTGTACGTAATTTCACAGTAGTGCTTATGGTCGAACCCGTTTCTCAGCTTCAGAGCTACTTTCTTGACTGTATTTTGAGTTAAGCAGTTGGCGCGACTTCAGTTCTAGCCTTAAAAGTCAAATCTTGTGTGATTCCTCCATGGTAACATAGCTGCCCGAGGTCGCAAAGTTAGCAAGTACAAGAAATATGAAAATTGTACGTAATTTCACGGTAGTGCTTATGGTCGATCCCGTTTCTCGGCTTCAGAGCTACTTTCTTGACTGTATTTTGAGTTAAGCAGTTGGCGCGACTTCAGTTCTAGCCTTAAAAGTCAAATCTTGTGTGAGTTCTCCATGGTAACATAGCTGCCCGAGGTCGCAAAATTAGCAAGTACAAGAAATTTGAAAATTGTACGTAATTTCACGGTAGTGCTTATGGTCGATGCCGTTTTTTGGCTTCAGAGCTACTTTCTTGACTTTATTTTGAGTTAAGCAGTTGGCGCGACTTCAGTTCTAGCCTATTAAGAAAAATCTTGTGTGCTTCCTCCATGGTAACATAGCTGCCCGAGGTCGCAAAGTTAGCAAGTACAAGAAATTTGAAAATTGTACGCAATTGCACAGTAGTGCTTATGGTCGAACCCGTTTCTCAGCTTCAGAGCTACTTTCTTGACTGTATTTTGAGTTAAGCAGTTGGCGCGACTTCAGTTCTAGCCTATAAAGTCAAATGTTGTGTGGTTCCTCCATGGTAACATAGCTGCCCGAGGTCGCAAAGTTAGCAAGTACAAGAAATTTGAAAATTGTACGTAATTTCACGGTAGTGCTTATGGTCGATGCCGTTTCTCGGCTTCAGAGCTACTTTCTTGACTGTATGTTGAGTTAAGCAGTTGGCGCGACTTCAGTTCTAGCCTATAAAGTCAAATCTTGTGTGGTTCCCGAGCCCGCAAAGTTAGCAAGTACAAGAAATTTGAAAATTGTACGTAATTGCACAGTAGTGCTTATGGTCGATCCCGTTTCTCGGCTTCAGAGCTACTTTCTTGACTGTATTTTGAGTTAAGCAGTTGGCGCGACTTCAGTTCTAGCCTTAAAAGTCAAATCTTGTGTGAGTTCTCCATGGTAACATAGCTGCCCGAGGTCGCAAAATTAGCAAGTACAAGAAATTTGAAAATTGTACGTAATTTCACGGTAGTGCTTATGGTCGATGCCGTTTTTTGGCTTCAGAGCTACTTTCTTGACTTTATTTTGAGTTAAGCAGTTGGCGCGACTTCAGTTCTAGCCTATTAAGAAAAATCTTGTGTGCTTCCTCCATGGTAACATAGCTGCCCGAGGTCGCAAAGTTAGCAAGTACAAGAAATTTGAAAATTGTACGCAATTGCACAGTAGTGCTTATGGTCGAACCCGTTTCTCAGCTTCAGAGCTACTTTCTTGACTGTATTTTGAGTTAAGCAGTTGGCGCGACTTCAGTTCTAGCCTATAAAGTCAAATGTTGTGTGGTTCCTCCATGGTAACATAGCTGCCCGAGGTCGCAAAGTTAGCAAGTACAAGAAATTTGAAAATTGTACGTAATTTCACGGTAGTGCTTATGGTCGATGCCGTTTCTCGGCTTCAGAGCTACTTTCTTGACTGTATGTTGAGTTAAGCAGTTGGCGCGACTTCAGTTCTAGCCTATAAAGTCAAATCTTGTGTGGTTCCTCCATGGTAACATAGCTGCCCGAGCCCGAAAATTTAGCAAGTACAAGAAATTTGAAAATTGTACGTAATTTCACGGTAATGCTTATGGTCGATACCGTTTTTCGGCTTCAGAGCTACTTTCTTGACTGTATTTTGAGTTAAGCAGTTGGCGCGACTTCAGTTCTAGCCTTAAAAGTCAAATCTTGTGTGAGTTCTCCATGGTAACATAGCTGCCCGAGGTCGCAAAGTTAGCAAGTACAAGAAATTTGAAAATTGTACGTAATTGCACAGTAGTGCTTATGGTCGAACCCGTTTCTCAGCTTCAGAGCTACTTTCTTGACTGTATTTTGAGTTAGGCAGTTGGCGCGACTTCAGTTCTAGCCTATAAAGACAAATCTTGTGTGGTTCCTCCATGGTAACATAGCTGCCCGAGCCCGCAAAGTTAGCAAGTACAATAAATTTGAAAATTGTACTTAATTTCACGGTAGTGCTTATGGTCGATGCCGTTTCTCGGCTTCAGAGCTACTTTCTTGACTGTATTTTGAGTTAAGCAGTTGGCGCGACTTCAGTTCTAGCATATAAAGTCAAATCTTGTGTGGTTCCTCCATGGTAACATAGCTGCCCGAGGTCGCAAAGTTAGCAAGTACAAGAAATTTGAAAATTGTACGTAATTTCACGGTAGTGCTTATGGTCGATGCCGTTTCTCGGCTTCAGAGCTACTTTCTTGACTGTATGTTGAGTTAAGCAGTTGGCGCGACTTCAGTTCTAGCCTATAAAGTCAAATGTTGTGTGGTTCCCGAGCCCGCAAAGTTAGCAAGTACAAGAAATTTGAAAATTGTACGTAATTGCACAGTAGTGCTTATGGTCGATCCCGTTTCTCGGCTTCAGAGCTACTTTCTTGACTGTATTTTGAGTTAAGCAGTTGGCGCGACTTCAGTTCTAGCCTTAAAAGTCAAATCTTGTGTGAGTTCTCCATGGTAACATAGCTGCCCGAGGTCGCAAAATTAGCAAGTACAAGAAATTTGAAAATTGTACGTAATTTCACGGTAGTGCTTATGGTCGATGCCGTTTTTTGGCTTCAGAGCTACTTTCTTGACTTTATTTTGAGTTAAGCAGTTGGCGCGACTTCAGTTCTAGCCTATTAAGAAAAATCTTGTGTGCTTCCTCCATGGTAACATAGCTGCCCGAGGTCGCAAAGTTAGCAAGTACAAGAAATTTGAAAATTGTACGCAATTGCACAGTAGTGCTTATGGTCGAACCCGTTTCTCAGCTTCAGAGCTACTTTCTTGACTGTATTTTGAGTTAAGCAGTTGGCGCGACTTCAGTTCTAGCCTATAAAGTCAAATGTTGTGTGGTTCCTCCATGGTAACATAGCTGCCCGAGGTCGCAAAGTTAGCAAGTACAAGAAATTTGAAAATTGTACGTAATTTCACGGTAGTGCTTATGGTCGATGCCGTTTCTCGGCTTCAGAGCTACTTTCTTGACTGTATGTTGAGTTAAGCAGTTGGCGCGACTTCAGTTCTAGCCTATAAAGTCAAATCTTGTGTGGTTCCTCCATGGTAACATAGCTGCCCGAGCCCGAAAATTTAGCAAGTACAAGAAATTTGAAAATTGTACGTAATTTCACGGTAATGCTTATGGTCGATACCGTTTTTCGGCTTCAGAGCTACTTTCTTGACTGTATTTTGAGTTAAGCAGTTGGCGCGACTTCAGTTCTAGCCTTAAAAGTCAAATCTTGTGTGAGTTCTCCATGGTAACATAGCTGCCCGAGGTCGCAAAGTTAGCAAGTACAAGAAATTTGAAAATTGTACGTAATTGCACAGTAGTGCTTATGGTCGAACCCGTTTCTCAGCTTCAGAGCTACTTTCTTGACTGTATTTTGAGTTAGGCAGTTGGCGCGACTTCAGTTCTAGCCTATAAAGACAAATCTTGTGTGGTTCCTCCATGGTAACATAGCTGCCCGAGCCCGCAAAGTTAGCAAGTACAATAAATTTGAAAATTGTACTTAATTTCACGGTAGTGCTTATGGTCGATGCCGTTTCTCGGCTTCAGAGCTACTTTCTTGACTGTATTTTGAGTTAAGCAGTTGGCGCGACTTCAGTTCTAGCATATAAAGTCAAATCTTGTGTGGTTCCTCTATGGTAACATACCTGCCCGAGCCCGCAAAGTTAGCAAGTACAAGAAATTTGAAAATTGTACGTAATTGCACAGTAGTGCTTATGGTCGAACCCGTTTCTCAGCTTCAGAGCTACTTTCTTGACTGTATTTTGAGTTAAGCAGTTGGCGCGACTTCAGTTCTAGCCTTAAAAGTCAAATCTTGTGTGCTTCCTCCATGGTAACATAGCTGCCCCAGCCCGAAAAGTTAGCAAGTACAAGAAATTTGAAAATTGTACGTAATTTCACGGTAGTGCTTATGGTCGATGCCGTTTCTCGGCTTCAGAGCTACTTTCTTGACTGTATGTTGAGTTAAGCAGTTGGCGCGACTTCAGTTCTAGCCTTAAAAGTCAAATCTTGTGTGCTTCCTCCATGGTAACATAGCTGCCCCAGCCCGAAAAGTTAGCAAGTACAAGAAATTTGAAAATTGTACGTAATTTCACAGTAGTGCTTATGGTCGAACCCGTTTCTCAGCTTCAGAGCTACTTTCTTGACTGTATTTTGAGTTAAGCAGTTGGCGCGACTTCAGTTCTAGCCTTAAAAGTCAAATCTTGTGTGATTCCTCCATGGTAACATAGCTGCCCGAGGTCGCAAAGTTAGCAAGTACAAGAAATATGAAAATTGTACGTAATTTCACGGTAGTGCTTATGGTCGATCCCGTTTCTCAGCTTCAGAGCTACTTTCTTGACTGTATGTTGAGTTAAGCAGTTCTAGCCTTAAAAGTCAAATCTTGTGTGCTTCCTCCATGGTAACATAGCTGCCCCAGCCCGAAAAGTTAGCAAGTACAAGAAATTTGAAAATTGTACGTAATTTCACGGTAGTGCTTATGGTCGATGCCGTTTCTCGGCTTCAGAGCTACTTTCTTGACTGTATGTTGAGTTAAGCAGTTGGCGCGACTTCAGTTCTAGCCTATAAAGTCAAATGTTGTGTGGTTCCTCCATGGTAACATAGCTGCCCGAGCCCGCAAATTTAGCAAGTACAAGAAATTTGAAAATTGTACGTAATTTCACGGTAGTGCTTATGGTCGATGCCGTTTCTCGGCTTCAGAGCTACTTTCTTGACTGTATGTTGAGTTAAGCAGTTGGCGCGACTTCAGTTCTAGCCTATAAAGTCAAATCTTGTGTGGTTCCTCCATGGTAACATAGCTGCCCGAGCCCGAAAATTTAGCAAGTACAAGAAATTTGAAAATTGTACGTAATTTCACGGTAGTGCTTATGGTCGATACCGTTTTTCGGCTTCAGAGCTACTTTCTTGACTGTATTTTGAGTTGAGCAGTTGGCGCTACTTCAGTTCTAGCCTATAAAGTCAAATGTTGTGTGGTTCCTCCATGGTAACATAGCTGCCCGAGGTCGCAAAGTTAGCAAGTACAAGAAATTTGAAAATTGTACGTAATTTCACGGTAGTGCTTATGGTCGATGCCGTTTTTTGGCTTCAGAGCTACTTTCTTGACTGTATTTTGAGTTAAGCAGTTGGCGCGACTTCAGTTCTAGCCTATTAAGACAAATCTTGTGTGCTTCCTCCATGGTAACATAGCTGCCCGAGGTCGCAAAGTTAGCAAGTACAAGAAATTTGAAAATTGTACGTAATTGCACAGTAGTGCTTATGGTCGAACCCGTTTCTCAGCTTCAGAGCTACTTTCTTGACTGTATTTTGAGTTAAGCAGTTGGCGCGACTTCAGTTCTAGCCTTAAAAGTCAAATCTTGTGTGCTTCCTCCATGGTAACATAGCTGCCCCAGCCCGAAAAGTTAGCAAGTACAAGAAATTTGAAAATTGTACGTAATTTCACAGTAGTGCTTATGGTCGAACCCGTTTCTCAGCTTCAGAGCTACTTTCTTGATTGTATTTTGAGTTAAGCAGTTGGCGCGACTCAGTTCTAGCCTATAAAGCCAAATCTTGTGTGCTTCCTCCATGGTAACATAGCTGCCCGAGCCCGCAAAGTTAGCAAGTACAAGAAATTTGAAAATTGTACGTAATTGCACAGTAGTGCTTATGGTCGAACCCGTTTCTCAGCTTCAGAGCTACTTTCTTGACTGTATTTTGAGTTTAGCAGTTGGCGCGACTTCAGTTGTAGCCTATAAAGTCAAATGTTGTGTGGTTCCTCCATGGTAACATAGCTGCCCGAGCCCGCAGAGTTAGCAAGTACAAGAAATTTGAAAATTGTACGTAATTGCACAGTAGTGCTTATGGTCGATCCCGTTTCTCAGCTTCAGAGCTACTTTCTTGACTGTATTTTGAGTTAAGCAGTTGGCGCGACATCAGTTCTAGCCTATAAAGTCAAATCTTGTGTGCTTCCCCCATGGTAACATAGCTGCCCGAGGTCGCAAAGTTAGCAAGTACAAGAAATTTGAAAATTGTACGTAATTGCACAGTAGTGCTTATGGTCGAACCCGTTTCTCAGCTTCAGAGCTACTTTCTTGATTGTGTTTTGAGTTAAGCAGTTGGCGCGACTCAGTTCTAGCCTATAAAGCCAAATCTTGTGTGCTTCCTCCATGGTAACATAGCTGCCCGAGCCCGCAAAGCTAGCAAGTACAAGAAAATTGAAAATTGTACGTAATTGCACAGTAGTGCTTATGGTCGAACCCGTTTCTCAGCTTCAGAGCTACTTTCTTGATTGTATTTTGAGTTAAGCAGTTGGCGCGACTTCAGTTCTAGCCTATAAAGTCAAATCTTGTGTGGTTCTTCCATGGTAACATAGCTGCCCGAGGTCGCAAAGTTAGCAAGTACAAGAAATTTGAAAATTGTACGTAATTGCACAGTAGTGCTTATGGTCGGACCCGTTTCTCAGCTTCAGAGCTACTTTCTTGACTGTATTTTGAGTTAAGCAGTTGGCGCGACTTCAGTTCTAGCCTATAAAGTCAAATGTTGTGTGGTTCCTCCATGGTAACATAGCTGCCCGAGGTCGCAAAGTTAGCAAGTACAAGAAATTTGAAAATTGTACGTAATTTCACATTAGTGCTTATGGTCGATCCCGTTTCTCAGCTTCAGAGCTACTTTCTTGATTGTATTTTGAGTTAAGCAGTTGGCGCGACTTCAGTTCTAGCCTATAAAGTCAAATCTTGTGTGGTTCTTCCATGGTAACATAGCTGCCCGAGGTCGCAAAGTTAGCAAGTACAAGAAATTTGAAAATTGTACGTAATTGCACAGTAGTGCTTATGGTCGGACCCGTTTCTCAGCTTCAGAGCTACTTTCTTGACTGTATTTTGAGTTAAGCAGTTGGCGCGACTTCAGTTCTAGCCTATAAAGTCAAATGTTGTGTGGTTCCTCCATGGTAACATAGCTGCCCGAGGTCGCAAAGTTAGCAAGTACAAGAAATTTGAAAATTGTACGTAATTTCACATTAGTGCTTATGGTCGATCCCGATTCTCAGCTTCAGAGCTACTTTCTTGACTGTATTTTGAGTTAGGCAGTTGGCGCGACTTCAGTTCTAGCCTTAAAAGTCAAATCTTGTGTGCTTCCTCCATGGTAACATAGCTGCCCGAGCCCGAAAATTTAGCAAGTACAAGAAATTTGAAAATTGTACGTAATTTCACGGTAGTGCTTATGGTCGATGCCGTTTCTCGGCTTCAGAGCTACTTTCTTGACTGTATTTTGAGTTGAGCAGTTGGCGCGACTTCAGTTCTAGCCTATAAAGTCAAATGTTGTGTGGTTCCTCCATGGTAACATAGCTGCCCGAGCCCGCAAAGTTAGCAAGTACAAGAAATTTGAAAATTGTACGTAATTTCACGGTAGTGCTTATGGTCGATGCCGTTTCTCGGCTTCAGAGCTACTTTCTTGACTGTATGTTGAGTTAAGCAGTTGGCGCGACTTCAGTTCTAGCCTATAAAGTCAAATCTTGTGTGGTTCCTCCATGGTAACATAGCTGCCTGAGCCCGAAAATTTAGCAAGTACAAGAAATTTGAAAATTGTACGTAATTTCACGGTAGTGCTTATGGTCAATACCGTTTTTCGGCTTCAGAGCTACTTTCTTGACTGTATTTTGAGTTGAGCAGTTGGCGCGACTTCAGTTCTAGCCTATTAAGTCAAATCTTGTGTGCTTCCTCCATGGTAACATAGCTGCCCGAGGTCGCAAAGTTAGCAAGTACAAGAAATTTGAAAATTGTACGTAATTGCACAGTAGTGCTTATGGTCGAACCCGTTTCTCAGCTTCAGAGCTACTTTCTTGACTGTATTTTGAGTTAAGCAGTTGGCGCGACTTCAGTTCTAGCCTATAAAGTCAAATGTTGTGTGGTTCCTCCATGGTAACATAGCTGCCCGAGCCCGCAAAGTTAGCAAGTACAAGAAATTTGAAAATTGTACGTAATTGCACAGTAGTGTTTATGGTCGATCCCGTTTCTCAGCTTCAGAGCTACTTTCTTGACTGTATTTTGAGTTAAGCAGTTGGCGCGACATCAGTTCTAGCCTATAAAGTCAAATCTTGTGTGCTTCCCCCATGGTAACATAGCTGCCCGAGGTCGCAAAGTTAGCAAGTACAAGAAATTTGAAAATTGTACGTAATTGCACAGTAGTGCTTATGGTCGGACCCGTTTCTCAGCTTCAGAGCTACTTTCTTGACTGTATTTTGAGTTAAGCAGTTGGCGCGACTTCAGTTCTAGCCTATAAAGTCAAATGTTGTGTGGTTCCTCCATGGTAACATAGCTGCCCGAGGTCGCAAAGTTAGCAAGTACAAGAAATTTGAAAATTATACGTAATTTCACATTAGTGCTTATGGTCGATCCCGGTTCTCAGCTTCAGAGCTACTTTCTTGACTGTATTTTGAGTTAAGCAGTTGGCACGACTTCAGTTCTAGCCTATAAAGTCAAATGTTGTGTGGTTCCTCCATGGTAACATAGCTGCCCGAGGTCGCAAAGTTAGCAAGTACAAGAAATTTGAAAATTGTACTTAATTTCACGGTAGTGCTTATGGTCGATGCCGTTTCTCGGCTTCAGAGCTACTTTCTTGACTGTATTTTGAGTTAAGCAGTTGGCGCGACTTCAGTTCTAGCATATAAAGTCAAATCTTGTGTGGTTCCTCTATGGTAACATAGCTGCCCGAGCCCGCAAAGTTAGCAAGTACAAGAAATTTGAAAATTGTACGTAATTGCACAGTAGTGCTTATGGTCGAACCCGTTTCTCGGCTTCAGAGCTACTTTCTTGACTGTATTTTGAGTTAAGCAGTTCTGCCTTAAAAGTCAAATCTTGTGTGATTCCTCCATGGTAACATAGCTGCCCGAGATCGCAAAGTTAGCAAGTACAAGAAATATGAAAATTGTACGTAATTTCACGGTAGTGCTTATGGTCGATCCCGTTTCTCAGCTTCAGAGCTACTTTCTTGACTGTATGTTGAGTTAAGCAGTTGGCGCGACTTCAGTTCTAGCCTTAAAAGTCAAATCTTGTGTGATTCCTCCATGGTAACATAGCTGCCCGAGGTCGCAAAGTTAGCAAGTACAAGAAATTTGAAAATTGTACGTAATTTCACGGTAGTGCTTATGGTCGATGCCGTTTCTCGGTTTCAGAGCTACTTTCTTGACTGTATGTTGAGTTAAGCAGTTGGCGCGACTTCAGTTCTAGCCTATAAAGTCAAATCTTGTGTGGTTCATCCATGGTAACATAGCTGCCCGAGCCCGCAAATTTAGCAAGTACAAGAAATTTGAAAATTGTACGTAATTTCACGGTAGTGCTTATGGTCGATGCCGTTTGTCGGCTTCAGAGCTGCTTTCTTGACTGTATTTTGAGTTAAGCAGTTGGCGCGATTTCAGTTCTAGCCTTAAAAGTCAAATCTTGTGTGATTCCTCCATGGTAACATAGCTGCCCGAGGTCACAAAGTTCGCAAGTACAAGAAATTTGAAAATTGTACGTAATTGCACAGTAGTGCTTATGGTCGAACCCGTTTCTCAGCTTCAGAGCTACTTTCTTGACTGTATTTTGAGTTAAGCAGTTGGCGCGACTTCAGTTCTAGCCTATAAAGTCAAATCTTGTGTGGTTCCTCGATGGTAACATAGCTGCCCGAGCCCGCAAAGTTAGCAAGTACAAGAAATTTGAAAATTGTACGTAATTTCACGGTAGTGCTTATGGTCGATCCCGTTTCTGGGCTTCAGAGCTACTTTCTTGACTGTATTTTGAGTTAAGCAGTTGGCGCGACTTCGGTTCTAGCCTATAAAGTCAAATCTTGTGTGGTTCCTCCATGGTAACATAGCTGCCCGAGGTCGCAAAGTTAGCAAGTACAAGAAATTTGAAAATTGTACGTAATTGCACAGTAGTGCTTATGGTCGAACCCGTTTCTCAGCTTCAGAGCTACTTTCTTGACTGTATTTTGAGTTTAGCAGTTGGCGCGACTTCAGTTCTAGCCTATAAAGTCAAATCTTGTGTGCTTCCTCCATGGTAACATGGCTGCCCGAGGTCGCAAAGTTAGCAAGTACAAGAAATTTGAAAATTGTACGTAATTTCACATTAGTGCTTATGGTCGATCCCGTTTCTCGGCTTCAGAGCTACTTCCTTGACTGTATTTTGAGTTAAGCAGTTGGCGCGACTTCAGTTCTAGCCTTAAAAGTCAAATCTTGTGTGAGTCCTCCATGGTAACATAGCTGCCCGAGGTCGCAAAGTTAGCAAGTACAAGAAATTTGAAAATTGTACGTAATTTCACGGTAGTGCTTATGGTCGATGCCGTTTCTCGGCTTCAGAGCTACTTTCTTGACTGTATTTTGAGCTAAGCAGTTGGCGCGACTTCAGTTCTAGCCTATAAAGTCAAATCTTGTGTGGTTCCTCCATGGTAACATAGCTGCCCGAGGTCGCAAAGTTAGCAAGTACAAGAAATTTGAAAATTGTACGTAATTGCACAGTAGTGCTTATGGTCGATCCCGTTTCTCGGCTTCAGAGCTACTTTCTTGACTGTATTTTGAGTTAAGTAGTTGGCGCGACTTCAGTTCTAGCCTTAAAAGTCAAATCTTGTGTGAGTCCTCCATGGTAACATAGCTGCCCGAGGTCGCAAAGTTAGCAAGTACAAGAAATTTGAAAATTGTACGTAATTTCACGGTAGTGCTTATGGTCGATGCCGTTTGTCGGCTTCAGAGCTACTTTCTTGACTGTATTTTGAGTTAAGTAGTTGGCGCGACTTCAGTTCTAGCCTTAAAAGTCAAATCTTGTGTGATTCCTCCATGGTAACATAGCTGCCCGAGGTCGCAAAGTTAGCAAGTACAAGAAATTTGAAAATTGTACGTAATTGCACATTAGTGCTTATGGTCGATCCCGTTTCTCAGCTTCAGAGCTACTTTCTTGACTGTATTTTGAGTTAAGCAGTTGGCGCTACTTCAGTTCTAGCCTATAAAGTCAAATCTTGTGTGCTTCCTCCATGGTAACATAGCTGCCCGAAGTCGCAAAATTAGCAAGTACAAGAAATTTGAAAATTGTACGTAATTGCACAGTAGTGCTTATGGTCGAACACGTTTCTCAGCTTCAGAGCTACTTTCTTGATGGTATTTTGAGTTTAGCAGTTGGCGCGACTTCAGTTCTAGCCTATAAAGTCAAATGTTGTGTGGTTCCTCCATGGTAACATAGCTGCCCGAGCCCGCAAAGTTAGCAAGTACAAGAAATTTGAAAATTGTACGTAATTGCACAGTAGTGCTTATGGTCGAACCCGTTTCTCAGCTTCAGAGCTACTTTCTTGACTGTATATTGAGTTAAGCAGTTGGCGCGACTTCAGTTCTAGCCTATAAAGTCAAATCTTGTGTGGTTCCTCCATGGTAACACAGCTGCCCGAGCCCGCAAAGTTAGCAAGTACAAGAAATTTGAAAATTGTACGTAATTTCACGGTAGTGCTTATGGTCGATGCCGTTTCTCGGCTTCAGAGCTACTTTCTTGACTGTATTTTGAGTTAAGCAGTCGGCGCGACTTCAGTTCTAGCCTATAAAGTCAAATCCTGTGTGGTTCCTCCATGGTAACATAGCTGCCCGAGGTCGCAAAGTTAGCAAGTACAAGAAATTTGAAAATTGTACGTAATTTCACATTAGTGCTTATGGTCGATCCCGTTTCTCAGCTTCAGAGCTACTTTCTTGACTGTATTTTGAGTTAAGCAGTTGGCGCGACTTCAGTTCTAGCCTATAAAGTCAAATCTTGTGTGCTTCCTCCATGGTAACATAGCTGCCCGAGGTCGCAAAGTTAGCAAGTACAAGAAATTTGAAAATTGTACGTAATTTCACATTAGTGCTTATGGTCGATCCCGTTTCTCGGCTTCAGAGCTACTTTCTTGACTGTATTTTGAGTTAAGTAGTTGGCGCGACTTCAGTTCTAGGTTTAAAAGTCAAATCTTGTATGATTCCTCCATGGTAACATAGCTGCCCGAGGTCGCAAAGTGAGCAAGTACAAGAAATTTGGAAATTGTGCGTAATTGCATAGTAGTGCTTATGGTCGATGCCGTTTCTCGGCTTCAGAGCTACTTTCTTGACTGTATTTTGAGTTGAGCAGTTGGCGCGACTTCAGTTCTAGCCTATAAAGGCAGATCTTGTGTGATTCCTCCATGGTAACATAGCTGCCCGAGGTCGCAAAGTTAGCAAGTACAAGAAATTTGAAAATTGTACGTAATTGCACAGTAGTGCTTATGGTCGATCCCGTTTCTCAGCTTCAGAGCTACTTTCTTGACTGTATGTTGAGTTAAGCAGTTGGCGCGACTTCAGTTCTAGCCTTAAAAGTCAAATCTTGTGTGATTCCTCCATGGTAACATAGCTGCCCGAGGTCGCAAAGTTAGCAAGTACAAGAAATTTGAAAATTGTACGTAATTTCACGGTAGTGCTTATGGTCGATGCCGTTTCTCGGCTTCAGAGCTACTTTCTTGACTGTATGTTGAGTTAAGCAGTTGGCGCGACTTCAGTTCTAGCCTATAAAGTCAAATCTTGTGTGATTCCTCCATGGTAACATAGCTGCCCGAGGTCGCAAAGTTAGCAAGTACAAGAAATTTGAAAATTGTACGTAATTGCACAGTAGTGCTTATGGTCGAACCCGTTTCTCAGCTTCAGAGCTACTTTCTTGACTGTATTTTGAGTTAAGCAGTTGGCGCGACTTCAGTTCTAGCCTATAAAGTCAAATGTTGTGTTGTTCCTCCATGGTACATAAATAGCCTAAATAGACATAGCTATAAAGTCAAATCTTGTGTGCTTCCTCAATGGTAACATAGCTGCCCGAGGTCGTAAAGTTAGCAAGTACAAGAAATTTGAAAATTGTACGTAATTTCACATTAGTGCTTATGGTCGATCCCGTTTCTCATCTTCAGAGCTACTTTCTTGACTGTATTTTGAGTGAAGCAGTTGGCGCGACTTCAGTTCTAGCCTATAAAGTCAAATGGTGTGTTGTTCCTCCATGGTAACATAGCTGCCCGAGCCCGCAAAGTTAGCAAGTACAAGAAATTTGAAAATTGTACGTAATTTCACGGTAGTGCTTATGGTCGATGCCGTTTCTCGGCTTCAGAGCTACTTTCTTGACTGTATGTTGAGTTAAGCAGTTGGCGCGACTTCAGTTCTTGCCTTAAAAGTCTAATCTTGTGTGATTCCTCCATGGTAACATAGCTGCCCGAGGTCGCAAAGTTAGCAAGTACAAGAAATTTGAAAATTGTACGTAATTGCACAGTAGTGCTTATGGTCGAACCCGTTTCTCAGCTTCAGAGCTACTTTCTTGACTGTATTTTGAGTTAAGCAGTTGGCGCGACTTCAGTTCTAGCCTATAAAGTCAAATGGTGTGTTGTTCCTCCATGGTAACATAGCTGCTCGAGCCCGCAAAGTTAGCAAGTACAAGAAATTTGAAAATTGTACGTAATTTCACGGTAGTGCTTATGGTCGATGCCGTTTCTCGGCTTCAGAGCTACTTTCTTGACTGTATGTTGAGTTAAGCAGTTGGCGCGACTTCAGTTCTAGCCTATAAAGTCAAATCTTGTGTGGTTCCTCCATGGTAACATAGCTGCCCGAGCCCGCAAAGTTAGCAAGTACAAGAAATTTGAAAACTGTACGTAATTTCACGGTAGTGCTTATGGTCGATGCGGTTTCTCGGCTTCAGAGCTACTTTCTTGACTGTATGTTGAGTTAAGCAGTTGGCGCGACTTCAGTTCTAGCCTATAAAGTCAAATCTTGTGTGGTTCCTCCATGGTAACATAGCTGCCCGAGCCCGCAAATTTAGCAAGTACAAGAAATTTGAAAATTGTACGTAATTTCACGGTAGTGCTTATGGTCGATGCCGTTTCTCGGCTTCAGAGCTACTTTCTTGACTGTATTTTGAGTTAAGCAGTTGGCGCGACTTCAGTTCTAGCCTTAAAAGTCTAATCTTGTGTGATTCCTCCATGGTAACATAGCTGCCCGAGGTCGCAAAGTTAGCAAGTACAAGAAATTTGAAAATTGTACGTAATTGCACAGTAGTGCTTATGGTCGAACCCGTTTCTCAGCTTCAGAGCTACTTTCTTGACTGTATTTTGAGTTAAGCAGTTGGCGCGACTTCAGTTCTAGCCTATAAAGTCAAATGGTGTGTTGTTCCTCCATGGTAACATAGCTGCCCGAGCCCGCAAAGTTAGCAAGTACAAGAAATTTGAAAATTGTACGTAATTTCACGGTAGTGCTTATGGTCGATGCCGTTTCTCGGCTTCAGAGCTACTTTCTTGACTGTATGTTGAGTTAAGCAGATGGCGCGACTTCAGTTCTAAACTTGTTCTGAGATGAGGCGATCTCAGAAGAAAAATTCAATTATTAGTTTTTACAGCAACGACTGTTACACTTTATTTCAGTGGACTGTATGCACAACAAAGAAAAAACCGAGAGAGCTTTCCCCGTAAGTGGTAGCAGCCTTATATATCATTGAATTCGGATGTAATTGCCCTAGGTCAATGTCATTATTTTGGCAACATGTTGCCGACTGTGACAATGTCCCAGGGCGAGGATGAGAGCGACTATTATGCGATTTATGCACGTAATCTGTCTCGTTTTAATATCAATCCTTATGTTAAGATGGCAGAATGAGATAGATTGCGTGCTTACATATGCTATTTGTTGCCTTATACATGACGTTTAGTTTACTATGTATTTACATTGGTGAGTATTTACAATTACAATGTGTTTACATTTTAGGTGTGACGTTTTGCGGGTTGGTGATTGTTTACATTTTGATGTTAATTTTCATGTTTACATTTTGATGTTTTATAATTGAAATTGTTTTGTTGGGGCTGAGTCCCAACATACTCCCGGCCTCTCAACTGAAAGTTTGTTATTTTTTGTGTGTCGAGGGCTGGTGATGAATCTGCAAGGTTTTGTGTTGATGTCGCCGTGGCCGTCGTCGTGTTGTCATCGGCTGCATGACCTTATTTCTGCGTTCGGTTGTCGACCCCTTGTCTTCCTTCGATTTCCAGATGTGTACCGAAGATCCTTGTGGTTTTTTCTCGTTTGCGTGTGATGTGGTAATAAAATAATAAAAAACGCATTAGTTTTTTGTGTATAATAATAAATTATTATTAATAAATTAATAATAGTTATCTGCAGGCGGGTTGAGTGGGCCAAATGATTCGACTGGTGCCTATAACTTCGATAAGTTAGATGGTGATGGTTCATTTAACTGTTGGGTTTATTTTTTGTTTTAGTTCATAGTTTATTCTACATTCATTAAGGTATTCGTGTTTGATTTCGTTACGAATCGGTCGACGCATTCGAACACGGCAAGGGAGAAAGCTTCGCGATCGGACGTTTCAAAACTGAGTTTTTCGTTTTTATGGTCACCACGCGCGTCAGACCATCCGAGCCCGTATGCAGTTCTAACACTCGCGCTAGTAACCAGGCCGAAGGTGGAAGGTTGTCTTCTTTGACAATTACGATGTCTCCGACCTTGAGATTTGGTTTCTGTTGCAGCCATTTTGGACGTTGCTGAAGAAGATGTAAGTACGATGTGCTCCATTGTGACCAGAAGTCTTGAGTGAGGCGTTGAAGGTATTTCCATCTATCTAGATTGTTGATGTTCTTCTCTTGTAGATTCCTGTCGGGATGCCTATGTAGTGCTGACCCAATGAGGAAGTGTCCAGGTGTTAAGACTGAAAGATCGGCGGGATCTGACGTCATTGGACAAAGGGGTCTTGAATTCAGACACGCCTCAATCTGAGCGAGCAGGGTCGCATATTCCTCGAATGTTAACTTGGATGCGCCAATAGTTCGTTTCAAATGATGCTTAATGGACTTAACTCCAGCTTCCCAAAGGCCTCCAAAGTGTGGAGATGATGGAGGGTTAAAATGCCATTTGGTGTTTTGCGACGCAAGGGTTTTGGCAACTTCTGACGACCATTCAGTCGTTATGAATTTGCTATCTTTATGCAACTCATTGCTTGCTCCCTTAAAATTTGTCCCACAGTCACTGAATATGTTTGCGCACATTCCTCTTCTTGCCGTAAATCTTCGGAATGCGGCAATGAAGCTTGCTGCACTGAGGTCACTTACTAGTTCTATATGGATTGCCTTGGTAGCTAGACAAATGAATATGGCTATATATCCCTTTGTGGTTTTGTTACACCTACCCTTCCATAATTTGATGTCTATGGGACCAGCATAATCGACTCCAGTGTTGGTAAAGGGTCTAGAGATGATAACTCTTTCTGCAGGAAGGCTTCCCATAAGTTGTTGTTGCATTTTGGCGTGGTACCGATGACATCGAACACATTTATAAATTGTCGTTTTTACCAGTCTTTTTAAATTGGTGATCCAATATGTGTTACGAACCTCAGCCATCATTAATTGTTGTCCTCCGTGAAGGGTCTTTTGATGGATGTCGCTGACAATGAGTTTTGCCACTGTGTGTGAATCCTTGAGTATTAAGGGGTGGCGTTGGTTAAACGGTATTGTCGCATTAACTAAGCGACCTCCCACACGTAATAGGTCGTCACCATCGAGAAACGGATTCAAGTTGAGAATTCCGCTTTTCTTGGAGATGGTTCCCCTTTCTTTCAGTGCCTTGATTTCGTCAGCAAACTGTTCAATTTGCACAATTTTGATGACTTGATTGTGGGCTGCAATTAGCTCATCGGGACATAGTGGCTGAGTATCCAATGGTGCTCGCTTGTTAGGATGTCTTAAATTGTGGATATATCGTCGCCATATGGCTATGCAGCGAACAATGAGCTGAAAAGTAGAACATCTTTGAAGCAATGAATCAACAATAGTGGAGTGCTTCGGAAGAATTTGTAAGTATATGTTTAAACCGTTGTTTATCAATTTCTGATCTTTGTCCTTTCTTATGTTTTTCTTAGTTTCCAAAGCTGTTTCCATGGGAGCTGAATTTGACCATTCATTTGATGAAAAACTTCGAAGAAAACTGGGACCGTGCCACCACATTTGATTTTTGCAGAGTTCTTCTGGTGACACTCCTCGTGAAGCACAATCTGCGGGATTATCCTTAGAGCTTACGTGCCGCCAGGCGTTTGGGTTGGACAACCGTTGTATTTCGCTGACACGGTTCGCTACAAAGGTAGTTCGAATTGACGGATTTCCCTTAATCCATGCTAGTGTTATCATGGAATCCGACCATGCAAAAATGTCAACCTCATCGAACTGCATAGCCTTCGTAATGCGATGCAATAGTTTTGCTAAAAGTACTGCTGCACAAAGTTCCAGACGTGGCAAGGAGATACTTTTAACCGCAGATGGACTTACTCGTGTCTTTGATGCTAATAGGCTTATGTTCTCCCGCTCATTTGTTACAATTCGTGCATACACAACAGCTGCATATGCTCGCTCGGATGCATCGCTGAACCCATGTAGTTGCACCTGAGCGGCCGTTTCAAATTGTATCCAACGAGGGATTTGGAAAACTTCGAGATTCGACAAACCATTACGTAGCTCTAACCATTGGTTCTCAATGTCTCGAGGGATGACTTCATCCCATGAGAGTTCTCTTAGCCACAGCTGTTGAAGGATTAACTTTGCCCTGACAATACATGGAGAGATCCACCCCAAGGGATCAAAGAGTCGCGCTATGTCTGTGAGTACTGTTCGTTTCGTATGTATAGGTATTTCAGGTAAGTTTATTTTGAATTTGAAAACATCCCTTGCTGGATGCCATTGGATTCCCAGTGTCTTAATCGAGTCTGGTGAATCGAACTTGAGAGGTAGATTTATTTCTCTTTCATTTTCAGGGACCTGTTCCAAGACCTTCTGAGAATTGCTAATCCATTTCCGAAGATTAAATCCAGCCGAACTTAAGACGTCGCGAATGTCGGACTGCAGTTTGATTGCGTCGGCTTCATTATCGGATCCATAAATGAAATCATCCACGTAGAATCCTTCCGTGAGCGCCTTGGCTACATGAGGATATTTGCCTTCAACATCGGCTGCCAACTGATGGAGTGTTCGCACTGCCAGATAGGGAGCTGAAGCTGTGCCGAATGTGACTGTTCTCAGTGCGAATGTTTTGATAGGGTTATTAGGGGTTTCTCTCCATAAAATAAGTTGATATGGGGTATCTCCTGGTGATATCCATATCTGTCTATACATTTTATTTATATCGGCAGCGAATGCAACTCTAAATTTTCTCCATTTAGCGATTAGGTCTATGATGTCTGGTTGTAGTCGTGGGCCTACCATCAAGTGATCGTTTAAAGACGTTCCACTGGAGGCCTTACACGATGCGTCGAAAACCACACGCAATTTGGTCGTTGTGCTTGACTCTTTAAACACTGCATGGTGTGGTAGAAAATAATGGTTGCTTACGGTCAGTTGAGCCTCTTCGTTGATCTCCTTCATATGACCTAATGTTTTATATTCATTTATGCATTCATGATATGCGATTCGTAACCCTTCATTCGCTGTTAACCGTCTTTCAATCTGATAAAATCTAGCCAATGCTGCGTTTTTTGAATTGCCAAGAGATGGTCGTATACCATTCTTAAAGGGCAATTTCACCATATATCGACCGTCTTTGCCTCGCTGCACGGTTTGCTGATAGTGTAGTTCGCAATTTTCTTCTTCTTGTGTGAGTTTCCTGTCGTCGAAACTTTCTTCTATTTCCCAAAATTTCTTCAGTTCCTCCAAACAGTTGAAATGGGTTTGAACTCTTACCTGTTTGGGCTTGGTTGTAGTTGAATTACCTATGTTTCCCGTGAGTATCCATCCTAGCTCCGTCATCTGTGCTATGGGGGAACCTTCTTTACCCTTTATTAAGCCTTCCAGGATAACAGATGAATAAACATCGGCTCCTAATAGGATATCAATCTTCCCAGGGAGGAAATAAGAAGGATCAGCCAGAGGTAGTTTGCTAAGATGTTTCCACCTACTGGTTTGCACCCGATGGGTTGGTAACATTGATGTTAATTGGGGAAAGACATACGCCCTGACATCGAGACTAAATTCTGCGTTCGTCAATGAGCCTAAACTGAACTCAACTTGATGATGAGAAAGCCCAGTAGGTGTTTGACCTAGGCCCGTGACACATGCTGATGTTTTGTGTCTTTTTAGTCTTAGCAGTTGAGTCGCATTCTCTGATATGAATGTAGCTTCAGAGCCAGGGTCTACTAGCGCCCTAAATACGTGGTACGTTCCATTCGAAGCAAAAATCTTTACCAGTGCGGTGGCTAATAGGGCCTTAGATCGCATTTGGTTGAAATGCGAGTTAACTGATACAGTTTGCGATGTGGAGGGCCCTTGGAAGTCACTATGTGCATTAGTTGCCGATTCATAGTGATTTGTGTTTTGAGTAAAGTGGTTGTACGTGTTGGGTTGAGTATTGTTTTGTCGTGGAACTTGATGTTCAACATGTAACATCGTGTGATGCTTAAGGCCGCATTTGTAACATCGGTTACTGCTGCTACAACTTGATGCGTGATGATCGTAACCTAAGCAATTAGCACAAATAGAATGCCTTTTGATGGTATCAGATCGTGCCTTCGCATCCATCCTTAAAAACTGTTTGCAATGCCTAATGCCGTGCGAAGCCCTGCACAGCCGACAAAGAAATTTTTTATTTAATTGTTGAGAATTTAAATGAAATGCCCTAGCCGATGGTTTTCGAAAAGAGAACGATGTTCCTTGTAGTTTCGAACTAGTGTTAATTTCAGAAATGTTTTCCAATGAGCTGAACCTAGCCTCTATAAAAGATAAAAATGTTTTCCATTCTGGTAGAGCTTTGGATGTCCCTAGTTTAGCTTCCCAATCCCTTTGTGTTTGCGGAGGGAGTTCATGGAAAATAATGTATATGAGGATGGCGTCCCAGGTGTCTACAGGGATCTTAAGGTTAGCAAGGGCGTGGAAACACTCTGCACTCGTATCGTGCAATGATTTTAATGAAGCCGCGGATTCATGGGTGAGTTTTTCTTGTTCTATTAGGATCTTTAGTTGTGTATTAACTAATTTTCGTTTATTTTCGAATCTTTCAGTTAAAATATTCCTCGCTGATATATAATTTCTTCCGTCAAGAGGAAGGTGCTGAATTAACCGCGCGGCTTCATCAGTCACCGAGTTCTTAAGATGTTGCAGTTTCTGAACATCAGATAAATCTGAGTTCTGATCTATTAAATTTTCAAATAGATTGTGAAACTCGCACCAATCTTCGAACTTTCCCGAAAACGGTTTAATTTGAATGCGGGGAAGTCTTATTTCGGACCCACATGATCTAGAGATATTTAAATGACTAACATCTAATGACGAACGGGTTTGGTCGGCGAATTTCTCTAGGTCATCGTCTATAAGCCCACTAAATTTGAAATAAACTCGCTTTATTTTCGCGAATGTTTCGTCCTCTATATATTTATCTTTCAACTGATCCGGTGCACTGCTTATAATTGCCCCGTGTTGAGTTTTCGCGCGTTTATAAGTTTCTTCGATATCGGTTAAGCATGCTTTCACATATCCCCTTGACTTTCGCGCCGCGGTCGAGTTTAAAAATTCGTCAAACTCCACTTGCAATTCTTTTAAAATTGTATCTTGTAGTTCAATGTTCTTAGCTAGTTTGGCCATTATACAATAATTTGAACACAGTATTTTAATTGGATAAAAGGGTTCTATTGTTTTGTATTACGATTTGCATATACATATATGTATTACTTCACTATTGGATTATTTATTCCAAACACTTTTATTATTATAATAAGTATTTTTGTAATATATATTTTTTTTTTAATGTAAATGTATATTTTATTAAATGAAGGGTGGAAGGTATTAAATGAGGTGAAATTCCTACCTTAAGCAAATTTGGAATCCTAACTGATTCCCAGTGATGTCCGTTTGGTTTCCTTGTAGCGGATTCTTCCAACCGTTCCAGCTTCGATTCCGTTTGTGCTCCGTTGGCCTTTCTTGCATGCACTGCTATGTGTACAGAATTATCCTCTTTGATTGTCTATTTTATCACTATTTTTTTTTTTATATATCACTGGCTATATCCAAACTAACTAATTAAATTTGGTATTTTAAAGTACTTAAAGTGGCTCGAAGGACCATGTTCTGAGATGAGGCGATCTCAGAAGAAAAATTCAATTATTAGTTTTTACAGCAACGACTGTTACACTTTATTTCAGTGGACTGTATGCACAACAAAGAAAAAACCGAGAGAGCTTTCCCCGTAAGTGGTAGCAGCCTTATATATCATTGAATTCGGATGTAATTGCCCTAGGTCAATGTCATTATTTTGGCAACATGTTGCCGACTGTGACAATGTCCCAGGGCGAGGATGAGAGCGACTATTATGCGATTTATGCACGTAATCTGTCTCGTTTTAATATCAATCCTTATGTTAAGATGGCAGAATGAGATAGATTGCGTGCTTACATATGCTATTTGTTGCCTTATACATGACGTTTAGTTTACTATGTATTTACATTGGTGAGTATTTACAATTACAATGTGTTTACATTTTAGGTGTGACGTTTTGCGGGTTGGTGATTGTTTACATTTTGATGTTAATTTTCATGTTTACATTTTGATGTTTTATAATTGAAATTGTTTTGTTGGGGCTGAGTCCCAACAAAACTATAAAGTCAAATCTTGTGTTGTTCCTCCATGGTAACATAGCTGCCCGAGCCCGCAAAGTTAGCAAGTACAAGAAATTTGAAAATTGTACGTAATTTCACGGTAGTGCTTAGGGTCGATGCGGTTTCTCGGCTTCAGAGCTACTTTCTTGACTGTATTTTGAGTTAAGCAGTTGGCGCGACTTCAGTTCTAGCCTATAAAGTCAAATCTTGTGTGCTTCCTCCATGGTAACATAGCTGCCCGAGGTCGCAAAATTAGCAAGTACAAGAAATTTGAAAATTGTACGTAATTGCACAGTAGTGCTTATGGTCGAACCCGTTTCTCAGCTTCAGAGCTACTTTCTTGACTGTATTTTGAGTTTAGCAGTCGGCGCGACTTCAGTTCTAGCCTATAAAGTCAAATCTTGTGTGCTTCCTCCATGGTAACATGGCTGCCCGAGGTCGCAAAGTTAGCAAGTACAAGAAATTTGAAAATTGTACGTAATTTCACATTAGTGCTTATGGTCGATCCCGTTTCTCGGCTTCAGAGCTACTTCCTTGACTGTATTTTGAGTTAAGCAGTTGGCGCGACTTCAGTTCTAGCCTTAAAAATCAAATCTTGTGTGAGTCCTCCATGGTAACATAGCTGCCCAAGGTCGCAAAGTTAGCAAGTACAAGAAATTTGAAAATTGTACGTAATTTCACGGTAGTGCTTATGGTCGATGCCGTTTCTCGGCTTCAGAGCTACTTTCTTGACTGTATTTTGAGTTAAGCAGTTGGCGCGACTTCAGTTCTAGCCTATAAAGTCAAATCTTGTGTGGTTCCTCCATGGTAACATAGCTGCCCGAGGTCGCAAAGTTAGCAAGTACAAGAAATTTGAAAATTGTACGTAATTGCACAGTAGTGCTTATGGTCGATCCCGTTTCTCGGCTTCAGAGCTACTTTCTTGACTGTATTTTGAGTTAAGCAGTTGGCGCGACTTCAGTTCTAGCCTATAAAGTCAAATGTTGTGTGGTTCCTCCATGGTAACATAGCTGCCCGAGGTCGCAAAGTTAGCAAGTACAAGAAATTTGAAAATTGTACGTAATTTCACATTAGTGCTTATGGTCGATCCCGATTCTCAGCTTCAGAGCTACTTTCTTGACTGTATTTTGAGTTAGGCAGTTGGCGCGACTTCAGTTCTAGCCTATAAAGACAAATCTTGTGTGGTTCCTCCATGGTAACATAGCTGCCCGAGGCCGCAAAGTTAGCAAGTACAAGAAATTTGAAAATTGTACTTAATTTCACGGTAGTGCTTATGGTCGATGCCGTTTCTCGGCTTCAGAGCTACTTTCTTGACTGTATTTTGAGTTAAGCAGTTGGCGCGACTTCAGTTCTAGCCTTAAAAGTCAAATCTTGTGTGCTTCCTCCATGGTAACATACCTGCCCGAGCCCGAAAATTTAGCAAGTACAAGAAATTTGAAAATTGTACGTAATTGCACAGTAGTGCTTATGGTCGGACCCGTTTCTCAGCTTCAGAGCTACTTTCTTGACTGTATTTTGAGTTAAGCAGTTGGCGCGACCTCAGTTCTAGCCTATAAAGTCAAATGTTGTGTGGTTCATCCATGGTAACATAGCTGCCCGAGGTCGCAAAGTTAGCAAGTACAAGAAATTTGAAAATTATACGTAATTTCACATTAGTGCTTATGGTCGATCCCGGTTCTCAGCTTCAGAGCTACTTTCTTGACTGTATTTTGAGCTAGGCAGTTGGCGCGACTTCAGTTCTAGCCTATAAAGACAAATCTTGTGTGGTTCCTCCATGGTAACATAGCTGCCCGAGCCCGAAAATTTAGCAAGTACAAGAAATTTGAAAATTGTACGTAATTTCACATTAGTGCTTATGGTCGATCCCGGTTCTCAGCTTCAGAGCTACTTTCTTGACTGTATTTTGAGTTAAGCAGTTGGCGCGACATCAGTTCTAGCCTATAAAGTCAAATCTTGTGTGCTTCCCCCATGGTAACATAGCTGCCCGAGGTCGCAAAGTTAGCAAGTACAAGAAATTTGAAAATTGTACGTAATTGCACGGTAGTGCTTATGGTCGATGCCGTTTCTCGGCTTCAGAGCTGCTTTCTTGACTGTATTTTGAGTTAAGCAGTTGGCGCGACTTCAGTTCTAGCCTTAAAAGTCAAATCTTGTGTGATTCCTCCATGGTAACATAGCTGCCCGAGGTCACAAAGTTAGCAAGTACAAGAAATTTGAAAATTGTACGTAATTGCACAGTAGTGCTTATGGTCGAACCCGTTTCTCAGCTTCAGAGCTACTTTCTTGACTGTATTTTGAGTTAAGCAGTTGGCGCGACTTCAGTTCTAGCCTATAAAGTCAAATGGTGTGTTGTTCCTCCATGGTAACATAGCTGCCCGAGCCCGCAAAGTTAGCAAGTACAAGAAATTTGAAAATTGTACGTAATTTCACGGTAGTGCTTATGGTCGATGCCGTTTCTCGGCTTCAGAGCTGCTTTCTTGACTGTATTTTGAGTTAAGCAGTTGGCGCGACTTCAGTTCTAGCCTTAAAAGTCAAATCTTGTGTGATTCCTCCATGGTAACATAGCTGCCCGAGGTCGCAAAGTTAGCAAGTACAAGAAATTTGAAAATTGTACGTAATTGCACGGTAGTGCTTATGGTCGATGCCGTTTCTCGGCTTCAGAGCTGCTTTCTTGACTGTATTTTGAGTTAAGCAGTTGGCGCGACTTCAGTTCTAGCCTTAAAAGTCAAATCTTGTGTGATTCCTCCATGGTAACATAGCTGCCCGAGGTCGCAAAGTTAGCAAGTACAAGAAATTTGAAAATTGTACGTAATTTCACATTAGTGCTTATGGTCGATCCCGGTTCTCAGCTTCAGAGCTACTTTCTTGACTGTATGTTGAGCTAAGCAGTTGGCGCGACTTCAGTTCTAGCCTATAAAGTCAAATCTTGTGTGGTTCCTCCATGGTAACATAGCTGCCCGAGCCCGAAAATTTAGCAAGTACAAGAAATTTGAAAATTGTACGTAATTGCACAGTAGTGTTTATGGTCGATCCCGTTTCTCAGCTTCAGAGCTACTTTCTTGACTGTATTTTGAGTTAAGCAGTTGGCGCGACATCAGTTCTAGCCTATAAAGTCAAATCTTGTGTGCTTCCCCCATGGTAACATAGCTGCCCGAGGTCGCAAAGTTAGCAAGTACAAGAAATTTGAAAATTGTACGTAATTGCACAGTAGTGCTTATGGTCGGACCCGTTTCTCAGCTTCAGAGCTACTTTCTTGACTGTATTTTGAGTTAAGCAGTTGGCGCGACTTCAGTTCTAGCCTATAAAGTCAAATCTTGTGTGGTTCCTCCATGGTAACATAGCTGCCCGAGCCCGAAAATTTAGCAAGTACAAGAAATTTGAAAATTGTACGTAATTGCACAGTAGTGTTTATGGTCGATCCCGTTTCTCAGCTTCAGAGCTACTTTCTTGACTGTATTTTGAGTTAAGCAGTTGGCGCGACATCAGTTCTAGCCTATAAAGTCAAATCTTGTGTGCTTCCCCCATGGTAACATAGCTGCCCGAGGTCGCAAAGTTAGCAAGTACAAGAAATTTGAAAATTGTACGTAATTGCACAGTAGTGCTTATGGTCGGACCCGTTTCTCAGCTTCAGAGCTACTTTCTTGACTGTATTTTGAGTTAAGCAGTTGGCGCGACCTCAGTTCTAGCCTATAAAGTCAAATGTTGTGTGGTTCCTCCATGGTAACATAGCTGCCCGAGGTCGCAAAGTTAGCAAGTACAAGAAATTTGAAAATTATACGTAATTTCACATTAGTGCTTATGGTCGATCCCGGTTCTCAGCTTCAGAGCTACTTTCTTGACTGTATTTTGAGCTAGGCAGTTGGCGCGACTTCAGTTCTAGCCTATAAAGACAAATCTTGTGTGGTTCCTCCATGGTAACATAGCTGCCCGAGGCCGCAAAGTTAGCAAGTACAAGAAATTTGAAAATTGTACTTAATTTCACGGTAGTGCTTATGGTCGATGCCGTTTCTCGGCTTCAGAGCTACTTTCTTGACTGTATTTTGAGTTAAGCAGTTGGCGCGACTTCAGTTCTAGCATATAAAGTCAAATCTTGTGTGGATCCTCTATGGTAACATAGCTGCCCGAGCCCGCAAAGTTAGCAAGTACAAGAAATTTGAAAATTGTACGTAATTGCACAGTAGTGCTTATGGTCGAACCCGTTTCTCAGCTTCAGAGCTACTTTCTTGACTGTATTTTGAGTTAAGCAGTTGGCGCGACTTCAGTTCTAGCCTTAAAAGTCAAATCTTGTGTGATTCCTCCATGGTAACATAGCTGCCCGAGGCCGCAAAGTTAGCAAGTACAAGAAATTTGAAAATTGTACGTAATTGCACAGTAGTGCTTATGGTCGAACCCGTTTCTCAGCTTCAGAGCTACTTTCTTGACTGTATTTTGAGTTAAGCAGTTGGCGTGACTACAGTTCTAGCCTTAAAAGTCAAATCTTGTGTGATTCCTCCATGGTAACATAGCTGCCCGAGGTCGCAAAGTTAGCAAGTACAAGAAATTTGAAAATTGTACGTAATTTCACGGTAGTGCTTATGGTCGATGCCGTTTCTCGGTTTCAGAGCTACTTTCTTGACTGTATGTTGAGTTAAGCAGTTGGCGCGACTTCAGTTCTAGCCTATAAAGTCAAATCTTGTGTGGTTCCTCCATGGTAACATAGCTGCCCGAGCCCGCAAATTTAGCAAGTACAAGAAATTTGAAAATTGTACGTAATTTCACGGTAGTGCTTATGGTCGATGCCGTTTGTCGGCTTCAGAGCTGCTTTCTTGACTGTATTTTGAGTTAAGCAGTTGGCGCGACTTCAGTTCTAGCCTTAAAAGTCAAATCTTGTGTGATTCCTCCATGGTAACATAGCTGCCCGAGGTCACAAAGTTAGCAAGTACAAGAAATTTGAAAATTGTACGTAATTGCACAGTAGTGCTTATGGTCGAACCCGTTTCTCAGCTTCAGAGCTACTTTCTTGACTGTATTTTGAGTTAAGCAGTTGGCGCGACTTCAGTTCTAGCCTATAAAGTCAAATGGTGTGTTGTTCCTCCATGGTAACATAGCTGCCCGAGCCCGCAAAGTTAGCAAGTACAAGAAATTTGAAAATTGTACGTAATTTCACGGTAGTGCTTATGGTCGATGCCGTTTCTCGGCTTCAGAGCTACTTTCTTGACTGTATGTTGAGTTAAGCAGTTGGCGCGACTTCAGTTCTAGCCTTAAAAGTCTAATCTTGTGTGATTCCTCCATTGTAACATAGCTGCCCGAGGTCGCAAAGTTAGCAAGTACAAGAAATTTGAAAATTGTACGTAATTGCACAGTAGTGCTTATGGTCGAACCCGTTTCTCAGCTTCAGAGCTACTTTCTTGACTGTATTTTGAGTTAAGCAGTTGGCGCGACTTCAGTTCTAGCCTATAAAGTCAAATGGTGTGTTGTTCCTCCATGGTAACATAGCTGCCCGAGCCCGCAAAGTTAGCAAGTACAAGAAATTTGAAAATTGTACGTAATTTCACGGTAGTGCTTATGGTCGATGCCGTTTCTCGGCTTCAGAGCTACTTTCTTGACTGTATGTTGAGTTAAGCAGTTGGCGCGACTTCAGTTCTAGCCTATAAAGTCAAATCTTGTGTGGTTCCTCCATGGTAACATAGCTGCCCGAGCCCGCAAAGTTAGCAAGTACAAGAAATTTGAAAACTGTACGTAATTTCACGGTAGTGCTTATGGTCGATGCGGTTTCTCGGCTTCAGAGCTACTTTCTTGACTGTATGTTGAGTTAAGCAGTTGGCGCTACTTCAGTTCTAGCCTATAAAGTCAAATCTTGTGTGGTGCCTCCATGGTAACATAGCTGCCCGAGCCCGCAAATTTAGCAAGTACAAGAAATTTGAAAATTGTACGTAATTTCACGGTAGTGCTTATGGTCGATGCCGTTTCTCGGCTTCAGAGCTACTTTCTTGACTGTATTTTGAGTTAAGCAGTTGGCGCGACTTCAGTTCTAGCCTTAAAAGTCTAATCTTGTGTGATTCCTCCATGGTAACATAGCTGCCCGAGGTCGCAAAGTTAGCAAGTACAAGAAATTTGAAAATTGTACGTAATTGCACAGTAGTGCTTATGGTCGAACCCGTTTCTCAGCTTCAGAGCTACTTTCTTGACTGTATTTTGAGTTAAGCAGTTGGCGCGACTTCAGTTCTAGCCTATAAAGTCAAATGGTGTGTTGTTCCTCCATGGTAACATAGCTGCCCGAGCCCGCAAAGTTAGCAAGTACAAGAAATTTGAAGATAGTACGTAATTTCACGGTAGTGCTTATGGTCGATGCCGTTTCTCGGCTTCAGAGCTACTTTCTTGACTGTATGTTGAGTTAAGCAGTTGGCGCGACTTCAGTTCTAACCTATAAAGTCAAATCTTGTGTTGTTCCTCCATGGTAACATAGCTGCCCGAGCCCGCAAAGTTAGCAAGTACAAGAAATTTGAAAATTGTACGTAATTTCACGGTAGTGCTTATGGTCGATGCCGTTTCTCGGCTTCAGAGCTACTTTCTTGACTGTATTTTGAGTTAAGCAGTTGGCGCGACTTCAGTTCTAGCCTATAAAGTCAAATCTTGTGTGCTTCCTCCATGGTAACATAGCTGCCCGAGGTCGCAAAATTAGCAAGTACAAGAAATTTGAAAATTGTACGTAATTGCACAGTAGTGCTTATGGTCGATCCCGTTTCTCGGCTTCAGAGCTACTTTCTTGACTGTATTTTGAGTTAAGCAGTTGGCGCGACTTCAGTTCTAGCCTTAAAAGTCAAATCTTGTGTGATTCCTCCATGGTAACATAGCTGCCCGAGGTCACAAAGTTAGCAAGTACAAGAAATTTGAAAATTGTACGTAATTGCACAGTAGTGCTTATGGTCGAACCCGTTTCTCAGCTTCAGAGCTACTTTCTTGACTGTATTTTGAGTTAAGCAGTTGGCGCGACTTCAGTTCTAGCCTATAAAGTCAAATGTTGTGTGGTTCCTCCGTGGTAACATAGCTGCCCGAGCCCGCAAAGTTAGCAAGTACAAGAAATTTGAAAATTGTACGTAATTTCACGGTAGTGCTTATGGTCGATCCCGTTTCTCGGCTTCAGAGCTACTTTCTTGACTGTATTTTGAGTTAAGCAATTGGCGCGACTTCAGTTCTAGCCTATAAAGTCAAATGTTGTGTGGTTCCTCCATGGTAACATAGCTGCCCGAGGTCGCAAAGTTAGCAAGTACAAGAAATTTGAAAATTGTACGTAATTGCACAGTAGTGCTTATGGTCGAACCCGTTTCTCAGCTTCAGAGCTACTTTCTTGACTGTATTTTGAGTTTAGCAGTTGGCGCGACTTCAGTTCTAGCCTATAAAGTCAAATCTTGTGTGCTTCCTCCATGGTAACATGGCTGCCCGAGGTCGCAAAGTTAGCAAGTACAAGAAATTTGAAAATTGTACGTAATTTCACATTAGTGCTTATGGTCGATCCCGTTTCTCGGCTTCAGAGCTACTTCCTTGACTGTATTTTGAGTTAAGCAGTTGGCGCGACTTCAGTTCTAGCCTTAAAAATCAAATCTTGTGTGAGTCCTCCATGGTAACATAGCTGCCCGAGGTCGCAAAGTTAGCAAGTACAAGAAATTTGAAAATTGTACGTAATTTCACGGTAGTGCTTATGGTCGATGCCGTTTCTCGGCTTCAGAGCTACTTTCTTGACTGTATTTTGAGTTAAGCAGTTGGCGCGACTTCAGTTCTAGGTTTAAAAGTCAAATCTTGTATGATTCCTCCATGGTAACATAGCTGCCCGAGGTCGCAAAGTGAGCAAGTACAAGAAATTTGGAAATTGTACGTAATTGCACAGTAGTGCTTATGGTCGATGCCGTTTCTCGGCTTCAGAGCTACTTTCTTGACTGTATTTTGAGTTGAGCAGTTGGCGCGACTTCAGTTCTAGCCTATAAAGTCAGATCTTGTGTGATTCCTCCATGGTAACATAGCTGCCCGAGGTCGCAAAGTTAGCAAGTACAAGAAATTTGAAAATTGTACGTAATTGCACAGTAGTGCTTATGGTCGATCCCGTTTCTCAGCTTCAGAGCTACTTTCTTGACTGTATGTTGAGTTAAGCAGTTGGCGCGACTTCAGTTCTAGCCTTAAAAGTCAAATCTTGTGTGATTCCTCCATGGTAACATAGCTGCCCGAGGTCCCAAAGTTAGCAAGTACAAGAAATTTGAAAATTGTATGTAATTTCACGGTAGTGCTTATGGTCGATCCCGTTTCTCAGCTTCAGAGCTACTTTCTTGACTGTATGTTGAGTTAAGCAGTTGGCGCGACTTCAGTTCTAGCCTTAAAAGTCAAATCTTGTGTGATTCCTCCATGGTAACATAGCTGCCCGAGGTCGCAAAGTTAGCAAGTACAAGAAATTTGAAAATTGTACGTAATTTCACGGTAGTGCTTATGGTCGAACCCGTTTCTCAGCTTCAGAGCTACTTTCTTGACTGTATTTTGAGTTAAGCAGTTGGCGCGACTTCAGTTCTAGCCTATAAAGTCAAATGGTGTGTTGTTCCTCCATGGTAACATAGCTGCCCGAGCCCGCAAAGTTAGCAAGTACAAGAAATTTGAAAATTGTACGTAATTTCACGGTAGTGCTTATGGTCGATGCCGTTTCTCGGCTTCAGAGCTACTTTCTTGACTGTATGTTGAGTTAAGCAGTTGGCGCGACTTCAGTTCTAGCGTTAAAAGTCAAATCTTGTGTGATTCCTCCATGGTAACATAGCTGCCCGAGGTCGCAAAGTTAGCAAGTACAAGAAATTTGAAAATTGTACGTAATTGCACATTAGTGCTTATGGTCGATCCCGTTTCTCAGCTTCAGAGCTACTTTCTTGACTGTATTTTGAGTTAAGCAGTTGGCGCGACTTCAGTTCTAGCCTATAAAGTGAAATCTTGTGTGCTTCCTCCATGGTAACATAGCTGCCCGAAGTCGCAAAATTAGCAAGTACAAGAAATTTGAAAATTGTACGTAATTGCACAGTAGTGCTTATGGTCGAACACGTTTCTCAGCTTCAGAGCTACTTTCTTGACTGTATTTTGAGTTAAGCAGTTGGCGCGACTTCAGTTCTAGCCTATAAAGTCAAATGGTGTGTTGTTCCTCCATGGTAACATAGCTGCCCGAGCCCGCAAAGTTAGCAAGTACAAGAAATTTGAAAATTGTACGTAATTGCACAGTAGTGCTTATGGTCGAACCCGTTTCTCAGCTTCAGAGCTACTTTCTTGACTGTATATTGAGTTAAGCAGTTGGCGCGACTTCAGTTCTAGCCTATAAAGTCAAATCTTGTGTGGTTCCTCCATGGTAACACAGCTGCCCGAGCCCGCAAAGTTAGCAAGTACAAGAAATTTGGAAATTGTACGTAATTGCACTGTAGTGCTTATGGTCGATGCCGTTTCTCGGCTTCAGAGCTACTTTCTTGACTGTATGTTGAGTTAAGCAGTTGGCGCGACTTCAGTTCCAGCCTATAAAGTCAAATCTTGTGTGGTTCCTCCATGGTAACATAGCTGCCCGAGGTCGCAAAGTTAGCAAGTACAAGAAATTTGAAAATTGTACGTAATTGCACAGTAGTGCTTATGGTCGATCCCGTTTCTCAGCTTCAGAGCTACTTTCTTGACTGTATTTTGAGTTAAGCAGTTGGCGCGACTTCAGTTCTAGCCTATAAAGTCAAATCTTGTGTGCTTCCTCCATGGTAACATAGCTGCCCGAGGTCGCAAAGTTAGCAAGTACAAGAAATTTGAAAATTGTACGTAATTTCACATTAGTGCTTATGGTCGATCCCGTTTCTCGGCTTCAGAGCTACTTTCTTGACTGTATTTTGAGTTAAGTAGTTGGCGCGACTTCAGTTCTAGGTTTAAAAGTCAAATCTTGTATGATTCCTCCATGGTAACATAGCTGCCCGAGGTCGCAAAGTGAGCAAGTACAAGAAATTTGGAAATTGTACGTAATTGCACAGTAGTGCTTATGGTCGATGCCGTTTCTCGGCTTCAGAGCTACTTTCTTGACTGTATTTTGAGTTGAGCAGTTGGCGCGACTTCAGTTCTAGCCTATAAAGTCAGATCTTGTGTGATTCCTCCATGGTAACTTAGCTGCCCGAGGTCGCAAAGTTAGCAAGTACAAGAAATTTGAAAATTGTACGTAATTGCACAGTAGTGCTTATGGTCGATCCCGTTTCTCAGCTTCAGAGCTACTTTCTTGACTGTATGTTGAGTTAAGCAGTTGGCGCGACTTCAGTTCTAGCCTTAAAAGTCAAATCTTGTGTGATTCCTCCATGGTAACATAGCTGCCCGAGGTCCCAAAGTTAGCAAGTACAAGAAATTTGAAAATTGTATGTAATTTCACGGTAGTGCTTATGGTCGATCCCGTTTCTCAGCTTCAGAGCTACTTTCTTGACTGTATGTTGAGTTAAGCAGTTGGCGCGACTTCAGTTCTAGCCTTAAAAGTAAAATCTTGTGTGATTCCTCCATGGTAACATAGCTGCCCGAGGTCGCAAAGTTAGCAAGTACAAGAAATTTGAAAATTGTACGTAATTTCACGGTAGTGCTTATGGTCGATGCCGTTTCTCGGCTTCAGAGCTACTTTCTTGACTGTATGTTGAGTTAAGCAGTTGGCGCGACTTCAGTTCTAGCCTATAAAGTCAAATCTTGTGTGATTCCTCCATGGTAACATAGCTGCCCGAGGTCGCAAAGTTAGCAAGTACAAGAAATTTGAAAATTGTACGTAATTGCACAGTAGTGCTTATGGTCGAACCCGTTTCTCAGCTTCAGAGCTACTTTCTTGACTGTATTTTGAGTTAAGCAGTTGGCGCGACTTCAGTTCTAGCCTATAAAGTCAAATGTTGTGTTGTTCCTCCATGGTACATAAATAGCCTAAATAGACATAGCTATAAAGTCAAATCTTGTGTGCTTCCTCAATGGTAACATAGCTGCCCGAGGTCGCAAAGTTAGCAAGTACAAGAAATTTGAAAATTGTACGTAATTTCACGGTAGTGCTTATGGTCGATGCCGTTTCTCGGCTTCAGAGCTACTTTCTTGACTGTATGTTGAGTTAAGCAGTTGGCGCGACTTCAGTTCTAGCCTATAAAGTCAAATCTTGTGTGATTCCTCCATGGTAACATAGCTGCCCGAGGTCGCAAAGTTAGCAAGTACAAGAAATTTGAAAATTGTACGTAATTGCACAGTAGTGCTTATGGTCGAACCCGTTTCTCAGCTTCAGAGCTACTTTCTTGACTGTATTTTGAGTTAAGCAGTTGGCGCGACTTCAGTTCTAGCCTATAAAGTCAAATGTTGTGTTGTTCCTCCATGGTACATAAATAGCCTAAATAGACATAGCTATAAAGTCAAATGGTGTGTTGTTCCTCCATGGTAACATAGCTGCCCGAGCCCGCAAAGTTAGCAAGTACAAGAAATTTGAAAATTGTACGTAATTTCACGGTAGTGCTTATGGTCGATGCCGTTTCTCGGCTTCAGAGCTACTTTCTTGACTGTATTTTGAGTGAAGCAGTTGGCGCGACTTCAGTTCTAGCCTATAAAGTCAAATGGTGTGTTGTTCCTCCATAGTAACATAGCTGCCCGAGGTCGCAAAGTTAGCAAGTACAAGAAATTTGAAAATTGTACGTAATTGCACAGTAGTGCTTATGGTCGAACCCGTTTCTCAGCTTCAGAGCTACTTTCTTGACTGTATTTTGAGTTAAGCAGTTGGCGCGACTTCAGTTCTAGCCTATAAAGTCAAATGGTGTGTTGTTCCTCCATGGTAACATAGCTGCCCGAGCCCGCAAAGTTAGCAAGTACAAGAAATTTGAAAATTGTACGTAATTTCACGGTAGTGCTTATGGTCGATGCCGTTTCTCGGCTTCAGAGCTACTTTCTTGACTGTATGTTGAGTTAAGCAGTTGGCGCGACTTCAGTTCTAGCGTTAAAAGTCAAATCTTGTGTGATTCCTCCATGGTAACATAGCTGCCCGAGGTCGCAAAGTTAGCAAGTACAAGAAATTTGAAAATTGTACGTAATTGCACATTAGTGCTTATGGTCGATCCCGTTTCTCAGCTTCAGAGCTACTTTCTTGACTGTATTTTGAGTTAAGCAGTTGGCGCGACTTCAGTTCTAGCCTATAAAGTCAAATCTTGTGTGCTTCCTCCATGGTAACATAGCTGCCCGAAGTCGCAAAATTAGCAAGTACAAGAAATTTGAAAATTGTACGTAATTGCACAGTAGTGCTTATGGTCGAACACGTTTCTCAGCTTCAGAGCTACTTTCTTGACTGTATTTTGAGTTAAGCAGTTGGCGCGACTTCAGTTCTAGCCTATAAAGTCAAATGGTGTGTTGTTCCTCCATGGTAACATAGCTGCCGGAGGTCGTAAAGTTAGCAAGTACAAGAAATTTGAAAATTGTACGTAATTTCACATTAGTGCTTATGGTCGATCCCGTTTCTCATCTTCAGAGCTACTTTCTTGACTGTATTTTGAGTGAAGCAGTTGGCGCGACTTCAGTTCTAGCCTATAAAGTCAAATGGTGTGTTGTTCCTCCATGGTAACATAGCTGCCCGAGCCCGCAAAGTTAGCAAGTACAAGAAATTTGAAAATTGTATGTAATTTCACGGTAGTGCTTATGGTCGATCCCGTTTCTCAGCTTCAGAGCTACTTTCTTGACTGTATGTTGAGTTAAGCAGTTGGCGCGACTTCAGTTCTAGCCTTAAAAGTAAAATCTTGTGTGATTCCTCCATGGTAACATAGCTGCCCGAGGTCGCAAAGTTAGCAAGTACAAGAAATTTGAAAATTGTACGTAATTTCACGGTAGTGCTTATGGTCGATGCCGTTTCTCGGCTTCAGAGCTACTTTCTTGACTGTATGTTGAGTTAAGCAGTTGGCGCGACTTCAGTTCTAGCCTATAAAGTCAAATCTTGTGTGATTCCTCCATGGTAACATAGCTGCCCGAGGTCGCAAAGTTAGCAAGTACAAGAAATTTGAAAATTGTACGTAATTGCACAGTAGTGCTTATGGTCGAACCCGTTTCTCAGCTTCAGAGCTACTTTCTTGACTGTATTTTGAGTTAAGCAGTTGGCGCGACTTCAGTTCTAGCCTATAAAGTCAAATGTTGTGTTGTTCCTCCATGGTACATAAATAGCCTAAATAGACATAGCTATAAAGTCAAATCTTGTGTGCTTCCTCAATGGTAACATAGCTGCCGGAGGTCGTAAAGTTAGCAAGTACAAGAAATTTGAAAATTGTACGTAATTTCACATTAGTGCTTATGGTCGATCCCGTTTCTCATCTTCAGAGCTACTTTCTTGACTGTATTTTGAGTGAAGCAGTTGGCGCGACTTCAGTTCTAGCCTATAAAGTCAAATGGTGTGTTGTTCCTCCATAGTAACATAGCTGCCCGAGCCCGCAAAGTTAGCAAGTACAAGAAATTTGAAAATTGTACGTAATTTCACGGTAGTGCTTATGGTCGATGCCGTTTCTCGGCTTCAGAGCTACTTTCTTGACTGTATGTTGAGTTAAGCAGTTGGCGCGACTTCAGTTCTAGCCTATAAAGTCAAATCTTGTGTGGTTCCTCCATGGTAACATAGCTGCCCGAGCCCGCAAAGTTAGCAAGTACAAGAAATTTGAAAACTGTACGTAATTTCACGGTAGTGCTTATGGTCGATGCGGTTTCTCGGCTTCAGAGCTACTTTCTTGACTGTATGTTGAGTTAAGCAGTTGGCGCTACTTCAGTTCTAGCCTATAAAGTCAAATCTTGTGTGGTGCCTCCATGGTAACATAGCTGCCCGAGCCCGCAAATTTAGCAAGTACAAGAAATTTGAAAATTGTACGTAATTTCACGGTAGTGCTTATGGTCGATGCCGTTTCTCGGCTTCAGAGCTACTTTCTTGACTGTATTTTGAGTTAAGCAGTTGGCGCGACTTCAGTTCTAGCCTTAAAAGTCTAATCTTGTGTGATTCCTCCATGGTAACATAGCTGCCCGAGGTCGCAAAGTTAGCAAGTACAAGAAATTTGAAAATTGTACGTAATTGCACAGTAGTGCTTATGGTCGAACCCGTTTCTCAGCTTCAGAGCTACTTTCTTGACTGTATTTTGAGTTAAGCAGTTGGCGCGACTTCAGTTCTAGCCTATAAAGTCAAATGGTGTGTTGTTCCTCCATGGTAACATAGCTGCCCGAGCCCGCAAAGTTAGCAAGTACAAGAAATTTGAAAATTGTACGTAATTTCACGGTAGTGCTTATGGTCGATGCCGTTTCTCGGCTTCAGAGCTACTTTCTTGACTGTATGTTGAGTTAAGCAGTTGGCGCGACTTCAGTTCTAACCTATAAAGTCAAATCTTGTGTTGTTCCTCCATGGTAACATAGCTGCCCGAGCCCGCAAAGTTAGCAAGTACAAGAAATTTGAAAATTGTACGTAATTTCACGGTAGTGCTTATGGTCGATGCCGTTTCTCGGCTTCAGAGCTACTTTCTTGACTGTATTTTGAGTTAAGCAGTTGGCGCGACTTCAGTTCTAGCCTATAAAGTCAAATCTTGTGTGCTTCCTCCATGGTAACATAGCTGCCCGAGGTCGCAAAATTAGCAAGTACAAGAAATTTGAAAATTGTACGTAATTGCACAGTAGTGCTTATGGTCGATCCCGTTTCTCGGCTTCAGAGCTACTTTCTTGACTGTATTTTGAGTTAAGCAGTTGGCGCGACTTCAGTTCTAGCCTTAAATGTCAAATCTTGTGTGATTCCTCCATGGTAACATAGCTGCCCGAGGTCACAAAGTTAGCAAGTACAAGAAATTTGAAAATTGTACGTAATTGCACAGTAGTGCTTATGGTCGAACCCGTTTCTCAGCTTCAGAGCTACTTTCTTGACTGTATTTTGAGTTAAGCAGTTGGCGCGACTTCAGTTCTAGCCTATAAAGGCAAATGTTGTGTGGTTCCTCCATGGTAACATAGCTGCCCGAGCCCGCAAAGTTAGCAAGTACAAGAAATTTGAAAATTGTACGTAATTTCACGGTAGTGCTTATGGTCGATCCCGTTTCTCGGCTTCAGAGCTACTTTCTTGACTGTATTTTGAGTTAAGCAATTGGCGCGACTTCAGTTCTAGCCTATAAAGTCAAATGTTGTGTGGTTCCTCCATGGTAACATAGCTGCCCGAGGTCGCAAAGTTAGCAAGTACAAGAAATTTGAAAATTGTACGTAATTGCACAGTAGTGCTTATGGTCGAACCCGTTTCTCAGCTTCAGAGCTACTTTCTTGACTGTATTTTGAGTTTAGCAGTTGGCGCGACTTCAGTTCTAGCCTATAAAGTCAAATCTTGTGTGCTTCCTCCATGGTAACATGGCTGCCCGAGGTCGCAAAGTTAGCAAGTACAAGAAATTTGAAAATTGTACGTAATTTCACATTAGTGCTTATGGTCGATCCCGTTTCTCGGCTTCAGAGCTACTTCCTTGACTGTATTTTGAGTTAAGCAGTTGGCGCGACTTCAGTTCTAGCCTTAAAAATCAAATCTTGTGTGAGTCCTCCATGGTAACATAGCTGCCCGAGGTCGCAAAGTTAGCAAGTACAAGAAATTTGAAAATTGTACGTAATTTCACGGTAGTGCTTATGGTCGATGCCGTTTCTCGGCTTCAGAGCTACTTTCTTGACTGTATTTTGAGTTAAGCAGTTGGCGCGACTTCAGTTCTAGCCTATAAAGTCAAATCTTGTGTGGTTCCTCCATGGTAACATAGCTGCCCGAGGTCGCAAAGTTAGCAAGTACAAGAAATTTGAAATTTGTACGTAATTGCACAGTAGTGCTTATGGTCGATCCCGTTTCTCGGCTTCAGAGCTACTTTCTTGACTGCATTTTGAGTTAAGTAGTTGGCGCGACTTCAGTTCTAGCCTTTAAAGTCAAATCTTGTGTGAGTCCTCCATGGTAACATAGCTGCCCGAGGTCGCAAAGTTAGCAAGTACAAGAAATTTGAAAATTGTACGTAATTTCACGGTAGTGCTTATGGTCGATGCCGTTTGTCGGCTTCAGAGCTACTTTCTTGACTGTATTTTGAGTTAAGTAGTTGGCGCGACTTCAGTTCTAGCCTTAAAAGTCAAATCTTGTGTGATTCCTCCATGGTAACATAGCTGCCCGAGGTCGCAAAGTTAGCAAGTACAAGAAATTTGAAAATTGTACGTAATTGCACATTAGTGCTTATGGTCGATCCCGTTTCTCAGCTTCAGAGCTACTTTCTTGACTGTATTTTGAGTTAAGCAGTTGGCGCGACTTCAGTTCTAGCCTATAAAGTCAAATCTTGTGTGCTTCCTCCATGGTAACATAGCTGCCCGAAGTCGCAAAGTTAGCAAGTACAAGAAATTTGAAAATTGTACGTAATTGCACAGTAGTGCTTATGGTCGAACACGTTTCTCAGCTTCAGAGCTACTTTCTTGACTGTATTTTGAGTTTAGCAGTTGGCGCGACTTCAGTCCTAGCCTATAAAGTCAAATGTTGTGTGGTTCCTATATGGTAACATAGCTGCCCGAGCCCGCAAAGTAAGCAAGTACAAGAAATTTGAAAATTGTACGTAATTGCACAGTAGTGCTTATGGTCGAACCCGTTTCTCAGCTTCAGAGCTACTTTCTTGACTGTATTTTGAGTTAAGCAGTTGGCGCGACTTCAGTTCTAGCCTGTAAAGTCAAATGTTGTGTGGTTCCTCCATGGTAACATAGCTGCCCGAGCCCGCAAAGTTAGCAAGTACAAGAAATTTGAAAATTGTACGTAATTTCACATTAGTGCTTATGGTCGATCCCGTTTCTCGGCTTCAGAGCTACTTCCTTGACTGTATTTTGAGTTAAGTAGTTGGCGCGATTTCAGTTCTAGCCTTAAAAGTCAAATCTTGTGTGAGTCCTCCATGGTAACATAGCTGCCCGAGGTCGCAAAGTTAGCAAGTACAAGAAATTTGAAAATTGTACGTAATTTCACGGTAGTGCTTATGGTCGATGCCGTTTGTCGGCTTCAGAGCTACTTTCTTGACTGTATTTTGAGTTAAGTAGTTGGCGCGACTTCAGTTCTAGCCTTAAAAGTCAAATCTTGTGTGATTCCTCCATGGTAACATAGCTGCCCGAGGTCGCAAAGTTAGCAAGTACAAGAAATTTGAAAATTGTACGTAATTGCACATTAGTGCTTATGGTCGATCCCGTTTCTCAGCTTCAGAGCTACTTTCTTGACTGTATTTTGAGTTAAGCAGTTGGCGCGACTTCAGTTCTAGCCTATAAAGTCAAATCTTGTGTGCTTCCTCCATGGTAACATAGCTACCCGAAGTCGCAAAGTTAGCAAGTACAAGAAATTTGAAAATTGTACGTAATTGCACAGTAGTGCTTATGGTCGAACACGTTTCTCAGCTTCAGAGCTACTTTCTTGACTGTATTTTGAGTTTAGCAGTTGGCGCGACTTCAGTTCTAGCCTATAAAGTCAAATGTTGTGTGGTTCCTCCATGGTAACATAGCTGCCCGAGCCCGCAAAGTTAGCAAGTACAAGAAATTTGAAAATTGTACGTAATTGCACAGTAGTGCTTATGGTCGAACCCGTTTCTCAGCTTCAGAGCTACTTTCTTGACTGTATATTGAGTTAAGCAGTTGGCGCGACTTCAGTTCCAGCCTATAAAGTCAAATCTTGTGTGGTTCCTCCATGGTAACACAGCTGCCCGAGCCCGCAAAGTTAGCAAGTACAAGAAATTTGAAAATTGTACGTAATTTCACGGTAGTGCTTATGGTCGATGCCGTTTCTCGGCTTCAGAGATACTTTCTTGACTGTATTTTGAGTTAAGCAGTCGGCGCGACTTCAGTTCTAGCCTATAAAGTCAAATCCTGTGTGGTTCCTCCATGGTAACATAGCTGCCCGAGGTCGCAAAGTTAGCAAGTACAAGAAATTTGAAAATTGTACGTAATTTCACATTAGTGCTTATGGTCGATCCCGTTTCTCAGCTTCAGAGCTACTTTCTTGACTGTATTTTGACTTAAGCAGTTGGCGCGACTTCAGTTCTAGCCTATAAAGTCAAATCTTGTGTGGTTCCTCCATGGTAACATAGCTGCCCGAGCCCGCAAAGTTAGCAAGTACAAGAAATTTGAAAATTGTACGTAATTGCACAGTAGTGCTTATGGTCGAACCCGTTTCTCAGCTTCAGAGCTACTTCTTGACTGTATTTTGAGTTTAGCAGTTGGCGCGACTTCAGTTCTAGCCTATAAAGTCAAATCTTGTGTGCTTCCTCCATGGTAACATAGCTGCCCGAGGTCGCAAAGTTAGCAAGTACAAGAAATTTGAAAATTGTACGTAATTTCACATTAGTGCTTCTGGTCGATCCCGTTTCTCGGCTTCAGAGCTACTTTCTTGACTGTATTTTGAGTTAAGTAGTTGGCGCGACTTCAGTTCTAGGTTCAAAAGTCAAATCTTGTATGATTCCTCCATGGTAACATAGCTGCCCGAGGTCGCAAAATGAGCAAGTACAAGAAATTTGGAAATTGTACGTAATTGCACAGTAGTGCTTATGATCGATCCCGTTTCTCAGCTTCAGAGCTACTTTCTTGACTGTATGTTGAGTTAAGCAGTTGGCGCGACTTCAGTTCTAGCCTTAAAAGTCAAATCTTGTGTGATTCCTCCATGGTAACATAGCTGCCCGAGGTCGCAAAGTTAGCAAGTACAAGAAATTTGAAAATTGTACGTAATTGCACAGTAGTGCTTATGGTCGATCCCGTTTCTCAGCTTCAGAGCTACTTTCTTGACTGTATGTTGAGTTGAGCAGTTGGCGCGACTTCAGTTCTAGCCTTAGAAGTCAAATCTTGTGTGATTCCTCCATGGTAACATAGCTGCCCGAGGTCGCAAAGTTAGCAAGTACAAGAAATTTGAAAATTGTACGTAATTGCACAGTAGTGCTTATGGTCGAACCCGTTTCTCAGCTTCAGAGCTACTTTCTTGACTGTATTTTGAGTTAAGCAGTTGGCGCGACTTCAGTTCTAGCCTTAAAAGTCAAATCTTGTGTGATTCCTCCATGGTAACATAGCTGCCCGAGGTCGCAAAGTTAGCAAGTACAAGAAATTTGAAAATTGTACGTAATTGCACAGTAGTGCTTATGGTCGATCCCGTTTCTCAGCTTCAGAGCTACTTTCTTGACTGTATGTTGAGTTAAGCAGTTGGCGCGACTTCAGTTCTAGCCTTAAAAGTCAAATCTTGTGTGATTCCTCCATGGTAACATAGCTGCCCGAGGTCGCAAAGTTAGCAAGTACAAGAAATTTGAAAATTGTACATAATTTCACGGTAGTGCTTATGGTCGATCCCGTTTCTCAGCTTCAGAGCTACTTTCTTGACTGTATGTTGAGTTAAGCAGTTGGCGCGACTTCAGTTCTAGCCTTAAAAGTCAAATCTTGTGTGATTCCTCCATGGTAACATAGCTGCCCGAGGTCGCAAAGTTAGCAAGTACAAGAAATTTGAAAATTGTACGTAATTTCACGGTAGTGCTTATGGTCGATGCCGTTTCTCGGCTTCAGAGCTACTTTCTTGACTGTATGTTGAGTTAAGCAGTTGGCGCGACTTCAGTTCTAGCCTATAAAGTCAAATCTTGTGTGATTCCTCCATGGTAACATAGCTGCCCGAGGTCGCAAAATTAGCAAGTACAAGAAATTTGAAAATTGTACGTAATTGCACAGTAGTGCTTATGGTCGAACCCGTTTCTCAGCTTCAGAGCTACTTTCTTGACTGTATTTTGAGTTAAGCAGTTGGCGCGACTTCAGTTCTAGCCTATAAAGCCAAATGTTGTGTTGTTCCTCCATGGTACATAAATAGCCTAAATAGACATAGCTATAAAGTCAAATCTTGTGTGCTTCCTCAATGGTAACATAGCTGCCCGAGGTCGCAAAGTTAGCAAGTACAAGAAATTTGAAAATTGTACGTAATTTCACATTAGTGCTTATGGTCGATCCCGTTTCTCATCTTCAGAGCTACTTTCTTGACTGTATTTTGAGTTAAGCAGTTGGCGCGACTTCAGTTCTAGCCTATAAAGTCAAATCTTGTGTGCTTCCTCAATGGTAACATAGCTGCCCGAGGTCGCAAAGTTAGCAAGTACAAGAAATTTGAAAATTGTACGTAATTGCACAGTAGTGCTTATGGTCGAACCCGTTTCTCAGCTTCAGAGCTACTTTCTTGACTGTATTTTGAGTTAAGCAGTTGGCGCGACTTCAGTTCTAGCCTATAAAGTCAAATCTTGTGTGGTTCCTCCATGGTAACATAGCTGCCCGAGCCCGCAAAGTTAGCAAGTACAAGAAATTTGAAAATTGTACGTAATTGCACAGTAGTGCTTATGGTCGATGCCGTTTCTCGGCTTCAGAGCTACTTTCTTGACTGTATTTTGAGTTGAGCAGTTGGCGCGACTTCATTTCTAGCCTATAAAGTCAAATCTTGTGTGATTCCTCCATGGTAACATAGCTGCCCGAGGTCGCAAAATTAGCAAGTACAAGAAATTTGGAAATTGTACGTAATTGCACAGTAGTGCTTATGGTCGATGCCGTTTCTCGGCTTCAGAGCTACTTTCTTGACTGTATTTTGAGTTGAGCAGTTGGCGCGACTTCAGTTCCAGCCTATTAAGTCAAATCTTGTGTGGTTCCTCCATGGTAACATAGCTGCCCGAGCCCGCAAAGTTAGCAAGTACAAGAAATTTGAAAATTGTACGTAATTGCACAGTAGTGCTTATGGTCGATCCCGTTTCTCAGCTTCAGAGCTACTTTCTTGACTGTATGTTGAGTTGAGCAGTTGGCGCGACTTCAGTTCTAGCCTTAAAAGTCAAATCTTGTGTGATTCCTCCATGGTAACATAGCTGCCCGAGGTCGCAAAGTTAGCAAGTACAAGAAATTTGAAAATTGTACGTAATTTCACGGTAGTGCTTATGGTCGATCCCGTTTCTTAGCTTCAGAGCTACTTTCTTGACTGTATGTTGAGTTAAGCAGTTGGCGCGACTTCAGTTCTAGCCTTAAAAGTCAAATCTTGTGTGATTCCTCCATGGTAACATAGCTGCCCGAGGTCGCAAAGTTAGCAAGTACAAGAAATTTGAAAATTGTACGTAATTGCACAGTAGTGCTTATGGTCGATCCCGTTTCTCAGCTTCAGAGCTACTTTCTTGACTGTATGTTGAGTTAAGCAGTTGGCGCGACTTCAGTTCTAGCCTATAAAGTCAAATCTTGTGTGATTCCTCCATGGTAACATAGCTGCCCGAGGTCGCAAAGTTAGCAAGTACAAGAAATTTGAAAATTGTACGTAATTGCACAGTAGTGCTTATGGTCGAACCCGTTTCTCAGCTTCAGAGCTACTTTCTTGACTGTATTTTGAGTTAAGCAGTTGGCGCGACTTCAGTTCTAGCCTTAAAAGTCAAATCTTGTGTGATTCCTCCATGGTAACATAGCTGCCCGAGGTCGCAAAGTTAGCAAGTACAAGAAATTTGAAAATTGTACGTAATTGCACAGTAGTGCTTATGGTCGATCCCGTTTCTCAGCTTCAGAGCTACTTTCTTGACTGTATGTTGAGTTAAGCAGTTGGCGCGACTTCAGTTCTAGCCTATAAAGTCAAATCTTGTGTGATTCCTCCATGGTAACATAGCTGCCCGAGGTCGCAAAGTTAGCAAGTACAAGAAATTTGAAAATTGTACGTAATTTCACGGTAGTGCTTATGGTGGATGCCGTTTCTCGGCTTCAGAGCTACTTTCTTGACTGTATGTTGAGTTAAGCAGTTGGCGCGACTTCAGTTCTAGCCTATAAAGTCAAATCTTGTGTGATTCCTCCATGGTAACATAGCTGCCCGAGGTCGCAAAGTTAGCAAGTACAAGAAATTTGAAAATTGTACGTAATTGCACAGTAGTGCTTATGGTGGATGCCGTTTCGCGGCTTCAGAGCTACTTTCTTGACTGTATGTTGAGTTAAGCAGTTGGCGCGACTTCAGTTCTAGCCTATAAAGTCAAATCTTGTGTGGTTCCTCCATGGTAACACAGCTGCCCAAGCCCGCAAAGTTAGCAAGTACAAGAAATTTGAAAATTGTACGTAATTTCACGGTAGTGCTTATGGTCGATGCCGTTTCTCGGCTTCAGAGCTTCTTTCTTGACTGTATTTTGAGTTAAGCAGTCGGCGCGACTTCAGTTCTAGCCTATAAAGTCAAATCCTGTGTGGTTCCTCCATGGTAACATAGCTGCCCGAGCCCGCAAAGTTAGCAAGTACAAGAAATTTGAAAATTGTACGTAATTTCACGGTAGTGCTTATGGTCGATGCCGTTTCTCAGCTTCAGAGCTACTTTCTTGACTGTATGTTGAGTTAAGCAGTTGGCGCGACTTCAGTTCTAGCCTATAAAGTCAAATCTTGTGTGATTCCTCCATGGTAACATAGCTGCCCGAGGTCGCAAAGTTAGCAAGTACAAGAAATTTGAAAATTGTACGTAATTGCATAGTAGTGCTTATGGTCGAACCCGATTCTCAGCTTCAGAGCTACTTTCTTGACTGTATTTTGAGTTAAGCAGTTGGCGCGACTTCAGTTCTAGCCTATAAAGTCAAATGTTGTGTTGTTCCTCCATGGTAACATAGCTGCCCGAGGTCGCAAAGTTAGCAAGTACAAGAAATTTGAAAATTGTACGTAATTTCACGGTAGTGCTTATGGTCGATGCCGTTTCTCGGCTTCAGAGCTACTTTCTTGACTGTATGTTGAGTTAAGCAGTTGGCGCGACTTCAGTTCTAGCCTATAAAGTCAAATCTTGTGTGGTTCCTCCATGGTAACATAGCTGCCCGAGCCCGCAAATTTAGCAAGTACAAGAAATTTGAAAATTGTACGTAATTGCACAGTAGTGCTTATGGTCGAACCCGTTTCTCAGCTTCAGAGCTACTTTCTTGACTGTATGTTGAGTTAAGCAGTTGGCGCGACTTCAGTTCTAGCCTATAAAGTCAAATCTTGTGTGGTTCCTCCATGGTAACATAGCTGCCCGAGCCCGCAAAGTTAGCAAGTACAAGAAATTTGAAAATTGTACGTAATTTCACGGTAGTGCTTATGGTCGATGCCGTTTCTCGGCTTCAGAGCTACTTTCTTGCCTGTATGTTGAGTTAAGCAGTTGGCGCGACTTCAGTTCTAGCCTATAAAGTCAAATCTTGTGTGATTCCTCCATGGTAACATAGCTGCCCGAGCCCGCAAAGTTAGCAAGTACAAGAAATTTGAAAATTGTACGTAATTTCACGGTAGTGCTTATGGTCGATGCCGTTTCTCGGCTTCAGAGCTACTTTCTTGACTGTATTTTGAGTTAAGCAGTTGGCGCGACTTCAGTTCTAGCCTATAAAGTCAAATGTTGTTTTGTTCCTCCATGGTAACATAGCTGCCCGAGCCCGCAAAGTTAGCAAGTACAAGAAATTTGAAAATTGTACGTAATTTCACGGTAGTGCTTATGGTCGATGCCGTTTCTCGGCTTAAGAGCTACTTTCTTGCCTGTATGTTGAGTTAAGCAGTTGGCGCGACTTCAGTTCTAGCCTATAAAGTCAAATCTTGTGTGGTTCCTCCATGGTAACATAGCTGCCCGAGCCCGCAAAGTTAGCAAGTACAAGAAATTTGAAAATTGTACGTAATTGCACAGTAGTGCTTATGGTCGATGCCGTTTCTCGGCTTCAGAGCTACTTTCTTGACTGTATTTTGAGTTAAGCAGTTGGCGCGACTTCAGTTCTAGCCTATATAGTCAAATGTTGTGTGGTTCCTCCATGGTAACATAGCTGCCCGAGCCCGCAAAGTTAGCAAGTACAAGAAATTTGAAAATTGTACGTAATTGCACAGTAGTGCTTATGGTCGAACCCGTTTCTCAGCTTCAGAGCTACTTTCTTGACTGTATTTTGAGTTAAGCAGTTGGCGCGACTTCAGTTCTAGCCTATATAGTCAAATGTTGTGTGGTTCCTCCATGGTAACATAGCTGCCCGAGCCCGCAAAGTTAGCAAGTACAAGAAATTTGAAAATTGTACGTAATTGCACAGTAGTGCTTATGGTCGAACACGTTTCTCAGCTTCAGAGCTACTTTCTTGACTGTATTTTGAGTTAAGCAGTTGGCGCGACTTCAGTTCTAGCCTATAAAGTCAAATCTTGTGTGCTTCATCCATGGTAACATAGCTGCCCGAGGTCGCGAAGTTAGCAAGTACAAGAAATTTGAAAATTGTACGTAATTGCACAGTAGTGCTTATGGTCGAACACGTTTCTCAGCTTCAGAGCTACTTTCTTGACTGTATTTTGAGTTAAGCAGTTGGCGCGACTTCAGTTCTAGCCTATATAGTCAAATGTTGTGTGGTTCCTCCATGGTAACATAGCTGCCCGAGCCCGCAAAGTTAGCAAGTACAAGAAATTTGAAAATTGTACGTAATTGCACAGTAGTGCTTATGGTCGAACCCGTTTCTCAGCTTCAGAGCTACTTTCTTGACTGTATGTTGAGTTAAGCAGTTGGCGCGACTTCAGTTCTAGCCTATAAAGTCAAATCTTGTGTGGTTCCTCCATGGTAACATAGCTGCCCGAGCCCGCAAAGTTAGCAAGTACAAGAAATTTGAAAATTGTACGTAATTTCACGGTAGTGCTTATGGTCGATGCCGTTTCTCGGCTTCAGAGCTACTTTCTTGACTGTATTTTGAGTTAAGCAGTTGGCGCGACTTCAGTTCTAGCCTATAAAGTCAAATCTTGTGTGGTTCCTCCATGGTAACATAGCTGCCCGAGCCCGCAAAGTTAGCAAGTACAAGAAATTTGAAAATTGTACGTAATTTCACGGTAGTGCTTATGGTCGATGCCGTTTCTCGGCTTCAGAGCTACTTTCTTGACTGTATGTTGAGTTAAGCAGTTGGCGCCACTTCAGTTCTAGCCTATAAAGTCAAATCTTGTGTGGTTCCTCCATGGTAACATAGCTGCCCGAGCCCGCAAAGTTAGCAAGTACAAGAAATTTGAAAATTGTACGTAATTTCACGGTAGTGCTTATGGTCGATGCCGTTTCTCAGCTTCAGAGCTACTTTCTTGACTGTATGTTGAGTTAAGCAGTTGGCGCGACTTCAGTTCTAGCCTATAAAGTCAAATCTTGTGTGGTTCCTCCATGGTAACATAGCTGTCCGAGCCCGCAAAGTTAGCAAGTACAAGAAATTTGAAAACTGTACGTAATTTCACGGTAGTGCTTATGGTCGATGCCGTTTCTCGGCTTCAGAGCTACTTTCTTGACTGTATGTTGAGCTAAGCAGTTGGCGCGGCTTCAGTTCTAGCCTATAAAGTCAAATCTTGTGTGGTTCCTCCATGGTAACATAGCTGTCCGAGCCCGCAAAGTTAGCAAGTACAAGAAATTTGAAAACTGTACGTAATTTCACGGTAGTGCTTATGGTCGATGCCGTTTCTCGGCTTCAGAGCTACTTTCTTGACTGTATGTTGAGCTAAGCAGTTGGCGCGACTTCAGTTCTAGCCTATAAAGTCAAATCTTGTGTGGTTCCTCCATGGTAACATAGCTGCCCGAGCCCGCAAAGTTAGCAAGTACAAGAAATTTGAAAATTGTACGTAATTGCACAGTAGTGCTTATGGTCGAACCCGTTTCTCAGCTTCAGAGCTACTTCTTGACTGTATTTTGAGTTTAGCAGTTGGCGCGACTTCAGTTCTAGCCTATAAAGTCAAATCTTGTGTGCTTCCTCCATGGTAACATAGCTGCCCGAGGTCGCAAAGTTAGCAAGTACAAGAAATTTGAAAATTGTACGTAATTTCACATTAGTGCTTCTGGTCGATCCCGTTTCTCGGCTTCAGAGCTACTTTCTTGACTGTATTTTGAGTTAAGTAGTTGGCGCGACTTCAGTTCTAGGTTCAAAAGTCAAATCTTGTATGATTCCTCCATGGTAACATAGCTGCCCGAGGTCGCAAAATGAGCAAGTACAAGAAATTTGGAAATTGTACGTAATTGCACAGTAGTGCTTATGATCGATCCCGTTTCTCAGCTTCAGAGCTACTTTCTTGACTGTATGTTGAGTTAAGCAGTTGGCGCGACTTCAGTTCTAGCCTTAAAAGTCAAATCTTGTGTGATTCCTCCATGGTAACATAGCTGCCCGAGGTCGCAAAGTTAGCAAGTACAAGAAATTTGAAAATTGTACGTAATTGCACAGTAGTGCTTATGGTCGATCCCGTTTCTCAGCTTCAGAGCTACTTTCTTGACTGTATGTTGAGTTGAGCAGTTGGCGCGACTTCAGTTCTAGCCTTAGAAGTCAAATCTTGTGTGATTCCTCCATGGTAACATAGCTGCCCGAGGTCGCAAAGTTAGCAAGTACAAGAAATTTGAAAATTGTACGTAATTGCACAGTAGTGCTTATGGTCGAACCCGTTTCTCAGCTTCAGAGCTACTTTCTTGACTGTATTTTGAGTTAAGCAGTTGGCGCGACTTCAGTTCTAGCCTTAAAAGTCAAATCTTGTGTGATTCCTCCATGGTAACATAGCTGCCCGAGGTCGCAAAGTTAGCAAGTACAAGAAATTTGAAAATTGTACGTAATTGCACAGTAGTGCTTATGGTCGATCCCGTTTCTCAGCTTCAGAGCTACTTTCTTGACTGTATGTTGAGTTAAGCAGTTGGCGCGACTTCAGTTCTAGCCTTAAAAGTCAAATCTTGTGTGATTCCTCCATGGTAACATAGCTGCCCGAGGTCGCAAAGTTAGCAAGTACAAGAAATTTGAAAATTGTACATAATTTCACGGTAGTGCTTATGGTCGATCCCGTTTCTCAGCTTCAGAGCTACTTTCTTGACTGTATGTTGAGTTAAGCAGTTGGCGCGACTTCAGTTCTAGCCTTAAAAGTCAAATCTTGTGTGATTCCTCCATGGTAACATAGCTGCCCGAGGTCGCAAAGTTAGCAAGTACAAGAAATTTGAAAATTGTACATAATTTCACGGTAGTGCTTATGGTCGATCCCGTTTCTCAGCTTCAGAGCTACTTTCTTGACTGTATGTTGAGTTAAGCAGTTGGCGCGACTTCAGTTCTAGCCTTAAAAGTCAAATCTTGTGTGATTCCTCCATGGTAACATAGCTGCCCGAGGTCGCAAAGTTAGCAAGTACAAGAAATTTGAAAATTGTACGTAATTTCACGGTAGTGCTTATGGTCGATGCCGTTTCTCGGCTTCAGAGCTTCTTTCTTGACTGTATTTTGAGTTAAGCAGTCGGCGCGACTTCAGTTCTAGCCTATAAAGTCAAATCTTGTGTGATTCCTCCATGGTAACATAGCTGCCCGAGCCCGCAAAGTTAGCAAGTACAAGAAATTTGAAAATTGTACATAATTTCACGGTAGTGCTTATGGTCGATCCCGTTTCTCAGCTTCAGAGCTACTTTCTTGACTGTATGTTGAGTTAAGCAGTTGGCGCGACTTCAGTTCTAGCCTTAAAAGTCAAATCTTGTGTGATTCCTCCATGGTAACATAGCTGCCCGAGGTCGCAAAGTTAGCAAGTACAAGAAATTTGAAAATTGTACGTAATTTCACGGTAGTGCTTATGGTGGATGCCGTTTCGCGGCTTCAGAGCTACTTTCTTGACTGTATGTTGAGTTAAGCAGTTGGCGCGACTTCAGTTCTAGCCTATAAAGTCAAATCTTGTGTGGTTCCTCCATGGTAACACAGCTGCCCAAGCCCGCAAAGTTAGCAAGTACAAGAAATTTGAAAATTGTACGTAATTTCACGGTAGTGCTTATGGTCGATGCCGTTTCTCGGCTTCAGAGCTTCTTTCTTGACTGTATTTTGAGTTAAGCAGTCGGCGCGACTTCAGTTCTAGCCTATAAAGTCAAATCCTGTGTGGTTCCTCCATGGTAACATAGCTGCCCGAGCCCGCAAAGTTAGCAAGTACAAGAAATTTGAAAATTGTACGTAATTTCACGGTAGTGCTTATGGTCGATGCCGTTTCTCAGCTTCAGAGCTACTTTCTTGACTGTATGTTGAGTTAAGCAGTTGGCGCGACTTCAGTTCTAGCCTATAAAGTCAAATCTTGTGTGATTCCTCCATGGTAACATAGCTGCCCGAGGTCGCAAAGTTAGCAAGTACAAGAAATTTGAAAATTGTACGTAATTGCATAGTAGTGCTTATGGTCGAACCCGATTCTCAGCTTCAGAGCTACTTTCTTGACTGTATTTTGAGTTAAGCAGTTGGCGCGACTTCAGTTCTAGCCTATAAAGTCAAATGTTGTGTTGTTCCTCCATGGTAACATAGCTGCCCGAGGTCGCAAAGTTAGCAAGTACAAGAAATTTGAAAATTGTACGTAATTTCACGGTAGTGCTTATGGTCGATGCCGTTTCTCGGCTTCAGAGCTACTTTCTTGACTGTATGTTGAGTTAAGCAGTTGGCGCGACTTCAGTTCTAGCCTATAAAGTCAAATCTTGTGTGGTTCCTCCATGGTAACATAGCTGCCCGAGCCCGCAAATTTAGCAAGTACAAGAAATTTGAAAATTGTACGTAATTGCACAGTAGTGCTTATGGTCGAACCCGTTTCTCAGCTTCAGAGCTACTTTCTTGACTGTATGTTGAGTTAAGCAGTTGGTGCGACTTCAGTTCTAGCCTATAAAGTCAAATCTTGTGTGGTTCCTCCATGGTAACATAGCTGCCCGAGCCCGCAAAGTTAGCAAGTACAAGAAATTTGAAAATTGTACGTAATTTCACGGTAGTGCTTATGGTCGATGCCGTTTCTCGGCTTCAGAGCTACTTTCTTGCCTGTATGTTGAGTTAAGCAGTTGGCGCGACTTCAGTTCTAGCCTATAAAGTCAAATCTTGTGTGATTCCTCCATGGTAACATAGCTGCCCGAGCCCGCAAAGTTAGCAAGTACAAGAAATTTGAAAATTGTACGTAATTTCACGGTAGTGCTTATGGTCGATGCCGTTTCTCGGCTTCAGAGCTACTTTCTTGACTGTATTTTGAGTTAAGCAGTTGGCGCGACTTCAGTTCTAGCCTATAAAGTCAAATGTTGTTTTGTTCCTCCATGGTAACATAGCTGCCCGAGCCCGCAAAGTTAGCAAGTACAAGAAATTTGAAAATTGTACGTAATTTCACGGTAGTGCTTATGGTCGATGCCGTTTCTCGGCTTAAGAGCTACTTTCTTGCCTGTATGTTGAGTTAAGCAGTTGGCGCGACTTCAGTTCTAGCCTATAAAGTCAAATCTTGTGTGGTTCCTCCATGGTAACATAGCTGCCCGAGCCCGCAAAGTTAGCAAGTACAAGAAATTTGAAAATTGTACGTAATTGCACAGTAGTGCTTATGGTCGATGCCGTTTCTCGGCTTCAGAGCTACTTTCTTGACTGTATTTTGAGTTAAGCAGTTGGCGCGACTTCAGTTCTAGCCTATATAGTCAAATGTTGTGTGGTTCCTCCATGGTAACATAGCTGCCCGAGCCCGCAAAGTTAGCAAGTACAAGAAATTTGAAAATTGTACGTAATTGCACAGTAGTGCTTATGGTCGAACCCGTTTCTCAGCTTCAGAGCTACTTTCTTGACTGTATTTTGAGTTAAGCAGTTGGCGCGACTTCAGTTCTAGCCTATATAGTCAAATGTTGTGTGGTTCCTCCATGGTAACATAGCTGCCCGAGCCCGCAAAGTTAGCAAGTACAAGAAATTTGAAAATTGTACGTAATTGCACAGTAGTGCTTATGGTCGAACACGTTTCTCAGCTTCAGAGCTACTTTCTTGACTGTATTTTGAGTTAAGCAGTTGGCGCGACTTCAGTTCTAGCCTATAAAGTCAAATCTTGTGTGCTTCATCCATGGTAACATAGCTGCCCGAGGTCGCGAAGTTAGCAAGTACAAGAAATTTGAAAATTGTACGTAATTGCACAGTAGTGCTTATGGTCGAACACGTTTCTCAGCTTCAGAGCTACTTTCTTGACTGTATTTTGAGTTAAGCAGTTGGCGCGACTTCAGTTCTAGCCTATATAGTCAAATGTTGTGTGGTTCCTCCATGGTAACATAGCTGCCCGAGCCCGCAAAGTTAGCAAGTACAAGAAATTTGAAAATTGTACGTAATTGCACAGTAGTGCTTATGGTCGAACCCGTTTCTCAGCTTCAGAGCTACTTTCTTGACTGTATGTTGAGTTAAGCAGTTGGCGCGACTTCAGTTCTAGCCTATAAAGTCAAATCTTGTGTGGTTCCTCCATGGTAACATAGCTGCCCGAGCCCGCAAAGTTAGCAAGTACAAGAAATTTGAAAATTGTACGTAATTTCACGGTAGTGCTTATGGTCGATGCCGTTTCTCGGCTTCAGAGCTACTTTCTTGACTGTATTTTGAGTTAAGCAGTTGGCGCGACTTCAGTTCTAGCCTATAAAGTCAAATCTTGTGTGGTTCCTCCATGGTAACATAGCTGCCCGAGCCCGCAAAGTTAGCAAGTACAAGAAATTTGAAAATTGTACGTAATTTCACGGTAGTGCTTATGGTCGATGCCGTTTCTCGGCTTCAGAGCTACTTTCTTGACTGTATGTTGAGTTAAGCAGTTGGCGCCACTTCAGTTCTAGCCTATAAAGTCAAATCTTGTGTGGTTCCTCCATGGTAACATAGCTGCCCGAGCCCGCAAAGTTAGCAAGTACAAGAAATTTGAAAATTGTACGTAATTTCACGGTAGTGCTTATGGTCGATGCCGTTTCTCAGCTTCAGAGCTACTTTCTTGACTGTATGTTGAGTTAAGCAGTTGGCGCGACTTCAGTTCTAGCCTATAAAGTCAAATCTTGTGTGGTTCCTCCATGGTAACATAGCTGTCCGAGCCCGCAAAGTTAGCAAGTACAAGAAATTTGAAAACTGTACGTAATTTCACGGTAGTGCTTATGGTCGATGCCGTTTCTCGGCTTCAGAGCTACTTTCTTGACTGTATGTTGAGCTAAGCAGTTGGCGCGGCTTCAGTTCTAGCCTATAAAGTCAAATCTTGTGTGGTTCCTCCATGGTAACATAGCTGTCCGAGCCCGCAAAGTTAGCAAGTACAAGAAATTTGAAAACTGTACGTAATTTCACGGTAGTGCTTATGGTCGATGCCGTTTCTCGGCTTCAGAGCTACTTTCTTGACTGTATGTTGAGCTAAGCAGTTGGCGCGACTTCAGTTCTAGCCTATAAAGTCAAATCTTGTGTGGTTCCTCCATGGTAACATAGCTGCCCGAGCCCGCAAAGTTAGCAAGTACAAGAAATTTGAAAATTGTACGTAATTGCACAGTAGTGCTTATGGTCGAACCCGTTTCTCAGCTTCAGAGCTACTTCTTGACTGTATTTTGAGTTTAGCAGTTGGCGCGACTTCAGTTCTAGCCTATAAAGTCAAATCTTGTGTGCTTCCTCCATGGTAACATAGCTGCCCGAGGTCGCAAAGTTAGCAAGTACAAGAAATTTGAAAATTGTACGTAATTTCACATTAGTGCTTCTGGTCGATCCCGTTTCTCGGCTTCAGAGCTACTTTCTTGACTGTATTTTGAGTTAAGTAGTTGGCGCGACTTCAGTTCTAGGTTCAAAAGTCAAATCTTGTATGATTCCTCCATGGTAACATAGCTGCCCGAGGTCGCAAAATGAGCAAGTACAAGAAATTTGGAAATTGTACGTAATTGCACAGTAGTGCTTATGATCGATCCCGTTTCTCAGCTTCAGAGCTACTTTCTTGACTGTATGTTGAGTTAAGCAGTTGGCGCGACTTCAGTTCTAGCCTTAAAAGTCAAATCTTGTGTGATTCCTCCATGGTAACATAGCTGCCCGAGGTCGCAAAGTTAGCAAGTACAAGAAATTTGAAAATTGTACGTAATTGCACAGTAGTGCTTATGGTCGATCCCGTTTCTCAGCTTCAGAGCTACTTTCTTGACTGTATGTTGAGTTGAGCAGTTGGCGCGACTTCAGTTCTAGCCTTAGAAGTCAAATCTTGTGTGATTCCTCCATGGTAACATAGCTGCCCGAGGTCGCAAAGTTAGCAAGTACAAGAAATTTGAAAATTGTACGTAATTGCACAGTAGTGCTTATGGTCGAACCCGTTTCTCAGCTTCAGAGCTACTTTCTTGACTGTATTTTGAGTTAAGCAGTTGGCGCGACTTCAGTTCTAGCCTTAAAAGTCAAATCTTGTGTGATTCCTCCATGGTAACATAGCTGCCCGAGGTCGCAAAGTTAGCAAGTACAAGAAATTTGAAAATTGTACGTAATTGCACAGTAGTGCTTATGGTCGATCCCGTTTCTCAGCTTCAGAGCTACTTTCTTGACTGTATGTTGAGTTAAGCAGTTGGCGCGACTTCAGTTCTAGCCTTAAAAGTCAAATCTTGTGTGATTCCTCCATGGTAACATAGCTGCCCGAGGTCGCAAAGTTAGCAAGTACAAGAAATTTGAAAATTGTACATAATTTCACGGTAGTGCTTATGGTCGATCCCGTTTCTCAGCTTCAGAGCTACTTTCTTGACTGTATGTTGAGTTAAGCAGTTGGCGCGACTTCAGTTCTAGCCTTAAAAGTCAAATCTTGTGTGATTCCTCCATGGTAACATAGCTGCCCGAGGTCGCAAAGTTAGCAAGTACAAGAAATTTGAAAATTGTACCGTAATTTCACGGTAGTGCTTATGGTCGATGCCGTTTCTCGGCTTCAGAGCTACTTTCTTGCCTGTATGTTGAGTTAAGCAGTTGGCGCGACTTCAGTTCTAGCATATAAAGTCAAATCTTGTGTGGTTCCTCCATGGTAACATAGCTGCCCGAGCCCGGAAAGTTAGCAAGTACAAGAAATTTGAAAATTGTACGTAATTTCACGGTAGTGCTTATGGTCGAACACGTTTCTCAGCTTCAGAGCTACTTTCTTGACTGTATGTTGAGTTAAGCAGTTGGCGCGACTTCAGTTCTAGCCTATAAAGTCAAATCTTGTGTGGTTCCTCCATGGTAACATAGCTGCCCGAGCCCGCAAAGTTAGCAAGTACAAGAAATTTGAAAATTGTACGTAATTTCACGGTAGTGCTTATGGTCGATGCCGTTTCTCGGCTTCAGAGCTACTTTCTTGACTGTATGTTGAGTTAACCAGTTGGCGCGACTTCAGTTCTAGCCTATAAAGTCAAATCTTGTGTGGTTCCTCCATGGTAACATAGCTGCCCGAGCCCGCAAAGTTAGCAAGTACAAGAAATTTGAAAATTGTACGTAATTTCACGGTAGTGCTTATGGTCGAACACGTTTCTCAGCTTCAGAGCTACTTTCTTGACTGTATTTTGAGTTAAGCAGTTGGCGCGACTTCAGTTCTAGCCTATAAAGGCAAATGTTGTGTTGTTCCTCCATTGTAACATAGCTGCCCGAGCCCGCAAAGTTAGCAAGTACAAGAAATTTGAAAATTGTACGTAATTTCACATTAGTGCTTATGGTCGATGCCGTTTCTCGGCTTCAGAGCTACTTTCTTGACTGTATTTTGAGTTAAGCAGTTGGCGCGACTTCAGTTCTAGCCTATAAAGTCAAATGTTGTGTGGTTTCTCCATGGTAACATAGCTGCCCGAGCCCGCAAAGTTAGCAAGTACAAGAAATTTGAAAATTGTACGTAATTGCACAGTAGTGCTTATGGTCGAACCCGTTTCTCAGCTTCAGAGCTACTTTCTTGACTGTATGTTGAGTTAAGCAGTTGGCGCGACTTCAGTTCTAGCCTATAAAGTCAAATCTTGTGTGGTTCCTCCATGGTAACATAGCTGCCCGAGCCCGCAAAGTTAGCAAGTACAAGAAATTTGAAAATTGTACGTAATTTCACGGTAGTGCTTATGGTCGATGACGTTTCTCGGCTTCAGAGCTACTTTCTTGACTGTATTTTGAGTTAAGCAGTTGGCGCGACTTCAGTTCTAGCCTATAAAGTCAAATCTTGTGTGCTTCCTCCATGGTAACATAGCTGCCCGAGGTCGCAAAGTTAGCAAGTACAAGAAATTTGAAAATTGTACGTAATTGCACAGTAGTGCTTATGGTCGAACACGTTTCTCAGCTTCAGAGCTACTTTCTTGACTGTATTTTGAGTTAAGCAGTTGGCGCGACTTCAGTTCTAGCCTATAAAGTCAAATGTTGTGTGGTTCCTCCATGGTAACATAGCTGCCCGAGCCCGCAAAGTTAGCAAGTACAAGAAATTTGAAAATTGTACGTAATTTCACGGTAGTGCTTATGGTCGATGCCGTTTCTCGGCTTCACAGCTACTTTCTTGACTGTATGTTGAGTTAAGCAGTTGGCGCGACTTCAGTTCTAGCCCATAAAGTCAAATCTTGTGTGGTTCCTCCATGGTAACATAGCTGCCCGAGCCCGCAAAGTTAGCAAGTACAAGAAATTTGAAAATTGTACGTAATTTCACATTAGTGCTTATGGTCGATGCCGTTTCTCGGCTTCAGAGCTACTTTCTTGACTGTATTTTGAGTTAAGCAGTTGGCGCGACTTCAGTTCTAGCCTATAAAGTCAAATCTTGTGTGATTCCTCCATGGTAACATAGCTGCCCGAGGTCGCAAAGTTAGCAAGTACAAGAAATATGAAAATTGTACGTAATTGCACAATAGTGCTTATGGTCGATGCCGTTTCTCGGCTTCAGAGCTACTTTCTTGACTGTATGTTGAGTTAAGCAGTTGGCGCGACTTCAGTTCTAGCCTATAAAGTCAAATCTTGTGTGGTTCCTCCATGGTAACATAGCTGCCCGAGCCCGCAAAGTTAGCAAGTACAAGAAATTTGAAAATTGTACGTAATTTCACGGTAGTGCTTATGGTCGATGCCGTTTCTCGGCTTCAGAGCTACTTTCTTGCCTGTATGTTGAGTTAAGCAGTTGGCGCGACTTCAGTTCTAGCCTATAAAGTCAAATCTTGTGTGGTTCCTCCATGGTAACATAGCTGCCCGAGCCCGCAAAGTTAGCAAGTACAAGAAATTTGAAAATTGTACGTAATTTCACGGTAGTGCTTATGGTCGATGCCGTTTTTCGGCTTCAGAGCTACTTTCTTGACTGTATTTTGAGTTAAGCAGTTGGCGCGACTTCAGTTCTAGCCTATAAAGTCAAATCTTGTGTGCTTCCTCCATGGTAACATAGCTGCCCGAGGTCGCGAAGTTAGCAAGTACAAGAAATTTGAAAATTGTACGTAATTGCACAGTAGTGCTTATGGTCGAACACGTTTCTCAGCTTCAGAGCTACTTTCTTGACTGTATTTTGAGTTAAGCAGTTGGCGCGACTTCAGTTCTAGCCTATAAAGTCAAATGTTGTGTGGTTCCTCCATGGTAACATAGCTGCCCGAGCCCGCAAAGTTAGCAAGTACAAGAAATTTGAAAATTGTACGTAATTGCACAGTAGTGCTTATGGTCGAACCCGTTTCTCAGCTTCAGAGCTACTTTCTTGACTGTATGTTGAGTTAAGCAGTTGGCGCGACTTCAGTTCTAGCCTATAAAGTCAAATCTTGTGTGGTTTCTCCATGGTAACATAGCTGCCCGAGCCCGCAAAGTTAGCAAGTACAAGAAATTTGAAAATTGTACGTAATTTCACGGTAGTGCTTATGGTCGATGCCGTTTCTCGGCTTCAGAGCTACTTTCTTGCCTGTATGTTGAGTTAAGCAGTTGGCGCGACTTCAGTTCTAGCATATAAAGTCAAATCTTGTGTGGTTCCTCCATGGTAACATAGCTGCCCGAGCCCGGAAAGTTAGCAAGTACAAGAAATTTGAAAATTGTACGTAATTTCACGGTAGTGCTTATGGTCGAACACGTTTCTCAGCTTCAGAGCTACTTTCTTGACTGTATGTTGAGTTAAGCAGTTGGCGCGACTTCAGTTCTAGCCTATAAAGTCAAATCTTGTGTGGTTCCTCCATGGTAACATAGCTGCCCGAGCCCGCAAAGTTAGCAAGTACAAGAAATTTGAAAATTGTACGTAATTTCACGGTAGTGCTTATGGTCGATGCCGTTTCTCGGCTTCAGAGCTACTTTCTTGCCTGTATGTTGAGTTAAGCAGTTGGCGCGACTTCAGTTCTAGCCTATAAAGTCAAATCTTGTGGGGTTCCTCCATGGTAACATAGCTGCCCGAGCCCGCAAAGTTAGCAAGTACAAGAAATTTGAAAATTGTACGTAATTTCACGGTAGTGCTTATGGTCGATGCCGTTTCTCGGCTTCAGAGCTACTTTCTTGACTGTATGTTGAGTTGAGCAGTTGGCGCGACTTCAGTTCTAGCCTATAAAGTCAAATCTTGTGTGATTCCTCAATGGTAACATAGCTGCCCGAGCCCGCAAAGTTAGCAAGTACAAGAAATTTGAAAATTGTACGTAATTTCACGGTAGTGCTTATGGTCGATGCCGTTTCTCGGCTTCAGAGCTACTTTCTTGACTGTATGTTGAGTTGAGCAGTTGGCGCGACTTCAGTTCTAGCCTATAAAGTCAAATCTTGTGTGATTCCTCCATGGTAACATAGCTGCCCGAGGTCGCAAAGTTAGCAAGTACAAGAAATTTGAAAATTGTACGTAATTGCACAGTAGTGCTTATGGTCGAACCCGTTTCTCAGCTTCAGAGCTACTTTCTTGACTGTATGTTGAGTTAAGCAGTTGGCGCGACTTCAGTTCTAGACTATAAAGTCAAATCTTGTGTGGTTCCTCCATGGTAACATAGCTGTCCGAGCCCGCAAAGTTAGCAAGTACAAGAAATTTGAAAACTGTACATAATTTCACGGTAGTGCTTATGGTCGATGCCGTTTCTCGGCTTCAGAGCTACTTTCTTGACTGTATGTTGAGCTAAGCAGTTGGCGCGACTTCAGTTCTAGCCTATAAAGTCAAATCTTGTGTGGTTCCTCCATGGTAACATAGCTGCCCGAGCCCGCAAAATTAGCAAGTACAAGAAATTTGAAAATTGTACGTAATTTCACGGTAGTGCTTATGGTCGATGCCGTTTCTGGGCTTCAGAGCTACTTTCTTGACTGTATTTTGAGTTAAGCAGTTGGCGCGACTTCAGTTCTAGCCTATAAAGTCAAATGTTGTGTGGTTCCTCCATGGTAACATAGCTGCCCGAGCCCGCAAAGTTAGCAAGTACAAGAAATTTGAAAATTGTACGTAATTTCACGGTAGTGCTTATGGTCGATGCCGTTTCTCGGCTTCAGAGCTACTTTCTTGACTGTATGTTGAGTTAAGCAGTTGGCGCGACTTCAGTTCTAGCCTATAAAGTCAAATCTTGTGTGATTCCTCCATGGTAACATAGCTGCCCGAGGTCGCAAAGTTAGCAAGTACAAGAAATTTGAAAATTGTACCTAATTGCACAGTAGTGCTTATGGTCGAACCCGTTTCTCAGCTCCAGAGCTACTTTCTTGACTGTATTTTGAGTTAAGCAGTTGGCGCGACTTCAGTTCTAGCCTATAAAGTCAAATGTTGTTTTGTTCCTCCATGGTAACATAGCTGCCCGAGCCCGCAAAGTTAGCAAGTACAAGAAATTTGAAAATTGTACGTAATTTCACGGTAGTGCTTATGGTCGATGCCGTTTCTCGGCTTCAGAGCTACTTTCTTGACTGTATTTTGAATTAAGCAGTTGGCGCGACTTCAGTTCTAGCCTATAAAGTCAAATCTTGTGTGCTTCCTCCATGGTAACATAGCTGCCCGAGGGCGCAAAGTTAGCAAGTACAAGAAATTTGAAAATTGTACGTAATTGCACAGTAGTGCTTATGGTCGAACACGTTTCTCAGCTTCAGAGCTACTTTCTTGACTGTATTTTGAGTTAAGCAGTTGCCGCGACTTCAGTTCTAGCCTATAAAGTCAAATGTTGTGTGGTTCCTCCATGGTAACATAGCTGCCCGAGCCCGCAAAGTTAGCAAGTACAAGAAATTTGAAAATTGTACGTAATTTCACGGTAGTGCTTATGGTCGATGCCGTTTCTCGGCTTCAGAGCTACTTTCTTGCCTGTATGTTGAGTTAAGCAGTAGGCGCGACTTCAGTTCTAGCCTATAAAGTCAAATATTGTGTGGTTCCTCCATGGTAACATAGCTGCCCGAGCCCGCAAAGTTAGCAAGTACAAGAAATTTGAAAATTGTACGTAATTTCACGGTAGTGCTTATGGTCGATGCCGTTTCTCGGCTTCAGAGCTACTTTCTTGACTGTATGTTGAGTTAAGCAGTTGGCGCGACTTCAGTTCTAGCCTATAAAGTCAAATCTTGTGTGATTCCTCCATGGTAACATAGCTGCCCGAGCCCGCAAAGTTAGCAAGTACAAGAAATTTGAAAATTGTACGTAATTGCACAGTAGTGCTTATGGTCGAACACGTTTCTCAGCTTCAGAGCTACTTTCTTGACTGTATTTTGAGTTAAGCAGTTGGCGCGACTTCAGTTCTAGCCTATAAAGTCAAATGTTGTGTGGTTCCTCCATGGTAACATAGCTGCCCGAGCCCGCAAAGTTAGCAAGTACAAGAAATTTGAAAATTGTACGTAATTTCACGGTAGTGCTTATGGTCGATGCCGTTTCTCGGCCTCAGAACTACTTTCTTGACTGTATTTTGAGTTAAGCAGTTGGCGCGACTTCAGTTCTAGCCTTAAAAGTCAAATCTTGTGTGGTTCCTCCATGGTAACATAGCTGCCCGAGCCCGCAAAGTTAGCAAGTACAAGAGATTTGAAAATTGTACGTAATTTCACGGTAGTGCTTATGGTCGATGCCGTTTCTCGGCTTCAGAGCTACTTTCTTGCCTGTATGTTGAGTTAAGCAGTTGGCGCGACTTCAGTTCTAGCCTATAAAGTCAAATCTTGTGTGGTTCCTCCATGGTAACATAGCTGCCCGAGCCCGCAAAGTTAGCAAGTACAAGAAATTTGAAAATTGTACGTAATTTCACGGTAGTGCTTATGGTCGATGCCGTTTCTCGGCTTCAGAGCTACTTTCTTGACTGTATGTTGAGTTAAGCAGTTGGCGCGACTTCAGTTCTAGCCTATAAAGTCAAATCTTGTGTGGTTCCTCCATGGTAACATAGCTGCCCGAGCCCGCAAAGTTAGCAAGTACAAGAAATTTGAAAATTGTACGTAATTTCACGGTAGTGCTTATGGTCGATGCCGTTTCTCGGCTTCAGAGCTACTTTCTTGCCTGTATGTTGAGTTAAGCAGTTGGCGCGACTTCAGTTCTAGCCTATAAAGTCAAATCTTGTGTGGTTCCTCCATGGTAACATAGCTGCCCGAGCCCGCAAAGTTAGCAAGTACAAGAAATTTGAAAATTGTACGTAATTTCACGGTAGTGCTTATGGTCGATGCCGTTTCTCGGCTTCAGAGCTACTTTCTTGACTGTATTTTGAGTTAAGCAGTTTGCGCGACTTCAGTTCTAGCCTATGAAGTCAAATCTTGTGTGCTTCCTCAATGGTAACATAGCTGCCCGAGCCCGCAAACTTAGCAAGTACAAGAAATTTGAAAATTGTACGTAATTTCACGGTAGTGCTTATGGTCGATGCCGTTTCTCGGCTTCAGAGCTACTTTCTTGACTGTATGTTGAGTTAAGCAGTTGGCGCGACTTCAGTTCTAGCCTATAAAGTCAAATCTTGTGTGATTCCTCCATGGTAACATAGCTGCCCGAGGTCGCAAAGTTAGCAAGTACAAGAAATTTGAAAATTGTACGTAATTGCACAGTAGTGCTTATGGTCGAACCCGTTTCTCAGCTTCAGAGCTACTTTCTTGACTGTATGTTGAGTTAAGCAGTTGGCGCGACTTCAGTTCTAGCCTATAAAGTCAAATCTTGTGTGGTTCCTCCATGGTAACATAGCTGTCCGAGCCCGCAAAGTTAGCAAGTACAAGAAATTTGAAAACTGTACGTAATTTCACGGTAGTGCTTATGGTCGATGCCGTTTCTCGGCTTCAGAGCTACTTTCTTGACTGTATGTTGAGCTAAGCAGTTGGCGCGACTTCAGTTCTAGCATATAAAGTCAAATCTTGTGTGGTTCCTCCATGGTAACATAGCTGCCCGAGCCCGCAAAGTTAGCAAGTACAAGAAATTTGAAAATTGTACGTAATTTCACGGTAGTGCTTATGGTCGATGCCGTTTCTCGGCTTCAGAGCTACTTTCTTGACTGTATGTTGAGTTAAGCAGTTGGCGCGACTTCAGTTCTAGCCTATAAAGTCAAATCTTGTGTGATTCCTCCATGGTAACATAGCTGCCCGAGCCCGCAAAGTTAGCAAGTACAAGAAATTTGAAAATTGTACGTAATTTCACGGTAGTGCTTATGGTCGATGCCGTTTCTCGGCTTCAGAGCTACTTTCTTGACTGTATGTTGAGTTAAGCAGTTGGCGCGACTTCAGTTCTAGCCTATAAAGTCAAATCTTGTGTGATTCCTCCATGGTAACATAGCTGCCCGAGCCCGCAAAGTTAGCAAGTACAAGAAATTTGAAAATTGTACGTAATTTCACGGTAGTGCTTATGGTCGATGCCGTTTCTCGGCTTCAGAGCTACTTTCTTGACTGTATTTTGAGTTAAGCAGTTGGCGCGACTTCAGTTCTAGCCTATAAAGTCAAATGTTGTTTTGTTCCTCCATGGTAACATAGCTGCCCGAGCCCGCAAAGTTAGCAAGTACAAGAAATTTGAAAATTGTACGTAATTTCACGGTAGTGCTTATGGTCGATGCCGTTTCTCGGCTTAAGAGCTACTTTCTTGCCTGTATGTTGAGTTAAGCAGTTGGCGCGACTTCAGTTCTAGCCTATAAAGTCAAATCTTGTGTGGTTCCTCCATGGTAACATAGCTGCCCGAGCCCGCAAAGTTAGCAAGTACAAGAAATTTGAAAATTGTACGTAATTGCACAGTAGTGCTTATGGTCGAACACGTTTCTCAGCTTCAGAGCTACTTTCTTGACTGTATTTTGAGTTAAGCAGTTGGCGCGACTTCAGTTCTAGCCTATAAAGTCAAATGTTGTGTGGTTCCTCCATGGTAACATAGCTGCCCGAGCCCGCAAAGTTAGCAAGTACAAGAAATTTGAAAATTGTACGTAATTTCACGGTAGTGCTTATGGTCGATGCCGTTTCTCGGCTTCAGAGCTACTTTCTTGACTGTATGTTGAGTTAAGCAGTTGGCGCGACTTCAGTTCTAGCCTATAAAGTCAAATCTTGTGTGATTCCTCCATGGTAACATAGCTGCCCGAGGTCGCAAAGTTAGCAAGTACAAGAAATTTGAAAATTGTACGTAATTGCACAGTAGTGCTTATGGTCGAACCCGTTTCTCAGCTTCAGAGCTACTTTCTTGACTGTATGTTGAGTTAAGCAGTTGGCGCGACTTCAGTTCTAGCCTATAAAGTCAAATCTTGTGTGCTTCCTCAATGGTAACATAGCTGCCCGAGCCCGCAAAGTTAGCAAGTACAAGAAATTTGAAAATTGTACGTAATTTCACGGTAGTGCTTATGGTCGATGCCGTTTCTCGGCCTCAGAACTACTTTCTTGACTGTATTTTGAGTTAAGCAGTTGGCGCGACTTCAGTTCTAGCCTTAAAAGTCAAATCTTGTGTGGTTCCTCCATGGTAACATAGCTGCCCGAGCCCGCAAAGTTAGCAAGTACAAGAAATTTGAAAATTGTACGTAATTTCACGGTAGTGCTTATGGTCGATGCCGTTTCTCGGCTTCAGAGCTACTTTCTTGCCTGTATGTTGAGTTAAGCAGTTGGCGCGACTTCAGTTCTAGCCTATAAAGTCAAATCTTGTGTGGTTCCTCCATGGTAACATAGCTGCCCGAGCCCGCAAAGTTAGCAAGTACAAGAAATTTGAAAATTGTACGTAATTTCACGGTAGTGCTTATGGTCGATGCCGTTTCTCGGCTTCAGAGCTACTTTCTTGACTGTATGTTGAGTTAAGCAGTTGGCGCGACTTCAGTTCTAGCCTATAAAGTCAAATCTTGTGTGGTTCCTCCATGGTAACATAGCTGCCCGAGCCCGCAAAGTTAGCAAGTACAAGAAATTTGAAAATTGTACGTAATTTCACGGTAGTGCTTATGGTCGATGCCGTTTCTCGGCTTCAGAGCTACTTTCTTGCCTGTATGTTGAGTTAAGCAGTTGGCGCGACTTCAGTTCTAGCCTATAAAGTCAAATCTTGTGTGGTTCCTCCATGGTAACATAGCTGCCCGAGCCCGCAAAGTTAGCAAGTACAAGAAATTTGAAAATTGTACGTAATTTCACGGTAGTGCTTATGGTCGATGCCGTTTCTCGGCTTCAGAGCTACTTTCTTGACTGTATTTTGAGTTAAGCAGTTTGCGCGACTTCAGTTCTAGCCTATGAAGTCAAATCTTGTGTGCTTCCTCAATGGTAACATAGCTGCCCGAGCCCGCAAAGTTAGCAAGTACAAGAAATTTGAAAATTGTACGTAATTTCACGGTAGTGCTTATGGTCGATGCCGTTTCTCGGCTTCAGAGCTACTTTCTTGACTGTATGTTGAGTTAAGCAGTTGGCGCGACTTCAGTTCTAGCCTATAAAGTCAAATCTTGTGTGATTCCTCCATGGTAACATAGCTGCCCGAGGTCGCAAAGTTAGCAAGTACAAGAAATTTGAAAATTGTACGTAATTGCACAGTAGTGCTGATGGTCGAACCCGTTTCTCAGCTTCAGAGCTACTTTCTTGACTGTATGTTGAGTTAAGCAGTTGGCGCGACTTCAGTTCTAGCCTATAAAGTCAAATCTTGTGTGCTTCCTCAATGGTAACATAGCTGCCCGAGCCCGCAAAGTTAGCAAGTACAAGAAATTTGAAAATTGTACGTAATTTCACGGTAGTGCTTATGGTCGATGCCGTTTCTCGGCTTCAGAGCTACTTTCTTGCCTGTATGTTGAGTTAAGCAGTTGGCGCGACTTCAGTTCTAGCCTATAAAGTCAAATCTTGTGTGGTTCCTCCATGGTAACATAGCTGCCCGAGCCCGCAAAGTTAGCAAGTACAAGAAATTTGAAAATTGTACGTAATTTCACGGTAGTGCTTATGGTCGATGCCGTTTCTCGGCTTCAGAGCTACTTTCTTGACTGTATTTTGAGTTAAGCAGTTTGCGCGACTTCAGTTTTAGCCTATGAAGTCAAATCTTGTGTGCTTCCTCAATGGTAACATAGCTGCCCGAGCCCGCAAAGTTAGCAAGTACAAGAAATTTGAAAATTGTACGTAATTGCACAGTAGTGCTTATGGTCGAACACGTTTCTCAGCTTCAGAGCTACTTTCTTGACTGTATTTTGAGTTAAGCAGTTGGCGCGACTTCAGTTCTAGCCTATAAAGTCAAATGTTGTGTGGTTCCTCCATGGTAACATAGCTGCCCGAGCCCGCAAAGTTAGCAAGTACAAGAAATTTGAAAATTGTACGTAATTTCACGGTAGTGCTTATGGTCGATGCCGTTTCTCGGCCTCAGAACTACTTTCTTGACTGTATTTTGAGTTAAGCAGTTGGCGCGACTTCAGTTCTAGCCTTAAAAGTCAAATCTTGTGTGGTTCCTCCATGGTAACATAGCTGCCCGAGCCCGCAAAGTTAGCAAGTACAAGAAATTTGAAAATTGTACGTAATTTCACGGTAGTGCTTATGGTCGATGCCGTTTCTCGGCTTCAGAGCTACTTTCTTGACTGTATTTTGAGTTAAGCAGTTTGCGCGACTTCAGTTTTAGCCTATAAAGTCAAATCTTGTGTGGTTCCTCCATGGTAACATAGCTGTCCGAGCCCGCAAAGTTAGCAAGTACAAGAAATTTGAAAACTGTACGTAATTTCACGGTAGTGCTTATGGTCGATGCCGTTTCTCGGCTTCAGAGCTACTTTCTTGACTGTATGTTGAGCTAAGCAGTTGGCGCGGCTTCAGTTCTAGCCTATAAAGTCAAATCTTGTGTGGTTCCTCCATGGTAACATAGCTGTCCGAGCCCGCAAAGTTAGCAAGTACAAGAAATTTGAAAACTGTACGTAATTTCACGGTAGTGCTTATGGTCGATGCCGTTTCTCGGCTTCAGAGCTACTTTCTTGACTGTATGTTGAGCTAAGCAGTTGGCGCGACTTCAGTTCTAGCCTATAAAGTCAAATCTTGTGTGCTTCCTCAATGGTAACATAGCTGCCCGAGCCCGCAAAGTTAGCAAGTACAAGAAATTTGAAAATTGTACGTAATTGCACAGTAGTGCTTATGGTCGAACACGTTTCTCAGCTTCAGAGCTACTTTCTTGACTGTATTTTGAGTTAAGCAGTTGGCGCGACTTCAGTTCTAGCCTATAAAGTCAAATGTTGTGTGGTTCCTCCATGGTAACATAGCTGCCCGAGCCCGCAAAGTTAGCAAGTACAAGAAATTTGAAAATTGTACGTAATTTCACGGTAGTGCTTATGGTCGATGCCGTTTCTCGGCCTCAGAACTACTTTCTTGACTGTATTTTGAGTTAAGCAGTTGGCGCGACTTCAGTTCTAGCCTTAAAAGTCAAATCTTGTGTGGTTCCTCCATGGTAACATAGCTGCCCGAGCCCGCAAAGTTAGCAAGTACAAGAAATTTGAAAATTGTACGTAATTTCACGGTAGTGCTTATGGTCGATGCCGTTTCTCGGCTTCAGAGCTACTTTCTTGACTGTATTTTGAGTTAAGCAGTTTGCGCGACTTCAGTTTTAGCCTATAAAGTCAAATCTTGTGTGGTTCCTCCATGGTAACATAGCTGTCCGAGCCCGCAAAGTTAGCAAGTACAAGAAATTTGAAAACTGTACGTAATTTCACGGTAGTGCTTATGGTCGATGCCGTTTCTCGGCTTCAGAGCTACTTTCTTGACTGTATGTTGAGCTAAGCAGTTGGCGCGGCTTCAGTTCTAGCCTATAAAGTCAAATCTTGTGTGGTTCCTCCATGGTAACATAGCTGTCCGAGCCCGCAAAGTTAGCAAGTACAAGAAATTTGAAAACTGTACGTAATTTCACGGTAGTGCTTATGGTCGATGCCGTTTCTCGGCTTCAGAGCTACTTTCTTGACTGTATGTTGAGCTAAGCAGTTGGCGCGACTTCAGTTCTAGCCTATAAAGTCAAATCTTGTGTGGTTCCTCCATGGTAACATAGCTGCCCGAGCCCGCAAAGTTAGCAAGTACAAGAAATTTGAAAATTGTACGTAATTGCACAGTAGTGCTTATGGTCGATGCCGTTTCTCGGCTTCAGAGCTACTTTCTTGACTGTATTTTGAGTTAAGCAGTTGGCGCGACTTCAGTTCTAGCCTATAAAGTCAAATTTTGTGTGCTTCCTCCATGGTAACATAGCTGCCCGAGGTCGCAAAGTTAGCAAGTACAAGAAATTTGAAAATTGTACGTAATTGCACAGTAGTGCTTATGGTCGAACACGTTTCTCAGCTTCAGAGCTACTTTCTTGACTGTATGTTGAGTTAAGCAGTTGGCGCGACTTCAGTTCTAGCCTATAAAGTCAAATCTTGTGTGGTTCCTCCATGGTAACATAGCTGCCCGAGCCCGCAAAGTTAGCAAGTACAAGAAATTTGAAAATTGTACGTAATTTCACATTAGTGCTTATGGTCGATGCCGTTTCTCGGCTTCAGAGCTACTTTCTTGACTGTATTTTGAGTTAAGCAGTTGGCGCGACTTCAGTTCTAGCCTATAAAGTCAAATCTTGTGTGATTCCTCCATGGTAACATAGCTGCCCGAGGTCGCAAAGTTAGCAAGTACAAGAAATTTGAAAATTGTACGTAATTGCACAGCAGTGCTTATGGTCGATGCCGTTTCTCGGCTTCAGAGCTACTTTCTTGACTGTATGTTGAGTTAAGCAGTTGGCGCGACTTCAGTTCTAGCCTATAAAGTCAAATCTTGTGTGGTTCCTCCATGGTAACATAGCTGCCCGAGCCCGCAAAGTTAGCAAGTACAAGAAATTTGAAAATTGTACATAATTTCACGGTAGTGCTTATGGTCGATGCCGTTTCTCGGCTTCAGAGCTACTTTCTTGACTGTATTTTGAGTTAAGCAGTTGGCGCGACTTCAGTTCTAGCCTATAAAGTCAAATCTTGTGTGCTTCTTCCATGGTAACATAGCTGCCCGAGGTCGCGAAGTTAGCAAGTACAAGAAATTTGAAAATTGTACGTAATTGCACAGTAGTGCTTATGGTCGAACAGGTTTCTCAGCTTCAGAGCTACTTTCTTGACTGTATTTTGAGTTAAGCAATTGGCGCGACTTCAGTTCTAGCCTATAAAGTCAAATGTTGTGTGGTTCCTCCATGGTAACATAGCTGCCCGAGCCCGCAAAGTTAGCAAGTACAAGAAATTTGAAAATTGTACGTAATTGCACAGTAGTGCTTATGGTCGAACCCGTTTCTCAGCTTCAGAGCTACTTTCTTGACTGTATGTTGAGTTAAGCAGTTGGCGCGACTTCAGTTCTAGCCTATAAAGTCAAATCTTGTGTGGTTTCTCCATGGTAACATAGCTGCCCGAGCCCGCAAAGTTAGCAAGTACAAGAAATTTGAAAATTGTACGTAATTTCACGGTAGTGCTTATGGTCGATGCCGTTTCTCGGCTTCAGAGCTACTTTCTTGCCTGTATGTTGAGTTAAGCAGTTGGCGCGACTTCAGTTCTAGCATATAAAGTCAAATCTTGTGTGGTTCCTCCATGGTAACATAGCTGCCCGAGCCCGGAAAGTTAGCAAGTACAAGAAATTTGAAAATTGTACGTAATTTCACGGTAGTGCTTATGGTCGAACACGTTTCTCAGCTTCAGAGCTACTTTCTTGACTGTATGTTGAGTTAAGCAGTTGGCGCGACTTCAGTTCTAGCCTATAAAGTCAAATCTTGTGTGGTTCCTCCATGGTAACATAGCTGCCCGAGCCCGCAAAGTTAGCAAGTACAAGAAATTTGAAAATTGTACGTAATTTCACGGTAGTGCTTATGGTCGATGCCGTTTCTCGGCTTCAGAGCTACTTTCTTGACTGTATGTTGAGTTAACCAGTTGGCGCGACTTCAGTTCTAGCCTATAAAGTCAAATCTTGTGTGGTTCCTCCATGGTAACATAGCTGCCCGAGCCCGCAAAGTTAGCAAGTACAAGAAATTTGAAAATTGTACGTAATTTCACGGTAGTGCTTATGGTCGAACACGTTTCTCAGCTTCAGAGCTACTTTCTTGACTGTATTTTGAGTTAAGCAGTTGGCGCGACTTCAGTTCTAGCCTATAAAGGCAAATGTTGTGTTGTTCCTCCATTGTAACATAGCTGCCCGAGCCCGCAAAGTTAGCAAGTACAAGAAATTTGAAAATTGTACGTAATTGCACAGTAGTGCTTATGGTCGAACCCGTTTCTCAGCTTCAGAGCTACTTTCTTGACTGTATGTTGAGTTAAGCAGTTGGCGCGACTTCAGTTCTAGCCTATAAAGTCAAATCTTGTGTGGTTCCTCCATGGTAACATAGCTGCCCGAGCCCGCAAAGTTAGCAAGTACAAGAAATTTGAAAATTGTACGTAATTTCACGGTAGTGCTTATGGTCGATGACGTTTCTCGGCTTCAGAGCTACTTTCTTGACTGTATTTTGAGTTAAGCAGTTGGCGCGACTTCAGTTCTAGCCTATAAAGTCAAATCTTGTGTGCTTCCTCCATGGTAACATAGCTGCCCGAGGTCGCAAAGTTAGCAAGTACAAGAAATTTGAAAATTGTACGTAATTGCACAGTAGTGCTTATGGTCGAACACGTTTCTCAGCTTCAGAGCTACTTTCTTGACTGTATTTTGAGTTAAGCAGTTGGCGCGACTTCAGTTCTAGCCTATAAAGTCAAATGTTGTGTGGTTCCTCCATGGTAACATAGCTGCCCGAGCCCGCAAAGTTAGCAAGTACAAGAAATTTGAAAATTGTACGTAATTTCACGGTAGTGCTTATGGTCGATGCCGTTTCTCGGCTTCACAGCTACTTTCTTGACTGTATGTTGAGTTAAGCAGTTGGCGCGACTTCAGTTCTAGCCCATAAAGTCAAATCTTGTGTGGTTCCTCCATGGTAACATAGCTGCCCGAGCCCGCAAAGTTAGCAAGTACAAGAAATTTGAAAATTGTACGTAATTTCACGGTAGTGCTTATGGTCGATGCCGTTTCTCGGCTTCAGAGCTACTTTCTTGCCTGTATGTTGAGTTAAGCAGTAGGCGCGACTTCAGTTCTAGCCTATAAAGTCAAATATTGTGTGGTTCCTCCATGGTAACATAGCTGCCCGAGCCCGCAAAGTTAGCAAGTACAAGAAATTTGAAAATTGTACGTAATTTCACGGTAGTGCTTATGGTCGATGCCGTTTCTCGGCTTCAGAGCTACTTTCTTGACTGTATGTTGAGTTAAGCAGTTGGCGCGACTTCAGTTCTAGCCTATAAAGTCAAATCTTGTGTGATTCCTCCATGGTAACATAGCTGCCCGAGCCCGCAAAGTTAGCAAGTACAAGAAATTTGAAAATTGTACGTAATTGCACAGTAGTGCTTATGGTCGAACACGTTTCTCAGCTTCAGAGCTACTTTCTTGACTGTATTTTGAGTTAAGCAGTTGGCGCGACTTCAGTTCTAGCCTATAAAGTCAAATGTTGTGTGGTTCCTCCATGGTAACATAGCTGCCCGAGCCCGCAAAGTTAGCAAGTACAAGAAATTTGAAAATTGTACGTAATTTCACGGTAGTGCTTATGGTCGATGCCGTTTCTCGGCCTCAGAACTACTTTCTTGACTGTATTTTGAGTTAAGCAGTTGGCGCGACTTCAGTTCTAGCCTTAAAAGTCAAATCTTGTGTGGTTCCTCCATGGTAACATAGCTGCCCGAGCCCGCAAAGTTAGCAAGTACAAGAAATTTGAAAATTGTACGTAATTTCACGGTAGTGCTTATGGTCGATGCCGTTTCTCGGCTTCAGAGCTACTTTCTTGCCTGTATGTTGAGTTAAGCAGTTGGCGCGACTTCAGTTCTAGCCTATAAAGTCAAATCTTGTGTGGTTCCTCCATGGTAACATAGCTGCCCGAGCCCGCAAAGTTAGCAAGTACAAGAAATTTGAAAATTGTACGTAATTTCACGGTAGTGCTTATGGTCGATGCCGTTTCTCGGCTTCAGAGCTACTTTCTTGACTGTATGTTGAGTTAAGCAGTTGGCGCGACTTCAGTTCTAGCCTATAAAGTCAAATCTTGTGTGGTTCCTCCATGGTAACATAGCTGCCCGAGCCCGCAAAGTTAGCAAGTACAAGAAATTTGAAAATTGTACGTAATTTCACGGTAGTGCTTATGGTCGATGCCGTTTCTCGGCTTCAGAGCTACTTTCTTGCCTGTATGTTGAGTTAAGCAGTTGGCGCGACTTCAGTTCTAGCCTATAAAGTCAAATCTTGTGTGGTTCCTCCATGGTAACATAGCTGCCCGAGCCCGCAAAGTTAGCAAGTACAAGAAATTTGAAAATTGTACGTAATTTCACGGTAGTGCTTATGGTCGATGCCGTTTCTCGGCTTCAGAGCTACTTTCTTGACTGTATTTTGAGTTAAGCAGTTTGCGCGACTTCAGTTCTAGCCTATGAAGTCAAATCTTGTGTGCTTCCTCAATGGTAACATAGCTGCCCGAGCCCGCAAACTTAGCAAGTACAAGAAATTTGAAAATTGTACGTAATTTCACGGTAGTGCTTATGGTCGATGCCGTTTCTCGGCTTCAGAGCTACTTTCTTGACTGTATGTTGAGTTAAGCAGTTGGCGCGACTTCAGTTCTAGCCTATAAAGTCAAATCTTGTGTGATTCCTCCATGGTAACATAGCTGCCCGAGGTCGCAAAGTTAGCAAGTACAAGAAATTTGAAAATTGTACGTAATTGCACAGTAGTGCTTATGGTCGAACCCGTTTCTCAGCTTCAGAGCTACTTTCTTGACTGTATGTTGAGTTAAGCAGTTGGCGCGACTTCAGTTCTAGCCTATAAAGTCAAATCTTGTGTGGTTCCTCCATGGTAACATAGCTGTCCGAGCCCGCAAAGTTAGCAAGTACAAGAAATTTGAAAACTGTACGTAATTTCACGGTAGTGCTTATGGTCGATGCCGTTTCTCGGCTTCAGAGCTACTTTCTTGACTGTATGTTGAGCTAAGCAGTTGGCGCGACTTCAGTTCTAGCATATAAAGTCAAATCTTGTGTGGTTCCTCCATGGTAACATAGCTGCCCGAGCCCGCAAAGTTAGCAAGTACAAGAAATTTGAAAATTGTACGTAATTTCACGGTAGTGCTTATGGTCGATGCCGTTTCTCGGCTTCAGAGCTACTTTCTTGACTGTATGTTGAGTTAAGCAGTTGGCGCGACTTCAGTTCTAGCCTATAAAGTCAAATCTTGTGTGATTCCTCCATGGTAACATAGCTGCCCGAGCCCGCAAAGTTAGCAAGTACAAGAAATTTGAAAATTGTACGTAATTTCACGGTAGTGCTTATGGTCGATGCCGTTTCTCGGCTTCAGAGCTACTTTCTTGACTGTATGTTGAGTTAAGCAGTTGGCGCGACTTCAGTTCTAGCCTATAAAGTCAAATCTTGTGTGATTCCTCCATGGTAACATAGCTGCCCGAGCCCGCAAAGTTAGCAAGTACAAGAAATTTGAAAATTGTACGTAATTTCACGGTAGTGCTTATGGTCGATGCCGTTTCTCGGCTTCAGAGCTACTTTCTTGACTGTATTTTGAGTTAAGCAGTTGGCGCGACTTCAGTTCTAGCCTATAAAGTCAAATGTTGTTTTGTTCCTCCATGGTAACATAGCTGCCCGAGCCCGCAAAGTTAGCAAGTACAAGAAATTTGAAAATTGTACGTAATTTCACGGTAGTGCTTATGGTCGATGCCGTTTCTCGGCTTAAGAGCTACTTTCTTGCCTGTATGTTGAGTTAAGCAGTTGGCGCGACTTCAGTTCTAGCCTATAAAGTCAAATCTTGTGTGGTTCCTCCATGGTAACATAGCTGCCCGAGCCCGCAAAGTTAGCAAGTACAAGAAATTTGAAAATTGTACGTAATTGCACAGTAGTGCTTATGGTCGATGCCGTTTCTCGGCTTCAGAGCTACTTTCTTGACTGTATTTTGAGTTAAGCAGTTGGCGCGACTTCAGTTCTAGCCTATATAGTCAAATGTTGTGTGGTTCCTCCATGGTAACATAGCTGCCCGAGCCCGCAAAGTTAGCAAGTACAAGAAATTTGAAAATTGTACGTAATTGCACAGTAGTGCTTATGGTCGAACCCGTTTCTCAGCTTCAGAGCTACTTTCTTGACTGTATTTTGAGTTAAGCAGTTGGCGCGACTTCAGTTCTAGCCTATATAGTCAAATGTTGTGTGGTTCCTCCATGGTAACATAGCTGCCCGAGCCCGCAAAGTTAGCAAGTACAAGAAATTTGAAAATTGTACGTAATTGCACAGTAGTGCTTATGGTCGAACACGTTTCTCAGCTTCAGAGCTACTTTCTTGACTGTATTTTGAGTTAAGCAGTTGGCGCGACTTCAGTTCTAGCCTATAAAGTCAAATCTTGTGTGCTTCATCCATGGTAACATAGCTGCCCGAGGTCGCGAAGTTAGCAAGTACAAGAAATTTGAAAATTGTACGTAATTGCACAGTAGTGCTTATGGTCGAACACGTTTCTCAGCTTCAGAGCTACTTTCTTGACTGTATTTTGAGTTAAGCAGTTGGCGCGACTTCAGTTCTAGCCTATATAGTCAAATGTTGTGTGGTTCCTCCATGGTAACATAGCTGCCCGAGCCCGCAAAGTTAGCAAGTACAAGAAATTTGAAAATTGTACGTAATTGCACAGTAGTGCTTATGGTCGAACCCGTTTCTCAGCTTCAGAGCTACTTTCTTGACTGTATGTTGAGTTAAGCAGTTGGCGCGACTTCAGTTCTAGCCTATAAAGTCAAATCTTGTGTGGTTCCTCCATGGTAACATAGCTGCCCGAGCCCGCAAAGTTAGCAAGTACAAGAAATTTGAAAATTGTACGTAATTTCACGGTAGTGCTTATGGTCGATGCCGTTTCTCGGCTTCAGAGCTACTTTCTTGACTGTATTTTGAGTTAAGCAGTTGGCGCGACTTCAGTTCTAGCCTATAAAGTCAAATCTTGTGTGGTTCCTCCATGGTAACATAGCTGCCCGAGCCCGCAAAGTTAGCAAGTACAAGAAATTTGAAAATTGTACGTAATTTCACGGTAGTGCTTATGGTCGATGCCGTTTCTCGGCTTCAGAGCTACTTTCTTGACTGTATGTTGAGTTAAGCAGTTGGCGCCACTTCAGTTCTAGCCTATAAAGTCAAATCTTGTGTGGTTCCTCCATGGTAACATAGCTGCCCGAGCCCGCAAAGTTAGCAAGTACAAGAAATTTGAAAATTGTACGTAATTTCACGGTAGTGCTTATGGTCGATGCCGTTTCTCAGCTTCAGAGCTACTTTCTTGACTGTATGTTGAGTTAAGCAGTTGGCGCGACTTCAGTTCTAGCCTATAAAGTCAAATCTTGTGTGGTTCCTCCATGGTAACATAGCTGTCCGAGCCCGCAAAGTTAGCAAGTACAAGAAATTTGAAAACTGTACGTAATTTCACGGTAGTGCTTATGGTCGATGCCGTTTCTCGGCTTCAGAGCTACTTTCTTGACTGTATGTTGAGCTAAGCAGTTGGCGCGGCTTCAGTTCTAGCCTATAAAGTCAAATCTTGTGTGGTTCCTCCATGGTAACATAGCTGTCCGAGCCCGCAAAGTTAGCAAGTACAAGAAATTTGAAAACTGTACGTAATTTCACGGTAGTGCTTATGGTCGATGCCGTTTCTCGGCTTCAGAGCTACTTTCTTGACTGTATGTTGAGCTAAGCAGTTGGCGCGACTTCAGTTCTAGCCTATAAAGTCAAATCTTGTGTGGTTCCTCCATGGTAACATAGCTGCCCGAGCCCGCAAAGTTAGCAAGTACAAGAAATTTGAAAATTGTACGTAATTGCACAGTAGTGCTTATGGTCGATGCCGTTTCTCGGCTTCAGAGCTACTTTCTTGAGTGTATTTTGAGTTAAGCAGTTGGCGCGACTTCAGTTCTAGCCTATAAAGTCAAATTTTGTGTGCTTCCTCCATGGTAACATAGCTGCCCGAGGTCGCAAAGTTAGCAAGTACAAGAAATTTGAAAATTGTACGTAATTGCACAGTAGTGCTTATGGTCGAACACGTTTCTCAGCTTCAGAGCTACTTTCTTGACTGTATGTTGAGTTAAGCAGTTGGCGCGACTTCAGTTCTAGCCTATAAAGTCAAATCTTGTGTGGTTCCTCCATGGTAACATAGCTGCCCGAGCCCGCAAAGTTAGCAAGTACAAGAAATTTGAAAATTGTACGTAATTTCACATTAGTGCTTATGGTCGATGCCGTTTCTCGGCTTCAGAGCTACTTTCTTGACTGTATTTTGAGTTAAGCAGTTGGCGCGACTTCAGTTCTAGCCTATAAAGTCAAATCTTGTGTGATTCCTGCATGGTAACATAGCTGCCCGAGGTCGCAAAGTTAGCAAGTACAAGAAATTTGAAAATTGTACGTAATTGCACAGCAGTGCTTATGGTCGATGCCGTTTCTCGGCTTCAGAGCTACTTTCTTGACTGTATGTTGAGTTAAGCAGTTGGCGCGACTTCAGTTCTAGCCTATAAAGTCAAATCTTGTGTGGTTCCTCCATGGTAACATAGCTGCCCGAGCCCGCAAAGTTAGCAAGTACAAGAAATTTGAAAATTGTACATAATTTCACGGTAGTGCTTATGGTCGATGCCGTTTCTCGGCTTCAGAGCTACTTTCTTGACTGTATTTTGAGTTAAGCAGTTGGCGCGACTTCAGTTCTAGCCTATAAAGTCAAATCTTGTGTGCTTCTTCCATGGTAACATAGCTGCCCGAGGTCGCGAAGTTAGCAAGTACAAGAAATTTGAAAATTGTACGTAATTGCACAGTAGTGCTTACGGTCGAACAGGTTTCTCAGCTTCAGAGCTACTTTCTTGACTGTATTTTGAGTTAAGCAATTGGCGCGACTTCAGTTCTAGCCTATAAAGTCAAATGTTGTGTGGTTCCTCCATGGTAACATAGCTGCCCGAGCCCGCAAAGTTAGCAAGTACAAGAAATTTGAAAATTGTACGTAATTGCACAGTAGTGCTTATGGTCGAACCCGTTTCTCAGCTTCAGAGCTACTTTCTTGACTGTATGTTGAGTTAAGCAGTTGGCGCGACTTCAGTTCTAGCCTATAAAGTCAAATCTTGTGTGGTTTCTCCATGGTAACATAGCTGCCCGAGCCCGCAAAGTTAGCAAGTACAAGAAATTTGAAAATTGTACGTAATTTCACGGTAGTGCTTATGGTCGATGCCGTTTCTCGGCTTCAGAGCTACTTTCTTGCCTGTATGTTGAGTTAAGCAGTTGGCGCGACTTCAGTTCTAGCATATAAAGTCAAATCTTGTGTGGTTCCTCCATGGTAACATAGCTGCCCGAGCCCGGAAAGTTAGCAAGTACAAGAAATTTGAAAATTGTACGTAATTTCACGGTAGTGCTTATGGTCGAACACGTTTCTCAGCTTCAGAGCTACTTTCTTGACTGTATGTTGAGTTAAGCAGTTGGCGCGACTTCAGTTCTAGCCTATAAAGTCAAATCTTGTGTGGTTCCTCCATGGTAACATAGCTGCCCGAGCCCGCAAAGTTAGCAAGTACAAGAAATTTGAAAATTGTACGTAATTTCACGGTAGTGCTTATGGTCGATGCCGTTTCTCGGCTTCAGAGCTACTTTCTTGACTGTATGTTGAGTTAACCAGTTGGCGCGACTTCAGTTCTAGCCTATAAAGTCAAATCTTGTGTGGTTCCTCCATGGTAACATAGCTGCCCGAGCCCGCAAAGTTAGCAAGTACAAGAAATTTGAAAATTGTACGTAATTTCACGGTAGTGCTTATGGTCGAACACGTTTCTCAGCTTCAGAGCTACTTTCTTGACTGTATTTTGAGTTAAGCAGTTGGCGCGACTTCAGTTCTAGCCTATAAAGGCAAATGTTGTGTTGTTCCTCCATTGTAACATAGCTGCCCGAGCCCGCAAAGTTAGCAAGTACAAGAAATTTGAAAATTGTACGTAATTTCACATTAGTGCTTATGGTCGATGCCGTTTCTCGGCTTCAGAGCTACTTTCTTGACTGTATTTTGAGTTAAGCAGTTGGCGCGACTTCAGTTCTAGCCTATAAAGTCAAATGTTGTGTGGTTTCTCCATGGTAACATAGCTGCCCGAGCCCGCAAAGTTAGCAAGTACAAGAAATTTGAAAATTGTACGTAATTGCACAGTAGTGCTTATGGTCGAACCCGTTTCTCAGCTTCAGAGCTACTTTCTTGACTGTATGTTGAGTTAAGCAGTTGGCGCGACTTCAGTTCTAGCCTATAAAGTCAAATCTTGTGTGGTTCCTCCATGGTAACATAGCTGCCCGAGCCCGCAAAGTTAGCAAGTACAAGAAATTTGAAAATTGTACGTAATTTCACGGTAGTGCTTATGGTCGATGACGTTTCTCGGCTTCAGAGCTACTTTCTTGACTGTATTTTGAGTTAAGCAGTTGGCGCGACTTCAGTTCTAGCCTATAAAGTCAAATCTTGTGTGCTTCCTCCATGGTAACATAGCTGCCCGAGGTCGCAAAGTTAGCAAGTACAAGAAATTTGAAAATTGTACGTAATTGCACAGTAGTGCTTATGGTCGAACACGTTTCTCAGCTTCAGAGCTACTTTCTTGACTGTATTTTGAGTTAAGCAGTTGGCGCGACTTCAGTTCTAGCCTATAAAGTCAAATGTTGTGTGGTTCCTCCATGGTAACATAGCTGCCCGAGCCCGCAAAGTTAGCAAGTACAAGAAATTTGAAAATTGTACGTAATTTCACGGTAGTGCTTATGGTCGATGCCGTTTCTCGGCTTCACAGCTACTTTCTTGACTGTATGTTGAGTTAAGCAGTTGGCGCGACTTCAGTTCTAGCCCATAAAGTCAAATCTTGTGTGGTTCCTCCATGGTAACATAGCTGCCCGAGCCCGCAAAGTTAGCAAGTACAAGAAATTTGAAAATTGTACGTAATTTCACATTAGTGCTTATGGTCGATGCCGTTTCTCGGCTTCAGAGCTACTTTCTTGACTGTATTTTGAGTTAAGCAGTTGGCGCGACTTCAGTTCTAGCCTATAAAGTCAAATCTTGTGTGATTCCTCCATGGTAACATAGCTGCCCGAGGTCGCAAAGTTAGCAAGTACAAGAAATATGAAAATTGTACGTAATTGCACAATAGTGCTTATGGTCGATGCCGTTTCTCGGCTTCAGAGCTACTTTCTTGACTGTATGTTGAGTTAAGCAGTTGGCGCGACTTCAGTTCTAGCCTATAAAGTCAAATCTTGTGTGGTTCCTCCATGGTAACATAGCTGCCCGAGCCCGCAAAGTTAGCAAGTACAAGAAATTTGAAAATTGTACGTAATTTCACGGTAGTGCTTATGGTCGATGCCGTTTCTCGGCTTCAGAGCTACTTTCTTGCCTGTATGTTGAGTTAAGCAGTTGGCGCGACTTCAGTTCTAGCCTATAAAGTCAAATCTTGTGTGGTTCCTCCATGGTAACATAGCTGCCCGAGCCCGCAAAGTTAGCAAGTACAAGAAATTTGAAAATTGTACGTAATTTCACGGTAGTGCTTATGGTCGATGCCGTTTTTCGGCTTCAGAGCTACTTTCTTGACTGTATTTTGAGTTAAGCAGTTGGCGCGACTTCAGTTCTAGCCTATAAAGTCAAATCTTGTGTGCTTCCTCCATGGTAACATAGCTGCCCGAGGTCGCGAAGTTAGCAAGTACAAGAAATTTGAAAATTGTACGTAATTGCACAGTAGTGCTTATGGTCGAACACGTTTCTCAGCTTCAGAGCTACTTTCTTGACTGTATTTTGAGTTAAGCAGTTGGCGCGACTTCAGTTCTAGCCTATAAAGTCAAATGTTGTGTGGTTCCTCCATGGTAACATAGCTGCCCGAGCCCGCAAAGTTAGCAAGTACAAGAAATTTGAAAATTGTACGTAATTGCACAGTAGTGCTTATGGTCGAACCCGTTTCTCAGCTTCAGAGCTACTTTCTTGACTGTATGTTGAGTTAAGCAGTTGGCGCGACTTCAGTTCTAGCCTATAAAGTCAAATCTTGTGTGGTTCCTCCATGGTAACATAGCTGCCCGAGCCCGCAAAGTTAGCAAGTACAAGAAATTTGAAAATTGTACGTAATTTCACGGTAGTGCTTATGGTCGATGCCGTTTCTCGGCTTCAGAGCTACTTTCTTGCCTGTATGTTGAGTTAAGCAGTTGGCGTGACTTCAGTTCTAGCCTATAAAGTCAAATCTTGTGTGGTTCCTCCATGGTAACATAGCTGCCCGAGCCCGCAAAGTTAGCAAGTACAAGAAATTTGAAAATTGTACGTAATTTCACGGTAGTGCTTATGGTCGAACACGTTTCTCAGCTTCAGAGCTACTTTCTTGACTGTATGTTGAGTTAAGCAGTTGGCGCGACTTCAGTTCTAGCCTATAAAGTCAAATCTTGTGTGGTTCCTCCATGGTAACATAGCTGCCCGAGCCCGCAAAGTTAGCAAGTACAAGAAATTTGAAAATTGTACGTAATTGCACAGTAGTGCTTATGGTCGAACACGTTTCTCAGCTTCAGAGCTACTTTCTTGACTGTATTTTGAGTTAAGCAGTTGGCGCGACTTCAGTTCTAGCCTATAAAGTCAAATCTTGTGTGGTTCCTCCATGGTAACATAGCTGCCCGAGCCCGCAAAGTTAGCAAGTACAAGAAATTTGAAAATTGTACGTAATTTCACGGTAGTGCTTATGGTCGATGCCGTTTCTCGGCTTCAGAGCTACTTTCTTGCCTGTATGTTGAGTTAAGCAGTTGGCGCGACTTCAGTTCTAGCCTATAAAGTCAAATCTTGTGTGGTTCCTCCATGGTAACATAGCTGCCCGAGCCCGCAAAGTTAGCAAGTACAAGAAATTTGAAAATTGTACGTAATTTCACGGTAGTGCTTATGGTCGAACACGTTTCTCAGCTTCAGAGCTACTTTCTTGACTGTATTTTGAGTTAAGCAGTTGGCGCGACTTCAGTTCTAGCCTATAAAGTCAAATGTTGTGTTGTTCCTCCATGGTAACATAGCTGCCCGAGCCCGCAAAGTTAGCAAGTACAAGAGATTTGAAAATTGTACGTAATTTCACGGTAGTGCTTATGGTCGATGCCGTTTCTCGGCTTCAGAGCTACTTTCTTGACTGTATTTTGAATTAAGCAGTTGGCGCGACTTCAGTTCTAGCCTATAAAGTCAAATCTTGTGTGCTTCCTCCATGGTAACATAGCTGCCCGAGCCCGCAAAGTTAGCAAGTACAAGAAATTTGAAAATTGTACGTAATTGCACAGTAGTGCTTATGGTCGAACCCGTTTCTCAGCTTCAGAGCTACTTTCTTGACTGTATGTTGAGTTAAGCAGTTGGCGCGACTTCAGTTCTAGCCTATAAAGTCAAATCTTGTGTGGTTCCTCCATGGTAACATAGCTGCCCGAGCCCGCAAAGTTAGCAAGTACAAGAAATTTGAAAATTGTACGTAATTTCACGGTAGTGCTTATGGTCGAACACGTTTCTCAGCTTCAGAGCTACTTTCTTGACTGTATTTTGAGTTAAGCAGTTGGCGCGACTTCAGTTCTAGCCTATAAAGTCAAATCTTGTGTGGTTCCTCCATGGTAACATAGCTGCCCGAGCCCGCAAAGTTAGCAAGTACAAGAAATTTGAAAATTGTACGTAATTTCACGGTAGTGCTTATGGTCGATGCCGTTTTTCGGCTTCAGAGCTACTTTCTTGACTGTATTTTGAGTTAAGCAGTTGGCGCGACTTCAGTTCTAGCCTATAAAGTCAAATCTTGTGTGCTTCCTCCATGGTAACATAGCTGCCCGAGGTCGCGAAGTTAGCAAGTACAAGAAATTTGAAAATTGTACGTAATTGCACAGTAGTGCTTATGGTCGAACACGTTTCTCAGCTTCAGAGCTACTTTCTTGACTGTATTTTGAGTTAAGCAGTTGGCGCGACTTCAGTTCTAGCCTATAAAGTCAAATGTTGTGTGGTTCCTCCATGGTAACATAGCTGCCCGAGCCCGCAAAGTTAGCAAGTACAAGAAATTTGAAAATTGTACGTAATTGCACAGTAGTGCTTATGGTCGAACCCGTTTCTCAGCTCAGAGCTACTTTCTTGACTGTATTTTGAGTTAAGCAGTTGGCGCGACTTCAGTTCTAGCCTATAAAGTCAAATGTTGTGTGGTTCCTCCATGGTAACATAGCTGCCCGAGCCCGCAAATTAGCAAGTACAAGAAATTTGAAAATTGTACGTAATTTCACGGTAGTGCTTATGGTCGATGCCGTTTCTCGGCTTCAGAGCTACTTTCTTGACTGTATGTTGAGTTAAGCAGTTGGCGCGACTTCAGTTCTACCTATAAAGTCAAATCTTGTGTGGTTCCTCCATGGTAACATAGCTGCCCGAGCCCGCAAAGTTAGCAAGTACAAGAAATTTGAAAATTGTACGTAATTTCACATTAGTGCTTATGGTCGATGCCGTTTCTCGGCTTCAGAGCTACTTTCTTGACTGTATTTTGAGTTAAGCAGTTGGCGCGACTTCAGTTCTAGCCTATAAAGTCAAATCTTGTGTGATTCCTCCATGGTAACATAGCTGCCCGAGGTCGCAAAGTTAGCAAGTACAAGAAATTTGAAAATTGTACGTAATTGCACAGTAGTGCTTACGGTCGATGCCGTTTCTCGGCTTCAGAGCTACTTTCTTGACTGTATGTTGAGTTAAGCAGTTGGCGCGACTTCAGTTCTAGCCTATAAAGTCAAATCTTGTGTGGTTCCTCCATGGTAACATAGCTGCCCGAGCCCGCAAAGTTAGCAAGTACAAGAAATTTGAAAATTGTACGTAATTTCACGGTAGTGCTTATGGTCGATGCCGTTTTTCGGCTTCAGAGCTACTTTCTTGACTGTATTTTGAGTTAAGCAGTTGGCGCGACTTCAGTTCTAGCCTATAAAGTCAAATCTTGTGTGCTTCATCCATGGTAACATAGCTGCCCGAGGTCGCGAAGTTAGCAAGTACAAGAAATTTGAAAATTGTACGTAATTGCACAGTAGTGCTTATGGTCGAACAGGTTTCTCAGCTTCAGAGCTACTTTCTTGACTGTATTTTGAGTTAAGCAGTTGGCGCGACTTCAGTTCTAGCCTATATAGTCAAATGTTGTGTGGTTCCTCCATGGCAACATAGCTGCCCGAGCCCGCAAAGTTAGCAAGTACAAGAAATTTGAAAATTGTACGTAATTGCACAGTAGTGCTTATGGTCGAACCCGTTTCTCAGCTTCAGAGCTACTTTCTTGACTGTATGTTGAGTTAAGCAGTTGGCGCGACTTCAGTTCTAGCCTATAAAGTCAAATCTTGTGTGGTTCCTCCATGGTAACATAGCTGCCCGAGCCCGCAAAGTTAGCAAGTACAAGAAATTTGAAAATTGTACGTAATTTCACGGTAGTGCTTATGGTCGATGCCGTTTCTCGGCTTCAGAGCTACTTTCTTGCCTGTATGTTGAGTTAAGCAGTTGGCGCGACTTCAGTTCTAGCCTATAAAGTCAAATCTTGTGTGGTTCCTCCATGGTAACATAGCTGCCCGAGCCCGCAAAGTTAGCAAGTACAAGAAATTTGAAAATTGTACGTAATTTCACGGTAGTGCTTATGGTCGAACACGTTTCTCAGCTTCAGAGCTACTTTCTTGACTGTATGTTGAGTTAAGCAGTTGGCGCGACTTCAGTTCTAGCCTATAAAGTCAAATCTTGTGTGGTTCCTCCATGGTAACATAGCTGCCCGAGCCCGCAAAGTTAGCAAGTACAAGAAATTTGAAAATTGTACGTAATTTCACGGTAGTGCTTATGGTCGATGCCGTTTCTCGGCTTCAGAGCTACTTTCTTGCCTGTATGTTGAGTTAAGCAGTTGGCGCGACTTCAGTTCTAGCCTATAAAGTCAAATCTTGTGTGGTTCCTCCATGGTAACATAGCTGCCCGAGCCCGCAAAGTTAGCAAGTACAAGAAATTTGAAAATTGTACGTAATTTCACGGTAGTGCTTATGGTCGAACACGTTTCTCAGCTTCAGAGCTACTTTCTTGACTGTATTTTGAGTTAAGCAGTTGGCGCGACTTCAGTTCTAGCCTATAAAGTCAAATGTTGTGTTGTTCCTCCATGGTAACATAGCTGCCCGAGCCCGCAAAGTTAGCAAGTACAAGAAATTTGAAAATTGTACGTAATTTCACGGTAGTGCTTATGGTCGATGCCGTTTCTCGGCTTCAGAGCTACTTTCTTGACTGTATTTTGAATTAAGCAGTTGGCGCGACTTCAGTTCTAGCCTATAAAGTCAAATCTTGTGTGCTTCCTCCATGGTAACATAGCTGCCCGAGCCCGCAAAGTTAGCAAGTATAAGAAATTTGAAAATTGTACGTAATTGCACAGTAGTGCTTATGGTCGAACCCGTTTCTCAGCTTCAGAGCTACTTTCTTGACTGTATGTTGAGTTAAGCAGTTGGCGCGACTTCAGTTCTAGCCTATAAAGTCAAATCTTGTGTGGTTCCTCCATGGTAACATAGCTGCCCGAGCCCGCAAAGTTAGCAAGTACAAGAAATTTGAAAATTGTACGTAATTTCACGGTAGTGCTTATGGTCGATGCCGTTTCTCGGCTTCAGAGCTACTTTCTTGACTGTATTTTGAGTTAAGCAGTTGGCGCGACTTCAGTTCTAGCCTATAAAGTCAAATGTTGTGTGGTTTCTCCATGGTAACATAGCTGCCCGAGCCCGCAAAGTTAGCAAGTACAAGAAATTTGAAAATTGTACGTAATTGCACAGTAGTGCTTATGGTCGAACCCGTTTCTCAGCTTCAGAGCTACTTTCTTGCCTGTATGTTGAGTTAAGCAGTTGGCGCGACTTCAGTTCTAGCCTATAAAGTCAAATCTTGTGTGGTTCCTCCATGGTAACATAGCTGCCCGAGCCCGCAAAGTTAGCAAGTACAAGAAATTTGAAAATTGTACGTAATTTCACGGTAGTGCTTATGGTCGATGCCGTTTCTCGGCTTCAGAGCTACTTTCTTGACTGTATTTTGAGTTAAGCAGTTGGCGCGACTTCAGTTCTAGCCTATAAAGTCAAATCTTGTGTGCTTCCTCCATGGTAACATAGCTGCCCGAGGTCGCAAAGTTAGCAAGTACAAGAAATTTGAAAATTGTACGTAATTGCACAGTAGTGCTTATTGTCGAACACGTTTCTCAGCTTCAGAGCTACTTTCTTGACTGTATTTTGAGTTAAGCAGTTGGCGCGACTTCAGTTCTAGCCTATAAAGTCAAATGTTGTGTGGTTCCTCCATGGTAACATAGCTGCCCGAGCCCGCAAATTAGCAAGTACAAGAAATTTGAAAATTGTACGTAATTTCACGGTAGTGCTTATGGTCGATGCCGTTTCTCGGCTTCAGAGCTACTTTCTTGACTGTATGTTGAGTTAAGCAGTTGGCGCGACTTCAGTTCTAGCCTATAAAGTCAAATCTTGTGTGGTTCCTCCATGGTAACATAGCTGCCCGAGCCCGCAAAGTTAGCAAGTACAAGAAATTTGAAAATTGTACGTAATTTCACATTAGTGCTTATGGTCGATGCCGTTTCTCGGCTTCAGAGCTACTTTCTTGACTGTATTTTGAGTTAAGCAGTTGGCGCGACTTCAGTTCTAGCCTATAAAGTCAAATCTTGTGTGATTCCTCCATGGTAACATAGCTGCCCGAGCCCGCAAAGTTAGCAAGTACAAGAAATTTGAAAATTGTACGTAATTTCACGGTAGTGCTTATGGTCGATGCCGTTTCTCGGCTTCAGAGCTACTTTCTTGCCTGTATGTTGAGTTAAGCAGTTGGCGCGACTTCAGTTCTAGCCTATAAAGTCAAATCTTGTGTGGTTCCTCCATGGTAACATAGCTGCCCGAGCCCGCAAAGTTAGCAAGTACAAGAAATTTGAAAATTGTACGTAATTTCACGGTAGTGCTTATGGTCGAACACGTTTCTCAGCTTCAGAGCTACTTTCTTGACTGTATGTTGAGTTAAGCAGTTGGCGCGACTTCAGTTCTAGCCTATAAAGTCAAATCTTGTGTGGTTCCTCCATGGTAACATAGCTGCCCGAGCCCGCAAAGTTAGCAAGTACAAGAAATTTGAAAATTGTACGTAATTTCACGGTAGTGCTTATGGTCGATGCCGTTTCTCGGCTTCAGAGCTACTTTCTTGCCTGTATGTTGAGTTAAGCAGTTGGCGCGACTTCAGTTCTAGCCTATAAAGTCAAATCTTGTGTGGTTCCTCCATGGTAACATAGCTGCCCGAGCCCGCAAAGTTAGCAAGTACAAGAAATTTGAAAATTGTACGTAATTTCACGGTAGTGCTTATGGTCGAACACGTTTCTCAGCTTCAGAGCTACTTTCTTGACTGTATTTTGAGTTAAGCAGTTGGCGCGACTTCAGTTCTAGCCTATAAAGTCAAATGTTGTGTTGTTCCTCCATGGTAACATAGCTGCCCGAGCCCGCAAAGTTAGCAAGTACAAGAAATTTGAAAATTGTACGTAATTTCACGGTAGTGCTTATGGTCGATGCCGTTTCTCGGCTTCAGAGCTACTTTCTTGACTGTATTTTGAATTAAGCAGTTGGCGCGACTTCAGTTCTAGCCTATAAAGTCAAATCTTGTGTGCTTCCTCCATGGTAACATAGCTGCCCGAGCCCGCAAAGTTAGCAAGTACAAGAAATTTGAAAATTGTACGTAATTGCACAGTAGTGCTTATGGTCGAACCCGTTTCTCAGCTTCAGAGCTACTTTCTTGACTGTATGTTGAGTTAAGCAGTTGGCGCGACTTCAGTTCTAGCCTATAAAGTCAAATCTTGTGTGGTTCCTCCATGGTAACATAGCTGCCCGAGCCCGCAAAGTTAGCAAGTACAAGAAATTTGAAAATTGTACGTAATTTCACGGTAGTGCTTATGGTCGATGCCGTTTCTCGGCTTCAGAGCTACTTTCGTGACTGTATGTTGAGTTAAGCAGTTGGCGCGACTTCAGTTCTAGCCTATAAAGTCAAATCTTGTGTGCTTCCTCCATGGTAACATAGCTGCCCGAGGTCGCGAAGTTAGCAAGTACAAGAAATTTGAAAATTGTACGTAATTGCACAGTAGTGCTTATGGTCGAACACGTTTCTCAGCTTCAGAGCTACTTTCTTGACTGTATTTTGAGTTAAGCAGTTGGCGCGACTTCAGTTCTAGCCTATAAAGTCAAATGTTGTGTGGTTCCTCCATGGTAACATAGCTGCCCGAGCCCGCAAAGTTAGCAAGTACAAGAAATTTGAAAATTGTACGTAATTTCACGGTAGTGCTTATGGTCGATGCCGTTTCTCGGCTTCAGAGCTACTTTCTTGCCTGTATGTTGAGTTAAGCAGTTGGCGCGACTTCAGTTCTAGCCTATAAAGTCAAATCTTGTGTGGTTCCTCCATGGTAACATAGCTGCCCGAGCCCGCAAAGTTAGCAAGTACAAGAAATTTGAAAATTGTACGTAATTTCACGGTAGTGCTTATGGTCGATGCCGTTTTTCGGCTTCAGAGCTACTTTCTTGACTGTATTTTGAGTTAAGCAGTTGGCGCGACTTCAGTTCTAGCCTATAAAGTCAAATCTTGTGTGCTTCCTCCATGGTAACATAGCTGCCCGAGGTCGCGAAGTTAGCAAGTACAAGAAATTTGAAAATTGTACGTAATTGCACAGTAGTGCTTATGGTCGAACACGTTTCTCAGCTTCAGAGCTACTTTCTTGACTGTATTTTGAGTTAAGCAGTTGGCGCGACTTCAGTTCTAGCCTATAAAGTCAAATGTTGTGTGGTTCCTCCATGGTAACATAGCTGCCCGAGCCCGCAAAGTTAGCAAGTACAAGAAATTTGAAAATTGTACGTAATTGCACAGTAGTGCTTATGGTCGAACCCGTTTCTCAGCTTCAGAGCTACTTTCTTGACTGTATGTTGAGTTAAGCAGTTGGCGCGACTTCAGTTCTAGCCTATAAAGTCAAATCTTGTGTGGTTCCTCCATGGTAACATAGCTGCCCGAGCCCGCAAAGTTAGCAAGTACAAGAAATTTGAAAATTGTACGTAATTTCACGGTAGTGCTTATGGTCGATGCCGTTTCTCGGCTTCAGAGCTACTTTCTTGCCTGTATGTTGAGTTAAGCAGTTGGCGCGACTTCAGTTCTAGCCTATAAAGTCAAATCTTGTGTGGTTCCTCCATGGTAACATAGCTGCCCGAGCCCGCAAAGTTAGCAAGTACAAGAAATTTGAAAATTGTACGTAATTTCACGGTAGTGCTTATGGTCGAACACGTTTCTCAGCTTCAGAGCTACTTTCTTGACTGTATGTTGAGTTAAGCAGTTGGCGCGACTTCAGTTCTAGCCTATAAAGTCAAATCTTGTGTGGTTCCTCCATGGTAACATAGCTGCCCGAGCCCGCAAAGTTAGCAAGTACAAGAAATTTGAAAATTGTACGTAATTGCACAGTAGTGCTTATGGTCGAACCCGTTTCTCAGCTTCAGAGCTACTTTCTTGACTGTATGTTGAGTTAAGCAGTTGGCGCGACTTCAGTTCTAGCCTATAAAGTCAAATCTTGTGTGGTTCCTCCATGGTAACATAGCTGCCCGAGCCCGCAAAGTTAGCAAGTACAAGAAATTTGAAAATTGTACGTAATTTCACGGTAGTGCTTATGGTCGATGCCGTTTCTCGGCTTCAGAGCTACTTTCTTGACTGTATGTTGAGTTAAGCAGTTGGCGCGACTTCAGTTCTAGCATATAAAGTCAAATCCTGTGTGGTTCGTCCATGGTAACATAGCTGCCCGAACCCGCAAAGTTAGCAAGTACAAGAAATTTGAAAATTGTACGTAATTTCACGGTAGTGCTTATGGTCGATGCCGTTTCTCGGCTTCAGAGCTACTTTCTTGACTGTATGTTGAGTTAAGCAGTTGGCGCGACTTCAGTTCTAGCCTATAAAGTCAAATCTTGTGTGATTCCTCCATGGTAACATAGCTGCCTGAGGTCGCAAAGTTAGCAAGTACAAGAAATTTGAAAATTGTACGTAATTGCACAGTAGTGCTTAGTAGTGGTCGAACCCGTTTCTCAGCTTCAGAGCTACTTTCTTGACTGTATTTTGAGTTAAGCAGTTGGCGCGACTTCAGTTCTAGCCTATAAAGTCAAATCTTGTGTGGTTCCTCCATGGTAACATAGCTGCCCGAGCCCGCAAAGTTAGCAAGTACAAGAAATTTGAAAATTGTACGTAATTTCACATTAGTGCTTATGGTCGATGCCGTTTCTCGGCTTCAGAGCTACTTTCTTGACTGTATTTTGAGTTAAGCAGTTGGCGCGACTTCAGTTCTAGCCTATAAAGTCAAATCTTGTGTGATTCCTCCATGGTAACATAGCTGCCCGAGCCCGCAAAGTTAGCAAGTACAAGAAATTTGAAAATTGTACGTAATTTCACGGTAGTGCTTATGGTCGATGCCGTTTCTCGGCTTCAGAGCTACTTTCGTGACTGTATGTTGAGTTAAGCAGTTGGCGCGACTTCAGTTCTAGCCTATAAAGTCAAATCTTGTGTGCTTCCTCCATGGTAACATAGCTGCCCGAGGTCGCGAAGTTAGCAAGTACAAGAAATTTGAAAATTGTACGTAATTGCACAGTAGTGCTTATGGTCGAACACGTTTCTCAGCTTCAGAGCTACTTTCTTGACTGTATTTTGAGTTAAGCAGTTGGCGCGACTTCAGTTCTAGCCTATAAAGTCAAATGTTGTGTGGTTCCTCCATGGTAACATAGCTGCCCGAGCCCGCAAAGTTAGCAAGTACAAGAAATTTGAAAATTGTACGTAATTTCACGGTAGTGCTTATGGTCGATGCCGTTTCTCGGCTTCAGAGCTACTTTCTTGCCTGTATGTTGAGTTAAGCAGTTGGCGCGACTTCAGTTCTAGCCTATAAAGTCAAATCTTGTGTGGTTCCTCCATGGTAACATAGCTGCCCGAGCCCGCAAAGTTAGCAAGTACAAGAAATTTGAAAATTGTACGTAATTTCACATTAGTGCTTATGGTCGATGCCGTTTCTCGGCTTCAGAGCTACTTTCTTGACTGTATTTTGAGTTAAGCAGTTGGCGCGACTTCAGTTCTAGCCTATAAAGTCAAATGTTGTGTGGTTCCTCCATGGTAACATAGCTGCCCGAGCCCGCAAAGTTAGCAAGTACAAGAAATTTGAAAATTGTACGTAATTGCACAGTAGTGCTTATGGTCGAACCCGTTTCTCAGCTTCAGAGCTACTTTCTTGACTGTATGTTGAGTTAAGCAGTTGGCGCGACTTCAGTTCTAGCCTATAAAGTCAAATCTTGTGTGGTTCCTCCATGGTAACATAGCTGCCCGAGCCCGCAAAGTTAGCAAGTACAAGAAATTTGAAAATTGTACGTAATTTCACGGTAGTGCTTATGGTCGATGCCGTTTCTCGGCTTCAGAGCTACTTTCTTGCCTGTATGTTGAGTTAAGCAGTTGGCGCGACTTCAGTTCTAGCCTATAAAGTCAAATCTTGTGTGGTTCCTCCATGGTAACATAGCTGCCCGAGCCCGCAAAGTTAGCAAGTACAAGAAATTTGAAAATTGTACGTAATTTCACGGTAGTGCTTATGGTCGAACACGTTTCTCAGCTTCAGAGCTACTTTCTTGACTGTATGTTGAGTTAAGCAGTTGGCGCGACTTCAGTTCTAGCCTATAAAGTCAAATCTTGTGTGGTTCCTCCATGGTAACATAGCTGCCCGAGCCCGCAAAGTTAGCAAGTACAAGAAATTTGAAAATTGTACGTAATTGCACAGTAGTGCTTATGGTCGAACCCGTTTCTCAGCTTCAGAGCTACTTTCTTGACTGTATGTTGAGTTAAGCAGTTGGCGCGACTTCAGTTCTAGCCTATAAAGTCAAATCTTGTGTGGTTCCTCCATGGTAACATAGCTGCCCGAGCCCGCAAAGTTAGCAAGTACAAGAAATTTGAAAATTGTACGTAATTTCACGGTAGTGCTTATGGTCGATGCCGTTTCTCGGCTTCAGAGCTACTTTCTTGACTGTATGTTGAGTTAAGCAGTTGGCGCGACTTCAGTTCTAGCATATAAAGTCAAATCCTGTGTGGTTCGTCCATGGTAACATAGCTGCCCGAACCCGCAAAGTTAGCAAGTACAAGAAATTTGAAAATTGTACGTAATTTCACGGTAGTGCTTATGGTCGATGCCGTTTCTCGGCTTCAGAGCTACTTTCTTGACTGTATGTTGAGTTAAGCAGTTGGCGCGACTTCAGTTCTAGCCTATAAAGTCAAATCTTGTGTGATTCCTCCATGGTAACATAGCTGCCTGAGGTCGCAAAGTTAGCAAGTACAAGAAATTTGAAAATTGTACGTAATTGCACAGTAGTGCTTAGTAGTGGTCGAACCCGTTTCTCAGCTTCAGAGCTACTTTCTTGACTGTATTTTGAGTTAAGCAGTTGGCGCGACTTCAGTTCTAGCCTATAAAGTCAAATCTTGTGTGGTTCCTCCATGGTAACATAGCTGCCCGAGCCCGCAAAGTTAGCAAGTACAAGAAATTTGAAAATTGTACGTAATTTCACATTAGTGCTTATGGTCGATGCCGTTTCTCGGCTTCAGAGCTACTTTCTTGACTGTATTTTGAGTTAAGCAGTTGGCGCGACTTCAGTTCTAGCCTATAAAGTCAAATCTTGTGTGATTCCTCCATGGTAACATAGCTGCCCGAGCCCGCAAAGTTAGCAAGTACAAGAAATTTGAAAATTGTACGTAATTTCACGGTAGTGCTTATGGTCGATGCCGTTTCTCGGCTTCAGAGCTACTTTCGTGACTGTATGTTGAGTTAAGCAGTTGGCGCGACTTCAGTTCTAGCCTATAAAGTCAAATCTTGTGTGCTTCCTCCATGGTAACATAGCTGCCCGAGGTCGCGAAGTTAGCAAGTACAAGAAATTTGAAAATTGTACGTAATTGCACAGTAGTGCTTATGGTCGAACACGTTTCTCAGCTTCAGAGCTACTTTCTTGACTGTATTTTGAGTTAAGCAGTTGGCGCGACTTCAGTTCTAGCCTATAAAGTCAAATGTTGTGTGGTTCCTCCATGGTAACATAGCTGCCCGAGCCCGCAAAGTTAGCAAGTACAAGAAATTTGAAAATTGTACGTAATTTCACGGTAGTGCTTATGGTCGATGCCGTTTCTCGGCTTCAGAGCTACTTTCTTGCCTGTATGTTGAGTTAAGCAGTTGGCGCGACTTCAGTTCTAGCCTATAAAGTCAAATCTTGTGTGGTTCCTCCATGGTAACATAGCTGCCCGAGCCCGCAAAGTTAGCAAGTACAAGAAATTTGAAAATTGTACGTAATTTCACATTAGTGCTTATGGTCGATGCCGTTTCTCGGCTTCAGAGCTACTTTCTTGACTGTATTTTGAGTTAAGCAGTTGGCGCGACTTCAGTTCTAGCCTATAAAGTCAAATCTTGTGTGATTCCTCCATGGTAACATAGCTGCCCGAGGTCGCAAAGTTAGCAAGTACAAGAAATTTGAAAATTGTACGTAATTGCACAGTAGTGCTTATGGTCGATGCCGTTTCTCGGCTTCAGAGCTACTTTCTTGCCTGTATGTTGAGTTAAGCAGTTGGCGCGACTTCAGTTCTAGCCTATAAAGTCAAATCTTGTGTGGTTCCTCCATGGTAACATAGCTGCCCGAGCCCGCAAAGTTAGCAAGTACAAGAAATTTGAAAATTGTACGTAATTTCACGGTAGTGCTTAGGTCGAACACGTTTCTCAGCTTCAGAGCTACTTTCTTGACTGTATTTTGAGTTAAGCAGTTGGCGCGACTTCAGTTCTAGCCTATAAAGTCAAATGTTGTGTTGTTCCTCCATGGTAACATAGCTGCCCGAGCCCGCAAAGTTAGCAATTACAAGAAATTTGAAAATTGTACGTAATTTCACGGTAGTGCTTATGGTCGATGCCGTTTCTCGGCTTCAGAGCTACTTTCTTGACTGTATGTTGAGTTGAGCAGTTGGCGCGACTTCAGTTCTAGCCTATAAAGTCAAATCTTGTGTTGTTCCTCCATGGTAACATAGCTGCCCGAGCCCGCAAATTTAGCAAGTACAAGAAATTTGAAAATTGTACGTAATTTCACGGTAGTGCTTTTGGTCGATGCCGTTTCTCGGCTTCAGAGCTACTTTCTTGACTGTATGTTGAGTTAAGCAGTTGGCGCGACTTCAGTTCTAGCCTATAAAGTCAAATCTTGTGTGGTTCCTCCATGGTAACATAGCTGCCCGAGCCCGCAAAGTTAGCAAGTACAAGAAATTTGAAAATTGTACGTAATTTCACGGTAGTGCTTAGGTCGAACACGTTTCTCAGCTTCAGAGCTACTTTCTTGACTGTATTTTGAGTTAAGCAGTTGGCGCGACTTCAGTTCTAGCCTATAAAGTCAAATGTTGTGTTGTTCCTCCATGGTAACATAGCTGCCCGAGCCCGCAAAGTTAGCAATTACAAGAAATTTGAAAATTGTACGTAATTTCACGGTAGTGCTTATGGTCGATGCCGTTTCTCGGCTTCAGAGCTACTTTCGTGACTGTATGTTGAGTTAAGCAGTTGGCGCGACTTCAGTTCTAGCCTATAAAGTCAAATCTTGTGTGCTTCCTCCATGGTAACATAGCTGCCCGAGGTCGCGAAGTTAGCAAGTACAAGAAATTTGAAAATTGTACGTAATTGCACAGTAGTGCTTATGGTCGAACACGTTTCTCAGCTTCAGAGCTACTTTCTTGACTGTATTTTGAGTTAAGCAGTTGGCGCGACTTCAGTTCTAGCCTATAAAGTCAAATGTTGTGTGGTTCCTCCATGGTAACATAGCTGCCCGAGCCCGCAAAGTTAGCAAGTACAAGAAATTTGAAAATTGTACGTAATTTCACGGTAGTGCTTATGGTCGATGCCGTTTCTCGGCTTCAGAGCTACTTTCTTGCCTGTATGTTGAGTTAAGCAGTTGGCGCGACTTCAGTTCTAGCCTATAAAGTCAAATCTTGTGTGGTTCCTCCATGGTAACATAGCTGCCCGAGCCCGCAAAGTTAGCAAGTACAAGAAATTTGAAAATTGTACGTAATTTCACGGTAGTGCTTATGGTCGATGCCGTTTTTCGGCTTCAGAGCTACTTTCTTGACTGTATTTTGAGTTAAGCAGTTGGCGCGACTTCAGTTCTAGCCTATAAAGTCAAATCTTGTGTGCTTCCTCCATGGTAACATAGCTGCCCGAGGTCGCGAAGTTAGCAAGTACAAGAAATTTGAAAATTGTACGTAATTGCACAGTAGTGCTTATGGTCGAACACGTTTCTCAGCTTCAGAGCTACTTTCTTGACTGTATTTTGAGTTAAGCAGTTGGCGCGACCTCAGTTCTAGCCTATAAAGTCAAATGTTGTGTGGTTCCTCCATGGTAACATAGCTGCCCGAGCCCGCAAAGTTAGCAAGTACAAGAAATTTGAAAATTGTACGTAATTGCACAGTAGTGCTTATGGTCGAACCCGTTTCTCAGCTTCAGAGCTACTTTCTTGACTGTATTTTGAGTTAAGCAGTTGGCGCGACTTCAGTTCTAGCCTATAAAGTCAAATGTTGTGTTGTTCCTCCATGGTAACATAGCTGCCCGAGCCCGCAAAGTTAGCAATTACAAGAAATTTGAAAATTGTACGTAATTTCACGGTAGTGCTTATGGTCGATGCCGTTTCTCGGCTTCAGAGCTACTTTCGTGACTGTATGTTGAGTTAAGCAGTTGGCGCGACTTCAGTTCTAGCCTATAAAGTCAAATCTTGTGTGCTTCCTCCATGGTAACATAGCTGCCCGAGGTCGCGAAGTTAGCAAGTACAAGAAATTTGAAAATTGTACGTAATTGCACAGTAGTGCTTATGGTCGAACACGTTTCTCAGCTTCAGAGCTACTTTCTTGACTGTATTTTGAGTTAAGCAGTTGGCGCGACTTCAGTTCTAGCCTATAAAGTCAAATGTTGTGTGGTTCCTCCATGGTAACATAGCTGCCCGAGCCCGCAAAGTTAGCAAGTACAAGAAATTTGAAAATTGTACGTAATTTCACGGTAGTGCTTATGGTCGATGCCGTTTCTCGGCTTCAGAGCTACTTTCTTGCCTGTATGTTGAGTTAAGCAGTTGGCGCGACTTCAGTTCTAGCCTATAAAGTCAAATCTTGTGTGGTTCCTCCATGGTAACATAGCTGCCCGAGCCCGCAAAGTTAGCAAGTACAAGAAATTTGAAAATTGTACGTAATTTCACGGTAGTGCTTATGGTCGATGCCGTTTTTCGGCTTCAGAGCTACTTTCTTGACTGTATTTTGAGTTAAGCAGTTGGCGCGACTTCAGTTCTAGCCTATAAAGTCAAATCTTGTGTGCTTCCTCCATGGTAACATAGCTGCCCGAGGTCGCGAAGTTAGCAAGTACAAGAAATTTGAAAATTGTACGTAATTGCACAGTAGTGCTTATGGTCGAACACGTTTCTCAGCTTCAGAGCTACTTTCTTGACTGTATTTTGAGTTAAGCAGTTGGCGCGACCTCAGTTCTAGCCTATAAAGTCAAATGTTGTGTGGTTCCTCCATGGTAACATAGCTGCCCGAGCCCGCAAAGTTAGCAAGTACAAGAAATTTGAAAATTGTACGTAATTGCACAGTAGTGCTTATGGTCGAACCCGTTTCTCAGCTTCAGAGCTACTTTCTTGACTGTATTTTGAGTTAAGCAGTTGGCGCGACTTCAGTTCTAGCCTATAAAGTCAAATCTTGTGTGGTTCCTCCATGGTAACATAGCTGCCCGAGCCCGCAAAGTTAGCAAGTACAAGAAATTTGAAAATTGTACGTAATTTCACATTAGTGCTTATGGTCGATGCCGTTTCTCGGCTTCAGAGCTACTTTCTTGACTGTATTTTGAGTTAAGCAGTTGGCGCGACTTCAGTTCTAGCCTATAAGGTCAAATCTTGTGTGATTCCTCCATGGTAACATAGCTGCCCGAGGTCGCAAAGTTAGCAAGTACAAGAAATTTGAAAATTGTACGTAATTGCACAGCAGTGCTTATGGTCGATGCCGTTTCTCGGCTTCAGAGCTACTTTCTTGCCTGTATGTTGAGTTAAGCAGTTGGCGCGACTTCAGTTCTAGCCTATAAAGTCAAATCTTGTGTATTTCCTCCATGGTAACATAGCTGCCCGAGCCCGCAAAGTTAGCAAGTACAAGAAATTTGAAAATTGTACGTAATTTCACGGTAGTGCTTAGGTCGAACACGTTTCTCAGCTTCAGAGCTACTTTCTTGACTGTATTTTGAGTTAAGCAGTTGGCGCGACTTCAGTTCTAGCCTATAAAGTCAAATGTTGTGTTGTTCCTCCATGGTAACATAGCTGCCCGAGCCCGCAAAGTTAGCAATTACAAGAAATTTGAAAATTGTACGTAATTTCACGGTAGTGCTTATGGTCGATGCCGTTTCTCGGCTTCAGAGCTACTTTCTTGACTGTATGTTGAGTTGAGCAGTTGGCGCGACTTCAGTTCTAGCCTATAAAGTCAAATCTTGTGTTGTTCCTCCATGGTAACATAGCTGCCCGAGCCCGCAAAGTTAGCAAGTACAAGAAATTTGAAAATTGTACGTAATTTCACGGTAGTGCTTTTGGTCGATGCCGTTTCTCGGCTTCAGAGCTACTTTCTTGACTGTATGTTGAGTTAAGCAGTTGGCGCGACTTCAGTTCTAGCCTATAAAGTCAAATCTTGTGTGGTTCCTCCATGGTAACATAGCTGCCCGAGCCCGCAAAGTTAGCAAGTACAAGAAATTTGAAAATTGTACGTAATTTCACGGTAGTGCTTAGGTCGAACACGTTTCTCAGCTTCAGAGCTACTTTCTTGACTGTATTTTGAGTTAAGCAGTTGGCGCGACTTCAGTTCTAGCCTATAAAGTCAAATGTTGTGTTGTTCCTCCATGGTAACATAGCTGCCCGAGCCCGCAAAGTTAGCAATTACAAGAAATTTGAAAATTGTACGTAATTTCACGGTAGTGCTTATGGTCGATGCCGTTTCTCGGCTTCAGAGCTACTTTCTTGACTGTATGTTGAGTTGAGCAGTTGGCGCGACTTCAGTTCTAGCCTATAAAGTCAAATCTTGTGTTGTTCCTCCATGGTAACATAGCTGCCCGAGCCCGCAAAGTTAGCAAGTACAAGAAATTTGAAAATTGTACGTAATTTCACGGTAGTGCTTTTGGTCGATGCCGTTTCTCGGCTTCAGAGCTACTTTCTTGACTGTATGTTGAGTTAAGCAGTTGGCGCGACTTCAGTTCTAGCCTATAAAGTCAAATCTTGTGTGGTTCCTCCATGGTAACATAGCTGCCCGAGCCCGCAAAGTTAGCAAGTACAAGAAATTTGAAAATTGTACGTAATTTCACGGTAGTGCTTATGGTCGAACACGTTTCTCAGCTTCAGAGCTACTTTCTTGACTGTATTTTGAGTTAAGCAGTTGGCGCGACTTCAGTTCTAGCCTATAAAGTCAAATGTTGTGTTGTTCCTCCATGGTAACATAGCTGCCCGAGCCCGCAAAGTTAGCAATTACAAGAAATTTGAAAATTGTACGTAATTTCACGGTAGTGCTTATGGTCGATGCCGTTTCTCGGCTTCAGAGCTACTTTCTTGACTGTATGTTGAGTTAAGCAGTTGGCGCGACTTCAGTTCTAGCCTATAAAGTCAAATGTTGTGTTGTTCCTCCATGGTAACATAGCTGCCCGAGCCCGCAAAGTTAGCAAGTACAAGAAATTTGAAAATTGTACGTAATTTCACGGTAGTGCTTTTGGTCGATGCCGTTTCTCGGCTTCAGAGCTACTTTCTTGACTGTATGTTGAGTTAAGCAGTTGGCGCGACTTCAGTTCTAGCCTATAAAGTCAAATCTTGTGTGGTTCCTCCATGGTAACATAGCTGCCCGAGCCCGCAAAGTTAGCAAGTACAAGAAATTTGAAAATTGTACGTAATTTCACGGTAGTGCTTATGGTCGATGCCGTTTCTCGGCTTCAGAGCTACTTTCTTGACTGTATGTTGAGTTAAGCAGTTGGCGCGACTTCAGTTCTAGCCTATAAAGTCAAATCTTGTGTGGTTCCTCCATGGTAACATAGCTGCCCGAGCCCGCAAAGTTAGCAAGTACAAGAAATTTGAAAATTGTACGTAATTTCACGGTAGTGCTTATGGTCGATGCCGTTTCTCAGCTTCAGAGCTACTTTCTTGCCTGTATGTTGAGTTAAGCAGTTGGCGCGACTTCAGTTCTAGCCTATAAAGTCAAATCTTGTGTGGTTCCTCCATGATAACATAGCTGCCCGAGCCCGCAAAGTTAGCAAGTACAAGAAATTTGAAAATTGTACGTAATTTCACGGTAGTGCTTATGGTCGATGCCGTTTCTCGGCTTCAGAGCTACTTTCTTGACTGTATTTTGAGTGAAGCAGTTGGCGCGACTTCAGTTCTATCCTATAAAGTCAAATCTTGTGTGCTTCCTCCATGGTAACATAGCTGCCCGAGGTCGCGAAGTTAGCAAGTACAAGAAATTTGAAAATTGTACCTAATTGCACAGTAGTGCTTATGGTCGAACCCGTTTCTCAGCTTCAGAGCTACTTTCTTGACTGTATTTTGAGTTAAGCAGTTGGCGCGACTTCAGTTCTAGCCTATAAAGTCAAATGTTGTTTTGTTCCTCCATGGTAACATAGCTGCCCGAGCCCGCAAAGTTAGCAAGTACAAGAAATTTGAAAATTGTACGTAATTTCACGGTAGTGCTTATGGTCGATGCCGTTTCTCGGCTTCAGAGCTACTTTCTTGCCTGTATGTTGAGTTAAGCAGTTGGCGCGACTTTAGTTCTAGCCTATAAAGTCAAATCTTGTGTGGTTCCTCCATGGTAACATAGCTGCCCGAGCCCGCAAAGTTAGCAAGTACAAGAAATTTGAAAATTGTACGTAATTTCACGGTAGTGCTTATGGTCGAACACGTTTCTCAGCTTCAGAGCTACTTTCTTGACTGTATTTTGAGTTAGGCAGTTGGCGCGACTTCAGTTCTAGCCTATAAAGTCAAATGTTGTGTTGTTCCTCCATGGTAACATAGCTGCCCGAGCCCGCAAAGTTAGCAATTACAAGAAATTTGAAAATTGTACGTAATTTCACGGTAGTGCTTATGGTCGATGCCGTTTCTCGGCTTCAGAGCTACTTTCTTGACTGTATGTTGAGTTAAGCAGTTGGCGCGACTTCAGTTCTAGCCTATAAAGTCAAATGTTGTGTTGTTCCTCCATGGTAACATAGCTGCCCGAGCCCGCAAAATTAGCAAGTACAAGAAACTTGAAAATTGTACGTAATTTCACGGTAGTGCTTTTGGTCGTTGCCGTTTCTCGGCTTCAGAGCTACTTTCTTGACTGTATGTTGAGTTAAGCAGTTGGCGCGACTTCAGTTCTAGCCTATAAAGTCAAATCTTGTGTGGTTCCTCCATGGTAACATAGCTGCCCGAGCCCGCAAAGTTAGCAAGTACAAGAAATTTGAAAATTGTACGTAATTTCACGGTAGTGCTTATGGTCGATGCCGTTTCTCGGCTTCAGAGCTACTTTCTTGACTGTATGTTGAGTTAAGCAGTTGGCGCGACTTCAGTTCTAGCCTATAAAGTCAAATCTTGTGTGATTCCTCCATGGTAACATAGCTGCCCGAGGTCGCAAAGTTAGCAAGTACAAGAAATTTGAAAATTGTACGTAATTGCACAGTAGTGCTTATGGTCGAACCCGTTTCTCAGCTTCAGAGCTACTTTCTTGACTGTATTTTGAGTTAAGCAGTTGGCGCGACGTCAGTTCTAGCCTATAAAGTCAAATGTTGTGTTGTTCCTCCATGGTAACATAGCTGCCCGAGCCCGCAAAGTTAGCAAGTACAAGAAATTTGAAAATTGTACGTAATTTCACGGTAGTGCTTATGGTCGATGCCGTTTCTCGGCTTCAGAGCTACTTTCTTGACTGTATGTTGAGTTAAGCAGTTGGCGCGACTTCAGTTCTAGCCTATAACGTCAAATCTTGTGTGGTTCCTCCATGGTAACATAGCTGCCCGAGGTCGCAAATTTGGCAAGTACAAGAAATTTGAAAATTGTACGTAATTGCACAGTAGTGCTTATGGTCGATGCCGTTTCTCGGCTTCAGAGCTACTTTCTTGACTGTATGTTGAGTTAAACAGTTGGCGCGACTTCAGTTCTAGCCTATAAAGTCAAACCTTGTGTGATTCCTCCATGGTAACATAGCTGCCCGAGCCCGCAAAGTTAGCAAGTACAAGAAATTTGAAAATTGTACGTAATTTCACGGTAGTGCTTATGGTCGATGCCGTTTCTCGGCTTCAGAGCTACTTTCTTGACTGTATGTTGAGTTAAGCAGTTGGCGCGACTTCAGTTCTAGCCTATAAAGTAAAATCTTGTGTGATTCCTCCATGGTAACATAGCTGCCCGAGCCCGCAAAGTTAGCAAGTACAAGAAATTTGAAAATTGTACGTAATTTCACGGTAGTGCTTATGGTCGATGCCGTTTCTCGGCTTCAGAACTACTTTCTTGACTGTATGTTGAGTTAAGCAGTTGACGCGACTTCAGTTCTAGCCTATAAAGTCAAATCTTGTGTAATTCCTCCATGGTAACATAGCTGCCCGAGGTCGCAAAGTTAGCAAGTACAAGAAATTTGAAAATTGTACGTAATTGTACGTAATTGTAGTGCTTATGGTCGAACCCGTTTCTCAGCTTCAGAGCTACTTTCTTGACTGTATTTTGAGTTAAGCAGTTGGCGCGACTTCAGTTCTAGCCTATAAAGTCAAATGTTGTGTTGTTCCTCCATGGTAACATAGCTGCCCGAGCCCGCAAAGTTAGCAAGTACAAGAAATTTGAAAATTGTACGTAATTTCACGGTAGTGCTTATGGTCGATGCCGTTTCTCGGCTTCAGAGCTACTTTCTTGACTGTATGTTGAGTTAAGCAGTTGGCGCGACTTCAATTCTAGCCTATAAAGTCAAATCTTGTGTGGTTCCTCCATGGTAACATAGCTGCCCGAGCCCGCAAAGTTAGCAAGTACAAGAAATTTGAAAATTGTACGTAATTTCACGGTAGTGCTTATGGTCGATGCCGTTTCTCGGCTTCAGAACTACTTTCTTGACTGTATGTTGAGTTAAGCAGTTGACGCGACTTCAGTTCTAGCCTATAAAGTCAAATCTTGTGTAATTCCTCCATGGTAACATAGCTGCCCGAGGTCGCAAAGTTAGCAAGTACAAGAAATTTGAAAATTGTACGTAATTGTACGTAATTGTAGTGCTTATGGTCGAACCCGTTTCTCAGCTTCAGAGCTACTTTCTTGACTGTATTTTGAGTTAAGCAGTTGGCGCGACTTCAGTTCTAGCCTATAAAGTCAAATCTTGTGTGGTTCCTCCATGATAACATAGCTGCCCGAGCCCGCAAAGTTAGCAAGTACAAGAAATTTGAAAATTGTACGTAATTTCACGGTAGTGCTTATGGTCGATGCCGTTTCTCGGCTTCAGAGCTACTTTCTTGACTGTATTTTGAGTGAAGCAGTTGGCGCGACTTCAGTTCTATCCTATAAAGTCAAATCTTGTGTGCTTCCTCCATGGTAACATAGCTGCCCGAGGTCGCGAAGTTAGCAAGTACAAGAAATTTGAAAATTGTACCTAATTGCACAGTAGTGCTTATGGTCGAACCCGTTTCTCAGCTTCAGAGCTACTTTCTTGACTGTATTTTGAGTTAAGCAGTTGGCGCGACTTCAGTTCTAGCCTATAAAGTCAAATGTTGTTTTGTTCCTCCATGGTAACATAGCTGCCCGAGCCCGCAAAGTTAGCAAGTACAAGAAATTTGAAAATTGTACGTAATTTCACGGTAGTGCTTATGGTCGATGCCGTTTCTCGGCTTCAGAGCTACTTTCTTGCCTGTATGTTGAGTTAAGCAGTTGGCGCGACTTTAGTTCTAGCCTATAAAGTCAAATCTTGTGTGGTTCCTCCATGGTAACATAGCTGCCCGAGCCCGCAAAGTTAGCAAGTACAAGAAATTTGAAAATTGTACGTAATTTCACGGTAGTGCTTATGGTCGAACACGTTTCTCAGCTTCAGAGCTACTTTCTTGACTGTATTTTGAGTTAGGCAGTTGGCGCGACTTCAGTTCTAGCCTATAAAGTCAAATGTTGTGTTGTTCCTCCATGGTAACATAGCTGCCCGAGCCCGCAAAGTTAGCAATTACAAGAAATTTGAAAATTGTACGTAATTTCACGGTAGTGCTTATGGTCGATGCCGTTTCTCGGCTTCAGAGCTACTTTCTTGACTGTATGTTGAGTTAAGCAGTTGGCGCGACTTCAGTTCTAGCCTATAAAGTCAAATGTTGTGTTGTTCCTCCATGGTAACATAGCTGCCCGAGCCCGCAAAATTAGCAAGTACAAGAAACTTGAAAATTGTACGTAATTTCACGGTAGTGCTTTTGGTCGTTGCCGTTTCTCGGCTTCAGAGCTACTTTCTTGACTGTATGTTGAGTTAAGCAGTTGGCGCGACTTCAGTTCTAGCCTATAAAGTCAAATCTTGTGTGGTTCCTCCATGGTAACATAGCTGCCCGAGCCCGCAAAGTTAGCAAGTACAAGAAATTTGAAAATTGTACGTAATTTCACGGTAGTGCTTATGGTCGATGCCGTTTCTCGGCTTCAGAGCTACTTTCTTGACTGTATGTTGAGTTAAGCAGTTGGCGCGACTTCAGTTCTAGCCTATAAAGTCAAATCTTGTGTGATTCCTCCATGGTAACATAGCTGCCCGAGGTCGCAAAGTTAGCAAGTACAAGAAATTTGAAAATTGTACGTAATTGCACAGTAGTGCTTATGGTCGAACCCGTTTCTCAGCTTCAGAGCTACTTTCTTGACTGTATTTTGAGTTAAGCAGTTGGCGCGACGTCAGTTCTAGCCTATAAAGTCAAATGTTGTGTTGTTCCTCCATGGTAACATAGCTGCCCGAGCCCGCAAAGTTAGCAAGTACAAGAAATTTGAAAATTGTACGTAATTTCACGGTAGTGCTTATGGTCGATGCCGTTTCTCGGCTTCAGAGCTACTTTCTTGACTGTATGTTGAGTTAAGCAGTTGGCGCGACTTCAGTTCTAGCCTATAACGTCAAATCTTGTGTGGTTCCTCCATGGTAACATAGCTGCCCGAGGTCGCAAATTTGGCAAGTACAAGAAATTTGAAAATTGTACGTAATTGCACAGTAGTGCTTATGGTCGATGCCGTTTCTCGGCTTCAGAGCTACTTTCTTGACTGTATGTTGAGTTAAACAGTTGGCGCGACTTCAGTTCTAGCCTATAAAGTCAAACCTTGTGTGATTCCTCCATGGTAACATAGCTGCCCGAGCCCGCAAAGTTAGCAAGTACAAGAAATTTGAAAATTGTACGTAATTTCACGGTAGTGCTTATGGTCGATGCCGTTTCTCGGCTTCAGAGCTACTTTCTTGACTGTATGTTGAGTTAAGCAGTTGGCGCGACTTCAGTTCTAGCCTATAAAGTAAAATCTTGTGTGATTCCTCCATGGTAACATAGCTGCCCGAGCCCGCAAAGTTAGCAAGTACAAGAAATTTGAAAATTGTACGTAATTTCACGGTAGTGCTTATGGTCGATGCCGTTTCTCGGCTTCAGAACTACTTTCTTGACTGTATGTTGAGTTAAGCAGTTGACGCGACTTCAGTTCTAGCCTATAAAGTCAAATCTTGTGTAATTCCTCCATGGTAACATAGCTGCCCGAGGTCGCAAAGTTAGCAAGTACAAGAAATTTGAAAATTGTACGTAATTGTACGTAATTGTAGTGCTTATGGTCGAACCCGTTTCTCAGCTTCAGAGCTACTTTCTTGACTGTATTTTGAGTTAAGCAGTTGGCGCGACTTCAGTTCTAGCCTATAAAGTCAAATGTTGTGTTGTTCCTCCATGGTAACATAGCTGCCCGAGCCCGCAAAGTTAGCAAGTACAAGAAATTTGAAAATTGTACGTAATTTCACGGTAGTGCTTATGGTCGATGCCGTTTCTCGGCTTCAGAGCTACTTTCTTGACTGTATGTTGAGTTAAGCAGTTGGCGCGACTTCAATTCTAGCCTATAAAGTCAAATCTTGTGTGGTTCCTCCATGGTAACATAGCTGCCCGAGCCCGCAAAGTTAGCAAGTACAAGAAATTTGAAAATTGTACGTAATTTCACATTAGTGCTTATGGTCGATGCCGTTTCTCGGCTTCAGAGCTACTTTCTTGACTGTATGTAGAGTTAAGCAGTTGGCGCGACTTCAGTTCTAGCCTATAAAGTCAAATCTTGTGTGGTTCCTCCATGGCAACATAGCTGCCCGAGCCCGCAAAGTTAGCAAGTACAAGAAATTTGAAAATTGTACGTAATTTCACGGTAGTGCTCATGGTCGATGCCGTTTCTCGGCTTCAGAGCTACTTTCTTGACTGTATGTTGAGTTAAGCAGTTGGCGCGACTTTAGTTCTAGCTTATAAAGTCAAATCTTGTGTGGTTCCTCCATGGTAACATAGCTGCCAGAGCCCGCAAAGTTAGCAAGTACAAGAAATTTGAAAATTGTACGTAATTTCACGGTAGTGCTTATGGTCGATGCCGTTTCTCGGCTTCAGAGCTACTTTCTTGACTGTATGTTGAGTTAAGCAGTTGGCGCGACTTCAGTTCTAGCCTATTAAGTCAAATCTTGTGTGATTCCTCCATGGTAACATAGCTGCCCGAGGTCGCAAAGTTAGCAAGTACAAGAAATTTGAAAATTGTACGTAATTGCACAGTAGTGCTTATGGTCGAACCCGTTTCTCAGCTTCAGAGCTACTTTCTTGACTCTATTTTGAGTTAAGCAGTTGGCGCGACTTCAGTTCTAGCCTATAAAGTCAAATGTTGTGTTGTTCCTCCATGGTAACATAGCTGCCCGAGCCCGCAAAGTTAGCAAGTACAAGAAATTTGAAAATTGTACGTAATTTCACGGTAGTGCTTATGGTCGATGCCGTTTCTCGGCTTCAGAGCTACTTTCTTGACTGTATGTTGAGTTAAGCAGTTGGCGCGACTTCAGTTCTAGCCTATAAAGTCAAATCTTGTGTGATTCCTCCATGGTAACATAGCTGCCCGAGGTCGCAAAGTTAGCAAGTACAAGAAATTTGAAAATTGTACGTAATTGCACAGTAGTGCTTATGGTCGATGCCGTTTCTCGGCTTCAGAGCTACTTTCTTGACTGTATGTTGAGTTAAGCAGTTGGCGCGACTTCAGTTCTAGCCTATAAAGTCAAATGTTGTGTTGTTCCTCCATGGTAACATAGCTGCCCGAGCCCGCAAAGTTAGCAAGTACAAGAAATTTGAAAATTGTACGTAATTTCACGGTAGTGCTTATGGTCGATGCCGTTTCTCGGCTTCAGAGCTACTTTCTTGACTGTATGTTGAGTTAAGCAGTTGGCGCGACTTCAGTTCTAGCCTATAAAGTCAAATCTTGTGTGATTCCTCCATGGTAACATAGCTGCCCGAGGTCGCAAAGTTAGCAAGTACAAGAAATTTGAAAATTGTACGTAATTTCACGGTAGTGCTTATGGTCGATGCCGTTTCTCGGCTTCAGAGCTACTTTCTTGACTGTATGTTGAGTTAAGCAGTTGGCGCGACTTCAGTTCTAGCCTATAAAGTCAAATGTTGTGTTGTTCCTCCATGGTAACATAGCTGCCCGAGCCCGCAAAGTTAGCAAGTACAAGAAATTTGAAAATTGTACGTAATTGCACAGTAGTGCTTATGGTCGAACACGTTTCTCAGCTTCAGAGCTACTTTCTTGACTGTATTTTGAGTTAAGCAGTTGGCGCGACTTTAGTTCTAGCCTATAAAGTCAAATGTTGTGTTGTTCCTCCATGGTAACATAGCTGCCCGAGCCCGCAAAGTTAGCAAGTACAAGAAATTTGAAAATTGTACGTAATTTCACGGTAGTGCTTATGGTCGATGCCGTTTCTCGGCTTCAGAGCTACTTTCTTGACTGTATGTTGAGTTAAGCAGTTGGCGCGACTTCAGTTCTAGCCTATAAAGTCAAATCTTGTGTGATTCCTCCATGGTAACATAGCTGCCCGAGGTCGCAAAGTTAGCAAGTACAAGAAATTTGAAAATTGTACGTAATTGCACAGTAGTGCTTATGGTCGATGCCGTTTCTCGGCTTCAGAGCTACTTTCTTGACTGTATGTTGAGTTAAGCAGTTGGCGCGACTTCAGTTCTAGCCTATAAAGTCAAATCTTGTGTGATTCCTCCATGGTAACATAGCTGCCCGAGCCCGCAAAGTTAGCAAGTACAAGAAATTTGAAAATTGTACGTAATTTCACGGTAGTGCTTATGGTCGATGCCGTTTCTCGGCTTCAGAGCTACTTTCTTGACTGTATGTTGAGTTAAGCAGTTGGCGCGACTTCAGTTCTAGCCTATAAAGTCAAATCTTGTGTGATTCCTCCATGGTAACATAGCTGCCCGAGCCCGCAAAGTTAGCAAGTACAAGAAATTTGAAAATTGTACGTAATTTCACGGTAGTGCTTATGGTCGATGCCGTTTCTCGGCTTCAGAGCTACTTTCTTGACTGTATGTTGAGTTAAGCAGTTGGCGCGACTTCAGTTCTAGCCTATAAAGTCAAATCTTGTGTGATTCCTCCATGGTAACATAGCTGCCCGAGGTCGCAAAGTTAGCAAGTACAAGAAATTTGAAAATTGTACGTAATTGCACAGTAGTGCTTATGGTCGAACCCGTTTCTCAGCTTCAGAGCTACTTTCTTGACTGTATTTTGAGTTAAGCAGTTGGCGCGACTTCAGTTCTAGCCTATAAAGTCAAATGTTGTGTTGTTCCTCCATGGTAACATAGCTGCCCGAGCCCGCAAAGTTAGCAAGTACAAGAAATTTGAAAATTGTACGTAATTTCACGGTAGTGCTTATGGTCGATGCCGTTTCTCGGCTTCAGAGCTACTTTCTTGACTGTATTTTGAGTTAGGCTGTTGGCGCGACTTCAGTTCTAGCCTTAAAAGTCAAATCTTGTGTGATTCCTCCATGGTAACATAGCTGCCCGGGGTCGCAAAGTTAGCAAGTACAAGAAATTTGAAAATTGTACGTAATTGCACAGTAGTGCTTATGGTCGATGCCGTTTCTCGGCTTCAGAGCTACTTTCTTGACTGTATGTTGAGTTAAGCAGTTGGCGCGACTTCAGTTCTAGCCTATAAAGTCAAATCTTGTGTGATTCCTCCATGGTAACATAGCTGCCCGAGCCCGCAAAGTTAGCAAGTACAAGAAATTTGAAAATTGTACGTAATTGCACAGTAGTGCTTATGGTCGAACACGTTTCTCAGCTTCAGAGCTACTTTCTTGACTGTATTTTGAGTTAAGCAGTTGGCGCGACTTCAGTTCTAGCCTATAAAGTCAAATGTTGTGTTGTTCCTCCATGGTAACATAGCTGCCCGAGCCCGCAAAGTTAGCAAGTACAAGAAATTTGAAAATTGTACGTAATTGCACAGTAGTGCTTATGGTCGAACACGTTTCTCAGCTTCAGAGCTACTTTCTTGACTGTATTTTGAGTTAAGCAGTTGGCGCGACTTCAGTTCTAGCCTATAAAGTCAAATGTTGTGTTGTTCCTCCATGGTAACATAGCTGCCCGAGCCCGCAAAGTTAGCAAGTACAAGAAATTTGAAAATTGTACGTAATTTCACGGTAGTGCTTATGGTCGATGCCGTTTCTCGGCTTCAGAGCTACTTTCTTGACTGTATGTTGAGTTAAGCAGTTGACGCGACTTCAGTTCTAGCCTATAAAGTCAAATCTTGTGTGATTCCTCCATGGTAACATAGCTGCCCGAGGTCGCAAAGTTAGCAAGTACAAGAAATTTGAAAATTGTACGTAATTGCACAGTAGTGCTTATGGTCGATGCCGTTTCTCGGCTTCAGAGCTACTTTCTTGACTGTATGTTGAGTTAAGCAGTTGGCACGACTTCAGTTCTAGCCTATAAAGTCAAATGTTGTGTTGTTCCTCCATGGTAACATAGCTGCCCGAGCCCGCAAAGTTAGCAAGTACAAGAAATTTGAAAATTGTACGTAATTTCACGGTAGTGCTTATGGTCGATGCCGTTTCTCGGCTTCAGAGCTACTTTCTTGACTGTATGTTGAGTTAAGCAGTTGGCGCGACTTCAGTTCTAGCCTATAAAGTCAAATCTTGTGTGATTCCTCCATGGTAACATAGCTGCCCGAGGTCGCAAAGTTAGCAAGTACAAGAAATTTGAAAATTGTACGTAATTGCACAGTAGTGCTTATGGTCGAACCCGTTTCTCAGCTTCAGAGCTACTTTCTTGACTGTATTTTGAGTTAAGCAGTTGGCGCGACTTCAGTTCTAGCCTATAAAGTCAAATGTTGTGTTGTTCCTCCATGGTGACATAGCTGCCCGAGCCCGCAAAGTTAGCAAGTACAAGAAATTTGAAAATTGTACGTAATTTCACGGTAGTGCTTATGGTCGATGCCGTTTCTCGGCTTCAGAGCTACTTTCTTGACTGTATTTTGAGTTAAGCTGTTGGCGCGACTTCAGTTCTAGCCTTAAAAGTCAAATCTTGTGTGATTCCTCCATGGTAACATAGCTGCCCGGGGTCGCAAAGTTAGCAAGTACAAGAAATTTGAAAATTGTACGTAATTGCACAGTAGTGCTTATGGTCGATGCCGTTTCTCGGCTTCAGAGTTACTTTCTTGACTGTATTTTGAGTTGAGCAGTTGGCGCGGCTTCAGTTCTAGCCTATAAAGTCAAATGTTGTGTTGTTCCTCCATGATAACATAGCTGCCCGAGCCCGCAAAGTTAGCAAGTACAAGAAATTTGAAAATTGTACGTAATTTCACGGTAGTGCTTAGGGTCGATGCCGTTTCTCGGCTTCAGAGCTACTTTCTTGACTGTATGTTGAGTTAAGCAGTTGGCGCGACTTCAGTTCTAGCCTATAAAGTCAAATGTTGTGTGGTTCCTCCATGGTAACATAGCTGCCCGAGCCCGCAAACTTAGCAAGTACAAGAAATTTGAAAATTGTACGTAATTTCACGGTAGTGCTTATGGTCGATGCCGTTTCTCGGCTTCAGAGCTAGTTTCTTGATTGTATGTTGAGTTAAGCAGTTGGCGCGACTTCAGTTCTAGCCTATAAAGTCAAATGTTGTGTTGTTCCTCCATGATAACATAGCTGCCCGAGCCCGCAAAGTTAGCAAGTACAAGAAATTTGAAAATTGTACGTAATTTCACGGTAGTGCTTAGGGTCGATGCCGTTTCTCGGCTTCAGAGCTACTTTCTTGACTGTATTTTGAGTTAAGCAGTTGGCGCGACTTCAGTTCTAGCCTATAAAGTCAAATGTTGTGTTGTTCCTCCATGGTAACATAGCTGCCAGAGCCCGCAAAGTTAGCAAGTACAAGAAATTTGAAAATTGTACGTAATTTCACGGTAGTGCTTATGGTCGATGCCGTTTCTCGGCTTCAGAGCTACTTTCTTGACTGTATTTTGAGTTAAGCTGTTGGCGCGACTTCAGTTCTAGCCTTAAAAGTCAAATCTTGTGTGATTCCTCCATGGTAACATAGCTGCCCGGGGTCGCAAAGTTAGCAAGTACAAGAAATTTGAAAATTGTACGTAATTGCACAGTAGTGCTTATGGTCGATGCCGTTTCTCGGCTTCAGAGTTACTTTCTTGACTGTACTTTGAGTTGAGCAGTTGGCGCGACTTCAGTTCTAGCCTATAAAGTCAAATGTTGTGTTGTTCCTCCATGATAACATAGCTGCCCGAGCCCGCAAAGTTAGCAAGTACAAGAAATTTGAAAATTGTACGTAATTTCACGGTAGTGCTTAGGGTCGATGCCGTTTCTCGGCTTCAGAGCTACTTTCTTGACTGTATTTTGAGTTAAGCAGTTGGCGCGACTTCAGTTCTAGCCTATAAAGTCAAATGTTGTGTGGTTCCTCCATGGTAACATAGCTGCCCGAGCCCGCAAACTTAGCAAGTACAAGAAATTTGAAAATTGTACGTAATTTCACGGTAGTGCTTATGGTCGATGCCGTTTCTCGGCTTCAGAGCTAGTTTCTTGATTGTATGTTGAGTTAAGCAGTTGGCGCGACTTCAGTTCTAGCCTATAAAGTCAAATCTTGTGTGATTCCTCCATGGTAACATAGCTGCCCGAGGTCACAAAGTTAGCAAGTACAAGAAATTTGAAAATTGTACGTAATTGCACAGTAGTGCTTATGGTCGAACCCGTTTCTCAGCTTCAGAGCTACTTTCTTGACTGTATGTTGAGTTAAGCAGTTGGCGCGACTTCAGTCCTAGCCTATAAAGTCAAATCTTGTGTGGTTCCTCCATGGTAACACAGCTGCCCGGAACGCAAAGTTAGCAAGTACAAGAAATTTGAAAATTGTACGTAATTTCACGGTAGTGCTTATGGTCGATGCCGTTTCTCGGCTTCAGAGCTACTTTCTTGACTGTATGTTGAGTTAAGCAGTAGGCGCGACTTCAGTTCTAGCCTATAAAGTCAAATCTTGTGTGATTCCTCCATGGTAACATAGCTGCCCGAGGTCGCAAAGTTAGCAAGTACAAGAAATTTGAAAATTGTACGTAATTGCACAGTAGTGCTTATGGTCGAACCCGTTTCTCAGCTTCAGAGCTACTTTCTTGACTGTATTTTGAGTTAAGCAGTTGGCGCGACTTCAGTTCTAGCCTATAAAGTCAAATGTTGTGTTGTTCCTCCATGGTAACATAGCTGCCCGAGCCCGCAAAGTTAGCAAGTACAAGAAATTTGAAAATTGTACGTAATTTCACGGTAGTGCTTATGGTCGATGCCGTTTCTCGGCTTCAGAGCTACTTTCTTGACTGTATGTTGAGTTAAGCAGTTGGCGCGACTTCAGTTCTAGCCTATAAAGCCAAATCTTGTGTGATTCCTCCATGGTAACATAGCTGCCCGAGGTCGCAAAGTTAGCAAGTACAAGAAATTTGAAAATTGTACGTAATTGCACAGTAGTGCTTATGGTCGATGCCGTTTCTCGGCTTCAGAGCTACTTTCTTGACTGTATTTTGAGTTAAGCAGTTGGCGCGACTTCAGTTCTAGCCTTAAAAGTCAAATCTTGTGTGAGTCCTCCATGGTAACATAGCTGCCCAAGGTCGCAAAGTTAGCAAGTACAAGAAATTTGAAAATTGTACGTAATTGCACAGTAGTGCTTATGGTCGATGCCGTTTCTCGGCTTCAGAGCTACTTTCTCGACTGTATGTTGAGTTAAGCAGTTGGCGCGACTTCAGTTCTAGCCTATAAAGTCAAATGTTGTGTGATTCACCATAGTAACATAGCTGCCCGAGGTCGCAAAGTTAGCAAGTACAAGAAATTTGAAAATTGTACGTAATTGCACAGTAGTGCTTATGGTCGATCCCGTTTCTCGGCTTCAGAGCTACTTTGTTGACTGTATTTTGAGTTAAGCAGTTGGCGCGACTTCAGTTCCAGCCTATAAAGTCAAATCTTGTGTGGTTCCTCCATGGTAACATAGCTGCCCGAGGTCGCAAAGTTAGCAAGTACAAGAAATTTGAAAATTGCACGTAATTTCACGGTAGTGCTTATGGTCGATGCCGTTTCTCGGCTTCAGAGCTACTTTCTTGACTGTATTTTGAGTTAAGCAGTTGGCGCGACTTCAGTTCTAGCCTATAAAGTCAAACCTTGTGTGCTTCCTCCATGGTAACATAGCTGCCCGAGGTCGCAAAGTTAGCAAGTACAAGAAATTTGAAAATTGTACGTAATTTCAGGGTAGTGCTTATGGTCGATGCCGTTTCTCGGCTTCAGAGCTACTTTCTTGACTGTATGTAGAGTTAAGCAGTTGGCGCGACTTCAGGTCTAGCTTAAAAAGTAAAATCTTGTATGATTCCTCCATGGTAACATAGCTACCCGAGGTCGCAAAGTTAGCAAGTACAAGAAATTTGAAAATTGTACGTAATTGCACAGTAGTGCTTATGGTCGATGCCGTTTCTCAGCTTCAGAGCTACTTTCTTGGCTGTATTTTGAGTTAAGCAGTTGGCGCGACTTCAGTTCTAGCCTATAAAGTCAAATGTTGTGTTGTTCCTCCATGGTAACATAGCTGCCCGAGCCCGCAAAGTTAGCAAGTACAAGAAATTTGAAAATTGTACGTAATTTCACGGTAGTGCTTATGGTCGATGCCGTTTCTCGGCTTCAGAGCTAGTTTCTTGACTGTATGTTGAGTTAAGCAGTTGGCGCGACTTCAGTTCTAGCCTATAAAGTCAAATCTTGTGTGATTCCTCCATGGTAACATAGCTGCCCGAGGTCGCAAAGTTAGCAAGTACAAGAAATTTGAAAATTGTACGTAATTGCACAGTAGTGCTTATGGTCGATGCCGTTTCTCGGCTTCAGAGCTACTTTCTTGACTGTATTTTGAGTTAAGCAGTTGGCGCGACTTCAGTTCTAGCCTTAAAAGTCAAATCTTGTGTGAGTCCTCCATGGTAACATAGCTGCCCGAGGTCGCAAAGTTAGCAAGTACAAGAAATTTGAAAATTGTACGTAATTGCACAGTAGTGCTTATGGTCGATGCCGTTTCTCGGCTTCAGAGCTACTTTCTTGACTGTATGTTGAGTTAAGCAGTTGGCGCGACTTCAGTTCTAGCCTATAAAGTCAAATCTTGTGTGATTCCTCCATGGTAACATAGCTGCCCGAGGTCGCAAAGTTAGCAAGTACAAGAAATTTGAAAATTGTACGTAATTTCACGGTAGTGCTTATGGTCGATGCGGTTTCTCGGCTTCAGAGCTACTTTCTTGACTGTATTTTGAGTTAAGCAGTTGGCGCGACTTCAGTTCTTGCCTATAAAGTCAAATATTGTGTGGTTCCTCCATGGTATCATAGGTGGCCGAGGTCGCAAAGTTAGCAAGTACAAGAAATTTGAAAATTGTACGTAATTGCACAGTAGTGCTTATGGTCGAACACGTTTCTCAGCTTCAGAGCTACTTTCTTGACTGTATTTTGAGTTAAGCAGTTGGCGCGACTTCAGTTCTAGCCTATAAAGTCAAATGTTGTGTGGTTCCTCCATGGTAACATAGCTGCCCGAGCCCGCAAAGTTAGCAAGTACAAGAAATTTGAAAATTGTACGTAATTGCACAGTAGTGCTTATGGTCGATGCCGTTTCTCGGCTTCAGAGCTACTTTCTTGACTGTATTTTGAGTTAAGCAGTTGGCGCGACTTCAGTTCTAGCCTATAAAGTCAAATCTTGTGTGATTCCTCCATGGTAACATAGCTGCCCGAGGTCGCAAAGTTAGCAAGTACAAGAAATTTGAAAATTGTACGTAATTGCACAGTAGTGCTTATGGTCGAACCCGTTTCTCAGCTTCAGAGCTACTTTCTTGACTGTATTTTGAGTTAAGCAGTTGGCGCGACTTCAGTTCTAGCCTATAAAGTCAAATGTTGTGTTGTTCCTCCATGGTAACATAGCTGCCCGAGCCCGCAAAGATAGCAAGTACAAGAAATTTGAAAATTGTACGTAATTTCACGGTAGTGCTTATGGTCAATGCCGTTTCTCGGCTTCAGAGCTACTTTCTTGACTGTATGTTGAGTTAAGCAGTTGGCGCGACTTCAGTTCTAGTCTATAAAGTCAAATCTTGTGTGATTCATCCATGGTAACATAGCTGCCCGAGGTCGCAAAGTTAGCAAGTACAAGAAATTTGAAAATTGTACGTAATTGCACAGTAGTGCTTATGGTCGAACCCGTTTCTCAGCTTCAGAGCTACTTTCTTGACTGTATTTTGAGTTAAGCAGTTGGCGCGACTTCAGTTCTAGCCTATAAAGTCAAATGTTGTGTGGTTCCTCCATGGTAACATAGCTGCCCGAGCCCGCAAAGTTAGCAAGTACAAGAAATTTGAAAATTGTACGTAATTTCACGGTAGTGCTTATGGTCGATGCCGTTTCTCGGCTTCAGAGCTACTTTCTTGACTGTATGTTGAGTTAAGCAGTTGGCGCGACTTCAGTTCTAGCCTATAAAGTCAAATCTTGTGTGGTTCCTCCATGGTAACATAGCTGCCCGAGCCCGCAAAGTTAGGAAGTACAAGAAATTTGAAAATTGTACGTAATTTCACGGTAGTGCTTATGGTCGATGCCGTTTCTCGGCTTCAGAGCTACTTTCTTGACTGTATTTTGAGTTAAGCAGTTGGCGCAACTTCAGTTCTAGCCTTAAAAGTCAAATCTTGTGTGATTCCTCCATGGTAACATAGCTGCCCGGGGTCGCAAAGTTAGCAAGTACAAGAAATTTGAAAATTGTACGTAATTGCACAGTAGTGCTTATGGTCGAACCCGTTTCTCAGCTTCAGAGCTACTTTCTTGACTGTATTTTGAGTTAAGCTGTTGGCGCGACTTCAGTTCTAGCCTTAAAAGTCAAATCTTGTGTGATTCCTCCATGGTAACATAGCTGCCCGAGCCCGCAAAGTTAGCAAGTACAAGAAATTTGAAAATTGTACGTAATTTCACGGTAGTGCTTATGGTCGATGCCGTTTCTCGGCTTCAGAGCTACTTTCTTGACTGTATGTTGAGTTAAGCAGTTGGCGCGACTTCAGTTCTAGCCTATAAAGTCAAATCTTGTGTGGTTCCTCCATGGTAACATAGCTGCCCGAGCCCGCAAAGTTAGCAAGTACAAGAAATTTGAAAATTGTACGTAATTTCACGGTAGTGCTTATGGTCGATGCCGTTTCTCGGCTTCAGAGCTACTTTCTTGACTGTATTTTGAGTTAAGCTGTTGGCGCGACTTCAGTTCTAGCCTTAAAAGTCAAATCTTGTGTGATTCCTCCATGGTAACATAGCTGCCCGGGGTCGCAAAGTTAGCAAGTACAAGAAATTTGAAAATTGTACGTAATTGCACAGTAGTGCTTATGGTTGAACCCGTTTCTCAGCTTCAGAGCTGCTTTCTTGACTGTATTTTGAGTTAAGCAGTTGGCGCGACTTCAGTTCTAGCCTATAAAGTCAAATGTTGTGTTGTTCCTCCATGGTAACATAGCTGCCCGAGCCCGCAAAGTTAGCAAGTACAAGAAATTTGAAAATTGTACGTAATTTCACGGTAGTGCTTAGGGTCGATGCCGTTTCTCGGCTTCAGAGCTACTTTCTTGATTGTATGTTGAGTTAAGCGGTTGGCGCGACTTCAGTTCTAGCCTATAAAGTCAAATCTTGTGTGATTCCTCCATGGTAACATAGCTGCCCGAGGTCGCAAACTTAGCAAGTACAAGAAATTTGAAAATTGTACGTAATTGCACAGTAGTGCTTATGGTCAAACCCGTTTCTCAGCTTCAGAGCTACTTTCTTGACTGTATTTTGAGTTAAGCAGTTGGCGCGACTTCAGTTCTAGCCTATAAAGTCAAATGTTGTGTTGTTCCTCCATGGTAACATAGCTGCCCGAGCCCGCAAAGTTAGCAAGTACAAGAAATTTGAAAATTGTACGTAATTTCACGGTAGTGCTTATGGTCGATGCCGTTTCTCGGCTTCAGAGCTGCTTTCTTGACTGTATGTTGAGTTAAGCAGTTGGCGCGACTTCAGTTCTAGCCTATAAAGTCAAATCTTGTGTGGTTCCTCCATGGTAACATAGCTGCCCGAGCCCGCAAATTTAGCAAGTACAAGAAATTTGAAAATTGTACGTAATTTCACATTAGTGCTTATGGTCGATGCCGTTTCTCGGCTTCAGAGCTACTTTCTTGACTGTATTTTGAGTTAAGCAGTTGGCGCGACTTCAGTTCTAGCCTATAAACTCAAATGTTGTGTGGTTCCTCCATGGTAACATAGCTGCCCGAGCCCGCAAAGTTAGCAAGTACAAGAAATTTGAAAATTGTACGTAATTTCACGGTAGTGCTTATGGTCGATGCCGTTTCTCGGCTTCAGAGCTAGTTTCTTGACTGTATGTTGAGTTAAGCAGTTGGCGCGACTTCAGTTCTAGCCTATAAAGTCAAATCTTGTGTGATTCCTCCATGGTAACATAGCTGCCCGAGGTCGCAAAGTTAGCAAGTACAAGAAATTTGAAAATTGTACGTAATTGCACAGTAGTGCTTATGGTCGAACCCGTTTCTCGGCTTCAGGGCTACTTTCTTGACTGTATTTTGAATTAAGCAGTTGGCGCGACTTCAGTTCTAGCCTTAAAAGTCAAATCTTGTGTGAGTCCTCCATGGTAACATAGCTGCCCGAGGTCGCAAAGTTAGCAAGTACAAGAAATTTGAAAATTGTACGTAATTGCACGGTAGTGCTTATGGTCGATGCCGGTTCTCGGCTTCAGAGCTACTTTCTTGACTGTATTTTGAGTTAAGCAGTTGGCGCGACTTCAGTTCTAGCCTATAAAGTCAAATCTTGTGTGGTTCCTCCATGGTAACATAGCTGCCCGAGGTCGCAAAGTTAGCAAGTAAAAGAAATTTGAAAATTGTGCGTAATTGCACAGTAGTGCTTATGGTCGATCCCGTTTCTCGGCTTCAGAGCTCCTTTCTTGACTGTATTTTGAGTTAAGCAGTTGGCGCGACTTCAGTTCCAGCCTATAAAGTCAAATCTTGTGTGGTTCCTCCATGGTAACATAGCTGCCCGAGGTCGCAAAGTTAGCAAGTACAAGAAATTTGAAAATTGTACGTAATTTCACGGTAGTGCTTATGGTCGATGCCGTTTCTCGGCTTCAGAGCTACTTTCTTGACTGTATTTTGAGTTAAGCAGTTGGCGCGACTTCAGTTCTAGCCTATAAAGTCAAACCTTGTGTGCTTCCTCCATGGTAACATAGCTGCCCGAGGTCGCAAAGTTAGCAAGTACAAGAAATTTGAAAATTGTACGTAATTTCAGGGGAGTGCTTATGGTCGATGCCGTTTCTCGGCTTCAGAGCTACTTTCTTGACTGTATGTAGAGTTAAGCAGTTGGCGCGACTTCAGGTCTAGCTTAAAAAGTCAAATCTTGTATGATTCCTCCATGGTAACATAGCTACCCGAGGTCGCAAATTAGCAAGTACAAGAAATTTGAAAATTGTACGTAATTGCACAGTAGTGCTTATGGTCGATGCCGTTTCTCGGCTTCAGAGCTACTTTCTTGACTGTATTTTGAGTTAAGCAGTTGGCGCGACTTTAGTTCTAGCCTATAAAGTCAAATCTTGTGTGAGTCCTCCATGGTAACATAGCTGCCCGAGGTCGCAAAGTTAGCAAGTACAAGAAATTTGAAAATTGTACGTAATTTCACGGTAGTGCTTATGGTCGATGCCGTTTCTCGGCTTCAGAGCTACTTTCTTGACTGTATTTTGAATTAAGCAGTTGGCGCGACTTCAGTTCTAGCCTATAAAGTCAAATCTTGTGTGCTTCCTCCATGGTAACATAGCTGCCCGAGGTCGCAAAGTTAGCGAGCACAAGAAATTTGAAAATTGTACGTAATTGCACAGTAGTGCTTATGGTCGAACACGTTTCTCAGCTTCAGAGCTACTTTCTTGACTGTATTTTGAGTTAAGCAGTTGGCGCGACTTCAGTTCTAGCCTATAAAGTCAAATGTTGTGTGGTTCCTCCATGGTAACATAGCTGCCCGAGCCCGCAAAGTTAGCAAGTACAAGAAATTTGAAAATTGTACGTAATTGCACAGTAGTGCTTATGGTCGAACCCGTTTCTCAGCTTCAGAGCTACTTTCTTGACTGTATGTTGAGTTAAGCAGTTGGCGCGATTTCAGTTCTAGCCTATTAAGTCAAATCTTGTGTGGTTCCTCCATGGTAACATAGCTGCCCGAGCCCGCAAAGTTAGCAAGTACAAGAAATTTGAAAATTGTACGTAATTTCACGGTAGTGCTTATGGTCGATGCCGTTTCTCGGCTTCAGAGCTACTTTCTTGACTGTATTTTGAGTTAAGCAGTTGGCGCGACTTCAGTTCTAGCCTATAAAGTCAAATCTTGTGTGATTCCTCCATGGTAACATAGCTGCCCGAGGTCGAAGAGTTAGCAAGTACAAGAAATTTGAAAATTGTACGTAATTGCACAGTAGTGCTTATGGTCGAACCCGTTTCTCAGCTTCAGAGCTACTTTCTTGACTGTATTTTGAGTTAAGCAGTTGGCGCGACTTCAGTTCTAGCCTATAAAGTCAAATGTTGTGTTGTTCCTCCATGGTAACATAGCTGCCCGAGCCCGCAATGTTAGCAAGTACAAGAAACTTGAAAATTGTACGTAATTTCACGGTAGTGCTTATGGTCGATGCCGTTTCTCGGCTTCAGAGCTACTTTCTTGACTGTATGTTGAGTTAAGCAGTTGGCGCGACTTCAGTTCTAGCCTATAAAGTCAAATCTTGTGTGGTTCCTCCATGGTAACATAGCTGCCCGAGCCCGCAAAGTTAGCAAGTACAAGAAATTTGAAAATTGTACGTAATTGCACAGTAGTGCTTATGGTCGATGCCGTTTCTCGGCTTCAGAGCTACTTTCTTGACTGTATGTTGAGTTAAGCAGTTGGCGCGACTTCAGTTCTAGCCTATAAAGTCAAATGTTGTGTGATTCACCATAGTAACATAGCTGCCCGAGGTCGCAAAGTTAGCAAGTACAAGAAATTTGAAAATTGTACGTAATTTCACGGTAGTGCTTATGGTCGATGCCGTTTCTCGGCTTCAGAGCTACTTTCTTGACTGTATTTTGAATTAAGCAGTTGGCGCGACTTCAGTTCTAGCCTATAAAGTCAAATCTTGTGTGGTTCCTCCATGGTAACATAGCTGCCCGAGGTCGCAAAGTTCGCAAGTACAAGAAATTTGAAAATTGTACGTAATTGCACAGTAGTGCTTATGGTCGATCCCGTTTCTCGGCTTCAGAGCTACTTTGTTGACTGTATTTTGAGTTAAGCAGTTGGCGCGACTTCAGTTCTAGCCTATTAAGTCAAATCTTGTGTGGTTCCTCCATGGTAACATAGCTGCCCGAGCCCGCAAAGTTAGCAAGTACAAGAAATTTGAAAATTGTACGTAATTTCACGGTAGTGCTTATGGTCGATGCCGTTTCTCGGCTTCAGAGCTACTTTCTTGACTGTATTTTGAGTTAAGCAGTTGGCGCGACTTCAGTTCTAGCCTATAAAGTCAAATCTTGTGTGATTCCTCCATGGTAACATAGCTGCCCGAGGTCGAAGAGTTAGCAAGTACAAGAAATTTGAAAATTGTACGTAATTGCACAGTAGTGCTTATGGTCGAACCCGTTTCTCAGCTTCAGAGCTACTTTCTTGACTGTATTTTGAGTTAAGCAGTTGGCGCGACTTCAGTTCTAGCCTATAAAGTCAAATGTTGTGTTGTTCCTCCATGGTAACATAGCTGCCCGAGCCCGCAATGTTAGCAAGTACAAGAAACTTGAAAATTGTACGTAATTTCACGGTAGTGCTTATGGTCGATGCCGTTTCTCGGCTTCAGAGCTACTTTCTTGACTGTATGTTGAGTTAAGCAGTTGGTGCGACTTCAGTTCTAGCCTTAAAAGTCAAATCTTGTGTGAGTCCTCCATGGTAACATAGCTGCCCGAGGTCGCAAAGTTAGCAAGTACAAGAAATTTGAAAATTGTACGTAATTGCACAGTAGTGCTTATGGTCGATGCCGTTTCTCGGCTTCAGAGCTACTTTCTTGACTGTATGTTGAGTTAAGCAGTTGGCGCGACTTCAGTTCTAGCCTATAAAGTCAAATGTTGTGTGATTCACCATAGTAACATAGCTGCCCGAGGTCGCAAAGTTAGCAAGTACAAGAAATTTGAAAATTGTACGTAATTTCACGGTAGTGCTTATGGTCGATGCCGTTTCTCGGCTTCAGAGCTACTTTCTTGACTGTATTTTGAATTAAGCAGTTGGCGCGACTTCAGTTCTAGCCTATAAAGTCAAATCTTGTGTGGTTCCTCCATGGTAACATAGCTGCCCGAGGTCGCAAAGTTAGCAAGTACAAGAAATTTGAAAATTGTACGTAATTGCACAGTAGTGCTTATGGTCGATCCCGTTTCTCGGCTTCAGAGCTACTTTGTTGACTGTATTTTGAGTTAAGCAGTTGGCGCGACTTCAGTTCCAGCCTATAAAGTCAAATCTTGTGTGGTTCCTCCATGGTAACATAGCTGCCCGAGGTCGCAAAGTTAGCAAGTACAAGAAATTTGAAAATTGCACGTAATTTCACGGTAGTGCTTATGGTCGATGCCGTTTCTCGGCTTCAGAGCTACTTTCTTGACTGTATTTTGAGTTAAGCAGTTGGCGCGACTTCAGTTCTAGCCTATAAAGTCAAACCTTGTGTGCTTCCTCCATGGTAACATAGCTGCCCGAGGTCGCAAAGTTAGCAAGTACAAGAAATTTGAAAATTGTACGTAATTTCAGGGTAGTGCTTATGGTCGATGCCGTTTCTCGGCTTCAGAGCTACTTTCTTGACTGTATGTAGAGTTAAGCAGTTGGCGCGACTTCAGGTCTAGCTTAAAAAGTAAAATCTTGTATGATTCCTCCATGGTAACATAGCTACCCGAGGTCGCAAAGTTAGCAAGTACAAGAAATTTGAAAATTGTACGTAATTGCACAGTAGTGCTTATGGTCGATGCCGTTTCTCAGCTTCAGAGCTACTTTCTTGGCTGTATTTTGAGTTAAGCAGTTGGCGCGACTTCAGTTCTAGCCTATAAAGTCAAATGTTGTGTTGTTCCTCCATGGTAACATAGCTGCCCGAGCCCGCAAAGTTAGCAAGTACAAGAAATTTGAAAATTGTACGTAATTTCACGGTAGTGCTTATGGTCGATGCCGTTTCTCGGCTTCAGAGCTAGTTTCTTGACTGTATGTTGAGTTAAGCAGTTGGCGCGACTTCAGTTCTAGCCTATAAAGTCAAATCTTGTGTGATTCCTCCATGGTAACATAGCTGCCCGAGGTCGCAAAGTTAGCAAGTACAAGAAATTTGAAAATTGTACGTAATTGCACAGTAGTGCTTATGGTCGAACACGTTTCTCAGCTTCAGAGCTACTTTCTTGACTGTATTTTGAGTTAAGCAGTTGGCGCGACTTCAGTTCTAGCCTATAAAGTCAAATGTTGTGTGGTTCCTCCATGGTAACATAGCTGCCCGAGCCCGCAAAGTTAGCAAGTACAAGAAATTTGAAAATTGTACGTAATTGCACAGTAGTGCTTATGGTCGAACACGTTTCTCAGCTTCAGAGCTACTTTCTTGACTGTATTTTGAGTTAAGCAGTTGGCGCGACTTCAGTTCTAGCCTATAAAGTCAAATGTTGTGTGGTTCCTCCATGGTAACATAGCTGCCCGAGCCCGCAAAGTTAGCAAGTACAAGAAATTTGAAAATTGTACGTAATTGCACAGTAGTGCTTATGGTCGATGCCGTTTCTCGGCTTCAGAGCTACTTTCTTGACTGTATTTTGAGTTAAGCAGTTGGCGCGACTTCAGTTCTAGCCTATAAAGTCAAATCTTGTGTGATTCCTCCATGGTAACATAGCTGCCCGAGGTCGCAAAGTTAGCAAGTACAAGAAATTTGAAAATTGTACGTAATTGCACAGTAGTGCTTATGGTCGAACCCGTTTCTCAGCTTCAGAGCTACTTTCTTGACTGTATTTTGAGTTAAGCAGTTGGCGCGACTTCAGTTCTAGCCTATAAAGTCAAATGTTGTGTTGTTCCTCCATGGTAACATAGCTGCCCGAGCCCGCAAAGATAGCAAGTACAAGAAATTTGAAAATTGTACGTAATTTCACGGTAGTGCTTATGGTCAATGCCGTTTCTCGGCTTCAGAGCTACTTTCTTGACTGTATGTTGAGTTAAGCAGTTGGCGCGACTTCAGTTCTAGTCTATAAAGTCAAATCTTGTGTGATTCATCCATGGTAACATAGCTGCCCGAGGTCGCAAAGTTAGCAAGTACAAGAAATTTGAAAATTGTACGTAATTGCACAGTAGTGCTTATGGTCGAACCCGTTTCTCAGCTTCAGAGCTACTTTCTTGACTGTATTTTGAGTTAAGCAGTTGGCGCGACTTCAGTTCTAGCCTATAAAGTCAAATGTTGTGTGGTTCCTCCATGGTAACATAGCTGCCCGAGCCCGCAAAGTTAGCAAGTACAAGAAATTTGAAAATTGTACGTAATTTCACGGTAGTGCTTATGGTCGATGCCGTTTCTCGGCTTCAGAGCTACTTTCTTGACTGTATGTTGAGTTAAGCAGTTGGCGCGACTTCAGTTCTAGCCTATAAAGTCAAATCTTGTGTGGTTCCTCCATGGTAACATAGCTGCCCGAGCCCGCAAAGTTAGGAAGTACAAGAAATTTGAAAATTGTACGTAATTTCACGGTAGTGCTAATGGTCGATGCCGTTTCTCGGCTTCAGAGCTACTTTCTTGACTGTATTTTGAGTTAAGCAGTTGGCGCGACTTCAGTTCTAGCCTTAAAAGTCAAATCTTGTGTGATTCCTCCATGGTAACATAGCTGCCCGGGGTCGCAAAGTTAGCAAGTACAAGAAATTTGAAAATTGTACGTAATTGCACAGTAGTGCTTATGGTCGAACCCGTTTCTCAGCTTCAGAGCTACTTTCTTGACTGTATTTTGAGTTAAGCTGTTGGCGCGACTTCAGTTCTAGCCTTAAAAGTCAAATCTTGTGTGATTCCTCCATGGTAACATAGCTGCCCGAGCCCGCAAAGTTAGCAAGTACAAGAAATTTGAAAATTGTACGTAATTTCACGGTAGTGCTTATGGTCGATGCCGTTTCTCGGCTTCAGAGCTACTTTCTTGACTGTATGTTGAGTTAAGCAGTTGGCGCGACTTCAGTTCTAGCCTATAAAGTCAAATCTTGTGTGGTTCCTCCATGGTAACATAGCTGCCCGAGCCCGCAAAGTTAGCAAGTACAAGAAATTTGAAAATTGTACGTAATTTCACGGTAGTGCTTATGGTCGATGCCGTTTCTCGGCTTCAGAGCTACTTTCTTGACTGTATTTTGAGTTAAGCTGTTGGCGCGACTTCAGTTCTAGCCTTAAAAGTCAAATCTTGTGTGATTCCTCCATGGTAACATAGCTGCCCGGGGTCGCAAAGTTAGCAAGTACAAGAAATTTGAAAATTGTACGTAATTGCACAGTAGTGCTTATGGTTGAACCCGTTTCTCAGCTTCAGAGCTGCTTTCTTGACTGTATTTTGAGTTAAGCAGTTGGCGCGACTTCAGTTCTAGCCTATAAAGTCAAATGTTGTGTTGTTCCTCCATGGTAACATAGCTGCCCGAGCCCGCAAAGTTAGCAAGTACAAGAAATTTGAAAATTGTACGTAATTTCACGGTAGTGCTTAGGGTCGATGCCGTTTCTCGGCTTCAGAGCTACTTTCTTGATTGTATGTTGAGTTAAGCGGTTGGCGCGACTTCAGTTCTAGCCTATAAAGTCAAATCTTGTGTGATTCCTCCATGGTAACATAGCTGCCCGAGGTCGCAAACTTAGCAAGTACAAGAAATTTGAAAATTGTACGTAATTGCACAGTAGTGCTTATGGTCAAACCCGTTTCTCAGCTTCAGAGCTACTTTCTTGACTGTATTTTGAGTTAAGCAGTTGGCGCGACTTCAGTTCTAGCCTATAAAGTCAAATGTTGTGTTGTTCCTCCATGGTAACATAGCTGCCCGAGCCCGCAAAGTTAGCAAGTACAAGAAATTTGAAAATTGTACGTAATTTCACGGTAGTGCTTATGGTCGATGCCGTTTCTCGGCTTCAGAGCTGCTTTCTTGACTGTATGTTGAGTTAAGCAGTTGGCGCGACTTCAGTTCTAGCCTATAAAGTCAAATCTTGTGTGGTTCCTCCATGGTAACATAGCTGCCCGAGCCCGCAAATTTAGCAAGTACAAGAAATTTGAAAATTGTACGTAATTTCACATTAGTGCTTATGGTCGATGCCGTTTCTCGGCTTCAGAGCTACTTTCTTGACTGTATTTTGAGTTAAGCAGTTGGCGCGACTTCAGTTCTAGCCTATAAACTCAAATGTTGTGTGGTTCCTCCATGGTAACATAGCTGCCCGAGCCCGCAAAGTTAGCAAGTACAAGAAATTTGAAAATTGTACGTAATTTCACGGTAGTGCTTATGGTCGATGCCGTTTCTCGGCTTCAGAGCTAGTTTCTTGACTGTATGTTGAGTTAAGCAGTTGGCGCGACTTCAGTTCTAGCCTTAAAAGTCAAATCTTGTGTGATTCCTCCATGGTAACATAGCTGCCCGAGGTCGCAAAGTTAGCAAGTACAAGAAATTTGAAAATTGTACGTAATTGCACAGTAGTGCTTATGGTCGAACCCGTTTCTCGGCTTCAGGGCTACTTTCTTGACTGTATTTTGAATTAAGCAGTTGGCGCGACTTCAGTTCTAGCCTTAAAAGTCAAATCTTGTGTGAGTCCTCCATGGTAACATAGCTGCCCGAGGTCGCAAAGTTAGCAAGTACAAGAAATTTGAAAATTGTACGTAATTGCACGGTAGTGCTTATGGTCGATGCCGGTTCTCGGCTTCAGAGCTACTTTCTTGACTGTATTTTGAGTTAAGCAGTTGGCGCGACTTCAGTTCTAGCCTATAAAGTCAAATCTTGTGTGGTTCCTCCATGGTAACATAGCTGCCCGAGGTCGCAAACTTAGCAAGTACAAGAAATTTGAAAATTGTACGTAATTGCACAGTAGTGCTTATGGTCAAACCCGTTTCTCAGCTTCAGAGCTACTTTCTTGACTGTATTTTGAGTTAAGCAGTTGGCGCGACTTCAGTTCTAGCCTATAAAGTCAAATGTTGTGTTGTTCCTCCATGGTAACATAGCTGCCCGAGCCCGCAAAGTTAGCAAGTACAAGAAATTTGAAAATTGTACGTAATTTCACGGTAGTGCTTATGGTCGATGCCGTTTCTCGGCTTCAGAGCTGCTTTCTTGACTGTATGTTGAGTTAAGCAGTTGGCGCGACTTCAGTTCTAGCCTATAAAGTCAAATCTTGTGTGGTTCCTCCATGGTAACATAGCTGCCCGAGCCCGCAAATTTAGCAAGTACAAGAAATTTGAAAATTGTACGTAATTTCACATTAGTGCTTATGGTCGATGCCGTTTCTCGGCTTCAGAGCTACTTTCTTGACTGTATGTTGAGTTAAGCAGTTGGCGCGACTTCAGTTCTAGCCTATAAAGTCAAATCTTGTGTGATTCCTCCATGGTAACATAGCTGCCCGAGGTCGCAAAGTTAGCAAGTACAAGAAATTTGAAAATTGTACGTAATTGCACAGTAGTGCTTATGGTCGATGCCGTTTCTCGGCTTCAGAGCTACTTTCTTGACTGTATTTTGAGTTAAGCAGTTGGCGCGACTTCAGTTCTAGCCTTAAAAGTCAAATCTTGTGTGAGTCCTCCATGGTAACATAGCTGCCCGAGGTCGCAAAGTTAGCAAGTACAAGAAATTTGAAAATTGTACGTAATTGCACAGTAGTGCTTATGGTCGATGCCGTTTCTCGGCTTCAGAGCTACTTTCTTGACTGTATGTTGAGTTAAGCAGTTGGCGCGACTTCAGTTCTAGCCTATAAAGTCAAATCTTGTGTGATTCCTCCTTGGTAACATAGCTGCCCGAGGTCGCAAAGTTAGCAAGTACAAGAAATTTGAAAATTGTACGTAATTTCACGGTAGTGCTTATGGTCGATGCGGTTTCTCGGCTTCAGAGCTACTTGACTGTATTTTGAGTTAAGCAGTTGGCGCGACTTCAGTTCTTGCCTATAAAGTCAAATATTGTGTGGTTCCTCCATGGTATCATAGGTGGCCGAGGTCGCAAAGTTAGCAAGTACAAGAAATTTGAAAATTGTACGTAATTGCACAGTAGTGCTTATGGTCGAACACGTTTCTCAGCTTCAGAGCTACTTTCTTGACTGTATTTTGAGTTAAGCAGTTGGCGCGACTTCAGTTCTAGCCTATAAAGTCAAATGTTGTGTGGTTCCTCCATGGTAACATAGCTGCCCGAGCCCGCAAAGTTAGCAAGTACAAGAAATTTGAAAATTGTACGTAATTGCACAGTAGTGCTTATGGTCGATGCCGTTTCTCGGCTTCAGAGCTACTTTCTTGACTGTATTTTGAGTTAAGCAGTTGGCGCGACTTCAGTTCTAGCCTATAAAGTCAAATCTTGTGTGATTCCTCCATGGTAACATAGCTGCCCGAGGTCGCAAAGTTAGCAAGTACAAGAAATTTGAAAATTGTACGTAATTGCACAGTAGTGCTTATGGTCGAACCCGTTTCTCAGCTTCAGAGCTACTTTCTTGACTGTATTTTGAGTTAAGCAGTTGGCGCGACTTCAGTTCTAGCCTATAAAGTCAAATGTTGTGTTGTTCCTCCATGGTAACATAGCTGCCCGAGCCCGCAAAGATAGCAAGTACAAGAAATTTGAAAATTGTACGTAATTTCACGGTAGTGCTTATGGTCGATGCCGTTTCTCGGCTTCAGAGCTACTTTCTTGCCTGTATGTTGAGTTAAGCAGTTGGCGCGACTTCAGTTCTAGCCTATAAAGTCAAATCTTGTGTGATTCATCCATGGTAACATAGCTGCCCGAGGTCGCAAAGTTAGCAAGTACAAGAAATTTGAAAATTGTACGTAATTGCACAGTAGTGCTTATGGTCGAACCCGTTTCTCAGCTTCAGAGCTACTTTCTTGACTGTATTTTGAGTTAAGCAGTTGGCGCGACTTCAGTTCTAGCCTATAAAGTCAAATGTTGTGTGGTTCCTCCATGGTAACATAGCTGCCCGAGCCCGCAAAGTTAGCAAGTACAAGAAATTTGAAAATTGTACGTAATTTCACGGTAGTGCTTATGGTCGATGCCGTTTCTCGGCTTCAGAGCTACTTTCTTGACTGTATGTTGAGTTAAGCAGTTGGCGCGACTTCAGTTCTAGCCTATAAAGTCAAATCTTGTGTGGTTCCTCCATGGTAACATAGCTGCCCGAGCCCGCAAAGTTAGGAAGTACAAGAAATTTGAAAATTGTACGTAATTTCACGGTAGTGCTAATGGTCGATGCCGTTTCTCGGCTTCAGAGCTACTTTCTTGACTGTATTTTGAGTTAAGCAGTTGGCGCGACTTCAGTTCTAGCCTTAAAAGTCAAATCTTGTGTGATTCCTCCATGGTAACATAGCTGCCCGGGGTCGCAAAGTTAGCAAGTACAAGAAATTTGAAAATTGTACGTAATTGCACAGTAGTGCTTATGGTCGAACCCGTTTCTCAGCTTCAGAGCTACTTTCTTGACTGTATTTTGAGTTAAGCTGTTGGCGCGACTTCAGTTCTAGCCTTAAAAGTCAAATCTTGTGTGATTCCTCCATGGTAACATAGCTGCCCGAGCCCGCAAAGTTAGCAAGTACAAGAAATTTGAAAATTGTACGTAATTTCACGGTAGTGCTTATGGTCGATGCCGTTTCTCGGCTTCAGAGCTACTTTCTTGACTGTATGTTGAGTTAAGCAGTTGGCGCGACTTCAGTTCTAGCCTATAAAGTCAAATCTTGTGTGGTTCCTCCATGGTAACATAGCTGCCCGAGCCCGCAAAGTTAGCAAGTACAAGAAATTTGAAAATTGTACGTAATTTCACGGTAGTGCTTATGGTCGATGCCGTTTCTCGGCTTCAGAGCTACTTTCTTGACTGTATGTTGAGTTAAGCAGTTGGCGCGACTTCAGTTCTAGCCTATAAAGTCAAATCTTGTGTGGTTCCTCCATGGTAACATAGCTGCCCGAGCCCGCAAAGTTAGGAAGTACAAGAAATTTGAAAATTGTACGTAATTTCACGGTAGTGCTTATGGTCGATGCCGTTTCTCGGCTTCAGAGCTACTTTCTTGACTGTATGTTGAGTTAAGCAGTTGGCGCGACTTCAGTTCTAGCCTATTAAGTCAAATCTTGTGTGGTTCCTCCATGGTAACATAGCTGCCCGAGCCCGCAAAGTTAGCAAGTACAAGAAATTTGAAAATTGTACGTAATTTCACGGTAGTGCTTATGGTCGATGCCGTTTCTCGGCTTCAGAGCTACTTTCTTGACTGTATTTTGAGTTAAGCAGTTGGCGCGACTTCAGTTCTAGCCTATAAAGTCAAACCTTGTGTGCTTCCTCCATGGTAACATAGCTGCCCGAGGTCGCAAAGTTAGCAAGTACAAGAAATTTGAAAATTGTACGTAATTTCAGGGGAGTGCTTATGGTCGATGCCGTTTCTCGGCTTCAGAGCTACTTTCTTGACTGTATGTAGAGTTAAGCAGTTGGCGCGACTTCAGTTCTAGCCTATAAAGTCAAATGTTGTGTGGTTCCTCCATGGTAACATAGCTGCCCGAGCCCGCAAAGTTAGCAAGTACAAGAAATTTGAAAATTGTACGTAATTTCACGGTAGTGCTTATGGTCGATGCCGTTTCTCGGCTTCAGAGCTACTTTCTTGACTGTATGTTGAGTTAAGCAGTTGGCGCGACTTCAGTTCTAGCCTATAAAGTCAAATCTTGTGTGGTTCCTCCATGGTAACATAGCTGCCCGAGCCCGCAAAGTTAGGAAGTACAAGAAATTTGAAAATTGTACGTAATTTCACGGTAGTGCTAATGGTCGATGCCGTTTCTCGGCTTCAGAGCTACTTTCTTGACTGTATTTTGAGTTAAGCAGTTGGCGCGACTTCAGTTCTAGCCTATAAAGTCAAATGTTGTGTTGTTCCTCCATGGTAACATAGCTGCCCGAGCCCGCAAAGTTAGCAAGTACAAGAAATTTGAAAATTGTACGTAATTTCACGGTAGTGCTTATGGTCGATGCCGTTTCTCGGCTTCAGAGCTGCTTTGTTGACTGTATGTTGAGTTAAGCAGTTGGCGCGACTTCAGTTCTAGCCTATAAAGTCAAATCTTGTGTGGTTCCTCCATGGTAACATAGCTGCCCGAGCCCGCAAATTTAGCAAGTACAAGAAATTTGAAAATTGTACGTAATTTCACATTAGTGCTTATGGTCGATGCCGTTTCTCGGCTTCAGAGCTACTTTCTTGACTGTATTTTGAGTTAAGCAGTTGGCGCGACTTCAGTTCTAGCCTATAAACTCAAATGTTGTGTGAGTCCTCCATGGTAACATAGCTGCCCGAGGTCGCAAAGTTAGCAAGTACAAGAAATTTGAAAATTGTACGTAATTGCACAGTAGTGCTTATGGTCGATGCCGTTTCTCGGCTTCAGAGCTACTTTCTTGACTGTATGTTGAGTTAAGCAGTTGGCGCGACTTCAGTTCTAGCCTATAAAGTCAAATCTTGTGTGATTCCTCCTTGGTAACATAGCTGCCCGAGGTCGCAAAGTTAGCAAGTACAAGAAATTTGAAAATTGTACGTAATTTCACGGTAGTGCTTATGGTCGATGCGGTTTCTCGGCTTCAGAGCTACTTGACTGTATTTTGAGTTAAGCAGTTGGCGCGACTTCAGTTCTTGCCTATAAAGTCAAATATTGTGTGGTTCCTCCATGGTATCATAGGTGGCCGAGGTCGCAAAGTTAGCAAGTACAAGAAATTTGAAAATTGTACGTAATTGCACAGTAGTGCTTATGGTCGAACACGTTTCTCAGCTTCAGAGCTACTTTCTTGACTGTATTTTGAGTTAAGCAGTTGGCGCGACTTCAGTTCTAGCCTATAAAGTCAAATGTTGTGTGGTTCCTCCATGGTAACATAGCTGCCCGAGCCCGCAAAGTTAGCAAGTACAAGAAATTTGAAAATTGTACGTAATTGCACAGTAGTGCTTATGGTCGATGCCGTTTCTCGGCTTCAGAGCTACTTTCTTGACTGTATTTTGAGTTAAGCAGTTGGCGCGACTTCAGTTCTAGCCTATAAAGTCAAATCTTGTGTGATTCCTCCATGGTAACATAGCTGCCCGAGGTCGCAAAGTTAGCAAGTACAAGAAATTTGAAAATTGTACGTAATTGCACAGTAGTGCTTATGGTCGAACCCGTTTCTCAGCTTCAGAGCTACTTTCTTGACTGTATTTTGAGTTAAGCAGTTGGCGCGACTTCAGTTCTAGCCTATAAAGTCAAATGTTGTGTTGTTCCTCCATGGTAACATAGCTGCCCGAGCCCGCAAAGATAGCAAGTACAAGAAATTTGAAAATTGTACGTAATTTCACGGTAGTGCTTATGGTCAATGCCGTTTCTCGGCTTCAGAGCTACTTTCTTGACTGTATGTTGAGTTAAGCAGTTGGCGCGACTTCAGTTCTAGTCTATAAAGTCAAATCTTGTGTGATTCATCCATGGTAACATAGCTGCCCGAGGTCGCAAAGTTAGCAAGTACAAGAAATTTGAAAATTGTACGTAATTGCACAGTAGTGCTTATGGTCGAACCCGTTTCTCAGCTTCAGAGCTACTTTCTTGACTGTATTTTGAGTTAAGCAGTTGGCGCGACTTCAGTTCTAGCCTATAAAGTCAAATGTTGTGTGGTTCCTCCATGGTAACATAGCTGCCCGAGCCCGCAAAGTTAGCAAGTACAAGAAATTTGAAAATTGTACGTAATTTCACGGTAGTGCTTATGGTCGATGCCGTTTCTCGGCTTCAGAGCTACTTTCTTGACTGTATGTTGAGTTAAGCAGTTGGCGCGACTTCAGTTCTAGCCTATAAAGTCAAATCTTGTGTGGTTCCTCCATGGTAACATAGCTGCCCGAGCCCGCAAAGTTAGGAAGTACAAGAAATTTGAAAATTGTACGTAATTTCACGGTAGTGCTAATGGTCGATGCCGTTTCTCGGCTTCAGAGCTACTTTCTTGACTGTATTTTGAGTTAAGCAGTTGGCGCGACTTCAGTTCTAGCCTTAAAAGTCAAATCTTGTGTGATTCCTCCATGGTAACATAGCTGCCCGGGGTCGCAAAGTTAGCAAGTACAAGAAATTTGAAAATTGTACGTAATTGCACAGTAGTGCTTATGGTCGAACCCGTTTCTCAGCTTCAGAGCTACTTTCTTGACTGTATTTTGAGTTAAGCTGTTGGCGCGACTTCAGTTCTAGCCTTAAAAGTCAAATCTTGTGTGATTCCTCCATGGTAACATAGCTGCCCGAGCCCGCAAAGTTAGCAAGTACAAGAAATTTGAAAATTGTACGTAATTTCACGGTAGTGCTTATGGTCGATGCCGTTTCTCGGCTTCAGAGCTACTTTCTTGACTGTATGTTGAGTTAAGCAGTTGGCGCGACTTCAGTTCTAGCCTATAAAGTCAAATCTTGTGTGGTTCCTCCATGGTAACATAGCTGCCCGAGCCCGCAAAGTTAGCAAGTACAAGAAATTTGAAAATTGTACGTAATTTCACGGTAGTGCTTATGGTCGATGCCGTTTCTCGGCTTCAGAGCTACTTTCTTGACTGTATTTTGAGTTAAGCTGTTGGCGCGACTTCAGTTCTAGCCTTAAAAGTCAAATCTTGTGTGATTCCTCCATGGTAACATAGCTGCCCGGGGTCGCAAAGTTAGCAAGTACAAGAAATTTGAAAATTGTACGTAATTGCACAGTAGTGCTTATGGTTGAACCCGTTTCTCAGCTTCAGAGCTGCTTTCTTGACTGTATTTTGAGTTAAGCAGTTGGCGCGACTTCAGTTCTAGCCTATAAAGTCAAATGTTGTGTTGTTCCTCCATGGTAACATAGCTGCCCGAGCCCGCAAAGTTAGCAAGTACAAGAAATTTGAAAATTGTACGTAATTTCACGGTAGTGCTTAGGGTCGATGCCGTTTCTCGGCTTCAGAGCTACTTTCTTGATTGTATGTTGAGTTAAGCGGTTGGCGCGACTTCAGTTCTAGCCTATAAAGTCAAATCTTGTGTGATTCCTCCATGGTAACATAGCTGCCCGAGGTCGCAAACTTAGCAAGTACAAGAAATTTGAAAATTGTACGTAATTGCACAGTAGTGCTTATGGTCAAACCCGTTTCTCAGCTTCAGAGCTACTTTCTTGACTGTATTTTGAGTTAAGCAGTTGGCGCGACTTCAGTTCTAGCCTATAAAGTCAAATGTTGTGTTGTTCCTCCATGGTAACATAGCTGCCCGAGCCCGCAAAGTTAGCAAGTACAAGAAATTTGAAAATTGTACGTAATTTCACGGTAGTGCTTATGGTCGATGCCGTTTCTCGGCTTCAGAGCTGCTTTCTTGACTGTATGTTGAGTTAAGCAGTTGGCGCGACTTCAGTTCTAGCCTATAAAGTCAAATCTTGTGTGGTTCCTCCATGGTAACATAGCTGCCCGAGCCCGCAAATTTAGCAAGTACAAGAAATTTGAAAATTGTACGTAATTTCACATTAGTGCTTATGGTCGATGCCGTTTCTCGGCTTCAGAGCTACTTTCTTGACTGTATTTTGAGTTAAGCAGTTGGCGCGACTTCAGTTCTAGCCTATAAACTCAAATGTTGTGTGGTTCCTCCATGGTAACATAGCTGCCCGAGCCCGCAAAGTTAGCAAGTACAAGAAATTTGAAAATTGTACGTAATTTCACGGTAGTGCTTATGGTCGATGCCGTTTCTCGGCTTCAGAGCTAGTTTCTTGACTGTATGTTGAGTTAAGCAGTTGGCGCGACTTCAGTTCTAGCCTATAAAGTCAAATCTTGTGTGATTCCTCCATGGTAACATAGCTGCCCGAGGTCGCAAAGTTAGCAAGTACAAGAAATTTGAAAATTGTACGTAATTGCACAGTAGTGCTTATGGTCGAACCCGTTTCTCGGCTTCAGGGCTACTTTCTTGACTGTATTTTGAATTAAGCAGTTGGCGCGACTTCAGTTCTAGCCTTAAAAGTCAAATCTTGTGTGAGTCCTCCATGGTAACATAGCTGCCCGAGGTCGCAAAGTTAGCAAGTACAAGAAATTTGAAAATTGTACGTAATTGCACGGTAGTGCTTATGGTCGATGCCGGTTCTCGGCTTCAGAGCTACTTTCTTGACTGTATTTTGAGTTAAGCAGTTGGCGCGACTTCAGTTCTAGCCTATAAAGTCAAATCTTGTGTGGTTCCTCCATGGTAACATAGCTGCCCGAGGTCGCAAAGTTAGCAAGTAAAAGAAATTTGAAAATTGTGCGTAATTGCACAGTAGTGCTTATGGTCGATCCCGTTTCTCGGCTTCAGAGCTCCTTTCTTGACTGTATTTTGAGTTAAGCAGTTGGCGCGACTTCAGTTCCAGCCTATAAAGTCAAATCTTGTGTGGTTCCTCCATGGTAACATAGCTGCCCGAGGTCGCAAATTTAGCAAGTACAAGAAATTTGAAAATTGTACGTAATTTCACGGTAGTGCTTATGGTCGATGCCGTTTCTCGGCTTCAGAGCTACTTTCTTGACTGTATTTTGAGTTAAGCAGTTGGCGCGACTTCAGTTCTAGCCTATAAAGTCAAACCTTGTGTGCTTCCTCCATGGTAACATAGCTGCCCGAGGTCGCAAAGTTAGCAAGTACAAGAAATTTGAAAATTGTACGTAATTTCAGGGGAGTGCTTATGGTCGATGCCGTTTCTCGGCTTCAGAGCTACTTTCTTGACTGTATGTAGAGTTAAGCAGTTGGCGCGACTTCAGGTCTAGCTTAAAAAGTCAAATCTTGTATGATTCCTCCATGGTAACATAGCTACCCGAGGTCGCAAATTAGCAAGTACAAGAAATTTGAAAATTGTACGTAATTGCACAGTAGTGCTTATGGTCGATGCCGTTTCTCGGCTTCAGAGCTACTTTCTTGACTGTATTTTGAGTTAAGCAGTTGGCGCGACTTTAGTTCTAGCCTATAAAGTCAAATCTTGTGTGAGTCCTCCATGGTAACATAGCTGCCCGAGGTCGCAAAGTTAGCAAGTACAAGAAATTTGAAAATTGTACGTAATTTCACGGTAGTGCTTATGGTCGATGCCGTTTCTCGGCTTCAGAGCTACTTTCTTGACTGTATTTTGAATTAAGCAGTTGGCGCGACTTCAGTTCTAGCCTATAAAGTCAAATCTTGTGTGCTTCCTCCATGGTAACATAGCTGCCCGAGGTCGCAGAGTTAGCGAGCACAAGAAATTTGAAAATTGTACGTAATTGCACAGTAGTGCTTATGGTCGAACACGTTTCTCAGCTTCAGAGCTACTTTCTTGACTGTATTTTGAGTTAAGCAGTTGGCGCGACTTCAGTTCTAGCCTATAAAGTCAAATGTTGTGTGGTTCCTCCATGGTAACATAGCTGCCCGAGCCCGCAAAGTTAGCAAGTACAAGAAATTTGAAAATTGTACGTAATTGCACAGTAGTGCTTATGGTCGAACCCGTTTCTCAGCTTCAGAGCTACTTTCTTGACTGTATGTTGAGTTAAGCAGTTGGCGCGACTTCAGTTCTAGCCTATTAAGTCAAATCTTGTGTGGTTCCTCCATGGTAACATAGCTGCCCGAGCCCGCAAAGTTAGCAAGTACAAGAAATTTGAAAATTGTACGTAATTTCACGGTAGTGCTTATGGTCGATGCCGTTTCTCGGCTTCAGAGCTACTTTCTTGACTGTATTTTGAGTTAAGCAGTTGGCGCGACTTCAGTTCTAGCCTATAAAGTCAAATCTTGTGTGATTCCTCCATGGTAACATAGCTGCCCGAGGTCGAAGAGTTAGCAAGTACAAGAAATTTGAAAATTGTACGTAATTGCACAGTAGTGCTTATGGTCGAACCCGTTTCTCAGCTTCAGAGCTACTTTCTTGACTGTATTTTGAGTTAAGCAGTTGGCGCGACTTCAGTTCTAGCCTATAAAGTCAAATGTTGTGTTGTTCCTCCATGGTAACATAGCTGCCCGAGCCCGCAATGTTAGCAAGTACAAGAAATTTGAAAATTGTACGTAATTTCACGGTAGTGCTTATGGTCGATGCCGTTTCTCGGCTTCAGAGCTACTTTCTTGACTGTATGTTGAGTTAAGCAGTTGGCGCGACTTCAGTTCTAGCCTATAAAGTCAAATCTTGTGTGGTTCCTCCATGGTAACATAGCTGCCCGAGCCCGCAAAGTTAGCAAGTACAAGAAATTTGAAAATTGTACGTAATTGCACAGTAGTGCTTATGGTCGATGCCGTTTCTCGGCTTCAGAGCTACTTTCTTGACTGTATGTTGAGTTAAGCAGTTGGCGCGACTTCAGTTCTAGCCTATAAAGTCAAATCTTGTGTGATTCCTCCATGGTAACATAGCTGCCCGAGGTCGCAAAGTTAGCAAGTACAAGAAATTTGAAAATTGTACGTAATTTCACGGTAGTGCTTATAGTCGATGCCGTTTCTCGGCTTCAGAGCTACTTTCTTGACTGTATTTTGAATTAAGCAGTTGGCGCGACTTCAGTTCTAGCCTATAAAGTCAAATCTTGTCTGATTCCTCCATGGTAACATAGCTGCCCGAGGTCGCAAAGTTAGCAAGTACAAGAAATTTGAAAATTGTACGTAATTGCACAGTAGTGCTTATGGTCGAACCCGTTTCTCAGCTTCAGAGCTACTTTCTTAATTGTATTTTGAGTTAAGCAGCTGGCGCGACTTCAATTCTAGCCTATAAAGTCAAATGTTGTGTTGTTCCTCCATGGTAACATAGCTGCCCGAGCCCGCAAAGTTAGCAAGTACAAGAAATTTGAAAATTGTACGTAATTTCACGGTAGTGCTTATGGTCGATGCCGTTTCTCGGCTTCAGAGCTACTTTCTTGACTGTATGTTGAGTTAAGCAGTTGGCGCGACTTCAGTTCTAGCCTTAAAAGTCAAATCTTGTGTGATTCCTCCATGGTAACATAGCTGCCCGGGGTCGCAAAGTTAGCAAGTACAAGAAATTTGAAAATTGTACGTAATTGCACAGTAGTGCTTATGGTCGAACCCGTTTCTCAGCTTCAGACCTACTTTCTTGACTGTATTTTGAGTTAAGCAGTTGGCGCGACTTCAGTTCTAGCCTATAAAGTCAAATCTTGTGTGATTCCTCCATGGTAACATAGCTGCCCGAGGTCGCAAAGTTAGCAAGTACAAGAAATTTGAAAATTGTACGTAATTGCACAGTAGTGCTTATGGTCGAACCCGTTTCTCAGCTTCAGAGCTACTTTCTTGACTGTATGTTGAGTTAAGCAGTTGGCGCGACTTCAGTTCTAGCCTATAAAGTCAAATGTGTGATTCCTCCATGGTAACATAGCTGCCCGAGGTCGCAAAGTTAGCAAGTACAAGAAATTTGAAAATTGTACGTAATTTCACGGTAGTGCTTATGGTCGATGCCGTTTCTCGGCTTCAGAGCTACTTTCTTGACTGTATGTTGAGTTAAGCAGTTGGCGCGACTTCAGTTCTAGCCTTAAAAGTCAAATCTTGTGTGATTCCTCCATGGTAACATAGCTGCCCGGGGTCGCAAAGTTAGCAAGTACAAGAAATTTTAAAATTGTACGTAATTGCACAGTAGTGCTTATGGTCGAACCCGTTTCTCAGCTTCAGAGCTACTTTCTTGACTGTATGTTGAGTTAAGCAGTTGGCGCGACTTCAGTTCTAGCCTATAAAGTCAAATCTTATGTGGTTCCTCCATGGTAACATAGCTGCCCGAGCCCGCAAAGTTAGCAAGTACAAGAAATTTGAAAATTGTACGTAATTGCACAGTAGTGCTTATGGTCGATGCCGTTTCTCGGCTTCAGAGCTACTTTCTTGACTGTATGTTGAGTTAAGCAGTTGGCGCGACTTCAGCCTATAAAGTCAAATCTTGTGTGATTCCTCCATGGTAACATAGCTGCCCGAGGTCGCAAAGTTAGCAAGTACAAGAAATTTGAAAATTGTACGTAATTTCACGGTAGTGCTTATGGTCGATGCCGTTTCTCGGCTTCAGAGCTACTTTCTTGACTGTATTTTGAGTTAAGCAGTTGGCGCGACTTCAGTTCTAGCCTATAAAGTCAAATCTTGTGTGATTCCTCCATGGTAACATAGCTGCCCGAGGTCGCAAAGTTAGCAAGTACAAGAAATTTGAAAATTGTACGTAATTGCACAGCAGTGCTTATGGTCGAACCCGTTTCTCAGCTTCTCAGCTACTTTCTTAATTGTATTTTGAGTTAAGCAGCTGGCGCGACTTCAGTTCTAGCCTATAAAGTCAAATGTTGTGTTGTTCCTCCATGGTAACATAGCTGCCCGAGCCCGCAAAGTTAGCAAGTACAAGAAATTTGAAAATTGTACGTAATTTCACGGTAGTGCTTATGGTCGATGCCGTTTCTCGGCTTCAGAGCTACTTTCTTGACTGTATGTTGAGTTAAGCAGTTGGCACGACTTCAGTTCTAGCCTTAAAAGTCAAATCTTTTGTGATTCCTCCATGGTAACATAGCTGCCCGGGGTCGCAAATTTAGCAAGTACAAGAAATTTGAAAATTGTACGTAATTGCACAGTAGTGCTTATGGTCGAACCCGTTTCTTAGCTTCAGACCTACTTTCTTGACTGTATTTTGAGTTAAGCAGTTGGCGCGACTTCAGTTCTAGCCTATAAAGTCAAATGTTGTGTTGTTCCTCCATGGTAACATAGCTGCCCGAGCCCGCAAAGTTAGCAAGTACAAGAAATTTGAAAATTGTACGTAATTTCACGGTAGTGCTTATGGTCGATGCCGTTTCTCGGCTTCAGAGCTACTTTCTTGACTGTATGTTGAGTTAAGCAGTTGGCGCGACTTCAGTTCTAGCCTTAAAAGTCAAATCTTGTGTGATTCCTCCATGGTAACATAGCTGCCCGGGGTCGCAAAGTTAGCAAGTACAAGAAATTTGAAAATTGTACGTAATTGCACAGTAGTGCTTATGGTCGAACCCGTTTCTCAGCTTCAGACCTACTTTCTTGACTGTATTTTGAGTTAAGCAGTTGGCGCGACTTCAGTTCTAGCCTATAAAGTCAAATCTTGTGTGATTCCTCCATGGTAACATAGCTGCCCGAGGTCGCAAAGTTAGCAAGTACAAGAAATTTGAAAATTGTACGTAATTGCACAGTAGTGCTTATGGTCGAACCCGTTTCTCAGCTTCAGAGCTACTTTCTTAATTGTATTTTGAGTTAAGCAGCTGGCGCGACTTCAGTTCTAGCCTATAAAGTCAAATGTTGTGTTGTTCCTCCATGGTAACATAGCCGCCCGAGCCCGCAAAGTTAGCAAGTAGAAGAAATTTGAAAATTGTACGTAATTTCACGGTAGTGCTTATGGTCGATGCCGTTTCTCGGCTTCAGAGCTACTTTCTTGACTGTATGTTGAGTTAAGCAGTTGGCGCGACTTCAGTTCTAGCCTTAAAAGTCAAATCTTGTGTGATTCCTCCATGGTAACATAGCTGCCCGGGGTCGCAAAGTTAGCAAGTACAAGAAATTTGAAAATTGTACGTAATTGCACAGTAGTGCTTATGGTCGAACACGTTTCTCAGCTTCAGAGCTACTTTCTTGACTGTATTTTGAGTTAAGCAGTAGGCGCGACTTCAGTTCTAGCCTATAAAGTCAAATGTTGTGTTGTTCCTCCATGGTAACATAGCTGCCCGAGCCCGCAAAGTTAGCAAGTACAAGAAATTTGAAAATTGTACGTAATTGCACAGTAGTGCTTATGGTCGAACCCGTTTCTCAGCTTCAGAGCTACTTTCTTGACTGTATGTTGAGTTAAGCAGTTGGCGCGACTTCAGTTCTAGCCTATAAAGTCAAATCTTATGTGGTTCCTCCATGGTAACATAGCTGCCCGAGCCCGCAAAGTTAGCAAGTACAAGAAATTTGAAAATTGTACGTAATTGCACAGTAGTGCTTATGGTCGATGCCGTTTCTCGGCTTCAGAGCTACTTTCTTGACTGTATGTTGAGTTAAGCAGTTGGCGCGACTTCAGTTCTAGCCTATAAAGTCAAAACTTGTGTGATTCCTCCATGGTAACATAGCTGCCCGAGGTCGCAAAGTTAGCAAGTACAAGAAATTTGAAAATTGTACGTAATTTCACGGTAGTGCTTATGGTCGATGCCGTTTCTCGGCTTCAGAGCTACTTTCTTGACTGTATTTTGAGTTAAGCAGTTGGCGCGACTTCAGTTCTAGCCTATAATGTCAAATCTTGTGTGATTCCTCCATGTTAACATAGCTGCCCGAGGTCGCAAAGTTAGCAAGTACAAGAAATTTGAAAATTGTACGTAATTGCACAGCAGTGCTTATGGTCGAACCCGTTTCTCAGCTTCTCAGCTACTTTCTTGACAGTATGTTGAGTTTAGCAGTTGGCGCGACTTCAGTTCTAGCCTATAAAGTCAAATGTTGTGTTGTTCCTCCATGGTAACATAGCTGCCCGAGCCCGCAAAGTTAGCAAGTACAAGAAATTTGAAAATTGTACGTAATTTCACGGTAGTGCTTATGGTCGATGCCGTTTCTCGGCTTCAGAGCTACTTTCTTGACTGTATTTTGAGTTAAGCAGTTGGCGCGACTTCAGTTCTAGCCTATAAAGTCAAATGTTGTGTTGTTCCTCCATGGTAACATAGCTGCCCGAGCCCGCAAAGTTAGCAAGTACAAGAAATTTGAAAATTGTACGTAATTTCACGGTAGTGCTTATGGTCGATGCCGTTTCTCGGCTTCAGAGCTACTTTCTTGACTGTATGTTGAGTTAAGCTGTTGGCGCGACTTCAGTTCTAGCCTATAAAGTCAAATGTTGTGTTGTTCCTCCATGGTAACATAGCTGCCCGAGCCCGCAAAGTTAGCAAGTACAAGAAATTTGAAAATTGTACGTAATCTCACGGTAGTGCTTATGGTCGATGCCGTTTCTAGGCTTCAGAGCTACTTTCTTGACTGTATGTTGAGTTAAGCAGTTGGCGCGACTTCAGTTCTAGCCTTAAAAGTCAAATCTTGTGTGATTCCTCCATGGTAACATTGCTGCCCGGGGTCGCAAAGTTAGCAAGTACAAGAAATTTGAAAATTGTACGTAATTGCACAGTAGTGCTTATGGTCGAACCCGTTTCTCAGCTTCAGACCTACTTTCTTGACTGTATTTTGAGTTAAGCAATTGGCGCGACTTCAGTTCTAGCCTATAAATCAAATGTTGTGTTGTTCCTCCATGGCAACATAGCTGCCCGAGCCCGCAAAGTTAGCAAGTACAAGAAATTTGAAAATTGTACGTAATTTCAGGGTAGTGCTTATGGTCGATGCCGTTTCTCGGCTTCAGAGCTACTTTCTTGACTGTATTTTGAGTTAAGCTGTTGGCGCGACTTCAGTTCTAGCCTTATAAGTCAAATCTTGTGTGATTCCTCCATGGTAACATAGCTGCCCGAGCCCGCAAAGTTAGCAAGTACAAGAAATTTCAAAATTGTACGTAATTTCACGGTAGTGCTTATGGTCGATGCCGTTTCTCGGCTTCAGAGCTACTTTCTTGACTGTATTTTGAGTTAAGCAGTTGGCGCGACTTCAGTTCTAGCCTATAAAGTCAAATGTTGTGTTGTTCCTCCATGGTAACATAGCTGCCCGAGCCCGCAAAGTTAGCAAGTACAAGAAATTTGAAAATTGTACGTAATTTCACGGTAGTGCTTATGGTCGATGCCGTTTCTCGGCTTCAGAGCTACTTTCTTGACTGTATGTTGAGTTAAGCGGTTGGCGCGACTTCAGTTCTAGCCTATAAAGTCAGATCTTGTGTGTTACCTCCATGGTAACATAGCTGCCCGAGCCCGCAAAGTTAGCAAGTACAAGAAATTTGAAAATTGTACGTAATTGCACAGTAGTGCTTATGGTCGAACACGTTTCTCAGCTTCAGAGCTACTTTCTTGACTGTATTTTGAGTTAAGCAGTTGGCGCGACTTCAGTTCTAGCCTATAAAGTCAAATGTTGTGTTGTTCCTCCATGGTAACATAGCTGCCCGAGCCCGCAACGTTAGCAAGTACAAGAAATTTGAAAATTGTACGTAATTTCACGGTAGTGCTTATGGTCGATCCCGTTTCTCGGCTTCAGAGCTACTTTCTTGACTGTATTTTGAGTTAAGCTGTTGGCGCGACTTCAGTTCTAGCCTATCAAGTCAAATCTTGTGTGGTTCCTCCATGGTAACATAGCTGCCCGAGCCCGCAAAGTTAGCAAGTACAAGAAATTTGAAAATTGTACGTAATTTCACGGTAGTGCTTATGGTCGATGCCGTTTCTCGGCTTCAGAGCTACTTTCTCGACTGTATTTTGAGTTAAGCAGTTGGCGCGACTTCAGTTCTAGCCTATAAAGTCAAATGTTGTGTTGTTCCTCCATGGTAACATAGCTGCCCGAGCCCGCAAAGTTAGCAAGTACAAGAAATTTGAAAATTGTACGTAATTTCACGGTAGTGCTTATGGTCGATGCCGTTTCTCGGCTTCAGAGCTACTTTCTTGACTGTATGTTGAGTTAAGCAGTTGGCGCGAATTCAGTTCTAGCCTATAAAGTCAAATCTTGTGTGGTACCTCCATGGTAACATAGCTGCCCGAGCCCGCAAAGTTAGCAAGTACAAGAAATTTGAAAATTGTACGTAATTGCACAGTAGTGCTTATGGTCGAACCCGTTTCTCAGCTTCAGAGCTACTTTCTTGACTGTATTTTGAGTTAAGCAGTTGGCGCGACTTCAGCTCTAGCCTATAAAGTCATATGTTGTGTTGTTCCTCCATGGTAACATAGCTGCCCGAGCCCGCAAAGTTAGCAAGTACAAGAAATTTGAAAATTGTACGTAATTTCACGGTAGTGCTTATGGTCGATGCCGTTTCTCGGCTTCAGAGCTACTGTCTTGACTGTATGTTGAGTTAAGCAGTTGGCGCGACTTCAGTTCTAGCCTATAAAGTCAAATCTTGTGTGATTCCTCCATGGTAACATAGCTGCCCGAGGTCGCAAATTTAGCAAGTACAAGAAATTTGAAAATTGTACGTAATTGCACAGTAGTGCTTATGGTCGATGCCGTTTCTCGGCTTCAGAGCTACTTTCTTGACTGTATGTTGAGTTAAGCAGTTGGCGCGACTTCAGTTCTAGCCTATAAAGTCAAATCTTGTGTGGTTCCTCCATGGTAACATAGCTGCCCGAGCCCGCAAAGTTAGCAAGTACAAGAAATTTGAAAATTGTACGTAATTTCACGGTAGTGCTTATGGTCGATGCCGTTTCTCGGCTTCAGAGCTACTTTCTTGACTGTATGTTGAGTTAAGCAGTTGGCGCGACTTCAGTTCTAGCCTATAAAGTCAAATCTTGTGTGATTCCTCCATGGTAACATAGCTGCCCGAGGTCGCAAAGTTAGCAAGTACAAGAAATTTGAAAATTGTACGTAATTGCACAGTAGTGCTTATGGTCGATGCCGTTTCTCGGCTTCAGAGCTACTTTCTTGACTGTATGTTGAGTTAAGCAGTTGGCGCGACTTCAGTTCTAGCCTATAAAGTCAAATCTTGTGTGATTCCTCCATGGTAACATAGCTGCCCGAGCCCGCAAAGTTAGCAAGTACAAGAAATTTGAAAATTGTACGTAATTTCACGGTAGTGCTTATGGTCGATGCCGTTTCTCGGCTTCAGAGCTACTTTCTTGACTGTATGTTGAGTTAAGCAGTTGGCGCGACTTCAGTTCTAGCCTATAAAGTCAAATCTTGTGTGGTTCCTCCATGGTAACATAGCTGCCCGAGCCCGCAAAGTTAGCAAGTACAAGAAATTTGAAAATTGTACGTAATTTCACGATAGTGCTTATGGTCGATGCCGTTTCTCGGCTTCAGAGCTACTTTCTTGACTGTATGTTGAGTTAAGCAGTTGGCGCGACTTCAGTTCTAGCCTATAAAGTCAAATCTTGTGTGATTCCTCCATGGTAACATAGCTGCCCGAGGTCGCAAAGTTAGCAAGTACAAGAAATTTGAAAATTGTACGTAATTGCACAGTAGTGCTTATGGTCGATGCCGTTTCTCGGCTTCAGAGCTACTTTCTTGACTGTATGTTGAGTTAAGCAGTTGGCGCGACTTCAGTTCTAGCCTATAAAGTCAAATCTTGTGTGATTCCTCCATGGTAACATAGCTGCCCGAGCCCGCAAAGTTAGCAAGTACAAGAAATTTGAAAATTGTACGTAATTTCACGGTAGTGCTTATGGTCGATGCCGTTTCTCGGCTTCAGAGCTACTTTCTTGACTGTATGTTGAGTTAAGCAGTTGGCGCGACTTCAGTTCTAGCCTATAAAGTCAAATCTTGTGTGATTCCTCCATGGTAACATAGCTGCCCGAGGTCGCAAAGTTAGCAAGTACAAGAAATTTGAAAATTGTACGTAATTGCACAGTAGTGCTTATGGTCGATGACGTTTCTCGGCTTCAGAGCTACTTACTTGACTGTATGTTGAGTTAAGCAGTTGGCGCGACTTCAGTTCTAGCCTATAAAGTCAAATCTTGTGTGGTTCCTCCATGGTAACATAGCTGCCCGAGCCCGCAAAGTTAGCAAGTACAAGAAATTTGAAAATTGTACGTAATTTCACGGTAGTGCTTATGGTCGATGCCGTTTCTCGGCTTCAGAGCTACTTTCTTGACTGTATGTTGAGTTAAGCAGTTGGCGCGACTTCAGTTCTAGCCTATAAAGTCAAATCTTGTGTGATTCCTCCATGGTAACATAGCTGCCCGAGGTCGCAAAGTTAGCAAGTACAAGAAATTTGAAAATTGTACGTAATTGCACAGTAGTGCTTATGGTCGATGCCGTTTCTCGGCTTCAGAGCTACTTTCTTGACTGTATGTTGAGTTAAGCAGTTGGCGCGACTTCAGTTCTAGCCTATAAAGTCAAATCTTGTGTGATTCCTCCATGGTAACATAGCTGCCCGAGCCCGCAAAGTTAGCAAGTACAAGAAATTTGAAAATTGTACGTAATTTCACGGTAGTGCTTATGGTCGATGCCGTTTCTCGGCTTCAGAGCTACTTTCTTGACTGTATGTTGAGTTAAGCAGTTGGCGCGACTTCAGTTCTAGCCTATAAAGTCAAATCTTGTGTGATTCCTCCATGGTAACATAGCTGCCCGAGGTCGCAAAGTTAGCAAGTACAAGAAATTTGAAAATTGTACGTAATTGCACAGTAGTGCTTATGGTCGATGCCGTTTCTCGGCTTCAGAGCTACTTTCTTGACTGTATGTTGAGTTAAGCAGTTGGCGCGACTTCAGTTCTAGCCTATAAAGTCAAATCTTGTGTGATTCCTCCATGGTAACATAGCTGCCCGAGCCCGCAAAGTTAGCAAGTACAAGAAATTTGAAAATTGTACGTAATTTCACGGTAGTGCTTATGGTCGATGCCGTTTCTCGGCTTCAGAGCTACTTTCTTGACTGTATGTTGAGTTAAGCAGTTGGCGCGACTTCAGTTCTAGCCTATAAAGTCAAATCTTGTGTGATTCCTCCATGGTAACATAGCTGCCCGAGGTCGCAAAGTTAGCAAGTACAAGAAATTTGAAAATTGTACGTAATTGCACAGTAGTGCTTATGGTCGATGACGTTTCTCGGCTTCAGAGCTACTTTCTTGACTGTATGTTGAGTTAAGCAGTTGGCGCGACTTCAGTTCTAGCCTATAAAGTCAAATCTTGTGTGATTCCTCCATGGTAACATAGCTGCCCGAGCCCGCAAAGTTAGCAAGTACAAGAAATTTGAAAATTGTACGTAATTTCACGGTAGTGCTTATGGTCGATGCCGTTTCTCGGCTTCAGAGCTACTTTCTTGACTGTATGTTGAGTTAAGCAGTTGGCGCGACTTCAGTTCTAGCCTATAAAGTCAAATCTTGTGTGATTCCTCCATGGTAACATAGCTGCCCGAGGTCGCAAAGTTAGCAAGTACAAGAAATTTGAAAATTGTACGTAATTGCACAGTAGTGCTTATGGTCGATGCCGTTTCTCGGCTTCAGAGCTACTTTCTTGACTGTATGTTGAGTTAAGCAGTTGGCGCGACTTCAGTTCTAGCCTATAAAGTCAAATCTTGTGTGATTCCTCCATGGTAACATAGCTGCCCGAGGTCGCAAATTTAGCAAGTACAAGAAATTTGAAAATTGTACGTAATTGCACAGTAGTGCTTATGGTCGATGCCGTTTCTCGGCTTCAGAGCTACTTTCTTGACTGTATGTTGAGTTAAGCAGTTGGCGCGACTTCAGTTCTAGCCTATAAAGTCAAATCTTGTGTGGTTCCTCCATGGTAACATAGCTGCCCGAGCCCGCAAAGTTAGCAAGTACAAGAAATTTGAAAATTGTACGTAATTTCACGGTAGTGCTTATGGTCGATGCCGTTTCTCGGCTTCAGAGCTACTTTCTTGACTGTATGTTGAGTTAAGCAGTTGGCGCGACTTCAGTTCTAGCCTATAAAGTCAAATCTTGTGTGATTCCTCCATGGTAACATAGCTGCCCGAGGTCGCAAAGTTAGCAAGTACAAGAAATTTGAAAATTGTACGTAATTGCACAGTAGTGCTTATGGTCGATGCCGTTTCTCGGCTTCAGAGCTACTTTCTTGACTGTATGTTGAGTTAAGCAGTTGGCGCGACTTCAGTTCTAGCCTATAAAGTCAAATCTTGTGTGATTCCTCCATGGTAACATAGCTGCCCGAGCCCGCAAAGTTAGCAAGTACAAGAAATTTGAAAATTGTACGTAATTTCACGGTAGTGCTTATGGTCGATGCCGTTTCTCGGCTTCAGAGCTACTTTCTTGACTGTATGTTGAGTTAAGCAGTTGGCGCGACTTCAGTTCTAGCCTATAAAGTCAAATCTTGTGTGGTTCCTCCATGGTAACATAGCTGCCCGAGCCCGCAAAGTTAGCAAGTACAAGAAATTTGAAAATTGTACGTAATTTCACGATAGTGCTTATGGTCGATGCCGTTTCTCGGCTTCAGAGCTACTTTCTTGACTGTATGTTGAGTTAAGCAGTTGGCGCGACTTCAGTTCTAGCCTATAAAGTCAAATCTTGTGTGATTCCTCCATGGTAACATAGCTGCCCGAGGTCGCAAAGTTAGCAAGTACAAGAAATTTGAAAATTGTACGTAATTGCACAGTAGTGCTTATGGTCGATGCCGTTTCTCGGCTTCAGAGCTACTTTCTTGACTGTATGTTGAGTTAAGCAGTTGGCGCGACTTCAGTTCTAGCCTATAAAGTCAAATCTTGTGTGATTCCTCCATGGTAACATAGCTGCCCGAGCCCGCAAAGTTAGCAAGTACAAGAAATTTGAAAATTGTACGTAATTTCACGGTAGTGCTTATGGTCGATGCCGTTTCTCGGCTTCAGAGCTACTTTCTTGACTGTATGTTGAGTTAAGCAGTTGGCGCGACTTCAGTTCTAGCCTATAAAGTCAAATCTTGTGTGATTCCTCCATGGTAACATAGCTGCCCGAGGTCGCAAAGTTAGCAAGTACAAGAAATTTGAAAATTGTACGTAATTGCACAGTAGTGCTTATGGTCGATGACGTTTCTCGGCTTCAGAGCTACTTACTTGACTGTATGTTGAGTTAAGCAGTTGGCGCGACTTCAGTTCTAGCCTATAAAGTCAAATCTTGTGTGGTTCCTCCATGGTAACATAGCTGCCCGAGCCCGCAAAGTTAGCAAGTACAAGAAATTTGAAAATTGTACGTAATTTCACGGTAGTGCTTATGGTCGATGCCGTTTCTCGGCTTCAGAGCTACTTTCTTGACTGTATGTTGAGTTAAGCAGTTGGCGCGACTTCAGTTCTAGCCTATAAAGTCAAATCTTGTGTGATTCCTCCATGGTAACATAGCTGCCCGAGCCCGCAAAGTTAGCAAGTACAAGAAATTTGAAAATTGTACGTAATTTCACGGTAGTGCTTATGGTCGATGCCGTTTCTCGGCTTCAGAGCTACTTTCTTGACTGTATGTTGAGTTAAGCAGTTGGCGCGACTTCAGTTCTAGCCTATAAAGTCAAATCTTGTGTGATTCCTCCATGGTAACATAGCTGCCCGAGCCCGCAAAGTTAGCAAGTACAAGAAATTTGAAAATTGTACGTAATTTCACGGTAGTGCTTATGGTCGATGCCGTTTCTCGGCTTCAGAGCTACTTTCTTGACTGTATGTTGAGTTAAGCAGTTGGCGCGACTTCAGTTCTAGCCTATAAAGTCAAATCTTGTGTGATTCCTCCATGGTAACATAGCTGCCCGAGGTCGCAAAGTTAGCAAGTACAAGAAATTTGAAAATTGTACGTAATTGCACAGTAGTGCTTATGGTCGATGCCGTTTCTCGGCTTCAGAGCTACTTTCTTGACTGTATGTTGAGTTAAGCAGTTGGCGCGACTTCAGTTCTAGCCTATAAAGTCAAATCTTGTGTGGTTCCTCCATGGTAACATAGCTGCCCGAGCCCGCAAAGTTAGCAAGTACAAGAAATTTGAAAATTGTACGTAATTTCACAGTAGTGCTTATGGTCGATGCCGTTTCTCGGCTTCAGAGCTACTTTCTTGACTGTATGTTGAGTTAAGCAGTTGGCGCGACTTCAGTTCTAGCCTATAAAGTCAAATCTTGTGTGATTCCTCCATGTTAACATAGCTGCCCGAGGTCGCAAATTTAGCAAGTACAAGAAATTTGAAAATTGTACGTAATTTCACGGTAGTGCTTATGGTAGAACCCGTTTCTCGGCTTCAGAGCTACTTTCTTGACTGTATGATGAGTTAAGCAGTTGGCGCGACTTCAGTTCTAGCCTATAAAGTCAAATCTTGTGTGGTTCCTCCATGGTAACATAGCTGCCCGAGCCCGCAAAGTTAGCAAGTACAAGAAATTTGAAAATTGTACGTAATTGCACAGTAGTGCTTATGGTCGAACCCGTTTCTCAGCTTCAGAGCTACTTTCTTGACTGTATTTTGAGTTAAGCAGTTGGCGCGACTTCAGTTCTAGCCTATAAAGTCAAATGTTGTGTTGTTCCTCCATGGTAACATAGCTGCCCGAGCCCGCAAAGTTAGCAAGTACAAGAAATTTGAAAATTGTACGTAATTTCACGGTAGTGCTTATGGTCGATGCCGTTTCTCGGCTTCAGAGCTACTTTCTTGACTGTATGTTGAGTTAAGCAGTTGGCGCGACTTCAGTTCTAGGCTATAAAGTCAAATCTTGTGTGATTCCTCCATGGTAACATAGCTGCCCGAGGTCGCAAAGTTAGCAAGTACAAGAAATTTGAAAATTGTACGTAATTTCACGGTAGTGCTTATGGTCGATGCCGTTTCTCGGCTTCAGAGCTACTTTCTTGACTGTATTTTGAGTTAAGCAGTTGGCGCGACTTCAGTTCTAGCCTTAAAAGTCAAATCTTGTGTGATTCCTCCATGGTAACATAGCTGCCCGAGCCCGCAAAGTTAGCAAGTACAAGAAATTTGAAAATTGTACGTAATTTCACGGTAGTGCTTATGGTCGATGCCGTTTCTCGGCTTCAGAGCTACTTTCTTGACTGTATGTTGAGTTAAGCAGTTGGCGCGACTTCAGTTCTAGCCTATAAAGTCAAATCTTGTGTGGTTCCTCCATGGTAACATAGCTGCCCGAGCCCGCAAAGTTAGCAAGTACAAGAAATTTGAAAATTGTACGTAATTTCACGGTAGTGCTTATGGTCGATGCCGTTTCTGGGCTTCAGAGCTACTTTCTTGACTGTATGTTGAGTTAAGCAGTTGGCGCGACTTCAGTTCTAGCCTATAAAGTCAAATCTTGTGTGATTCCTCCATGGTAACATAGCTGCCCGAGGTCGCAAAGTTAGCAAGTACAAGAAATTTGAAAATTGTACGTAATTTCACGGTAGTGCTTATGGTCGATGCCGTTTCTCGGCTTTAGAGCTACTTTCTTGACTGTATTTTGAGTTAAGCAGTTGGCGCGACTTCAGTTCTAGCCTTAAAAGTCAAATCTTGTGTGATTCCTCCATGGTAACATAGCTGCACGAGCCCGCAAAGTTAGCAAGTACAAGAAATTTGAAAATTGTACGTAATTTCACGGTAGTGGTTAGGGTCGATGCCATTTCTCGGCTTCAGAGCTACTTTCTTGACTGTATGTTGAGTTAAGCAGTTGGTGCGACTTCAGTTCTACCCTATAAACTCAAATCTTGTGTGATTCCTCCATGGTAACATAGCTGCCCGAGGTCGCAAAGTTAGCAAGTACAAGAAATTTGAAAATTGTACGTAATTGCACAGTAGTGCTTATGGTCGAACCCGTTTCTCAGCTTCAGAGCTACTTTCTTGACTGTATTTTGAGTTAAGCAGTTGGCGCGACTTCAGTTCTAGCCTATAAAGTCAAATGTTGTGTTGTTCCTCCATGGTAACATAGCTGCCCGAGCCCGCAAAGTTAGCAAGTACAAGAAATTTGAAAATTGTACGTAATTTCACGGTAGTGCTTATGGTCGATGCCGTTTCTCGGCTTCAGAGCTACTTTCTTGACTGTATGTTGAGTTAAGCAGTTGGCGCGACTTCAGTTCTAGGCTATAAAGTCAAATCTTGTGTGATTCCTCCATGGTAACATAGCTGCCCGAGGTCGCAAAGTTAGCAAGTACAAGAAATTTGAAAATTGTACGTAATTTCACGGTAGTGCTTATGGTCGATGCCGTTTCTCGGCTTCAGAGCTACTTTCTTGACTGTATTTTGAGTTAAGCAGTTGGCGCGACTTCAGTTCTAGCCTATAATGTCAAATGTTGTGTTGTTCCTCCATGGTAACATAGCTGCCCGAGCCCGCAAAGTTAGCAAGTACAAGAAATTTGAAAATTGTACGTAATTTCACGGTAGTGCTTATGGTCGATGCCGTTTCTCGGCTTCAGAGATACTTTCTTGACTGTATGTTGAGTTAAGCAGTTGGCGCGACTTCAGTTCTAGCCTATAAAGTCAAATCTTGTGTTATTCCTTAATGGTAACACAGCTGCCCGAGGTCGCAAAGTTAGCAAGTACAAGAAATTTGAAAATTGTACGTAATTGCACAGTAGTGCTTATGGTCGATGCCGTTTCTCGGCTTCAGAGCTACTTTCTTGAATGTATGTTGAGTTAAGCAGTTGGCGCGACTTCAGTTCTAGCCTATAAAGTCAAGTCTTGTGTGATTCCTCCGTGGTAACATAGCTGCCCGAGGTCGCAAAGTTAGCAAGTACAAGAAATTTGAAAATTGTACGTAATTTCACGGTAGTGCTTATGGTCGATGCCGTTTCTCGGCTTCAGAGCTACTTTCTTGACTGTATGTTGAGTTAAGCAGTTGGCGCGACTTCAGTTCTAGCCTATTAAGTCAAATATTGTGTGATTCCTCCATGGTAACATAGCTGCCCGAGGTCGCAAAGTTAGCAAGTACAAGAAATTTGAAAATTGTACGTAATTGCACAGTAGTGCTTATGGTCGAAAACGTTTCTCAGCTTCAGAGCTACTTTCTTGACTGTATTTTGAGTTAAGCAGTTGGCGCGATTTCAGTTCTAGCCTTAAAAGTCAAATCTTGTGTGATTCCTCCATGGTAACATAGCTGCCCGAGGTCGCAAAGTTAGCAAGTACAAGAAATTTGAAAATTGTACGTAATTGTACAGTAGTGCTTATGGTCGATGCCGTTTCTCGGCTTCAGAGCTACTTTCTTGACTGTATGTTGAGTTAAGCAGTTGGCGCGACTTCAGTTCTAGCCTATAAAGTCAAATCTTGGGTGGTTCCTCCATGGTAACATAGCTGCCCGAGCCCGCAAAGTTAGCAAGTACAAGAAATTTGAAAATTGTACGTAATTTCACGGTAGTGCTTATGGTCGATGCCGTTTCTCGGCTTCAGAGCTACTTTCTTGACTGTATTTAAAGTTAAGCAGTTGGCGCGACTTCAGTTCCAGCCTATAAAGTCAAATCTTGTGTGGTTCCTCCATGGTAACATAGCTGCCCGAGGTCGCAAAGTTAGCAAGTACAAGAAATTTGAAAATTGTACGTAATTTCACGGTAGTGCTTATGGTCGATGCTGTTTCTCGGCTTCAGAGCTACTTTCTTGACTGTATGTTGAGTTAAGCAGTTGGCGCGACTTCAGTTCTAGCCTTAAAAGTCAAATCTTGTGTGAATCCTCCATGGTAACATAGCTGCCCGAGGTCGCAAAGTTAGCAAGTACAAGAAATTTGAAAATTGTACGTAATTGCACAGTAGTGCTTATGGTCGAACCCGTTTCTCAGCTTCAGAGCTACTTTCTTGACTGTATTTTGAGTTAAGCAGTTGGCGCGACTTCAGTTCTAGCCTATAAAGTCAAATGTTGTGTTGTTCCTCCATGGTAACATAGCTGCCCGAGCCCGCAAAGTTAGCAAGTACAAGAAATTTGAAAATTGTACGTAATTTCACGGTAGTGCTTATGGTCGATGCCGTTTCTCGGCTTCAGAGCTACTTTCTTGACTGTATGTTGAGTTAAGCAGTTGGCGCGACTTCAGTTCTAGCCTATAAAGTCAAATCTTGTGTGGTTCTTCCATGGTAACATAGCTGCCCGAGCCCGCAAAGTTAGCAAGTACAAGAAATTTGAAAATTGTACGTAATTTCACGGTAGTGCTTATGGTCGATGACGTTTCTCGGCTTCAGAGCTACTTTCTTGACTGTATGTTGAGTTAAGCAGTTGGCGCGACTTCAGTTCTAGCCTATAAAGTCAAATCTTGTGTGATTCCTCCATGGTAACATAGCTGCCCGAGGTCGCAAAGTTAGCAAGTACAAGAAATTTGAAAATTGTACGTAATTGCACAGTAGTGCTTATGGTCGAACCCGTTTCTCAGCTTCAGAGCTACTTTCTTGACTGTATTTTGAGTTAAGCAGTTGGCGCGACTTCAGTTCTAGCCTATAAAGTCAAATCTTGTGTGATTCCTCCATGGAAACATAGCTGCCCGAGCCCGCAAAGTTAGGAAGTACAAGAAATTAGAAAATTGTACGTAATTTCACGGTAGTGCTTATGGTCGATGCCGTTTCTCGGCTTCAGAGCTACTTTCTTGACTGTATTTTGAGTTAAGCTGTTGGCGCGGCTTCAGTTCTAGCCTTAAAAGTCAAATCTTGTGTGATTCCTCCATGGTAACATAGCTGCCCGGGGTCGCAAAGTTAGCAAGTACAAGAAATTTGAAAATTGTACGTAATTGCACAGTAGTGCTTATGGTCGAACCCGTTTCTCAGCTTCAGAGCTACTTTCTTGACTGTATTTTGAGTTAAGCAGTTGGCGCGACTTCAGTTCTAGCCTATAAAGTCAAATGTTGTGTTGTTCCTCCATGGTAACATAGCTGCCCGAGCCCGCAAAGTTAGCAAGTACAAGAAATTTGAAAATTGTACGTAATTTCACGGTAGTGCTTATGGTCGATGCCGTTTCTCGGCTTCAGAGCTACTTTCTTGAGTGTATGTTGAGTTAAGCAGTTGGCGCGACTTCAGTTCTAGCCTATAAAGTCAAATCTTGTGTGGTTCCTCCATGGTAACATAGCTGCCCGGGGTCGCAAAGTTAGCAAGTACAAGAAATTTGAAAATTGTACGTAATTGCACAGTAGTGCTTATGGTCGAACCCGTTTCTCAGCTTCAGAGCTACTTTCTTGACTGTATTTTGAGTTAAGCAGTTGGCGCGACTTCAGTTCTAGCCTATAAAGTCAAATCTTGTGTTGTTCCTCCATGGTAACATAGCTGCCCGAGCCCGCAAAGTTAGCAAGTACAAGAAATTTGAAAATTGTACGTAATTTCACGGTTGTGCTTATGGTCGATGCCGTTTCTCGGCTTCAGAGCTTCTTTCTTGACTGTATGTTGAGTTAAGCAGTTGGCGCGACTTCAGTTCTAGCCTATAAAGTCAAATCTTGTGTGATTCCTCCATGGTAACATAGCTGCCCGAGGTCGCAAAGTTAGCAAGTACAAGAAATTTGAAAATTGTACGTAATTGCACAGTAGTGCTTATGGTCGAACCCGTTTCTCAGCTTCAGAGCTACTTTCTTGACTGTATTTTGAGTTAAGCAGTTGGCGCGACTTCAGTTTTAGCCTATAAAGTCAAATCTTGTGTGATTCCTCCATGGTACCATAGCTGCCCGAGGTCGCAAAATTAGCAAGTACAAGAAATTTGAAAATTGTACGTAATTGCACAGTAGTGCTTATGGTCGATGCCGTTTCTCGGCTTCAGAGCTACTTTCTTGACTGTATGTTGAGTTAAGCAGTTGGCGCGACTTCAGTTCTAGCCCATAAAGTCAAATCTTGTGTGGTTCCTCCATGGTAACATAGCTGCCCGAGCCCGCAAAGTTAGCAAGTACAAGAAATTTGAAAATTGTACGTAATTTCACGGTAGTGCTTATGGTCGATGCCGTTTCTCGGCTTCAGAGCTACTTTCTTGACTGTATGTTGAGTTAAGCAGTTGGCGCGACTTCAGTTCTAGCCTATAAAGTCAAATCTTGTGTGATTCCTCCATGGTAACATAGCTGCCCGAGGTCGCAAAGTTAGCAATTACAAGAAATTTGAAAATTGTACGTAATTTCACGGTAGTGCTTATGGTCGATGACGTTTCTCGGCTTCAGAGCTACTTTCTTGACTGTATGTTGAGTTAAGCAGTTGGCGCGACTTCAGTTCTAGCCTATAAAGTCAAATCTTGTGTGATTCCTCCATGGTAACATAGCTGCCCGAGGTCGCAAAGTTAGCAAGTACAAGAAATTTGAAAATTGTACGTAATTGCACAGTAGTGCTTATGGTCGAACCCGTTTCTCAGCTTCAGAGCTACTTTCTTGACTGTATTTTGAGTTAAGCAGTTGGCGCGACTTCAGTTCTAGCCTATAAAGTCAAATGTTGTGTTGTTCCTCCATGGTAACATAGCTGCCCGAGCCCGCAAAGTTAGGAAGTACAAGAAATTAGAAAATTGTACGTAATTTCACGGTAGTGCTTATGGTCGATGCCGTTTCTCGGCTTCAGAGCTACTTTCTTGACTGTATTTTGAGTTAAGCTGTTGGCGCGGCTTCAGTTCTAGCCCTAAAAGTCAAATCTTGTGTGATTCCTCCATGGTAACATAGCTGCCCGGGGTCGCAAAGTTAGCAAGTACAAGAAATTTGAAAATTGTACGTAATGGCACAGTAGTGCTTATGGTCGAACCCGTTTCTCAGCTTCAGAGCTACTTTCTTGACTGTATTTTGAGTTAAGCAGTTGGCGCGACTTCAGTTCAAGCCTATAAAGTCAAATGTTGTGTTGTTCCTCCATGGTAACATAGCTGCCCGAGCCCGCAAAGTTAGCAAGTACAAGAAATTTGAAAATTGTACGTAATTTCACGGTAGTGCTTATGGTCGATGCCGTTTCTCGGCTTCAGAGCTACTTTCTTGAGTGTATGTTGAGTTAAGCAGTTGGCGCGACTTCAGTTCTAGCCTATAAAGTCAAATCTTGTGTGGTTCCTCCATGGTAACATAGCTGCCCGAGGTCGCAAAGTTAGCAAGTACAAGAAATTTGAAAATTGTACGTAATTGCACAGTAGTGCTTATGGTCGAACCCGTTTCTCAGCTTCAGAGCTACTTTCTTGACTGTATTTTGAGTTAAGCAGTTGGCGCGACTTCAGTTCTAGCCTATAAAGTCAAATGTTGTGTTGTTCCTCCATGGTAACATAGCTGCCCGAGCCCGCAAAGTTAGCAAGTACAAGAAATTTGAAAATTGTACGTAATTTCACGGTTGTGCTTATGGTCGATGCCGTTTCTCGGCTTCAGAGCTTCTTTCTTGACTGTATGTTGAGTTAAGCAGTTGGCGCGACTTCAGTTCTAGCCTATAAAGTCAAATCTTGTGTGATTCCTCCATGGTAACATAGCTGCCCGAGGTCGCAAAGTTAGCAAGTACAAGAAATTTGAAAATTGTACGTAATTGCACAGTAGTGCTTATGGTCGAACCCGTTTCTCAGCTTCAGAGCTACTTTCTTGACTGTATTTTGAGTTAAGCAGTTGGCGCGACTTCAGTTTTAGCCTATAAAGTCAAATCTTGTGTGATTCCTCCATGGTACCATAGCTGCCCGAGGTCGCAAAATTAGCAAGTACAAGAAATTTGAAAATTGTACGTAATTGCACAGTAGTGCTTATGGTCGATGCCGTTTCTCGGCTTCAGAGCTACTTTCTTGACTGTATGTTGAGTTAAGCAGTTGGCGCGACTTCAGTTCTAGCCCATAAAGTCAAATCTTGTGTGGTTCCTCCATGGTAACATAGCTGCCCGAGCCCGCAAAGTTAGCAAGTACAAGAAATTTGAAAATTGTACGTAATTTCACGGTAGTGCTTATGGTCGATGCCGTTTCTCGGCTTCAGAGCTACTTTCTTGACTGTATGTTGAGTTAAGCAGTTGGCGCGACTTCAGTTCTAGCCTATAAAGTCAAATCTTGTGTGATTCCTCCATGGTAACATAGCTGCCCGAGGTCGCAAAGTTAGCAAGTACAAGAAATTTGAAAATTGTACGTAATTTCACGGTAGTGCTTATGGTCGATGCCGTTTCTCGGCTTCAGAGCTACTTTCTTGACTGTATTTTGAGTTAAGCAGTTGGCGCGACTTCAGTTCTAGCCTATAATGTCAAATGTTGTGTTGTTCCTCCATGGTAACATAGCTGCCCGAGCCCGCAAAGTTAGCAAGTACAAGAAATTTGAAAATTGTACGTAATTTCACGGTAGTGCTTATGGTCGATGCCGTTTCTCGGCTTCAGAGCTACTTTCTTGACTGTATGTTGAGTTAAGCAGTTGGCGCGACTTCAGTTCTAGCCTATAAAGTCAAATCTTGTGTTATTCCTTAAGGGTAACACAGCTGCCCGAGGTCGCAAAGTTAGCAAGTACAAGAAATTTGAAAATTGTACGTAATTGCACAGTAGTGCTTATGGTCGATGCCGTTTCTCGGCTTCTCAGCTACTTTCTTAATTGTATTTTGAGTTAAGCAGCTGGCGCGACTTCAGTTCTAGCCTATAAAGTCAAATGTTGTGTTGTTCCTCCATGGTAACATAGCTGCCCGAGCCCGCAAAGTTAGCAAGTACAAGAAATTTGAAAATTGTACGTAATTTCACGGTAGTGCTTATGGTCGATGCCGTTTCTCGGCTTCAGAGCTACTTTCTTGACTGCATGTTGAGTTAAGCAGTTGGCACGACTTCAGTTCTAGCCTATAAAGTCAAATGTTGTGTTGTTCCTCCATGGTAACATAGCTGCCCGAGCCCGCAAAGTTAGCAAGTACAAGAAATTTGAAAATTGTACGTAATTTCACGGTAGTGCTTATGGTCGATGCCGTTTCTCGGCTTCAGAGCTACTTTCTTGACTGTATGTTGAGTTAAGCAGTTGGCGCGACTTCAGTTCTAGCCTTAAAAGTCAAATCTTGTGTGATTCCTCCATGGTAACATAGCTGCCCGGGGTCGCAAAGTTAGCAAGTACAAGAAATTTGAAAATTGTACGTAATTGCACAGTAGTGCTTATGGTCGAACCCGTTTCTCAGCTTCAGAGCTACTTTCTTGACTGTATGTTGAGTTAAGCAGTTGGCGCGACTTCAGTTCTAGCCTATAAAGTCAAATCTTATGTGGTTCCTCCATGGTAACATAGCTGCCCGAGGTCGCAAAGTTAGCAAGTACAAGAAATTTGAAAATTGTACGTAATTGCACAGCAGTGCTTATGGTCGAACCCGTTTCTCAGCTTCTCAGCTACTTTCTTAATTGTATTTTGAGTTAAGCAGCTGGCGCGACTTCAGTTCTAGCCTATAAAGTCAAATGTTGTGTTGTTCCTCCATGGTAACATAGCTGCCCGAGCCCGCAAAGTTAGCAAGTACAAGAAATTTGAAAATTGTACGTAATTTCACGGTAGTGCTTATGGTCGATGCCGTTTCTCGGCTTCAGAGCTACTTTCTTGACTGTATGTTGAGTTAAGCAGTTGGCACGACTTCAGTTCTAGCCTTAAAAGTCAAATCTTTTGTGATTCCTCCATGGTAACATAGCTGCCCGGGGTAGCAAAGTTAGCAAGTACAAGAAATTTGAAAATTGTACGTAATTGCACAGTAGTGCTTATGGTCGAACCCGTTTCTCAGCTTCAGACCTACTTTCTTGACTGTATTTTGAGTTAAGCAGTTGGCGCGACTTCAGTTCTAGCCTATAAAGTCAAATGTTGTGTTGTTCCTCCATGGTAACATAGCTGCCCGAGCCCGCAAAGTTAGCAAGTACAAGAAATTTGAAAATTGTACGTAATTGCACAGTAGTGCTTATGGTCGAACCCGTTTCTCAGCTTCAGACCTACTTTCTTGACTGTATTTTGAGTTAAGCTGTTGGCGCGACTTCAGTTCTATCCTTAAAAGTCAAATCTTGTGTGATTCCTCCATGGTAACATAGCTGCCCGAGCCCGCAAAGTTAGCAAGTACAAGAAACTTGAAAATTGTACGTAATTTCACGGTAGTGCTTATGGTCGATGCCGTTTCTCGGCTTCAGAGCTACTTTCTTGACAGTATGTTGAGTTTAGCAGTTGGCGCGACTTCAGTTCTAGCCTATAAAGTCAAATGTTGTGTTGTTCCTCCATGGTAACATAGCTGCCCGAGCCCGCAAAGTTAGCAAATACAAGAAATTTGAAAATTGTACGTAATTTCACGGTAGTGCTTATGGTCGATGCCGTTTCTCGGCTTCAGAGCTACTTTCTTGACTGTATTTTGAGTTAAGCAGTTGGCGCGACTTCAGTTCTAGCCTATAAAGTCAAATGTTGTGTTGTTCCTCCATGGTAACATAGCTGCCCGAGCCCGCAAAGTTAGCAAGTACAAGAAATTTGAAAATTGTACGTAATTTCACGGTAGTGCTTATGGTCGATGCCGTTTCTCGGCTTCAGAGCTACTTTCTTGACTGTATGTTGAGTTAAGCTGTTAGCGCGACTTCAGTTCTAGCCTATAAAGTCAAATGTTGTGTTGTTCCTCCATGGTAACATAGCTGCCCGAGCCCGCAAAGTTAGCAAGTACAAGAAATTTGAAAATTGTACGTAATCTCACGGTAGTGCTTATGGTCGATGCCGTTTCTAGGCTTCAGAGCTACTTTCTTGACTGTATGTTGAGTTAAGCAGTTGGCGCGACTTCAGTTCTAGCCTTAAAAGTCAAATCTTGTGTGATTCCTCCATGGTAACATTGCTGCCCGGGGTCGCAAAGTTAGCAAGTACAAGAAATTTGAAAATTGTACGTAATTGCACAGTAGTGCTTATGGTCGAACCCGTTTCTCAGCTTCAGACCTACTTTCTTGACTGTATTTTGAGTTAAGCAGTTGGCGCGACTTCAGTTCTAGCCTATAAATCAAATGTTGTGTTGTTCCTCCATGGTAACATAGCTGCCCGAGCCCGCAAAGTTAGCAAGTACAAGAAATTTGAAAATTGTACGTAATTTCAGGGTAGTGCTTATGGTCGATGCCGTTTCTCGGCTTCAGAGCTACTTTCTTGACTGTATTTTGAGTTAAGCTGTTGGCGCGACTTCAGTTCTAGCCTTATAAGTCAAATCTTGTGTGATTCCTCCATGGTAACATAGCTGCCCGAGCCCGCAAAGTTAGCAAGTACAAGAAATTTCAAAATTGTACGTAATTTCACGGTAGTGCTTATGGTCGATGCCGTTTCTCGGCTTCAGAGCTACTTTCTTGACTGTATTTTGAGTTAAGCAGTTGGCGCGACTTCAGTTCTAGCCTATAAAGTCAAATGTTGTGTTGTTCCTCCATGGTAACATAGCTGCCCGAGCCCGCAAAGTTAGCAAGTACAAGAAATTTGAAAATTGTACGTAATTTCACGGTAGTGCTTATGGTCGATGCCGTTTCTCGGCTTCAGAGCTACTTTCTTGACTGTATGTTGAGTTAAGCGGTTGGCGCGACTTCAGTTCTAGCCTATAAAGTCAAATCTTGTGTGTTACCTCCATGGTAACATAGCTGCCCGAGCCCGCAAAGTTAGCAAGTACAAGAAATTTGAAAATTGTACGTAATTGCACAGTAGTGCTTATGGTCGAACACGTTTCTCAGCTTCAGAGCTACTTTCTTGACTGTATTTTGAGTTAAGCAGTTGGCGCGACTTCAGTTCTAGCCTATAAAGTCAAATGTTGTGTTGTTCCTCCATGGTAACATAGCTGCCCGAGCCCGCAACGTTAGCAAGTACAAGAAATTTGAAAATTGTACGTAATTTCACGGTAGTGCTTATGGTCGATCCCGTTTCTCGGCTTCAGAGCTACTTTCTTGACTGTATTTTGAGTTAAGCTGTTGGCGCGACTTCAGTTCTAGCCTATCAAGTCAAATCTTGTGTGGTTCCTCCATGGTAACATAGCTGCCCGAGCCCGCAAATTTAGCAAGTACAAGAAATTTGAAAATTGTACGTAATTTCACGGTAGTGCTTATGGTCGATGCCGTTTCTCGGCTTCAGAGCTACTTTCTCGACTGTATTTTGAGTTAAGCAGTTGGCGCGACTTCAGTTCTAGCCTATAAAGTCAAATGTTGTGTTGTTCCTCCATGGTAACATAACTGCCCGAGCCCGCAAAGTTAGCAAGTACAAGAAATTTGAAAATTGTACGTAATTTCAGGGTAGTGCTTATGGTCGATGCCGTTTCTCGGCTTCAGAGCTACTTTCTTGACTGTATTTTGAGTTAAGCTGTTGGCGCGACTTCAGTTCTAGCCTTATAAGTCAAATCTTGTGTGATTCCTCCATGGTAACATAGCTGCCCGAGCCCGCAAAGTTAGCAAGTACAAGAAATTTCAAAATTGTACGTAATTTCACGGTAGTGCTTATGGTCGATGCCGTTTCTCGGCTTCAGAGCTACTTTCTTGACTGTATTTTGAGTTAAGCAGTTGGCGCGACTTCAGTTCTAGCCTATAAAGTCAAATGTTGTGTTGTTCCTCCATGGTAACATAGCTGCCCGAGCCCGCAAAGTTAGCAAGTACAAGAAATTTGAAAATTGTACGTAATTTCACGGTAGTGCTTATGGTCGATGCCGTTTCTCGGCTTCAGAGCTACTTTCTTGACTGTATGTTGAGTTAAGCGGTTGGCGCGACTTCAGTTCTAGCCTATAAAGTCAAATCTTGTGTGTTACCTCCATGGTAACATAGCTGCCCGAGCCCGCAAAGTTAGCAAGTACAAGAAATTTGAAAATTGTACGTAATTGCACAGTAGTGCTTATGGTCGAACACGTTTCTCAGCTTCAGAGCTACTTTCTTGACTGTATTTTGAGTTAAGCAGTTGGCGCGACTTCAGTTCTAGCCTATAAAGTCAAATGTTGTGTTGTTCCTCCATGGTAACATAGCTGCCCGAGCCCGCAAAGTTAGCAAGTACAAGAAATTTGAAAATTGTACGTAATTTCAGGGTAGTGCTTATGGTCGATGCCGTTTCTCGGCTTCAGAGCTACTTTCTTGACTGTATTTTGAGTTAAGCTGTTGGCGCGACTTCAGTTCTAGCCTTATAAGTCAAATCTTGTGTGATTCCTCCATGGTAACATAGCTGCCCGAGCCCGCAAAGTTAGCAAGTACAAGAAATTTCAAAATTGTACGTAATTTCACGGTAGTGCTTATGGTCGATGCCGTTTCTCGGCTTCAGAGCTACTTTCTTGACTGTATTTTGAGTTAAGCAGTTGGCGCGACTTCAGTTCTAGCCTATAAAGTCAAATGTTGTGTTGTTCCTCCATGGTAACATAGCTGCCCGAGCCCGCAAAGTTAGCAAGTACAAGAAATTTGAAAATTGTACGTAATTTCACGGTAGTGCTTATGGTCGATGCCGTTTCTCGGCTTCAGAGCTACTTTCTTGACTGTATGTTGAGTTAAGCGGTTGGCGCGACTTCAGTTCTAGCCTATAAAGTCAAATCTTGTGTGTTACCTCCATGGTAACATAGCTGCCCGAGCCCGCAAAGTTAGCAAGTACAAGAAATTTGAAAATTGTACGTAATTGCACAGTAGTGCTTATGGTCGAACACGTTTCTCAGCTTCAGAGCTACTTTCTTGACTGTATTTTGAGTTAAGCAGTTGGCGCGACTTCAGTTCTAGCCTATAAAGTCAAATGTTGTGTTGTTCCTCCATGGTAACATAGCTGCCCGAGCCCGCAACGTTAGCAAGTACAAGAAATTTGAAAATTGTACGTAATTTCACGGTAGTGCTTATGGTCGATCCCGTTTCTCGGCTTCAGAGCTACTTTCTTGACTGTATTTTGAGTTAAGCTGTTGGCGCGACTTCAGTTCTAGCCTATCAAGTCAAATCTTGTGTGGTTCCTCCATGGTAACATAGCTGCCCGAGCCCGCAAATTTAGCAAGTACAAGAAATTTGAAAATTGTACGTAATTTCACGGTAGTGCTTATGGTCGATGCCGTTTCTCGGCTTCAGAGCTACTTTCTCGACTGTATTTTGAGTTAAGCAGTTGGCGCGACTTCAGTTCTAGCCTATAAAGTCAAATGTTGTGTTGTTCCTCCATGGTAACATAACTGCCCGAGCCCGCAAAGTTAGCAAGTACAAGAAATTTGAAAATTGTACGTAATTTCACGGTAGTGCTTATGGTCGATGCCGTTTCTCGGCTTCAGAGCTACTTTCTTGACTGTATGTTGAGTTAAGCAGTTGGCGCGAATTCAGTTCTAGCCTATAAAGTCAAATCTTGTGTGGTACCTCCATGGTAACATAGCTGCCCGAGCCCGCAAAGTTAGCAAGTACAAGAAATTTGAAAATTGTACGTAATTGCACAGTAGTGCTTATGGTCGAACCCGTTTCTCAGCTTCAGAGCTACTTTCTTGACTGTATTTTGAGTTAAACAGTTGGCGCGACTTCAGCTCTAGCCTATAAAGTCAAATGTTGTGTTGTTCCTCCATGGTAACATAGCTGCCCGAGCCCGCAAAGTTAGCAAGTACAAGAAATTTGAAAATTGTACGTAATTTCACGGTAGTGCTTATGGTCGATGCCGTTTCTCGGCTTCAGAGCTACTGTCTTGACTGTATGTTGAGTTAAGCAGTTGGCGCGACTTCAGTTCTAGCCTATAAAGTCAAATCTTGTGTGATTCCTCCATGGTAACATAGCTGCCCGAGGTCGCAAATTTAGCAAGTACAAGAAATTTGAAAATTGTACGTAATTGCACAGTAGTGCTTATGGTCGATGCCGTTTCTCGGCTTCAGAGCTACTTTCTTGACTGTATGTTGAGTTAAGCAGTTGGCGCGACTTCAGTTCTAGCCTATAAAGTCAAATCTTGTGTGGTTCCTCCATGGTAACATAGCTGCCCGAGCCCGCAAAGTTAGCAAGTACAAGAAATTTGAAAATTGTACGTAATTTCACGGTAGTGCTTATGGTCGATGCCGTTTCTCGGCTTCAGAGCTACTTTCTTGACTGTATGTTGAGTTAAGCAGTTGGCGCGACTTCAGTTCTAGCCTATAAAGTCAAATCTTGTGTGATTCCTCCATGGTAACATAGCTGCCCGAGGTCGCAAAGTTAGCAAGTACAAGAAATTTGAAAATTGTACGTAATTTCACGGTAGTGCTTATGGTCGATGCCGTTTCTCGGCTTCAGAGCTACTTTCTTGACTGTATGTTGAGTTAAGCAGTTGGCGCGACTTCAGTTCTAGCCTATAAAGTCAAATCTTGTGTGATTCCTCCATGGTAACATAGCTGCCCGAGGTCGCAAAGTTAGCAAGTACAAGAAATTTGAAAATTGTACGTAATTGCACAGTAGTGCTTATGGTCGATGCCGTTTCTCGGCTTCAGAGCTACTTTCTTGACTGTATGTTGAGTTAAGCAGTTGGCGCGACTTCAGTTCTAGCCTATAAAGTCAAATGTTGTGTTGTTCCTCCATGGTAACATAGCTGCCCGAGCCCGCAAAGTTAGCAAGTACAAGAAATTTGAAAATTGTACGTAATTTCACGGTAGTGCTTATGGTCGATGCCGTTTCTCGGCTTCAGAGCTACTTTCTTGACTGTATGTTGAGTTAAGCAGTTGGCGCGACTTCAGTTCTAGCCTATAAAGTCAAATCTTGTGTGATTCCTCCATGGTAACATAGCTGCCCGAGGTCGCAAAGTTAGCAAGTACAAGAAATTTGAAAATTGTACGTAATTGCACAGTAGTGCTTATGGTCGAACCCGTTTCTCAGCTTCAGAGCTACTTTCTTGACTGTATTTTGAGTTAAGCAGTTGGCGCGACTTCAGTTCTAGCCTATAAAGTCAAATGTTGTGTTGTTCCTCCATGGTAACATAGCTGCCCGAGCCCGCAAAGTTAGCAAGTACAAGAAATTTGAAAATTGTACGTAATTTCACGGTAGTGCTTATGGTCGATGCCGTTTCTCGGCTTCAGAGCTACTTTCTTGACTGTATGTTGAGTTAAGCAGTTGGCGCGACTTCAGTTCTAGGCTATAAAGTCAAATCTTGTGTGATTCCCCCATGGTAACATAGCTGCCCGAGGTCGCAAAGTTAGCAAGTACAAGAAATTTGAAAATTGTACGTAATTTCACGGTAGTGCTTATGGTCGATGCCGTTTCTCGGCTTCAGAGCTACTTTCTTGACTGTATTTTGAGTTAAGCAGTTGGCGCGACTTCAGTTCTAGCCTATAATGTCAAATGTTGTGTTGTTCCTCCATGGTAACATAGCTGCCCGAGCCCGCAAAGTTAGCAAGTACAAGAAATTTGAAAATTGTACGTAATTTCACGGTAGTGCTTATGGTCGATGCCGTTTCTCGGCTTCAGAGCTACTTTCTTGACTGTATGTTGAGTTAAGCAGTTGGCGCGACTTCAGTTCTAGCCTATAAAGTCAAATCTTGGGTTATTCCTTAATGGTGACACAGCTGCCCGAGGTCGCAAAGTTAGCAAGTACAAGAAATTTGAAAATTGTACGTAATTGCACAGTAGTGCTTATGGTCGATGCCGTTTCTCGGCTTCAGAGCTACTTTCTTGAATGTATGTTGAGTTAAGCAGTTGGCGCGACTTCAGTTCTAGCCTATAAAGTCAAATCTTGTCTGATTCCTCCGTGGTAACATAGCTGCCCGAGGTCGCAAAGTTAGCAAGTACAAGAAATTTGAAAATTGTACGTAATTTCACGGTAGTGCTTATGGTCGATGCCGTTTCTCGGCTTCAGAGCTACTTTCTTGACTGTATGTTGAGTTAAGCAGTTGGCGCGACTTCAGTTCTAGCCTATTAAGTCAAATCTTGTGTGATTCCTCCATGGTAACATAGCTGCCCGAGGTCGCAAAGTTAGCAAGTACAAGAAATTTGAAAATTGTACGTAATTGCACAGTAGTGCTTATGGTCGAAAACGTTTCTCAGCTTCAGAGCTACTTTCTTGACTGTATTTTGAGTTAAGCAGTTGGCGCGATTTCAGTTCTAGCCTTAAAAGTCAAATCTTGTGTGATTCCTCCATGGTAACATAGCTGCCCGAGGTCGCAAAGTTAGCAAGTACAAGAAATTTGAAAATTGTACGTAATTGTACAGTAGTGCTTATGGTCGATGCCGTTTCTCGGCTTCAGAGCTACTTTCTTGACTGTATGTTGAGTTAAGCAGTTGGCGCGACTTCAGTTCTAGCCTATAAAGTCAAATCTTGGGTGGTTCCTCCATGGTAACATAGCTGCCCGAGCCCGCAAAGTTAGCAAGTACAAGAAATTTGAAAATTGTACGTAATTTCACGGTAGTGCTTATGGTCGATGCCGTTTCTCGGCTTCAGAGCTACTTTCTTGACTGTATTTAAAGTTAAGCAGTTGGGGCGACTTCAGTTCCAGCCTATAAAGTCAAATCTTGTGTGGTTCCTCCATGGTAACATAGCTGCCCGAGGTCGCAAAGTTAGCAAGTACAAGAAATTTGAAAATTGTACGTAATTTCACGGTAGTGCTTATGGTCGATGCCGTTTCTCGGCTTCAGAGCTACTTTCTTGACTGTATGTTGAGTTAAGCAGTTGGCGCGACTTCAGTTCTAGCCTTAAAAGTCAAATCTTGTGTGAATCCTCCATGGTAACATAGCTGCCCGAGGTCGCAAAGTTAGCAAGTACAAGAAATTTGAAAATTGTACGTAATTGCACAGTAGTGCTTATGGTCGAACCCGTTTCTCAGCTTCAGAGCTACTTTCTTGACTGTATTTTGAGTTAAGCAGTTGGCGCGACTTCAGTTCTAGCCTATAAAGTCAAATGTTGTGTTGTTCCTCCATGGTAACATAGCTGCCCGAGCCAGCAAAGTTAGCAAGTACAAGAAATTTGAAAATTGTACGTAATTTCACGGTAGTGCTTATGGTCGATGCCGTTTCTCGGCTTCAGAGCTACTTTCTTGACTGTATGTTGAGTTAAGCAGTTGGCGCGACTTCAGTTCTAGCCTATAAAGTCAAATCTTGTGTGGTTCTTCCATGGTAACATAGCTGCCCGAGCCCGCAAAGTTAGCAAGTACAAGAAATTTGAAAATTGTACGTAATTTCACGGTAGTGCTTATGGTCGATGACGTTTCTCGGCTTCAGAGCTACTTTCTTGACTGTATGTTGAGTTAAGCAGTTGGCGCGACTTCAGTTCTAGCCTATAAAGTCAAATCTTGTGTGATTCCTCCATGGTAACATAGCTGCCCGAGGTCGCAAAGTTAGCAAGTACAAGAAATTTGAAAATTGTACGTAATTGCACAGTAGTGCTTATGGTCGAACCCGTTTCTCAGCTTCAGAGCTACTTTCTTGACTGTATTTTGAGTTAAGCAGTTGGCGCGACTTCAGTTCTAGCCTATAAAGTCAAATGTTGTGTTGTTCCTCCATGGTAACATAGCTGCCCGAGCCCGCAAAGTTAGCAAGTACAAGAAATTTGAAAATTGTACGTAATTTCACGGTAGTGCTTATGGTCGATGCCGTTTCTCGGCTTCAGAGCTACTTTCTTGAGTGTATGTTGAGTTAAGCAGTTGGCGCGACTTCAGTTCTAGCCTATAAAGTCAAATCTTGTGTGGTTCCTCCATGGTAACATAGCTGCCCGAGGTCGCAAAGTTAGCAAGTACAAGAAATTTGAAAATTGTACGTAATTGCACAGTAGTGCTTATGGTCGAACCCGTTTCTCAGCTTCAGAGCTACTTTCTTGACTGTATTTTGAGTTAAGCAGTTGGCGCGACTTCAGTTCTAGCCTATAAAGTCAAATGTTGTGTTGTTCCTCCATGGTAACATAGCTGCCCGAGCCCGCAAAGTTAGCAAGTACAAGAAATTTGAAAATTGTACGTAATTTCACGGTTGTGCTTATGGTCGATGCCGTTTCTCGGCTTCAGAGCTTCTTTCTTGACTGTATGTTGAGTTAAGCAGTTGGCGCGACTTCAGTTCTAGCCTATAAAGTCAAATCTTGTGTGATTCCTCCATGGTAACATAGCTGCCCGAGGTCGCAAAGTTAGCAAGTACAAGAAATTTGAAAATTGTACGTAATTGCACAGTAGTGCTTATGGTCGAACCCGTTTCTCAGCTTCAGAGCTACTTTCTTGACTGTATTTTGAGTTAAGCAGTTGGCGCGACTTCAGTTTTAGCCTATAAAGTCAAATCTTGTGTGATTCCTCCATGGTACCATAGCTGCCCGAGGTCGCAAAATTAGCAAGTACAAGAAATTTGAAAATTGTACGTAATTGCACAGTAGTGCTTATGGTCGATGCCGTTTCTCGGCTTCAGAGCTACTTTCTTGACTGTATGTTGAGTTAAGCAGTTGGCGCGACTTCAGTTCTAGCCCATAAAGTCAAATCTTGTGTGGTTCCTCCATGGTAACATAGCTGCCCGAGCCCGCAAAGTTAGCAAGTACAAGAAATTTGAAAATTGTACGTAATTTCACGGTAGTGCTTATGGTCGATGCCGTTTCTCGGCTTCAGAGCTACTTTCTTGACTGTATGTTGAGTTAAGCAGTTGGCGCGACTTCAGTTCTAGCCTATAAAGTCAAATCTTGTGTGATTCCTCCATGGTAACATAGCTGCCCGAGGTCGCAAAGTTAGCAAGTACAAGAAATTTGAAAATTGTACGTAATTGCACAGTAGTGCTTATGGTCGATGCCGTTTCTCGGCTTCAGAGCTACTTTCTTGACTGTATTTAAAGTTAAGCAGTTGGCGCGACTTCAGTTCCAGCCTATAAAGTCAAATCTTGTGTGGTTCCTCCATGGTAACATAGCTGCCCGAGGTCGCAAAGTTAGCAAGTACAAGAAATTTGAAAATTGTACGTAATTTCACGGTAGTGCTTATGGTCGATGCCGTTTCTCGGCTTCAGAGCTACTTTCTTGACTGTATGTTGAGTTAAGCAGTTGGCGCGACTTCAGTTCTAGCCTTAAAAGTCAAATCTTGTGTGATTCCTCCATGGTAACATAGCTGCCCGAGGTCGCAAAGTTAGCAAGTACAAGAAATTTGAAAATTGTACGTAAATGCACAGTAGTGCTTATGGTCCAACCCGTTTCTCAGCTTCAGAGCTACTTTCTTGACTGTATTTTGAGTTAAGCAGTTGGCGCGACTTCAGTTCTAGCCTATAAAGTCAAATGTTGTGTTGTTCCTCCATGGTAACATAGCTGCCCGAGCCCGCAAAGTTAGCAAGTACAAGAAATTTGAAAATTGTACGTAATTTCACGGTAGTGCTTATGGTCGATGATGTTTCTCGGCTTCAGAGCTACTTTCTTGACTGTATGTTGAGTTAAGCAGTTGGCGCGACTTCAGTTCTAGCCTATAAAGTCAAATCTTGTGTGGTTCTTCCATGGTAACATAGCTGCCCGAGCCCGCAAAGTTAGCAAGTACAAGAAATTTGAAAATTGTACGTAATTTCACGGTAGTGCTTATGGTCGATGACGTTTCTCGGCTTCAGAGCTACTTTCTTGACTGTATGTTGAGTTAAGCAGTTGGCGCGACTTCAGTTCTAGCCTATAAAGTCAAATTTTGTGTGATTCCTCCATGGTAACATAGCTGCCCGAGGTCGCAAAGTTAGCAAGTACAAGAAATTTGAAAATTGTACGTAATTGCACAGTAGTGCTTATGGTCGAACCCGTTTCTCAGCTTCAGAGCTACTTTCTTGACTGTATTTTGAGTTAAGCAGTTGGCGCGACTTCAGTTCTAGCCTATAAAGTCAAATGTTGTGTTGTTCCTCCATGGTAACATAGCTGCCCGAGCCCGCAAAGTTAGCAAGTACAAGAAATTAGAAAATTGTACGTAATTTCACGGTAGTGCTTATGGTCGATGCCGTTTCTCGCCTTCAGAGCTACTTTCTTGACTGTATTTTGAGTTAAGCTGTTGGCGCGACTTCAGTTCTAGCCTTAAAAGTCAAATCTTGTGTGATTCCTCCATGGTAACATAGCTGCCCGGGGTCGCAAAGTTAGCAAATACAAGAAATTTGAAAATTGTACGTAATTGCACAGTAGTGCTTATGGTCGAACCCGTTTCTCAGCTTCAGAGCTACTTTCTTGACTGTATTTTGAGTTAAGCAGTTGGCGCGACTTCAGTTCTAGCCTATAAAGTCAAATGTTGTGTTGTTCCTCCATGGTAACATAGCTGCCCGAGCCCGCAAAGTTAGCAAGTACAAGAAATTTGAAAATTGTACGTAATTTCACGGTAGTGCTTATGGTCGATGCCGTTTCTCGGCTTCAGAGCTACTTTCTTGAGTGTATGTTGAGTTAAGCAGTTGGCGCGACTTCAGTTCTAGCCTATAAAGTCAAATCTTGTGTGGTTCCTCCATGGTAACATAGCTGCCCGAGCCCGCAAAGTTAGCAAGTACAAGAAATTTGAAAAATGTACGTAATTGCACAGTAGTGCTTATGGTCGAACCCGTTTCTCAGCTTCAGAGCTACTTTCTTGACTGTATTTTGAGTTAAGCAGTTGGCGCGACTTCAGTTCTAGCCTATAAAGTCAAATGTTGTGTTGTTCCTCCATGGTAACATAGCTGCCCGAGCCCGCAAAGTTAGCAAGTACAAGAAATTTGAAAATTGTACGTAATTTCACGGTAGTGCTTATGGTCGATGCCGTTTCTCGGCTTCAGAGCTACTTTCTTGACTGTATATTGAGTTAAGCAGTTGGCGCGACTTCAGTTCTAGCCTATAAAGTCAAATCTTGTGTGATTCCCCCATGGTAACATAGCTGCCCGAGGTCGCAAAGTTAGCAAGTACAAGAAATTTGAAAATTGTACGTAATTGCACAGTAGTGCTTATGGTCGAACCCGTTTCTCAGCTTCAGAGCTACTTTCTTGACTGTATTTTGAGTTAAGCAGTTGGCGCGACTTCAGTTCTAGCCTATAAAGTCAAATGTTGTGTTGTTCCTCCATGGTAACATAGCTGCCCGAGCCCGCAAAGTTAGCAAATACAAGAAATTTGAAAATTGTACGTAATTTCACGGTAGTGCTTATGGTCGATGCCGTTTCTCGGCTTCAGAGCTACTTTCTTGACTGTATGTTGAGTTATGCAGTTGGCGCGACTTCAGTTCTAGCCTATAAAGTCAAATCTTGTGTGGTTCCTCCATGGTAACATAGCTGCCCGAGGTCGCAAAGTTAGCAAGTACAAGAAATTTGAAAATTGTACGTAATTGCACAATAGTGCTTATGGTCGATGCCGTTTCTCGGCTTCAGAGCTACTTTCTTGACTGTATGTTGAGTTAAGCAGTTGGCGCGACTTCAGTTCTAGCCTATAAAGTCAAATCTTGTGTGGTTCCTCCATGGTAACATAGCTGCCCGAGCCCGCAAAGTTAGCAAGTACAAGAAATTTGAAAATTGTACGTAATTGCACAATAGTGCTTATGGTCGATGCCGTTTCTCGGCTTCAGAGGTACTTTCTTGACTGTATGTTGAGTTAAGCAGTTGGCGCGACTTCAGTTCTAGCCTATAAAGTCAAATCTTGTGTGGTTCCTCCATGGTAACATAGCTGCCCGAGGTCGCAAAGTTAGCAAGTACAAGAAATTTGAAAATTGTACGTAATTGCACAGTAGTGCTTATGGTCGAACCCGTTTCTCAGCTTCAGAGCTACTTTCTTGACTGTATTTTGAGTTAAGCAGTTGGCGCGACTTCAGTTCTAGCCTATTAAGTCAAATCTTGTGTGGTTCCTCCATGGTAACATAGCTGCCCGAGCCCGCAAAGTTAGCAAGTACAAGAAATTTGAAAATTGTACGTAATTTCACGGTAGTGCTTATGGTCGATGCCGTTTCTCGGCTTCAGAGCTACTTTCTTGACTGTATGTTGAGTTAAGCAGTTGGCGCGACTTCAGTTCTAGCCTATAAAGTCAAATCTTGTGTGATTCCCCCATGGTAACATAGCTGCCCGAGGTCGCAAAGTTAGCAAGTACAAGAAATTTGAAAATTGTACGTAATTGCACAGTAGTGCTTATGGTCGAACCCGTTTCTCAGCTTCAGAGCTACTTTCTTGACTGTATTTTGAGTTAAGCAGTTGGCGCGACTTCAGTTCTAGCCTATAAAGTCAAATGTTGTGTTGTTCCTCCATGGTAACATAGCTGCCCGAGCCCGCAAAGTTAGCAAATACAAGAAATTTGAAAATTGTACGTAATTTCACGGTAGTGCTTATGGTCGATGCCGTTTCTCGGCTTCAGAGCTACTTTCTTGACTGTATTTTGAGTTAAGCAGTTGGCGCGACTTCAGTTCTAGCCTATAAAGTCAAATCTTGTGTGGTTCCTCCATGGTAACATAGCTGCCCGAGGTCGCAAAGTTAGCAAGTACAAGAAATTTGAAAATTGTACGTAATTGCACAGTAGTGCTTATGGTCGATGCCGTTTCTCGGCTTCAGAGCTACTTTCTTGAGTGTATGTTGAGTTAAGCAGTTGGCGCGACTTCAGTTCTAGCCTATAAAGTCAAATCTTGTGTGGTTCCTCCATGGTAACATAGCTGCCCGAGCCCGCAAAGTTAGCAAGTACAAGAAATTTGAAAATTGTACGTAATTGCACAATAGTGCTTATGGTCGATGCCGTTTCTCGGCTTCAGAGGTACTTTCTTGACTGTATGTTGAGTTAAGCAGTTGGCGCGACTTCAGTTCTAGCCTATAAAGTCAAATCTTGTGTGGTTCCTCCATGGTAACATAGCTGCCCGAGGTCGCAAAGTTAGCAAGTACAAGAAATTTGAAAATTGTACGTAATTGCACAGTAGTGCTTATGGTCGAACCCGTTTCTCAGCTTCAGAGCTACTTTCTGGACTGTATTTTGAGTTAAGCAGTTGGCGCGACTTCAGTTTTAGCCTATAAAGTCAAATCTTGTGTGATTCCTCCATGGTAACATAGCTGCCCGAGGTCGCAAAATTAGCAAGTACAAGAAATTTGAAAATTGTACGTAATTGCAGAGTAGTGCTTATGGTCGATGCCGTTTCTCGGCTTCAGAGCTACTTTCTTGACTGTATGTTGAGTTAAGCAGTTGGCGCGACTTCAGTTCTAGCCCATAAAGTCAAATCTTGTGTGGTTCCTCCATGGTAACATAGCTGCCCGAGCCCGCAAAGTTAGCAAGTACAAGAAATTTGAAAATTGTACGTAATTTCACGGTAGTGCTTATGGTCGATGCCGTTTCTCGGCTTCAGAGCTACTTTCTTGACTGTATGTTGAGTTAAGCAGTTGGCGCGACTTCAATTCTAGCCTATAAAGTCAAATCTTGTGTGATTCCTCCACGGTAACATAGCTGCCCGAGGTCGCAAAGTTAGCAAGTACAAGACATTTGAAAATTGTACGTAATTGCACAGTAGTGCTTATGGTCGATGCCGTTTCTCGGCTTCAGAGCTACTTTCTTGACTGTATGTTGAGTTAAGCAGTTGGCGCGACTTCAGTTCTAGCCTATAAAGTCAAATCTTGGGTGGTTCCTCCATGGTAACATAGCTGCCCGAGCCCGCAAAGTTAGCAAGTACAAGAAATTTGAAAATTGTACGTAATTTCACGGTAGTGCTTATGGTCGATGCAGTTTCTCGGCTTCAGAGCTACTTTCTTGACTGTATTTAAAGTTAAGCAGTTGGCGCGACTTCAGTTCCAGCCCATAAAGTCAAATCTTGTGTGGTTCCTCCATGGTAACATAGCTGCCCGAGGTCGCAAAGTTAGCAAGTACAAGAAATTTGAAAATTGTACGTAATTTCACGGTAGTGCTTATGGTCGATGCCGTTTCTCGGCTTCAGAGCTACTTTCTTGACTGTATGTTGAGTTAAGCAGTTGGCGCGACTTCAGTTCTAGCCTTAAAAGTCAAATCTTGTGTGATTCCTCCATGGTAACATAGCTGCCCGAGGTCGCAAAGTTAGCAAGTACAAGAAATTTGAAAATTGTACGTAATTGCACAGTAGTGCTTATGGTCGAACCCGTTTCTCAGCTTCAGAGCTACTTTCTTGACTGTACTTTGAGTTAAGCAGTTGGCGCGACTTCAGTTCTAGCCTATAAAGTCAAATGTTGTGTTGTTCCTCCATGGTAACATAGCTGCCCGAGCCCGCAAAGTTAGCAAGTACAAGAAATTTGAAAATTGTACGTAATTTCACGGTAGTGCTTATGGTCGATGCCGTTTCTCGGCTTCAGAGCTACTTTCTTGACTGTATGTTGAGTTAAGCAGTTGGCGCGACTTCAGTTCTAGCCTATAAAGTCAAATCTTGTGTGGTTCCTCCATGGTAACATAGCTGCCCGAGCCCGCAAAGTTAGCAAGTACAAGAAATTTGAAAATTGTACGTAATTTCACGGTAGTGCTTATGGTCGATGACGTTTCTCGGCTTCAGAGCTACTTTCTTGACTGTATGTTGAGTTAAGCAGTTGGCGCGACTTCAATTCTAGCCTATAAAGTCAAATCTTGTGTGGTTCCTCCATGGTAACATAGCTGCCCGAGGTCGCAAAGTTAGCAAGTACAAGAAATTTGAAAATTGTACGTAATTGCACAGTAGTGCTTATGGTCGATGCCGTTTCTCGGCTTCAGAGCTACTTTCTTGACTGTATGTTGAGTTAAGCAGTTGGCGCGACTTCAGTTCTAGCCTATAAAGTCAAATCTTGTGTGATTCCTCCATGGTAACATAGCTGCCCGAGGTCGCAAAGTTAGCAAGTACAAGACATTTGAAAATTGTACGTAATTGCACAGTAGTGCTTATGGTCGATGCCGTTTCTCCTCTTCAGAGCTACTTTCTTGACTGTATGTTGAGTTAAGCAGTTGGCGCGACTTCAGTTCTAGCCTATAAAGTCAAATCTTGGGTGGTTCCTCCATGGTAACATAGCTGCCCTAGCCCGCAAAGTTAGCAAGTACAAGAAATTTGAAAATTGTACGTAATTTCACGGTAGTGCTTATGGTCGATGCCGTTTCTCGGCTTCAGAGCTACTTTCTTGACTGTATTTAAAGTTAAGCGGTTGGCGCGACTTCAGTTCCAGCCTATAAAGTCAAATCTTGTGTGGTTCCTCCACGGTAACATAGCTGCCCGAGCCCGCAAAGTTAGCAAGTACAAGAAATTTGAAAATTGTACGTAATTTCACGGTAGTGCTTATGGTCGATGCCGTTTCTCGGCTTCAGAGCTACTTTCTTGACTGTATGTTGAGTTAAGCAGTTGGCGCGACTTCAGTGCTAGCCTATAAAGTCAAATCTTGTGTGGTTCCTCCATGGTAACATAGCTGCCCGAGCCCGCAAAGTTAGCAAGTACAAGAAATTTGAAAATTGTACGTAATTTCACGGTAGTGCTTATGGTCGATGACGTTTCTCGGCTTCAGAGCTACTTTCTTGACTGTATGTTGAGTTAAGCAGTTGGCGCGACTTCAGTTCTAGCCTATAAAGTCAAATCTTGTGTGATTCCTCCATGGTAACATAGCTGCCCGAGGTTGCAAAGTTAGCAAGTACAAGAAATTTGAAAATTGTACGTAATTGCACAGTAGTGCTTATGGTCGAACCCGTTTCTCAGCTTCAGAGCTACTTTCTTGACTGTATTTTGAGTTAAGCAGTTGGCGCGACTTCAGTTCTAGCCTATAAAGTCAAATGTTGTGTTGTTCCTCCATGGTAACATAGCTGCCCGAGCCCGCAAAATTAGCAAGTACAAGAAATTTGAAAATTGTACGTAATTTCACGGTAGTGCTTATGGTCGATGCCGTTTCTCGGCTTCAGAGCTACTTTCTTGACTGTATGTTGAGTTAAGCAGTTGGCGCGACTTCAGTTCTAGCCTATAAAGTCAAATCTTGTGTGGTTCCTCCATGGTAACATAGCTGCCCGAGCCCGCAAAATTAGCAAGTACAAGAAATTTGAAAATTGTACGTAGTTGCACAGTAGTGCTTATGGTCGAACCCGTTTCTCAGCTTCAGAGCTACTTTCTTGACTGTATTTTGAGGTAAGCAGTTGGCGCGACTTCAGTTCTAGCCTATAAAGTCAAATCTTGTGTGGTTCCTCCATGGTAACATAGCTGCCCGAGGTCGCAAAGTTAGCAAGTACAAGAAATTTGAAAATTGTACGTAATTGCACAATAGTGCTTATGGTCGATGCCGTTTCTCGGCTTCAGAGCTACTTTCTTGACTGTATGTTGAGTTAAGCAGTTGGCGCGACTTCAGTTCTAGCCTATAAAGTCAAATCTTGTGTGGTTCCTCCATGGTAACATAGCTGCCCGAGGTCGCAAAGTTAGCAAGTACAAGAAATTTGAAAATTGTACGTAATTGCACAGTAGTGCTTATGGTCGATGCCGTTTCTCGGCTTCAGAGCTACTTTCTTGACTGTATGTTGAGTTAAGCAGTTGGCGCGACTTCAGTTCTAGCCTATAAAGTCAAATCTTATGCGGTTCCTCGATGGTAACATAGCTGCCCGAGCCCGCAAAGTTAGCAAGTACAAGAAATTTGAAAATTGTACGTAATTTCACGGTAGTGCTTATGGTCGATGCCGTTTCTCGGCTTCAGAGCTACTTTCTTGACTGTATGTTGAGTTAAGCAGTTGGCGCGACTTCAGTTCTAGCCTATAAAGTCAAATCTTGTGTGATTCCCCCATGGTAACATAGCTGCCCGAGGTCGCAAAGTTAGCAAGTACAAGAAATTTGAAAATTGTACGTAATTGCACAGTAGTGCTTATGGTCGAACCCGTTTCTCAGCTTCAGAGCTACTTTCTAGACTGTATTTTGAGTTAAGCAGTTGGCGCGACTTCAGTTCTAGCCTATAAAATCAAATCTTGTGTGGTTCCTCCATGGTAACATAGCTGCCCGAGGTCGCAAAGTTAGCAAGTACAAGAAATTTGAAAATTGAACGTAATTGCACAATAGTGCTTATGGTCGATGCCGTTTCTCGGCTTCAGAGCTACTTTCTTGACTGTATGTTGAGTTAAGCAGTTGGCGCGACTTCAGTTCTAGCCTATAAAGTCAAATCTTATGTGGTTCCTCCATGGTAACATAGCTGCCCGAGCCCGCAAAGTTAGCAAGTACAAGAAATTTGAAAATTGTACGTAATTTCACGGTAGTGCTTATGGTCGATGCCGTTTCTCGGCTTCAGAGCTACTTTCTTGACTGTATGTTGAGTTAAGCAGTTGGCGCGACTTCAGTTCTAGCCTATAAAGTCAAATCTTGTGTGGTTCCTCCATGGTAACATAGCTGCCCGAGCCCGCAAAGTTAACAAGTACAAGAAATTTGAAAATTGTACGTAATTGCACAGTAGTGCTTATGGTCGAACCCGTTTCTCAGCTTCAGAGCTACTTTCTTGACTGTATTTTGAGTTAAGCAGTTGGCGCGACTTCAGTTCTAGCCTATAAAGTCAAATGTTGTGTTGTTCCTCCATGGTAACATAGCTGCCCGAGCCCGCAAAGTTAGCAAGTACAAGAAATTTGAAAATTGTACGTAATTTCACGGTAGTGCTTATGGTCGATGCCGTTTCTCGGCTTCAGAGCTACTTTCTTGACTGTATGTTGAGTTAAGCAGTTGGCGCGACTTCAGTTCTAGCCTATAAAGTCAAATCTTGTGTGATTCCTCCATGGTAACATAGCTGCCCGAAGTCGCAAAGTTAGCAAGTACAAGAAATTTGAAAATTGTACGTAATTGCACAGTAGTGCTTATGGTCGAACCCGTTTCTCAGCTTCAGAGCTACTTTCTTGACTGTATGTTGAGTTAAGCAGTTGGCGCGACTTCAGTTCTAGCCTATAAAGTCAAATCTTGTGTGGTTCCTCCATGGTAACATAGCTGCCCGAGCCCGCAAAGTTAGCAAGTACAAGAAATTTGAAAATTGTACGTAATTGCACAGTATTGCTTATGGTCGATCCCGTTTCTCGGCTTCAGAGCTACTTTCTTGACTGTATTTTGAGTTAAGCTGTTGGCGCGACTTCAGTTCTAGCCTATCAAGTCAAATCTTGTGTGGTTCCTCCATGGTAACATAGCTGCCCGAGCCCGCAAAATTAGCAAGTACAAGAAATTTGAAAATTGTACGTAATTTCACGGTAGTGCTTATGGTCGATGCCGTTTCTCGGCTTCAGAGCTACTTCTTGACTGTATTTTGAGTTAAGCAGTTGGCGGGACTTCAGTTCTAGCTTATAAAGTCAAATGTTGTGTTGTTGCTCCATGGTAACATAGCTGCCCGAGCCCGCAAAGTTAGCAAGTATAAGAAATTTGAAAATTGTACGTAATTTCACGGTAGTGCTTATGGTCGATGCCGTTTCTCGGCTTCAGAGCTACTTTCTTGACTGTATTTTGAGTTAAGCTGTTGGCGCGACTTCAGTTCTAGCCTTAAAAGTCAAATCTTGTGTGATTCCTCCATGGTAACATAGCTGCCCGGGGTCGCAAAGTTAGCAAGTACAAGAAATTTGAAAATTGTACGTAATTGCACAGTAGTGCTTATGGTCGAACCCGTTTCTCAGCTTCAGAGCCACTTTCTTGACTGTATTTTGAGTTAAGCTGTTGGCGCGACTTCAGTTCTAGCCTATCAAGTCAAATCTTGTGTGGTTCCTCCATGGTAACATAGCTGCCCGAGCCCGCAAAATTAGCAAGTACAAGAAATTTGAAAATTGTACGTAATTTCACGGTAGTGCTTATGGTCGATGCCGTTTCTCGGCTTCAGAGCTACTTCTTGACTGTATTTTGAGTTAAGCAGTTGGCGGGACTTCAGTTCTAGCTTATAAAGTCAAATGTTGTGTTGTTGCTCCATGGTAACATAGCTGCCCGAGCCCGCAAAGTTAGCAAGTATAAGAAATTTGAAAATTGTACGTAATTTCACGGTAGTGCTTATGGTCGATGCCGTTTCTCGGCTTCAGAGCTACTTCTTGACTGTATTTTGAGTTAAGCAGTTGGCGGGACTTCAGTTCTAGCTTATAAAGTCAAATGTTGTGTTGTTGCTCCATGGTAACATAGCTGCCCGAGCCCGCAAAGTTAGCAAGTATAAGAAATTTGAAAATTGTACGTAATTTCACGGTAGTGCTTATGGTCGATGCCGTTTCTCGGCTTCAGAGCTACTTTCTTGACTGTATTTTGAGTTAAGCTGTTGGCGCGACTTCAGTTCTAGCCTTAAAAGTCAAATCTTGTGTGATTCCTCCATGGTAACATAGCTGCCCGGGGTCGCAAAGTTAGCAAGTACAAGAAATTTGAAAATTGTACGTAATTGCACAGTAGTGCTTATGGTCGAACCCGTTTCTCAGCTTCAGAGCCACTTTCTTGACTGTATTTTGAGTTAAGCAGTTGGCGCGACTTCAGTTCTAGCCTATAAAGTCAAATGCTGTGTTGTTCCTACATGGTAACATAACTGCCCGAGCCCGCAAAGTTAGCAAGTACAAGAAATTTGAAAATTGTACGTAATTTCACGGTAGTGCTTATGGTCGATGCCGTTTCTCGGCTTCAGAGCTACTTTCTTGACTGTATGTTGAGTTAAGCAGTTGGCGCGACTTCAGTTCTAGCCTATAAAGTCAAATCTTGTGTGGTTCCTCCATGGTAACATAGCTGCCCGAGCCCGCAAAATTAGCAAGTACAAGAAATTTGAAAATTGTACGTAATTTCACGGTAGTGCTTATGGTCGATGCCGTTTCTCGGCTTCAGAGCTACTTTCTTGACTGTATGTTGAGTTAAGCAGTTGGCGCGACTTCAGTTCTAGCCTATAAAGTCAAATCTTGTGTGGTTCCTCCATGGTAACATAGCTGCCCGAGCCCGCAAAGTTAACAAGTACAAGAAATTTGAAAATTGTACGTAATTGCACAGTAGTGCTTATGGTCGAACCCGTTTCTCAGCTTCAGAGCTACTTTCTTGACTGTATTTTGAGTTAAGCAGTTGGCGCGACTTCAGTTCTAGCCTATAAAGTCAAATGTTGTGTTGTTCCTCCATGGTAACATAGCTGCCCGAGCCCGCAAAGTTAGCAAGTACAAGAAATTTGAAAATTGTACGTAATTTCACGGTAGTGCTTATGGTCGATGCCGTTTCTCGGCTTCAGAGCTACTTTCTTGACTGTATGTTGAGTTAAGCAGTTGGCGCGACTTCAGTTCTAGCCTATAAAGTCAAATCTTGTGTGATTCCTCCATGGTAACATAGCTGCCCGAAGTCGCAAAGTTAGCAAGTACAAGAAATTTGAAAATTGTACGTAATTGCACAGTAGTGCTTATGGTCGAACCCGTTTCTCAGCTTCAGAGCTACTTTCTTGACTGTATGTTGAGTTAAGCAGTTGGCGCGACTTCAGTTCTAGCCTATCAAGTCAAATCTTGTGTGGTTCCTCCATGGTAACATAGCTGCCCGAGCCCGCAAAATTAGCAAGTACAAGAAATTTGAAAATTGTACGTAATTTCACGGTAGTGCTTATGATCGATGCCGTTTCTCGGCTTCAGAGCTACTTCTTAACTGTATTTTGAGTTAAGCAGTTGGCGGGACTTCAGTTCTAGCTTATAAAGTCAAATGTTGTGTTGTTGCTCCATGGTAACATAGCTGCCCGAGCCCGCAAAGTTAGCAAGTATAAGAAATTTGAAAATTGTACGTAATTTCACGGTAGTGCTTATGGTCGATGCCGTTTCTCGGCTTCAGAGCTACTTTCTTGACTGTATTTTGAGTTAAGCTGTTGGCGCGACTTCAGTTCTAGCCTTAAAAGTCAAATCTTGTGTGATTCCTCCATGGTAACATAGCTGCCCGGGGTCGCAAAGTTAGCAAGTACAAGAAATTTGAAAATTGTACGTAATTGCACAGTAGTGCTTATGGTCGAACCCGTTTCTCAGCTTCAGAGCCACTTTCTTGACTGTATTTTGAGTTAAGCAGTTGGCGCGACTTCAGTTCTAGCCTATAAAGTCAAATGCTGTGTTGTTCCTCCATGGTAACATAACTGCCCGAGCCCGCAAAGTTAGCAAGTACAAGAAATTTGAAAATTGTACGTAATTTCACGGTAGTGCTTATGGTCGATGCCGTTTCTCGGCTTCAGAGCTACTTTCTTGACTGTATGTTGAGTTAAGCAGTTGGCGCGACTTCAGTTCTAGCCTATAAAGTCAAATCTTGTGTGGTTCCTCCATGGTAACATAGCTGCCCGAGCCCGCAAAGTTAGCAAGTACAAGAAATTTGAAAATTGTACGTAATTTCACGGTAGTGCTTATGGTCGATGCCGTTTCTCGGCTTCAGAGCTACTTTCTTGACTGTATGTTGAGTTAGGCAGTTGGCGCGACTTCAGTTCTAGCCTTAAAAGTCAAATCTTGTGTGATTCCTCCATGGTAACATAGATGCCCGAGGTCGCAAAGTTAGCAAGTACAAGAAATTTGAAAATTGTACGTAATTGCACAGTAGTGCTTATGGTCGATGCCGTTTCTCGGCTTCAGAGCTACTTTCTTGACTGTATGTTGAGTTAAGCAGTTGGCGCGACTTCAGTTCTAGCCTATAAAGTCAAATCTTGTGTGGTTCCTCCATGGTAACATAGCTGCCCGAGCCCGCAAAGTTAGCAAGTACAAGAAATTTGAAAATTGTACGTAATTTCACGGTAGTGCTTATGGTCGATGCCGTTTCTCGGCTTCAGAGCTACTTTCTTGACTGTATGTTGAGTTAAGCAGTTGGCGCGACTTCAGTTCTAGCCTATAAAGTCAAATCTTGTGTGATTCCTCCATGGTAACATAGCTGCCCGAGGTCGCAAAGTTAGCAAGTACAAGAAATTTGAAAATTGTACGTAATTGCACAGTAGTGCTTATGGTCGATGCCGTTTCTCGGCTTCAGAGCTACTTTCTTGACTGTATGTTGAGTTAAGCAGTTGGCGCGACTTCAGTTCTAGCCTATAAAGTCAAATCTTGTGTGGTTCCTCCATGGTAACATAGCTGCCCGAGCCCGCAAAGTTAGCAAGTACAAGAAATTTGAAAATTGTACGTAATTTCACGGTAGTGCTTATGGTCGATGCCGTTTCTCGGCTTCAGAGCTACTTTCTTGACTGTATGTTGAGTTAAGCAGTTGGCGCGACTTCAGTTCTAGCCTAAAAAGTCAAATGTTGTGTTGTTCCTCCATGGTAACATAGCTGCCCGAGCCCGCAAAGTTAGCAAGTACAAAAAATTTGAAAATTGTACGTAATTGCACAGTAGTGCTTATGGTCGATGCCGTTTCTCGGCTTCAGAGCTACTTTCTTGACTGTATGTTGAGTTAAGCAGTTGGCGCGACTTCAGTTCTAGCCTATAAAGTCAAATTTTGTGTGGTTCCTCCATGGTAACATAGCTGCCCGAGCCCGCAAAGTTAGCAAGTACAAGAAATTTGAAAATTGTACGTAATTTCACGGTAGTGCTTATGGTCGATACCGTTTCTCGGCTTCAGAGCTACTTTCTTGACTGTATGTTGAGTTAAGCAGTTGGCGCGACTTCAGTTCTAGCCTATAAAGTCAAATCTTGTGTGGTTCCTCCATGGTAACATAGCTGCCCGAGCCCGCAAAGTTAGCAAGTACAAGAAATTTGAAAATTGTACGTAATTTCACGGTAGTGCTTATGGTCGATGCCGTTTCTCGGTTTCAGAACTACTTTCTTGACTGTATATTGAGTTGAGCAGTTGGCGCGACTTCAGTTCTAGCCTATAAAGTCAAATGTGTTGTTCCTCCATGGTAACATAGCTGCCCGAGCCTGCAAAGTTAGCAAGTACAAGAAATTTGAAAATTGTACGTAATTTCACGGTAGTGCTTATGGTCGATGGCGTTTCTCGGCTTCAGAGCTACTTTCTTGACTGTATGTTGAGTTAAGCAGTTGGCGCGACTTCAGTTCTAGCCTATAAAGTCAAATCTTGTGTGGTTCCTCCATGGTAACATAGCTGCCCTTTCTCGGCTTCAGAGCTACTTTCTTGACTGTATTTTGAGTTAAGCAGTTGGCGCGACTTCAGTTCTAGCCTATAAAGTCAAATCTTGTGTGGTTCCTCCATGGTAACATAGCTGCCCGAGGTCGCAAAGTTAGCAAGTACAAGAAATTTGAAAATTGTACGTAATTTCACGGTAGTGCCTATGGTCGATGCCGTTTCTCGGCTTCAGAGCTACTTTCTTGACTGTATTTTGAGTTAAGCAGTTGGCGCGACTTCAGTTCCAGCCTATAAAGTCAAATCTTGTGTGGTTCCTCCATGGTAACATAGCTGCCCGAGGTCGCAAAGTTAGCAAGTACAAGAAACTTGAAAATTGTACGTAATTTCACGGTAGTGCTTATGGTCGATGCCGTTTCTCGGCTTCAGAGCTACTTTCTTGACTGTATTTTGAGTTAAGCAGTTGGCGCGACTTCAGTTCTAGCCTATAAAGTCAAATGTTGTGTTGTTCCTCCATGGTAACATAGCTGCCCGAGCCCGCAAAGTTAGCAAGTACAAGAAATTTGAAAATTGTACGTAATTTCACGGTAGTGCTTATGGTCGATGCCGTTTCTCGGCTTCAGAGCTACTTTCTTGACTGTATTTTGAGTTAATCAGTTGGCGCGACTTCAGTTCTAGCCTATAAAGTCAAATCTTGTGTGATTCCTCCATGGTAACATAGCTGCCCGAGGTCGCAAATTTAGCAAGTACAAGAAATTTGAAAATTGTACGTAATTGCACAGTAGCGCTTATGGTCGATGCCGTTTCTCGGCTTCAGAGCTACTTTCTTGACTGTATGTTGAGTTAAGCAGTTGGCGCGGCTTCAGTTCTAGCCTATAAAGTCAAATCTTGTGTGGTTCCTCCATGGTAACATAGCTGCCCGAGCCCGCAAAGTTAGCAAGTACAAGAAATTTGAAAATTGTACGTAATTGCACAGTAGTGCTTATGGTCGATGCCGTTTCTCGGCTTCAGAGCTACTTTCTTGACTGTATGTTGAGTTAAGCAGTTGGCGCGACTTCAGTTCTAGCCTATAAAGTCAAATCTTGTGTGGTTCCTCCATGGTAACATAGCTGCCCGAGGTCGCAAATTTAGCAAGTACAAGAAATTTGAAAATTGTACGTAATTGCACAGTAGCGCTTATGGTCGATGCCGTTTCTCGGCTTCAGAGCTACTTTCTTGACTGTATGTTGAGTTAAGCAGTTGGCGCGGCTTCAGTTCTAGCCTATAAAGTCAAATCTTGTGTGGTTCCTCCATGGTATAATAGCTGCCCGAGCCCGCAAAGTTAGCAAGTACAAGAAATTTGAAAATTGTACGTAATTGCACAGTAGTGCTTATGGTCGATGCCGTTTCTCGGCTTCAGAGCTACTTTCTTGACTGTATGTTGAGTTAAGCAGTTGGCGCGGCTTCAGTTCTAGCCTATAAAGTCAAATCTTGTGTGGTTCCTCCATGGTAACATAGCTGCCCGAGCCCGCAAAGTTAGCAAGTACAAGAAATTTGAAAATTGTACGTAATTGCACAGTAGTGCTTATGGTCGATGCCGTTTCTCGGCTTCAGAGCTACTTTCTTGACTGTATATTGAGTTGATCAGTTGGCGCGACTTCAGTTCTAGCCTTAAAAGTCAAATCTTGTGTGATTCCTCCATGGTAACATAGCTGCCCGAGGTCGCAAAGTTAGCAAGTACAAGAAATTTGAAAATTGTACGTAATTGCACAGTAGTGCTTATGGTCGATGCCGTTTCTCGGCTTCAGAGCTACTTTCCTGACTGTATGTTGAGTTAAGCAGTTGGCGCGACTTCAGTTCTAGCCTATAAAGTCAAATCTTGTGTGGTTCCTCCATGGTAACATAGCTGCCCGGGCCCGCAGTTGGCGCGACTTCAGTTCTAGCCTATAAAGTCAAATGTTGTGTTGTTCCTCCATGGTAACATAGCTGCCCGAGCCCGCAAAGTTAGCAAGTACAAGAAATTTGAAAAGTGTACGTAATTGCACAGTAGTGCTTATGGTCGATGCCGTTTCTCGGCTTCAGAGCTACTTTCTTGACTGTATGTTGAGTTAAGCAGTTGGCGCGACTTCAGTTCTAGCCTATAAAGTCAAATCTTGTGTGGTTCCTCCATGGTAACATAGCTGCCCGAGGCCGCAAAGTTAGCAAGTACAAGAAATTTGAAAATTGTACGTAATTTCACGGTAGTGCTTATGGTCGATGCCGTTTCTGGGCTTCAGAGCTACTTTCTTGACTGTATGTTGAGTTAAGCAGTTGGCGCGACTTCAGTTCTAGCCTATAAAGTCAAATGTTGTGTTGTTCCTCCATGGTAACATAGCTGCCCGAGCCCGCAAAATTAGCAAGTACAAGAAATTTGAAAATTGTACGTAATTGCACAGTAGTGCTTATGGTCGATGCCGTTTCTCGGCTTCAGAGCTACTGTCTTGACTGTATGTTGAGTTAGGCAGTTGGCGCGACTTCAGTTCTAGCCTATAAAGTCAAATCTTGTGTGGTTCCTCCATGGTAACATAGCTGCCCGAGCCCGCAAAGTTAGCAAGTACAAGAAATTTGAAAATTGTACGTAATTGCACAGTAGTGCTTATGGTCGATGCCGTTTCTCGGCTTCAGAGCTACTTTCTTGACTGTATGTTGAGTTAAGCAGTTGGCGCGACTTCAGTTCTAGCCTATAAAGTCAAATCTTGTGTGGTTCCTCCATGGTAACATAGCTGCCCGAGCCCGCAAAGTTAGCAAGTACAAGAAATTTGAAAATTGTACGTAATTTCACGGTAGTGCTTATGGTCGATGCCGTTTCTCGGCTTCAGAGCTACTTTCTTGACTGTATATTGAGTTGATCAGTTGGCGCGACTTCAGTTCTAGCCTTAAAAGTCAAATCTTGTGTGATTCCTCCATGGTAACATAGCTGCCCGAGGTCGCAAAGTTAGCAAGTACAAGAAATTTGAAAATTGTACGTAATTGCACAGTAGTGCTTATGGTCGATGCCGTTTCTCGGCTTCAGAGCTACTTTCTTGACTGTATGTTGAGTTAAGCAGTTGGCGCGACTTCAGTTCTAGCCTATAAAGTCAAATCTTGTGTGGTTCCTCCATGGTAACATAGCTGCCCGAGGTCGCAAAGTTAGCAAGTACAAGAAATTTGAAAATTGTACGTAATTGCACAGTAGTGCTTATGGTCGATGCCGTTTCTCGGCTTCAGGGCTACTTTCTTGACTGTATTTTGAATTAAGCAGTTGGCGCGACTTCAGTTCTAGCCTTAAAAGTCAAATCTTGTGTGAGTCCTCCATGGTAACATAGCTGCCCGAGGTCGCAAAGTTAGCAAGTACAAGAAATTTGAAAATTGTACGTAATTGCACAGTAGTGCTTATGGTCGATGCCGTTTCTCGGCTTCAGAGCTACTTTCTTGACTGTATGTTGAGTTAAGCAGTTGGCGCGACTTCAGTTCTAGCCTATAAAGTCAAATCTTGTGTGGTTCCTCCATGGTAACATAGCTGCCCGAGCCCGCAAAATTAGCAAGTACAAGAAATTTGAAAATTGTACGTAATTGCACAGTAGTGCTTATGGTCGATGCCGTTTCTCGGCTTCAGAGCTACTGTCTTGACTGTATGTTGAGTTAGGCAGTTGGCGCGACTTCAGTTCTAGCCTATAAAGTCAAATCTTGTGTGGTTCCTCCATGGTAACATAGCTGCCCGAGCCCGCAAAATTAGCAAGTACAAGAAATTTGAAAATTGTACGTAATTGCACAGTAGTGCTTATGGTCGATGCCGTTTCTCGGCTTCAGAGCTACTTTCTTGACTGTATGTTGAGTTAAGCAGTTGGCGCGACTTCAGTTCTAGCCTATAAAGTCAAATCTTGTGTGATTCCTCCATGGTAACATAGCTGCCCGAGCCCGCAAAGTTAGCAAGTATAAGAAATTTGAAAATTGTACGTAATTGCACAGTAGTGCTTATGGTCGACGCCGTTTCTCGGCTTCAGAGCTACTTTCTTGACTGTATGTTGAGTTAAGCAGTTGGCGCGACTTCAGTTCTAGCCTATAAAGTCAAATGTTGTGTTGTTCCTCCATGGTAACCTAGCTGCCCGAGCCCGCAAAGTTAGCAAGTACAAGAAATTTGAAAATTGTACGTAATTGCACAGTAGTGCTTATGGTCGATGCCGTTTCTCGGCTTCAGAGCTACTTTCTTGACTGTATTTTGAGTTAAGCAGTTGGCGCGACTTCAGTTCTAGCCTATAAAGTCAAATGTTGTGTTGTTCCTCCATGGTAACATAGCTGCCCGAGGTCGCAAATTTAGCAAGTACAAGAAATTTGAAAATTGTACGTAATTGCACAGTAGTGCTTATGGTCGATGCCGTTTCTCGGCTTCAGAGCTACTTTCTTGACTGTATGTTGAGTTAAGCAGTTGGCGCGACTTCAGTTCTAGCCTATAAAGTCAAATCTTGTGTGGTTCCTCCATGGTAACATAGCTGCCCGAGCCCGCAAAGTTAGCAAGTACAAGAAATTTGAAAATTGTACGTAATTGTAAAATAATGTGCTTATGGTCGATGCCGTTTCTCGGCTTCAGAGCTACTTTCTTGACTGTATGTTGAGTTAAGCAGTTGGCGCGACTTCAGTTCTAGCCTATAAAGTCAAATCTTGTGTGGTTCCTCCATGGTAACATAGCTGCCCGAGCCCGCAAAGTTAGCAAGTACAAGAAATTTGAAAATTGTACGTAATTTCACGGTAGTGCTTATGGTCGATGCCGTTTCTCGGCTTCAGAGCTACTTTCTTGACTGTATGTTGAGTTAAGCAGTTGGCGCGACTTCAGTTCTAGCCTATAAAGTCAAATCTTGTGTGGTTCCTCCATGGTAACATAGCTGCCCGAGCCCGCAAAGTTAGCAAGTACAAGAAATTTGAAAATTGTACGTAATTTCACGGTAGTGCTTATGGTCGATGCCGTTTCTCGGTTTCAGAACTACTTTCTTGACTGTATATTGAGTTGAGCAGTTGGCGCGACTTCAGTTCTAGCCTATAAAGTCAAATGTGTTGTTCCTCCATGGTAACATAGCTGCCCGAGCCTGCAAAGTTAGCAAGTACAAGAAATTTGAAAATTGTACGTAATTTCACGGTAGTGCTTATGGTCGATGGCGTTTCTCGGCTTCAGAGCTACTTTCTTGACTGTATGTTGAGTTAAGCAGTTGGCGCGACTTCAGTTCTAGCCTATAAAGTCAAATCTTGTGTGGTTCCTCCATGGTAACATAGCTGCCCTTTCTCGGCTTCAGAGCTACTTTCTTGACTGTATTTTGAGTTAAGCAGTTGGCGCGACTTCAGTTCTAGCCTATAAAGTCAAATCTTGTGTGGTTCCTCCATGGTAACATAGCTGCCCGAGGTCGCAAAGTTAGCAAGTACAAGAAATTTGAAAATTGTACGTAATTTCACGGTAGTGCCTATGGTCGATGCCGTTTCTCGGCTTCAGAGCTACTTTCTTGACTGTATTTTGAGTTAAGCAGTTGGCGCGACTTCAGTTCCAGCCTATAAAGTCAAATCTTGTGTGGTTCCTCCATGGTAACATAGCTGCCCGAGGTCGCAAAGTTAGCAAGTACAAGAAACTTGAAAATTGTACGTAATTTCACGGTAGTGCTTATGGTCGATGCCGTTTCTCGGCTTCAGAGCTACTTTCTTGACTGTATTTTGAGTTAAGCAGTTGGCGCGACTTCAGTTCTAGCCTATAAAGTCAAATGTTGTGTTGTTCCTCCATGGTAACATAGCTGCCCGAGCCCGCAAAGTTAGCAAGTACAAGAAATTTGAAAATTGTACGTAATTTCACGGTAGTGCTTATGGTCGATGCCGTTTCTCGGCTTCAGAGCTACTTTCTTGACTGTATTTTGAGTTAATCAGTTGGCGCGACTTCAGTTCTAGCCTATAAAGTCAAATCTTGTGTGATTCCTCCATGGTAACATAGCTGCCCGAGGTCGCAAATTTAGCAAGTACAAGAAATTTGAAAATTGTACGTAATTGCACAGTAGCGCTTATGGTCGATGCCGTTTCTCGGCTTCAGAGCTACTTTCTTGACTGTATGTTGAGTTAAGCAGTTGGCGCGGCTTCAGTTCTAGCCTATAAAGTCAAATCTTGTGTGGTTCCTCCATGGTAACATAGCTGCCCGAGCCCGCAAAGTTAGCAAGTACAAGAAATTTGAAAATTGTACGTAATTGCACAGTAGTGCTTATGGTCGATGCCGTTTCTCGGCTTCAGAGCTACTTTCTTGACTGTATGTTGAGTTAAGCAGTTGGCGCGACTTCAGTTCTAGCCTATAAAGTCAAATCTTGTGTGGTTCCTCCATGGTAACATAGCTGCCCGAGGTCGCAAATTTAGCAAGTACAAGAAATTTGAAAATTGTACGTAATTGCACAGTAGCGCTTATGGTCGATGCCGTTTCTCGGCTTCAGAGCTACTTTCTTGACTGTATGTTGAGTTAAGCAGTTGGCGCGGCTTCAGTTCTAGCCTATAAAGTCAAATCTTGTGTGGTTCCTCCATGGTATAATAGCTGCCCGAGCCCGCAAAGTTAGCAAGTACAAGAAATTTGAAAATTGTACGTAATTGCACAGTAGTGCTTATGGTCGATGCCGTTTCTCGGCTTCAGAGCTACTTTCTTGACTGTATGTTGAGTTAAGCAGTTGGCGCGGCTTCAGTTCTAGCCTATAAAGTCAAATCTTGTGTGGTTCCTCCATGGTAACATAGCTGCCCGAGCCCGCAAAGTTAGCAAGTACAAGAAATTTGAAAATTGTACGTAATTGCACAGTAGTGCTTATGGTCGATGCCGTTTCTCGGCTTCAGAGCTACTTTCTTGACTGTATATTGAGTTGATCAGTTGGCGCGACTTCAGTTCTAGCCTTAAAAGTCAAATCTTGTGTGATTCCTCCATGGTAACATAGCTGCCCGAGGTCGCAAAGTTAGCAAGTACAAGAAATTTGAAAATTGTACGTAATTGCACAGTAGTGCTTATGGTCGATGCCGTTTCTCGGCTTCAGAGCTACTTTCCTGACTGTATGTTGAGTTAAGCAGTTGGCGCGACTTCAGTTCTAGCCTATAAAGTCAAATCTTGTGTGGTTCCTCCATGGTAACATAGCTGCCCGGGCCCGCAGTTGGCGCGACTTCAGTTCTAGCCTATAAAGTCAAATGTTGTGTTGTTCCTCCATGGTAACATAGCTGCCCGAGCCCGCAAAGTTAGCAAGTACAAGAAATTTGAAAAGTGTACGTAATTGCACAGTAGTGCTTATGGTCGATGCCGTTTCTCGGCTTCAGAGCTACTTTCTTGACTGTATGTTGAGTTAAGCAGTTGGCGCGACTTCAGTTCTAGCCTATAAAGTCAAATCTTGTGTGGTTCCTCCATGGTAACATAGCTGCCCGAGGCCGCAAAGTTAGCAAGTACAAGAAATTTGAAAATTGTACGTAATTTCACGGTAGTGCTTATGGTCGATGCCGTTTCTGGGCTTCAGAGCTACTTTCTTGACTGTATGTTGAGTTAAGCAGTTGGCGCGACTTCAGTTCTAGCCTATAAAGTCAAATGTTGTGTTGTTCCTCCATGGTAACATAGCTGCCCGAGCCCGCAAAATTAGCAAGTACAAGAAATTTGAAAATTGTACGTAATTGCACAGTAGTGCTTATGGTCGATGCCGTTTCTCGGCTTCAGAGCTACTGTCTTGACTGTATGTTGAGTTAGGCAGTTGGCGCGACTTCAGTTCTAGCCTATAAAGTCAAATCTTGTGTGGTTCCTCCATGGTAACATAGCTGCCCGAGCCCGCAAAGTTAGCAAGTACAAGAAATTTGAAAATTGTACGTAATTGCACAGTAGTGCTTATGGTCGATGCCGTTTCTCGGCTTCAGAGCTACTTTCTTGACTGTATGTTGAGTTAAGCAGTTGGCGCGACTTCAGTTCTAGCCTATAAAGTCAAATCTTGTGTGGTTCCTCCATGGTAACATAGCTGCCCGAGCCCGCAAAGTTAGCAAGTACAAGAAATTTGAAAATTGTACGTAATTTCACGGTAGTGCTTATGGTCGATGCCGTTTCTCGGCTTCAGAGCTACTTTCTTGACTGTATATTGAGTTGATCAGTTGGCGCGACTTCAGTTCTAGCCTTAAAAGTCAAATCTTGTGTGATTCCTCCATGGTAACATAGCTGCCCGAGGTCGCAAAGTTAGCAAGTACAAGAAATTTGAAAATTGTACGTAATTGCACAGTAGTGCTTATGGTCGATGCCGTTTCTCGGCTTCAGAGCTACTTTCCTGACTGTATGTTGAGTTAAGCAGTTGGCGCGACATCAGTTCTAGCCTATAAAGTCAAATCTTGTGTGGTTCCTCCATGGTAACATAGCTGCCCGGGCCCGCAGTTGGCGCGACTTCAGTTCTAGCCTATAAAGTCAAATGTTGTGTTGTTCCTCCATGGTAACATAGCTGCCCGAGCCCGCAAAGTTAGCAAGTACAAGAAATTTGAAAATTGTACGTAATTTCACATTAGTGCTTATGGTCGATGCCGTTTCTCGGCTTCAGAGCTACTTTCTTGACTGTATTTTGAGTTAAGCAGTTGGCGCGACTTCAGTTCTAGCCTATAAACTCAAATGTTGTGTGGTTCCTCCATGGTAACATAGCTGTCCGAGCCCGCAAAGTTAGCAAGTACAAGAAATTTGAAAATTGTACGTAATTTCACGGTAGTGCTTATGGTCGATGCCGTTTCTCGGCTTCAGAGCTAGTTTCTTGACTGTATGTTGAGTTAAGCAGTTGGCGCGACTTCAGTTCTAGCCTTAAAAGTCAAATCTTGTGTGAGTCCTCCATGGTAACATAGCTGCCCGAGGTCGCAAAGTTAGCAAGTACAAGAAATTTGAAAATTGTACGTAATTGCACAGTAGTGCTTATGGTCGATGCCGTTTCTCGGCTTCAGAGCTACTTTCTTGACTGTATGTTGAGTTAAGCAGTTGGCGCGACTTCAGTTCTAGCCTATAAAGTCAAATCTTGTGTGGTTCCTCCATGGTAACATAGCTGCCCGAGCCCGCAAAATTAGCAAGTACAAGAAATTTGAAAATTGTACGTAATTGCACAGTAGTGCTTATGGTCGATGCCGTTTCTCGGCTTCAGAGCTACTGTCTTGACTGTATGTTGAGTTAGGCAGTTGGCGCGACTTCAGTTCTAGCCTATAAAGTCAAATCTTGTGTGGTTCCTCCATGGTAACATAGCTGCCCGAGCCCGCAAAATTAGCAAGTACAAGAAATTTGAAAATTGTACGTAATTGCACAGTAGTGCTTATGGTCGATGCCGTTTCTCGGCTTCAGAGCTACTTTCTTGACTGTATGTTGAGTTAAGCAGTTGGCGCGACTTCAGTTCTAGCCTATAAAGTCAAATCTTGTGTGATTCCTCCATGGTAACATAGCTGCCCGAGCCCGCAAAGTTAGCAAGTATAAGAAATTTGAAAATTGTACGTAATTGCACAGTAGTGCTTATGGTCGACGCCGTTTCTCGGCTTCAGAGCTACTTTCTTGACTGTATGTTGAGTTAAGCAGTTGGCGCGACTTCAGTTCTAGCCTATAAAGTCAAATGTTGTGTTGTTCCTCCATGGTAACCTAGCTGCCCGAGCCCGCAAAGTTAGCAAGTACAAGAAATTTGAAAATTGTACGTAATTGCACAGTAGTGCTTATGGTCGATGCCGTTTCTCGGCTTCAGAGCTACTTTCTTGACTGTATTTTGAGTTAAGCAGTTGGCGCGACTTCAGTTCTAGCCTATAAAGTCAAATGTTGTGTTGTTCCTCCATGGTAACATAGCTGCCCGAGGTCGCAAATTTAGCAAGTACAAGAAATTTGAAAATTGTACGTAATTGCACAGTAGTGCTTATGGTCGATGCCGTTTCTCGGCTTCAGAGCTACTTTCTTGACTGTATGTTGAGTTAAGCAGTTGGCGCGACTTCAGTTCTAGCCTATAAAGTCAAATCTTGTGTGGTTCCTCCATGGTAACATAGCTGCCCGAGCCCGCAAAGTTAGCAAGTACAAGAAATTTGAAAATTGTACGTAATTGTAAAATAATGTGCTTATGGTCGATGCCGTTTCTCGGCTTCAGAGCTACTTTCTTGACTGTATGTTGAGTTAAGCAGTTGGCGCGACTTCAGTTCTAGCCTATAAAGTCAAATCTTGTGTGGTTCCTCCATGGTAACATAGCTGCCCGAGCCCGCAAAGTTAGCAAGTACAAGAAATTTGAAAATTGTACGTAATTTCACGGTAGTGCTTATGGTCGATGCCGTTTCTCGGCTTCAGAGCTACTTTCTTGACTGTATGTTGAGTTAAGCAGTTGGCGCGACTTCAGTTCTAGCCTTAAAAGTCAAATCTTGTGTGGTTCCTCCATGGTAACATAGCTGCCCGGGGTCGCAAAGTTAGCAAGTACAAGAAATTTGAAAATTGTACGTAATTGCACAGTAGTGTTTATGGTCGATGCCGTTTCTCAGCTTCAGAGCTACTTTCTTGACTGTATTTTGAGTTAGGCAGTTGGCGCGACTTCAGTTCTAGCCTATAAAGTCAAATGTTGTGTTGTTCCTCCATGGTAACATAGCTGCCCGAGCCCGCAAAGTTAGCAAGTACAAGAAATTTGAAAATTGTACGTAATTTCACGGTAGTGCTTATGGTCGATGCCGTTTCTCAGCTTCAGAGTTACTTTCTTGACTGTATTTTGAGTTAGGCAGTTGGCGCGACTTCAGTTCTAGCCTATAAAGTCAAATGTTGTGTTGTTCCTCCATGGTAACATAGCTGCCCGAGCCCGCAAAGTTAGCAAGTACAAGAAATTTGAAAATTGTACGTAATTTCACGGTAGTGCTTATGGTCGATGCCGTTTCTCGGCTTCAGAGCTACTTTCTTGACTGTATGTTGAGTTAAGCAGTTGGCGCGACTTCAGTTCTAGCCTATAAAGTCAAATGTTGTGTTGTTCCTCCATGGTAACATAGCTGCCCGAGCCCGCAAAGTTAGCAAGTACAAGAAATTTGAAAATTGTACGTAATTTCACGGTAGTGCTTATGGTCGATGCCGTTTCTCGGCTTCAGAGCTACTTTCTTGACTGTATGTTGAGTTAAGCAGTTGGCGCGACTTCAGTTCTAGCCTTAAAAGTCAAATCTTGTGTGGTTCCTCCATAGTAACATAGCTGCCCGGGGTCGCAAAGTTAGCAAGTACAAGAAATTTGAAAATTGTACGTAATTGCACAGTAGTGCTTATGGTCGATGCCGTTTCTCGGCTTCAGAGCTACTTTCTTGACTGTATGTTGAGTTAAGCAGTTGGCGTGACTTCAGTTCTGGCCTATAAAGTCAAATCTTGTGTGATTCCTCCATGGTAACATAGCTGCCCGAGGTCGCAAAGTTAGCAAGTACAAGAAATTTGAAAATTGTACGTAATTTCACGGTAGTGCTTATGGTCGATGCCGTTTCTCGGCTTCAGAGCTACTTTCTTGACTGTATTTTGAGTTAAGCAGTTGGCGCGACTTCAGTTCTAGCCTATAAAGTCAAACCTTGTGTGCTTCCTCCATGGTAACATAGCTGCCCGAGGTCGCAAAGTTAGCAAGTACAAGAAATTTGAAAATTGTACGTAATTTCAGGGTAGTGCTTATGGTCGATGCCGTTTCTCGGCTTCAGAGCTACTTTCTTGACTGTATGTAGAGTAAAGCAGTTGGCGCGACTTCAGTTCTAGCCTTAAAAGTCAAATCTTGTGTGATTCCTCCATGGTAACATAGCTGCCCGGGGTCGCAAAGTTAGCAAGTACAAGAAATTTGAAAATTGTACGTAATTGCACAGTAGTTGTTCAAATATGAACAATGATTGAGTTTCAAAAAGCAAGCGGCTGGTCTTATCATCGCACCAGGACTACAATATACGAGTGGTCTTATCATCATACCACGACGACACTTTACGAGCGGTCTTATCAACGCAGAGCGACAACTACAAGAGAGCGTCGTTTCTGAATAACTGATATGCAACTATTATTAGATAATTTATGTATTTAGGACTCTTTATTATTTAACGACTAAATGATAAGAAAAAGGGATCAATTAATGGTTCTAAGATAAACGTAACATAGATGTAATACCATGTAAAATAAGATAAGGAAAATGTATAAAAACGAAGGAATTTTAGAAATAAAAAGTAGTACTAAAAGAGTATTCAAGTGTAACATTACATTTGGTCCTTCGAAGCAATCTCAGAGTTTTCCCCCACCAGTGGTAAGAGACTCTGAAAAATTTGAACTAGCAAAAAAAAAAAAATATAATTTATCTGAAATCGCTAAAAGGGCGAGGAAAATTATAAAAAAAAAAAAAAAAAAAAAAAAAATATAACAAAAGCGTATCCGAGGCTAAAACATCGGAAAGTGAAAAGGCGTATCCGAGGCTAAAACATCGGAAAGTGAAAAAGCGTATCCGAGGCTAAAACATCGGAAAGTGAAAAAGCGTATCCGAGGCTAAAACATCGGAAAGTGCAAAAGTGTGAATAAAAAAAAAAAAAACAAAAGAGGAACGGAAAGCAACAAGCAATGACGAAAGAAATGGAGCGACTACTTGAACAGCAGAAAGAACTCGGCGAAGAGTCCATACATCTTCGCGATAAAATTACCGGAGACAAATTCCGATCAGCTCAAGTTAGCGACACTTCAAAGCGTTTGAAAAAGATTAAAGATCAGTTTTCAACTAACAACAACAAATTAATGGCATTGGGAATAGATGAGGAACAATACTTCAAGCAAAATTATTTTGAAGCCATTACTGAAATAATTGAAGAAACATTTAGGCTCTTGCATCAAAAGCAAACAGCTGAAGATCAGCAAGGGGTATCATCTAGAATAGAGGAAAAACTAGAAGCAAAACCCAATGAGGAGAAGCAAGGTGTTAACAGTCAGATACAGCTACAAAGAAAATTTGAAAGAAAGGTATATAGGCTACAAGAGCTAATGGATGAAGCCCATGAAGAAATAGACAACAACAAGAAAACAGAATTAACAGTTACGAGAGAAGAAATGGAAGAGCACTTCAAAGAAATAAAACAGGAATACGCAAATTTGTGCAAAATAATTGTGAACGAAGATATTGAGGAAGAATATGAGAACATTGCTCGTAAGTACAGGGTTACAATAAAGCGAGTGATAGTTGCACTAGGAAATATAGAAGCCAAGCCAACTATCAATTCAATAAAGCTGGAAGACATAAAAATTCCAGCATTTTTTGGCAACATAGCTGAATGGCCATCATTTCACGACTTATTTAAGAATTTAGTGCATAGTCAGCAAAATTTGTCGAATGCAGAAAAAATGTATCGTCTGAAGAATTACATTAGAGGTGAAGCTGGAAGGCTTATTCAACATTTGAAGGTGACAGATGCCAATTATGAAGCTGCATGGAGTATATTAACAACAAGGTATGAAAACAAAAGATTGCTATTTACCACACATGTAGATAAGATTTTGGATCATCCGATGGTAAAAACGGAGTCAGCCTTCAGTGTAAAACAACTATTGGATACAACAAATGAATGTGTTCAAGCATTGAAAGGCCTTAGTATCAAGATTGACGACGCAGAACCATTTATCGCAAGGATAATAGTCCGAAAACTAGATAGAGATGGGCTGCGTATTTATGAGCAAAGTGTAAAGAAAACTAAGGAGATCCAAACACTTGAAGACGTACTTCTTTTTCTGGAGCAGCAATATCAGGCATTAGAAGCATATACAGGCAAAAAACAAGGCAACAGTTTTAAACCTAACCAGAAACAAACTAGCACATTCCATATATCACAAAAGAGTTGCGATTATTGCAAATTAATCGGTCATGAGCTGGTAAATTGCAGAAAGTTTCAAGCAACCACAATCATTGAGAGAAGAAATTTTATAAAAAAGAATAAATTATGCTATCGATGCATAAACCATAAATTCGATATTAAATGTATAAACAGTATGGAGAACTGCAAAAAATGTGGAAAAAATCATCATACTCTTCTTCATATTGAGGAATTCAAGAAGGAGGAAAAAAATCTGGAAAAAAGCATAAATATGGTAACCGGACAAGAGAAGGCGTCAACAGTGCTACTAGCAACAGCACAAATAAGAGTAAAAGCAGCAGACGGAAGCTTCATCACGCTAAGAGCTCTGATAGATCAAGGTTCGCAGAAGACAACTATTTCTGAAGAAGCAGCCCAGATATTACAACTACCGAGATTAAAAGAGAAGACACAACTACACGGCCTTGGGGATACAATCGTTGGTATATCAAAATCAAAGCTAAACTTGGAAGTGCGGCCTAGAATTTTAAGCAATGAAAAACTGTTGATTGAAGCATTAGTCCTTAATAAGCTAGCAGGAGCTATTCCAGATACATCATTTAAGTACAACAATGATGATTGGAAAAATTATACACTAGCAGATCCGAATTTCAACAGATCTGATCGAATAGACATGGTGTTAGGCGGCGATATCTACTCAACGATTTTGGAGGAAGGAATTCATAAAGTTGGTAAAATTGTAGGTCAAGCTACAAAACTAGGATGGATACTGTCAGGGGTATTAAAGTCATACCCACATAATAACAAATTCATCACAGCTATGACAACAAATCTGGAAAAATTTTGGGAAACAGAGGACATTATTGAAGTGGAAGCTCAAAACGAATCAAATAAATGTATTCAACATTACCATAGGAACACCAAACAAGATAAAGATGGTAAATTTATAGTAAAGCTACCCTTCCAACAAGATAATCAACTAGGGAATTCACGAAAACAAGCATTGGCAAGATTCCTCAGTATAGAAAACAAATTAGAAAAAAATCAAGAATTACGAGAAGATTATGTAAAATTTATGGAGGAATATATCGAGTTAGGTCATATGAAGGAAAAGGTAATCCAACAAGAAGGCAAATATTATCTACCACATCAAGCAGTAATTCGACAAAGCAGTTTAACAACAAAAGTCAGAGTAGTTTTCGATGGATCAGCAAAAACTACCAATGGAAGAAGTTTGAACGATGTGCTCTTAGTTGGCCCTAGACTTCAGAAGGATCTCTTTGAAATTATTCTAAAATGGAGATTGTGGAGATACGTAATAATGGGGGATATAGAAAAAATGTATAGACAGATAAAGATAGCAGAAGAAGATCAGCAATACCAAACGATTTTATGGCGAAAAAGTAGAAACGACCCGATAAAAGAATTCCAGCTGACGACAGTTACATATGGCACGGCATGTGCACCATTTTTGGCAACAATGGCCCTACAGGATATAGCCGAAAAATGTGACAATGATAAAATTAGTGAAATCATAAAATCAGACTTTTATATGGACGACCTTCTAACGGGCGCAAATACAATTGAAGAATGTAAAAATTTCAAACAAGAAGTTACCAGAGAATTACTTAAATTTGGATTTAATTTGCGGAAATGGCTATCAAATTATGAAAGTATAATAGATTATGATGGAGCTACACAGAAAAATGAGATAATACAGCTGGAAGAAGGTGATGCGATAAAAACTCTAGGATTGCACTGGAACCCTTGCAATGACGAATTTTTATTCAAAATAAATCAGGAGAAAATAAAGGTAATTACGAAAAGACAAGCCTTATCAAAACTGGCAAAAATATTTGACCCAATGGGATGGTTAGCGCCAATAACTGTAGCTATCAAATTATTTATCCAAAAATTGTGGCTACTGAACATTGACTGGGATGAAATCTTAGACGAAGAATTATCTAAAGAATGGACGGAATTAGAAGAAAAGCTCTTTCAAATTGAAGAAATAAAAATCCCAAGATGGGTACAAGTAGAAAATGAAGTACATTGGGAACTACACGGGTTTGCAGATGCATCAGAAAAAGCCTTTGCAAGCGTTATATATGCAAAAAGAGGGTCACATGTAACAATTCTAGCAGCAAAGAGCAGAGTAAATCCTGTTAAAAATAAAAAAACGCTACCAAAACTAGAACTATGTGCAGCACATTTGCTGGCAAAGCTAACAAACAAGGTATTACAAACATTTAAAAACAAGGTAAATATATTCGCGTGGAGTGACTCCACTATAACATTAGGTTGGATAAAAAATAATAAAAATAAAGACAAATTTATTAGAAATAAAGTGGTTGAGATTCATAAGTTATTGCCAGAAGGAGTTTGGAATCATGTAGCATCCAGTGACAATCCTGCTGATATAGCATCAAGAGGTATTTCACCAGAAAAACTTCTACAATTCAAACTATGGTGGAATGGACCAACATGGCTATCCGAAAGCGGTCATTACCCTCTGAAACAACGATCAAATGAAAACATAATCATTGCAACAGTCACGACACAAAAACAAGAACATTTTATGGAACCTTTACTAGATAAAATATCCAGTTATTCAAAGTTGGAAAGGATCATAGCATATGTACAACGGTTTGCTATAAATCTTAAGAACTTCAAAAGGATGCCTTATCTAACAGCCAAAGAACTCTGGTTAGCACATCAAAGCATCATAAGGTATCAACAACAGATAGATTTTGCCGAGGAGATCAATTCTATTAAAAACAATAAACAAGTTGAGAGAAGAAGTAAGTTGGCCACGCTAAACACGTTTTTAGATAATGATGGTATCTTAAGAGTTGGAGGAAGAATAGAACGTTCATCGCTGACCTACAATCAGAAACATCCAATAGTTCTTCACAAATCAAAGTTAGTTGATCTATTAGTTAAATATACCCATAAAACATCACTACATGGAAGTAATCGGTTGATGGAGTGCATACTTAGACGAAAATATTGGATCATTGGAGCCAAAAGTATCATCAAGAAATGTATAAGACATTGTCCTAGATGTATACGATACAATCAAAGTACGAGCAGTCAAATAATGGGCAACCTACCAGAATCTCGAGTAACAGAATCTCATCCATTTACTTCTACTGGAGTTGACTATGCAGGTCCCTTCCAAATGAAGTGTTCCAAAGGAAGGGGTCAAAAAACATTTAAAGGTTATGTAGCCATATTTGTCTGTCTAGCTACAAAGGCTATTCATTTAGAAGCAGTAACAGATATGACTACAGAATGTTTCTTGGCAGCATTAAGGCGATTTTTTAGCAGAAGAGGAAAAAGTAAGTACATATACTCTGATAATGGCACAAACTTTGTCGGAGCACACAGAAAACTCGACAAAGACTTTAAAAAGGTATTGCAAAATAATGCAACAGTAGCACCAGTACTAGCAACCGAGAAAATAGAATGGAAATTTATTCCGCCGGCAGCTCCTCACTTTGGAGGAATTTGGGAAGCCGGTGTTAAATCCATGAAACATCACTTAAATAGGGTAATTGGCGACGTTAAACTAACATATGAAGAAATGAGTACACTATTAGCACAAATTGAAGCTGTCTTGAATTCAAGGCCATTGTATTCCCTGGGTAGCAGTCCGGAAGACGTAAATATCTTAACTCCAGGGCATTTCCTAATTGGGCATCCGATAATCGACATCCCCGAGCCAATAGCAGAATCAAAGATATCTTCTTTAGATAAATGGAAGTTGATCCAAAAAATAAAGCAAGACTTTTGGAAAAGATGGAGGGAGGAATACTTGACAACTTTACAACAGCGGTATAAATGGAAATACCCGCAAGAAAACTTAGAAAAGAATCAGTTAGTGTTGATAAAAAATGAGACAACGCATCCATCGAAATGGCCCTTGGGAAGAATATTGGAAGTCCACAAAGGCGAAGATGGTAAAACGCGAGTGGTTACTTTAAAAATCCAGAATGGCACTATCAAACGTCCTATACATAAACTTTGCCCTCTAATGAATTCAGATTTTTATGATTCTAAGGAAACAGGGAAGGTAAGAGTTAATTTCACAAGGACTCAAACGGAGATACACTCTGGCAGTGATGGGAGAAAACAAATAGTTACATCGAAACCAAAAACTACAACAATCAAGCGACCAGCCGACAAAATCTGTACATTAGAAGTCACAGAACTAAAGGAATCAAAGGGCGAATCGAAAATTGTCAACCTGGCAAGTAGTAAACCGATAAAATCATTAAAAGGAAAATCAAATATACAGAGCTGTTTTCTGATTCTTAGTTTCCTACTGTTTGCAAAAGGATTAAGAGCAGCACCATTTATGAGGGGTGCTGCAATATCCCCACTACAAAATGGTACCACAATTTTCTTGCATAACGTCGGTAAAATGGATATTGAAATGTCAAGATGGAACTTACTTATATATTTTGATTTGAGTACATACTTTCAAGAAATGGACATCATCCCAGGGTTTATTAAATCACTCGACGAGCAATGTTTTCGGTTAGCTAAGTATAAAGACGCATGTGAAACGATGTCAGCCTCAGTTAAACGGCGACATAATATACTCAAGCAAAACAACGATCTACTAATCAGAAAACCAAGAAGAAAGAGAGCTCCATTTGAATTTGTAGGCTCAATATACCATGTTCTTTTCGGAATGATGGACGCTGATGACAGAGACGAGATGGAGGAAAACATGAGAAATCTTTGGACAACCAGAAAAATCTCCAGCACTCCCTTCAACTGCAAACAACAATCATCGACGCAACAGTCAATATCCTAAAAAAGACTACGGAGGATATAAATAGAAATTACGACAAAATGAGAAATCAACTAGGAATGTTTTATGAGGAAATTACCAAGATACAAAACGAAGAAAGAAGTGCGTTGATTTTCCAGCTACTAACAACTCAAATAAATTTAATATTGGATGATTGCGATAGCATCCAATCATCAATCATAGGACTTCTGATTGACATAAATCACGGTCATATTAATCCCCAACTACTAAATCCTGGTCAGTTGCAGCATGAAATAGAAATTATAAAAGGACAGCTACCACCAACCCAGGTATTACCAGGTGAATTAAAAGAAGTTTATAGAAGGTTAACAGCTAAAGGAATTATTTCTGATAAAAAATTAATTGTATACGCTGAAATACCGTTAATGTCCACTGAACCATCCGACATATTCAAATTAATGCCTCTACCAATAACCAAGAATAACAAGACGATAATAGCATTATTGGACGCAGAATATATAGTATACAATTTTGGAGCTAATTCGTATATTCTAATGACACAACCTGAGCTAAATATTTGTGAGAAAGGCTCGGACAACCGTTACTCTTGTAAGGGTAATAAACCTTGGAGACCCGCAACAGAGAAAACCTGTGAAATTTCATCCCTTAAAGGATCTCGGGGTGGAGATTGCATCTTTGAAGAAATACACCAACAGAGCTATTGGAAGGAACTGTCGAACAATCAATGGGTCTTCAAAATATTCCATAACAATTTGCTGTACGTAGATTGTGGTGTTAAGAAACAAAATTGGATTAATCTTCCTTTACAAGGAATTTTAGAATTGAAACCTGAGTGTACCGCCATTCTTGATGGTATTACTTTGAAATCGGTCCAGCAATATGCCTCTCGAATCCACATTGCAAGCAAGGCAATATCATGGATAAGCGACTTCAGTTCCATCGACGAAATCAATGTAAAACTACCGCAGACGATAATATTGAACAACAGTTTGGATATCAATCATCTAAAGACACATCTTAGCATTCTGAAGGAAGCACATGTGGAACTAAAGAGTCTAAAATTTCACACAATGAGCGGACACACATCCTTGTTACTGATTGTGTTAATATTAATTATAATGCTTATTATGTATATAAAATCAAAATGCCGTAGTAATAGTAAAACAATAAGTATCGATTTTTCTCCCCCTGCTCTTCATTAATCTCCGGCAGAATGTTCAAATATGAACAATGATTGAGTTTCAAAAAGCAAGCGGCTGGTCTTATCATCGCACCAGGACTACAATATACGAGTGGTCTTATCATCATACCACGACGACACTTTACGAGCGGTCTTATCAACGCAGAGCGACAACTACAAGAGAGCGTCGTTTCTGAATAACTGATATGCAACTATTATTAGATAATTTATGTATTTAGGACTCTTTATTATTTAACGACTAAATGATAAGAAAAAGGGATCAATTAATGGTTCTAAGATAAACGTAACATAGATGTAATACCATGTAAAATAAGATAAGGAAAATGTATAAAAACGAAGGAATTTTAGAAATAAAAAGTAGTACTAAAAGAGTATTCAAGTGTAACATTACAGTAGTGCTTATGGTCGATGCCGTTTCTCAGCTTCAGAGCTACTTTCTTGACTGTATTTTGAGTTAAGCAGTTGGCGCGACTTCAGTTCTAGCCTATAAAGTCAAATGTTGTGTTGTTCCTCCATGGTAACATAGCTGCCCGAGCCCGCAAAGTTAGCAAGTACAAGAAATTTGAAAATTGTACGTAATTTCACGGTAGTGCTTATGGTCGATGCCGTTTCTCGGCTTCAGAGCTACTTTCTTGACTGTATGTTGAGTTAAGCGGTTGGCGCGACTTCAGTTCTAGCCTATAAAGTCAAATCTTGTGTGGTTCCTCCATGGTAACATAGCTGCCCGAGCCCGCAAAGTTAGCAAGTACAAGAAATTTGAAAATTGTACGTAATTTCACGGTAGTGCTTATGGTCGATGCCGTTTCTCGGCTTCAGAGCTACTTTCTTGACTCTATGTTGAGTTAAGCAGTTGGCGCGACTTCAGTTCTAGCCTATAAAGTCAAATCTTGTGTGGTTCCTCCATGGTAACATAGCTGCCCGAGCCCGCAAAGTTAGCAAGTACAAGAAATTTGAAAATTGTACGTAATTTCACGGTAGTGTTTATGGTCGATGCCGTTTCTCGGCTTCAGAGCTACTTTCTTGACTGTATGTTGAGTTAAGCAGTTGGCGCGACTTCAGTTCTAGCCTATAAAGTCAAATCTTGTGTGGTTCCTCCATGGTAACATAGCTGCCCGAGCCCGCAAAGTTAGCAAGTACAAGAAATTTGAAAATTGTACGTAATTTCACGGTAGTGCTTATGGTCGATGCCGTTTCTCGGCTTCAGAGCTACTTTCTTGACTGTATGTTGAGTTAAGCAGTTGGCGCGACTTCAGTTCTAGCCTTAAAAGTCAAATCTTGTGTGGTTCCTCCATGGTAACATAGCTGCCCGGGGTCGCAAAGTTAGCAAGTACAAGAAATTTGAAAATTGTACGTAATTGCACAGTAGTGCTTATGGTCGATGCCGTTTCTCAGCTTCAGAGCTACTTTCTTGACTGTATTTTGAGTTAGGCAGTTGGCGCGACTTCAGTTCTAGCCTATAAAGTCAAATGTTGTGTTGTTCCTCCATGGTAACATAGCTGCCCGAGCCCGCAAAGTTAGCAAGTACAAGAAATTTGAAAATTGTACGTAATTTCACGGTAGTGCTTATGGTCGATGCCGTTTCTCAGCTTCAGAGTTACTTTCTTGACTGTATTTTGAGTTAGGCAGTTGGCGCGACTTCAGTTCTAGCCTATAAAGTCAAAGGTTTGTGTTGTTCCTCCATGGTAACATAGCTGCCCGAGCCCGCAAAGTTAGCAAGTACAAGAAATTTGAAAATTGTACGTAATTTCACGGTAGTGCTTATGGTCGATGCCGTTTCTCGGCTTCAGAGCTACTTTCTTGACTGTATGTTGAGTTAAGCAGTTGGCGCGACTTCAGTTCTAGCCTATAAAGTTAAATCTTGTGTGATTCCTCCATGGTAACATAGCTGCCCGAGGTCGCAAAGTTAGCAAGTACAAGAAATTTGAAAATTGTACGTAATTTCACGGTAGTGCTTATGGTCGATGCCGTTTCTCGGCTTCAGAGCTACTTTCTTGACTGTATTTTGAGTTAAGCAGTTGGCGCGACTTCAGTTCTAGCCTATAAAGTCAAACCTTGTGTTGTTCCTCCATGGTAACATAGCTGCCCGAGGTCGCAAAGTTAGCAAGTACAAGAAATTTGAAAATTGTACGTAATTTCAGGGTAGTGCTTATGGTCGATGCCGTTTCTCAGCTTCAGAGCTACTTTCTTGACTGTATGTTGAGTTAAGCAGTTGGCGCGACTTCAGTTCTAGCCTATAAAGTCAAATCCTGTGTGGTTCCTCCATGGTAACATAGCTGCCCGAGCCCGCAAAGTTAGCAAGTACAAGAAATTTGAAAATTGTACGTAATTTCACGGTAGTGCTTATGGTCGATGCCGTTTCTCGGCTTCAGATCTACTTTCTTGACTCTATGTTGAGTTAAGCAGTTGGCGCGACTTCAGTTCTAGCCTATAAAGTCAAATCTTGTGTGGTTCCTCCATGGTAACATAGCTGCCCGAGCCCGCAAAGTTAGCAAGTACAAGAAATTTGAAAATTGTACGTAATTTCACGGTAGTGTTTATGGTCGATGCCGTTTCTCGGCTTCAGAGCTACTTTCTTGACTGTATGTTGAGTTAAGCAGTTGGCGCGACTTCAGTTCTAGCCTATAAAGTCAAATCTTGTGTGATTCCTCCATGGTAACATAGCTGCCCGAGTTCGCAAAGTTAGCAAGTACAAGAAATTTGAAAATTGTACGTAGTTGCACAGTAGTGCTTATGGTCGAACCGGTTTCTCAGCTTCAGAGCTACTTTCTTGACTGTATTTTGAGTTAAGCAGTTGGCGCGACTTCAGTTCTAGCCCATAAAGTCAAATGTTGTGTTGTTCCTCCATGGTAACATAGCTGCCCGAGCCCGCAAGGTTAGCAAGTACAAGAAATTTGAAAATTGTACGTAATTTCACGGTAGTGCTTATGGTCGATGCCGTTTCTCGGCTTCAGAGCTACTTTCTTGATTGTATGTTGAGTTAAGCAGTTGGCGCGACTTCAGTTCTAGCCTATAAAGTCAAATCTTGTGTGATTCCTCCATGGTAACATAGCTGCCCGAGCACGCAATGTTAGCAAGTACAAGAAATTTGAAAATTGTACGTAATTTCACGGTAGTGCTTATGGTCGATGCCGTTTCTCGGCTTCAGAGCTACTTTCTTGACTGTATTTTGAGTTAAGCTGTTGGCGCGACTTCAGTTCTAGCCTTAAAAGTCAAATCTTGTGTGATTCCTCCATGGTAACATAGCTGCCCGGGGTCGCAAAGTTAGAAAGTACAAGAAATTTGAAAATTGTACGTAATTGCACAGTAGTGCTTATGGTCGAACCCGTTTCTCAGCTTCAGAGCTACTTTCTTGACTGTATTTTGAGTTAAGCAGTTGGCGCGACTTCAGTTCTAGCCTATAAAGTCAAATGTTGTGTGGTTCCTCCATGGTAACATAGCTGCCCGAGCCCGCAAAGTTAGCAAGTACAAGAAATTTGAAAATTGTACGTAATTTCACGGTAGTGCTTATGGTCGATGCCGTTTCTCGGCTTCAGAGCTACTTTCTTGACTGTATGTTGAGTTAAGCAGTTGGCGCGACTTCAGTTCTAGCCTATAAAGTCAAATCTTGTGTGATTCCTCCATGGTAACATACCTGCCCGAGCCCGCAAAGTTAGCAAGTACAAGAAAATTGAAAATTGTACGTAATTGCACAGTAGTGCTTATGGTCGATGCCGTTTCTCGGCTTCAGAGCTACTTTCTTGACTGTATGTTGAGTTAAGCAGTTGGCGCGACTTCAGTTCTAGCCTATAAAGTCAAATCTTGTGTGATTCCTCCATGGTAACATAGCTGCCCGAGGTCGCAAAGTTAGCAAGTACAAGAAATTTGAAAATTGTACGTAATTTCACGGTAGTGCTTATGGTCGATGCCGTTTCTCGGCTTCAGAGCTACTTTCTTGACTGTATGTTGAGTTAAGCAGTTGGGGCGACTTCAGTTCTAGCCTATAAGGTCAAAAAATCTTGTGTGGTTCCTCCATGGTAACATAGCTGCCCGAGGTCGCAAAGTTAGCAAGTACAAGAAATTTGAAAATTGTACGTAATTGCACAGTAGTGCTTATGGTCGATGCCGTTTCTCGGCTTCAGAGCGACTTTCTTGACTGTATGTTGAGTTAAGCAGTTGGCGCGACTTCAGTTCTAGCCTATAAAGTCAAATCTTGTGTGGTTCCTCCATGGTAACATAGCTGCCCGAGCCCGCAAAGTTAGCAAGTACAAGAAATTTGAAAATTGTACGTAATTTCACGGTAGTGCTTATGGTCGATGCCGTTTCTCGGCTTCAGAGCTACTTTCTTGACTGCATGTTGAGTTAAGCAGTTGGCGCGACTTCAGTTCTAGCCTATAAAGTCAAATCTTGTGTGATTCCTCCATGGTAACATAGCTGCCCGAGGTCGCAAAGTTAGCAAGTACCAGAAATTTGAAAATTGTACGTAATTGCACAGTAGTGCTTATGGTCGATGCCGTTTCTCGGCTTCAGAGCTACTTTCTTGACTGTATTTTGATTTAAGCAGTTGGCGCGACTTCAGTTCTAGCCTATAAAGTCAAATGTTGTGTTGTTTCTCCATGGTAACATAGCTGCCCGAGCCCGCAAAATTAGCAAGTACAAGAAATTTGAAAATTGTACGTAATTTCACGGTAGTGCTTATGGTCGATGCCGTTTCTCGGCTTCAGAGCTACTTTCTTGACTGTATGTTGAGTTGAGCAGTTGGCGCGACTTCAGTTCTAGCCTATAAAGTCAAATCTTGTGTGGTTCCTCCATGGTAACATAGCTGCCCGAGGTCGCAAAGTTAGCAAGTACAAGAAATTTGAAAATTGTACGTAATTTCAGGGTAGTGCTTATGGTCGATGCCGTTTCTCGGCTTCAGAGCTACTTTCTTGACTGTATGTAGAGTTAAGCAGTTGGCGCGACTTCAGTTCTAGCCTATAAAGTCAAATGTTGTGTTGTTTCTCCATGGTAACATAGCTGCCCGAGCCCGCAAAATTAGCAAGTACAAGAAATTTGAAAATTGTACGTAATTGCACAGTAGTGCTTATGGTCGATGCCGTTTCTAGGCTTCAGAGCTACTTTCTTGACTGTATTTTGAGTTAAGCAGTTGGCGCGACTTCAGTTCTAGCCTATAAAGTCAAACCTTGTGTGCTTCCTCCATGGTAACATAGCTCCGCGAGGTCGCAAAGTTAGCAAGTACAAGAAATTTGAAAATTGTACGTAATTTCAGGGTAGTGCTTATGGTCGATGCCGTTTCTCGGATTCAGAGCTACTTTCTTGACTGTATGTAGAGTTAAGCAGTTGGCGCGACTTCAGTTCTAGCCTTAAAAGTCAAATCTTGTGTGATTCCTCCATGGTAACATAGCTGCCCGGGGTCGCAAAGTTAGCAAGTACAAGAAATTTGAAAATTGTACGTAATTGCACAGTAGTGCTTATGGTCGATGCCGTTTCTCAGCTTCAGAGCTACTTTCTTGACTGTATTTTGAGTTAAGCAGTTGGCGCGACTTCAGTTCTAGCCTATAAAGTCAAATGTTGTGTTGTTCCTCCATGGTAACATAGCTGCCCGAGCCCGCAAAGTTAGCAAGTACAAGAAATTTGAAAATTGTACGTAATTGCACAGTAGTGCTTATGGTCGATGCCGTTTCTCGGCTTCAGAGCTACTTTCTTGACTGTATGTTGAGTTAAGCAGTTGGCGCGACTTCAGTTCTAGCCTATAAAGTCAAAAAATCTTGTGTGGTTCCTCCATGGTAACATAGCTGCCCGAGGTCGCAAAGTTAGCAAGTACAAGAAATTTGAAAATTGTACGTAATTGCACAGTAGTGCTTATGGTCGATGCCGTTTCTCGGCTTCAGAGCGACTTTCTTGACTGTATGTTGAGTTAAGCAGTTGGCGCGACTTCAGTTCTAGCCTATAAAGTCAAATCTTGTGTGGTTCCTCCATGGTAACATAGCTGCCCGATCCCGCAAAGTTAGCAAGTACAAGAAATTTGAAAATTGTACGTAATTTCACGGTAGTGCTTATGGTCGATGCCGTTTCTCAGCTTCAGAGCTACTTTCTTGACTGCATGTTGAGTTAAGCAGTTGGCGCGACTTCAGTTCTAGCCTATAAAGTCAAATCTTGTGTGATTCCTCCATGGTAACATAGCTGCCCGAGGTCGCAAAGTTAGCAAGTACCAGAAATTTGAAAATTGTACGTAATTGCACAGTAGTGCTTATGGTCGATGCCGTTTCTCAGCTTCAGAGCTACTTTCTTGACTGTATTTTGAGTTAAGCAGTTGGCGCGACTTCAGTTCTAGCCTATAAAGTCAAATGTTGTGTTGTTCCTCCATGGTAACATAGCTGCCCGAGCCCGCAAAGTTAGCAAGTACAAGAAATTTGAAAATTGTACGTAATTGCACAGTAGTGCTTATGGTCGATGCCGTTTCTCGGCTTCAGAGCTACTTTCTTGACTGTATGTTGAGTTAAGCAGTTGGCGCGACTTCAGTTCTAGCCTATAAAGTCAAAAAATCTTGTGTGGTTCCTCCATGGTAACATAGCTGCCCGAGGTCGCAAAGTTAGCAAGTACAAGAAATTTGAAAATTGTACGTAATTGCACAGTAGTGCTTATGGTCGATGCCGTTTCTCGGCTTCAGAGCGACTTTCTTGACTGTATGTTGAGTTAAGCAGTTGGCGCGACTTCAGTTCTAGCCTATAAAGTCAAATCTTGTGTGGTTCCTCCATGGTAATATAGCTGCCCGATCCCGCAAAGTTAGCAAGTACAAGAAATTTGAAAATTGTACGTAATTTCACGGTAGTGCTTATGGTCGATGCCGTTTCTCGGCTTCAGAGCTACTTTCTTGACTGCATGTTGAGTTAAGCAGTTGGCGCGACTTCAGTTCTAGCCTATAAAGTCAAATCTTGTGTGATTCCTCCATGGTAACATAGCTGCCCGAGGTCGCAAAGTTAGCAAGTAACAGAAATTTGAAAATTGTACGTAATTGCACAGTAGTGCTTATGGTCGAACCCGTTTCTCGGCTTCAGAGCTACTTTCTTGAATGTATGTTGAGTTAAGCAGTTGGCGCGACTTCAGTTCTAGCCTATAAAGTCAAATCTTGTGTGGTACCTCCATGGTAACATAGCTGCCCGAGCCCGCAAAGTTAGCAAGTACAAGAAATTTGAAAATTGTCCGTAATTGCACAGTAGTGCTTATGGTCGATGCCGTTTCTCAGCTTCAGAGCTACTTTCTTGACTGTATTTTGAGTTAAGCAGTTGGCGCGACTTCAGTTCTAGCCTATAAAGTCAAATGTTGTGTTGTTCCTCCATGGTAACATAGCTGCCCGAGCCCGCAAAGTTAGCAAGTACAAGAAATTTGAAAATTGTACGTAATTTCACGGTAGTGCTTATGGTCGATGCCGTTTCTCGGCTTCAGAGCTACTTTCTTGACTGTATGTTGAGTTAAGCAGTTGGCGCGACTTCAGTTCTAGCCTATAAAGTCAAATCTTGTGTGGTTCCTCCATGGTAACATAGCTGCCCGAGGTCGCAAAGTTAGCAAGTACACGAAATTTGAAAATTGTACGTAATTGCACAGTAGTGCTTATGGTCGATGCCGCTTCTCGGCTTCAGAGCTACTTTCTTGACTGTATTTTGAGTTAAGCAGTTGGCGCGACTTCAGTTCTAGCCTATAAAGTCAAATGTTGTGTTGTTTCTGCATGGTAACATAGCTGCCCGAGCCCGCAAAATTAGCAAGTACAAGAAATTTGAAAATTGTACGTAATTTCACGGTAGTGCTTATGGTCGATGCCGTTTCTCGGCTTCAGAGCTACTTTCTTGACTGTATGTTGAGTTAAGCAGTTGGCGCGACTTCAGTTCTAGCCTATAAAGTCAAATCTTGTGTGGTTCCTCCATGGTAACATAGCTGCCCGAGGTCGCAAAGTTAGCAAGTACAAGAAATTTGAAAATTGTACGTAATTTCAGGGTAGTGCTTATGGTCGATGCCGTTTCTCGGCTTCAGAGCTACTTTCTTGACTGTATGTAGAGTTAAGCAGTTGGCGCGACTTCAGTTCTAGCCTATAAAGTCAAATGTTGTGTTGTTTCTCCATGGTAACATAGCTGCCCGAGCCCGCAAAATTAGCAAGTACAAGAAATTTGAAAATTGTACGTAATTGCACAGTAGTGCTTATGGTCGATGCCGTTTCTCGGCTTCAGAGCTACTTTCTTGACTGTATGTTGAGTTAAGCAGTTGGCGCGACTTCAGTTCTAGCCTATAAAGTCAAATGTTGTGTTGTTCCTCCATGGTAACATAGCTGCCCGAGCCCGCAAAGTTAGCAAGTACAAGAAATTTGAAAATTGTACGTAATTTCACGGTAGTGCTTATGGTCGATGCCGTTTCTCGGCTTCAGAGCTACTTTCTTGACTGTATGTTGAGTTAAGCAGTTGGCGCGACTTCAGTTCTAGCCTATAAAGTCAAATCTTGTGTGGTTCCTCCATGGTAACATAGCTGCCCGGGGTCGCAAAGTTAGAAAGTACAAGAAATTTGAAAATTGTACGTAATTGCACAGTAGTGCTTATGGTCGAACCCGTTTCTCAGCTTCAGAGCTACTTTCTTGACTGTATTTTGAGTTAAGCAGTTGGCGCGACTTCAGTTCTAGCCTATAAAGTCAAATGTTGTGTGGTTCCTCCATGGTAACATAGCTGCCCGAGCCCGCAAAGTTAGCAAGTACAAGAAATTTGAAAATTGTACGTAATTTCACGGTAGTGCTTATGGTCGATGCCGTTTCTCGGCTTCAGAGCTACTTTCTTGACTGTATGTTGAGTTAAGCAGTTGGCGCGACTTCAGTTCTAGTCTATAAAGTCAAATCTTGTGTGATTCCTCCATGGTAACATACCTGCCCGAGCCCGCAAAGTTAGCAAGTACAAGAAATTTGAAAATTGTACGTAATTGCACAGTAGTGCTTATGGTCGATGCCGTTTCTCGGCTTCAGAGCTACTTTCTTGACTGTATGTTGAGTTAAGCAGTTGGCGCGACTTCAGTTCTAGCCTATAAAGTCAAATCTTGTGTGATTCCTCCATGGTAACATAGCTGCCCGAGGTCGCAAAGTTAGCAAGTACAAGAAATTTGAAAATTGTACGTAATTTAACGGTAGTGCTTATGGTCGATGCCGTTTCTCGGCTTCAGAGCTACTTTCTTGACTGTATGTTGAGTTAAGCAGTTGGCGCGACTTCAGTTCTAGCCTATAAAGTCAAAAAATCTTGTGTGGTTCCTCCATGGTAACATAGCTGCCCGAGGTCGCAAAGTTAGCAAGTACAAGAAATTTGAAAATTGTACGTAATTGCACAGTAGTGCTTATGGTCGATGCCGTTTCTCGGCTTCAGAGCGACTTTCTTGACTGTATGTTGAGTTAAGCAGTTGGCGCGACTTCAGTTCTAGCCTATAAAGTCAAATCTTGTGTGGTTCCTCCATGGTAACATAGCTGCCCGAGCCCGCAAAGTTAGCAAGTACAAGAAATTTGAAAATTGTACGTAATTTCACGGTAGTGCTTATGGTCGATGCCGTTTCTCGGCTTCAGAGCTACTTTCTTGACTGCATGTTGAGTTAAGCAGTTGGCGCGACTTCAGTTCTAGCCTATAAAGTCAAATCTTGTGTGATTCCTCCATGGTAACATAGCTGCCCGAGGTCGCAAAGTTAGCAAGTACCAGAAATTTGAAAATTGTACGTAATTGCACAGTAGTGCTTATGGTCGAACCCGTTTCTCGGCTTCAGAGCTACTTTCTTGAATGTATGTTGAGTTAAGCAGTTGGCGCGACTTCAGTTCTAGCTTATAAAGTCAAATCTTGTGTGGTACCTCCATGGTAACATAGCTGCCCGAGCCCGCAAAGTTAGCAAGTACGAGAAATTTGAAAATTGTCCGTAATTGCACAGTAGTGCTTATGGTCGATGCCGTTTCTCAGCTTCAGAGCTACTTTCTTGACTGTATTTTGAGTTAAGCAGTTGGCGCGACTTCAGTTCTAGCCTATAAAGTCAAATCTTGTGTGGTTCCTCCATGGTAACATAGCTGCCCGAGGTCGCAAAGTTAGCAAGTACAAGAAATTTGAAAATTGTACGTAATTTCAGGGTAGTGCTTATGGTCGATGCCGTTTCTCGGCTTCAGAGCTACTTTCTTGACTGTATGTAGAGTTAAGCAGTTGGCGCGACTTCAGTTCTAGCCTATAAAGTCAAATGTTGTGTTGTTTCTCCATGGTAACATAGCTGCCCGAGCCCGCAAAATTAGCAAGTACAAGAAATTTGAAAATTGTACGTAATTGCACAGTAGTGCTTATGGTCGATGCCGTTTTTCGGCTTCAGAGCTACTTTCTTGACTGTATGTTGAGTTAAGCAGTTGGCGCGACTTCTGTTCTAGCCTATAAAGTCAAATGTTGTGTTGTTCCTCCATGGTAACATAGCTGCCCAAGCCCGCAAAGTTAGCAAGTACAAGAAATTTGAAAATTGTACGTATTTGCACAGTAGTGCTTATGGTCGATGCCGTTTCTCGGCTTCAGAGCTACTTTCTTGACTATATGTTGAGTTAAGCAGTTGGCGCGACTTCAGTTCTAGCCTATAAAGTCAAATGTTGTGTTGTTCCTCCATGGTAACATAGCTGCCCGGGGTCGAAAAGTTAGCAAGTACAAGAAATTTGAAAATTGTACGTAATTGCACAGTAGTGCTTATGGTCGATGCCGTTTCTCGGCTTCAGAGCTACTTTCTTGACTGTATGTTGAGTTAAGCAGTTGGCGCGACTTCAGTTCTAGCCTATAAAGTCAAATGTTGTGTGGTTCCTCCATGGTAACATAGCTGCCCGAGGTCGCAAAGTTAGCAAGTACAAGAAATTTGAAAATTGTACGTAATTGCACAGTAGTGCTTATGGTCGATGCCGTTTCTCGGCTTCAGAGCTACTTTCTTGACTGTATTTTGAGTTAAGCAGTTGGCGCGACTTCAGTTCCAGCCTATAAAGTCAAATGTTGTGTTGTTTCTCCATGGTAACATAGCTGCCCGAGCCCGCAAAATTAGCAAGTACAAGAAATTTGAAAATTGTACGTAATTTCACGGTAGTGCTTATGGTCGATGCCGTTTCTCGGCTTCAGAGCTACTTTCTTGACTGTATGTTGAGTTAAGCAGTTGGCGCGACTTCAGTTCTAGCCTATAAAGTCAAACCTTGTGTGCTTCCTCCATGGTAACATAGCTGCCCGAGGTCGCGAAGTTAGCAAGTACAAGAAATTTGAAAATTGTACGTAATTTCGGGGTAGTGCTTATGGTCGATGCCGTTTCTCGGCTTCAGAGCTACTTTCTTGACTGTATGTAGAGTTAAGCAGTTGGCGCGACTTCAGGTCTAGCTTAAAAAGTCAAATCTTGTATGATTCCTCCATGGTAACATAGCTGCCCGAGGTCGCAAAGTTAGCAAGTACAAGAAATTTGAAAATTGTACGTAATTTCACGGTAGTGCTTATGGTCGATGCCGTTTCTCGGCTTCAGAGCTACTTTCTTGACTGTGTGTTGAGTTAAGCAGTTGGCGCGACTTCAGTTCTAGCCTATAAAGTCAAACCTTGTGTGCTTCCTCCATGGTAACATAGCTGCCCGAGGTCGCGAAGTTAGCAAGTACAAGAAATTTGAAAATTGTACGTAATTTCAGGGTAGTGCTTATGGTCGATGTCGTTTCTCGGCTTCAGAGCTACTTTCTTGACTGTATGTAGAGTTAAGCAGTTGGCGCGACTTCAGGTCTAGCTTAAAAAGTCAAATCTTGTATGATTCCTCCATGGTAACATAGCTGCCCGAGGTCGCAAAGTTAGCAAGTACAAGAAATTTGAAAATTGTACGTAATTTCACGGTAGTGCTTATGGTCGATGCCGTTTCTCGGCTTCAGAGCTACTTTCTTGACTGTATGTTGAGTTAAGCAGTTGGCGCGACTTCAGTTCTAGCCTATAAAGTCAAATCTTGTGTGGTTCCTCCATGGTAACAAAGCTGCCCGAGCCCGCAAAGTTAGCAAGTACAAGAAATTTGAAAATTGTACGTAATTTCACGGTAGTGCTTATGGTCGATGCCGTTTCTCGGCTTCAGAGCTACTTTCTTGACTGTATGTTGAGTTAAGCAGTTGGCGCGACTTCAGTTCTAGCCTATAAAGTCAAATCTTGTGTGATTCCTCCATGGTAACATAGCTGCCCGAGGTCGCAAAGTTAGCAAGTACAAGAAATTTGAAAATTGTACGTAATTTCACGGTAGTGCTTATGGTCGATGCCGTTTCTCGGCTTCAGAGCTACTTCGTTGACTGTATTTTGAGTTAAGCAGTTGGCGCGACTTCAGTTCTAGCCTTGAAAGTCAAATCTTGTGTGATTCCTCCATGGTAACATAACTGCCCGAGGTCGCAAAGTTAGCAAGTACAAGAAATTTGAAAATTGTACGTAATTGCACAGTAGTGCTTATGGTCGATGCCGTTTCTCGGCTTCAGAGCTACTTTCTTGACTGTATGTTGAGTTAAGCAGTTGGCGCGACTTCAGTTCTAGCCTATAAAGTCAAATCTTGTGTGGTTCCTCCATGGTAACATAGCTGCCCGACCCCGCAAAGTTAGCAAGTACAAGAAATTTGAAAATTGTACGTAATTGCACAGTAGTGCTTATGGTCGAACCCGTTTCTCAGCTTCAGAGCTACTTTCTTGACTGTATGTTGATTTAAGCAGTTGGCGCGACTTCAGTTCTAGCCTATAAAGTCAAATGTTGTGTTGTTCCTCCATGGTAACATAGCTGCCCGAGCCCGCAAAGTTAGCAAGTACAAGAAATTTGAAAATTGTACGTAATTTCACGGTAGTGCTTATGGTCGATGCCGTTTCTCGGCTTCAGAGCTACTTTCTTGACTGTATGTTGAGTTAAGCAGTTGGCGCGACTTCAGTTCTAGCCTATAAAGTCCAATCTTGTGTGGTTCCTCCATGGTAACATAGCTGCCCGAGCCCGCAAAGTTAGCAAGTACAAGAAATTTGAAAATTGTACGTAATTGCACAGTAGTGCTTATGGTCGAACCCGTTTCTCAGCTTCAGAGCTACTTTCTTGACTGTATTTTGAGTTAAGCAGTTGGCGCGACTTCAGTTCTAGCCTATAAAGTCAAATGTTGTGTTGTTCCTCCATGGTAACATAGCTGCCCGAGCCCGCAAAGTTAGCAAGTACAAGAAATTTGAAAATTGTACGTAATTTCACGGTAGTGCTTATGGTCGATGCCGTTTCTCGGCTTCAGAGCTACTTTCTTGACTGTATGTTGAGTTAAGCAGTTGGCGCGACTTCAGTTCTAGCCTATAAAGTCAAATCTGGTGTGATTCCTCCATGGTAACATAGCTGCCCGAGCCCGCAAAGTTAGCAAGTACAAGAAATTTGAAAATTGTACGTAATTTCACGGTAGTGCTTATGGTCGATGCCGTTTCTCGGCTTCAGAGCTACTTTCTTGACTGTATGTTGAGTTAGGCAGTTGGCGCGACTTCAGTTCTAGCCTATAAAGTCAAATATTGTGTGATTCCTCCATGGTAACATAGCTGCCCGAGGTCGCAAAGTTAGCAAGTACAAGAAATTTGAAAATTGTACGTAATTGCACAGTAGTGCTTATGGTCGATACCGTTTCTCGGCTTCAGAGCTACTTTCTTGACTGTATGTTGAGTTAAGCAGTTGGCGCGACTTCAGTTCTAGCCTATAAAGTCAAATGTTGTGTTGTTCCTCCATGGTAACATAGCTGCCCGAGCCCGCAAAGTTAGCAAGTACAAGAAATTTGAAAATTGTACGTATTTGCACAGTAGTGCTTATGGTCGATGCCGTTTCTCGGCTTCAGAGCTACTTTCTTGACTGTATGTTGAGTTAAGCAGTTGGCGCGACTTCAGTTCTAGCCTATAAAGTCAAATGTTGTGTTGTTCCTCCATGGTAACATAGCTGCCCGGGGTCGCAAAGTTAGCAAGTACAAGAAATTTGAAAATTGTACGTATTTGCACAGTAGTGCTTATGGTCGATGCCGTTTCTCGGCTTCAGAGCTACTTTCTTGACTGTATTTTGAGTTAAGCAGTTGGCGCGACTTCAGTTCTAGCCTATAAAGTCAAATGTTGTGTTGTTCCTCCATGGTAACATAGCTGCCCGAGCCCGCAAAGTTAGCAAGTACAAGAAATTTGAAAATTGTACGTATTTGCACAGTAGTGCTTATGGTCGATGCCGTTTCTCGGCTTCAGAGCTACTTTCTTGACTGTATGTTGAGTTAAGCAGTTGGCGCGACTTCAGTTCTAGCCTATAAAGTCAAATGTTGTGTTGTTCCTCCATGGTAACATAGCTGCCCGAGGTCGCAAAGTTAGCAAGTACAAGAAATTTGAAAATTGTACGTAATTGTCCAGTAGTGCTTATGGTCGATGCCGTTTCTCGGCTTCAGAGCTACTTTCTTGACTGTATGTTGAGTTAAGCAGTTGGCGCGACTTCAGTTCTAGCCTATAAAGTCAAATCTTGTGTGGTTCCTCCATGGTAACATAGCTGCCCGAGCCCGCAAAGTTAGCAAGTACAAGAAATTTGAAAATTGTACGTAATTGCACAGTAGTGCTTATGGTCGAACCCGTTTCTCAGCTTCAGAGCTACTTTCTTGACTGTATGTTGAGTTAAGCAGTTGGCGCGACTTCAGTTCTAGCCTATAAAGTCAAATGTTGTGTTGTTCCTCCATGGTAACATAGCTGCCCGAGCCCGCAAAGTTAGCAAGTACAAGAAATTTGAAAATTGTACGTAATTTCACGGTAGTGCTTATGGTCGATGCCGTTTCTCGGCTTCAGAGCTACTTTCTTGACTGTATGTTGAGTTAAGCAGTTGGCGCGACTTCAGTTCTAGCCTATAAAGTCAAATCTTGTGTGGTTCCTCCATGGTAACATAGCTGCCCGAGCCCGCAAAGTTAGCAAGTACAAGAAATTTGAAAATTGTACGTAATTGCACAGTAGTGCTTATGGTCGAACCGGTTTCTCAGCTTCAGAGCTACTTTCTTGACTGTATTTTGAATTAAGCAGTTGGCGCGACTTCAGTTCTAGCCTATAAAGTCAAATGTTGTGTTGTTCCTCCATGGTAACATAGCTGCCCGAGCCCGCAAAGTTAGCAAGTACAAGAAATTTGAAAATTGCCGTTTCTCGGCTTCAGAGCTACTTTCTTGACTGTATGTTGAGTTAAGCAGTTGGCGCGACTTCAGTTCTAGCCTATAAAGTCAAATCTTGTGTGATTCCTCCATGGTAACATAGCTGCCCGAGGTCGCAAAGTTAGCAAGTACAAGAAATTTGAAAATTGTACGTAATTGCACAGTAGTGCTTATGGTCGATGCCGTTTCTCGGCTTCAGAGCTACTTTCTTGACTGTATGTTGAGTTAAGCAGTTGGCGCGACTTCAGTTCTAGCCTATAAAGTCAAATCTTGTGTGGTTCCTCCATGGTAACATAGCTGCCCGAGCCCGCAAAGTTAGCAAGTACAAGAAATTTGAAAATTGTACGTATTTGCACAGTAGTGCTTATGGTCGATGCCGTTTCTTGGCTTCAGAGCTACTTTCTTGACTGTATTTTGAGTTAAGCTGTTGGCGCGACTTCAGTTCTAGCCTTAAAAGTCAAATCTTGTGTGATTCCTCCATGGTAACATAGCTGCCCGGGGTCGCAAAATTAGCAAGTACAAGAAATTTGAAAATTGTACGTAATTGCACAGTAGTGCTTATGGTCGAACCCCTTTCTCAGCTTCAGAGCTACTTTCTTGACTGTATTTTGAGTTAAGCAGTTGGCGCGACTTCAGTTCTAGCCTATAAAGTCAAATGTTGTGTTGTTCCTCCATGGTAACATAGCTGCCCGAGCCCGCAAAGTTAGCAAGTACAAGAAATTTGAAAATTGTACGTAATTTCACGGTAGTGCTTATGGTCGATGCCGTTTCTCGGCTTCAGAGCTACTTTCTTGACTGTATGTTGAGTTAAGCAGTTGGCGCGACTTCAGTTCTAGCCTATAAAGTCAAATCTTGTGTGATTCCTCCATGGTAACATAGCTGCCCGAGGTCGCAAAGTTAGCAAGTACAAGAAATTTGAAAATTGTACGTAATTGCACAGTAGTGCTTATGGTCGATGCCGTTTCTCGGCTTCAGAGCTACTTTCTTGACTGTATGTTGAGTTAAGCAGTTGGCGCGACTTCAGTTCTAGCCTATAAAGTCAAATCTTGTGTGGTTCCTCCATGGTAACATAGCTGCCCGAGCCCGCAAAGTTAGCAAGTACAAGAAATTTGAAAAATGTACGTAATTTCACGGTAGTGCTTATGGTCGATGCCGTTTCTCGGCTTCAGAGCTACTTTCTTGACTGTATGTTGAGTTAGGCAGTTGGCGCGACTTCAGTTCTAGCCTATAAAGTCAAATCTTGTGTGATTCCTCCATGGTAACATAGCTGCCCGAGCCCGCAAAGTTAGCAAGTACAAGAAATTTGAAAATTGTACGTAATTTCACGGTAGTGCTTATGGTCGATGCCGTTTCTCGGCTTCAGAGCTACTTTCTTGACTGTATGTTGAGTTAAGCAGTTGGCGCGACTTCAGTTCTAGCCTATAAAGTCAAATCTTGTGTGGTTCCTCCATGGTAACATAGCTGCCCGAGCCCGCAAAGTTAGCAAGTACAAGAAATTTGAAAATTGTACGTAATTTCACGGTAGTGCTTAAGGTCGAACCCCTTTCTCAGCTTCAGAGCTACTTTCTTGACTGTATTTTGAGTTAAGCAGTTGGCGCGACTTCAGTTCTAGCCTATAAAGTCAAATCTTGTGTGGTTCCTCCATGGTAACATAGCTGCCCGAGCCCGCAAAGTTAGCAAGTACAAGAAATTTGAAAATGGTACGTAATTTCACGGTAGTGCTTATGGTCGATGCCGTTTCTCGGCTTCAGAGCTACTTTCTTGACTGTATGTTGAGTTAAGCAGTTGGCGCGACTTCAGTTCTAGCCTATAAAGTCAAATCTTGTGTGGTTCCTCCATGGTAACATAGCTGCCCGAGCCCGCAAAGTTAGCAAGTACAAGAAATTTGAAAATTGTACGTAATTGCACAGTAGTGCTTATGGTCGAACCCGTTTCTCAGCTTCACAGCTACTTTCTTGACTGTATTTTGAGTTAAGCAGTTGGCGCGACTTCAGTTCTAGCCTATAAAGTCAAATGTTGTGTTGTTCCTCCATGGTAACATAGCTGCCCGAGCCCGCAAAGTTAGCAAGTACAAGAAATTTGAAAATTGTACGTAATTTCACGGTAGTGCTTATGGTCGATGCCGTTTCTCGGCTTCAGAGCTACTTTCTTGACTGTATGTTGAGTTAAGCAGTTGGCGCGACTTCAGTTCTAGCCTATAAAGTCAAATCTTGTGTGATTCCTCCATGGTAACATAGCTGCCCGAGCCCGCGAAGTTAGCAAGTACAAGAAATTTGAAAATTGTACGTAATTGCACAGTAGTGCTTATGGTCGATGCCGTTTCTCGGCTTCTGAGCTACTTTCTTGACTGTGTGTTGAGTTGAGCAGTTGGCGCGACTTCAGTTCTAGCCTATAAAGTCAAATCTTGTGTGATTCCTCCATGGTAACATAGCTGCCCGAGGTCGCAAAGTTAGCAAGTACAAGAAATTTGAAAATTGTACGTAATTGCACAGTAGTGCTTATGGTCGATGCCGTTTCTCGGCTTCAGAGCTACTTTCTTGACTGTATTTTGAGTTAAGCAGTTGGCGCGACTTCAGTTCTAGCCTATAAAGTCAAATGTCGTGTTGTTCCTCCATGGTAACATAGCTGCCCGAGGTCGCAAAGTTAGCAAGTACAAGAAATTTGAAAATTGTACGTAATTGCACAGAAGTGCTTATGGTCGATGCCGTTTCTCGGCTTCAGAGCTACTTTCTTGACTGTATGTTGAGGTAAGCAGTTGGCGCGACTTCAGTTCTAGCGTATAAAGTCAAATCTTGTGTGGTTCCTCCATGGTAACATAGCTGCCCGAGCCCGCAAAGTTAGCAAGTACAAGAAATTTGAAAATTGTACGTAATTTCACGGTAGTGCTTATGGTCGATGCCGTTTCTCGGCTTCAGAGCTACTTTCTTGACTGTATGTTGAGTTAAGCAGTTGGCGCGACTTCAGTTCTAGCCTATAAAGTCAAATCTTGTGTGGTTCCTCCATGGTAACATAGCTGCCCGAGGTCGCAAAGTTAGCAAGTACAAGAAATTTGAAAATTGTACGTAATTGCACAGTAGTGCTTATGGTCGATGCCGTTTCTCGGCTTCAGAGCTACTTTCTTGACTGTATTTTGAGTTAAGCAGTTGGCGCGACTTCAGTTCTAGCCTATAAAGTCAAATGTTGTGTTGTTCCTCCATGGTAACATAGCTGCCCGAGGTCGCAAAGTTTGCAAGTACAAGAAATTTGAAAATTGTACGTAATTGCACAGTAGTGCTTATGGTCGATGCCGTTTCTCGGCTTCAGAGCTACTTTCTTGACTGTATGTTGAGGTAAGCAGTTGGCGCGACTTCAGTTCTAGCGTATAAAGTCAAATCTTGTGTGGTTCCTCCATGGTAACATAGCTGCCCGAGCCCGCAAAGTTAGCAAGTACAAGAAATTTGAAAATTGTACGTAATTTCACGGTAGTGCTTATGGTCGATGCCGTTTCTCGGCTTCAGAGCTACTTTCTTGACTGTATGTTGAGTTAAGCAGTTGGCGCGACTTCAGTTCTAGCCTATAAAGTCAAATCTTGTGTGGTTCCTCCATGGTAACATAGCTGCCCGAGCCCGCAAAGTTAGCAAGTACAAGAAATTTGAAAATTGTACGTAATTTCACATTAGTGCTTATGGTCGAACCCATTTCTCGGCCTCAGAGCTACTTTCTTGACTGTATTTTGAGTTAAGCAGTTGGCGCGACTTCAGTTCTAGCCTATAAAGTCAAATCTTGTGTGGTTCCTCCATGGTAACATAGCTGCCCGAGCCCGCAAAGTTAGCAAGTACAAGAAATTTGAAAATTGTACGTAATTTCACGGTAGTGCTTAAGGTCGAACCCCTTTCTCAGCTTCAGAGCTACTTTCTTGACTGTATTTTGAGTTAAGCAGTTGGCGCGACTTCAGTTCTAGCCTATCAAGTCAAATGTTGTGTTGTTCCTCCATGGTAACATAGCTGCCCGAGGTCGCAAAGTTTGCAAGTACAAGAAATTTGAAAATTGTACGTAATTGCACAGTAGTGCTTATGGTCGATGCCGTTTCTCGGCTTCAGAGCTACTTTCTTGACTGTATTTTGAGTTAAGCAGTTGGCGCGACTTCAGTTCTAGCCTATAAAGTCAAATGTCGTGTTGTTCCTCCATGGTAACATAGCTGCCCGAGGTCGCAAAGTTAGCAAGTACAAGAAATTTGAAAATTGTACGTAATTGCACAGAAGTGCTTATGGTCGATGCCGTTTCTCGGCTTCAGAGCTACTTTCTTGACTGTATGTTGAGGTAAGCAGTTGGCGCGACTTCAGTTCTAGCGTATAAAGTCAAATCTTGTGTGGTTCCTCCATGGTAACATAGCTGCCCGAGCCCGCAAAGTTAGCAAGTACAAGAAATTTGAAAATTGTACGTAATTTCACGGTAGTGCTTATGGTCGATGCCGTTTCTCGGCTTCAGAGCTACTTTCTTGACTGTATGTTGAGTTAAGCAGTTGGCGCGACTTCAGTTCTAGCCTATAAAGTCAAATCTTGTGTGGTTCCTCCATGGTAACATAGCTGCCCGAGGTCGCAAAGTTAGCAAGTACAAGAAATTTGAAAATTGTACGTAATTGCACAGTAGTGCTTATGGTCGATGCCGTTTCTCGGCTTCAGAGCTACTTTCTTGACTGTATTTTGAGTTAAGCAGTTGGCGCGACTTCAGTTCTAGCCTATAAAGTCAAATGTTGTGTTGTTCCTCCATGGTAACATAGCTGCCCGAGGTCGCAAAGTTTGCAAGTACAAGAAATTTGAAAATTGTACGTAATTGCACAGTAGTGCTTATGGTCGATGCCGTTTCTCGGCTTCAGAGCTACTTTCTTGACTGTATGTTGAGGTAAGCAGTTGGCGCGACTTCAGTTCTAGCGTATAAAGTCAAATCTTGTGTGGTTCCTCCATGGTAACATAGCTGCCCGAGCCCGCAAAGTTAGCAAGTACAAGAAATTTGAAAATTGTACGTAATTTCACGGTAGTGCTTATGGTCGATGCCGTTTCTCGGCTTCAGAGCTACTTTCTTGACTGTATGTTGAGTTAAGCAGTTGGCGCGACTTCAGTTCTAGCCTATAAAGTCAAATCTTGTGTGGTTCCTCCATGGTAACATAGCTGCCCGAGCCCGCAAAGTTAGCAAGTACAAGAAATTTGAAAATTGTACGTAATTTCACATTAGTGCTTATGGTCGAACCCATTTCTCGGCCTCAGAGCTACTTTCTTGACTGTATTTTGAGTTAAGCAGTTGGCGCGACTTCAGTTCTAGCCTATAAAGTCAAATCTTGTGTGGTTCCTCCATGGTAACATAGCTGCCCGAGCCCGCAAAGTTAGCAAGTACAAGAAATTTGAAAATTGTACGTAATTTCACGGTAGTGCTTATGGTCGATGCCGTTTTTCGGCTTCAGAGCTACTTTCTTGACTGTATGTTGAGTTAAGCAGTTGGCGCGACTTCAGTTCTAGCCTATAAAGTCAAATCTTGTGTGGTTCCTCCATGGTAACATAGCTGCCCGAGCCCGCAAAGTTAGCAAGTACAAGAAATTTGAAAATTGTCCGTAATTGCACAGTAGTGCTTATGGTCGATGCCGTTTCTCAGCTTCAGAGCTACTTTCTTGACTGTATTTTGAGTTAAGCAGTTGGCGCGACTTCAGTTCCAGCCTTAAAAGTCAAATGTTGTGTTGTTCCTCCATGGTAACATAGCTGCCCGAGCCCGCAAAGTTAGCAAGTACAAGAAATTTGAAAATTGTACGTAATTTCACGGTAGTGCTTATGGTCGATGCCGTTTCTCGGCTTCAGAGCTACTTTCTTGACTGTATGTTGAGTTAAGGGGGGTCGGTGGTCTAGGAGTAGTAAATTAGGGGCGTTTTCGGGATTTTTTTTTTAGGTGATAATAAAGAACAACAATATTAAAACTTTGCACATATATTATACTGCATATTTTACATACAAATTAATTTTTTTAATCATAAAAAAAAATGTTAACTATTTTAAAAATGACGCTGAAAATGGCTCGCTGAAAAAAGTAGGTCCTGGTGGCGCAGGTGATTTCAAATCGTCTACTTATCTCAAAAATTAAAAACAAACAAATTATTCATCTGTACGACAGTCGCTATGGTCGGTAGCAAAAAAAAATAAAAAAAAAAAAATTTGAAGAAATGGCGTATTTTTGAAAATTAAAGTTATAATAACAGGCGATTTTCAGGTTGTTTTTTAACATAAAAAATCAGAAGTTATCAAAATTAAAATTGTTTCTCGGTAGGGGCTATAGCCAGTGGTGTACTGAATCACATGTTCAAATTTGAGATCAATCGGATGAATAGTTTTTTTTTTTTTACCTGCGCCGTGCAGAAAAAAGTGATTTCGAGAAAAACCAGTTTAAAGTTTCATTCATGGGGCCGGGCGACCGCGCGCTACCTGCGAAAACAGGCTCTAGAACCGAAAATGGTGTAAATATCCTTACAAAAATTTAACAGTATATTCCTAAAGGACTATACTTTCGAAATATTGAAAAAAAAAAAATCGATTTTTTGAAAATTCTAGACCACCGACTCCCCTTAAGCAGTTGGCGCGACTTCAGTTCTAGCCTATAAAGTCAAATCTTGTGTGGTTCCTCCATGGTAACATAGCTGCCCGAGGTCGCAAAGTTAGCAAGTACAAGAAATTTGAAAATTGTACGTAATTGCACAGTAGTGCTTATGGTCGATGCCGTTTCTCGGCTTCAGAGCTACTTTCTTGACTGTATTTTGAGTTAAGCAGTTGGCGCGACTTCAGTTCTAGCCTATAAAGTCAAATGTTGTGTTGTTCCTCCATGGTAACATAGCTGCCCGAGCCCGCAAAGTTAGCAAGTACAAGAAATTTGAAAATTGTACGTAATTTCACGGTAGTGCTTATGGTCGATGCCGTTTCTCGGCTTCAGAGCTACTTTCTTGACTGTATGTTGAGTTAAGCAGTTGGCGCGACTTCAGTTCTAGCCTATAAAGTCAAATCTTGTGTGGTTCCTCCATGGTAACATAGCTGCCCGAGCCCGCAAAGTTAGCAAGTACAAGAAATTTGAAAATTGTCCGTAATTGCACAGTAGTGCTTATGGTCGATGCCGTTTCTCAGCTTCAGAGCTACTTTCTTGACTGTATTTTGAGTTAAGCAGTTGGCGCGACTTCAGTTCTAGCCTATCAAGTCAAATGTTGTGTTGTTCCTCCATGGTAACATAGCTGCCCGAGCCCGCAAAGTTAGCAAGTACAAGAAATTTGAAAATTGTACGTAATTTCACGGTAGTGCTTATGGTCGATGCCGTTTCTCGGCTTCAGAGCTACTTTCTTGACTGTATGTTGAGTTAAGCAGTTGGCGCGACTTCAGTTCTAGCCTATAAAGTCAAATCTTGTGTGGTTCCTCCATGGTAACATAGCTGCCCGAGCCCGCAAAGTTAGCAAGTACAAGAAATTTGAAAATTGTCCGTAATTGCACAGTAGTGCTTATGGTCGATGCCGTTTCTCAGCTTCAGAGCTACTTTCTTGACTGTATTTTGAGTTAAGCAGTTGGCGCGACTTCAGTTCCAGCCTTAAAAGTCAAATGTTGTGTTGTTCCTCCATGGTAACATAGCTGCCCGAGCCCGCAAAGTTAGCAAGTACAAGAAATTTGAAAATTGTACGTAATTTCACGGTAGTGCTTATGGTCGATGCCGTTTCTCGGCTTCAGAGCTACTTTCTTGACTGTATGTTGAGTTAAGGGGGGTCGGTGGTCTAGGAGTAGTAAATTAGGGGCGTTTTCGGGATTTTTTTTTTAGGTGATAATAAAGAACAACAATATTAAAACTTTGCACATATATTATACTGCATATTTTACATACAAATTAATTTTTTTAATCATAAAAAAAAATGTTAACTATTTTAAAAATGACGCTGAAAATGGCTCGCTGAAAAAAGTAGGTCCTGGTGGCGCAGGTGATTTCAAATCGTCTACTTATCTCAAAAATTAAAAACAAACAAATTATTCATCTGTACGACAGTCGCTATGGTCGGTAGCAAAAAAAAAAAAAAAAAAAAAATTTGAAGAAATGGCGTATTTTTGAAAATTAAAGTTATAATAACAGGCGATTTTCAGGTTGTTTTTTAACATAAAAAATCAGAAGTTATCAAAATTAAAATTGTTTCTCGGTAGGGGCTATAGCCAGTGGTGTACTGAATCACATGTTCAAATTTGAGATCAATCGGATGAATAGTTTTTTTTTTTTTACCTGCGCCGTGCAGAAAAAAGTGATTTCGAGAAAAACCAGTTTAAAGTTTCATTCATGGGGCCGGGCGACCGCGCGCTACCTGCGAAAACAGGCTCTAGAACCGAAAATGGTGTAAATATCCTTACAAAAATTTAACAGTATATTCCTAAAGGACTATACTTTCGAAATATTGAAAAAAAAAAAATCGATTTTTTGAAAATTCTAGACCACCGACTCCCCTTAAGCAGTTGGCGCGACTTCAGTTCTAGCCTATAAAGTCAAATCTTGTGTGGTTCCTGCATGGTAACATAGCTGCCCGAGGTCGCAAAGTTAGCAAGTACAAGAAATTTGAAAATTGTCCGTAATTGCACAGTAGTGCTTATGGTCGATGCCGTTTCTCAGCTTCAGAGCTACTTTCTTGACTGTATTTTGAGTTAAGCAGTTGGCGCGACTTCAGTTCCAGCCTTAAAAGTCAAATGTTGTGTTGTTTCTCCATGGTAACATAGCTGCCCGAGCCCGCAAAATTAGCAAGTACAAGAAATTTGAAAATTGTACGTAATTTCACGGTAGTGCTTATGGTCGATGCCGTTTCTCGGCTTCAGAGCTACTTTCTTGACTGTATGTTGAGTTAAGCAGTTGGCGCGACTTCAGTTCTAGCCTATAAAGTCAAATCTTGTGTGGTTCCTCCATGGTAACATAGCTGCCCGAGGTCGCAAAGTTAGCAAGTACAAGAAATTTGAAAATTGTACGTAATTTCACGGTAGTGCTTATGGTCGATGCCGTTTCTCGGCTTCAGAGCTACTTTCTTGACTGTATTTTGAGTTAAGCAATTGGCGCGACTTCAGTTCTAGCCTATAAAGTCAAACCTTGTGTGCTTCCTCCATGGTAACATAGCTGCCCGAGGTCGCAAAGTTAGCAAGTACAAGAAATTTGAAAATTGTACGTAATTTCAGGGTAGTGCTTATGGTCGATGCCGTTTCTCGGCTTCAGAGCTACTTTCTTGACTGTATGTTGAGTTAAGCAGTTGGCGCGACTTCAGTTCTAGCCTATAAAGTCAAATCTTGTGTGGTTCCTCCATGGTAACAAAGCTGCCCGAGCCCGCAAAGTTAGCAAGTACAAGAAATTTGAAAATTGTACGTAATTTCACGGCAGTGCTTATGTTCGATGCCGTTTCTCGGCTTCAGAGCTACTTTCTTGACTGTATTTTGAGTTAAGCAGTTGGCGCGACTTCAGTTCTAGCCTATAAAGTCAAATCTTGTGTGGTTCCTCCATGGTAACATAGCTGCCCGAGCCCGCAAAGTTAGCAAGTACAAGAAATTTGAAAATTGTACGTAATTGCACAGTAGTGCTTATGGTCGAACCCGTTTCTCAGCTTCAGAGCTACTTTCTTGACTGTATGTTGAGTTAAGCAGTTGGCGCGACTTCAGTTCTAGCCTATAAAGTCAAATCTTGTGTGGTTCCTCCATGGTAACATAGCTGCCCGAGGTCGCAAAGTTAGCAAGTACAAGAAATTTGAAAATTGTACGTAATTTCACGGTAGTGCTTATGGTCGATGCCGTTTCTCGGCTTCAGAGCTACTTTCTTGACTGTATTTTGAGTTAAGCAATTGGCGCGACTTCAGTTCTAGCCTATAAAGTCAAACCTTGTGTGCTTCCTCCATGGTAACATAGCTGCCCGAGCCCGCAAAATTAGCAAGTACAAGAAATTTGAAAATTGTACGTAATTTCACGGTAGTGCTTATGGTCGATGCCGTTTCTCGGCTTCAGAGCTACTTTCTTGACTGTATGTTGAGTTAAGCAGTTGGCGCGACTTCAGTTCTAGCCTATAAAGTCAAATCTTGTGTGGTTCCTCCATGGTAACATAGCTGCCCGAGGTCGCAAAGTTAGCAAGTACAAGAAATTTGAAAATTGTACGTAATTTCACGGTAGTGCTTATGGTCGATGCCGTTTCTCGGCTTCAGAGCTACTTTCTTGACTGTATTTTGAGTTAAGCAATTGGCGCGACTTCAGTTCTAGCCTATAAAGTCAAACCTTGTGTGCTTCCTCCATGGTAACATAGCTGCCCGAGGTCGCAAAGTTAGCAAGTACAAGAAATTTGAAAATTGTACGTAATTTCAGGGTAGTGCTTATGGTCGATGCCGTTTCTCGGCTTCAGAGCTACTTTCTTGACTGTATGTAGAGTTAAGCAGTTGGCGCGACTTCAGGTCTAGCTTAAAAAGTCAAATCTTGTATGATTCCTCCATGGTAACATAGCTGCCCGAGGTCGCAAAGTTAGCAAGTACAAGAAATTTGAAAATTGTACGTAATTTCACGGTAGTGCTTATGGTCGATGCCGTTTCTCGGCTTCAGAGCTACTTTCTTGACTGTATGTTGAGTTAAGCAGTTGGCGCGACTTCAGTTCTAGCCTATAAAGTCAAATCTTGTGTGGTTCCTCCATGGTAACAAAGCTGCCCGAGCCCGCAAAGTTAGCAAGTACAAGAAATTTGAAAATTGTACGTAATTTCACGGCAGTGCTTATGTTCGATGCCGTTTCTCGGCTTCAGAGCTACTTTCTTGACTGTATGTTGAGTTAAGCAGTTGGCGCGACTTCAGTTCTAGCCTATAAAGTCAAATCTTGTGTGATTCCTCCATGGTAACATAGCTGCCCGAGGTCGCAAAATTAGCAAGTACAAGAAATTTGAAAATTGTACGTAATTTCACGGTAGTGCTTATGGTCGATGCCGTTTCTCGGCTTCAGAGCTACTTTCTTGACTGTATTTTGAGTTAAGCAGTTGGCGCGACTTCAGTTCTAGCCTTAAAAGTCAAATCTTGTGTGATTCCTCCATGGTAACATAGCTGCCCGAGGTCGCAAAGTTAGCAAGTACAAGAAATTTGAAAATTGTACGTAATTGCACAGTAGTGCTTATGGTCGATGCCGTTTCTCGGCTTCAGAGCTACTTTCTTGACTGTATGTTGAGTTAAGCAGTTGGCGCGACTTCAGTTCTAGCCTATAAAGTCAAATCTTGTGTGGTTCCTCCATGGTAACATAGCTGCCCGAGGTCGCAAAGTTAGCAAGTACAAGAAATTTGAAAATTGTACGTAATTTCACGGTAGTGCTTATGGTCGATGCCGTTTCTCGGCTTCAGAGCTACTTTCTTGACTGTATTTTGAGTTAAGCAATTGGCGCGACTTCAGTTCTAGCCTATAAAGTCAAACCTTGTGTGCTTCCTCCATGGTAACATAGCTGCCCGAGGTCGCAAAGTTAGCAAGTACAAGAAATTTGAAAATTGTACGTAATTTCAGGGTAGTGCTTATGGTCGATGCCGTTTCTCGGCTTCAGAGCTACTTTCTTGACTGTATGTTGAGTTAAGCAGTTGGCGCGACTTCAGTTCTAGCCTATAAAGTCAAATCTTGTGTGGTTCCTCCATGGTAACATAGCTGCCCGAGCCCGCAAAGTTAGCAAGTACAAGAAATTTGAAAATTGTACGTAATTGCACAGTAGTGCTTATGGTCGAACCCGTTTCTCAGCTTCACAGCTACTTTCTTGACTGTATTTTGAGTTAAGCAGTTGGCGCGACTTCAGTTCTAGCCTATAAAGTCAAATGTTGTGTTGTTCCTCCATGGTAACATAGCTGCCCGAGCCCGCAAAGTTAGCAAGTACAAGAAATTTGAAAATTGTACGTAATTTCACGGTAGTGCTTATGGTCGATGCCGTTTCTCGGCTTCAGAGCTACTTTCTTGACTGTATGTTGAGTTAAGCAGTTGGCGCGACTTCAGTTCTAGCCTATAAAGTCAAATCTTGTGTGATTCCTCCATGGTAACATAGCTGCCCGAGCCCGCGAAGTTAGCAAGTACAAGAAATTTGAAAATTGTACGTAATTGCACAGTAGTGCTTATGGTCGATGCCGTTTCTCGGCTTCTGAGCTACTTTCTTGACTGTGTGTTGAGTTGAGCAGTTGGCGCGACTTCAGTTCTAGCCTATAAAGTCAAATCTTGTGTGATTCCTCCATGGTAACATAGCTGCCCGAGGTCGCAAAGTTAGCAAGTACAAGAAATTTGAAAATTGTACGTAATTGCACAGTAGTGCTTATGGTCGATGCCGTTTCTCGGCTTCAGAGCTACTTTCTTGACTGTATTTTGAGTTAAGCAGTTGGCGCGACTTCAGTTCTAGCCTATAAAGTCAAATGTCGTGTTGTTCCTCCATGGTAACATAGCTGCCCGAGGTCGCAAAGTTAGCAAGTACAAGAAATTTGAAAATTGTACGTAATTGCACAGAAGTGCTTATGGTCGATGCCGTTTCTCGGCTTCAGAGCTACTTTCTTGACTGTATGTTGAGGTAAGCAGTTGGCGCGACTTCAGTTCTAGCGTATAAAGTCAAATCTTGTGTGGTTCCTCCATGGTAACATAGCTGCCCGAGCCCGCAAAGTTAGCAAGTACAAGAAATTTGAAAATTGTACGTAATTTCACGGTAGTGCTTATGGTCGATGCCGTTTCTCGGCTTCAGAGCTACTTTCTTGACTGTATGTTGAGTTAAGCAGTTGGCGCGACTTCAGTTCTAGCCTATAAAGTCAAATCTTGTGTGGTTCCTCCATGGTAACATAGCTGCCCGAGGTCGCAAAGTTAGCAAGTACAAGAAATTTGAAAATTGTACGTAATTGCACAGTAGTGCTTATGGTCGATGCCGTTTCTCGGCTTCAGAGCTACTTTCTTGACTGTATTTTGAGTTAAGCAGTTGGCGCGACTTCAGTTCTAGCCTATAAAGTCAAATGTTGTGTTGTTCCTCCATGGTAACATAGCTGCCCGAGGTCGCAAAGTTTGCAAGTACAAGAAATTTGAAAATTGTACGTAATTGCACAGTAGTGCTTATGGTCGATGCCGTTTCTCGGCTTCAGAGCTACTTTCTTGACTGTATGTTGAGGTAAGCAGTTGGCGCGACTTCAGTTCTAGCGTATAAAGTCAAATCTTGTGTGGTTCCTCCATGGTAACATAGCTGCCCGAGCCCGCAAAGTTAGCAAGTACAAGAAATTTGAAAATTGTACGTAATTTCACGGTAGTGCTTATGGTCGATGCCGTTTCTCGGCTTCAGAGCTACTTTCTTGACTGTATGTTGAGTTAAGCAGTTGGCGCGACTTCAGTTCTAGCCTATAAAGTCAAATCTTGTGTGGTTCCTCCATGGTAACATAGCTGCCCGAGCCCGCAAAGTTAGCAAGTACAAGAAATTTGAAAATTGTACGTAATTTCACATTAGTGCTTATGGTCGAACCCATTTCTCGGCCTCAGAGCTACTTTCTTGACTGTATTTTGAGTTAAGCAGTTGGCGCGACTTCAGTTCTAGCCTATAAAGTCAAATCTTGTGTGGTTCCTCCATGGTAACATAGCTGCCCGAGCCCGCAAAGTTAGCAAGTACAAGAAATTTGAAAATTGTACGTAATTTCACGGTAGTGCTTAAGGTCGAACCCCTTTCTCAGCTTCAGAGCTACTTTCTTGACTGTATTTTGAGTTAAGCAGTTGGCGCGACTTCAGTTCTAGCCTATCAAGTCAAATGTTGTGTTGTTCCTCCATGGTAACATAGCTGCCCGAGCCCGCAAAGTTAGCAAGTACAAGAAATTTGAAAATTGTACGTAATTTCACGGTAGTGCTTATGGTCGATGCCGTTTCTCGGCTTCAGAGCTACTTTCTTGACTGTATGTTGAGTTAAGCAGTTGGCGCGACTTCAGTTCTAGCCTATAAAGTCAAATCTTGTGTGGTTCCTCCATGGTAACATAGCTGCCCGAGCCCGCAAAGTTAGCAAGTACAAGAAATTTGAAAATTGTCCGTAATTGCACAGTAGTGCTTATGGTCGATGCCGTTTCTCAGCTTCAGAGCTACTTTCTTGACTGTATTTTGAGTTAAGCAGTTGGCGCGACTTCAGTTCCAGCCTTAAAAGTCAAATGTTGTGTTGTTCCTCCATGGTAACATAGCTGCCCGAGCCCGCAAAGTTAGCAAGTACAAGAAATTTGAAAATTGTACGTAATTTCACGGTAGTGCTTATGGTCGATGCCGTTTCTCGGCTTCAGAGCTACTTTCTTGACTGTATGTTGAGTTAAGGGGGGTCGGTGGTCTAGGAGTAGTAAATTAGGGGCGTTTTCGGGATTTTTTTTTTAGGTGATAATAAAGAACAACAATATTAAAACTTTGCACATATATTATACTGCATATTTTACATACAAATTAATTTTTTTAATCATAAAAAAAAATGTTAACTATTTTAAAAATGACGCTGAAAATGGCTCGCTGAAAAAAGTAGGTCCTGGTGGCGCAGGTGATTTCAAATCGTCTACTTATCTCAAAAATTAAAAACAAACAAATTATTCATCTGTACGACAGTCGCTATGGTCGGTAGCAAAAAAAAATAAAAAAAAAAAAATTTGAAGAAATGGCGTATTTTTGAAAATTAAAGTTATAATAACAGGCGATTTTCAGGTTGTTTTTTAACATAAAAAATCAGAAGTTATCAAAATTAAAATTGTTTCTCGGTAGGGGCTATAGCCAGTGGTGTACTGAATCACATGTTCAAATTTGAGATCAATCGGATGAATAGTTTTTTTTTTTTTACCTGCGCCGTGCAGAAAAAAGTGATTTCGAGAAAAAACAGTTTAAAGTTTCATTCATGGGGCCGGGCGACCGCGCGCTACCTGCGAAAACAGGCTCTAGAACCGAAAATGGTGTAAATATCCTTACAAAAATTTAACAGTATATTCCTAAAGGACTATACTTTCGAAATATTGAAAAAAAAAAAATCGATTTTTTGAAAATTCTAGACCACCGACTCCCCTTAAGCAGTTGGCGCGACTTCAGTTCTAGCCTATAAAGTCAAATCTTGTGTGGTTCCTCCATGGTAACATAGCTGCCCGAGGTCGCAAAGTTAGCAAGTACAAGAAATTTGAAAATTGTACGTAATTGCACAGTAGTGCTTATGGTCGATGCCGTTTCTCGGCTTCAGAGCTACTTTCTTGACTGTATTTTGAGTTAAGCAGTTGGCGCGACTTCAGTTCTAGCCTATAAAGTCAAATGTTGTGTTGTTCCTCCATGGTAACATAGCTGCCCGAGCCCGCAAAGTTAGCAAGTACAAGAAATTTGAAAATTGTACGTAATTTCACGGTAGTGCTTATGGTCGATGCCGTTTCTCGGCTTCAGAGCTACTTTCTTGACTGTATGTTGAGTTAAGCAGTTGGCGCGACTTCAGTTCTAGCCTATAAAGTCAAATCTTGTGTGGTTCCTCCATGGTAACATAGCTGCCCGAGCCCGCAAAGTTAGCAAGTACAAGAAATTTGAAAATTGTCCGTAATTGCACAGTAGTGCTTATGGTCGATGCCGTTTCTCAGCTTCAGAGCTACTTTCTTGACTGTATTTTGAGTTAAGCAGTTGGCGCGACTTCAGTTCTAGCCTATCAAGTCAAATGTTGTGTTGTTCCTCCATGGTAACATAGCTGCCCGAGCCCGCAAAATTAGCAAGTACAAGAAATTTGAAAATTGTACGTAATTTCACGGTAGTGCTTATGGTCGATGCCGTTTCTCGGCTTCAGAGCTACTTTCTTGACTGTATTTTGAGTTAAGCAATTGGCGCGACTTCAGTTCTAGCCTATAAAGTCAAACCTTGTGTGCTTCCTCCATGGTAACATAGCTGCCCGAGGTCGCAAAGTTAGCAAGTACAAGAAATTTGAAAATTGTACGTAATTTCAGGGTAGTGCTTATGGTCGATGCCGTTTCTCGGCTTCAGAGCTACTTTCTTGACTGTATGTTGAGTTAAGCAGTTGGCGCGACTTCAGTTCTAGCCTATAAAGTCAAATCTTGTGTGGTTCCTCCATGGTAACAAAGCTGCCCGAGCCCGCAAAGTTAGCAAGTACAAGAAATTTGAAAATTGTACGTAATTTCACGGCAGTGCTTATGTTCGATGCCGTTTCTCGGCTTCAGAGCTACTTTCTTGACTGTATTTTGAGTTAAGCAGTTGGCGCGACTTCAGTTCTAGCCTATAAAGTCAAATCTTGTGTGGTTCCTCCATGGTAACATAGCTGCCCGAGCCCGCAAAGTTAGCAAGTACAAGAAATTTGAAAATTGTACGTAATTGCACAGTAGTGCTTATGGTCGAACCCGTTTCTCAGCTTCAGAGCTACTTTCTTGACTGTATGTTGAGTTAAGCAGTTGGCGCGACTTCAGTTCTAGCCTATAAAGTCAAATCTTGTGTGGTTCCTCCATGGTAACATAGCTGCCCGAGGTCGCAAAGTTAGCAAGTACAAGAAATTTGAAAATTGTACGTAATTTCACGGTAGTGCTTATGGTCGATGCCGTTTCTCGGCTTCAGAGCTACTTTCTTGACTGTATTTTGAGTTAAGAGTTTGGCGCGACTTCAGTTCTAGCCTATAAAGTCAAACCTTGTGTGCTTCCTCCATGGTAACATAGCTGCCCGAGCCCGCAAAATTAGCAAGTACAAGAAATTTGAAAATTGTACGTAATTTCACGGTAGTGCTTATGGTCGATGCCGTTTCTCGGCTTCAGAGCTACTTTCTTGACTGTATGTTGAGTTAAGCAGTTGGCGCGACTTCAGTTCTAGCCTATAAAGTCAAATCTTGTGTGGTTCCTCCATGGTAACATAGCTGCCCGAGGTCGCAAAGTTAGCAAGTACAAGAAATTTGAAAATTGTACGTAATTTCACGGTAGTGCTTATGGTCGATGCCGTTTCTCGGCTTCAGAGCTACTTTCTTGACTGTATTTTGAGTTAAGCAATTGGCGCGACTTCAGTTCTAGCCTATAAAGTCAAACCTTGTGTGCTTCTTCCATGGTAACATAGCTGCCCGAGGTCGCAAAGTTAGCAAGTACAAGAAATTTGAAAATTGTACGTAATTTCAGGGTAGTGCTTATGGTCGATGCCGTTTCTCGGCTTCAGAGCTACTTTCTTGACTGTATGTAGAGTTAAGCAGTTGGCGCGACTTCAGGTCTAGCTTAAAAAGTCAAATCTTGTATGATTCCTCCATGGTAACATAGCTGCCCGAGGTCGCAAAGTTAGCAAGTACAAGAAATTTGAAAATTGTACGTAATTTCACGGTAGTGCTTATGGTCGATGCCGTTTCTCGGCTTCAGAGCTACTTTCTTGACTGTATGTTGAGTTAAGCAGTTGGCGCGACTTCAGTTCTAGCCTATAAAGTCAAATCTTGTGTGGTTCCTCCATGGTAACAAAGCTGCCCGAGCCCGCAAAGTTAGCAAGTACAAGAAATTTGAAAATTGTACGTAATTTCACGGCAGTGCTTATGTTCGATGCCGTTTCTCGGCTTCAGAGCTACTTTCTTGACTGTATGTTGAGTTAAGCAGTTGGCGCGACTTCAGTTCTAGCCTATAAAGTCAAATCTTGTGTGATTCCTCCATGGTAACATAGCTGCCCGAGGTCGCAAAATTAGCAAGTACAAGAAATTTGAAAATTGTACGTAATTTCACGGTAGTGCTTATGGTCGATGCCGTTTCTCGGCTTCAGAGCTACTTTCTTGACTGTATTTTGAGTTAAGCAGTTGGCGCGACTTCAGTTCTAGCCTTAAAAGTCAAATCTTGTGTGATTCCTCCATGGTAACATAGCTGCCCGAGGTCGCAAAGTTAGCAAGTACAAGAAATTTGAAAATTGTACGTAATTGCACAGTAGTGCTTATGGTCGATGCCGTTTCTCGGCTTCAGAGCTACTTTCTTGACTGTATGTTGAGTTAAGCAGTTGGCGCGACTTCAGTTCTAGCCTATAAAGTCAAATCTTGTGTGGTTCCTCCATGGTAACATAGCTGCCCGAGCCCGCAAAGTTGGCAAGTACAAGAAATTTGAAAATTGTACGTAATTGCACAGTAGTGCTTATGGTCGAACCCGTTTCTCAGCTTCAGAGCTACTTTCTTGACTGTATGTTGAGTTAAGCAGTTGGCGCGACTTCAGTTCTAGCCTATAAAGTCAAATGTTGTGTTGTTCCTCCATGGTAACATAGCTGCCCGAGCCCGCAAAGTTAGCAAGTACAAGAGATTTGAAAATTGTACGTAATTTCACGGTAGTGCTTATGGTCGATGCCGTTTCTCGGCTTCAGAGCTACTTTCTTGACTGTATTTTGAGTTAAGCTGTTGGCGCGACTTCAGTTCTAGCCTTAAAAGTCAAATCTTGTGTGATTCCTCCATGGTAACATAGCTGCCCGGGGTCGCAAAGTTAGCAAGTACAAGAAATTTGAAAATTGTACGTAATTGCACCGTAGTGCTTATGGTCGAACCCGTTTCTCAGCTTCAGAGCTACTTTCTTGACTGTATTTTGAGTTAAGCAGTTGGCGCGACTTCAGTTCTAGCCTATAAAGTCAAATGTTGTGTTGTTCCTCCATGGTAACATAGCTGCCCGAGCCCGCAAAGTTAGCAAGTACAAGAAATTTGAAAATTGTACGTAATTTCACGGTAGTGCTTATGGTCGATGCCGTTTCTCGGCTTCAGAGCTACTTTCTTGACTGTATGTTGAGTTAAGCAGTTGGCGCGACTTCAGTTCTAGCCTATAAAGTCCAATCTTGTGTGGTTCCTCCATGGTAACATAGCTGCCCGAGCCCGCAAAGTTAGCAAGTACAAGAAATTTGAAAATTGTACGTAATTGCACAGTAGTGCTTATGGTCGAACCCGTTTCTCAGCTTCAGAGCTACTTTCTTGACTGTATTTTGAGTTAAGCAGTTGGCGCGACTTCAGTTCTAGCCTATAAAGTCAAATGTTGTGTTGTTCCTCCATGGTAACATAGCTGCCCGAGCCCGCAAAGTTAGCAAGTACAAGAAATTTGAAAATTGTACGTAATTTCACGGTAGTGCTTATGGTCGATGCCGTTTCTCGGCTTCATAGCTACTTTCTTGACTGTATTTTGAGTTAAGCAGTTGGCGCGACTTCAGTTCTAGCCTATAAAGTCAAATCTTGTGTGATTCCTCCATGGTAACATAGCTGCCCGCGCCCGCAAAGTTAGCAAGTACAAGAAATTTGAAAATTGTACGTAATTTCACGGTAGTGCTTATGGTCGATGCCGTTTCTCGGCTTCAGAGCTACTTTCTTGACTGTATGTTGAGTTAGGCAGTTGGCGCGACTTCAGTTCTAGCCTATAAAGTCAAATCTTGTGTGATTCCTCCATGGTAACATAGCTGCTCGAGGTCGCAAAGTTAGCAAGTACAAGAAATTTGAAAATTGTACGTAATTGCACAGTAGTGCTTATGGTCGATGCCGTTTCTCGGCTTCAGAGCTACTTTCTTGACTGTATGTTGAGTTAAGCTGTTGGCGCGACTTCAGTTCTAGCCTTAAAAGTCAAATCTTGTGTGATTCCTCCATGGTAACATAGCTGCCCGTGGTCGCAAGGTTAGCAAGTACAAGAAATTTGAAAATTGTACGTAATTGCACAGTAGTGCTTATGGTCGATGCCGTTTCTCGGCTTCAGAGCTACTTTCTTGACTGTATGTTGAGTTAAGCAGTTGGCGCGACTTCAGTTCTAGCCTATAAAGTCAAATGTTGTGTTGTTCCTCCATGGTAACATAGCTGCCCGGGGTCGCAAAGTTAGCAAGTACAAGAAATTTGAAAATTGTACGTAATTGCACAGTAGTGCTTATGGTCGATGCCGTTTCTCGGCTTCAGAGCTACTTTCTTGACTGTATGTTGAGTTAAGCAGTTGGCGCGACTTCAGTTCTAGCCTATAAAGTCAAATGTTGTGTTGTTCCTCCATGGTAACATAGCTGCCCGAGCCCGCAAAGTTAGCAAGTACAAGAAATTTGAAAATTGTACGTATTTGCACAGTAGTGCTTATGGTCGATGCCGTTTCTCGGCTTCAGAGCTACTTTCTTGACTGTATTTTGAGTTAAGCAGTTGGCGCGACTTCAGTTCTAGCCTATAAAGTCAAATGTTGTGTTGTTCCTCCATGGTAACATAGCTGCCCGAGGTCGCAAAGTTAGCAAGTACAAGAAATTTGAAAATTGTACGTAATTGCCCAGTAGTGCTTATGGTCGATGCCGTTTCTCGGCTTCAGAGCTACTTTCTTGACTGTATTTTGAGTTAAGCAGTTGGCGCGACTTCAGTTCTAGCCTATAAAGTCAAATCTTGTGTGATTCCTCCATGGTAACATAGCTGCCCGAGCCCGCAAAGTTAGCAAGTACAAGAAATTTGAAAATTGTACGTAATTGCCCAGTAGTGCTTATGGTCGATGCCGTTTCTCGGCTTCAGAGCTACTTTCTTGACTGTATTTTGAGTTAAGCAGTTGGCGCGACTTCAGTTCTAGCCTATAAAGTCAAATGTTGTGTTGTTCCTCCATGGTAACATAGCTGCCCGAGCCCGCAAAGTTAGCAAGTACAAGAAATTTGAAAATTGTACGTAATTTCACGGTAGTGCTTATGGTCGATGCCGTTTCTCGGCTTCAGAGCTACTTTCTTGACTGTATGTTGAGTTAGGCAGTTGGCGCGACTTCAGTTCTAGCCTATAAAGTCAAATCTTGTGTGATTCCTCCATGGTAACATAGCTGCCCGAGCCCGCAAAGTTAGCAAGTACAAGAAATTTGAAAATTGTACGTAATTTCACGGTAGTGCTTATGGTCGATGCCGTTTCTCGGCTTCAGAGCTACTTTCTTGACTGTATGTTGAGTTAAGCAGTTGGCGCGACTTCAGTTCTAGCCTATAAAGTCAAATCTTGTGTGATTCCTCCATGGTAACATAGCTGCCCGAGGTCGCAAAGTTAGCAAGTACAAGAAATTTGAAAATTGTACGTAATTGCACAGTAGTGCTTATGGTCGATGCCGTTTCTCGGCTTCAGAGCTACTTTCTTGACTGTATGTTGAGTTAAGCAGTTGGCGCGACTTCAGTTCTAGCCTATAAAGTCAAATCTTGTGTGGTTCCTCCATGGTAACATAGCTGCCCGAGCCCGCAAAGTTAGCAAGTACAAGAAATTTGAAAATTGTACGTAATTTCACGGTAGTGCTTATGGTCGATGCCGTTTCTCGGCTTCAGAGCTACTTTCTTGACTGTATGTTGAGTTAGGCAGTTGGCGCGACTTCAGTTCTAGCCTATAAAGTCAAATCTTGTGTGATTCCTCCATGGTAACATAGCTGCCCGAGCCCGCAAAGTTAGCAAGTACAAGAAATTTGAAAATTGTACGTAATTTCACGGTAGTGCTTATGGTCGATGCCGTTTCTCGGCTTCAGAGCTACTTTCTTGACTGTATGTTGAGTTAAGCAGTTGGCGCGACTTCAGTTCTAGCCTATCAAGTGAAATCTTGTGTGGTTCCTCCATGGTAACATAGCTGCCCGAGCCCGCAAAGTTAGCAAGTACAAGAAATTTGAAAATTGTACGTAATTGCACAGTAGTGCTTATGGTCGAACCCGTTTCTCAGCTTCAGAGCTACTTTCTTGACTGTATTTTGAGTTAAGCAGTTGGCGCGACTTCAGTTCTAGCCTATAAAGTCAAATGTTGTGTTGTTCCTCCATGGTAACATAGCTGCCCGGGGTCGCAAAGTAAGCAAGTACAAGAAATTTGAAAATTGTACGTAATTGCACAGTAGTGCTTATGGTCGATGCCGTTTCTCGGCTTCAGAGCTACTTTCTTGACTGTATGTTGAGTTAAGCAGTTGGCGCGACTTCAGTTCTAGCCTATAAAGTCAAATCTTGTGTGGTTCCTCCATGGTAACATAGCTGCCCGAGCCCGCAAAGTTAGCAAGTACAAGAAATTTGAAAATTGTACGTAATTTCACGGTAGTGCTTATGGTCGATGCCGTTTCTCGGCTTCAGAGCTACTTTCTTGACTGTATGTTGAGTTGAGCAGTTGGCGCGACTTCAGTTCTAGCCTATAAAGTCAAATCTTGTGTGGTTCCTCCATGGTAACATAGCTGCCCGAGCCCGCAAAGTTAGCAAGTACATGAAATTTGAAAATTGTACGTAATTGCACAGTAGTGCTTATGGTCGAACCCGTTTCTCAGCTTCAGAGCTACTTTCTTGACTGTATTTTGAGTTAAGCAGTTGGCGCGACTTCAGTTCTAGCCTATAAAGTCAAATGTTGTGTTGTTCCTCCATGGTAACATAGCTGCCCGAGCCCGCAAAGTTAGCAAGTACAAGAAATTTGAAAATTGTACGTAATTTCACGGTAGTGCTTATGGTCGATGCCGTTTCTCGGCTTCAGAGCTACTTTCTTGACTGTATGTTGAGTTAAGCAGTTGGCGCGACTTCAGTTCTAGCCTATAAAGTCAAATCTTGTGTGATTCCTCCATGGTAACATAGCTGCCCGAGCCCGCAAAGTTAGCAAGTACAAGAAATTTGAAAATTGTACGTAATTGCACAGTAGTGCTTATGGTCGATGCCGTTTCTCGGCTTCAGAGCTACTTTCTTGACTGTATGTTGAATTAAGCAGTTGGCGCGACTTCAGTTCTAGCCTATAAAGTCAAATCTTGTGTGGTTCCTCCATGGTAACATAGCTGCCCGAGCCCGCAAAGTTAGCAAGTACAAGAAATTTGAAAATTGTACGTAATTGCACAGTAGTGCTTATGGTCGAACCCGTTTCTCAGCTTCAGAGCTACTTTCTTGACTGTATTTTGAGTTAAGCAGTTGGCGCGACTTCAGTTCTAGCCTATAAAGTCAAATGTTGTGTTGTTCCTCCATGGTAACATAGCTGCCCGGGGTCGCAAAGTAAGCAAGTACAAGAAATTTGAAAATTGTACGTAATTGCACAGTAGTGCTTATGGTCGATGCCGTTTCTCGGCTTCAGAGCTACTTTCTTGACTGTATGTTGAGTTAAGCAGTTGGCGCGACTTCAGTTCTAGCCTTAAAAGTCAAATCTTGTGTGGTTCCTCCATGGTAACATAGCTGCCCGAGCCCGCAAAGTTAGCAAGTACAAGAAATTTGAAAATTGTACGTAATTTCACGGTAGTGCTTATGGTCGATGCCGTTTCTCGGCTTCAGAGCTACTTTCTTGACTGTATGTTGAGTTGAGCAGTTGGCGCGACTTCAGTTCTAGCCTATAAAGTCAAATCTTGTGTGGTTCCTCCATGGTAACATAGCTGCCCGAGCCCGCAAAGTTAGCAAGTACATGAAATTTGAAAATTGTACGTAATTGCACAGTAGTGCTTATGGTCGAACCCGTTTCTCAGCTTCAGAGCTACTTTCTTGACTGTATTTTGAGTTAAGCAGTTGGCGCGACTTCAGTTCTAGCCTATAAAGTCAAATGTTGTGTTGTTCCTCCATGGTAACATAGCTGCCCGAGCCCGCAAAGTTAGCAAGTACAAGAAATTTGAAAATTGTACGTAATTTCACGGTAGTGCTTATGGTCGATGCCGTTTCTCGGCTTCAGAGGTACTTTCTTGACTGTATGTTGAGTTAAGCAGTTGGCGCGACTTCAGTTCTAGCCTATAAAGTCAAATCTTGTGTGATTCCTCCATGGTAACATAGCTGCCCGAGCCCGCAAAGTTAGCAAGTACAAGAAATTTGAAAATTGTACGTAATTGCACAGTAGTGCTTATGGTCGATGCCGTTTCTCGGCTTCAGAGCTACTTTCTTGACTGTATTTTGAGTTAAGCAGTTGGCGCGACTTCAGTTCTAGCCTATAAAGTCAAATGTTGTGTTGTTCCTCCATGGTAACATAGCTGCCCGAGGTCGCAAAGTTAGCAAGTACAAGAAATTTGAAAATTGTACGTAATTGCACAGTAGTGCTGATGGTCGATGCCGTTTCTCGGCTTCAGAGCTACTTTCTTGACTGTATGTTGAGTTAAGCAGTTGGCGCGACTTCAGTTCTAGCGTTTAAAGTCAAATCTTGTGTGGTTCCTCCATGGTAACATAGCTGCCCGAGCCCGCAAAGTTAGCAAGTACAAGAAATTTGAAAATTGTACGCAATTTCACGGTAGTGCTTATGGTCGATGCCGTTTCTCGGCTTGAGAGCTACTTTCTTGACTGTATGTTGAGTTAAGCTGTTGGCGCGACTTCAGTTCTAGCCTTAAAAGTCAAATCTTGTGTGATTCCTCCATGGTAACATAGCTGCCCGTGGTCGCAAAGTTAGCAAGTACAAGAAATTTGAAAATTGTACGTAATTGCACAGTAGTGCTTATGGTCGATGCCGTTTCTCGGCTTCAGAGCTACTTTCTTGACTGTATTTTGAGTTAAGCAGTTGGCGCGACTTCAGTTCTAGCCTATAAAGTCAAATGTTGTGTTCTTCCGCCATGGTAACATAGCTGCCCGAGGTCGCAAAGTTAGCAAGTACAAGAAATTTGAAAATTGTACGTAATTGCACAGTAGTGCTTATGGTCGATGCCGTTTCTCGGCTTCAGAGCTACTTTCTTGACTGTATTTTGAGTTAAGCAGTTGGCGCGACTTCAGTTCTAGCCTATAAAGTCAAATGTTGTGTTGTTCCTCCATGGTAACATAGCTGCCCGAGGTCGCAAAGTTAGCAAGTACAAGAAATTTGAAAATTGTACGTAATTGCACAGTAGTGCTTATGGTCGATGCCGTTTCTCGGCTTCAGAGCTACTTTCTTGACTGTATTTTGAGTTAAGCAGTTGGCGCGACTTCAGTTCTAGCCTATAAAGTCAAATGTTGTGTTGTTCCTCCATGGTAACATAGCTGCCCGAGGTCGCAAAGTTAGCAAGTACAAGAAATTTGAAAATTGTACGTAATTGCACAGTAGTGCTTATGGTCGATGCCGTTTCTCGGCTTCAGAGCTACTTTCTTGACTGTATTTTGAGTTAAGCTGTTGGCGCGACTTCAGTTCTAGCCTTAAAAGTCAAATCTTGTGTGATTCCTCCATGGTAACATAGCTGCCCGGGGTCGCAAAGTTAGCAAGTACAAGAAATTTGAAAATTGTACGTAATTGCACAGTAGTGCTTATGGTCGAACCCCTTTCTCAGCTTCAGAGCTACTTTCTTGACTGTATTTTGAGTTAAGCAGTTGGCGCGACTTCAGTTCTAGCCTATAAAGTCAAATGTTGTGTTGTTCCTCCATGGTAACATAGCTGCCCGAGCCCGCAAAGTTAGCAAGTACAAGAAATTTGAAAATTGTACGTAATTTCACGGTAGTGCTTATGGTCGATGCCGTTTCTCGGCTTCAGAGCTACTTTCTTGACTGTATGTTGAGTTAAGCAGTTGGCGCGACTTCAGTTCTAGCCTATAAAGTCAAATCTTGTGTGATTCCTCCATGGTAACATAGCTGCCCGAGGTCGCAAAGTTAGCAAGTACAAGAAATTTGAAAATTGTACGTAATTGCACAGTAGTGCTTATGGTCGATGCCGTTTCTCGGCTTCAGAGCTACTTTCTTGACTGTATGTTGAGTTAAGCAGTTGGCGCGACTTCAGTTCTAGCCTATAAAGTCAAATCTTGTGTGGTTCCTCCATGGTAACATAGCTGCCCGAGCCCGCAAAGTTAGCAAGTACAAGAAATTTGAAAATTGTACGTAATTTCACGGTAGTGCTTATGGTCGATGCCGTTTCTCGGCTTCAGAGCTACTTTCTTGACTGTATGTTGAGTTAGGCAGTTGGCGCGACTTCAGTTCTAGCCTATAAAGTCAAATCTTGTGTGATTCCTCCATGGTAACATAGCTGCCCGAGCCCGCAAAGTTAGCAAGTACAAGAAATTTGAAAATTGTACGTAATTTCACGGTAGTGCTTATGGTCGATGCCGTTTCTCGGCTTCAGAGCTACTTTCTTGACTGTATGTTGAGTTAAGCAGTTGGCGCGACTTCAGTTCTAGCCTATAAAGTCAAATCTTGTGTGGTTCCTCCATGGTAACATAGCTGCCCGAGCCCGCAAAGTTAGCAAGTACAAGAAATTTGAAAATTGTACGTAATTGCACAGTAGTGCTTATGGTCGAACCCGTTTCTCAGCTTCAGAGCTACTTTCTTGACTGTATTTTGAGTTAAGCAGTTGGCGCGACTTCAGTTCTAGCCTATAAAGTCAAATGTTGTGTTGTTCCTCCATGGTAACATAGCTGCCCGGGGTCGCAAAGTAAGCAAGTACAAGAAATTTGAAAATTGTACGTAATTGCACAGTAGTGCTTATGGTCGATGCCGTTTCTCGGCTTCAGAGCTACTTTCTTGACTGTATGTTGAGTTAAGCAGTTGGCGCGACTTCAGTTCTAGCCTATAAAGTCAAATCTTGTGTGGTTCCTCCATGGTAACATAGCTGCCCGAGCCCGCAAAGTTAGCAAGTACAAGAAATTTGAAAATTGTACGTAATTTCACGGTAGTGCTTATGGTCGATGCCGTTTCTCGGCTTCAGAGCTACTTTCTTGACTGTATGTTGAGTTGAGCAGTTGGCGCGACTTCAGTTCTAGCCTATAAAGTCAAATCTTGTGTGGTTCCTCCATGGTAACATAGCTGCCCGAGCCCGCAAAGTTAGCAAGTACATGAAATTTGAAAATTGTACGTAATTGCACAGTAGTGCTTATGGTCGAACCCGTTTCTCAGCTTCAGAGCTACTTTCTTGACTGTATTTTGAGTTAAGCAGTTGGCGCGACTTCAGTTCTAGCCTATAAAGTCAAATGTTGTGTTGTTCCTCCATGGTAACATAGCTGCCCGAGCCCGCAAAGTTAGCAAGTACAAGAAATTTGAAAATTGTACGTAATTTCACGGTAGTGCTTATGGTCGATGCCGTTTCTCGGCTTCAGAGCTACTTTCTTGACTGTATGTTGAGTTAAGCAGTTGGCGCGACTTCAGTTCTAGCCTATAAAGTCAAATCTTGTGTGATTCCTCCATGGTAACATAGCTGCCCGAGCCCGCAAAGTTAGCAAGTACAAGAAATTTGAAAATTGTACGTAATTGCACAGTAGTGCTTATGGTCGATGCCGTTTCTCGGCTTCAGAGCTACTTTCTTGACTGTATGTTGAGTTAAGCAGTTGGCGCGACTTCAGTTCTAGCCTATAAAGTCAAATCTTGTGTGATTCCTCCATGGTAACATAGCTGCCCGAGGTCGCAAAGTTAGCAAGTACAAGAAATTTGAAAATTGTACGTAATTGCACAGTAGTGCTTATGGTCGAACCCCTTTCTCAGCTTCAGAGCTACTTTCTTGACTGTATTTTGAGTTAAGCAGTTGGCGCGACTTCAGTTCTAGCCTATAAAGTCAAATGTTGTGTTGTTCCTCCATGGTAACATAGCTGCCCGAGCCCGCAAAGTTAGCAAGTACAAGAAATTTGAAAATTGTACGTAATTTCACGGTAGTGCTTATGGTCGATGCCGTTTCTCGGCTTCAGAGCTACTTTCTTGACTGTATGTTGAGTTAAGCAGTTGGCGCGACTTCAGTTCTAGCCTATAAAGTCAAACCTTGTGTGATTCCTCCATGGTAACATAGCTGCCCGAGGTCGCAAAGTTAGCAAGTACAAGAAATTTGAAAATTGTACGTAATTGCACAGTAGTGCTTATGGTCGATGCCGTTTCTCGGCTTCAGAGCTACTTTCTTGACTGTATGTTGAGTTAAGCAGTTGGCGCGACTTCAGTTCTAGCCTATAAAGTCAAATCTTGTGTGGTTGCTCCATGGTAACATAGCTGCCCGAGCCCGCAAAGTTAGCAAGTACAAGAAATTTGAAAATTGTACGTAATTTCACGGTAGTGCTTATGGTCGATGCCGTTTCTCGGCTTCAGAGCTACTTTCTTGACTGTATGTTGAGTTAAGCAGTTGGCGCGACTTCAGTTCTAGCCTATAAAGTCAAATCTTGTGTGGTTCCTCCATGGTAACATAGCTGCCCGAGCCCGCAAAGTTAGCAAGTACAAGAAATTTGAAAATTGTACGTAATTGCACAGTAGTGCTTATGGTCGAACCCGTTTCTCAGCTTCAGAGCTACTTTCTTGACTGTATTTTGAGTTAAGCAGTTGGCGCGACTTCAGTTCTAGCCTATAAAGTCAAATGTTGTGTTGTTCCTCCATGGTAACATAGCTGCCCGGGGTCGCAAAGTAAGCAAGTACAAGAAATTTGAAAATTGTACGTAATTGCACAGTAGTGCTTATGGTCGATGCCGTTTCTCGGCTTCAGAGCTACTTTCTTGACTGTATGTTGAGTTAAGCAGTGGGCGCGACTTCAGTTCTAGCCTATAAAGTCAAATCTTGTGTGGTTCCTCCATGGTAACATAGCTGCCCGAGCCCGCAAAGTTAGCAAGTACAAGAAATTTGAAAATTGTACGTAATTTCACGGTAGTGCTTATGGTCGATGCCGTTTCTCGGCTTCAGAGCTACTTTCTTGACTGTATGTTGAGTTGAGCAGTTGGCGCGACTTCAGTTCTAGCCTATAAAGTCAAATCTTGTGTGGTTCCTCCATGGTAACATAGCTGCCCGAGCCCGCAAAGTTAGCAAGTACATGAAATTTGAAAATTGTACGTAATTGCACAGTAGTGCTTATGGTCGAACCCGTTTCTCAGCTTCAGAGCTACTTTCTTGACTGTATTTTGAGTTAAGCAGTTGGCGCGACTTCAGTTCTAGCCTATAAAGTCAAATGTTGTGTTGTTCCTCCATGGTAACATAGCTGCCCGAGCCCGCAAAGTTAGCAAGTACAAGAAATTTGAAAATTGTACGTAATTTCCCGGTAGTGCTTATGGTCGATGCCGTTTCTCGGCTTCAGAGCCACTTTCTTGACTGTATGTTGAGTTAAGCAGTTGGCGCGACTTCAGTTCTAGCCTATAAAGTCAAATCTTGTGTGATTCCTCCATGGTAACATAGCTGCCCGAGCCCGCAAAGTTAGCAAGTACAAGAAATTTGAAAATTGTACGTAATTGCACAGTAGTGCTTATGGTCGATGCCGTTTCTCGGCTTCAGAGCTACTTTCTTGACTGTATGTTGAGTTAAGCAGTTGGCGCGACTTCAGTTCTAGCCTATAAAGTCAAATCTTGTGTGATTCCTCCATGGTAACATAGCTGCCCGAGGTCGCAAAGTTAGCAAGTACAAGAAATTTGAAAATTGTACGTAATTGCACAGTAGTGCTTATGGTCGATGCCGTTTCTCGGCTTCAGAGCTACTTTCTTGACTGTATTTTGAGTTAAGCAGTTGGCGCGACTTCAGTTCTAGCCTATAAAGTCAAATGTTGTGTTGTTCCTCCATGGTAACATAGCTGCCCGAGGTCGCAAAGTTAGCAAGTACAAGAAATTTGAAAATTGTACGTAATTGCACAGTAGTGCTTATGGTCGATGCCGTTTCTCGGCTTCAGAGCTACTTTCTTGACTGTATGTTGAGTTAAGCAGTTGGCGCGACTTCAGTTCTAGCGTATAAAGTCAAATCTTGTGTGGTTCCTCCATGGTAACATAGCTGCCCGAGCCCGCAAAGTTAGCAAGTACAAGAAATTTGAAAATTGTACGCAATTTCACGGTAGTGCTTATGGTCGATGCCGTTTCTCGGCTTCAGAGCTACTTTCTTGACTGTATGTTGAGTTAAGCAGTTGGCGCGACTTCAGTTCTAGCCTATAAAGTCAAATCTTGTGTGGTTCCTCCATGGTAACATAGCTGCCCGAGCCCGCAAAGTTAGCAAGTACAAGAAATTTGAAAATTGTACGTAATTTCACATTAGTGCTTATGGTCGAACCCATTTCTCGGCTTCAGAGCTACTTTCTTGACTGTATTTTGAGTTAAGCAGTTGGCGCGACTTCAGTTCTAGCCTATAAAGTCAAATCTTGTGTGGTTCCTCCATGGTAACATAGCTGCCCGAGCCCGCAAAGTTAGCAAGTACAAGAAATTTGAAAATTGTACGTAATTTCACGGTAGTGCTTATGGTCGATGCCGTTTCTCGGCTTCAGAGCTACTTTCTTGACTGTGTGTTGAGTTAAGCAGTTGGCGCGACTTCAGTTCTAGCCTTAAAAGTCAAATCTTGTGTGGTTCCTCCATGGTAACATAGCTGCCCGGGGTCGCAAAGTTAGCAAGTACAAGAAATTTGAAAATTGTACGTAATTGCACAGTAGTGCTTATGGTCGATGCCGTTTCTCGGCTTCAGAGCTACTTTCTTGACTGTATTTTGAGTTAAGCAGTTGGCGCGACTTCAGTTCTAGCCTATAAAGTCAAATGTTGTGTTGTTCCTCCATGGTAACATAGCTGCCCGAGGTCGCAAAGTTAGCAAGTACAAGAAATTTGAAAATTGTACGTAATTGCACAGTAGTGCTTATGGTCGATGCCGTTTCTCGGCTTCAGAGCTACTTTCTTGACTGTATGTTGAGTTAAGCAGTTGGCGCGACTTCAGTTCTAGCGTATAAAGTCAAATCTTGTGTGGTTCCTCCATGGTAACATAGCTGCCCGAGCCCGCAAAGTTAGCAAGTACAAGAAATTTGAAAATTGTACGCAATTTCACGGTAGTGCTTATGGTCGATGCCGTTTCTCGGCTTCAGAGCTACTTTCTTGACTGTATGTTGAGTTAAGCTGTTGGCGCGACTTCAGTTCTAGCCTTAAAAGTCAAATCTTGTGTGATTCCTCCATGGTAACATAGCTGCCCGTGGTCGCAAAGTTAGCAAGTACAAGAAATTTGAAAATTGTACGTAATTGCACAGTAGTGCTTATGGTCGATGCCGTTTCTCGGCTTCAGAGCTACTTTCTTGACTGTATTTTGAGTTAAGCAGTTGGCGCGACTTCAGTTCTAGCCTATAAAGTCAAATGTTGTGTTGTTCCTCCATGGTAACATAGCTGCCCGAGGTCGCAAAGTTAGCAAGTACAAGAAATTTGAAAATTGTACGTAATTGCACAGTAGTGCTTATGGTCGATGCCGTTTCTCGGCTTCAGAGCTACTTTCTTGACTGTATTTTGAGTTAAGCAGTTGGCGCGACTTCAGTTCTAGCCTATAAAGTCAAATGTTGTGTTGTTCCTCCATGGTAACATAGCTGCCCGAGGTCGCAAAGTTAGCAAGTACAAGAAATTTGAAAATTGTACGTAATTGCACAGTAGTGCTTATGGTCGATGCCGTTTCTCGGCTTCAGAGCTACTTTCTTGACTGTATTTTAAGTTAAGCAGTAGTGCGACTTCAGTTCTAGCCTATAAAGTCAAATGTTGTGTTGTTCCTCCATGGTAACATAGCTGCCCGAGGTCGCAAAGTTAGCAAGTACAAGAAATTTGAAAATTGTACGTAATTGCACAGTAGTGCTTATGGTCGATGCCGTTTCTCGGCTTCAGAGCTACTTTCTTGACTGTATTTTGAGTTAAGCTGTTGGCGCGACTTCAGTTCTAGCCTTAAAAGTAAAATCTTGTGTGATTCCTCCATGGTAACATAGCTGCCCGGGGTCGCAAAGTTAGCAAGTACAAGAAATTTGAAAATTGTACGTAATTGCACAGTAGTGCTTATGGTCGAACCCCTTTCTCAGCTTCAGAGCTACTTTCTTGACTGTATTTTGAGTTAAGCAGTTGGCGCGACTTCAGTTCTAGCCTATAAAGTCAAATGTTGTGTTGTTCCTCCATGGTAACATAGCTGCCCGAGCCCGCAAAGTTAGCAAGTACAAGAAATTTGAAAATTGTACGTAATTTCACGGTAGTGCTTATGGTCGATGCCGTTTCTCGGCTTCAGAGCTACTTTCTTGACTGTATGTTGAGTTAAGCAGTTGGCGCGACTTCAGTTCTAGCCTATAAAGTCAAATCTTGTGTGATTCCTCCATGGTAACATAGCTGCCCGAGGTCGCAAAGTTAGCAAGTACAAGAAATTTGAAAATTGTACGTAATTGCACAGTAGTGCTTATGGTCGATGCCGTTTCTCGGCTTCAGAGCTACTTTCTTGACTGTATGTTGAGTTAAGCAGTTGGCGCGACTTCAGTTCTAGCCTATAAAGTCAAATCTTGTGTGGTTCCTCCATGGTAACATAGCTGCCCGAGCCCGCAAAGTTAGCAAGTACAAGAAATTTGAAAATTGTACGTAATTTCACGGTAGTGCTTATGGTCGATGCCGTTTCTCGGCTTCAGAGCTACTTTCTTGACTGTATGTTGAGTTAGGCAGTTGGCGCGACTTCAGTTCTAGCCTATAAAGTCAAATCTTGTGTAATTCCTCCATGGTAACATAGCTGCCCGAGCCCGCAAAGTTAGCAAGTACAAGAAATTTGAAAATTGTACGTAATTTCACGGTAGTGCTTATGGTCGAACCCGTTTCTCAGCTTCAGAGCTACTTTCTTGACTGTATTTTGAGTTAAGCAGTTGGCGCGACTTCAGTTCTAGCCTATAAAGTCAAATGTTGTGTTGTTCCTCCATGGTAACATAGCTGCCCGGGGTCGCAAAGTAAGCAAGTACAAGAAATTTGAAAATTGTACGTAATTGCACAGTAGTGCTTATGGTCGATGCCGTTTCTCGGCTTCAGAGCTACTTTCTTGACTGTATGTTGAGTTAAGCTGTTGGCGCGACTTCAGTTCTAGCCTTAAAAGTCAAATCTTGTGTGGTTCCTCCATGGTAACATAGCTGCCCGGGGTCGCAAAGTTAGCAAGTACAAGAAATTTGAAAATTGTACGTAATTGCACAGTAGTGCTTATGGTCGATGCCGTTTCTCGGCTTCAGAGCTACTTTCTTGACTGTATTTTGAGTTAAGCAGTTGGCGCGACTTTAGTTCTAGCCTATAAAGTCAAATGTTGTGTTGTTCCTCCATGGTAACATAGCTGCCCGAGGTCGCAAAGTTAGCAAGTACAAGAAATTTGAAAATTGTACGTAATTGCACAGTAGTGCTTATGGTCGATGCTGTTTCTCGGCTTCAGAGCTACTTTCTTGACTGTATGTTGAGTTAAGCAGTTGGCGCGACTTCAGTTCTAGCGTATAAAGTCAAATCTTGTGTGGTTCCTCCATGGTAACATAGCTGCCCGAGCCCGCAAAGTTAGCAAGTACAAGAAATTTGAAAATTGTACGCAATTTCACGGTAGTGCTTATGGTCGATGCCGTTTCTCGGCTTCAGAGCTACTTTCTTGACTGTATGTTGAGTTAAGCAGTTGGCGCGACTTCAGTTCTAGCGTATAAAGTCAAATCTTGTGTGGTTCCTCCATGGTAACATAGCTGCCCGTGGTCGCAAAGTTAGCAAGTACAAGAAATTTGAAAATTGTACGTAATTGCACAGTAGTGCTTATGGTCGATGCCGTTTCTCGGCTTCAGAGCTACTTTCTTGACTGTATGTTGAGTTAAGCAGTTGGCGCGACTTCAGTTCTAGCCTATAAAGTCAAATGTTGTGTTGTTCCTCCATGGTAACATAGCTGCCCGAGCCCGCAAAGTTAGCAAGTACAAGAAATTTGAAAATTGTACGTATTTGCACAGTAGTGCTCATGGTCGAACCCGTTTCTCAGCTTCAGAGCTACTTTCTTGACTGTATTTTGAGTTAAGCAGTTGGCGCGACTTCAGTTCTAGCCTATAAAGTCCAATCTTGTGTGGTTCCTCCATGGTAACATAGCTGCCCGAGCCCGCAAAGTTAGCAAGTACAAGAAATTTGAAAATTGTACGTAATTGCACAGTAGTGCTTATGGTCGAACCCGTTTCTCAGCTTCAGAGCTACTTTCTTGACTGTATTTTGAGTTAAGCAGTTGGCGCGACTTCAGTTCTAGCCTATAAAGTCAAATGTTGTGTTGTTCCTCCATGGTAACATAGCTGCCCGAGCCCGCAAAGTTAGCAAGTACAAGAAATTTGAAAATTGTACGTAATTTCACGGTAGTGCTTATGGTCGATGCCGTTTCTCGGCTTCATAGCTACTTTCTTGACTGTATTTTGAGTTAAGCAGTTGGCGCGACTTCAGTTCTAGCCTATAAAGTCAAATCTTGTGTGATTCCTCCATGGTAACATAGTTGCCCGCGCCCGCAAAGTTAGCAAGTACAAGAAATTTGAAAATTGTACGTAATTTCACGGTAGTGCTTATGGTCGATGCCGTTTCTCGGCTTCAGAGCTACTTTCTTGACTGTGTGTTGAGTTAAGCAGTTGGCGCGACTTCAGTTCTAGCCTTAAAAGTCAAATCTTGTGTGGTTCCTCCATGGTAACATAGCTGCCCGGGGTCGCAAAGTTAGCAAGTACAAGAAATTTGAAAATTGTACGTAATTGCACAGTAGTGCTTATGGTCGATGCCGTTTCTCGGCTTCAGAGCTACTTTCTTGACTGTATTTTGAGTTAAGCAGTTGGCGCGACTTCAGTTCTAGCCTATAAAGTCAAATGTTGTGTTGTTCCTCCATGGTAACATAGCTGCCCGAGGTCGCAAAGTTAGCAAGTACAAGAAATTTGAAAATTGTACGTAATTGCACAGTAGTGCTTATGGTCGATGCCGTTTCTCGGCTTCAGAGCTACTTTCTTGACTGTATGTTGAGTTAAGCAGTTGGCGCGACTTCAGTTCTAGCGTATAAAGTCAAATCTTGTGTGGTTCCTCCATGGTAACATAGCTGCCCGAGCCCGCAAAGTTAGCAAGTACAAGAAATTTGAAAATTGTACGCAATTTCACGGTAGTGCTTATGGTCGATGCCGTTTCTCGGCTTCAGAGCTACTTTCTTGACTGTATGTTGAGTTAAGCTGTTGGCGCGACTTCAGTTCTAGCCTTAAAAGTCAAATCTTGTGTGATTCCTCCATGGTAACATAGCTGCCCGTGGTCGCAAAGTTAGCAAGTACAAGAAATTTGAAAATTGTACGTAATTGCACAGTAGTGCTTATGGTCGATGCCGTTTCTCGGCTTCAGAGCTACTTTCTTGACTGTATTTTGAGTTAAGCAGTTGGCGCGACTTCAGTTCTAGCCTATAAAGTCAAATGTTGTGTTGTTCCTCCATGGTAACATAGCTGCCCGAGGTCGCAAAGTTAGCAAGTACAAGAAATTTGAAAATTGTACGTAATTGCACAGTAGTGCTTATGGTCGATGCCGTTTCTCGGCTTCAGAGCTACTTTCTTGACTGTATTTTGAGTTAAGCAGTTGGCGCGACTTCAGTTCTAGCCTATAAAGTCAAATGTTGTGTTGTTCCTCCATGGTAACATAGCTGCCCGAGGTCGCAAAGTTAGCAAGTACAAGAAATTTGAAAATTGTACGTAATTGCACAGTAGTGCTTATGGTCGATGCCGTTTCTCGGCTTCAGAGCTACTTTCTTGACTGTATTTTAAGTTAAGCAGTTGGCGCGACTTCAGTTCTAGCCTATAAAGTCAAATGTTGTGTTGTTCCTCCATGGTAACATAGCTGCCCGAGGTCGCAAAGTTAGCAAGTACAAGAAATTTGAAAATTGTACGTAATTGCACAGTAGTGCTTATGGTCGATGCCGTTTCTCGGCTTCAGAGCTACTTTCTTGACTGTATTTTGAGTTAAGCTGTTGGCGCGACTTCAGTTCTAGCCTTAAAAGTAAAATCTTGTGTGATTCCTCCATGGTAACATAGCTGCCCGGGGTCGCAAAGTTAGCAAGTACAAGAAATTTGAAAATTGTACGTAATTGCACAGTAGTGCTTATGGTCGAACCCCTTTCTCAGCTTCAGAGCTACTTTCTTGACTGTATTTTGAGTTAAGCAGTTGGCGCGACTTCAGTTCTAGCCTATAAAGTCAAATGTTGTGTTGTTCCTCCATGGTAACATAGCTGCCCGAGCCCGCAAAGTTAGCAAGTACAAGAAATTTGAAAATTGTACGTAATTTCACGGTAGTGCTTATGGTCGATGCCGTTTCTCGGCTTCAGAGCTACTTTCTTGACTGTATGTTGAGTTAAGCAGTTGGCGCGACTTCAGTTCTAGCCTATAAAGTCAAATCTTGTGTGATTCCTCCATGGTAACATAGCTGCCCGAGGTCGCAAAGTTAGCAAGTACAAGAAATTTGAAAATTGTACGTAATTGCACAGTAGTGCTTATGGTCGATGCCGTTTCTCGGCTTCAGAGCTACTTTCTTGACTGTATGTTGAGTTAAGCAGTTGGCGCGACTTCAGTTCTAGCCTATAAAGTCAAATCTTGTGTGGTTCCTCCATGGTAACATAGCTGCCCGAGCCCGCAAAGTTAGCAAGTACAAGAAATTTGAAAATTGTACGTAATTTCACGGTAGTGCTTATGGTCGATGCCGTTTCTCGGCTTCAGAGCTACTTTCTTGACTGTATGTTGAGTTAGGCAGTTGGCGCGACTTCAGTTCTAGCCTATAAAGTCAAATCTTGTGTAATTCCTCCATGGTAACATAGCTGCCCGAGCCCGCAAAGTTAGCAAGTACAAGAAATTTGAAAATTGTACGTAATTTCACGGTAGTGCTTATGGTCGAACCCGTTTCTCAGCTTCAGAGCTACTTTCTTGACTGTATTTTGAGTTAAGCAGTTGGCGCGACTTCAGTTCTAGCCTATAAAGTCAAATGTTGTGTTGTTCCTCCATGGTAACATAGCTGCCCGGGGTCGCAAAGTAAGCAAGTACAAGAAATTTGAAAATTGTACGTAATTGCACAGTAGTGCTTATGGTCGATGCCGTTTCTCGGCTTCAGAGCTACTTTCTTGACTGTATGTTGAGTTAAGCTGTTGGCGCGACTTCAGTTCTAGCCTTAAAAGTCAAATCTTGTGTGGTTCCTCCATGGTAACATAGCTGCCCGGGGTCGCAAAGTTAGCAAGTACAAGAAATTTGAAAATTGTACGTAATTGCACAGTAGTGCTTATGGTCGATGCCGTTTCTCGGCTTCAGAGCTACTTTCTTGACTGTATTTTGAGTTAAGCAGTTGGCGCGACTTTAGTTCTAGCCTATAAAGTCAAATGTTGTGTTGTTCCTCCATGGTAACATAGCTGCCCGAGGTCGCAAAGTTAGCAAGTACAAGAAATTTGAAAATTGTACGTAATTGCACAGTAGTGCTTATGGTCGATGCTGTTTCTCGGCTTCAGAGCTACTTTCTTGACTGTATGTTGAGTTAAGCAGTTGGCGCGACTTCAGTTCTAGCGTATAAAGTCAAATCTTGTGTGGTTCCTCCATGGTAACATAGCTGCCCGAGCCCGCAAAGTTAGCAAGTACAAGAAATTTGAAAATTGTACGCAATTTCACGGTAGTGCTTATGGTCGATGCCGTTTCTCGGCTTCAGAGCTACTTTCTTGACTGTATGTTGAGTTAAGCAGTTGGCGCGACTTCAGTTCTAGCGTATAAAGTCAAATCTTGTGTGGTTCCTCCATGGTAACATAGCTGCCCGTGGTCGCAAAGTTAGCAAGTACAAGAAATTTGAAAATTGTACGTAATTGCACAGTAGTGCTTATGGTCGATGCCGTTTCTCGGCTTCAGAGCTACTTTCTTGACTGTATGTTGAGTTAAGCAGTTGGCGCGACTTCAGTTCTAGCCTATAAAGTCAAATGTTGTGTTGTTCCTCCATGGTAACATAGCTGCCCGAGCCCGCAAAGTTAGCAAGTACAAGAAATTTGAAAATTGTACGTATTTGCACAGTAGTGCTCATGGTCGAACCCGTTTCTCAGCTTCAGAGCTACTTTCTTGACTGTATTTTGAGTTAAGCAGTTGGCGCGACTTCAGTTCTAGCCTATAAAGTCCAATCTTGTGTGGTTCCTCCATGGTAACATAGCTGCCCGAGCCCGCAAAGTTAGCAAGTACAAGAAATTTGAAAATTGTACGTAATTGCACAGTAGTGCTTATGGTCGAACCCGTTTCTCAGCTTCAGAGCTACTTTCTTGACTGTATTTTGAGTTAAGCAGTTGGCGCGACTTCAGTTCTAGCCTATAAAGTCAAATGTTGTGTTGTTCCTCCATGGTAACATAGCTGCCCGAGCCCGCAAAGTTAGCAAGTACAAGAAATTTGAAAATTGTACGTAATTTCACGGTAGTGCTTATGGTCGATGCCGTTTCTCGGCTTCATAGCTACTTTCTTGACTGTATTTTGAGTTAAGCAGTTGGCGCGACTTCAGTTCTAGCCTATAAAGTCAAATCTTGTGTGATTCCTCCATGGTAACATAGTTGCCCGCGCCCGCAAAGTTAGCAAGTACAAGAAATTTGAAAATTGTACGTAATTTCACGGTAGTGCTTATGGTCGATGCCGTTTCTCGGCTTCAGAGCTACTTTCTTGACTGTATGTTGAGTTAGGCAGTTGGCGCGACTTCAGTTCTAGCCTATAAAGTCAAATCTTGTGTGATTCCTCCATGGTAACATAGCTGCTCGAGGTCGCAAAGTTAGCAAGTACAAGAAATTTGAAAATTGTACGTAATTGCACAGTAGTGCTTATGGTCGATGCCGTTTCTCGGCTTCAGAGCTACTTTCTTGACTGTATGTTGAGTTAAGCTGTTGGCGCGACTTCAGTTCTAGCCTTAAAAGTCAAATCTTGTGTGATTCCTCCATGGTAACATAGCTGCCCGTGGTCGCAAAGTTAGCAAGTACAAGAAATTTGAAAATTGTACGTAATTGCACAGTAGTGCTTATGGTCGATGCCGTTTCTCGACTTCAGAGCTAATTTCTTGACTGTATGTTGAGTTAAGCAGTTGGCGCGACTTCAGTTCTAGCCTATAAAGTCAAATGTTGTGTTGTTCCTCCATGGTAACATAGCTGCCCAGGGTCGCAAAGTTAGCAAGTACAAGAAATTTGAAAATTGTACGTAATTGCACAGTAGTGCTTATGGTCGATGCCGTTTCTCGGCTTCAGAGCTACTTTCTTGACTGTATGTTGAGTTAAGCAGTTGGCGCGACTTCAGTTCTAGCCTATAAAGTCAAATGTTGTGTTGTTCCTCCATGGTAACATAGCTGCCCGGGGTCGCAAAGTTAGCAAGTACAAGAAATTTGAAAATTGTACGTAATTGCACAGTAGTGCTTATGGTCGATGCCGTTTCTCGGCTTCAGAGCTACTTTCTTGACTGTATGTTGAGTTAAGCAGTTGGCGCGACTTCAGTTCTAGCCTATAAAGTCAAATGTTGTGTTGTTCCTCTATGGTAACATAGCTGCCCGAGCCCGCAAAGTTAGCAAGTACAAGAAATTTGAAAATTGTACGTATTTGCACAGTAGTGCTTATGGTCGATGCCGTTTCTCGGCTTCAGAGCTACTTTCTTGACTGTATTTTGAGTTAAGCAGTTGGCGCGACTTCAGTTCTAGCCTATAAAGTCAAATGTTGTGTTGTTCCTCCATGGTAACATAGCTGCCCGAGGTCGCAAAGTTAGCAAGTACAAGAAATTTGAAAATTGTACGTAATTGCCCAGTAGTGCTTATGGTCGATGCCGTTTCTCGGCTTCAGAGCTACTTTCTTGACTGTATGTTGAGTTAAGCAGTTGGCGCGACTTCAGTTCTAGCCTATAAAGTCAAATGTTGTGTTGTTCCTCCATGGTAACATAGCTGCCCGAGCCCGCAAAGTTAGCAAGTACAAGAAATTTGAAAATTGTACGTAATTGCACAGTAGTGCTTATGGTCGAACCCGTTTCTCAGCTTCAGAGCTACTTTCTTGACTGTATGTTGAGTTAAGCAGTTGGCGCGACTTCAGTTCTAGCCTATAAAGTCAAATGTTGTGTTGTTCCTCCATGGTAACATAGCTGCCCGAGCCCGCAAAGTTAGCAAGTACAAGAAATTTGAAAATTGTACGAAATTTCACGGTAGTGCTTATGGTCGATGCCGTTTCTCGGCTTCAGAGCCACTTTCTTGACTGTATGTTGAGTTAAGCAGTTGGCGCGACTTCAGTTCTAGCCTATAAAGTCAAATCTTGTGTGGTTCCTCCATGGTAACATAGCTGCCCGAGCCCGCAAAGTTAGCAAGTACAAGAAATTTGAAAATTGTACGTAATTTCACGGTAGTGCTTATGGTCGATGCCGTTTCTCGGCTTCAGAGCTACTTTCTTGACTGTATGTTGAGTTAAGCAGTTGGCGCGACTTCAGTTCTAGCCTATAAAGTCAAATCTTGTGTGATTCCTCCATGGTAACATAGCTGCCCGAGCCCGCAAAGTTAGCAAGTACAAGAAATTTGAAAATTGTACGTATTTGCACAGTAGTGCTTATGGTCGATGCCGTTTCTCGGCTTCAGAGCTACTTTCTTGACTGTATTTTGAGTTAAGCTGTTGGCGCGACTTCAGTTCTAGCCTTAAAAGTCAAATCTTGTGTGATTCCTCCATGGTAACATAGCTGCCCGGGGTCGCAAAGTTAGCAAGTACAAGAAATTTGAAAATTGTACGTAATTGCACAGTAGTGCTTATGGTCGAACCCCTTTCTCAGCTTCAGAGCTACTTTCTTGACTGTATTTTGAGTTAAGCAGTTGGCGCGACTTCAGTTCTAGCCTATAAAGTCAAATGTTGTGTTGTTCCTCCATGGTAACATAGCTGCCCGAGCCCGCAAAGTTAGCAAGTACAAGAAATTTGAAAATTGTACGTAATTTCACGGTAGTGCTTATGGTCGATGCCGTTTCTCGGCTTCAGAGCTACTTTCTTGACTGTATGTTGAGTTAAGCAGTTGGCGCGACTTCAGTTCTAGCCTATAAAGTCAAATCTTGTGTGATTCCTCCATGGTAACATAGCTGCCCGAGGTCGCAAAGTAAGCAAGTACAAGAAATTTGAAAATTGTACGTAATTGCACAGTAGTGCTTATGGTCGATGCCGTTTCTCGGCTTCAGAGCTACTTTCTTGACTGTATGTTGAGTTAAGCAGTTGGCGCGACTTCAGTTCTAGCCTATAAAGTCAAATCTTGTGTGGTTCCTCCATGGTAACATAGCTGCCCGAGCCCGCAAAGTTAGCAAGTACAAGAAATTTGAAAATTGTACGTAATTTCACGGTAGTGCTTATGGTCGATGCCGTTTCTCGGCTTCAGAGCTACTTTCTTGACTGTATGTTGAGTTAAGCAGTTGGCGCGACTTCAGTTCTAGCCTATAAAGTCAAATCTTGTGTGATTCCTCCATGGTAACATAGCTGCCCGAGCCCGCAAAGTTAGCAAGTACAAGAAATTTGAAAATTGTACGTAATTGCACAGTAGTGCTTATGGTCGAACCCGTTTCTCAGCTTCAGAGCTACTTTCTTGACTGTATTTTGAGTTAAGCAGTTGGCGCGACTTCAGTTCTAGCCTATAAAGTCAAATGTTATGTTGTTCCTCCATGGTAACATAGCTGCCCGGGGTCGCAAAGTAAGCAAGTACAAGAAATTTGAAAATTGTACGTAATTGCACAGTAGTGCTTATGGTCGATGCCGTTTCTCGGCTTCAGAGCTACTTTCTTGACTGTATGTTGAGTTAAGCAGTTGGCGCGACTTCAGTTCTAGCCTATAAAGTCAAATCTTGTGTGGTTCCTCCATGGTAACATAGCTGCCCGAGCCCGCAAAGTTAGCAAGTACAAGAAATTTGAAAATTGTACGTAATTTCACGGTAGTGCTTATGGTCGATGCCGTTTCTCGGCTTCAGAGCTACTTTCTTGACTGTATGTTGAGTTGAGCAGTTGGCGCGACTTCAGTTCTAGCCTATAAAGTCAAATCTTGTGTGGTTCCTCCATGGTAACATAGCTGCCCGAGCCCGCAAAGTTAGCAAGTACATGAAATTTGAAAATTGTACGTAATTGCACAGTAGTGCTTATGGTCGAACCCGTTTCTCAGCTTCAGAGCTACTTTCTTGACTGTATTTTGAGTTAAGCAGTTGGCGCGACTTCAGTTCTAGCCTATAAAGTCAAATGTTGTGTTGTTCCTCCATGGTAACATAGCTGCCCGAGCCCGCAAAGTTAGCAAGTACAAGAAATTTGAAAATTGTACGTAATTTCACGGTAGTGCTTATGGTCGATGCCGTTTCTCGGCTTCAGAGCTACTTTCTTGACTGTATGTTGAGTTAAGCAGTTGGCGCGACTTCAGTTCTAGCCTATAAAGTCAAATCTTGTGTGATTCCTCCATGGTAACATAGCTGCCCGAGCCCGCAAAGTTAGCAAGTACAAGAAATTTGAAAATTGTACGTAATTGCACAGTAGTGCTTATGGTCGATGCCGTTTCTCGGCTTCAGAGCTACTTTCTTGACTGTATGTTGAGTTAAGCAGTTGGCGCGACTTCAGTTCTAGCCTATAAAGTCAAATCTTGTGTGATTCCTCCATGGTAACATAGCTGCCCGAGGTCGCAAAGTTAGCAAGTACAAGAAATTTGAAAATTGTACGTAATTGCACAGTAGTGCTTATGGTCGATGCCGTTTCTCGGCTTCAGAGCTACTTTCTTGACTGTATTTTGAGTTAAGCAGTTGGCGCGACTTCAGTTCTAGCCTATAAAGTCAAATGTTGTGTTGTTCCTCCATGGTAACATAGCTGCCCGAGGTCGCAAAATTAGCAAGTACAAGAAATTTGAAAATTGTACGTAATTGCACAGTAGTGCTTATGGTCGATGCCGTTTCTCGGCTTCAGAGCTACTTTCTTGACTGTATGTTGAGTTAAGCAGTTGGCGCGACTTCAGTTCTAGCGTATAAAGTCAAATCTTGTGTGGTTCCTCCATGGTAACATAGCTGCCCGAGCCCGCAAAGTTAGCAAGTACAAGAAATTTGAAAATTGTACGCAATTTCACGGTAGTGCTTATGGTCGATGCCGTTTCTCGGCTTCAGAGCTACTTTCTTGACTGTATGTTGAGTTAAGCAGTTGGCGCGACTTCAGTTCTAGCCTATAAAGTCAAATCTTGTGTGGTTCCTCCATGGTAACATAGCTGCCCGAGCCCGCAAAGTTAGCAAGTACAAGAAATTTGAAAATTGTACGTAATTTCACATTAGTGCTTATGGTCGAACCCATTTCTCGGCTTCAGAGCTACTTTCTTGACTGTATTTTGAGTTAAGCAGTTGGCGCGACTTCAGTTCTAGCCTATAAAGTCAAATCTTGTGTGGTTCCTCCATGGTAACATAGCTGCCCGAGCCCGCAAAGTTAGCAAGTACAAGAAATTTGAAAATTGTACGTAATTTCACGGTAGTGCTTATGGTCGATGCCGTTTCTCGGCTTCAGAGCTACTTTCTTGACTGTGTGTTGAGTTAAGCAGTTGGCGCGACTTCAGTTCTAGCCTTAAAAGTCAAATCTTGTGTGGTTCCTCCATGGTAACATAGCTGCCCGGGGTCGCAAAGTTAGCAAGTACAAGAAATTTGAAAATTGTACGTAATTGCACAGTAGTGCTTATGGTCGAACCCGTTTCTCAGCTTCAGAGCTACTTTTTTGACTGTATTTTGAGTTAAGCAGTTGGCGTGACTTCAGTTCTAGCCTATAAAGTCAAATGTTGTGTTGTTCCTCCATGGTAACATAGCTGCCCGAGCCCCCAAAGTTAGCAAGTACAAGAAATTTGAAAATTGTACGTAATTTCAGGGTAGTGCTTATGGTCGATGCCGTTTCTCAGCTTCAGAGCTACTTTCTTGACTGTATTTTGAGTTAAGCAGTTGGCGCGACTTCAGTTCTAGCCTATAAAGTCAAATGTTGTGTTGTTCCTCCATGGTAACATAGCTGCCCGAGCCCGCAAAGTTAGCAAGTACAAGAAATTTGAAAATTGTACGTAATTTCACGGTAGTGCTTATGGTCGATGCCGTTTCTCGGCTTCAGAGCTACTTTCTTGACTGTATGTTGAGTTAAGCAGTTGGCGCGACTTCAGTTCTAGCCTATAAAGTCAAATCTTGTGTGATTCCTCCATGGTAACATAGCTGCCCGAGGTCGCAAAGTTAGCAAGTACAAGAAATTTGAAAATTGTACGTAATTGCACAGTAGTGCTTATGGTCCATGCCGTTTCTCGGCTTCAGAGCTACTTTCTTGACTGTATGTTGAGTTAAGCAGTTGGCGCGACTTCAGTTCTAGCCTATAAAGTCAAATCTTGTGTGGTTCCTCCATGGTAACATAGCTGCCCGAGCCCGCAAAGTTAGCAAGTACAAGAAATTTGAAAATTGTACGTAATTTCACGGTAGTGCTTATGGTCGATGCCGTTTCTCGGCTTCAGAGCTACTTTCTTGACTGTATGTTGAGTTAGGCAGTTGGCGCGACTTCAGTTCTAGCCTATAAAGTCAAATCTTGTGTAATTCCTCCATGGTAACATAGCTGCCCGAGCCCGCAAAGTTAGCAAGTACAAGAAATTTGAAAATTGTACGTAATTTCACGGTAGTGCTTATGGTCGAACCCGTTTCTCAGCTTCAGAGCTACTTTCTTGACTGTATTTTGAGTTAAGCAGTTGGCGCGACTTCAGTTCTAGCCTATAAAGTCAAATGTTGTGTTGTTCCTCCATGGTAACATAGCTGCCCTGGGTCGCAAAGTAAGCAAGTACAAGAAATTTGAAAATTGTACGTAATTGCACAGTAGTGCTTATGGTCGATGCCGTTTCTCGGCTTCAGAGCTACTTTCTTGACTGTATGTTGAGTTAAGCTGTTGGCGCGACTTCAGTTCTAGCCTTAAAAGTCAAATCTTGTGTGGTTCCTCCATGGTAACATAGCTGCCCGGGGTCGCAAAGTTAGCAAGTACAAGAAATTTGAAAATTGTACGTAATTGCACAGTAGTGCTTATGGTCGATGCCGTTTCTCGGCTTCAGAGCTACTTTCTTGACTGTATTTTGAGTTAAGCAGTTGGCGCGACTTTAGTTCTAGCCTATAAAGTCAAATGTGTTGTTCCTCCATGGTAACATAGCTGCCCGAGGTCGCAAAGTTAGCAAGTACAAGAAATTTGAAAATTGTACGTAATTGCACAGTAGTGCTTATGGTCGATGCCGTTTCTCGGCTTCAGAGCTACTTTCTTGACTGTATGTTGAGTTAAGCAGTTGGCGCGACTTCAGTTCTAGCGTATAAAGTCAAATCTTGTGTGGTTCCTCCATGGTAACATAGCTGCCCGAGCCCGCAAAGTTAGCAAGTACAAGAAATTTGAAAATTGTACGCAATTTCACGGTAGTGCTTATGGTCGATGCCGTTTCTCGGCTTCAGAGCTACTTTCTTGACTGTATGTTGAGTTAAGCAGTTGGCGCGACTTCAGTTCTAGCGTATAAAGTCAAATCTTGTGTGGTTCCTCCATGGTAACATAGCTGCCCGTGGTCGCAAAGTTAGCAAGTACAAGAAATTTGAAAATTGTACGTAATTGCACAGTAGTGCTTATGGTCGATGCCGTTTCTCGGCTTCAGAGCTACTTTCTTGACTGTATGTTGAGTTAAGCAGTTGGCGCGACTTCAGTTCTAGCCTATAAAGTCAAATGTTGTGTTGTTCCTCCATGGTAACATAGCTGCCCGAGCCCGCAAAGTTAGCAAGTACAAGAAATTTGAAAATTGTACGTATTTGCACAGTAGTGCTCATGGTCGAACCCGTTTCTCAGCTTCAGAGCTACTTTCTTGACTGTATTTTGAGTTAAGCAGTTGGCGCGACTTCAGTTCTAGCCTATAAAGTCCAATCTTGTGTGGTTCCTCCATGGTAACATAGCTGCCCGAGCCCGCAAAGTTAGCAAGTACAAGAAATTTGAAAATTGTACGTAATTGCACAGTAGTGCTTATGGTCGAACCCGTTTCTCAGCTTCAGAGCTACTTTCTTGACTGTATTTTGAGTTAAGCAGTTGGCGCGACTTCAGTTCTAGCCTATAAAGTCAAATGTTGTGTTGTTCCTCCATGGTAACATAGCTGCCCGAGCCCGCAAAGTTAGCAAGTACAAGAAATTTGAAAATTGTACGTAATTTCACGGTAGTGCTTATGGTCGATGCCGTTTCTCGGCTTCATAGCTACTTTCTTGACTGTATTTTGAGTTAAGCAGTTGGCGCGACTTCAGTTCTAGCCTATAAAGTCAAATCTTGTGTGATTCCTCCATGGTAACATAGTTGCCCGCGCCCGCAAAGTTAGCAAGTACAAGAAATTTGAAAATTGTACGTAATTTCACGGTAGTGCTTATGGTCGATGCCGTTTCTCGGCTTCAGAGCTACTTTCTTGACTGTATGTTGAGTTAGGCAGTTGGCGCGACTTCAGTTCTAGCCTATAAAGTCAAATCTTGTGTGATTCCTCCATGGTAACATAGCTGCTCGAGGTCGCAAAGTTAGCAAGTACAAGAAATTTGAAAATTGTACGTAATTGCACAGTAGTGCTTATGGTCGATGCCGTTTCTCGGCTTCAGAGCTACTTTCTTGACTGTATGTTGAGTTAAGCAGTTGGCGCGACTTCAGTTCTAGCCTATAAAGTCAAATGTTGTGTTGTTCCTCTATGGTAACATAGCTGCCCGAGCCCGCAAAGTTAGCAAGTACAAGAAATTTGAAAATTGTACGTATTTGCACAGTAGTGCTTATGGTCGATGCCGTTTCTCGGCTTCAGAGCTACTTTCTTGACTGTATTTTGAGTTAAGCAGTTGGCGCGACTTCAGTTCTAGCCTATAAAGTCAAATGTTGTGTTGTTCCTCCATGGTAACATAGCTGCCCGAGGTCGCAAAGTTAGCAAGTACAAGAAATTTGAAAATTGTACGTAATTGCCCAGTAGTGCTTATGGTCGATGCCGTTTCTCGGCTTCAGAGCTACTTTCTTGACTGTATGTTGAGTTAAGCAGTTGGCGCGACTTCAGTTCTAGCCTATAAAGTCAAATGTTGTGTTGTTCCTCCATGGTAACATAGCTGCCCGAGCCCGCAAAGTTAGCAAGTACAAGAAATTTGAAAATTGTACGTAATTGCACAGTAGTGCTTATGGTCGAACCCGTTTCTCAGCTTCAGAGCTACTTTCTTGACTGTATGTTGAGTTAAGCAGTTGGCGCGACTTCAGTTCTAGCCTATAAAGTCAAATCTTGTGTGGTTCCTCCATGGTAACATAGCTGCCCGAGCCCGCAAAGTTAGCAAGTACAAGAAATTTGAAAATTGTACGTAATTTCACGGTAGTGCTTATGGTCGATGCCGTTTCTCGGCTTCAGAGCTACTTTCTTGACTGTATGTTGAGTTAAGCAGTTGGCGCGACTTCAGTTCTAGCCTATAAAGTCAAATCTTGTGTGATTCCTCCATGGTAACATAGCTGCCCGAGCCCGCAAAGTTAGCAAGTACAAGAAATTTGAAAATTGTACGTATTTGCACAGTAGTGCTTATGGTCGATGCCGTTTCTCGGCTTCAGAGCTACTTTCTTGACTGTATTTTGAGTTAAGCTGTTGGCGCGACTTCAGTTCTAGCCTTAAAAGTCAAATCTTGTGTGATTCCTCCATGGTAACATAGCTGCCCGGGGTCGCAAAGTTAGCAAGTACAAGAAATTTGAAAATTGTACGTAATTGCACAGTAGTGCTTATGGTCGAACCCCTTTCTCAGCTTCAGAGCTACTTTCTTGACTGTATTTTGAGTTAAGCAGTTGGCGCGACTTCAGTTCTAGCCTATAAAGTCAAATGTTGTGTTGTTCCTCCATGGTAACATAGCTGCCCGAGCCCGCAAAGTTAGCAAGTACAAGAAATTTGAAAATTGTACGTAATTTCACGGTAGTGCTTATGGTCGATGCCGTTTCTCGGCTTCAGAGCTACTTTCTTGACTGTATGTTGAGTTAAGCAGTTGGCGCGACTTCAGTTCTAGCCTATAAAGTCAAATCTTGTGTGATTCCTCCATGGTAACATAGCTGCCCGAGGTCGCAAAGTAAGCAAGTACAAGAAATTTGAAAATTGTACGTAATTGCACAGTAGTGCTTATGGTCGATGCCGTTTCTCGGCTTCAGAGCTACTTTCTTGACTGTATGTTGAGTTAAGCAGTTGGCGCGACTTCAGTTCTAGCCTATAAAGTCAAATCTTGTGTGGTTCCTCCATGGTAACATAGCTGCCCGAGCCCGCAAAGTTAGCAAGTACAAGAAATTTGAAAATTGTACGTAATTTCACGGTAGTGCTTATGGTCGATGCCGTTTCTCGGCTTCAGAGCTACTTTCTTGACTGTATGTTGAGTTAGGCAGTTGGCGCGACTTCAGTTCTAGCCTATAAAGTCAAATCTTGTGTGATTCCTCCATGGTAACATAGCTGCCCGAGCCCGCAAAGTTAGCAAGTACAAGAAATTTGAAAATTGTACGTAATTTCACGGTAGTGCTTATGGTCGATGCCGTTTCTCGGCTTCAGAGCTACTTTCTTGACTGTATGTTGAGTTAAGCAGTTGGCGCGACTTCAGTTCTAGCCTATAAAGTCAAATCTTGTGTGGTTCCTCCATGGTAACATAGCTGCCCGAGCCCGCAAAGTTAGCAAGTACAAGAAATTTGAAAATTGTACGTAATTGCACAGTAGTGCTTATGGTCGAACCCGTTTCTCAGCTTCAGAGCTACTTTCTTGACTGTATTTTGAGTTAAGCAGTTGGCGCGACTTCAGTTCTAGCCTATAAAGTCAAATGTTATGTTGTTCCTCCATGGTAACATAGCTGCCCGGGGTCGCAAAGTAAGCAAGTACAAGAAATTTGAAAATTGTACGTAATTGCACAGTAGTGCTTATGGTCGATGCCGTTTCTCGGCTTCAGAGCTACTTTCTTGACTGTATGTTGAGTTAAGCAGTTGGCGCGACTTCAGTTCTAGCCTATAAAGTCAAATCTTGTGTGGTTCCTCCATGGTAACATAGCTGCCCGAGCCCGCAAAGTTAGCAAGTACAAGAAATTTGAAAATTGTACGTAATTTCACGGTAGTGCTTATGGTCGATGCCGTTTCTCGGCTTCAGAGCTACTTTCTTGACTGTATGTTGAGTTGAGCAGTTGGCGCGACTTCAGTTCTAGCCTATAAAGTCAAATCTTGTGTGGTTCCTCCATGGTAACATAGCTGCCCGAGCCCGCAAAGTTAGCAAGTACATGAAATTTGAAAATTGTACGTAATTGCACAGTAGTGCTTATGGTCGAACCCGTTTCTCAGCTTCAGAGCTACTTTCTTGACTGTATTTTGAGTTAAGCAGTTGGCGCGACTTCAGTTCTAGCCTATAAAGTCAAAAGTTGTGTTGTTCCTCCATGGTAACATAGCTGCCCGAGCCCGCAAAGTTAGCAAGTACAAGAAATTTGAAAATTGTACGTAATTTCACGGTAGTGCTTATGGTCGATGCCGTTTCTCGGCTTCAGAGCTACTTTCTTGACTGTATGTTGAGTTAAGCAGTTGGCGCGACTTCAGTTCTAGCCTATAAAGTCAAATCTTGTGTGATTCCTCCATGGTAACATAGCTGCCCGAGCCCGCAAAGTTAGCAAGTACAAGAAATTTGAAAATTGTACGTAATTGCACAGTAGTGCTTATGGTCGATGCCGTTTCTCGGCTTCAGAGCTACTTTCTTGACTGTATGTTGAGTTAAGCAGTTGGCGCGACTTCAGTTCTAGCCTATAAAGTCAAATCTTGTGTGATTCCTCCATGGTAACATAGCTGCCCGAGGTCGCAAAGTTAGCAAGTACAAGAAATTTGAAAATTGTACGTAATTGCACAGTAGTGCTTATGGTCGATGCCGTTTCTCGGCTTCAGAGCTACTTTCTTGACTGTATTTTGAGTTAAGCAGTTGGCGCGACTTCAGTTCTAGCCTATAAAGTCAAATGTTGTGTTGTTCCTCCATGGTAACATAGCTGCCCGAGGTCGCAAAATTAGCAAGTACAAGAAATTTGAAAATTGTACGTAATTGCACAGTAGTGCTTATGGTCGATGCCGTTTCTCGGCTTCAGAGCTACTTTCTTGACTGTATGTTGAGTTAAGCAGTTGGCGCGACTTCAGTTCTAGCGTATAAAGTCAAATCTTGTGTGGTTCCTCCATGGTAACATAGCTGCCCGAGCCCGCAAAGTTAGCAAGTACAAGAAATTTGAAAATTGTACGCAATTTCACGGTAGTGCTTATGGTCGATGCCGTTTCTCGGCTTCAGAGCTACTTTCTTGACTGTATGTTGAGTTAAGCAGTTGGCGCGACTTCAGTTCTAGCCTATAAAGTCAAATCTTGTGTGGTTCCTCCATGGTAACATAGCTGCCCGAGCCCGCAAAGTTAGCAAGTACAAGAAATTTGAAAATTGTACGTAATTTCACATTAGTGCTTATGGTCGAATCCATTTCTCGGCTTCAGAGCTACTTTCTTGACTGTATTTTGAGTTAAGCAGTTGGCGCGACTTCAGTTCTAGCCTATAAAGTCAAATCTTGTGTGGTTCCTCCATGGTAACATAGCTGCCCGAGCCCGCAAAGTTAGCAAGTACAAGAAATTTGAAAATTGTACGTAATTTCACGGTAGTGCTTATGGTCGATGCCGTTTCTCGGCTTCAGAGCTACTTTCTTGACTGTGTGTTGAGTTAAGCAGTTGGCGCGACTTCAGTTCTAGCCTTAAAAGTCAAATCTTGTGTGGTTCCTCCATGGTAACATAGCTGCCCGGGGTCGCAAAGTTAGCAAGTACAAGAAATTTGAAAATTGTACGTAATTTCACATTAGTGCTTATGGTCGAATCCATTTCTCGGCTTCAGAGCTACTTTCTTGACTGTATTTTGAGTTAAGCAGTTGGCGCGACTTCAGTTCTAGCCTATAAAGTCAAATCTTGTGTGGTTCCTCCATGGTAACATAGCTGCCCGAGCCCGCAAAGTTAGCAAGTACAAGAAATTTGAAAATTGTACGTAATTTCACGGTAGTGCTTATGGTCGATGCCGTTTCTCGGCTTCAGAGCTACTTTCTTGACTGTGTGTTGAGTTAAGCAGTTGGCGCGACTTCAGTTCTAGCCTTAAAAGTCAAATCTTGTGTGGTTCCTCCATGGTAACATAGCTGCCCGGGGTCGCAAAGTTAGCAAGTACAAGAAATTTGAAAATTGTACGTAATTGCACAGTAGTGCTTATGGTCGAACCCGTTTCTCAGCTTCAGAGCTACTTTTTTGACTGTATTTTGAGTTAAGCAGTTGGCGTGACTTCAGTTCTAGCCTATAAAGTCAAATGTTGTGTTGTTCCTCCATGGTAACATAGCTGCCCGAGCCCCCAAAGTTAGCAAGTACAAGAAATTTGAAAATTGTACGTAATTTCAGGGTAGTGCTTATGGTCGATGCCGTTTCTCAGCTTCAGAGCTACTTTCTTGACTGTATTTTGAGTTAAGCAGTTGGCGCGACTTCAGTTCTAGCCTATAAAGTCAAATGTTGTGTTGTTCCTCCATGGTAACATAGCTGCCCGAGCCCGCAAAGTTAGCAAGTACAAGAAATTTGAAAATTGTACGTAATTTCACGGTAGTTCTTATGGTCGATGCCGTTTCTCGGCTTCAGAGCTACTTTCTTGACTGTATGTTGAGTTAAGCAGTTGGCGCGACTTCAGTTCTAGCCCATAAAGTCAAATCTTGTGTGGTTCCTCCATGGTAACATAGCTGCCCGAGCCCGCAAAGTTAGCAAGTACAAGAAATTTGAAAATTGTACGTAATTTCACATTAGTGCTTATGGTCGATGCCGTTTCTCGGCTTCATAGCTACTTTCTTGACTGTATTTTGAGGTAAGCAGTTGGCGCGACTTCAGTTCTAGCCTATAAAGTCAAATCTTGTGTGATTCCTCCATGGTAACATAGCTGCCCGAGCCCGCAAAGTTAGCAAGTACAAGAAATTTGAAAATTGTACGTAATTTCACATTAGTGCTTATGGTCGAACCCATTTCTCGGCTTCAGAGCTACTTTCTTGACTGTATTTTGAGTTAAGCAGTTGGCGCGACTTCAGTTCTAGCCTATAAAGTCAAATCTTGTGTGGTTCCTCCATGGTAACATAGCTGCCCGAGTCCGCAAAGTTAGCAAGTACAAGAAATTTGAAAATTGTACGTAATTTCACGGTAGTGCTTATGGTCGATGCCGTTTCTCGGTTTCAGAGCTACTTTCTTGACTGTATGTTGAGTTAAGCAGTTGGCGCGACTTCAGTTCTAGCCTATAAAGTCAAATCTTGTGTGGTTCCTCCATGGTAACATAGCTGCCCGAGCCCGCAAAGTTAGCAAGTACAAGAAATTTGAAAATTGTACGTAATTTCACATTAGTGCTTATGGTCGAACCCATTTCTCGGCTTCAGAGCTACTTTCTTGACTGTATTTTGAGTTAAGCAGTTTGCGCGACTTCAGTTCTAGCCTATAAAGTCAAATGTTGTGTTGTTCCTCCATGGTAACATAGCTGCCCGAGCCCCCAAAGTTAGCAAGTACAAGAAATTTGAAAATTGTACGTAATTTCACGGTAGTGCTTATGGTCGATGCCGTTTCTCAGCTTCAGAGCTACTTTCTTGACTGTATTTTGAGTTAAGCAGTTGGCGCGACTTCAGTTCTAGCCTATAAAGTCAAATCTTGTGTGGTTCCTCCATGGTAACATAGCCGCCCGAGTCCGCAAAGTTAGCAAGTACAAGAAATTTGAAAATTGTACGTAATTTCACGGTAGTGCTTATGGTCGATGCCGTTTCTCGGCTTCAGAGCTACTTTCTTGACTGTATGTTGAGTTAAGCAGTTGGCGCGACTTCAGTTCTAGCCTTAAAAGTCAAATCTTGTGTGGTTCCTCCATGGTAACATAGCTGCCCGGGGTCGCAAAGTTAGCAAGTACAAGAAATTTGAAAATTGTACGTAATTTCACAGTAGTGCTTATGGTCGAACCCGTTTCTCAGCTTCAGAGCTACTTTCTTGACTGTATTTTGAGTAAAGCAGTTGGCGCGACTTCAGTTCTAGCCTATAAAGTCAAATGTTGTGTTGTTCCTCCATGGTAACGTAGCTGCCCGAGCCCCCAAAGTTAGCAAGTACAAGAAATTTGAAAATTGTACGTAATTTCACGGTAGTGCTTATGGTCGATGCCGTTTCTCAGCTTCAGAGCTACTTTCTTGACTGTATTTTGAGTTAAGCGGTTGGCGCGACTTCAGTTCTAGCCTATAAAGTCAAATGTTGTGTTGTTCCTCCATGGTAACATAGCTGCCCGAGCCCGCAAAGTTAGCAAGTACAAGAAATTTGAAAATTGTACGTAATTTCACGGTAGTGCTTATGGTCGATGCCGTTTCTTGGCTTCAGAGCTACTTTCTTGACTGTATGTTGAGTTAAGCAGTTGGCGCGACTTCAGTTCTAGCCTATAAAGTCAAATCTTGTGTGATTCCTCCATGGTAACATAGCTGCCCGAGGTCGCAAAGTTAGCAAGTACAAGAAATTTGAAAATTGTACGTAATTTCACGGTAGTGCTTATGGTCGATGCCGTTTCTCGGCTTCAGAGCTACTTTCTTGACTGTATGTTGAGTTAAGCAGTTGGCGCGACTTCAGTTCTAGCCCATAAAGTCAAATCTTGTGTGGTTCCTCCATGGTAACATAGCTGCCCGAGCCCGCAAAGTTAGCAAGTACAAGAAATTTGAAAATTGTACGTAATTTCACGGTAGTGCTTATGGTCGATGCCGTTTCTCGGCTTCAGAGCTACTTTCTTGACTGTATGTTGAGTTAAGCACTTGGCGCGACTTCAGTTCTAGCCTTAAAAGTCAAATCTTGTGTGGTTCCTCCATGCTAACATAGCTGCCCGGGGTCGCAAAGTTAGCAAGTACAAGAAATTTGAAAATTGTACGTAATTGCACAGTAGTGCTTATGGTCGGACCCGTTTCTCAGCTTCAGAGCTACTTTCTTGACTGTATTTTGAGTTAAGCAGTTGGCGCGACTTCAGTTCTAGCCTATAAAGTCAAATGTTGTGTTGTTCCTCCATGGTAACATAGCTGCCCGAGCCCGCAAAGTTAGCAAGTACAAGAAATTTGAAAATTGTACGTAATTTCACGGTAGTGCTTATGGTCGATGCCGTTTCTCGGCTTCAGAGCTACTTTCTTGACTGTATGTTGAGTTAAGCAGTTGGCGCGACTTCAGTTCTAGCCTATAAAGTCAAATGTTGTGTTGTTCCTCCATGGTAACATAGCTGCCCGAGCCCGCAAAGTTAGCAAGTACAAGAAATTTGAAAATTGTACGTAATTTCACGGTAGTGCTTATGGTCGATGCCGTTTCTCGGCTTCAGAGCTACTTTCTTGACTGTATGTTAAGTTAAGCAGTTGGCGCGACTTCAGTTCTAGCCTATAAAGTCAAATCTTGTGTGGTTCCTCCATGGTAACATAGCTGCCCGAGCCCGCAAAGTTAGCAAGTACAAGAAATTTGAAAATTGTACGTAATTTCACGGTAGTGCTTATGGTCGATGCCGTTTCTCAGCTTCAGGGCTACTTTCTTGACTGTATTTTGAGTTAAGCAGTTGGCGCGACTTCAGTTCTAGCCTATAAAGTCAAATCTTGTGTGGTTCCTCCATGGTAACATAGCTGCCCGAGCCCGCAAAGTTAGCAAGTACAAGAAATTTGAAAATTGTACGTAATTTCACATTAGTGCTTATGGTCGAACCCATTTCTCGGCTTCAGAGCTACTTTCTTGACTGTATTTTGAGTTAAGCAGTTGGCGCGACTTCAGTTCTAGCCTATAAAGTCAAATGTTGTGTTGTTCCTCCATGGTAACATAGCTGCCCGAGCCCGCAAAGTTAGCAAGTACAAGAAATTTGAAAATTGTACGTAATTTCACGGTAGTGCTTATGGTCGATGCCGTTTCTCGGCTTCAGAGCTACTTTCTTGACTGTATGTTGAGTTAAGCAGTTGGCGCGACTTCAGTTCTAGCCTATAAAGTCAAATGTTGTGTTGTTCCTCCATGGTAACATAGCTGCCCGAGCCCGCAAAGTTAGCAAGTACAAGAAATTTGAAAATTGTACGTAATTTCACATTAGTGCTTATGGTCGAACCCATTTCAAGGCTTCAGAGCTACTTTCTTGACTGTATTTTGAGTTAAGCAGTTGGCGCGACTTCAGTTCTAGCCTATAAAGTCAAATCTTGTGTGGTTCCTCCATGGTAACATAGCTGCCCGAGTCCGCAAAGTTAGCAAGTACAAGAAATTTGAAAATTGTACGTAATTTCACGGTAGTGCTTATGGTCGATGCCGTTTCTCGGCTTCAGAGCTACTTTCTTGACTGTATGTTGAGTTAAGCAGTTGGCGCGACTTCAGTTCTAGCCTATAAAGTCAAATCTTGTGTGGTTCCTCCATGGTAACATAGCTGCCCGAGCCCGCAAAGTTAGCAAGTACAAGAAATTTGAAAATTGTACGTAATTTCACATTAGTGCTTATGGTCGAACCCATTTCTCGGCTTCAGAGCTACTTTCTTGACTGTATTTTGAGTTAAGCAGTTTGCGCGACTTCAGTTCTAGCCTATAAAGTCAAATGTTGTGTTGTTCCTCCATGGTAACATAGCTGCCCGAGCCCCCAAAGTTAGCAAGTACAAGAAATTTGAAAATTGTACGTAATTTCACGGTAGTGCTTATGGTCGATGCCGTTTCTCAGCTTCAGAGCTACTTTCTTGACTGTATTTTGAGTTAAGCAGTTGGCGCGACTTCAGTTCTAGCCTATAAAGTCAAATCTTGTGTGGTTCCTCCATGGTAACATAGCTGCCCGAGCCCCCAAAGTTAGCAAGTACAAGAAATTTGAAAATTGTACGTAATTTCACGGTAGTGCTTATGGTCGATGCCGTTTCTCAGCTTCAGAGCTACTTTCTTGACTGTATTTTGAGTTAAGCGGTTGGCGCGACTTCAGTTCTAGCCTATAAAGTCAAATGTTGTGTTGTTCCTCCATGGTAACATAGCTGCCCGAGCCCGCAAAGTTAGCAAGTACAAGAAATTTGAAAATTGTACGTAATTTCACGGTAGTGCTTATGGTCGATGCCGTTTCTCGGCTTCAGAGCTACTTTCTTGACTGTATGTTGAGTTAAGCAGTTGGCGCGACTTCAGTTCTAGCCCATAAAGTCAAATCTTGTGTGGTTCCTCCATGGTAACATAGCTGCCCGAGCCCGCAAAGTTAGCAAGTACAAGAAATTTGAAAATTGTACGTAATTTCACGGTAGTGCTTATGGTCGATGCCGTTTCTCGGCTTCAGAGCTACTTTCTTGACTGTATGTTGAGTTAAGCAGTTGGCGCGACTTCAGTTCTAGCCTTAAAAGTCAAATCTTGTGTGGTTCCTCCATGCTAACATAGCTGCCCGGGGTCGCAAAGTTAGCAAGTACAAGAAATTTGAAAATTGTACGTAATTGCACAGTAGTGCTTATGGTCGGACCCGTTTCTCAGCTTCAGAGCTACTTTCTTGACTGTATTTTGAGTTAAGCAGTTGGCGCGACTTCAGTTCTAGCCTATAAAGTCAAATGTTGTGTTGTTCCTCCATGGTAACATAGCTGCCCGAGCCCGCAAAGTTAGCAAGTACAAGAAATTTGAAAATTGTACGTAATTTCACGGTAGTGCTTATGGTCGATGCCGTTTCTCGGCTTCAGAGCTACTTTCTTGACTGTATGTTGAGTTAAGCAGTTGGCGCGACTTCAGTTCTAGCCTATAAAGTCAAATGTTGTGTTGTTCCTCCATGGTAACATAGCTGCCCGAGCCCGCAAAGTTAGCAAGTACAAGAAATTTGAAAATTGTACGTAATTTCACGGTAGTGCTTATGGTCGATGCCGTTTCTCGGCTTCAGAGCTACTTTCTTGACTGTATGTTAAGTTAAGCAGTTGGCGCGACTTCAGTTCTAGCCTATAAAGTCAAATCTTGTGTGGTTCCTCCATGGTAACATAGCTGCCCGAGCCCGCAAAGTTAGCAAGTACAAGAAATTTGAAAATTGTACGTAATTTCACGGTAGTGCTTATGGTCGATGCCGTTTCTCAGCTTCAGGGCTACTTTCTTGACTGTATTTTGAGTTAAGCAGTTGGCGCGACTTCAGTTCTAGCCTATAAAGACAAATCTTGTGTGGTTCCTCCATGGTAACATAGCTGCCCGACCCCGCAAAGTTAGCAAGTACAAGAAATTTGAAAATTGTACGTAATTGCACAGTAGTGCTTATGGTCGATGCCGTTTCTCGGCTTCAGAGCTACTTTCTTGACTGTATGTTGAGTTAAGCAATTGGCGCGACTTCAGTTCTAGCCTATAAAGTCAAATCTTGTGTGATTCCTCCATGGTAACATAGCTGCCCGAGGTCGCAAAGTTAGCAAGTACAAGAAATTTGGAAATTGTACGTAATTGCACAGTAGTGCTTATGGTCGAACCCGTTTCTCAGATTGAGAGCTACTTTCTTGACTGTATTTTGAGTTAAGCAAATGGCGCGACTTCAGTTCTAGCCTATAAAGTCAAATCTTGTGTGATTCCTCCATGGTAACATAGCTGCCCGAGGTCGCAAAGTTAGCAAGTACAAGAAATTTGAAAATTGTACGTAATTGCACAGTTGTGCTTATGGTCGATGCCGTTGCTCGGCTTCAGAGCTACTTTCTTGACTGTATTTTGAGTTAAGCTGTTGGCGCGACTTCAGTTCTAGCCTTAAAAGTCAAATGTTGTGTTGTTCCTCCATGGTAACATAGCTGCCCGAGCCCGCAAAGTTAGCAAGTACAAGAAATTTGAAAATTGTACGTAATTTCACGGTAGTGCTTATGGTCGATGCCGTTTCTCGGCTTCAGAGCTACTTTCTTGACTGTATTTTGAGTTAAGCTGTTGGCGCGACTTCAGTTCTAGCCTTAAAAGTCAAATCTTGTGTGATTCCTCCATGGTAACATAGCTGCCCGGGGTCGCAAAGTTAGCAAGTACAAGAAATTTGAAAATTGTACGTTATTGCACAGTAGTGCTTATGGTCGAACCCGTTTCTCAGCTTCAGAGCTACTTTCTTGACTGTATGTTGAGTTAAGCAGTTGGCGCGACTTCAGTTCTAGCCTATAAAGTCAAATCTTGTGTGATTCCTTCATGGTAACATAGCGGCCCGAGGTCGCAAAGTTAGCAAGTACAAGAAATTTGAAAATTGTACGTATTTGCACAGTAGTGCTTATGGTCGATGCCGTTTCTCGGCTTCAGAGCTACTTTCGTGACTGTATGTTGAGTTAAGCAGTTGGCGCGACTTCAGTTCTAGCCTATAAAGTCAAATCTTGTGTGGTTCCTCCATGGTAACATAGCTGCCCGAGCCCGCAAAGTTAGCAAGTACAAGAAATTTGAAAATTGTACGTAATTTCACGGTAGTGCTTATGGTCGATGCCGTTTCTCGGCTTCAGAGCTACTTTCTTGACTGTATGTTGAGTTAGGCAGTTGGCGCGACTTCAGTTCTAGCCTATAAAGTCAAATGTTGTGTTGTTCCTCCATGGTAACATAGCTGCCCGAGCCCGCAAACTTAGCAAGTACAAGAAATTTGAAAATTGTACGTAATTTCACGGTAGTGCTTATGGTCGATGCCGTTTCTCGGCTTCAGAGCTACTTTCTTGACTGTATTTTGAGTTAAGCAGTTGGCGCGACTTCAGTTCTAGCCTATAAAGACAAATCTTGTGTGGTTCCTCCATGGTAACATAGCTGCCCGAGCCCGCAAAGTTAGCAAGTACAAGAAATTTGAAAATTGTACGTAATTGCACAGTAGTGCTTATGGTCGATGCCGTTTCTCGGCTTCAGAGCTACTTTCTTGACTGTATGTTGAGTTAAGCAATTGGCACGACTTCAGTTCTAGCCTATAAAGTCAAATCTTGTGTGGTTCCTCCATGGTAACATAGCTGCCCGAGCCCGCAAAGTTAGCAAGTACAAGAAATTTGAAAATTGTACGTAATTTCACGGTAGTGCTTATGGTCGATGCCGTTTCTCGGCTTCAGAGCTACTTTCTTGACTGTATGTTGAGTTAGGCAGTTGGCGCGACTTCAGTTCTAGCCTATAAAGTCAAATGTTGTGTTGTTCCTCCATGGTAACATAGCTGCCCGAGCCCGCAAACTTAGCAAGTACAAGAAATTTGAAAATTGTACGTAATTTCACGGTAGTGCTTATGGTCGATGCCGTTTCTCGGCTTCAGAGCTACTTTCTTGACTGTATTTTGAGTTAAGCAGTTGGCGCGACTTCAGTTCTAGCCTATAAAGACAAATCTTGTGTGGTTCCTCCATGGTAACATAGCTGCCCGAGCCCGCAAAGTTAGCAAGTACAAGAAATTTGAAAATTGTACGTAATTGCACAGTAGTGCTTATGGTCGATGCCGTTTCTCGGCTTCAGAGCTACTTTCTTGACTGTATGTTGAGTTAAGCAATTGGCGCGACTTCAGTTCTAGCCTATAAAGTCAAATCTTGTGTGGTTCCGCCATGGTAACATAGCTGCCCGAGCCCGCAAAGTTAGCAAGTACAAGAAATTTGAAAATTGTACGTAATTTCACGGTAGTGCTTATGGTCGATGCCGTTTCACGGCTTCAGAACTACTTTCTTGACTGTATGGTGAGTTAAGCAGTTGGCGCGACTTCAGTTCTAGCCTATAAAGTCAAATCTTGTGTGATTCCTCCATGGTAACATAGCTGCCCGAGCCCGCAAAGTTAGCAAGTACAAGAAATTTGAAAATTGTACGTAATTTCACGGTAGTGCTTATGGTCGATGCCGTTTCTCGGCTTCAGAGCTACTTTGTTGACTGTATGTTGAGTTAAGCAGTTGGCGCGACTTCAGTTCTAGCCTATAAAGTCAAATCTTGTGTGATTCCTCCATGGTAACATAGCTGCCCGAGGTCGCAAAGTTAGCAAGTACAAGAAATTTGAAAATTGTACGTAATTGAACAGTAGTGCTTATGGTCGAACCCGTTTCTCAGCTTCAGAGCTACTTTCTTGACTGTATTTTGAGTTAAGCAGTTGGCGCGACTTCAGTTCTAGCCTATAAAGTCAAATCTTGTGTGGTTCCTCCATGGTAACATAGCTGCCCGAGCCCGCAAATTTAGCAAGTACAAGAAATTTGAAAATTGTACGTAATTTCACGGTAGTGCTTATGGTCGATGCCGTTTCTCGGCTTCAGAGCTACTTTCTTGACTGTATGTTGAGTTAAGCAGTTGGCGCGACTTCAGTTCTAGCCTATAAAGTCAAATCTTGTGTGGTTCCTCCATGGTAACATAGCTGCCCGAGCCCGCAAAGTTAGCAAGTACAAGAAATTTGAAAATTGTACGTAATTTCACGGTAGTGCTTATGGTCGATGCCGTTTCTCGGCTTCAGAGCTACTTTGTTGACTGTATGTTGAGTTAAGCAGTTGGCGCGACTTCAGTTCTAGCCTATAAAGTCAAATCTTGTGTGATTCCTCCATGGTAACATAGCTGCCCGAGGTCGCAAAGTTAGCAAGTACAAGAAATTTGAAAATTGTACGTAATTGAACAGTAGTGCTTATGGTCGAACCCGTTTCTCAGCTTCAGAGCTACTTTCTTGACTGTATTTTGAGTTAAGCAGTTGGCGCGACTTCAGTTCTAGCCTATAAAGTCAAATCTTGTGTGATTCCTCCATGGTAACATAGCTGCCCGAGCCCGCAAAGTTAGCAAGTACAAGAAATTTGAAAATTGTACGTAATTTCACGGCAGTGCTTATGGTCGATGCCGTTTCTCGGCTTCAGAGCTACTTTGTTGACTGTATGTTGAGTTAAGCAGTTGGCGCGACTTCAGTTCTAGCCTATAAAGTCAAATGTTGTGTTGTTCCTCCATGGTAACATAGCTGCCCGAGCCCGCAAAGTTAGCAAGTACAAGAAATTTGAAAATTGTACGTAATTGCACAGTAGTGCTTATGGTCGAACCCGTTTCTCAGCTTCAGAGCTACTTTCTTGACTGTATGTTGAGTTAAGCAGTTGGCGCGACTTCAGTTCTAGCCTATAAAGTCAAATCTTGTGTGGTTCCTCCATGGTAACATAGCTGCCCGAGCCCGCAAAGTTAGCAAGTACAAGAAATTTGAAAATTGTACGTAATTTCACGGCAGTGCTTATGGTCGATGCCGTTTCTCGGCTTCAGAGCTACTTTCTTGACTGTATGTTGAGTTAGGCAGTTGGCGCGACTTCAGTTCTAGCCTATAAAGTCAAATCTTGTGTGGTTCCTCCATGGTAACATAGCTGCCCGAGCCCGCAAATTTAGCAAGTACAAGAAATTTGAAAATTGTACGTAATTTCACGGTAGTGCTTATGGTCGATGCCGTTTCTCGGCTTCAGAGCTACTTTCTTGACTGTATGTTGAGTTAAGCAATTGGCGCGACTTCAGTTCTAGCCTATAAAGTCAAATCTTGTGTGGTTCCGCCATGGTAACATAGCTGCCCGAGCCCGCAAAGTTAGCAAGTACAAGAAATTTGAAAATTGTACGTAATTTCACGGTAGTGCTTATGGTCGATGCCGTTTCACGGCTTCAGAACTACTTTCTTGACTGTATGGTGAGTTAAGCAGTTGGCGCGACTTCAGTTCTAGCCTATAAAGTCAAATCTTGTGTGATTCCTCCATGGTAACATAGCTGCCCGAGCCCGCAAAGTTAGCAAGTACAAGAAATTTGAAAATTGTACGTAATTTCACGGCAGTGCTTATGGTCGATGCCGTTTCTCGGCTTCAGAGCAACTTTGTTGACTGTATGTTGAGTTAAGCAGTTGGCGCGACTTCAGTTCTAGCCTATAAAGTCAAATCTTGTGTGATTCCTCCATGGTAACATAGCTGCCCGAGGTCGCAAAGTTAGCAAGTACAAGAAATTTGAAAATTGTACGTAATTGCACAGTAGTGCTTATGGTCCATGCCGTTTCTCGGCTTCAGAGCTACTTTCTTGACTGTATGTTGAGTTAAGCAATTGGCGCGACTTCAGTTCTAGCCTATAAAGTCAAATCTTGTGTGGTTCCGCCATGGTAACATAGCTGCCCGAGCCCGCAAAGTTAGCAAGTACAAGAAATTTGAAAATTGTACGTAATTTCACGGTAGTGCTTATGGTCGATGCCGTTTCACGGCTTCAGAACTACTTTCTTGACTGTATGGTGAGTTAAGCAGTTGGCGCGACTTCAGTTCTAGCCTATAAAGTCAAATCTTGTGTGGTTCCTCCATGGTAACATAGCTGCCCGAGCCCGCAAATTTAGCAAGTACAAGAAATTTGAAAATTGTACGTAATTTCACGGTAGTGCTTATGGTCGATGCCGTTTCTCGGCTTCAGAGCTACTTTCTTGACTGTATGTTGAGTTAAGCAATTGGCGCGACTTCAGTTCTAGCCTATAAAGTCAAATCTTGTGTGGTTCCGCCATGGTAACATAGCTGCCCGAGCCCGCAAAGTTAGCAAGTACAAGAAATTTGAAAATTGTACGTAATTTCACGGTAGTGCTTATGGTCGATGCCGTTTCTCGGCTTCAGAGCTACTTTCTTGACTGTATGTTGAGTTAAGCAGTTGGCGCGACTTCAGTTCTAGCCCATAAAGTCAAATCTTGTGTGGTTCCTCCATGGTAACATAGCTGCCCGAGCCCCCAAAGTTAGCAAGTACAAGAAATTTGAAAATTGTACGTAATTTCACGGTAGTGCTTATGGTCGATGCCGTTTCTCAGCTTCAGAGCTACTTTCTTGACTGTATTTTGAGTTAAGCAGTTGGCGCGACTTCAGTTCTAGCCTATAAAGTCAAATCTTGTGTGGTTCCTCCATGGTAACATAGCTGCCCGAGCCCCCAAAGTTAGCAAGTACAAGAAATTTGAAAATTGTACGTAATTTCACGGTAGTGCTTATGGTCGATGCCGTTTCTCAGCTTCAGAGCTACTTTCTTGACTGTATTTTGAGTTAAGCGGTTGGCGCGACTTCAGTTCTAGCCTATAAAGTCAAATGTTGTGTTGTTCCTCCATGGTAACATAGCTGCCCGAGCCCGCAAAGTTAGCAAGTACAAGAAATTTGAAAATTGTACGTAATTTCACGGTAGTGCTTATGGTCGATGCCGTTTCTCGGCTTCAGAGCTACTTTCTTGACTGTATGTTGAGTTAAGCAGTTGGCGCGACTTCAGTTCTAGCCCATAAAGTCAAATCTTGTGTGGTTCCTCCATGGTAACATAGCTGCCCGAGCCCGCAAAGTTAGCAAGTACAAGAAATTTGAAAATTGTACGTAATTTCACGGTAGTGCTTATGGTCGATGCCGTTTCTCGGCTTCAGAGCTACTTTCTTGACTGTATGTTGAGTTAAGCAGTTGGCGCGACTTCAGTTCTAGCCTTAAAAGTCAAATCTTGTGTGGTTCCTCCATGCTAACATAGCTGCCCGGGGTCGCAAAGTTAGCAAGTACAAGAAATTTGAAAATTGTACGTAATTGCACAGTAGTGCTTATGGTCGGACCCGTTTCTCAGCTTCAGAGCTACTTTCTTGACTGTATTTTGAGTTAAGCAGTTGGCGCGACTTCAGTTCTAGCCTATAAAGTCAAATGTTGTGTTGTTCCTCCATGGTAACATAGCTGCCCGAGCCCGCAAAGTTAGCAAGTACAAGAAATTTGAAAATTGTACGTAATTTCACGGTAGTGCTTATGGTCGATGCCGTTTCTCGGCTTCAGAGCTACTTTCTTGACTGTATGTTGAGTTAAGCAGTTGGCGCGACTTCAGTTCTAGCCTATAAAGTCAAATGTTGTGTTGTTCCTCCATGGTAACATAGCTGCCCGAGCCCGCAAAGTTAGCAAGTACAAGAAATTTGAAAATTGTACGTAATTTCACGGTAGTGCTTATGGTCGATGCCGTTTCTCGGCTTCAGAGCTACTTTCTTGACTGTATGTTAAGTTAAGCAGTTGGCGCGACTTCAGTTCTAGCCTATAAAGTCAAATCTTGTGTGGTTCCTCCATGGTAACATAGCTGCCCGAGCCCGCAAAGTTAGCAAGTACAAGAAATTTGAAAATTGTACGTAATTTCACGGTAGTGCTTATGGTCGATGCCGTTTCTCAGCTTCAGGGCTACTTTCTTGACTGTATTTTGAGTTAAGCAGTTGGCGCGACTTTAGTTCTAGCCTATAAAGACAAATCTTGTGTGGTTCCTCCATGGTAACATAGCTGCCCGACCCCGCAAAGTTAGCAAGTACAAGAAATTTGAAAATTGTACGTAATTGCACAGTAGTGCTTATGGTCGATGCCGTTTCTCGGCTTCAGAGCTACTTTCTTGACTGTATGTTGAGTTAAGCAATTGGCGCGACTTCAGTTCTAGCCTATAAAGTCAAATCTTGTGTGATTCCTCCATGGTAACATAGCTGCCCGAGGTCGCAAAGTTAGCAAGTACAAGAAATTTGGAAATTGTACGTAATTGCACAGTAGTGCTTATGGTCGAACCCGTTTCTCAGATTGAGAGCTACTTTCTTGACTGTATTTTGAGTTAAGCAAATGGCGCGACTTCAGTTCTAGCCTATAAAGTCAAATCTTGTGTGATTCCTCCATGGTAACATAGCTGCCCGAGGTCGCAAAGTTAGCAAGTACAAGAAATTTGAAAATTGTACGTAATTGCACAGTTGTGCTTATGGTCGATGCCGTTGCTCGGCTTCAGAGCTACTTTCTTGACTGTATTTTGAGTTAAGCTGTTGGCGCGACTTCAGTTCTAGCCTTAAAAGTCAAATGTTGTGTTGTTCCTCCATGGTAACATAGCTGCCCGAGCCCGCAAAGTTAGCAAGTACAAGAAATTTGAAAATTGTACGTAATTTCACGGTAGTGCTTATGGTCGATGCCGTTTCTCGGCTTCAGAGCTACTTTCTTGACTGTATTTTGAGTTAAGCTGTTGGCGCGACTTCAGTTCTAGCCTTAAAAGTCAAATCTTGTGTGATTCCTCCATGGTAACATAGCTGCCCGGGGTCGCAAAGTTAGCAAGTACAAGAAATTTGAAAATTGTACGTTATTGCACAGTAGTGCTTATGGTCGAACCCGTTTCTCAGCTTCAGAGCTACTTTCTTGACTGTATGTTGAGTTAAGCAGTTGGCGCGACTTCAGTTCTAGCCTATAAAGTCAAATCTTGTGTGATTCCTTCATGGTAACATAGCTGCCCGAGGTCGCAAAGTTAGCAAGTACAAGAAATTTGAAAATTGTACGTATTTGCACAGTAGTGCTTATGGTCGATGCCGTTTCTCGGCTTCAGAGCTACTTTCGTGACTGTATGTTGAGTTAAGCAGTTGGCGCGACTTCAGTTCTAGCCTATAAAGTCAAATCTTGTGTGGTTCCTCCATGGTAACATAGCTGCCCGAGCCCGCAAAGTTAGCAAGTACAAGAAATTTGAAAATTGTACGTAATTTCACGGTAGTGCTTATGGTCGATGCCGTTTCTCGGCTTCAGAGCTACTTTCTTGACTGTATGTTGAGTTAGGCAGTTGGCGCGACTTCAGTTCTAGCCTATAAAGTCAAATGTTGTGTTGTTCCTCCATGGTAACATAGCTGCCCGAGCCCGCAAACTTAGCAAGTACAAGAAATTTGAAAATTGTACGTAATTTCACGGTAGTGCTTATGGTCGATGCCGTTTCTCGGCTTCAGAGCTACTTTCTTGACTGTATTTTGAGTTAAGCAGTTGGCGCGACTTCAGTTCTAGCCTATAAAGACAAATCTTGTGTGGTTCCTCCATGGTAACATAGCTGCCCGAGCCCGCAAAGTTAGCAAGTACAAGAAATTTGAAAATTGTACGTAATTGCACAGTAGTGCTTATGGTCGATGCCGTTTCTCGGCTTCAGAGCTACTTTCTTGACTGTATGTTGAGTTAAGCAATTGGCACGACTTCAGTTCTAGCCTATAAAGTCAAATCTTGTGTGGTTCCTCCATGGTAACATAGCTGCCCGAGCCCGCAAAGTTAGCAAGTACAAGAAATTTGAAAATTGTACGTAATTTCACGGTAGTGCTTATGGTCGATGCCGTTTCTCGGCTTCAGAGCTACTTTCTTGACTGTATGTTGAGTTAGGCAGTTGGCGCGACTTCAGTTCTAGCCTATAAAGTCAAATGTTGTGTTGTTCCTCCATGGTAACATAGCTGCCCGAGCCCGCAAACTTAGCAAGTACAAGAAATTTGAAAATTGTACGTAATTTCACGGTAGTGCTTATGGTCGATGCCGTTTCTCGGCTTCAGAGCTACTTTCTTGACTGTATTTTGAGTTAAGCAGTTGGCGCGACTTCAGTTCTAGCCTATAAAGACAAATCTTGTGTGGTTCCTCCATGGTAACATAGCTGCCCGAGCCCGCAAAGTTAGCAAGTACAAGAAATTTGAAAATTGTACGTAATTGCACAGTAGTGCTTATGGTCGATGCCGTTTCTCGGCTTCAGAGCTACTTTCTTGACTGTATGTTGAGTTAAGCAATTGGCGCTACTTCAGTTCTAGCCTATAAAGTCAAATCTTGTGTGGTTCCGCCATGGTAACATAGCTGCCCGAGCCCGCAAAGTTAGCAAGTACAAGAAATTTGAAAATTGTACGTAATTTCACGGTAGTGCTTATGGTCGATGCCGTTTCACGGCTTCAGAACTACTTTCTTGACTGTATGGTGAGTTAAGCAGTTGGCGCGACTTCAGTTCTAGCCTATAAAGTCAAATCTTGTGTGATTCCTCCATGGTAACATAGCTGCCCGAGCCCGCAAAGTTAGCAAGTACAAGAAATTTGAAAATTGTACGTAATTTCACGGTAGTGCTTATGGTCGATGCCGTTTCTCGGCTTCAGAGCTACTTTGTTGACTGTATGTTGAGTTAAGCAGTTGGCGCGACTTCAGTTCTAGCCTATAAAGTCAAATCTTGTGTGATTCCTCCATGGTAACATAGCTGCCCGAGGTCGCAAAGTTAGCAAGTACAAGAAATTTGAAAATTGTACGTAATTGAACAGTAGTGCTTATGGTCGAACCCGTTTCTCAGCTTCAGAGCTACTTTCTTGACTGTATTTTGAGTTAAGCAGTTGGCGCGACTTCAGTTCTAGCCTATAAAGTCAAATCTTGTGTGGTTCCTCCATGGTAACATAGCTGCCCGAGCCCGCAAATTTAGCAAGTACAAGAAATTTGAAAATTGTACGTAATTTCACGGTAGTGCTTATGGTCGATGCCGTTTCTCGGCTTCAGAGCTACTTTCTTGACTGTATGTTGAGTTAAGCAGTTGGCGCGACTTCAGTTCTAGCCTATAAAGTCAAATCTTGTGTGGTTCCTCCATGGTAACATAGCTGCCCGAGCCCGCAAAGTTAGCAAGTACAAGAAATTTGAAAATTGTACGTAATTTCACGGTAGTGCTTATGGTCGATGCCGTTTCTCGGCTTCAGAGCTACTTTGTTGACTGTATGTTGAGTTAAGCAGTTGGCGCGACTTCAGTTCTAGCCTATAAAGTCAAATCTTGTGTGATTCCTCCATGGTAACATAGCTGCCCGAGGTCGCAAAGTTAGCAAGTACAAGAAATTTGAAAATTGTACGTAATTGAACAGTAGTGCTTATGGTCGAACCCGTTTCTCAGCTTCAGAGCTACTTTCTTGACTGTATTTTGAGTTAAGCAGTTGGCGCGACTTCAGTTCTAGCCTATAAAGTCAAATCTTGTGTGATTCCTCCATGGTAACATAGCTGCCCGAGCCCGCAAAGTTAGCAAGTACAAGAAATTTGAAAATTGTACGTAATTTCACGGCAGTGCTTATGGTCGATGCCGTTTCTCGGCTTCAGAGCTACTTTGTTGACTGTATGTTGAGTTAAGCAGTTGGCGCGACTTCAGTTCTAGCCTATAAAGTCAAATGTTGTGTTGTTCCTCCATGGTAACATAGCTGCCCGAGCCCGCAAAGTTAGCAAGTACAAGAAATTTGAAAATTGTACGTAATTGCACAGTAGTGCTTATGGTCGAACCCGTTTCTCAGCTTCAGAGCTACTTTCTTGACTGTATGTTGAGTTAAGCAGTTGGCGCGACTTCAGTTCTAGCCTATAAAGTCAAATCTTGTGTGGTTCCTCCATGGTAACATAGCTGCCCGAGCCCGCAAAGTTAGCAAGTACAAGAAATTTGAAAATTGTACGTAATTTCACGGCAGTGCTTATGGTCGATGCCGTTTCTCGGCTTCAGAGCTACTTTCTTGACTGTATGTTGAGTTAGGCAGTTGGCGCGACTTCAGTTCTAGCCTATAAAGTCAAATCTTGTGTGGTTCCTCCATGGTAACATAGCTGCCCGAGCCCGCAAATTTAGCAAGTACAAGAAATTTGAAAATTGTACGTAATTTCACGGTAGTGCTTATGGTCGATGCCGTTTCTCGGCTTCAGAGCTACTTTCTTGACTGTATGTTGAGTTAAGCAATTGGCGCGACTTCAGTTCTAGCCTATAAAGTCAAATCTTGTGTGGTTCCGCCATGGTAACATAGCTGCCCGAGCCCGCAAAGTTAGCAAGTACAAGAAATTTGAAAATTGTACGTAATTTCACGGTAGTGCTTATGGTCGATGCCGTTTCACGGCTTCAGAACTACTTTCTTGACTGTATGGTGAGTTAAGCAGTTGGCGCGACTTCAGTTCTAGCCTATAAAGTCAAATCTTGTGTGATTCCTCCATGGTAACATAGCTGCCCGAGCCCGCAAAGTTAGCAAGTACAAGAAATTTGAAAATTGTACGTAATTTCACGGCAGTGCTTATGGTCGATGCCGTTTCTCGGCTTCAGAGCTACTTTGTTGACTGTATGTTGAGTTAAGCAGTTGGCGCGACTTCAGTTCTAGCCTATAAAGTCAAATCTTGTGTGATTCCTCCATGGTAACATAGCTGCCCGAGGTCGCAAAGTTAGCAAGTACAAGAAATTTGAAAATTGTACGTAATTGCACAGTAGTGCTTATGGTCCATGCCGTTTCTCGGCTTCAGAGCTACTTTCTTGACTGTATGTTGAGTTAAGCAATTGGCGCGACTTCAGTTCTAGCCTATAAAGTCAAATCTTGTGTGGTTCCGCCATGGTAACATAGCTGCCCGAGCCCGCAAAGTTAGCAAGTACAAGAAATTTGAAAATTGTACGTAATTTCACGGTAGTGCTTATGGTCGATGCCGTTTCACGGCTTCAGAACTACTTTCTTGACTGTATGGTGAGTTAAGCAGTTGGCGCGACTTCAGTTCTAGCCTATAAAGTCAAATCTTGTGTGGTTCCTCCATGGTAACATAGCTGCCCGAGCCCGCAAATTTAGCAAGTACAAGAAATTTGAAAATTGTACGTAATTTCACGGTAGTGCTTATGGTCGATGCCGTTTCTCGGCTTCAGAGCTACTTTCTTGACTGTATGTTGAGTTAAGCAATTGGCGCGACTTCAGTTCTAGCCTATAAAGTCAAATCTTGTGTGGTTCCGCCATGGTAACATAGCTGCCCGAGCCCGCAAAGTTAGCAAGTACAAGAAATTTGAAAATTGTACGTAATTTCACGGTAGTGCTTATGGTCGATGCCGTTTCACGGCTTCAGAACTACTTTCTTGACTGTATGGTGAGTTAAGCAGTTGGCGCGACTTCAGTTCTAGCCTATAAAGTCAAATCTTGTGTGATTCCTCCATGGTAACATAGCTGCCCGAGCCCGCAAAGTTAGCAAGTACAAGAAATTTGAAAATTGTACGTAATTTCACGGCAGTGCTTATGGTCGATGCCGTTTCTCGGCTTCAGAGCTACTTTGTTGACTGTATGTTGAGTTAAGCAGTTGGCGCGACTTCAGTTCTAGCCTATAAAGTCAAATCTTGTGTGATTCCTCCATGGTAACATAGCTGCCCGAGGTCGCAAAGTTAGCAAGTACAAGAAATTTGAAAATTGTACGTAATTGAACAGTAGTGCTTATGGTCGAACCCGTTTCTCAGCTTCAGAGCTACTTTCTTGACTGTATTTTGAGTTAAGCAGTTGGCGCGACTTCAGTTCTAGCCTATAAAGTCAAATCTTGTGTGGTTCCTCCATGGTAACATAGCTGCCCGAGCCCGCAAATTTAGCAAGTACAAGAAATTTGAAAATTGTACGTAATTTCACGGTAGTGCTTATGGTCGATGCCGTTTCTCGGCTTCAGAGCTACTTTCTTGACTGTATGTTGAGTTAAGCAGTGGCGCGACTTCAGTTCTAGCCTATAAAGTCAAATCTTGTGTGGTTCCTCCATGGTAACGTAGCTGCCCGAGCCCGCAAAGTTAGCAAGTACAAGAAATTTGAAAATTGTACGTAATTTCACGGTAGTGCTTATGGTCGATGCCGTTTCTCGGCTTCAGAGCTACTTTCTTGACTGTATGTTGAGTTAAGCAGTGGCGCGACTTCAGTTCTAGCCTATAAAGTCAAATCTTGTGTGGTTCGTCCATGGTAACGTAGCTGCCCGAGCCCGCAAAGTTAGCAAGTACAAGAAATTTGAAAATTGTACGTAATTTCACGGTAGTGCTTATGGTCGATGCCGTTTCTCGGCTTCAGAGCTACTTTCTTGACTGTATGTTGAGTTAAGCAGTTGGCGCGACTTCAGTTCTAGCCTATAAAGTCAAATCTTGTGTGGTTCCTCCATGGTAACATAGCTGCCCGAGCCCGCAAAGTTAGCAAGTACAAGAAATTTGAAAATTGTACGTAATTTCACGGTAGTGCTTATGGTCGATGCCGTTTCTCGGCTTCAGAGCTACTTTGTTGACTGTATGTTGAGTTAAGCAGTTGGCGCGACTTCAGTTCTAGCCTATAAAGTCAAATCTTGTGTGATTCCTCCATGGTAACATAGCTGCCCGAGGTCGCAAAGTTAGCAAGTACAAGAAATTTGAAAATTGTACGTAATTTCACGGTAGTGCTTATGGTCGATGCCGTTTCTCGGCTTCAGAGCTACTTTCTTGACTGTATTTTGAGTTAAGCAGTTGGCGCGACTTCAGTTCTAGCCTATAAAGTCAAATCTTGTGTGATTCCTCCATGGTAACATAGCTGCCCGAGGTCGCAAAGTTAGCAAGTACAAGAAATTTGAAAATTGTACGTAATTGAACAGTAGTGCTTATGGTCGAACCCGTTTCTCAGCTTCAGAGCTACTTTCTTGACTGTATTTTGAGTTAAGCAGTTGGCGCGACTTCAGTTCTAGCCTATAAAGTCAAATCTTGTGTGATTCCTCCATGGTAACATAGCTGCCCGAGCCCGCAAAGTTAGCAAGTACAAGAAATTTGAAAATTGTACGTAATTTCACGGCAGTGCTTATGGTCGATGCCGTTTCTCGGCTTCAGAGCTACTTTGTTGACTGTATGTTGAGTTAAGCAGTTGGCGCGACTTCAGTTCTAGCCTATAAAGTCAAATCTTGTGTTGTTCCTCCATGGTAACATAGCTGCCCGAGCCCGCAAAGTTAGCAAGTACAAGAAATTTGAAAATTGTACGTAATTGCACAGTAGTGCTTATGGTCGAACCCGTTTCTCAGCTTCAGAGCTACTTTCTTGACTGTATGTTGAGTTAAGCAGTTGGCGCGACTTCAGTTCTAGCCTATAAAGTCAAATCTTGTGTGGTTCCTCCATGGTAACATAGCTGCCCGAGCCCGCAAAGTTAGCAAGTACAAGAAATTTGAAAATTGTACGTAATTTCACGGCAGTGCTTATGGTCGATGCCGTTTCTCGGCTTCAGAGCTACTTTCTTGACTGTATGTTGAGTTAGGCAGTTGGCGCGACTTCAGTTCTAGCCTATAAAGTCAAATCTTGTGTGGTTCCTCCATGGTAACATAGCTGCCCGAGCCCGCAAATTTAGCAAGTACAAGAAATTTGAAAATTGTACGTAATTTCACGGTAGTGCTTATGGTCGATGCCGTTTCTCGGCTTCAGAGCTACTTTCTTGACTGTATGTTGAGTTAAGCAATTGGCGCGACTTCAGTTCTAGCCTATAAAGTCAAATCTTGTGTGGTTCCGCCATGGTAACATAGCTGCCCGAGCCCGCAAAGTTAGCAAGTACAAGAAATTTGAAAATTGTACGTAATTTCACGGTAGTGCTTATGGTCGATGCCGTTTCACGGCTTCAGAACTACTTTCTTGACTGTATGGTGAGTTAAGCAGTTGGCGCGACTTCAGTTCTAGCCTATAAAGTCAAATCTTGTGTGATTCCTCCATGGTAACATAGCTGCCCGAGCCCGCAAAGTTAGCAAGTACAAGAAATTTGAAAATTGTACGTAATTTCACGGCAGTGCTTATGGTCGATGCCGTTTCTCGGCTTCAGAGCTACTTTGTTGACTGTATGTTGAGTTAAGCAGTTGGCGCGACTTCAGTTCTAGCCTATAAAGTCAAATCTTGTGTGATTCCTCCATGGTAACATAGCTGCCCGAGGTCGCAAAGTTAGCAAGTACAAGAAATTTGAAAATTGTACGTAATTGCACAGTAGTGCTTATGGTCGATGCCGTTTCTCGGCTTCAGAGCTACTTTCTTGACTGTATGTTGAGTTAAGCAATTGGCGCGACTTCAGTTCTAGCCTATAAAGTCAAATCTTGTGTGGTTCCGCCATGGTAACATAGCTGCCCGAGCCCGCAAAGTTAGCAAGTACAAGAAATTTGAAAATTGTACGTAATTTCACGGTAGTGCTTATGGTCGATGCCGTTTCACGGCTTCAGAACTACTTTCTTGACTGTATGGTGAGTTAAGCAGTTGGCGCGACTTCAGTTCTAGCCTATAAAGTCAAATCTTGTGTGGTTCCTCCACGGTAACATAGCTGCCCGAGCCCGCAAATTTAGCAAGTACAAGAAATTTGAAAATTGTACGTAATTTCACGGTAGTGCTTATGGTCGATGCCGTTTCTCGGCTTCAGAGCTACTTTCTTGACTGTATGTTGAGTTAAGCAATTGGCGCGACTTCAGTTCTAGCCTATAAAGTCAAATCTTGTGTGGTTCCGCCATGGTAACATAGCTGCCCGAACCCGCAAAGTTAGCAAGTACAAGAAATTTGAAAATTGTACGTAATTTCACGGTAGTGCTTATGGTCGATGCCGTTTCACGGCTTCAGAACTACTTTCTTGACTGTATGGTGAGTTAAGCAGTTGGCGCGACTTCAGTTCTAGCCTATAAAGTCAAATCTTGTGTGATTCCTCCATGGTAACATAGCTGCCCGAGCCCGCAAAGTTAGCAAGTACAAGAAATTTGAAAATTGTACGTAATTTCACGGCAGTGCTTATGGTCGATGCCGTTTCTCGGCTTCAGAGCTACTTTGTTGACTGTATGTTGAGTTAAGCAGTTGGCGCGACTTCAGTTCTAGCCTATAAAGTCAAATCTTGTGTGATTCCTCCATGGTAACATAGCTGCCCGAGGTCGCAAAGTTAGCAAGTACAAGAAATTTGAAAATTGTACGTAATTGAACAGTAGTGCTTATGGTCGAACCCGTTTCTCAGCTTCAGAGCTACTTTCTTGACTGTATTTTGAGTTAAGCAGTTGGCGCGACTTCAGTTCTAGCCTATAAAGTCAAATCTTGTGTGGTTCCTCCATGGTAACATAGCTGCCCGAGCCCGCAAATTTAGCAAGTACAAGAAATTTGAAAATTGTACGTAATTTCACGGTAGTGCTTATGGTCGATGCCGTTTCTCGGCTTCAGAGCTACTTTCTTGACTGTATGTTGAGTTAAGCAGTGGCGCGACTTCAGTTCTAGCCTATAAAGTCAAATCTTGTGTGGTTCCTCCATGGTAACGTAGCTGCCCGAGCCCGCAAAGTTAGCAAGTACAAGAAATTTGAAAATTGTACGTAATTTCACGGTAGTGCTTATGGTCGATGCCGTTTCTCGGCTTCAGAGCTACTTTCTTGACTGTATGTTGAGTTAAGCAGTGGCGCGACTTCAGTTCTAGCCTATAAAGTCAAATCTTGTGTGGTTCGTCCATGGTAACGTAGCTGCCCGAGCCCGCAAAGTTAGCAAGTACAAGAAATTTGAAAATTGTACGTAATTTCACGGTAGTGCTTATGGTCGATGCCGTTTCTCGGCTTCAGAGCTACTTTCTTGACTGTATGTTGAGTTAAGCAGTTGGCGCGACTTCAGTTCTAGCCTATAAAGTCAAATCTTGTGTGGTTCCTCCATGGTAACATAGCTGCCCGAGCCCGCAAAGTTAGCAAGTACAAGAAATTTGAAAATTGTACGTAATTTCACGGTAGTGCTTATGGTCGATGCCGTTTCTCGGCTTCAGAGCTACTTTGTTGACTGTATGTTGAGTTAAGCAGTTGGCGCGACTTCAGTTCTAGCCTATAAAGTCAAATCTTGTGTGATTCCTCCATGGTAACATAGCTGCCCGAGCCCGCAAATTTAGCAAGTACAAGAAATTTGAAAATTGTACGTAATTTCACGGTAGTGCTTATGGTCGATGCCGTTTCTCGGCTTCAGAGCTACTTTCTTGACTGTATTTTGAGTTAAGCAGTTGGCGCGACTTCAGTTCTAGCCTATAAAGTCAAATCTTGTGTGGTTCCTCCATGGTAACATAGCTGCCCGAGCCCGCAAATTTAGCAAGTACAAGAAATTTGAAAATTGTACGTAATTTCACGGTAGTGCTTATGGTCGATGCCGTTTCTCGGCTTCAGAGCTACTTTCTTGACTGTATGTTGAGTTAAGCAGTTGGCGCGACTTCAGTTCTAGCCTATAAAGTCAAATCTTGTGTGGTTCCTCCATGGTAACATAGCTGCCCGAGCCCGCAAAGTTAGCAAGTACAAGAAATTTGAAAATTGTACGTAATTTCACGGTAGTGCTTATGGTCGATGCCGTTTCTCGGCTTCAGAGCTACTTTCTTGACTGTATGTTGAGTTAAGCAATTGGCGCGACTTCAGTTCTAGCCTATAAAGTCAAATCTTGTGTGGTTCCGCCATGGTAACATAGCTGCCCGAGCCCGCAAAGTTAGCAAGTACAAGAAATTTGAAAATTGTACGTAATTGCACAGTAGTGCTTATGGTCGATGCCGTTTCTCGGCTTCAGAGCTACTTTCTTGACTGTATGTTGAGTTAAGCAATTGGCGCGACTTCAGTTCTAGCCTATAAAGTCAAATCTTGTGTGGTTCCGCCATGGTAACATAGCTGCCCGAGCCCGCAAAGTTAGCAAGTACAAGAAATTTGAAAATTGTACGTAATTTCACGATAGTGCTTATGGTCGATGCCGTTTCACGGCTTCAGAACTACTTTCTTGACTGTATGGTGAGTTAAGCAGTTGGCGCGACTTCAGTTCTAGCCTATAAAGTCAAATCTTGTGTGATTCCTCCATGGTAACATAGCTGCCCGAGCCCGCAAAGTTAGCAAGTACAAGAAATTTGAAAATTGTACGTAATTTCACGGCAGTGCTTATGGTCGATGCCGTTTCTCGGCTTCAGAGCTACTTTGTTGACTGTATGTTGAGTTAAGCAGTTGGCGCGACTTCAGTTCTAGCCTATAAAGTCAAATCTTGTGTGATTCCTCCATGGTAACATAGCTGCCCGAGGTCGCAAAGTTAGCAAGTACAAGTAATTTGAAAATTGTACGTAATTGAACAGTAGTGCTTATGGTCGAACCCGTTTCTCAGCTTCAGAGCTACTTTCTTGACTGTATTTTGAGTTAAGCAGTTGGCGCGACTTCAGTTCTAGCCTATAAAGTCAAATCTTGTGTGGTTCCTCCATGGTAACATAGCTGCCCGAGCCCGCAAAGTTAGCAAGTACAAGAAATTTGAAAATTGTACGTAATTTCACGGTAGTGCTTATGGTCGATGCCGTTTCTCGGCTTCAGAGCTACTTTCTTGACTGTATGTTGAGTTAAGCAGTGGCGCGACTTCAGTTCTAGCCTATAAAGTCAAATCTTGTGTGGTTCCTCCATGGTAACGTAGCTGCCCGAGCCAGCAAAGTTAGCAAGTACAAGAAATTTGAAAATTGTACGTAATTTCACGGTAGTGCTTATGGTCGATGCCGTTTCTCGGCTTCAGAGCTACTTTCTTGACTGTATGTTGAGTTAAGCAGTTGGCGCGACTTCAGTTCTAGCCTATAAAGTCAAATGTTGTGTTGTTCCTCCATGGTAACATAGCTGCCCGAGCCCGCAAAGTTAGCAAGGACAAGAAATTTGAAAATTGTACGTAATTTCACGGTAGTGCTTATGGTCGATGCCGTTTCTCGGCTTCAGAGCTACTTTCTTGACTGTATGTTGAGTTAAGCAGTTGGCGCGACTTCAGTTCTAGCCTATAAAGTCAAATCTTGTGTGATTCCTCCATGGTAACATAGCTGCCCGAGGTCGCAAAGTTAGCAAGTACAAGAAATTTGAAAATTGTACGTAATTGCACAGTAGTGCTTATGGTCGATCCCGTTTCTCGGCTTCAGAGCTACTTTCTTGACTGTATGTTGAGTTAAGCAGTTGGCGCGACTTCAGTTCTAGCCTATAAAGTCAAATGTTGTGTGGTTCCTCCATGGTAACATAGTTGCCCGAGCCCGCAAAGTTAGCAAGTACAAGAAATTTGAAAATTGTACGTAATTTCACGGTAGTGCTTATGGTCGATGCCGTTTCTCGGCTTCAGAGCTACTTTCTTGACTGTATGTTGAGTTAAGCAGTTGGCGCGACTTCAGTTCTAGCCTATAAAGTCAAATCTTGTGTGGTTCCTCCATGGTAACATAGCTGCCCGAGCCCGCAAAGTTAGCAAGTACAAGAAATTTGAAAATTGTACGTAATTTCACGGTAGTGCTTATGGTCGATGCCGTTTCTCAGCTTCAGAGCTACTTTCTTGACTGTATTTTGAGTTAAGCAGTTGGCGCGACTTCAGTTCTAGCCTATAAAGTCAAATCTTGTGTGGTTCCTCCATGGTAACATAGCTGTTGGAGCCCGCAAAGTTAGCAAGTACAAGAAATTTGAAAATTGTACGTAATTGCACAGTAGTGCTTATGGTCGATGCCGTTTCTCGGCTTCAGAGCTACTTTCTTGGCTGTATGTTGAGTTAAGCAATTGGCGCGACTTCAGTTCTAGCCTATAAAGTCAAATCTTGTGTGGTTCCTCCATGGTAACATAGCTGCCCGAGCCCGCAAAGTTAGCAAGTACAAGAAATTTGAAAATTGTACGTAATTTCACGGTAGTGCTTATGGTGGATGCCGTTTCTCGAATTCAGAGCTACTTTCTTGACTGTATGGTGAGTTAAGCAGTTGGCGCGACTTCAGTTCTAGCCTATAAAGTCAAATCTTGTGTGATTCCTCCATGGTAACATAGCTGCCCGAGGTCGCAAAGTTAGCAAGTACAAGAAATTTGAAAATTGTACGTAATTGCACAGTAGTGCTTATGGTCGAACCCGTTTCTCAGCTTCAGAGCTACTTTCTTGACTGTATTTTGAGTTAAGCAGTTGGCGCGACTTCAGTTCTAGCCTATAAAGTCAAATCTTGTGTGGTTCCTCCATGGTAACATAGCTGCCCGAGCCCGCAAAGTTAGCAAGTACAAGAAATTTGAAAATTGTACGTAATTTCACGGTAGTGCTTATGGTCGATGCCGTTTCTCGGCTTCAGAGCTACTTTCTTGACTGTATGTTGAGTTAAGCAGTTGGCGCGACTTCAGTTCTAGCCTATAAAGTCAAATCTTGTGTGGTTCCTCCATGGTAACATAGCTGCCCGAGCCCGCAAAGTTAGCAAGTACAAGAAATTTGAAAATTGTACGTAATTTCACGGTAGTGCTTATGGTCGATGCCGTTTCTCGGCTTCAGAGCTACTTTCTTGACTGTATGTTGAGTTAAGCGGTTGGCGCGACTTCAGTTCTAGCCTATAAAGTCAAATCTTGTGTGGTTCCTCCATGGTAACATAGCTGCTCGAGGTCGCAAAGTTAGCAAGTACAAGAAATTTGAAAATTGTACGTAATTGCACAGTAGTGCTTATGGTCGAACCCGTTTCTCAGCTTCAGAGCTACTTTCTTGACTGTGTTTTGAGTTAAGCAGTTGGCGCGACTTCAGTTCTAGCCTATAAAGTCAAATGTTGTGTTGTTCCTCCATGGTAACATAGCTGCCCGAGCCCGCAAAGTTAGCAAGTACAAGAAATTTGAAAATTGTACGTAATTTCACGGTAGTGCTTATGGTCGATGCCGTTTCTCGAATTCAGAGCTACTTTCTTGACTGTATGGTGAGTTAAGCAGTTGGCGCGACTTCAGTTCTAGCCTATAAAGTCAAATCTTGTGTGATTCCTCCATGGTAACATAGCTGCCCGAGCCCGCAAAGTTAGCAAGTACAAGAAATTTGAAAATTGTACGTAATTTCACGGTAGTGCTTATGGTCGATGCCGTTTCTCGGCTTCAGAGCTACTTTCTTGACTGTATGTTGAGTTAAGCAGTTGGCGCGACTTCAGTTCTAGCCTATAAAGTCAAATCTTGTGTGATTCCTCCATGGTAACATAGCTGCCCGAGGTCGCAAAGTTAGCAAGTACAAGAAATTTGAAAATTGTACGTAATTGCACAGTAGTGCTTATGGTCGAACCCGTTTCTCAGCTTCAGAGCTACTTTCTTGACTGTATTTTGAGTTAAGCAGTTGGCGCGACTTCAGTTCTAGCCTATAAAGTCAAATCTTGTGTGGTTCCTCCATGGTAACATAGCTGCCCGAGCCCGCAAAGTTAGCAAGTACAAGAAATTTGAAAATTGTACGTAATTTCACGGTAGTGCTTATGGTCGATGCCGTTTCTCGGCTTCAGAGCTACTTTCTTGACTGTATTTTGAGTTAAGCTGTTGGCGCGACTTCAGTTCTAGCCTATCAAGTCAAATCTTGTGTGGTTCCTCCATGGTAACATAGCTGCCCGAGCCCGCAAAGTTAGCAAGTACAAGAAATTTGAAAATTGTACGTAATTTCACGGTAGTGCTTATGGTCGATGCCGTTTCTCGGCTTCAGAGCTACTTTCTTGACTGTATGTTGAGCTAAGCGGTTGGCGCGACTTCAGTTCTAGCCTATAAAGTCAAATCTTGTGTGGTTCCTCCATGGTAACATAGCTGCCCGAGGTCGCAAAGTTAGCAAGTACAAGAAATTTGAAAATTGTACGTAATTGCACAGTAGTGCTTATGGTCGAACCCGTTTCTCAGCTTCAGAGCTACTTTCTTGACTGTATTTTGAGTTAAGCAGTTGGCGCGACTTCAGTTCTAGCCTATAAAGTCAAATGTTGTGTTGTTCCTCCATGGTAACATAGCTGCCCGAGCCCGCAAAGTTAGCAAGTACAAGAAATTTGAAAATTGTACGTAATTTCACGGTAGTGCTTATGGTCGATGCCGTTTCTCGAATTCAGAGCTACTTTCTTGACTGTATGGTGAGTTAAGCAGTTGGCGCGACTTCAGTTCTAGCCTATAAAGTCAAATCTTGTGTGATTCCTCCATGGTAACATAGCTGCCCGAGCCCGCAAAGTTAGCAAGTACAAGAAATTTGAAAATTGTACGTAATTGCACAGTAGTGCTTATGGTCGAACCCGTTTCTCAGCTTCAGAGCTACTTTCTTGACTGTATTTTGAGTTAAGCAGTTGGCGCGACTTCAGTTCTAGCCTATAAAGTCAAATCTTGTGTGGTTCCTCCATGGTAACATAGCTGCCCGAGCCCGCAAAGTTAGCAAGTACAAGAAATTTGAAAATTGTACGTAATTTCACGGTAGTGCTTATGGTCGATGCCGTTTCTCGGCTTCAGAGCTACTTTCTTGACTGTATTTTGAGTTAAGCTGTTGGCGCGACTTCAGTTCTAGCCTATCAAGTCAAATCTTGTGTGGTTCCTCCATGGTAACATAGCTGCCCGAGCCCGCAAAGTTAGCAAGTACAAGAAATTTGAAAATTGTACGTAATTTCACGGTAGTGCTTATGGTCGATGCCGTTTCTCGGCTTCAGAGCTACTTTCTTGACTGTATGTTGAGTTAAGCGGTTGGCGCGACTTCAGTTCTAGCCTATAAAGTCAAATCTTGTGTGGTTCCTCCATGGTAACATAGCTGCCCGAGGTCGCAAAGTTAGCAAGTACAAGAAATTTGAAAATTGTACGTAATTGCACAGTAGTGCTTATGGTCGAACCCGTTTCTCAGCTTCAGAGCTACTTTCTTGACTGTATTTTGAGTTAAGCAGTTGGCGCGACTTCAGTTCTAGCCTATAAAGTCAAATGTTGTGTTGTTCCTCCATGGTAACATAGCTGCCCGAGCCCGCAAAGTTAGCAAGTACAAGAAATTTGAAAATTGTACGTAATTTCACGGTAGTGCTTATGGTCGATGCCGTTTCTCGAATTCAGAGCTACTTTCTTGACTGTATGGTGAGTTAAGCAGTTGGCGCGACTTCAGTTCTAGCCTATAAAGTCAAATCTTGTGTGATTCCTCCATGGTAACATAGCTGCCCGAGCCCGCAAAGTTAGCAAGTACAAGAAATTTGAAAATTGTACGTAATTTCACGGTAGTGCTTATGGTCGATGCCGTTTCTCGGCTTCAGAGCTACTTTCTTGACTGTATGGTGAGTTAAGCAGTTGGCGCGACTTCAGTTCTAGCCTATAAAGTCAAATCTTGTGTGATTCCTCCATGGTAACATAGCTGCCCGAGCCCGCAAAGTTAGCAAGTACAAGTAATTTGAAAATTGTACGTAATTTCACGGTAGTGCTTATGGTCGATGCCGTTTCTCGGCTTCAGAGCTACTTTCTTGACTGTATGTTGAGTTAAGCAGTTGGCGCGACTTCAGTTCTAGCCTATAAAGTCAAATCTTGTGTGATTCCTCCATGGTAACATAGCTGCCCGAGCCCGCAAAGTTAGCAAGTACAAGAAATTTGAAAATTGTACGTAATTTCACGGTAGTGCTTATGGTCGATGCCGTTTCTCGGCTTCAGAGCTACTTTCTTGACTGTATGTTGAGTTAAGCGGTTGGCGCGACTTCAGTTCTAGCCTATAAAGTCAAATCTTGTGTGGTTCCTCCATGGTAACATAGCTGCCCGAGGTCGCAAAGTTAGCAAGTACAAGAAATTTGAAAATTGTACGTAATTGCACAGTAGTGCTTATGGTCGAACCCGTTTCTCAGCTTCAGAGCTACTTTCTTGACTGTATTTTGAGTTAAGCAGTTGGCGCGACTTCAGTTCTAGCCTATAAAGTCAAATGTTGTGTTGTTCCTCCATGGTAACATAGCTGCCCGAGCCCGCAAAGTTAGCAAGTACAAGAAATTTGAAAATTGTACGTAATTTCACGGTAGTGCTTATGGTCGATGCCGTTTCTCGAATTCAGAGCTACTTTCTTGACTGTATGGTGAGTTAAGCAGTTGGCGCGACTTCAGTTCTAGCCTATAAAGTCAAATCTTGTGTGATTCCTCCATGGTAACATAGCTGCCCGAGCCCGCAAAGTTAGCAAGTACAAGAAATTTGAAAATTGTACGTAATTTCACGGTAGTGCTTATGGTCGATGCCGTTTCTCGGCTTCAGAGCTACTTTCTTGACTGTATGTTGAGTTAAGCAGTTGGCGCGACTTCAGTTCTAGCCTATAAAGTCAAATCTTGTGTGATTCCTCCATGGTAACATAGCTGCCCGAGGTCGCAAAGTTAGCAAGTACAAGAAATTTGAAAATTGTACGTAATTGCACAGTAGTGCTTATGGTCGAACCCGTTTCTCAGCTTCAGAGCTACTTTCTTGACTGTATTTTGAGTTAAGCAGTTGGCGCGACTTCAGTTCCAGCCTATAAAGTCAAATCTTGTGTGGTTCCTCCATGGTAACATAGCTGCCCGAGCCCGCAAAGTTAGCAAGTACAAGAAATTTGAAAATTGTACGTAATTTCACGGTAGTGCTTATGGTCGATGCCGTTTCTCGGCTTCAGAGCTACTTTCTTGACTGTATTTTGAGTTAAGCTGTTGGCGCGACTTCAGTTCTAGCCTATCAAGTCAAATCTTGTGTGGTTCCTCCATGGTAACATAGCTGCCCGAGCCCGCAAAGTTAGCAAGTACAAGAAATTTGAAAATTGTACGTAATTTCACGGTAGTGCTTATGGTCGATGCCGTTTCTCGGCTTCAGAGCTACTTTCTTGACTGTATGTTGAGTTAAGCGGTTGGCGCGACTTCAGTTCTAGCCTATAAAGTCAAATCTTGTGTGGTTCCTCCATGGTAACATAGCTGCCCGAGGTCGCAAAGTTAGCAAGTACAAGAAATTTGAAAATTGTACGTAATTGCACAGTAGTGCTTATGGTCGAACCCGTTTCTCAGCTTCAGAGCTACTTTCTTGACTGTATTTTGAGTTAAGCAGTTGGCGCGACTTCAGTTCTAGCCTATAAAGTCAAATGTTGTGTTGTTCCTCCATGGTAACATAGCTGCCCGAGCCCGCAAAGTTAGCAAGTACAAGAAATTTGAAAATTGTACGTAATTTCACGGTAGTGCTTATGGTCGATGCCGTTTCTCGAATTCAGAGCTACTTTCTTGACTGTATGGTGAGTTAAGCAGTTGGCGCGACTTCAGTTCTAGCCTATAAAGTCAAATCTTGTGTGATTCCTCCATGGTAACATAGCTGCCCGAGCCCGCAAAGTTAGCAAGTACAAGAAATTTGAAAATTGTACGTAATTGCACAGTAGTGCTTATGGTCGAACCCGTTTCTCAGCTTCAGAGCTACTTTCTTGACTGTATTTTGAGTTAAGCAGTTGGCGCGACTTCAGTTCTAGCCTATAAAGTCAAATCTTGTGTGGTTCCTCCATGGTAACATAGCTGCCCGAGCCCGCAAAGTTAGCAAGTACAAGAAATTTGAAAATTGTACGTAATTTCACGGTAGTGCTTATGGTCGATGCCGTTTCTCGGCTTCAGAGCTACTTTCTTGACTGTATTTTGAGTTAAGCTGTTGGCGCGACTTCAGTTCTAGCCTATCAAGTCAAATCTTGTGTGGTTCCTCCATGGTAACATAGCTGCCCGAGCCCGCAAAGTTAGCAAGTACAAGAAATTTGAAAATTGTACGTAATTTCACGGTAGTGCTTATGGTCGATGCCGTTTCTCGGCTTCAGAGCTACTTTCTTGACTGTATGTTGAGTTAAGCGGTTGGCGCGACTTCAGTTCTAGCCTATAAAGTCAAATCTTGTGTGGTTCCTCCATGGTAACATAGCTGCCCGAGGTCGCAAAGTTAGCAAGTACAAGAAATTTGAAAATTGTACGTAATTGCACAGTAGTGCTTATGGTCGAACCCGTTTCTCAGCTTCATAGCTACTTTCTTGACGGTATTTTGAGTTAAGCAGTTGGCGCGACTTCAGTTCTAGCCTATAAAGTCAAATGTTGTGTTGTTCCTCCATGGTAACATAGCTGCCCGAGCCCGCAAAGTTAGCAAGTACAAGAAATTTGAAAATTGTACGTAATTTCACGGTAGTGCTTATGGTCGATGCCGTTTCTCGAATTCAGAGCTACTTTCTTGACTGTATGGTGAGTTAAGCAGTTGGCGCGACTTCAGTTCTAGCCTATAAAGTCAAATCTTGTGTGATTCCTCCATGGTAACATAGCTGCCCGAGCCCGCAAAGTTAGCAAGTACAAGAAATTTGAAAATTGTACGTAATTTCACGGTAGTGCTTATGGTCGATGCCGTTTCTCGGCTTCAGAGCTACTTTCTTGACTGTATGTTGAGTTAAGCAGTTGGCGCGACTTCAGTTCTAGCCTATAAAGTCAAATCTTGTGTGATTCCTCCATGGTAACATAGCTGCCCGAGGTCGCAAAGTTAGCAAGTACAAGAAATTTGAAAATTGTACGTAATTGCACAGTAGTGCTTATGGTCGAACCCGTTTCTCAGCTTCAGAGCTACTTTCTTGACTGTATTTTGAGTTAAGCAGTTGGCGCGACTTCAGTTCTAGCCTATAAAGTCAAATCTTGTGTGGTTCCTCCATGGTAACATAGCTGCCCGAGCCCGCAAAGTTAGCAAGTACAAGAAATTTGAAAATTGTACGTAATTTCACGGTAGTGCTTATGGTCGATGCCGTTTCTCGGCTTCAGAGCTACTTTCTTGACTGTATGTTAAGTTAAGCAGTTGGCGCGACTTCAGTTCTAGCCTATAAAGTCAAATCTTGTGTGGTTCCTCCATGGTAACATAGCTGCCCGAGGTCGCAAAGTTAGCAAGTACAAGAAATTTGAAAATTGTACGTAATTGCACAGTAGTGCTTATGGTCGAACCTGTTTCTCAGCTTCAGAGCTACTTTCTTGACTGTATTTTGAGTTAAGCAGTTGGCGCGACTTCAGTTCTAGCCTATAAAGTCAAATGTTGTGTTGTTCCTCTATGGTAACATAGCTGCCCGAGCCCGCAAAGTTAGCAAGTACAAGAAATTTGAAAATTGTACGTAATTTCACGGTAGTGCTTATGGTCGATGCCGTTTCTCGGCTTCAGAGCTACTTTCTTGACTGTATTTTGAGTTAAGCTGTTGGCGCGACTTCAGTTCTAGCCTATAAAGTCAAATCTTGTGTGGTTCCTCCATGGTAACATAGCTGCCCGAGCCCGCAAATTTAGCAAGTACAAGAAATTTGAAAATTGTACGTAATTTCACGGTAGTGCTTATGGTCGATGCCGTTTCTCGGCTTCAGAGCTACTTTCTTGACTGTATGTTGAGTTAAGCAGTTGGCGCGACTTCAGTTCTAGCCTATAAAGTCAAATCTTGTGTGGTTCCTCCATGGTAACATAGCTGCCCGAGCCCGCAAAGTTAGCAAGTACAAGAAATTTGAAAATTGTACGTAATTGCACAGTATTGCTTATGGTCGATGCCGTTTCTCGGCTTCAGAGCTACATTCTTGACTGTATTTTGAATTAAGCTGTTGGCGCGACTTCAGTTCTAGCCTATCAATTCAAATCTTGTATGGTTCCTCCATGGTAACATAGCTGCCCGAACCCGCAAAGTTAGTAAGTACAAGAAATTTGAAAATTGTACGTAATTTCACGGTAGTGCTTATGGTCGATGCCGTTTCTCGGCTTCAGAGCTACTTTCTTGACTGTATGTTGAGTTAAGCAGTTGGCGCGACTTCAGTTCTAGCCTATAAAGTCAAATCTTGTGTGGTTCCTCCATGGTAACATAGCTGCCCGAGGTCGCAAAGTTAGCAAGTACAAGAAATTTGAAAATTGTACGTAATTGCACAGTAGTGCTTATGGTCGAACCCGTTTCTCAGCTTCAGAGCTACTTTCTTGACTGTATTTTGAGTTAAGCAGTTGGCGCGACTTCAGTTCTAGCCTATAAAGTCAAATGTTGTGTTGTTCCTCCATGGTAACATAGCTGCCCGAGCCCGCAAAGTTAGCAAGTACAAGAAATTTGAAAATTGTACGTAATTTCACGGTAGTGCTTATGGTCGATGCCGTTTCTCGGCTTCAGAGCTACTTTCTTGACTGTATGTTGAGTTAAGCAGTTGGCGCGACTTCAGTTCTAGCCTATAAAGTCAAATCTTGTGTGGTTCTTCCATGGTAACATAGCTGCCCGAGCCCGCAAAGTTAGCAAGTACAAGAAATTTGAAAATTGTACGTAATTTCACGGTAGTGCTTATGGTCGATGACGTTTCTCGGCTTCAGAGCTACTTTCTTGACTGTATGTTGAGTTAAGCAGTTGGCGCGACTTCAGTTCTAGCCTATAAAGTCAAATCTTGTGTGATTCCTCCATGGTAACATAGCTGCCCGAGGTCGCAAAGTTAGCAAGTACAAGAAATTTGAAAATTGTACGTAATTGCACAGTAGTGCTTATGGTCGAACCCGTTTCTCAGCTTCAGAGCTACTTTCTTGACTGTATTTTGAGTTAAGCAGTTGGCGCGACTTCAGTTCTAGCCTATAAAGTCAAATGTTGTGTTGTTCCTCCATGGTAACATAGCTGCCCGAGTCCGCAAAGTTAGCAAGTACAAGAAATTTGAAAATTGTACGTAATTTCACGGTAGTGCTTATGGTCGATGCCGTTTCTCGGCTTCAGAGCTACTTTCTTGACTGTATGTTGAGTTAAGCAGTTGGCGCGACTTCAGTTCTAGCCTATAAAGTCAAATCTTGTGTGCTTCCTCCATGGTAACATAGCTGCCCGAGGTCGCAAAGTTAGCAAGTACAAGAAATTTGAAAATTGTACGTAATTGGACAGTAGTGCTTATGGTCGAACCCGTTTCTCAGCTTCAGAGCTACTTTCTTGACTGTATTTTGAGTTAAACAGTTGGCGCGACTTCAGTTCTAGCCTATAAAGTCAAATGTTGTGTGGTTCCTCCATGGTAACATAGCTGCCCGAGCCCGCAAATTTAGCAAGTACAAGAAATTTGAAAATTGTACGTAATTGCACAGTAGTGCTTATGGTCGAACCCGTTTCTCAGTTTCAGAGCTACTTTCTTGACTGTATTTTGAGTTAAGCGGTTGGCGCGACTTCAGTTCTAGCCTATAAAGTCAAATCTTGTGTGCTTCCTCCATGGTAACATAGCTGCCCGAGGTTGCAAAGTTAGCAAGTACAAGAAATTTGAAAATTGTACGTAATTGCACTGTAGTGCTTATGGTCGATCCCGTTTCTCGGCTTCGGAGCTACTTTCTTGACTGTATGTTGAGTTAAGCAGTTGGCGCGACTTCAGTTCTAGCCTATAAAGTCAAATCTTGTGTGGTTCCTCCATGGTAACATAGCTGCCCGAGCCCGCAAAGTTAGCAAGTACAAGAAATTTGAAAATTGTACGTAATTGCACAGTATTGCTTATGGTCGATGCCGTTTCTCGGCTTCAGAGCTACATTCTTGACTGTATTTTGAGTTAAGCTGTTGGCGCGACTTCAGTTCTAGCCTATCAAGTCAAATCTTGTATGGTTCCTCCATGGTAACATAGCTGCCCGAGCCCGCAAAGTTAGCAAGTACAAGAAATTTGAAAATTGTACGTAATTTCACGGTAGTGCTTATGGTCGATGCCGTTTCTCGGCTTCAGAGCTACTTTCTTGACTGTACGTTGAGTTAAGCAGTTGGCGCGACTTCAGTTCTAGCCTATAAAGTCAAATCTTGTGTGGTTCCTCCATGGTAACATAGCTGCCCGAGGTCGCAAAGTTAGCAAGTACAAGAAATTTGAAAATTGTACGTAATTGCACAGTAGTGCTTATGGTCGAACCCGTTTCTCAGCTTCAGAGCTACTTTCTTGACTGTATTTTGAGTTAAGCAGTTGGCGCGACTTCAGTTCTAGCCTATAAAGTCAAATGTTGTGTTGTTCCTCCATGGTAACATAGCTGCCCGAGCCCGCAAAGTTAGCAAGTACAAGAAATTTGAAAATTGTACGTAATTTCACGGTAGTGCTTATGGTCGATGCCGTTTCTCGGCTTCAGAGCTACTTTCTTGACTGTATGTTGAGTTAAGCAGTTGGCGCGACTTCAGTTCTAGCCTATAAAGTCAAATCTTGTGTGGTTCTTCCATGGTAACATAGCTGCCCGAGCCCGCAAAGTTAGCAAGTACAAGAAATTTGAAAATTGTACGTAATTTCACGGTAGTGCTTATGGTCGATGACGTTTCTCGGCTTCAGAGCTACTTTCTTGACTGTATGTTGAGTTAAGCAGTTGGCGCGACTTCAGTTCTAGCCTATAAAGTCAAATCTTGTGTGATTCCTCCATGGTAACATAGCTGCCCGAGGTCGCAAAGTTAGCAAGTACAAGAAATTTGAAAATTGTACGTAATTGCACAGTAGTGCTTATGGTCGAACCCGTTTCTCAGCTTCAGAGCTACTTTCTTGACTGTATTTTGAGTTAAGCAGTTGGCGCGACTTCAGTTCTAGCCTATAAAGTCAAATGTTGTGTTGTTCCTCCATGGTAACATAGCTGCCCGAGTCCGCAAAGTTAGCAAGTACAAGAAATTTGAAAATTGTACGTAATTTCACGGTAGTGCTTATGGTCGATGCCGTTTCTCGGCTTCAGAGCTACTTTCTTGACTGTATGTTGAGTTAAGCAGTTGGCGCGACTTCAGTTCTAGCCTATAAAGTCAAATCTTGTGTGCTTCCTCCATGGTAACATAGCTGCCCGAGGTCGCAAAGTTAGCAAGTACAAGAAATTTGAAAATTGTACGTAATTGGACAGTAGTGCTTATGGTCGAACCCGTTTCTCAGCTTCAGAGCTACTTTCTTGACTGTATTTTGAGTTAAACAGTTGGCGCGACTTCAGTTCTAGCCTATAAAGTCAAATGTTGTGTGGTTCCTCCATGGTAACATAGCTGCCCGAGCCCGCAAATTTAGCAAGTACAAGAAATTTGAAAATTGTACGTAATTGCACAGTAGTGCTTATGGTCGAACCCGTTTCTCAGTTTCAGAGCTACTTTCTTGACTGTATTTTGAGTTAAGCGGTTGGCGCGACTTCAGTTCTAGCCTATAAAGTCAAATCTTGTGTGCTTCCTCCATGGTAACATAGCTGCCCGAGGTTGCAAAGTTAGCAAGTACAAGAAATTTGAAAATTGTACGTAATTGCACTGTAGTGCTTATGGTCGATCCCGTTTCTCGGCTTCGGAGCTACTTTCTTGACTGTATTTTGAGTTAAGCAATTGGCGCGACTTCAGTTCTAGCCTTAAAAGTCAAATCTTGTGTGATTCCTCGATGGTAACATAGCTGCCCGAGGTCGCAAAGTTAGCAAGTACAAGAAATTTGAAAATTGTACGTAATTGCACAGTAGTGCTTATGGTCGAACCCGTTTCTCAGCTTCAGAGCTACTTTCTTGACTGTATTTTGAGTTAAGGAGTTGGCGCGACTTCAGTTCTAGCCTTAAAAGTCAAATCTTGTGTGCTTCCTCCATGGTAACATAGCTGCCCGAGGTCGCAAAGTTAGCAAGTACAAGAAATTTGAAAATTGTACGTAATTGCACAGTAGTGCTTATGGTCGAACCCGTTTCTCAGCTTCAGAGCTACTTTCTTGACTGTATTTTGAGTTAAGCAGTTGGCGCGACTTCAGTTCTAGCCTATAAAGTCAAATGTTGTGTGCTTCCTCCATGGTAACATAGCTGCCCGAGGTCGCAAAGTTAGCAAGTACAAGAAATTTGAAAATTGTACGTAATTGCACAGTAGTGCTTATGGTCGATCCCGTTTCTCGGCTTCAGAGCTACTTTCTTGACTGTATTTTGAGTTAAGCAGTTGGCGCGACTTCAGTTCTAGCCTTAAAAGTCAAATCTTGTGTGATTCCTCCATGGTAACATAGCTGCCCGAGGTCGCAAAGTTAGCAAGTACAAGAAATTTGAAATTTGTACGAAATTGCACAGTAGTGCTTATGGTCGAACCCGTTTCTCAGCTTCAGAGCTACTTTCTTGACTGTATTTTGAGTTAAGCAGTTGGAGCGACTTCAGTTCTAGCCTATAAAGTCAAATCTTGTGTGGTTCCTCCATGGTAACATAGCTGCCCGAGGTCGGAAAGTTAGCAAGTACAAGAAATTTGAAAATTGTACGTAATTGCACAGTAGTGCTTATGGTCGATCCCGTTTCTCGGCTTCAGAGCTACTTTCTTGACTGTATTTTGAGTTAAGCAGTTGGCGCGACTTCAGTTCTAGCCTATAAAGTCAAATCTTGTGTGCTTCCTTCATGGTAACATAGCTGCCCGAGGTCGCAAACTTAGCAAGTACAAGAAATTTGAAAATTGTACGTAATTGCACTGTAGTGCTTATGGTCGATCCCGTTTCTCGGCTTCGGAGCTACTTTCTTGACTGTATTTTGAGTTAAGCAGTTGGCGCGACTTCAGTTCTAGCCTTAAAAGTCAAATCTTGTGCGATTCCTCCATGGTAACATAGCTGCCCGAGGTCGCAAAGTTAGCAAGTACAAGAAATTTGAAAATTGTACGTAATTGCACAGTAGTGCTTATGGTCGATCCCGTTTCTCGGCTTCAGAGCTACTTTCTTGACTGTATTTTGAGTTAAGCAGTTGGCGCGACTTCAGTTCTAGCCTATAAAGTCAAATCTTGTGTGCTTCCTCCGTGGTAACATAGCTGCCCGAGGTCGCAAACTTAGCAAGTACAAGAAATTTGAAAATTGTACGCAATTGCACTGTAGTGCTTATGGTCGATCCCGTTTCTCGGCTTCGGAGCTACTTTCTTGACTGTATTTTGAGTTAAGCAGTTGGCGCGACTTCAGTTCTAGCCTATAAAGTAAAATGTTTTGTTGTTTCTCCATGGTAACATAGCTGCCCGAGCCCGCAAAGTCAGCAAGTACAAGAAATTTGAAAATTGTACGTAATTGCACAGTAGTGCTTATGGTCGATCCCGTTTCTCAGCTTCAGAGCTACTTTCTCGACTGTATTTTGAGTTAAGCAGTTGGCGCGACTTCAGTTCTAGCCTTAAAAGTCAAATCTTGTGTGATTCTTCCATGGTAACATAGCTGCCCGAGGTCGCAAACTTAGCAAGTACAAGAAATTTGAAAATTGTACGTAATTGCACAGTAGTGCTTATGGTCGAACCCGTTTCTCAGTTTCAGAGCTACTTTCTTGACTGTATTTTGAGTTAAGCGGTTGGCGCGACTTCAGTTCTAGCCTATAAAGTCAAATCTTGTGTGCTTCCTCCATGGTAACATAGCTGCCCGAGGTTGCAAAGTTAGCAAGTACAAGAAATTTGAAAATTGCACGTAATTGCACTGTAGTGCTTATGGTCGATCCCGTTTCTCGGCTTCGGAGCTACTTTCTTGACTGTATTTTGAGTTAAGCAATTGGCGCGACTTCAGTTCTAGCCTTAAAAGTCAAATCTTGTGTGATTCCTCCATGGTAACATAGCTGCCCGAGGTCGCAAAGTTAGCAAGTACAAGAAATTTGAAAATTGTACGTAATTGCACAGTAGTGCTTATGGTCGAACCCGTTTCTCAGCTTCAGAGCTACTTTCTTGACTGTATTTTGAGTTAAGGAGTTGGCGCGACTTCAGTTCTAGCCTTAAAAGTCAAATCTTGTGTGCTTCCTCCATGGTAACATAGCTGCCCGAGGTCGCAAAGTTAGCAAGTACAAGAAATTTGAAAATTGTACGTAATTGCACAGTAGTGCTTATGGTCGATCCCGTTTCTCGGCTTCGGAGCTACTTTCTTGACTGTATTTTGAGTTAAGCAGTTGGCGCGACTTCAGTTCTAGCCTATAAAGTAAAATGTTTTGTTGTTTCTCCATGGTAACATAGCTGCCCGAGCCCGCAAAGTCAGCAAGTACAAGAAATTTGAAAATTGTACGTAATTGCACAGTAGTGCTTATGGTCGATCCCGTTTCTCGGCTTCAGAGCTACTTTCTTGACTGTATTTTGAGTTAAGCAGTTGGCGCGACTCCAGTTCTAGCCATAAAAGTCAAATCTTGTGTGATTCCTCCATGGTAACATAGCTGCCCGAGGTCGCAAAGTTAGCAAGTACAAGAAATTTGAAATTTGTACGAAATTGCACAGTAGTGCTTATGGTCGAACCCGTTCCTCAGCTTCAGAGCTACTTTCTTGACTGTATTTTGAGTTAAGCAGTTGGAGCGACTTCAGTTCTAGCCTATAAAGTCAAATCTTGTGTGGTTCCTCCATGGTAACATAGCTGCCCGAGGTCGGAAAGTTAGCAAGTACAAGAAATTTGAAAATTGTACGTAATTGCACAGTAGTGCTTATGGTCGATCCCGTTTCTCGGCTTCAGAGCTACTTTCTTGACTGTATTTTGAGTTAAGCAGTTGGCGCGACTTCAGTTCTAGCCTATAAAGTCAAATCTTGTGTGATTCCTCCATGGTAACATAGCTGCCCGAGGTCGCAAAGTTAGCAAGTACAAGAAATTTGAAAATTGTACGTAATTGCACAGTAGTGCTTATGGTCGAACCCGTTTCTCAGCTTCAGAGCTACTTTCTTGACTGTATTTTGAGTTAAGGAGTTGGCGCGACTTCAGTTCTAGCCTTAAAAGTCAAATCTTGTGTGCTTCCTCCATGGTAACATAGCTGCCCGAGGTCGCAAAGTTAGCAAGTACAAGAAATTTGAAAATTGTACGTAATTGCACAGTAGTGCTTATGGTCGAACCCGTTTCTCAGCTTCAGAGCTACTTTCTTGACTGTATTTTGAGTTAAGCAGTTGGCGCGACTTCAGTTCTAGCCTATAAAGTCAAATGTTGTGTGCTTCCTCCATGGTAACATAGCTGCCCGAGGTCGCAAAGTTAGCAAGTACAAGAAATTTGAAAATTGTACGTAATTGCACAGTAGTGCTTATGGTCGATCCCGTTTCTCGGCTTCAGAGCTACTTTCTTGACTGTATTTTGAGTTAAGCAGTTGGCGCGACTTCAGTTCTAGCCTTAAAAGTCAAATCTTGTGTGATTCTTCCATGGTAACATAGCTGGCCCGAGGTCGCAAAGTTAGCAAGTACAAGAAATTTGAAATTTGTACGAAATTGCACAGTAGTGCTTATGGTCGAACCCGTTTCTCAGCTTCAGAGCTACTTTCTTGACTGTATTTTGAGTTAAGCAGTTGGAGCGACTTCAGTTCTAGCCTATAAAGTCAAATCTTGTGTGGTTCCTCCATGGTAACATAGCTGCCCGAGCCCGCAAAGTTAGCAAGTACAAGAAATTTGAAAATTGTACGTAATTTCACGGTAGTGCTTATGGTCGATGCCGTTTCTCGGCTTCAGAGCTACTTTCTTGACTGTATGTTGAGTTAAGCAGTTGGCGCGACTTCAGTTCTAGCCTTAAAAGCCAAATCTTGTGTGGTTCCTCCATGCTAACATAGCTGCCCGGGGTCGCAAAGTTAGCAAGTACAAGAAATTTGAAAATTGTACGTAATTGCACAGTAGTGCTTATGGTCGGACCCGTTTCTCAGCTTCAGAGCTACTTTCTTGACTGTATTTTGAGTTAAGCAGTTGGCGCGACTTCAGTTCTAGCCTATAAAGTCAAATGTTGTGTTGTTCCTCCATGGTAACATAGCTGCCCGAGCCCGCAAAGTTAGCAAGTACAAGAAATTTGAAAATTGTACGTAATTTCACGGTAGTGCTTATGGTCGATGCCGTTTCTCGGCTTCAGAGCTACTTTCTTGACTGTATGTTGAGTTAAGCAGTTGGCGCGACTTCAGTTCTAGCCTATAAAGTCAAATCTTGTGTGGTTCCTCCATGGTAACATAGCTGCCCGAGGTCGAGGCTGCCCATGGTAACATAGCTGCCCGAGGTCGCAAAGTTAGCAAGTACAAGAAATTTGAAAATTGTACGTAATTGCACAGTAGTGCTTATGGTCGATGCCGTTTCTCGGCTTCAGAGCTACTTTCTTGACTGTATTTTGAGTTAAGCTGTTGGCGCGACTTCAGTTCTAGCCTTCAAAGTCAAATGTTGTGTTGTTCCTCCATGGTAACATAGCTGCCCGAGCCCGCAAAGTTAGCAAGTACAAGAAATTTGAAAATTGTACGTAATTTCACGGTAGTGCTTATGGTCGATGCCGTTTCTCGGCTTCAGAGCTACTTTCTTGACTGTATGTTGAGTTAAGCAGTTGGCGCGACTTCAGTTCTAGCCTATAAAGTCAAATGTTGTGTTGTTCCTCCATGGTAACATAGCTGCCCGAGCCCGCAAAGTTAGCAAGTACAAGAAATTTGAAAATTGTACGTAATTTCACGGTAGTGCTTATGGTCGATGCCGTTTCTCGGCTTCAGAGCTACTTTCTTGACTGTATGTTGAGTTAAGCAGTTGGCGCGACTTCAGTTCTAGCCTATAAAGTCAAATCTTGTGTGGTTCCTCCATGGTAACATAGCTGCCCGAGGTCGAGGCTGCCCATGGTAACATAGCTGCCCGAGGTCGCAAAGTTAGCAAGTACAAGAAATTTGAAAATTGTACGTAATTGCACAGTAGTGCTTATGGTCGATGCCGTTTCTCGGCTTCAGAGCTACTTTCTTGACTGTATTTTGAGTTAAGCTGTTGGCGCGACTTCAGTTCTAGCCTTCAAAGTCAAATGTTGTGTTGTTCCTCCATGGTAACATAGCTGCCCGAGCCCGCAAAGTTAGCAAGTACAAGAAATTTGAAAATTGTACGTAATTTCACGGTAGTGCTTATGGTCGATGCCGTTTCTCGGCTTCAGAGCTACTTTCTTGACTGTATGTTGAGTTAAGCAGTTGGCGCGACTTCAGTTCTAGCCTATAAAGTCAAATCTTGTGTGATTCCTCCATGGTAACATAGCTGCCCGAGGTCGCAAAGTTAGCAAGTACAAGAAATTTGAAATTTGTACGAAATTGCACAGTAGTGCTTATGGTCGAACCCGTTTCTCAGCTTCAGAGCTACTTTCTTGACTGTATTTTGAGTTAAGCAGTTGGAGCGACTTCAGTTCTAGCCTATAAAGTCAAATCTTGTGTGGTTCCTCCATGGTAACATAGCTGCCCGAGCCCGCAAAGTTAGCAAGTACAAGAAATTTGAAAATTGTACGTAATTTCACGGTAGTGCTTATGGTCGATGCCGTTTCTCGGCTTCAGAGCTACTTTCTTGACTGTATGTTGAGTTAAGCAGTTGGCGCGACTTCAGTTCTAGCCTTAAAAGCCAAATCTTGTGTGGTTCCTCCATGCTAACATAGCTGCCCGGGGTCGCAAAGTTAGCAAGTACAAGAAATTTGAAAATTGTACGTAATTGCACAGTAGTGCTTATGGTCGGACCCGTTTCTCAGCTTCAGAGCTACTTTCTTGACTGTATTTTGAGTTAAGCAGTTGGCGCGACTTCAGTTCTAGCCTATAAAGTCAAATGTTGTGTTGTTCCTCCATGGTAACATAGCTGCCCGAGCCCGCAAATTTAGCAAGTACAAGAAATTTGAAAATTGTACGTAATTTCAAGGTAGTGCTTATGGTCGAGGCCGTTTCTCGGCTTCAGAGCTACTTTCTTGACTGTATGTTGAGTTAAGCAGTTGGCGCGACTTCAGTTCTAGCCTATAAAGTCAAATGTTGTGTTGTTCCTCCATGGTAACATAGCTGCCCGAGCCCGCAAAGTTAGCAAGTACAAGAAATTTGAAAATTGTACGTAATTTCACGGTAGTTCTTATGGTCGATGCCGTTTCTCGGCTTCAGAGCTACTTTCTTGACTGTATGTTGAGTTAAGCAGTTGGCGCGACTTCAGTTCTAGCCTATAAAGTCAAATCTTGTGTGGTTCCTCCATGGTAACGTAGCTGCCCGAGCCCGCAAAGTTAGCAAGTACAAGAAATTTGAAAATTGTACGTAATTTCACGGTAGTGCTTATGGTCGATGCCGTTTCTCAGCTTCAGGGCTACTTTCTTGACTGTATTTTGAGTTAAGCAGTTGGCGCGACTTCAGTTCTAGCCTATAAAGACAAATCTTGTGTGGTTCCTCCATGGTAACATAGCTGCCCGAGCCCGCAAAGTTAGCAAGTACAAGAAATTTGAAAATTGTACGTAATTGCACAGTAGTGCTTATGGTCGATGCCGTTTCTCGGCTTCAGAGCTACTTTCTTGACTGTATGTTGAGTTAAGCAATTGGCGCGACTTCAGTTCTAGCCTATAAAGTCAAATCTTGTGTGATTCCTCCATGGTAACATAGCTGCCCGAGGTCGCAAAGTTAGCAAGTACAAGAAATTTGGAAATTGTACGTAATTGCACAGTAGTGCTTATGGTCGAACCCGTTTCTCAGCTTGAGAGCTACTTTCTTGACTGTATTTTGAGTTAAGCAAATGGCGCGACTTCAGTTCTAGCCTATAAAGTCAAATCTTGTGTGATTCCTCCATGGTAACATAGCTGCCCGAGGTCGAGGCTGCCCATGGTAACATAGCTGCCCGAGGTCGCAAAGTTAGCAAGTACAAGAAATTTGAAAATTGTACGTAATTGCACAGTAGTGCTTATGGTCGATGCCGTTTCTCGGCTTCAGAGCTACTTTCTTGACTGTATTTTGAGTTAAGCAGTTGGCGCGACTTCAGTTCTAGCCTTAAAAGTCAAATCTTGTGTGATTCCTCCATGGTAACATAGCTGCCCGAGGTCGCAAAGTTAGCAAGTACAAGAAATTTGAAATTTGTACGAAATTGCACAGTAGTGCTTATGGTCGAACCCGTTTCTCAGCTTCAGAGCTACTTTCTTGACTGTATTTTGAGTTAAGCAGTTGGAGCGACTTCAGTTCTAGCCTATAAAGTCAAATCTTGTGTGGTTCCTCCATGGTAACATAGCTGCCCGAGCCCGCAAAGTTAGCAAGTACAAGAAATTTGAAAATTGTACGTAATTTCACGGTAGTGCTTATGGTCGATGCCGTTTCTCGGCTTCAGAGCTACTTTCTTGACTGTATGTTGAGTTAAGCAGTTGGCGCGACTTCAGTTCTAGCCTTAAAAGTCAAATCTTGTGTGGTTCCTCCATGCTAACATAGCTGCCCGGGGTCGCAAAGTTAGCAAGTACAAGAAATTTGAAAATTGTACGTAATTGCACAGTAGTGCTTATGGTCGGACCCGTTTCTCAGCTTCAGAGCTACTTTCTTGACTGTATTTTGAGTTAAGCAGTTGGCGCGACTTCAGTTCTAGCCTATAAAGTCAAATGTTGTGTTGTTCCTCCATGGTAACATAGCTGCCCGAGCCCGCAAAGTTAGCAAGTACAAGAAATTTGAAAATTGTACGTAATTTCACGGTAGTGCTTATGGTCGATGCCGTTTCTCGGCTTCAGAGCTACTTTCTTGACTGTATGTTGAGTTAAGCAGTTGGCGCGACTTCAGTTCTAGCCTATAAAGTCAAATGTTGTGTTGTTCCTCCATGGTAACATAGCTGCCCGAGCCCGCAAAGTTAGCAAGTACAAGAAATTTGAAAATTGTACGTAATTTCACGGTAGTGCTTATGGTCGATGCCGTTTCTCGGCTTCAGAGCTACTTTCTTGACTGTATGTTGAGTTAAGCAGTTGGCGCGACTTCAGTTCTAGCCTATAAAGTCAAATCTTGTGTGGTTCCTCCATGGTAACATAGCTGCCCGAGCCCGCAAAGTTAGCAAGTACAAGAAATTTGAAAATTGTACGTAATTTCACGGTAGTGCTTATGGTCGATGCCGTTTCTCAGCTTCAGGGCTACTTTCTTGACTGTATGTTGAGTTAAGCGGTTGGCGCGACTTCAGTTCTAGCCTATAAAGTCAAATCTTGTGTGGTTCCTCCATGGTAACATAGCTGCTCGAGGTCGCAAAGTTAGCAAGTACAAGAAATTTGAAAATTGTACGTAATTGCACAGTAGTGCTTATGGTCGAACCCGTTTCTCAGCTTCAGAGCTACTTTCTTGACTGTATTTTGAGTTAAGCAGTTGGCGCGACTTCAGTTCTAGCCTTAAAAGTCAAATCTTGTGTGATTCCTCCATGGTAACATAGCTGCCCGAGCCCGCAAAGTTAGCAAGTACAAGAAATTTGAAAATTGTACGTAATTTCACGGTAGTGCTTATGGTCGATGCCGTTTCTCGGCTTCAGAGCTACTTTCTTGACTGTATGTTGAGTTAAGCAGTTGGCGCGACTTCAGTTCTAGCCTATAAAGTCAAATCTTGTGTGGTTCCTCCATGGTAACATAGCTGCCCGAGCCCGCAAAGTTAGCAAGTACAAGAAATTTGAAAATTGTACGTAATTTCACGGTAGTGCTTATGGTCGATGCCGTTTCTCGGCTTCAGAGCTACTTTCTTGACTGTATGTTGAGTTAAGCGGTTGGCGCGACTTCAGTTCTAGCCTATAAAGTCAAATCTTGTGTGGTTCCTCCATGGTAACATAGCTGCTCGAGGTCGCAAAGTTAGCAAGTACAAGAAATTTGAAAATTGTACGTAATTGCACAGTAGTGCTTATGGTCGAACCCGTTTCTCAGCTTCAGAGCTACTTTCTTGACTGTATTTTGAGTTAAGCAGTTGGCGCGACTTCAGTTCTAGCCTTAAAAGTCAAATCTTGTGTGATTCCTCCATGGTAACATAGCTGCCCGAGGTCGCAAAGTTAGCAAGTACAAGAAATTTGAAATTTGTACGAAATTGCACAGTAGTGCTTATGGTCGAACCCGTTTCTCAGCTTCAGAGCTACTTTCTTGACTGTATTTTGAGTTAAGCAGTTGGAGCGACTTCAGTTCTAGCCTATAAAGTCAAATCTTGTGTGGTTCCTCCATGGTAACATAGCTGCCCGAGGTCGGAAAGTTAGCAAGTACAAGAAATTTGAAAATTGTACGTAATTGCACAGTAGTGCTTATGGTCGATCCCGTTTCTCGGCTTCAGAGCTACTTTCTTGACTGTATTTTGAGTTAAGCAGTTGGCGCGACTTCAGTTCTAGCCTATAAAGTCAAATCTTGTGTGCTTCCTTCATGGTAACATAGCTGCCCGAGGTCGCAAACTTAGCAAGTACAAGAAATTTGAAAATTGTACGTAATTGCACTGTAGTGCTTATGGTCGATCCCGTTTCTCGGCTTCGGAGCTACTTTCTTGACTGTATTTTGAGTTAAGCAGTTGGCGCGACTTCAGTTCTAGCCTTAAAAGTCAAATCTTGTGCGATTCCTCCATGCTAACATAGCTGCCCGGGGTCGCAAAGTTAGCAAGTACAAGAAATTTGAAAATTGTACGTAATTGCACAGTAGTGCTTATGGTCGGACCCGTTTCTCAGCTTCAGAGCTACTTTCTTGACTGTATTTTGAGTTAAGCAGTTGGCGCGACTTCAGTTCTAGCCTATAAAGTCAAATCTTGTGTGGTTCCTCCATGGTAACATAGCTGCCCGAGCCCGCAAAGTTAGCAAGTACAAGAAATTTGAAAATTGTACGTAATTTCACGGTAGTGCTTATGGTCGATGCCGTTTCTCAGCTTCAGGGCTACTTTCTTGACTGTATTTTGAGTTAAGCAGTTGGCGCGACTTCAGTTCTAGCCTATAAAGACAAATCTTGTGTGGTTCCTCCATGGTAACATAGCTGCCCGAGCCCGCAAAGTTAGCAAGTATAAGAAATTTGAAAATTGTACGTAATTGCACAGTAGTGCTTATGGTCGAACCCGTTTCTCAGCTTCAGAGCTACTTTCTTGACTGTATTTTGAGTTAAGCAGTTGGCGCGACTTCAGTTCTAGCCTATAAAGTCAAATGTTGTGTTGTTCCTCCATGGTAACATAGCTGCCCGAGCCCGCAAAGTTAGCAAGTACAAGAAATTTGAAAATTGTACGTAATTTCACGGTAGTGCTTATGGTCGATGCCGTTTCTCGAATTCAGAGCTACTTTCTTGACTGTATGGTGAGTTAAGCAGTTGGCGCGACTTCAGTTCTAGCCTATAAAGTCAAATCTTGTGTGATTCCTCCATGGTAACATAGCTGCCCGAGCCCGCAAAGTTAGCAAGTACAAGAAATTTGAAAATTGTACGTAATTGCACAGTAGTGCTTATGGTCGAACCCGTTTCTCAGCTTCAGAGCTACTTTCTTGACTGTATTTTGAGTTAAGCAGTTGGCGCGACTTCAGTTCTAGCCTATAAAGTCAAATCTTGTGTGGTTCCTCCATGGTAACATAGCTGCCCGAGCCCGCAAAGTTAGCAAGTACAAGAAATTTGAAAATTGTACGTAATTTCACGGTAGTGCTTATGGTCGATGCCGTTTCTCGGCATCAGAGCTACTTTCTTGACTGTATTTTGAGTTAAGCTGTTGGCGCGACTTCAGTTCTAGCCTATCAAGTCAAATCTTGTGTGGTTCCTCCATGGTAACATAGCTGCCCGAGCCCGCAAAGTTAGCAAGTACAAGAAATTTGAAAATTGTACGTAATTTCACGGTAGTGCTTATGGTCGATGCCGTTTCTCGGCTTCAGAGCTACTTTCTTGACTGTATGTTGAGTTAAGCGGTTGGCGCGACTTCAGTTCTAGCCTATAAAGTCAAATCTTGTGTGGTTCCTCCATGGTAACATAGCTGCCCGAGCCCGCAAAGTTAGCAAGTACAAGAAATTTGAAAATTGTACGTAATTTCACGGTAGTGCTTATGGTCGATGCCGTTTCTCGGCTTCAGAGCTACTTTCTTGACTGTATGTTGAGTTAAGCAGTTGGCGCGACTTCAGTTCTAGCCTATAAAGTCAAATGTTGTGTTGTTCCTCCATGGTAACATAGCTGCCCGAGCCCGCAAAGTTAGCAAGTACAAGAAATTTGAAAATTGTACGTAATTTCACGGTAGTGCTTATGGTCGATGCCGTTTCTCGGCTTCAGAGCTACTTTCTTGACTGTATGTTGAGTTAAGCAGTTGGCGCGACTTCAGTTCTAGCCTATAAAGTCAAATCTTGTGTGGTTCCTCCATGGTAACATAGCTGCCCGAGGTCGAGGCTGCCCATGGTAACATAGCTGCCCGAGGTCGCAAAGTTAGCAAGTACAAGAAATTTGAAAATTGTACGTAATTGCACAGTAGTGCTTATGGTCGATGCCGTTTCTCGGCTTCAGAGCTACTTTCTTGACTGTATTTTGAGTTAAGCTGTTGGCGCGACTTCAGTTCTAGCCTTCAAAGTCAAATGTTGTGTTGTTCCTCCATGGTAACATAGCTGCCCGAGCCCGCAAAGTTAGCAAGTACAAGAAATTTGAAAATTGTACGTAATTTCACGGTAGTGCTTATGGTCGATGCCGTTTCTCGGCTTCAGAGCTACTTTCTTGACTGTATGTTGAGTTAAGCAGTTGGCGCGACTTCAGTTCTAGCCTATAAAGTCAAATCTTGTGTGATTCCTCCATGGTAACATAGCTGCCCGAGGTCGCAAAGTTAGCAAGTACAAGAAATTTGAAATTTGTACGAAATTGCACAGTAGTGCTTATGGTCGAACCCGTTTCTCAGCTTCAGAGCTACTTTCTTGACTGTATTTTGAGTTAAGCAGTTGGAGCGACTTCAGTTCTAGCCTATAAAGTCAAATCTTGTGTGGTTCCTCCATGGTAACATAGCTGCCCGAGCCCGCAAAGTTAGCAAGTACAAGAAATTTGAAAATTGTACGTAATTTCACGGTAGTGCTTATGGTCGATGCCGTTTCTCGGCTTCAGAGCTACTTTCTTGACTGTATGTTGAGTTAAGCAGTTGGCGCGACTTCAGTTCTAGCCTTAAAAGCCAAATCTTGTGTGGTTCCTCCATGCTAACATAGCTGCCCGGGGTCGCAAAGTTAGCAAGTACAAGAAATTTGAAAATTGTACGTAATTGCACAGTAGTGCTTATGGTCGGACCCGTTTCTCAGCTTCAGAGCTACTTTCTTGACTGTATTTTGAGTTAAGCAGTTGGCGCGACTTCAGTTCTAGCCTATAAAGTCAAATGTTGTGTTGTTCCTCCATGGTAACATAGCTGCCCGAGCCCGCAAATTTAGCAAGTACAAGAAATTTGAAAATTGTACGTAATTTCAAGGTAGTGCTTATGGTCGAGGCCGTTTCTCGGCTTCAGAGCTACTTTCTTGACTGTATGTTGAGTTAAGCAGTTGGCGCGACTTCAGTTCTAGCCTATAAAGTCAAATGTTGTGTTGTTCCTCCATGGTAACATAGCTGCCCGAGCCCGCAAAGTTAGCAAGTACAAGAAATTTGAAAATTGTACGTAATTTCACGGTAGTTCTTATGGTCGATGCCGTTTCTCGGCTTCAGAGCTACTTTCTTGACTGTATGTTGAGTTAAGCAGTTGGCGCGACTTCAGTTCTAGCCTATAAAGTCAAATCTTGTGTGGTTCCTCCATGGTAACGTAGCTGCCCGAGCCCGCAAAGTTAGCAAGTACAAGAAATTTGAAAATTGTACGTAATTTCACGGTAGTGCTTATGGTCGATGCCGTTTCTCAGCTTCAGGGCTACTTTCTTGACTGTATTTTGAGTTAAGCAGTTGGCGCGACTTCAGTTCTAGCCTATAAAGACAAATCTTGTGTGGTTCCTCCATGGTAACATAGCTGCCCGAGCCCGCAAAGTTAGCAAGTACAAGAAATTTGAAAATTGTACGTAATTGCACAGTAGTGCTTATGGTCGATGCCGTTTCTCGGCTTCAGAGCTACTTTCTTGACTGTATGTTGAGTTAAGCAATTGGCGCGACTTCAGTTCTAGCCTATAAAGTCAAATCTTGTGTGATTCCTCCATGGTAACATAGCTGCCCGAGGTCGCAAAGTTAGCAAGTACAAGAAATTTGGAAATTGTACGTAATTGCACAGTAGTGCTTATGGTCGAACCCGTTTCTCAGCTTGAGAGCTACTTTCTTGACTGTATTTTGAGTTAAGCAAATGGCGCGACTTCAGTTCTAGCCTATAAAGTCAAATCTTGTGTGATTCCTCCATGGTAACATAGCTGCCCGAGGTCGAGGCTGCCCATGGTAACATAGCTGCCCGAGGTCGCAAAGTTAGCAAGTACAAGAAATTTGAAAATTGTACGTAATTGCACAGTAGTGCTTATGGTCGATGCCGTTTCTCGGCTTCAGAGCTACTTTCTTGACTGTATTTTGAGTTAAGCAGTTGGCGCGACTTCAGTTCTAGCCTTAAAAGTCAAATCTTGTGTGATTCCTCCATGGTAACATAGCTGCCCGAGGTCGCAAAGTTAGCAAGTACAAGAAATTTGAAATTTGTACGAAATTGCACAGTAGTGCTTATGGTCGAACCCGTTTCTCAGCTTCAGAGCTACTTTCTTGACTGTATTTTGAGTTAAGCAGTTGGAGCGACTTCAGTTCTAGCCTATAAAGTCAAATCTTGTGTGGTTCCTCCATGGTAACATAGCTGCCCGAGCCCGCAAAGTTAGCAAGTACAAGAAATTTGAAAATTGTACGTAATTTCACGGTAGTGCTTATGGTCGATGCCGTTTCTCGGCTTCAGAGCTACTTTCTTGACTGTATGTTGAGTTAAGCAGTTGGCGCGACTTCAGTTCTAGCCTTAAAAGTCAAATCTTGTGTGGTTCCTCCATGCTAACATAGCTGCCCGGGGTCGCAAAGTTAGCAAGTACAAGAAATTTGAAAATTGTACGTAATTGCACAGTAGTGCTTATGGTCGGACCCGTTTCTCAGCTTCAGAGCTACTTTCTTGACTGTATTTTGAGTTAAGCAGTTGGCGCGACTTCAGTTCTAGCCTATAAAGTCAAATGTTGTGTTGTTCCTCCATGGTAACATAGCTGCCCGAGCCCGCAAAGTTAGCAAGTACAAGAAATTTGAAAATTGTACGTAATTTCACGGTAGTGCTTATGGTCGATGCCGTTTCTCGGCTTCAGAGCTACTTTCTTGACTGTATGTTGAGTTAAGCAGTTGGCGCGACTTCAGTTCTAGCCTATAAAGTCAAATGTTGTGTTGTTCCTCCATGGTAACATAGCTGCCCGAGCCCGCAAAGTTAGCAAGTACAAGAAATTTGAAAATTGTACGTAATTTCACGGTAGTGCTTATGGTCGATGCCGTTTCTCGGCTTCAGAGCTACTTTCTTGACTGTATGTTGAGTTAAGCAGTTGGCGCGACTTCAGTTCTAGCCTATAAAGTCAAATCTTGTGTGGTTCCTCCATGGTAACATAGCTGCCCGAGCCCGCAAAGTTAGCAAGTACAAGAAATTTGAAAATTGTACGTAATTTCACGGTAGTGCTTATGGTCGATGCCGTTTCTCAGCTTCAGGGCTACTTTCTTGACTGTATGTTGAGTTAAGCGGTTGGCGCGACTTCAGTTCTAGCCTATAAAGTCAAATCTTGTGTGGTTCCTCCATGGTAACATAGCTGCTCGAGGTCGCAAAGTTAGCAAGTACAAGAAATTTGAAAATTGTACGTAATTGCACAGTAGTGCTTATGGTCGAACCCGTTTCTCAGCTTCAGAGCTACTTTCTTGACTGTATTTTGAGTTAAGCAGTTGGCGCGACTTCAGTTCTAGCCTTAAAAGTCAAATCTTGTGTGATTCCTCCATGGTAACATAGCTGCCCGAGCCCGCAAAGTTAGCAAGTACAAGAAATTTGAAAATTGTACGTAATTTCACGGTAGTGCTTATGGTCGATGCCGTTTCTCGGCTTCAGAGCTACTTTCTTGACTGTATGTTGAGTTAAGCAGTTGGCGCGACTTCAGTTCTAGCCTATAAAGTCAAATCTTGTGTGGTTCCTCCATGGTAACATAGCTGCCCGAGCCCGCAAAGTTAGCAAGTACAAGAAATTTGAAAATTGTACGTAATTTCACGGTAGTGCTTATGGTCGATGCCGTTTCTCGGCTTCAGAGCTACTTTCTTGACTGTATGTTGAGTTAAGCGGTTGGCGCGACTTCAGTTCTAGCCTATAAAGTCAAATCTTGTGTGGTTCCTCCATGGTAACATAGCTGCTCGAGGTCGCAAAGTTAGCAAGTACAAGAAATTTGAAAATTGTACGTAATTGCACAGTAGTGCTTATGGTCGAACCCGTTTCTCAGCTTCAGAGCTACTTTCTTGACTGTATTTTGAGTTAAGCAGTTGGCGCGACTTCAGTTCTAGCCTTAAAAGTCAAATCTTGTGTGATTCCTCCATGGTAACATAGCTGCCCGAGGTCGCAAAGTTAGCAAGTACAAGAAATTTGAAATTTGTACGAAATTGCACAGTAGTGCTTATGGTCGAACCCGTTTCTCAGCTTCAGAGCTACTTTCTTGACTGTATTTTGAGTTAAGCAGTTGGAGCGACTTCAGTTCTAGCCTATAAAGTCAAATCTTGTGTGGTTCCTCCATGGTAACATAGCTGCCCGAGGTCGGAAAGTTAGCAAGTACAAGAAATTTGAAAATTGTACGTAATTGCACAGTAGTGCTTATGGTCGATCCCGTTTCTCGGCTTCAGAGCTACTTTCTTGACTGTATTTTGAGTTAAGCAGTTGGCGCGACTTCAGTTCTAGCCTATAAAGTCAAATCTTGTGTGCTTCCTTCATGGTAACATAGCTGCCCGAGGTCGCAAACTTAGCAAGTACAAGAAATTTGAAAATTGTACGTAATTGCACTGTAGTGCTTATGGTCGATCCCGTTTCTCGGCTTCGGAGCTACTTTCTTGACTGTATTTTGAGTTAAGCAGTTGGCGCGACTTCAGTTCTAGCCTTAAAAGTCAAATCTTGTGCGATTCCTCCATGCTAACATAGCTGCCCGGGGTCGCAAAGTTAGCAAGTACAAGAAATTTGAAAATTGTACGTAATTGCACAGTAGTGCTTATGGTCGGACCCGTTTCTCAGCTTCAGAGCTACTTTCTTGACTGTATTTTGAGTTAAGCAGTTGGCGCGACTTCAGTTCTAGCCTATAAAGTCAAATCTTGTGTGGTTCCTCCATGGTAACATAGCTGCCCGAGCCCGCAAAGTTAGCAAGTACAAGAAATTTGAAAATTGTACGTAATTTCACGGTAGTGCTTATGGTCGATGCCGTTTCTCAGCTTCAGGGCTACTTTCTTGACTGTATTTTGAGTTAAGCAGTTGGCGCGACTTCAGTTCTAGCCTATAAAGACAAATCTTGTGTGGTTCCTCCATGGTAACATAGCTGCCCGAGCCCGCAAAGTTAGCAAGTATAAGAAATTTGAAAATTGTACGTAATTGCACAGTAGTGCTTATGGTCGAACCCGTTTCTCAGCTTCAGAGCTACTTTCTTGACTGTATTTTGAGTTAAGCAGTTGGCGCGACTTCAGTTCTAGCCTATAAAGTCAAATGTTGTGTTGTTCCTCCATGGTAACATAGCTGCCCGAGCCCGCAAAGTTAGCAAGTACAAGAAATTTGAAAATTGTACGTAATTTCACGGTAGTGCTTATGGTCGATGCCGTTTCTCGAATTCAGAGCTACTTTCTTGACTGTATGGTGAGTTAAGCAGTTGGCGCGACTTCAGTTCTAGCCTATAAAGTCAAATCTTGTGTGATTCCTCCATGGTAACATAGCTGCCCGAGCCCGCAAAGTTAGCAAGTACAAGAAATTTGAAAATTGTACGTAATTGCACAGTAGTGCTTATGGTCGAACCCGTTTCTCAGCTTCAGAGCTACTTTCTTGACTGTATTTTGAGTTAAGCAGTTGGCGCGACTTCAGTTCTAGCCTATAAAGTCAAATCTTGTGTGGTTCCTCCATGGTAACATAGCTGCCCGAGCCCGCAAAGTTAGCAAGTACAAGAAATTTGAAAATTGTACGTAATTTCACGGTAGTGCTTATGGTCGATGCCGTTTCTCGGCATCAGAGCTACTTTCTTGACTGTATTTTGAGTTAAGCTGTTGGCGCGACTTCAGTTCTAGCCTATCAAGTCAAATCTTGTGTGGTTCCTCCATGGTAACATAGCTGCCCGAGCCCGCAAAGTTAGCAAGTACAAGAAATTTGAAAATTGTACGTAATTTCACGGTAGTGCTTATGGTCGATGCCGTTTCTCGGCTTCAGAGCTACTTTCTTGACTGTATGTTGAGTTAAGCGGTTGGCGCGACTTCAGTTCTAGCCTATAAAGTCAAATCTTGTGTGGTTCCTCCATGGTAACATAGCTGCCCGAGGTCGCAAAGTTAGCAAGTACAAGAAATTTGAAAATTGTACGTAATTGCACAGTAGTGCTTATGGTCGAACCCGTTTCTCAGCTTCAGAGCTACTTTCTTGACTGTATTTTGAGTTAAGCAGTTGGCGCGACTTCAGTTCTAGCCTATAAAGTCAAATGTTGTGTTGTTCCTCCATGGTAACATAGCTGCCCGAGCCCGCAAAGTTAGCAAGTACAAGAAATTTGAAAATTGTACGTAATTTCACGGTAGTGCTTATGGTCGATGCCGTTTCTCGAATTCAGAGCTACTTTCTTGACTGTATGGTGAGTTAAGCAGTTGGCGCGACTTCAGTTCTAGCCTATAAAGTCAAATCTTGTGTGATTCCTCCATGGTAACATAGCTGCCCGAGCCCGCAAAGTTAGCAAGTACAAGAAATTTGAAAATTGTACGTAATTTCACGGTAGTGCTTATGGTCGATGCCGTTTCTCGGCTTCAGAGCTACTTTCTTGACTGTATGGTGAGTTAAGCAGTTGGCGCGACTTCAGTTCTAGCCTATAAAGTCAAATCTTGTGTGATTCCTCCATGGTAACATAGCTGCCCGAGCCCGCAAAGTTAGCAAGTACAAGTAATTTGAAAATTGTACGTAATTTCACGGTAGTGCTTATGGTCGATGCCGTTTCTCGGCTTCAGAGCTACTTTCTTGACTGTATGTTGAGTTAAGCAGTTGGCGCGACTTCAGTTCTAGCCTATAAAGTCAAATCTTGTGTGATTCCTCCATGGTAACATAGCTGCCCGAGCCCGCAAAGTTAGCAAGTACAAGAAATTTGAAAATTGTACGTAATTTCACGGTAGTGCTTATGGTCGATGCCGTTTCTCGGCTTCAGAGCTACTTTCTTGACTGTATGTTGAGTTAAGCGGTTGGCGCGACTTCAGTTCTAGCCTATAAAGTCAAATCTTGTGTGGTTCCTCCATGGTAACATAGCTGCCCGAGGTCGCAAAGTTAGCAAGTACAAGAAATTTGAAAATTGTACGTAATTGCACAGTAGTGCTTATGGTCGAACCCGTTTCTCAGCTTCAGAGCTACTTTCTTGACTGTATTTTGAGTTAAGCAGTTGGCGCGACTTCAGTTCTAGCCTATAAAGTCAAATGTTGTGTTGTTCCTCCATGGTAACATAGCTGCCCGAGCCCGCAAAGTTAGCAAGTACAAGAAATTTGAAAATTGTACGTAATTTCACGGTAGTGCTTATGGTCGATGCCGTTTCTCGAATTCAGAGCTACTTTCTTGACTGTATGGTGAGTTAAGCAGTTGGCGCGACTTCAGTTCTAGCCTATAAAGTCAAATCTTGTGTGATTCCTCCATGGTAACATAGCTGCCCGAGCCCGCAAAGTTAGCAAGTACAAGAAATTTGAAAATTGTACGTAATTTCACGGTAGTGCTTATGGTCGATGCCGTTTCTCGGGTTCAGAGCTACTTTCTTGACTGTATGTTGAGTTAAGCAGTTGGCGCGACTTCAGTTCCAGCCTATAAAGTCAAATCTTGTGTGGTTCCTCCATGGTAACATAGCTGCCCGAGCCCGCAAAGTTAGCAAGTACAAGAAATTTGAAAATTGTACGTAATTTCACGGTAGTGCTTATGGTCGATGCCGTTTCTCGAATTCAGAGCTACTTTCTTGACTGTATGGTGAGTTAAGCAGTTGGCGCGACTTCAGTTCTAGCCTATAAAGTCAAATCTTGTGTGATTCCTCCATGGTAACATAGCTGCCCGAGGTCGCAAAGTTAGCAAGTACAAGAAATTTGAAAATTGTACGTAATTGCACAGTAGTGCTTATGGTCGAACCCGTTTCTCAGCTTCAGAGCTACTTTCTTGACTGTATTTTGAGTTAAGCAGTTGGCGCGACTTCAGTTCCAGCCTATAAAGTCAAATCTTGTGTGGTTCCTCCATGGTAACATAGCTGCCCGAGCCCGCAAAGTTAGCAAGTACAAGAAATTTGAAAATTGTACGTAATTTCACGGTAGTGCTTATGGTCGATGCCGTTTCTCGGCTTCAGAGCTACTTTCTTGACTGTATTTTGAGTTAAGCTGTTGGCGCGACTTCAGTTCTAGCCTATCAAGTCAAATCTTGTGTGGTTCCTCCATGGTAACATAGCTGCCCGAGCCCGCAAAGTTAGCAAGTACAAGAAATTTGAAAATTGTACGTAATTTCACGGTAGTGCTTATGGTCGATGCCGTTTCTCGGCTTCAGAGCTACTTTCTTGACTGTATGTTGAGTTAAGCGGTTGGCGCGACTTCAGTTCTAGCCTATAAAGTCAAATCTTGTGTGGTTCCTCCATGGTAACATAGCTGCCCGAGGTCGCAAAGTTAGCAAGTACAAGAAATTTGAAAATTGTACGTAATTGCACAGTAGTGCTTATGGTCGAACCCGTTTCTCAGCTTCAGAGCTACTTTCTTGACTGTATTTTGAGTTAAGCAGTTGGCGCGACTTCAGTTCTAGCCTATAAAGTCAAATGTTGTGTTGTTCCTCCATGGTAACATAGCTGCCCGAGCCCGCAAAGTTAGCAAGTACAAGAAATTTGAAAATTGTACGTAATTTCACGGTAGTGCTTATGGTCGATGCCGTTTCTCGAATTCAGAGCTACTTTCTTGACTGTATGGTGAGTTAAGCAGTTGGCGCGACTTCAGTTCTAGCCTATAAAGTCAAATCTTGTGTGATTCCTCCATGGTAACATAGCTGCCCGAGCCCGCAAAGTTAGCAAGTACAAGAAATTTGAAAATTGTACGTAATTGCACAGTAGTGCTTATGGTCGAACCCGTTTCTCAGCTTCAGAGCTACTTTCTTGACTGTATTTTGAGTTAAGCAGTTGGCGCGACTTCAGTTCTAGCCTATAAAGTCAAATCTTGTGTGGTTCCTCCATGGTAACATAGCTGCCCGAGCCCGCAAAGTTAGCAAGTACAAGAAATTTGAAAATTGTACGTAATTTCACGGTAGTGCTTATGGTCGATGCCGTTTCTCGGCTTCAGAGCTACTTTCTTGACTGTATTTTGAGTTAAGCTGTTGGCGCGACTTCAGTTCTAGCCTATCAAGTCAAATCTTGTGTGGTTCCTCCATGGTAACATAGCTGCCCGAGCCCGCAAAGTTAGCAAGTACAAGAAATTTGAAAATTGTACGTAATTTCACGGTAGTGCTTATGGTCGATGCCGTTTCTCGGCTTCAGAGCTACTTTCTTGACTGTATGTTGAGTTAAGCGGTTGGCGCGACTTCAGTTCTAGCCTATAAAGTCAAATCTTGTGTGGTTCCTCCATGGTAACATAGCTGCCCGAGGTCGCAAAGTTAGCAAGTACAAGAAATTTGAAAATTGTACGTAATTGCACAGTAGTGCTTATGGTCGAACCCGTTTCTCAGCTTCATAGCTACTTTCTTGACGGTATTTTGAGTTAAGCAGTTGGCGCGACTTCAGTTCTAGCCTATAAAGTCAAATGTTGTGTTGTTCCTCCATGGTAACATAGCTGCCCGAGCCCGCAAAGTTAGCAAGTACAAGAAATTTGAAAATTGTACGTAATTTCACGGTAGTGCTTATGGTCGATGCCGTTTCTCGAATTCAGAGCTACTTTCTTGACTGTATGGTGAGTTAAGCAGTTGGCGCGACTTCAGTTCTAGCCTATAAAGTCAAATCTTGTGTGATTCCTCCATGGTAACATAGCTGCCCGAGCCCGCAAAGTTAGCAAGTACAAGAAATTTGAAAATTGTACGTAATTTCACGGTAGTGCTTATGGTCGATGCCGTTTCTCGGCTTCAGAGCTACTTTCTTGACTGTATGTTGAGTTAAGCAGTTGGCGCGACTTCAGTTCTAGCCTATAAAGTCAAATCTTGTGTGATTCCTCCATGGTAACATAGCTGCCCGAGGTCGCAAAGTTAGCAAGTACAAGAAATTTGAAAATTGTACGTAATTGCACAGTAGTGCTTATGGTCGAACCCGTTTCTCAGCTTCAGAGCTACTTTCTTGACTGTATTTTGAGTTAAGCAGTTGGCGCGACTTCAGTTCTAGCCTATAAAGTCAAATCTTGTGTGGTTCCTCCATGGTAACATAGCTGCCCGAGCCCGCAAAGTTAGCAAGTACAAGAAATTTGAAAATTGTACGTAATTTCACGGTAGTGCTTATGGTCGATGCCGTTTCTCGGCTTCAGAGCTACTTTCTTGACTGTATGTTAAGTTAAGCAGTTGGCGCGACTTCAGTTCTAGCCTATAAAGTCAAATCTTGTGTGGTTCCTCCATGGTAACATAGCTGCCCGAGGTCGCAAAGTTAGCAAGTACAAGAAATTTGAAAATTGTACGTAATTGCACAGTAGTGCTTATGGTCGAACCTGTTTCTCAGCTTCAGAGCTACTTTCTTGACTGTATTTTGAGTTAAGCAGTTGGCGCGACTTCAGTTCTAGCCTATAAAGTCAAATGTTGTGTTGTTCCTCTATGGTAACATAGCTGCCCGAGCCCGCAAAGTTAGCAAGTACAAGAAATTTGAAAATTGTACGTAATTTCACGGTAGTGCTTATGGTCGATGCCGTTTCTCGGCTTCAGAGCTACTTTCTTGACTGTATTTTGAGTTAAGCTGTTGGCGCGACTTCAGTTCTAGCCTATAAAGTCAAATCTTGTGTGGTTCCTCCATGGTAACATAGCTGCCCGAGCCCGCAAATTTAGCAAGTACAAGAAATTTGAAAATTGTACGTAATTTCACGGTAGTGCTTATGGTCGATGCCGTTTCTCGGCTTCAGAGCTACTTTCTTGACTGTATGTTGAGTTAAGCAGTTGGCGCGACTTCAGTTCTAGCCTATAAAGTCAAATCTTGTGTGGTTCCTCCATGGTAACATAGCTGCCCGAGCCCGCAAAGTTAGCAAGTACAAGAAATTTGAAAATTGTACGTAATTGCACAGTATTGCTTATGGTCGATGCCGTTTCTCGGCTTCAGAGCTACATTCTTGACTGTATTTTGAATTAAGCTGTTGGCGCGACTTCAGTTCTAGCCTATCAATTCAAATCTTGTATGGTTCCTCCATGGTAACATAGCTGCCCGAACCCGCAAAGTTAGTAAGTACAAGAAATTTGAAAATTGTACGTAATTTCACGGTAGTGCTTATGGTCGATGCCGTTTCTCGGCTTCAGAGCTACTTTCTTGACTGTATGTTGAGTTAAGCAGTTGGCGCGACTTCAGTTCTAGCCTATAAAGTCAAATCTTGTGTGGTTCCTCCATGGTAACATAGCTGCCCGAGGTCGCAAAGTTAGCAAGTACAAGAAATTTGAAAATTGTACGTAATTGCACAGTAGTGCTTATGGTCGAACCCGTTTCTCAGCTTCAGAGCTACTTTCTTGACTGTATTTTGAGTTAAGCAGTTGGCGCGACTTCAGTTCTAGCCTATAAAGTCAAATGTTGTGTTGTTCCTCCATGGTAACATAGCTGCCCGAGCCCGCAAAGTTAGCAAGTACAAGAAATTTGAAAATTGTACGTAATTTCACGGTAGTGCTTATGGTCGATGCCGTTTCTCGGCTTCAGAGCTACTTTCTTGACTGTATGTTGAGTTAAGCAGTTGGCGCGACTTCAGTTCTAGCCTATAAAGTCAAATCTTGTGTGGTTCTTCCATGGTAACATAGCTGCCCGAGCCCGCAAAGTTAGCAAGTACAAGAAATTTGAAAATTGTACGTAATTTCACGGTAGTGCTTATGGTCGATGACGTTTCTCGGCTTCAGAGCTACTTTCTTGACTGTATGTTGAGTTAAGCAGTTGGCGCGACTTCAGTTCTAGCCTATAAAGTCAAATCTTGTGTGATTCCTCCATGGTAACATAGCTGCCCGAGGTCGCAAAGTTAGCAAGTACAAGAAATTTGAAAATTGTACGTAATTGCACAGTAGTGCTTATGGTCGAACCCGTTTCTCAGCTTCAGAGCTACTTTCTTGACTGTATTTTGAGTTAAGCAGTTGGCGCGACTTCAGTTCTAGCCTATAAAGTCAAATGTTGTGTTGTTCCTCCATGGTAACATAGCTGCCCGAGTCCGCAAAGTTAGCAAGTACAAGAAATTTGAAAATTGTACGTAATTTCACGGTAGTGCTTATGGTCGATGCCGTTTCTCGGCTTCAGAGCTACTTTCTTGACTGTATGTTGAGTTAAGCAGTTGGCGCGACTTCAGTTCTAGCCTATAAAGTCAAATCTTGTGTGCTTCCTCCATGGTAACATAGCTGCCCGAGGTCGCAAAGTTAGCAAGTACAAGAAATTTGAAAATTGTACGTAATTGGACAGTAGTGCTTATGGTCGAACCCGTTTCTCAGCTTCAGAGCTACTTTCTTGACTGTATTTTGAGTTAAACAGTTGGCGCGACTTCAGTTCTAGCCTATAAAGTCAAATGTTGTGTGGTTCCTCCATGGTAACATAGCTGCCCGAGCCCGCAAATTTAGCAAGTACAAGAAATTTGAAAATTGTACGTAATTGCACAGTAGTGCTTATGGTCGAACCCGTTTCTCAGTTTCAGAGCTACTTTCTTGACTGTATTTTGAGTTAAGCGGTTGGCGCGACTTCAGTTCTAGCCTATAAAGTCAAATCTTGTGTGCTTCCTCCATGGTAACATAGCTGCCCGAGGTTGCAAAGTTAGCAAGTACAAGAAATTTGAAAATTGTACGTAATTGCACTGTAGTGCTTATGGTCGATCCCGTTTCTCGGCTTCGGAGCTACTTTCTTGACTGTATGTTGAGTTAAGCAGTTGGCGCGACTTCAGTTCTAGCCTATAAAGTCAAATCTTGTGTGGTTCCTCCATGGTAACATAGCTGCCCGAGCCCGCAAAGTTAGCAAGTACAAGAAATTTGAAAATTGTACGTAATTGCACAGTATTGCTTATGGTCGATGCCGTTTCTCGGCTTCAGAGCTACATTCTTGACTGTATTTTGAGTTAAGCTGTTGGCGCGACTTCAGTTCTAGCCTATCAAGTCAAATCTTGTATGGTTCCTCCATGGTAACATAGCTGCCCGAGCCCGCAAAGTTAGCAAGTACAAGAAATTTGAAAATTGTACGTAATTTCACGGTAGTGCTTATGGTCGATGCCGTTTCTCGGCTTCAGAGCTACTTTCTTGACTGTACGTTGAGTTAAGCAGTTGGCGCGACTTCAGTTCTAGCCTATAAAGTCAAATCTTGTGTGGTTCCTCCATGGTAACATAGCTGCCCGAGGTCGCAAAGTTAGCAAGTACAAGAAATTTGAAAATTGTACGTAATTGCACAGTAGTGCTTATGGTCGAACCCGTTTCTCAGCTTCAGAGCTACTTTCTTGACTGTATTTTGAGTTAAGCAGTTGGCGCGACTTCAGTTCTAGCCTATAAAGTCAAATGTTGTGTTGTTCCTCCATGGTAACATAGCTGCCCGAGCCCGCAAAGTTAGCAAGTACAAGAAATTTGAAAATTGTACGTAATTTCACGGTAGTGCTTATGGTCGATGCCGTTTCTCGAATTCAGAGCTACTTTCTTGACTGTATGTTGAGTTAAGCAGTTGGCGCGACTTCAGTTCTAGCCTATAAAGTCAAATCTTGTGTGGTTCTTCCATGGTAACATAGCTGCCCGAGCCCGCAAAGTTAGCAAGTACAAGAAATTTGAAAATTGTACGTAATTTCACGGTAGTGCTTATGGTCGATGACGTTTCTCGGCTTCAGAGCTACTTTCTTGACTGTATGTTGAGTTAAGCAGTTGGCGCGACTTCAGTTCTAGCCTATAAAGTCAAATCTTGTGTGATTCCTCCATGGTAACATAGCTGCCCGAGGTCGCAAAGTTAGCAAGTACAAGAAATTTGAAAATTGTACGTAATTGCACAGTAGTGCTTATGGTCGAACCCGTTTCTCAGCTTCAGAGCTACTTTCTTGACTGTATTTTGAGTTAAGCAGTTGGCGCGACTTCAGTTCTAGCCTATAAAGTCAAATGTTGTGTTGTTCCTCCATGGTAACATAGCTGCCCGAGTCCGCAAAGTTAGCAAGTACAAGAAATTTGAAAATTGTACGTAATTTCACGGTAGTGCTTATGGTCGATGCCGTTTCTCGGCTTCAGAGCTACTTTCTTGACTGTATGTTGAGTTAAGCAGTTGGCGCGACTTCAGTTCTAGCCTATAAAGTCAAATCTTGTGTGCTTCCTCCATGGTAACATAGCTGCCCGAGGTCGCAAAGTTAGCAAGTACAAGAAATTTGAAAATTGTACGTAATTGGACAGTAGTGCTTATGGTCGAACCCGTTTCTCAGCTTCAGAGCTACTTTCTTGACTGTATTTTGAGTTAAACAGTTGGCGCGACTTCAGTTCTAGCCTATAAAGTCAAATGTTGTGTGGTTCCTCCATGGTAACATAGCTGCCCGAGCCCGCAAATTTAGCAAGTACAAGAAATTTGAAAATTGTACGTAATTGCACAGTAGTGCTTATGGTCGAACCCGTTTCTCAGTTTCAGAGCTACTTTCTTGACTGTATTTTGAGTTAAGCGGTTGGCGCGACTTCAGTTCTAGCCTATAAAGTCAAATCTTGTGTGCTTCCTCCATGGTAACATAGCTGCCCGAGGTTGCAAAGTTAGCAAGTACAAGAAATTTGAAAATTGTACGTAATTGCACTGTAGTGCTTATGGTCGATCCCGTTTCTCGGCTTCGGAGCTACTTTCTTGACTGTATGTTGAGTTAAGCAGTTGGCGCGACTTCAGTTCTAGCCTATAAAGTCAAATCTTGTGTGGTTCCTCCATGGTAACATAGCTGCCCGAGCCCGCAAAGTTAGCAAGTACAAGAAATTTGAAAATTGTACGTAATTGCACAGTATTGCTTATGGTCGATGCCGTTTCTCGGCTTCAGAGCTACATTCTTGACTGTATTTTGAGTTAAGCTGTTGGCGCGACTTCAGTTCTAGCCTATCAAGTCAAATCTTGTATGGTTCCTCCATGGTAACATAGCTGCCCGAGCCCGCAAAGTTAGCAAGTACAAGAAATTTGAAAATTGTACGTAATTTCACGGTAGTGCTTATGGTCGATGCCGTTTCTCGGCTTCAGAGCTACTTTCTTGACTGTACGTTGAGTTAAGCAGTTGGCGCGACTTCAGTTCTAGCCTATAAAGTCAAATCTTGTGTGGTTCCTCCATGGTAACATAGCTGCCCGAGGTCGCAAAGTTAGCAAGTACAAGAAATTTGAAAATTGTACGTAATTGCACAGTAGTGCTTATGGTCGAACCCGTTTCTCAGCTTCAGAGCTACTTTCTTGACTGTATTTTGAGTTAAGCAGTTGGCGCGACTTCAGTTCTAGCCTATAAAGTCAAATGTTGTGTTGTTCCTCCATGGTAACATAGCTGCCCGAGCCCGCAAAGTTAGCAAGTACAAGAAATTTGAAAATTGTACGTAATTTCACGGTAGTGCTTATGGTCGATGCCGTTTCTCGAATTCAGAGCTACTTTCTTGACTGTATGTTGAGTTAAGCAGTTGGCGCGACTTCAGTTCTAGCCTATAAAGTCAAATCTTGTGTGGTTCTTCCATGGTAACATAGCTGCCCGAGCCCGCAAAGTTAGCAAGTACAAGAAATTTGAAAATTGTACGTAATTTCACGGTAGTGCTTATGGTCGATGACGTTTCTCGGCTTCAGAGCTACTTTCTTGACTGTATGTTGAGTTAAGCAGTTGGCGCGACTTCAGTTCTAGCCTATAAAGTCAAATCTTGTGTGATTCCTCCATGGTAACATAGCTGCCCGAGGTCGCAAAGTTAGCAAGTACAAGAAATTTGAAAATTGTACGTAATTGCACAGTAGTGCTTATGGTCGAACCCGTTTCTCAGCTTCAGAGCTACTTTCTTGACTGTATTTTGAGTTAAGCAGTTGGCGCGACTTCAGTTCTAGCCTATAAAGTCAAATGTTGTGTTGTTCCTCCATGGTAACATAGCTGCCCGAGTCCGCAAAGTTAGCAAGTACAAGAAATTTGAAAATTGTACGTAATTTCACGGTAGTGCTTATGGTCGATGCCGTTTCTCGGCTTCAGAGCTACTTTCTTGACTGTATGTTGAGTTAAGCAGTTGGCGCGACTTCAGTTCTAGCCTATAAAGTCAAATCTTGTGTGCTTCCTCCATGGTAACATAGCTGCCCGAGGTCGCAAAGTTAGCAAGTACAAGAAATTTGAAAATTGTACGTAATTGGACAGTAGTGCTTATGGTCGAACCCGTTTCTCAGCTTCAGAGCTACTTTCTTGACTGTATTTTGAGTTAAACAGTTGGCGCGACTTCAGTTCTAGCCTATAAAGTCAAATGTTGTGTGGTTCCTCCATGGTAACATAGCTGCCCGAGCCCGCAAATTTAGCAAGTACAAGAAATTTGAAAATTGTACGTAATTGCACAGTAGTGCTTATGGTCGAACCCGTTTCTCAGTTTCAGAGCTACTTTCTTGACTGTATTTTGAGTTAAGCGGTTGGCGCGACTTCAGTTCTAGCCTATAAAGTCAAATCTTGTGTGCTTCCTCCATGGTAACATAGCTGCCCGAGGTTGCAAAGTTAGCAAGTACAAGAAATTTGAAAATTGTACGTAATTGCACTGTAGTGCTTATGGTCGATCCCGTTTCTCGGCTTCGGAGCTACTTTCTTGACTGTATTTTGAGTTAAGCAATTGGCGCGACTTCAGTTCTAGCCTTAAAAGTCAAATCTTGTGTGATTCCTCCATGGTAACATAGCTGCCGGAGGTCGCAAAGTTAGCAAGTACAAGAAATTTGAAAATTGTACGTAATTGCACAGTAGTGCTTATGGTCGAACCCGTTTCTCAGCTTCAGAGCTACTTTCTTGACTGTATTTTGAGTTAAGGAGTTGGCGCGACTTCAGTTCTAGCCTTAAAAGTCAAATCTTGTGTGCTTCCTCCATGGTAACATAGCTGCCCGAGGTCGCAAAGTTAGCAAGTACAAGAAATTTGAAAATTGTACGTAATTGCACAGTAGTGCTTATGGTCGAACCCGTTTCTCAGCTTCAGAGCTACTTTCTTGACTGTATTTTGAGTTAAGCAGTTGGCGCGACTTCAGTTCTAGCCTATAAAGTCAAATGTTGTGTTGTTCCTCCATGGTAACATAGCTGCCCGAGTCCGCAAAGTTAGCAAGTACAAGAAATTTGAAAATTGTACGTAATTTCACGGTAGTGCTTATGGTCGATGCCGTTTCTCGGCTTCAGAGCTACTTTCTTGACTGTATGTTGAGTTAAGCAGTTGGCGCGACTTCAGTTCTAGCCTATAAAGTCAAATCTTGTGTGCTTCCTCCATGGTAACATAGCTGCCCGAGGTCGCAAAGTTAGCAAGTACAAGAAATTTGAAAATTGTACGTAATTGGACAGTAGTGCTTATGGTCGAACCCGTTTCTCAGCTTCAGAGCTACTTTCTTGACTGTATTTTGAGTTAAACAGTTGGCGCGACTTCAGTTCTAGCCTATAAAGTCAAATGTTGTGTGGTTCCTCCATGGTAACATAGCTGCCCGAGCCCGCAAATTTAGCAAGTACAAGAAATTTGAAAATTGTACGTAATTGCACAGTAGTGCTTATGGTCGAACCCGTTTCTCAGTTTCAGAGCTACTTTCTTGACTGTATTTTGAGTTAAGCGGTTGGCGCGACTTCAGTTCTAGCCTATAAAGTCAAATCTTGTGTGCTTCCTCCATGGTAACATAGCTGCCCGAGGTTGCAAAGTTAGCAAGTACAAGAAATTTGAAAATTGTACGTAATTGCACTGTAGTGCTTATGGTCGATCCCGTTTCTCGGCTTCGGAGCTACTTTCTTGACTGTATGTTGAGTTAAGCAGTTGGCGCGACTTCAGTTCTAGCCTATAAAGTCAAATCTTGTGTGGTTCCTCCATGGTAACATAGCTGCCCGAGCCCGCAAAGTTAGCAAGTACAAGAAATTTGAAAATTGTACGTAATTGCACAGTATTGCTTATGGTCGATGCCGTTTCTCGGCTTCAGAGCTACATTCTTGACTGTATTTTGAGTTAAGCTGTTGGCGCGACTTCAGTTCTAGCCTATCAAGTCAAATCTTGTATGGTTCCTCCATGGTAACATAGCTGCCCGAGCCCGCAAAGTTAGCAAGTACAAGAAATTTGAAAATTGTACGTAATTTCACGGTAGTGCTTATGGTCGATGCCGTTTCTCGGCTTCAGAGCTACTTTCTTGACTGTACGTTGAGTTAAGCAGTTGGCGCGACTTCAGTTCTAGCCTATAAAGTCAAATCTTGTGTGGTTCCTCCATGGTAACATAGCTGCCCGAGGTCGCAAAGTTAGCAAGTACAAGAAATTTGAAAATTGTACGTAATTGCACAGTAGTGCTTATGGTCGAACCCGTTTCTCAGCTTCAGAGCTACTTTCTTGACTGTATTTTGAGTTAAGCAGTTGGCGCGACTTCAGTTCTAGCCTATAAAGTCAAATGTTGTGTTGTTCCTCCATGGTAACATAGCTGCCCGAGCCCGCAAAGTTAGCAAGTACAAGAAATTTGAAAATTGTACGTAATTTCACGGTAGTGCTTATGGTCGATGCCGTTTCTCGAATTCAGAGCTACTTTCTTGACTGTATGTTGAGTTAAGCAGTTGGCGCGACTTCAGTTCTAGCCTATAAAGTCAAATCTTGTGTGGTTCTTCCATGGTAACATAGCTGCCCGAGCCCGCAAAGTTAGCAAGTACAAGAAATTTGAAAATTGTACGTAATTTCACGGTAGTGCTTATGGTCGATGACGTTTCTCGGCTTCAGAGCTACTTTCTTGACTGTATGTTGAGTTAAGCAGTTGGCGCGACTTCAGTTCTAGCCTATAAAGTCAAATCTTGTGTGATTCCTCCATGGTAACATAGCTGCCCGAGGTCGCAAAGTTAGCAAGTACAAGAAATTTGAAAATTGTACGTAATTGCACAGTAGTGCTTATGGTCGAACCCGTTTCTCAGCTTCAGAGCTACTTTCTTGACTGTATTTTGAGTTAAGCAGTTGGCGCGACTTCAGTTCTAGCCTATAAAGTCAAATGTTGTGTTGTTCCTCCATGGTAACATAGCTGCCCGAGTCCGCAAAGTTAGCAAGTACAAGAAATTTGAAAATTGTACGTAATTTCACGGTAGTGCTTATGGTCGATGCCGTTTCTCGGCTTCAGAGCTACTTTCTTGACTGTATGTTGAGTTAAGCAGTTGGCGCGACTTCAGTTCTAGCCTATAAAGTCAAATCTTGTGTGCTTCCTCCATGGTAACATAGCTGCCCGAGGTCGCAAAGTTAGCAAGTACAAGAAATTTGAAAATTGTACGTAATTGGACAGTAGTGCTTATGGTCGAACCCGTTTCTCAGCTTCAGAGCTACTTTCTTGACTGTATTTTGAGTTAAACAGTTGGCGCGACTTCAGTTCTAGCCTATAAAGTCAAATGTTGTGTGGTTCCTCCATGGTAACATAGCTGCCCGAGCCCGCAAATTTAGCAAGTACAAGAAATTTGAAAATTGTACGTAATTGCACAGTAGTGCTTATGGTCGAACCCGTTTCTCAGTTTCAGAGCTACTTTCTTGACTGTATTTTGAGTTAAGCGGTTGGCGCGACTTCAGTTCTAGCCTATAAAGTCAAATCTTGTGTGCTTCCTCCATGGTAACATAGCTGCCCGAGGTTGCAAAGTTAGCAAGTACAAGAAATTTGAAAATTGTACGTAATTGCACTGTAGTGCTTATGGTCGATCCCGTTTCTCGGCTTCGGAGCTACTTTCTTGACTGTATTTTGAGTTAAGCAATTGGCGCGACTTCAGTTCTAGCCTTAAAAGTCAAATCTTGTGTGATTCCTCCATGGTAACATAGCTGCCGGAGGTCGCAAAGTTAGCAAGTACAAGAAATTTGAAAATTGTACGTAATTGCACAGTAGTGCTTATGGTCGAACCCGTTTCTCAGCTTCAGAGCTACTTTCTTGACTGTATTTTGAGTTAAGGAGTTGGCGCGACTTCAGTTCTAGCCTTAAAAGTCAAATCTTGTGTGCTTCCTCCATGGTAACATAGCTGCCCGAGGTCGCAAAGTTAGCAAGTACAAGAAATTTGAAAATTGTACGTAATTGCACAGTAGTGCTTATGGTCGAACCCGTTTCTCAGCTTCAGAGCTACTTTCTTGACTGTATTTTGAGTTAAGCAGTTGGCGCGACTTCAGTTCTAGCCTATAAAGTCAAATGTTGTGTGCTTCCTCCATGGTAACATAGCTGCCCGAGGTCGCAAAGTTAGCAAGTACAAGAAATTTGAAAATTGTACGTAATTGCACAGTAGTGCTTATGGTCGATCCCGTTTCTCGGCTTCAGAGCTACTTTCTTGACTGTATTTTGAGTTAAGCAGTTGGCGCGACTTCAGTTCTAGCCTTAAAAGTCAAATCTTGTGTGATTCCTCCATGGCAACATAGCAGCCCGAGGTCGCAAAGTTAGCAAGTACAAGAAATTTGAAATTTGTACGAAATTGCACAGTAGTGCTTATGGTCGAACCCGTTTCTCAGCTTCAGAGCTACTTTCTTGACTGTATTTTGAGTTAAGCAGTTGGAGCGACTTCAGTTCTAGCCTATAAAGTCAAATCTTGTGTGGTTCCTCCATGGTAACATAGCTGCCCGAGGTCGGAAAGTTAGCAAGTACAAGAAATTTGAAAATTGTACGTAATTGCACAGTAGTGCTTATGGTCGATCCCGTTTCTCGGCTTCAGAGCTACTTTCTTGACTGTATTTTGAGTTAAGCAGTTGGCGCGACTTCAGTTCTAGCCTATAAAGTCAAATCTTGTGTGCTTCCTTCATGGTAACATAGCTGCCCGAGGTCGCAAACTTAGCAAGTACAAGAAATTTGAAAATTGTACGTAATTGCACTGTAGTGCTTATGGTCGATCCCGTTTCTCGGCTTCGGAGCTACTTTCTTGACTGTATTTTGAGTTAAGCAGTTGGCGCGACTTCAGTTCTAGCCTTAAAAGTCAAATCTTGTGCGATTCCTCCATGGTAACATAGCTGCCCGAGGTCGCAAAGTTAGCAAGTACAAGAAATTTGAAAATTGTACGTAATTGCACAGTAGTGCTTATGGTCGATCCCGTTTCTCGGCTTCAGAGCTACTTTCTTGACTGTATTTTGAGTTAAGCAGTTGGCGCGACTTCAGTTCTAGCCTATAAAGTCAAATCTTGTGTGCTTCCTCCGTGGTAACATAGCTGCCCGAGGTCGCAAACTTAGCAAGTACAAGAAATTTGAAAATTGTACGCAATTGCACTGTAGTGCTTATGGTCGATCCCGTTTCTCGGCTTCGGAGCTACTTTCTTGACTGTATTTTGAGTTAAGCAGTTGGCGCGACTTCAGTTCTAGCCTATAAAGTAAAATGTTTTGTTGTTTCTCCATGGTAACATAGCTGCCCGAGCCCGCAAAGTCAGCAAGTACAAGAAATTTGAAAATTGTACGTAATTGCACAGTAGTGCTTATGGTCGATCCCGTTTCTCAGCTTCAGAGCTACTTTCTCGACTGTATTTTGAGTTAAGCAGTTGGCGCGACTTCAGTTCTAGCCTTAAAAGTCAAATCTTGTGTGATTCTTCCATGGTAACATAGCTGCCCGAGGTCGCAAACTTAGCAAGTACAAGAAATTTGAAAATTGTACGTAATTGCACAGTAGTGCTTATGGTCGAACCCGTTTCTCAGTTTCAGAGCTACTTTCTTGACTGTATTTTGAGTTAAGCGGTTGGCGCGACTTCAGTTCTAGCCTATAAAGTCAAATCTTGTGTGCTTCCTCCATGGTAACATAGCTGCCCGAGGTTGCAAAGTTAGCAAGTACAAGAAATTTGAAAATTGCACGTAATTGCACTGTAGTGCTTATGGTCGATCCCGTTTCTCGGCTTCGGAGCTACTTTCTTGACTGTATTTTGAGTTAAGCAATTGGCGCGACTTCAGTTCTAGCCTTAAAAGTCAAATCTTGTGTGATTCCTCCATGGTAACATAGCTGCCCGAGGTCGCAAAGTTAGCAAGTACAAGAAATTTGAAAATTGTACGTAATTGCACAGTAGTGCTTATGGTCGAACCCGTTTCTCAGCTTCAGAGCTACTTTCTTGACTGTATTTTGAGTTAAGGAGTTGGCGCGACTTCAGTTCTAGCCTTAAAAGTCAAATCTTGTGTGCTTCCTCCATGGTAACATAGCTGCCCGAGGTCGCAAAGTTAGCAAGTACAAGAAATTTGAAAATTGTACGTAATTGCACAGTAGTGCTTATGGTCGATCCCGTTTCTCGGCTTCGGAGCTACTTTCTTGACTGTATTTTGAGTTAAGCAGTTGGCGCGACTTCAGTTCTAGCCTATAAAGTAAAATGTTTTGTTGTTTCTCCATGGTAACATAGCTGCCCGAGCCCGCAAAGTCAGCAAGTACAAGAAATTTGAAAATTGTACGTAATTGCACAGTAGTGCTTATGGTCGATCCCGTTTCTCGGCTTCAGAGCTACTTTCTTGACTGTATTTTGAGTTAAGCAGTTGGCGCGACTCCAGTTCTAGCCTTAAAAGTCAAATCTTGTGTGATTCCTCCATGGTAACATAGCTGCCCGAGGTCGCAAAGTTAGCAAGTACAAGAAATTTGAAATTTGTACGAAATTGCACAGTAGTGCTTATGGTCGAACCCGTTCCTCAGCTTCAGAGCTACTTTCTTGACTGTATTTTGAGTTAAGCAGTTGGAGCGACTTCAGTTCTAGCCTATAAAGTCAAATCTTGTGTGGTTCCTCCATGGTAACATAGCTGCCCGAGGTCGGAAAGTTAGCAAGTACAAGAAATTTGAAAATTGTACGTAATTGCACAGTAGTGCTTATGGTCGATCCCGTTTCTCGGCTTCAGAGCTACTTTCTTGACTGTATTTTGAGTTAAGCAGTTGGCGCGACTTCAGTTCTAGCCTATAAAGTCAAATCTTGTGTGATTCCTCCATGGTAACATAGCTGCCCGAGGTCGCAAAGTTAGCAAGTACAAGAAATTTGAAAATTGTACGTAATTGCACAGTAGTGCTTATGGTCGAACCCGTTTCTCAGCTTCAGAGCTACTTTCTTGACTGTATTTTGAGTTAAGGAGTTGGCGCGACTTCAGTTCTAGCCTTAAAAGTCAAATCTTGTGTGCTTCCTCCATGGTAACATAGCTGCCCGAGGTCGCAAAGTTAGCAAGTACAAGAAATTTGAAAATTGTACGTAATTGCACAGTAGTGCTTATGGTCGAACCCGTTTCTCAGCTTCAGAGCTACTTTCTTGACTGTATTTTGAGTTAAGCAGTTGGCGCGACTTCAGTTCTAGCCTATAAAGTCAAATGTTGTGTGCTTCCTCCATGGTAACATAGCTGCCCGAGGTCGCAAAGTTAGCAAGTACAAGAAATTTGAAAATTGTACGTAATTGCACAGTAGTGCTTATGGTCGATCCCGTTTCTCGGCTTCAGAGCTACTTTCTTGACTGTATTTTGAGTTAAGCAGTTGGCGCGACTTCAGTTCTAGCCTTAAAAGTCAAATCTTGTGTGATTCTTCCATGGTAACATAGCTGCCCGAGGTCGCAAAGTTAGCAAGTACAAGAAATTTGAAATTTGTACGAAATTGCACAGTAGTGCTTATGGTCGAACCCGTTTCTCAGCTTCAGAGCTACTTTCTTGACTGTATTTTGAGTTAAGCAGTTGGAGCGACTTCAGTTCTAGCCTATAAAGTCAAATCTTGTGTGGTTCCTCCATGGTAACATAGCTGCCCGAGCCCGCAAAGTTAGCAAGTACAAGAAATTTGAAAATTGTACGTAATTTCACGGTAGTGCTTATGGTCGATGCCGTTTCTCGGCTTCAGAGCTACTTTCTTGACTGTATGTTGAGTTAAGCAGTTGGCGCGACTTCAGTTCTAGCCTTAAAAGCCAAATCTTGTGTGGTTCCTCCATGCTAACATAGCTGCCCGGGGTCGCAAAGTTAGCAAGTACAAGAAATTTGAAAATTGTACGTAATTGCACAGTAGTGCTTATGGTCGGACCCGTTTCTCAGCTTCAGAGCTACTTTCTTGACTGTATTTTGAGTTAAGCAGTTGGCGCGACTTCAGTTCTAGCCTATAAAGTCAAATGTTGTGTTGTTCCTCCATGGTAACATAGCTGCCCGAGCCCGCAAAGTTAGCAAGTACAAGAAATTTGAAAATTGTACGTAATTTCACGGTAGTGCTTATGGTCGATGCCGTTTCTCGGCTTCAGAGCTACTTTCTTGACTGTATGTTGAGTTAAGCAGTTGGCGCGACTTCAGTTCTAGCCTATAAAGTCAAATGTTGTGTTGTTCCTCCATGGTAACATAGCTGCCCGAGCCCGCAAAGTTAGCAAGTACAAGAAATTTGAAAATTGTACGTAATTTCACGGTAGTGCTTATGGTCGATGCCGTTTCTCGGCTTCAGAGCTACTTTCTTGACTGTATGTTGAGTTAAGCAGTTGGCGCGACTTCAGTTCTAGCCTATAAAGTCAAATCTTGTGTGGTTCCTCCATGGTAACATAGCTGCCCGAGGTCGAGGCTGCCCATGGTAACATAGCTGCCCGAGGTCGCAAAGTTAGCAAGTACAAGAAATTTGAAAATTGTACGTAATTGCACAGTAGTGCTTATGGTCGATGCCGTTTCTCGGCTTCAGAGCTACTTTCTTGACTGTATTTTGAGTTAAGCTGTTGGCGCGACTTCAGTTCTAGCCTTCAAAGTCAAATGTTGTGTTGTTCCTCCATGGTAACATAGCTGCCCGAGCCCGCAAAGTTAGCAAGTACAAGAAATTTGAAAATTGTACGTAATTTCACGGTAGTGCTTATGGTCGATGCCGTTTCTCGGCTTCAGAGCTACTTTCTTGACTGTATGTTGAGTTAAGCAGTTGGCGCGACTTCAGTTCTAGCCTATAAAGTCAAATCTTGTGTGATTCCTCCATGGTAACATAGCTGCCCGAGGTCGCAAAGTTAGCAAGTACAAGAAATTTGAAATTTGTACGAAATTGCACAGTAGTGCTTATGGTCGAACCCGTTTCTCAGCTTCAGAGCTACTTTCTTTACTGTATTTTGAGTTAAGCAGTTGGAGCGACTTCAGTTCTAGCCTATAAAGTCAAATCTTGTGTGGTTCCTCCATGGTAACATAGCTGCCCGAGCCCGCAAAGTTAGCAAGTACAAGAAATTTGAAAATTGTACGTAATTTCACGGTAGTGCTTATGGTCGATGCCGTTTCTCGGCTTCAGAGCTACTTTCTTGACTGTATGTTGAGTTAAGCAGTTGGCGCGACTTCAGTTCTAGCCTTAAAAGCCAAATCTTGTGTGGTTCCTCCATGCTAACATAGCTGCCCGGGGTCGCAAAGTTAGCAAGTACAAGAAATTTGAAAATTGTACGTAATTGCACAGTAGTGCTTATGGTCGGACCCGTTTCTCAGCTTCAGAGCTACTTTCTTGACTGTATTTTGAGTTAAGCAGTTGGCGCGACTTCAGTTCTAGCCTATAAAGTCAAATGTTGTGTTGTTCCTCCATGGTAACATAGCTGCCCGAGCCCGCAAATTTAGCAAGTACAAGAAATTTGAAAATTGTACGTAATTTCACGGTAGTGCTTATGGTCGAGGCCGTTTCTCGGCTTCAGAGCTACTTTCTTGACTGTATGTTGAGTTAAGCAGTTGGCGCGACTTCAGTTCTAGCCTATAAAGTCAAATGTTGTGTTGTTCCTCCATGGTAACATAGCTGCCCGAGCCCGCAAAGTTAGCAAGTACAAGAAATTTGAAAATTGTACGTAATTTCACGGTAGTTCTTATGGTCGATGCCGTTTCTCGGCTTCAGAGCTACTTTCTTGACTGTATGTTGAGTTAAGCAGTTGGCGCGACTTCAGTTCTAGCCTATAAAGTCAAATCTTGTGTGGTTCCTCCATGGTAACATAGCTGCCCGAGCCCGCAAAGTTAGCAAGTACAAGAAATTTGAAAATTGTGCGTAATTTCACGGTAGTGCTTATGGTCGATGCCGTTTCTCAGCTTCAGGGCTACTTTCTTGACTGTATTTTGAGTTAAGCAGTTGGCGCGACTTCAGTTCTAGCCTATAAAGACAAATCTTGTGTGGTTCCTCCATGGTAACATAGCTGCCCGAGCCCGCAAAGTTAGCAAGTACAAGAAATTTGAAAATTGTACGTAATTGCACAGTAGTGCTTATGGTCGATGCCGTTTCTCGGCTTCAGAGCTACTTTCTTGACTGTATGTTGAGTTAAGCAATTGGCGCGACTTCAGTTCTAGCCTATAAAGTCAAATCTTGTGTGATTCCTCCATGGTAACATAGCTGCCCGAGGTCGCAAAGTTAGCAAGTACAAGAAATTTGGAAATTGTACGTAATTGCACAGTAGTGCTTATGGTCGAACCCGTTTCTCAGCTTGAGAGCTACTTTCTTGACTGTATTTTGAGTTAAGCAAATGGCGCGACTTCAGTTCTAGCCTATAAAGTCAAATCTTGTGTGATTCCTCCATGGTAACATAGCTGCCCGAGGTCGAGGCTGCCCATGGTAACATAGCTGCCCGAGGTCGCAAAGTTAGCAAGTACAAGAAATTTGAAAATTGTACGTAATTGCACAGTAGTGCTTATGGTCGATGCCGTTTCTCGGCTTCAGAGCTACTTTCTTGACTGTATTTTGAGTTAAGCAGTTGGCGCGACTTCAGTTCTAGCCTTAAAAGTCAAATCTTGTGTGATTCCTCCATGGTAACATAGCTGCCCGAGGTCGCAAAGTTAGCAAGTACAAGAAATTTGAAATTTGTACGAAATTGCACAGTAGTGCTTATGGTCGAACCCGTTTCTCAGCTTCAGAGCTACTTTCTTGACTGTATTTTGAGTTAAGCAGTTGGAGCGACTTCAGTTCTAGCCTATAAAGTCAAATCTTGTGTGGTTCCTCCATGGTAACATAGCTGCCCGAGCCCGCAAAGTTAGCAAGTACAAGAAATTTGAAAATTGTACGTAATTTCACGGTAGTGCTTATGGTCGATGCCGTTTCTCGGCTTCAGAGCTACTTTCTTGACTGTATGTTGAGTTAAGCAGTTGGCGCGACTTCAGTTCTAGCCTTAAAAGTAAAATCTTGTGTGGTTCCTCCATGCTAACATAGCTGCCCGGGGTCGCAAAGTTAGCAAGTACAAGAAATTTGAAAATTGTACGTAATTGCACAGTAGTGCTTATGGTCGGACCCGTTTCTCAGCTTCAGAGCTACTTTCTTGACTGTATTTTGAGTTAAGCAGTTGGCGCGACTTCAGTTCTAGCCTATAAAGTCAAATGTTGTGTTGTTCCTCCATGGTAACATAGCTGCCCGAGCCCGCAAAGTTAGCAAGTACAAGAAATTTGAAAATTGTACGTAATTTCACGGTAGTGCTTATGGTCGATGCCGTTTCTCGGCTTCAGAGCTACTTTCTTGACTGTATGTTGAGTTAAGCAATTGGCGCGACTTCAGTTCTAGCCTATAAAGTCAAATGTTGTGTTGTTCCTCCATGGTAACATAGCTGCCCGAGCCCGCAAAGTTAGCAAGTACAAGAAATTTGAAAATTGTACGTAATTTCACGGTAGTGCTTATGGTCGATGCCGTTTCTCGGCTTCAGAGCTACTTTCTTGACTGTATGTTGAGTTAAGCAGTTGGCGCGACTTCAGTTCTAGCCTATAAAGTCAAATCTTGTGTGGTTCCTCCATGGTAACATAGCTGCCCGAGCCCGCAAAGTTAGCAAGTACAAGAAATTTGAAAATTGTACGTAATTTCACGGTAGTGCTTATGGTCGATGCCGTTTCTCAGCTTCAGGGCTACTTTCTTGACTGTATTTTGAGTTAAGCAGTTGGCGCGACTTCAGTTCTAGCCTATAAAGACAAATCTTGTGTGGTTCCTCCATGGTAACATAGCTGCCCGAGCCCGCAAAGTTAGCAAGTACAAGAAATTTGAAAATTGTACGTAATTGCACAGTAGTGCTTATGGTCGTTCCCGTTTCTCGGCTTCAGAGCTACTTTCTTGACTGTATGTTGAGTTAAGCAATTGGCGCGACTTCAGTTCTAGCCTATAAAGTCAAATCTTGTGTGATTCCTCCATGGTAACATAGCTGCCCGAGGTCGCAAAGTTAGCAAGTACAAGAAATTTGGAAATTGTACGTAATTGCACAGTAGTGCTTATGGTCGAACCCGTTTCTCAGCTTGAGAGCTACTTTCTTGACTGTATTTTGAGTTAAGCAAATGGCGCGACTTCAGTTCTAGCCTATAAAGTCAAATCTTGTGTGATTCCTCCATGGTAACATAGCTGCCCGAGGTCGAGGCTGCCCATGGTAACATAGCTGCCCGAGGTCGCAAAGTTAGCAAGTACAAGAAATTTGAAAATTGTACGTAATTGCACAGTAGTGCTTATGGTCGATGCCGTTTCTCGGCTTCAGAGCTACTTTCTTGACTGTATTTTGAGTTAAGCTGTTGGCGCGACTTGAGTTCTAGCCTTCAAAGTCAAATGTTGTGTTGTTCCTCCATGGTAACATAGCTGCCCGAGCCCGCAAAGTTAGCAAGTACAAGAAATTTGAAAATTGTACGTAATTTCACGGTAGTGCTTATGGTCGATGCCGTTTCTCGGCTTCAGAGCTACTTTCTTGACTGTATGTTGAGTTAAGCAGTTGGCGCGACTTCAGTTCTAGCCTATAAAGTCAAATCTTGTGTGATTCCTCCATGGTAACATAGCTGCCCGAGGTCGCAAAGTTAGCAAGTACAAGAAATTTGAAAATTGTACGTATTTGCACAGTAGTGCTTATGGTCGATGCCGTTTCTCGGCTTCAGAGCTACTTTCGTGACTGTATGTTGAGTTAAGCAGTTGGCGCGACTTCAGTTCTAGCCTATAAAGTCAAATCTTGTGTGGTTCCTCCATGGTAACATAGCTGCCCGAGCCCGCAAAGTTAGCAAGTACAAGAAATTTGAAAATTGTACGTAATTTCACGGTAGTGCTTATGGTCGATGCCGTTTCTCGGCTTCAGAGCTACTTTCTTGACTGTATGTTGAGTTAAGCTGTTGGCGCGACTTCAGTTCTAGCCTATAAAGTCAAATGTTGTGTTCTTCCTCCATGGTAACATAGCTGCCCGAGCCCGCAAACTTAGCAAGTACAAGAAATTTGAAAATTGTACGTAATTTCACGGTAGTGCTTATGGTCGATGCCGTTTCTCGGCTTCAGAGCTACTTTCTTGACTGTATGTTGAGTTAAGCAGTTGGCGCGACTTCAGTTCTAGCCTATAAAGTCAAATCTTGTGTGATTCCTCCATGGTAACATAGCTGCCCGAGGTCGCAAAGTTAGCAAGTACAAGAAATTTGAAAATTGTACGTATTTGCACAGTAGTGCTTATGGTCGATGCCGTTTCTCGGCTTCAGAGCTACTTTCGTGACTGTATGTTGAGTTAAGCAGTTGGCGCGACTTCAGTTCTAGCCTATAAAGTCAAATCTTGTGTGGTTCCTCCATGGTAACATAGCTGCCCGAGCCCGCAAAGTTAGCAAGTACAAGAAATTTGAAAATTGTACGTAATTTCACGGTAGTGCTTATGGTCGATGCCGTTTCTCGGCTTCAGAGCTACTTTCTTGACTGTATGTTGAGTTAGGCAGTTGGCGCGACTTCAGTTCTAGCCTATAATGTCAAATGTTGTGTTGTTCCTCCATGGTAACATAGCTGCCCGAGCCCGCAAACTTAGCAAGTACAAGAAATTTGAAAATTGTACGCAATTTCACGGTAGTGCTTATGGTCGATGCCGTTTCTCGGCTTCAGAGCTACTTTCTTGACTGTATTTTGAGTTAAGCAGTTGGCGCGACTTCAGTTCTAGCCTATAAAGACAAATCTTGTGTGGTTCCTCCATGGTAACATAGCTGCCCGAGCCCGCAAAGTTAGCAAGTACAAGAAATTTGAAAATTGTACGTAATTTCACGGTAGTGCTTATGGTCGATGCCGTTTCACGGCTTCAGAACTACTTTCTTGACTGTATGGTGAGTTAAGCAGTTGGCGCGACTTCAGTTCTAGCCTATAAAGTCAAATCTTGTGTGATTCCTCCATGGTAACATAGCTGCCCGAGCCCGCAAAGTTAGCAAGTACAAGAAATTTGAAAATTGTACGTAATTTCACGGTAGTGCTTATGGTCGATGCCGTTTCTCGGCTTCAGAGCTACTTTCTTGACTGTATTTTGAGTTAAGCAGTTGGCGCGACTTCAGTTCTAGCCTATAAAGTCAAATGTTGTGTTGTTTCTCCATGGTAACATAGCTGCCCGAGCCCGCAAAGTTAGCAAGTACAAGAAATTTGAAAATTGTACGTAATTGCACAGTAGTGCTTATGGTCGATGCCGTTTCTCGGCTTCTGAGCTACTTTCTTGACTGTATGTTGAGTTTAGCAATTGGCGCGACTTCAGTTCTAGCCTATAAAGTCAAATCTTGTGTGGTTCCGCCATGGTAACATAGCTGCCCGAGCCCGCAAAGTTAGCAAGTACAAGAAATTTGAAAATTGTACGTAATTTCACGGTAGTGCTTATGGTCGATGCCGTTTCACGGCTTCAGAACTACTTTCTTGACTGTATGGTGAGTTAAGCAGTTGGCGCGACTTCAGTTCTAGCCTATAAAGTCAAATCTTGTGTGATTCCTCCATGGTAACATAGCTGCCCGAGCCCGCAAAGTTAGCAAGTACAAGAAATTTGAAAATTGTACGTAATTTCACGGCAGTGCTTATGGTCGATGCCGTTTCTCGGCTTCAGAGCTACTTTGTTGACTGTATGTTGAGTTAAGCAGTTGGCGCGACTTCAGTTCTAGCCTATAAAGTCAAATCTTGTGTGATTCCTCCATGGTAACATAGCTGCCCGAGGTCGCAAAGTTAGCAAGTACAAGAAATTTGAAAATTGTACGTAATTGAACAGTAGTGCTTATGGTCGAACCCGTTTCTCAGCTTCAGAGCTACTTTCTTGACTGTATTTTGAGTTAAGCAGTTGGCGCGACTTCAGTTCTAGCCTATAAAGTCAAATCTTGTGTGGTTCCTCCATGGTAACATAGCTGCCCGAGCCCGCAAATTTAGCAAGTACAAGAAATTTGAAAATTGTACGTAATTTCACGGTAGTGCTTATGGTCGATGCCGTTTCTCGGCTTAAGAGCTACTTTCTTGACTGTATGTTGAAATAAGCAGTGGCGCGACTTCAGTTCTAGCCTATAAAGTCAAATCTTGTGTGGTTCCTCCATGGTAACGTAGCTGCCCGAGCCCGCAAAGTTAGCAAGTACAAGAAATTTGAAAATTGTACGTAATTTCACGGTAGTGCTTATGGTCGATGCCGTTTCTCGGCTTCAGAGCTACTTTCTTGACTGTATGTTGAGTTAAGCAGTTGGCGCGACTTCAGTTCTAGCCTATAAAGTCAAATGTTGTGTTGTTCCTCCATGGTAACATAGCTGCCCGAGCCCGCAAAGTTAGCAAGGACAAGAAATTTGAAAATTGTACGTAATTTCACGGTAGTGCTTATGGTCGATGCCGTTTCTCGGCTTCAGAGCTACTTTCTTGACTGTATGTTGAGTTAAGCAGTTGGCGCGACTTCAGTTCTAGCCTATAAAGTCAAATCTTGTGTGATTCCTCCATAGTAACATAGCTGCCCGAGGTCGCAAAGTTAGCAAGTACAAGAAATTTGAAAATTGTACGTAATTGCACAGTAGTGCTTATGGTCGATCCCGTTTCTCGGCTTCAGAGCTACTTTCTTGACTGTATGTTGAGTTAAGCAGTTGGCGCGACTTCAGTTCTAGCCTATAAAGTCAAATGTTGTGTGGTTCCTCCATGGTAACATAGTTGCCCGAGCCCGCAAAGTTAGCAAGTACAAGAAATTTGAAAATTGTACGTAATTTCACGGTAGTGCTTATGGTCGATGCCGTTTCTCGGCTTCAGAGCTATTTTCTTGACTGTATGTTGAGTTAAGCAGTTGGCGCGACTTCAGTTCTAGCCTATAAAGTCAAATCTTGTGTGGTTCCTCCATGGTAACATAGCTGCCCGAGCCCGCAAAGTTAGCAAGTACAAGAAATTTGAAAATTGTACGTAATTTCACGGTAGTGCTTATGGTCGATGCCGTTTCTCAGCTTCAGAGCTACTTTCTTGACTGTATTTTGAGTTAAGCAGTTGGCGCGACTTCAGTTCTAGCCTATAAAGTCAAATCTTGTGTGGTTCCTCCATGGTAACATAGCTGCTGGAGCCCGCAAAGTTAGCAAGTACAAGAAATTTGAAAATTGTACGTAATTGCACAGTAGTGCTTATGGTCGATGCCGTTTCTCGGCTTCAGAGCTACTTTCTTGGCTGTATGTTGAGTTAAGCAATTGGCGCGACTTCAGTTCTAGCCTATAAAGTCAAATCTTGTGTGGTTCCTCCATGGTAACATAGTTGCCCGAGCCCGCAAAGTTAGCAAGTACAAGAAATTTGAAAATTGTACGTAATTTCACGGTAGTGCTTATGGTCGATGCCGTTTCTCGGCTTCAGAGCTACTTTCTTGACTGTATGTTGAGTTAAGCAGTTGGCGCGACTTCAGTTCTAGCCTATAAAGTCAAATCTTGTGTGATTCCTCCATGGTAACATAGCTGCCCGAGGTCGCAAAGTTAGCAAGTACAAGAAATTTGAAAATTGTACGTAATTGCACAGTAGTGCTTATGGTCGAACCCGTTTCTCAGCTTCAGAGCTACTTTCTTGACTGTATTTTGAGTTAAGCAGTTGGCGCGACTTCAGTTCTAGCCTATAAAGTCAAATCTTGTGTGGTTCCTCCATGGTAACATAGCTGCCCGAGCCCGCAAAGTTAGCAAGTACAAGAAATTTGAAAATTGTACGTAATTTCACGGTAGTGCTTATGGTCGATGCCGTTTCTCGGCTTCAGAGCTACTTTCTTGACTGTATGTTGAGTTAAGCAGTTGGCGCGACTTCAGTTCTAGCCTATAAAGTCAAATCTTGTGTGGTTCCTCCATGGTAACATAGCTGCCCGAGGTCGCAAAGTTAGCAAGTACAAGAAATTTGAAAATTGTACGTAATTGCACAGTAGTGCTTATGGTCGAACCCGTTTCTCAGCTTCAGAGCTACTTTCTTGACTGTATTTTGAGTTAAGCAGTTGGCGCGACTTCAGTTCTAGCCTATAAAGTCAAATGTTGTGTTGTTCCTCCATGGTAACATAGCTGCCCGAGCCCGCAAAGTTAGCAAGTACAAGAAATTTGAAAATTGTACGTAATTTCACGGTAGTGCTTATGGTCGATGCCGTTTCTCGGCTTCAGAGCTACTTTCTTGACTGTATTTTGAGTTAAGCTGTTGGCGCGACTTCAGTTCTAGCCTATAAAGTCAAATCTTGTGTGGTTCCTCCATGGTAACATAGCTGCCCGAGCCCGCAAATTTAGCAAGTACAAGAAATTTGAAAATTGTACGTAATTTCACGGTAGTGCTTATGGTCGATGCCGTTTCTCGGCTTCAGAGCTACTTTCTTGACTGTATGTTGAGTTAAGCAGTTGGCGCGACTTCAGTTCTTGCCTATAAAGTCAAATCTTGTGTGGTTCCTCCATGGTAACATAGCTGCCCGAGCCCGCAAAGTTAGCAAGTACAAGAAATTTGAAAATTGTACGTAATTGCACAGTATTGCTTATGGTCGATGCCGTTTCTCGGCTTCAGAGCTACATTCTTGACTGTATTTTGAGTTAAGCTGTTGGCGCGACTTCAGTTCTAGCCTATCAAGTCAAATCTTGTGTGGTTCGTCCATGGTAACATAGCTGCCCGAGCCCGCAAAGTTAGCAAGTACAAGAAATTTGAAAATTGTACGTAATTTCACGGTAGTGCTTATGGTCGATGCCGTTTCTCGGCTTCAGAGCTACTTTCTTGACTGTATGTTGAGTTAAGCGGTTGGCGCGACTTCAGTTCTAGCCTATAAAGTCAAATCTTGTGTGGTTCCTCCATGGTAACATAGCTGCCCGAGGTCGCAAAATTAGCAAGTACAAGAAATTTGAAAATTGTACGTAATTTCACGGTAGTGCTTATGGTCGATGCCGTTTCTCGAATTCAGAGCTACTTTCTTGACTGTATGGTGAGTTAAGCAGTTGGCGCGACTTCAGTTCTAGCCTATAAAGTCAAATCTTGTGTGATTCCTCCATGGTAACATAGCTGCCCGAGCCCGCAAAGTTAGCAAGTACAAGAAATTTGAAAATTGTACGTAATTTCACGGTAGTGCTTATGGTCGATGCCGTTTCTCGGCTTCAGAGCTACTTTCTTGACTGTATGTTGAGTTAAGCAGTTGGCGCGACTTCAGTTCTAGCCTATAAAGTCAAATCTTGTGTGATTCCTCCATGGTAACATAGCTGCCCGAGGTCGCAAAGTTAGCAAGTACAAGAAATTTGAAAATTGTACGTAATTGCACAGTAGTGCTTATGGTCGAACCCGTTTCTCAGCTTCAGAGCTACTTTCTTGACTGTATTTTGAGTTAAGCAGTTGGCGCGACTTCAGTTCTAGCCTATAAAGTCAAATCTTGTGTGGTTCCTCCATGGTAACATAGCTGCCCGAGCCCGCAAAGTTAGCAAGTACAAGAAATTTGAAAATTGTACGTAATTTCACGGTAGTGCTTATGGTCGATGCCGTTTCTCGGCTTCAGAGCTACTTTCTTGACTGTATGTTGAGTTAAGCAGTTGGCGCGACTTCAGTTCTAGCCTATAAAGTCAAATCTTGTGTGGTTCCTCCATGGTAACATAGCTGCCCGAGCCCGCAAAGTTAGCAAGTACAAGAAATTTGAAAATTGTACGTAATTTCACGGTAGTGCTTATGGTCGATGCCGTTTCTCGGCTTCAGAGCTACTTTCTTGACTGTATTTTGAGTTAAGCTGTTGGCGCGACTTCAGTTCTAGCCTATAAAGTCAAATCTTGTGTGGTTCCTCCATGGTAACATAGCTGCCCGAGCCCGCAAATTTAGCAAGTACAAGAAATTTGAAAATTGTACGTAATTTCACGGTAGTGCTTATGGTCGATGCCGTTTCTCGGCTTCAGAGCTACTTTCTTGACTGTATGTTGAGTTAAGCAGTTGGCGCGACTTCAGTTCTAGCCTATAAAGTCAAATCTTGTGTGGTTCCTCCATGGTAACATAGCTGCCCGAGCCCGCAAAGTTAGCAAGTACAAGAAATTTGAAAATTGTACGTAATTGCACAGTATTGCTTATGGTCGATGCCGTTTCTCGGCTTCAGAGCTACATTCTTGACTGTATTTTGAGTTAAGCTGTTGGCGCGACTTCAGTTCTAGCCTATCAAGTCAAATCTTGTGTGGTTCCTCCATGGTAACATAGCTGCCCGAGCCCGCAAAGTTAGCAAGTACAAGAAATTTGAAAATTGTACGTAATTTCACGGTAGTGCTTATGGTCGATGCCGTTTCTCGGCTTCAGAGCTACTTTCTTGACTGTATGTTGAGTTAAGCAGTTGGCGCGACTTCAGTTCTAGCCTATAAAGTCAAATCTTGTGTGGTTCCTCCATGGTAACATAGCTGCCCGAGGTCGCAAAGTTAGCAAGTACAAGAAATTTGAAAATTGTACGTAATTGCACAGTAGTGCTTATGGTCGAACCCGTTTCTCAGCTTCAGAGCTACTTTCTTGACTGTATTTTGAGTTAAGCAGTTGGCGCGACTTCAGTTCTAGCCTATAAAGTCAAATGTTGTGTTGTTCCTCCATGGTAACATAGCTGCCCGAGCCCGCAAAGTTAGCAAGTACAAGAAATTTGAAAATTGTACGTAATTTCACGGTAGTGCTTATGGTCGATGCCGTTTCTCGGCTTCAGAGCTACTTTCTTGACTGTATTTTGAGTTAAGCTGTTGGCGCGACTTCAGTTCTAGCCTATAAAGTCAAATCTTGTGTATTTCCTCCATGGTAACATAGCTGCCCGAGCCCGCAAAGTTAGCAAGTACAAGAAATTTGAAAATTGTACGTAATTGCACAGTAGTGCTTATGGTCGATGCCGTTTCTCGGCTTCAGAGCTACTTTCTTGACTGTATGTTGAGTTAAGCAGTTGGCGCGACTTCAGTTCTAGCCTATAAAGTCAAATCTTGTGTGGTTCTTCCATGGTAACATAGCTGCCCGAGCCCGCAAAGTTAGCAAGTACAAGAAATTTGAAAATTGTACGTAATTTCACGGTAGTGCTTATGGTCGATGACGTTTCTCGGCTTCAGAGCTACTTTCTTGACTGTATGTTGAGTTAGGCAGTTGGCGCGACTTCAGCTCTAGCCTATAAAGTCAAATCTTGTGTGATTCCTCCATGGTAACATAGCTGCCCGAGGTCGCAAAGTTAGCAAGTACAAGAAATTTGAAAATTATACGTAATTGCACAGTAGTGCTTATGGTCGAACCCGTTTCTCAGCTTCAGAGCTACTTTCTTGACTGTATTTTGAGTTAAGCAGTTGGCGCGACTTCAGTTCTAGCCTATAAAGTCAAATGTTGTGTTGTTCCTCCATGGTAACATAGCTGCCCGAGTCCGCAAAGTTAGCAAGTACAAGAAATTTGAAAATTGTACGTAATTTCACGGTAGTGCTTATGGTCGATGCCGTTTCTCGGCTTCAGAGCTACTTTCTTGACTGTATGTTGAGTTAAGCAGTTGGCGCGACTTCGGTTCTAGCCTATAAAGTCAAATCTTGTGTGCTTCCTCCATGGTAACATAGCTGCCCGAGGTCGCAAAGTTAGCAAGTACAAGAAATTTGAAAATTGTACGTAATTGGACAGTAGTACTTATGGTCGAACCCGTTTCTCAGCTTCAGAGCTACTTTCTTGACTGTATTTTGAGTTAAACAGTTGGCGCGACTTCAGTTCTAGCCTATAAAGTCAAATGTTGTGTGGTTCCTCCATGGTAACATAGCTGCCCGAGCCCGCAAATTTAGCAAGTACAAGAAATTTGAAAATTGTACGTAATTGCACAGTAGTGCTTATGGTCGAACCCGTTTCTCAGTTTCAGAGCTACTTTCTTGACTGTATTTTGAGTTAAGCGGTTGGCGCGACTTCAGTTCTAGCCTATAAAGTCAAATCTTGTGTGCTTCCTCCATGGTAACATAGCTGCCCGAGGTTGCAAAGTTAGCAAGTACAAGAAATTTGAAAATTGTACGTAATTGCACTGTAGTGCTTATGGTCGATCCCGTTTCTCGGCTTCGGAGCTACTTTCTTGACTGTATTTTGAGTTAAGCAATTGGCGCGACTTCAGTTCTAGCCTTAAAAGTCAAATCTTGTGTGATTCCTCCATGGTAACATAGCTGCCCGAGGTCGCAAAGTTAGCAAGTACAAGAAATTTGAAAATTGTACGTAATTGCACAGTAGTGCTTATGGTCGAACCCGTTTCTCAGCTTCAGAGCTACTTTCTTGACTGTATTTTGAGTTAAGGAGTTGGCGCGACTTCAGTTCTAGCCTTAAAAGTCAAATCTTGTGTGCTTCCTCCATGGTAACATAGCTGCCCGAGGTCGCAAAGTTAGCAAGTACAAGAAATTTGAAAATTGTACGTAATTGCACAGTAGTGCTTATGGTCGAACCCGTTTCTCAGCTTCAGAGCTACTTTCTTAACTGTATTTTGAGTTAAGCAGTTGGCGCGACTTCAGTTCTAGCCTATAAAGTCAAATGTTGTGTGCTTCCTCCATGGTAACATAGCTGCCCGAGGTCGCAAAGTTAGCAAGTACAAGAAATTTGAAAATTGTACGTAATTGCACAGTAGTGCTTATGGTCGATCCCGTTTCTCGGCTTCAGAGCTTCTTTCTTGACTGTATTTTGAGTTAAGCAGTTGGCGCGACTTCAGTTCTAGCCTTAAAAGTCAAATCTTGTGTGATTCCTCCATGGTAACATAGCTGCCCGAGGTCGCAAAGTTAGCAAGTACAAGAAATTTGAAATTTGTACGAAATTGCACAGTAGTGCTTATGGTCGAACCCGTTTCTCAGCTTCAGAGCTACTTTCTTGACTGTATTTTGAGTTAAGCAGTTGGAGCGACTTCAGTTCTAGCCTATAAAGTCAAATCTTGTGTGGTTCCTCCATGGTAACATAGCTGCCCGAGGTCGGAAAGTTAGCAAGTACAAGAAATTTGAAAATTGTACGTAATTGCACAGTAGTGCTTATGGTCGATCCCGTTTCTCGGCTTCAGAGCTACTTTCTTGACTGTATTTTGAGTTAAGCAGTTGGCGCGACTTCAGTTCTAGCCTATAAAGTCAAATCTTGTGTGCTTCCTTCATGGTAACATAGCTGCCCGAGGTCGCAAACTTAGCAAGTACAAGAAATTTGAAAATTGTACGTAATTGCACTGTAGTGCTTATGGTCGATCCCGTTTCTCGGCTTCGGAGCTACTTTCTTGACTGTATTTTGAGTTAAGCAGTTGGCGCGACTTCAGTTCTAGCCTATAAAGTAAAATGTTTTGTTGTTTCTCCATGGTAACATAGCTGCCCGAGCCCGCAAAGTCAGCAAGTACAAGAAATTTGAAAATTGTACGTAATTGCACAGTAGTGCTTATGGTCGATCCCGTTTCTCAGCTTCAGAGCTACTTTCTCGACTGTATTTTGAGTTAAGCAGTTGGCGCGACTTCAGTTCTAGCCTTAAAAGTCAAATCTTGTGTGATTCTTCCATGGTAACATAGCTGCCCGAGGTCGCAAACTTAGCAAGTACAAGAAATTTGAAAATTGTACGTAATTGCACAGTAGTGCTTATGGTCGAACCCGTTTCTCAGTTTCAGAGCTACTTTCTTGACTGTATTTTGAGTTAAGCGGTTGGCGCGACTTCAGTTCTAGCCTATAAAGTCAAATCTTGTGTGCTTCCTCCATGGTAACATAGCTGCCCGAGGTTGCAAAGTTAGCAAGTACAAGAAATTTGAAAATTGTACGTAATTGCACTGTAGTGCTTATGGTCGATCCCGTTTCTCGGCTTCGGAGCTACTTTCTTGACTGTATTTTGAGTTAAGCAATTGGCGCGACTTCAGTTCTAGCCTTAAAAGTCAAATCTTGTGTGCTTCCTCCATGGTAACATAGCTGCCCGAGGTCGCAAAGTTAGCAAGTACAAGAAATTTGAAAATTGTACGTAATTGCACAGTAGTGCTTATGGTCGATCCCGTTTCTCAGCTTCAGAGCTACTTTCTCGACTGTATTTTGAGTTAAGCAGTTGGCGCGACTTCAGTTCTAGCCTTAAAAGTCAAATCTTGTGTGATTCTTCCATGGTAACATAGCTGCCCGAGGTCGCAAACTTAGCAAGTACAAGAAATTTGAAAATTGTACGTAATTGCACTGTAGTGCTTATGGTCGATCCCGTTTCTCAGCTTCAGAGCTACTTTCTTGACTGTATTTTGAGTTAGCAGTTGGCGCGACTTCAGTTCTAGCCTTAAAAGTCAAATCTTGTGTGATTCCTCCATGGTAGCATAGCTGCCCGAGGTCCCAAAGTTAGCAAGTACAAGAAATTTGAAAATTGTACGTAATTGCACAGTAGTGCTTATGGTCGATCCCGTTTCTCAGCTTCAGAGCTACTTTCTTGACTGTATTTTGAGTTAAGCAGTTGGCGCGACTTCAGTTCTAGCCCATAAAGTCAAATCTTGTGTGCTTCCTCCATGATAACATAGCTGCCCGAGGTCGCAAAATTAGCAAGTACAAGAAATTTGAAAATTGTACGTAATTTCACGGTAGTGCTTATGGTCGATCCCGTTTCTCGGCTTCAGAGCTACTTTCTTGATTGTATTTTGAGTTAAGCAGTTGGCGCGACTTCAGTTCTAGGCTATAAAGTCAAATCTTGTGTGGTTCCTCCATGGTAACATAGCTGCCCGAGCCCGCAAAGTTAGCAAGTACAAGAAAATTGAAAATTGTACGTAATTTCACGGTAGTGCTTATGGTCGATGCCGTTTCTCGGCTTCAGAGCTACTTTCTTGACTGTATTTTGAGTTAAGCAGTTGGCGCGACTTCAGTTCTAGCCTATAAAGTCAAATCTTGTGTGGTTCCTCCATGGTAACATAGCTGCCCGAGGTCGCAAACTTAGCAAGTACAAGAAATTTGAAAATTGTACGTAATTGCACTGTAGTGCTTATGGTCGATCCCGTTTCTCAGCTTCAGAGCTACTTTCTTGACTGTATTTTGAGTTAAGCAGTTGGCGCGACTTCAGTTCTAGCCTTTAAAGTCAAATCTTGTGTGATTCTTCCATGGTAACATAGCTGCCCGAGGTCGCAAACTTAGCAAGTACAAGAAATTTGAAAATTGTACGTAATTGCACAGTAGTGCTTATGGTCGAACCCGTTTCTCAGCTTCAGAGCTACTTTCTTGACTGTATTTTGAGTTAAGCAGTTGGAGCGACCTCAGTTCTAGCCTATAAAGTCAAATCTTGTGTGCTATCTCCATGGTAACATAGCTGCCCGAGGTCGCAAAGTTAGCAAGTACAAGAAATTTGAAAATTGTACGTAATTGCACAGAAGTGCTTATGGTCGAACACGTTTCTCAGCCTCAGAGCTACTTTCTTGACTGTATTTTGAGTTAAGCAGTTGGCGCGACTTCAGTTCTAGCCTATAAAGTCAAATCTTGTGTGCTTCCTCCATGGTAACATAGCTGCCCGAGGTCGCAAAGTTAGCAAGTACAAGAAATTTGAAATTTGTACGTAATTGCACAGTAGTGCTTATGGTCGAACCGGTTTCTCAGCTTCAGAGCTACTTTCTTGACTGTATTTTGAATTAAGCAGTTGGAGCGACTTCAGTTCTAGCCTATAAAGTCAAATCTTGTGTGCTTCCTCCATGCTAACATAGCTGCCCGAGGTCGCAAAGTTAGCAAGTACAAGAAATTTGAAATTTGTACGTAATTGCACAGTAGTGCTTATGGTCGAACCCGTTTCTCAGCTTCAGAGCTACTTTCTTGACTGTATTTTGATTTAAGCAGTTGGCGCGACTTCAGTTCCAGCCTATAAAGTCAAATCTTGTGTGGTTCCTCCATGGTAACATAGCTGCCCGAGGTCGCAAAGTTAGCAAGTACAAGAAATTTGAAAATTGTACGTAATTGCACAGTAGTGCTTATGGTCGAACCCGTTTCTCGGCTTCGGAGCTACTTTCTTGACTGTATTTTGAGTTAAGCAATTGGCGCGACTTCAGTTCTAGCCTTAAAAGTCAAATCTTGTGTGATTCCTCCATGGTAACATAGCTGCCCGAGGTCGCAAAGTAAGCAAGTACAAGAAATTTGAAAATTGTACGTAATTGCACAGTAGTGCTTATGGTCGAACCCGTTTCTCAGCTTCAGAGCTACTTTCTTGACTGTATTTTGAGTTAAGGAGTTGGCGCGACTTCAGTTCTAGCCTTAAAAGTCAAATCTTGTGTGCTTCCTCCATGGTAACATAGCTGCCCGAGGTCGCAAAGTTAGCAAGTACAAGAAATTTGAAAATTGTACGTAATTGCACAGTAGTGCTTATGGTCGAACCCGTTTCTCAGCTTCAGAGCTACTTTCTTGACTGTATTTTGAGTTAAGCAGTTGGTGCGACTTCAGTTCTAGCCTATAAAGTCAAATGTTGTGTGCTTCCTCCATGGTAACATAGCTGCCCGAGGTCGCAAAGTTAGCAAGTACAAGAAATTTGAAAATTGTACGTAATTGCACAGTAGTGCTTATGGTCGAACCCGTTTCTCAGCTTCAGAGCTACTTTCTTGACTGTATTTTGAGTTAAGCAGTTGGCGCGACTTCAGTTCTAGCCTATAAAGTCAAATGTTGTGTGCTTCCTCCATGGTAACATAGCTGCCCGAGGTCGCAAAGTTAGCAAGTACAAGAAATTTGAAAATTGTACGTAATTGCACAGTAGTGCTTATGGTCGATCCCGTTTCTCGGCTTCAGAGCTACTTTCTTGACTGTATTTTGAGTTAGGCAGTTGGCGCGACTTCAGTTCTAGCCTATAAAGTCAAATCTTGTGTGCTTCCTCCATGGTAACATAGCTGCCCGAGGTCGCAAAGTTAGCAAGTACAAGAAATTTGAAAATTGTACGTAATTGCACAGTAGTGCTTATGGTCGATCCCGTTTCTCGGCTTCAGAGCTACTTTCTTGACTGTATTTTGAGTTAAGTAGCTGGCGCGACTTCAGTTCTAGCCTATAAAGTCAAATGTTGTGTGGTTCCTCCATGGTAACATAGCTGCCCGAGCCCGCAAAGTTAGCAAGTACAAGAAATTTGAAAATTGTACGTAATTGCACAGTAGTGCTTATGGTCGAACCCGTTTCTCGGCTTCGGAGCTACTTTCTTGACTGTATTTTGAGTTAAGCAATTGGCGCGACTTCAGTTCTAGCCTTAAAAGTCAAATCTTGTGTGATTCCTCCATGGTAACATAGCTGCCCGAGGTCGCAAACTTAGCAAGTACAAGAAATTTGAAAATTGTACGTAATTGCACTGTAGTGCTTATGGTCGAATCCGTTTCTCAGCTTCAGAGCTACTTTCTTGACTGTATTTTGAGTTAAGGAGTTGGCGCGACTTCAGTTCTAGCCTTAAAAGTCAAATCTTGTGTGCTTCCTCCATGGTAACATAGCTGCCCGAGGTCGCAAAGTTAGCAAGTACAAGAAATTTGAAAATTGTACGTAATTGCACAGAAGTGCTTATGGTCGAACACGTTTCTCAGCTTCAGAGCTACTTTCTTGACTGTATTTTGAGTTAAGCAGTTGGCGCGACTTCAGTTCTAGCCTATAAAGTCAAATCTTGTGTGCTTCCTCCATGGTAACATAGCTGCCCGAGGTCGCAAAGTTAGCAAGTACAAGAAATTTAAAATTTGTACGTAATTTCACGGTAGTGCTTATGGTCGAACCCGTTTCTCAGCTTCAGAGCTACTTTCTTGACTGTATTTTGAATTAAGCAGTTGGAGCGACTTCAGTTCTAGCCTATAAAGTCAAACGTTGTGTGGTTCCTCCATGGTAACATAGCTGCCCGAGCCCGCAAAGTTAGCAAATACAAGAAATTTGAAAATTGTACGTAATTTCACGGTAGTGCTTATGGTCGATGCCGTTTCTCGGCTTCAGAGCTACTTTCTTGACTGTATTTTGAGTTAGGCAGTTGGCGCGACTTCAGTTCTAGCCTATAAAGTCAAATGTTGTGCGGTTCCTCCATGGTAACATAGCTGCCCGAGGTCGCAAATTTAGCAAGTACAAGAAATTTGAAAATTGTACGTAATTTCACGGTAGTGCTTATGGTCGAAGCCGTTTCTCGGCTTCAGAGCTACTTTCTTGACTGTATTTTGAGTTAAGCAGTTGGCGCGACTTCAGTTCTAGCCTTAAAAGTCAAATCTTGTGTGATTCTTCCATGGTAACATAGCTGCCCGAGGTCGCAAACTTAGCAAGTACAAGAAATTTGAAAATTGTACGTAATTTCACGGTAGTGCTTATGGGAGCTACTTTCTTGACAGTATTTTGAGTTAAGCGGTTGGCGCGACTTCAGTTCTAGCCTATAAAGTCAAATGTTGTGCGGTTCCTCCATGGTAACATAGCTGCCCGAGGTCGCAAATTTAGCAAGTACAAGAAATTTGAAAATTGTACGTAATTTCACGGTAGTGCTTATGGTCGAAGCCGTTTCTCGGCTTCAGAGCTACTTTCTTGACTGTATTTTGAGTTAAGCAGTTGGCGCGACTTCAGTTCTAGCCTTAAAAGTCAAATCTTGTGTGATTCTTCCATGGTAACATAGCTGCCCGAGGTCGCAAACTTAGCAAGTACAAGAAATTTGAAAATTGTACGTAATTTCACGGTAGTGCTTTTGGGAGCTACTTTCTTGACAGTATTTTGAGTTAAGCAGATGGCGCGACTTCAGTTCTAGCCTTAAAAGTCAAATCTTGTGTGATTCTTCCATGGTAACATAGCTGCCCGAGGTCGCAAACTTAGCAAGTACAAGAAATTTGAAAATTGTACGTAATTGCACAGTAGTGCTTATGGTCGAACCCGTTTCTCAGCTTCAGAGCTACTTTCTTGACTGTATTTTGAGTTAGGCAGTTGGCGCGACTTCAGTTCTAGCCTATAAAGTCAAATGTTGTGCGGTTCCTCCATGGTAACATAGCTGCCCGAGGTCGCAAATTTAGCAAGTACAAGAAATTTGAAAATTGTACGTAATTTCACGGTAGTGCTTATGGTCGAAGCCGTTTCTCGGCTTCAGAGCTACTTTCTTGACTGTATTTTGAGTTAAGCAGTTGGCGCGACTTCAGTTCTAGCCTTAAAAGTCAAATCTTGTGTGATTCTTCCATGGTAACATAGCTGCCCGAGGTCGCAAACTTAGCAAGTACAAGAAATTTGAAAATTGTACGTAATTTCACGGTAGTGCTTATGGGAGCTACTTTCTTGACAGTATTTTGAGTTAAGCAGTTGGCGCGACTTCAGTTCTAGCCTTAAAAGTCAAATCTTGTGTGATTCTTCCATGGTAACATAGCTGCCCGAGGTCGCAAACTTAGCAAGTACAAGAAATTTGAAAATTGTACGTAATTGCACAGTAGTGCTTATGGTCGAACCCGTTTCTCAGCTTCAGAGCTACTTTCTTGACTGTATTTTGAGTTAGGCAGTTGGCGCGACTTCAGTTCTAGCCTATAAAGTCAAATGTTGTGCGGTTCCTCCATGGTAACATAGCTGCCCGAGGTGGCAAATTTAGCAAGTACAAGAAATTTGAAAATTGTACGTAATTTCACGGTAGTGCTTATGGTCGAAGCCGTTTCTCGGCTTCAGAGCTACTTTCTTGACTGTATTTTGAGTTAAGCAGTGGGCGCGACTTCAGTTCCAGCCTTAAAAGTCAAATCTTGTGTGATTCTTCCATGGTAACATAGCTGCCCGAGGTCGCAAACTTAGCAAGTACAAGAAATTTGAAAATTGTACGTAATTTCACGGTAGTGCTTATGGGAGCTACTTTCTTGACAGTATTTTGAGTTAAGCAGTTGGCGCGACTTCAGTTCTAGCCTTAAAAGTCAAATCTTGTGTGATTCTTCCATGGTAACATAGCTGCCCGAGGTCGCAAACTTAGCAAGTACAAGAAATTTGAAAATTGTACGTAATTGCACAGTAGTGCTTATGGTCGAACCCGTTTCTCAGCTTCAGAGCTACTTTCTTGACTGTATTTTGAGTTAGGCAGTTGGCCCGACTTCAGTTCTAGCCTATAAAGTCAAATGTTGTGCGGTTCCTCCATGGTAACATAGCTGCCCGAGGTCGCAAATTTAGCAAGTACAAGAAATTTGAAAATTGTACGTAATTTCACGGTAGTGCTTATGGTCGAAGCCGTTTCTCGGCTTCAGAGCTACTTTCTTGACTGTATTTTGAGTTAAGCAGTTGGCGCGACTTCAGTTCTAGCCTTAAAAGTCAAATCTTGTGTGATTCTTCCATGGTAACATAGCTGCCCGAGCCCGCAAAGTCAGCAAGTACAAGAAATTTGAAAATTGTACGTAATTGCACAGTAGTGCTTATGGTCGATCCCGTTTCTCAGCTTCAGAGCTACTTTCTTGACTGTATTTTGAGTTAAGCAGTTGGCGCGACTTCAGTTCTAGCCTATAAAGTCACATCTTGTGTGGTTCCTCCATGGTAACATAGCTGCCCGAGGTCGCAAAGTTTGCAAGTACAAGAAATTTGAAAATTGTACGTAATTGCACAGTAGTGCTTATGGTCGATCCCGCTTCTCAGCTTCAGAGCTACTTTCTTGACTGTATTTTGAGTTAAGCAGTTGGCGCGACTTCAGTTCTAGCCTATAAAGTCAAATCTTGTGTGCTTCCTCCATGGTAACATAGCTGCCCGAGGTCGCAAAATTAGCAAGTACAAGAAATTTGAAAATTGTACGTAATTTCACGGTAGTGCTTATGGTCGATCCCGTTTCTCGGCTTCAGAGCTACTTTCTTGACTGTATTTTGAGTTAAGCAGTTGGCGCGACTTCAGTTCTAGCCTCTAAAGTCAAATCTTGTGTGGTTCCTCCATGGTAACATAGCTGCCCGAGCCCGCAAAGTTAGCAAGTACAAGAAAATTGAAAATTGTACGTGATTTCACGGTAGTGCTTATGGTCGATGCCGTTTCTCGGCTTCAGAGCTACTTTCTTGACTGTATTTTGAGTTAAGCAGTTGGCGCGACCTCAGTTCTAGCCTATAAAGTCAAATCTTGTGTGGTTCCTCCATGGTAACATAGCTGCCCGAGGTCGCAAACTTAGCAAGTACAAGAAATTTGAAAATTGTACGTAATTGCACTGTAGTGCTTATGGTCGATCCCGTTTCTCAGCTTCAGAGCTACTTTCTTGACTGTATTTTGAGTTAAGTAGTTGGCGCGACTTCAGTTCTAGCCTATAAAGTCAAATCTTGTGTGCTTCCTCCATGGTAACATAGCTGCCCGAGGTCGCAAAATTAGCAAGTACAAGAAATTTGAAAATTGTACGTAATTTCACGGTAGTGCTTATGGTCGATCCCGTTTCTCGGCTTCAGAGCTACTTTCTTGACTGTGTTTTGAGTTAAGCAGTTGGCGCGACTTCAGTTCTAGCCTATAAAGTCAAATCTTGTGTGATTCCTCCATGGTAACATAGCTGCCCGAGCCCGCAAAGTTAGCAAGTACAAGAAAATTGAAAATTGTACGTAATTGCACAGAAGTGCTTATGGTCGAACACGTTTCTCAGCTTCAGAGCTACTTTCTTGACTGTATTTTAAGTTAAGCAGTTGGCGCGACTTCAGTTCTAGCCTATAAAGTCAAATCTTGTGTGCTTCCTCCATGGTAACATAGCTGCCCGAGGTCGCAAAGTTAGCAAGTACAAGAAATTTGAAAATTGTACGTAATTTCACGGTAGTGTTTATGGTCGATGCCGTTTCTCGGCTTCAGAGCTACTTTCTTGACTGTATTTTGAGTTAAGCAGTTGGCGAGACTTCATTTCTAGCCTTAAAAGTCAAATCTTGTGTGATTCCTCCATGGTAACATAGCTGCCCGAGGTCGCAAAGTTAGCAAGTACAAGAAATTTGAAAATTGTACGTAATTGCACAGTATTGCTTATGGTCGATCCCGTTTCTCAGCTTCAGAGCTACTTTCTTGACTGTATTTTGAGTTAAGCAGTTGGCGCGACTTCAGTTCTAGCCTATAAAGTCAAATCTTGTGTGCTTCCTCCATGGTAACATAGCTGCCCGAGGTCGCAAAGTTAGCAAGTACAAGAAATTTGAAAATTGTACGTAATTGCACAGTAGTGCTTATGGTCGAACCCGTTTCTCAGCTTCAGAGCTACTTTCTTGACAGTATTTTGAGTTAAGCAGTTGGCGCGACTTCAGTTTTAGCCTATAAAGTCAAATGTTGTGTGGTTCCTCCATGGTAACATAGCTGCCCGAGCCCGCAAAGTTAGCAAGTACAAGAAATTTGAAAATTGTACGTAATTTCACGATAGTGCTTATGGTCGATGCCGTTTCTCAGCTTCAGAGCTACTTTCTTGACTGTATTTTGAGTTAAGCAGTTGGCGCGACTTCAGTTCTAGCCTATAAAGTCAAATGTTGTGTGGTTCCTCCATGGTAACATAGCTGCCCGAGCCCGCAAAGTTAGCAAGTACAAGAAATTTGAAAATTGTACGTAATTTCACGGTAGTGCTTATGGTCGATGCCGTTTCTCGGCTTCAGAGCTACTTTCTTGACTGTATTTTGAGCTAAGCAGTTGGCGCGACTTCAGTTCTAGCCTATAAAGTCAAATCTTGTGTGCTCCCTCCATGGTAACATAGCTGCCCGAGGACGCAAAGTTAGCAAGTACAAGAAATTTGAAAATTGTACGTAATTTCACATTAGTGCTTATGGTCGATCCCGTTTCTCAGCTTCAGAGCTACTTTCTTGACTTTATTTTGAGTTAAGCAGTTGGCGCGACTTCAGTTCTAGCCTTAAAAGTCAAATCTTGTGTGATTCTTCCATGGTAACATAGCTGCCCGAGGTCGCAAACTTAGCAAGTACAAGAAATTTGAAAATTGTACGTAATTGCACTGTAGTGCTTATGGTCGATCCCGTTTCTCAGCTTCAGAGCTACTTTCTTGACTGTATTTTGAGTTAAGCAGTTGGCGCGACTTCAGTTCTAGCCTATAAAGTCAAATCTTGTGTGCTTTCTCCATGGTAACATAGCTGCCCGAGGTCGCAAACTTAGCAAGTACAAGAAATTTGAAAATTGTACGTAATTGCACTGTAGTGCTTATGGTCGATCCCGTTTCTCAGCTTCAGAGCTACTTTCTTGACTGTATTTTGAGCTAAGCAGTTGGCGCGACTTCAGTTCTAGCCTTAAAAGTCAAATCTTGTGTGATTCTTCCATGGTAACATAGCTGCCCGAGGTCGCAAACTTAGCAAGTACAAGAAATTTGAAAATTGTACGTAATTGCACAGTAGTGCTTATGGTCGAACCCGTTTCTCAGCTTCAGAGCTACTTTCTTGACTGTATTTTGAGTTAAGCAGTTGGAGCGACTTCAGTTCTAGCCTATAAAGTCAAATCTTGTGTGCTATCTCCATGGTAACATAGCTGCCCGAGGTCGCAAAGTTAGCAAGTACAAGAAATTTGAAAATTGTACGTAATTGCACAGAAGTGCTTATGGTCGAACACGTTTCTCAGCTTCAGAGCTACTTTCTTGACTGTATTTTGAGTTAAGCAGTTGGCGCGACTTCAGTTCTAGCCTATAAAGTCAAATCTTGTGTGCTTCCTCCATGGTAACATAGCTGCCCGAGGTCGCAAAGTTAGCAAGTACAAGAAATTTGAAAATTGTACGTAATTGCACAGTAGTGCTTATGGTCGAACCCGTTTCTCAGCTTCAGAGCTACTTTCTTGACTGTATTTTGAATTAAGCAGTCGGAGCGACTTCAGTTCTAGCCTATAAAGTCAAATGTTGTGTGGTTCCTCCATGGTAACATAGCTGCCCGAGCCCGCAAAGTTAGCAAGTACAAGAAATTTGAAAATTGTACGTAATTTCACGGTAGTACTTATGGTCGATGCCGTTTCTCAGCTTCAGAGCTACTTTCTTGACTGTATTTTGAGTTAAGCAGTTGGCGCGACTTCAGTTCTAGCCTATAAAGTCAAATCTTGTGTGGTTCCTCCATGGTAACATAGCTGCCCGAGGTCGCAAAGTTAGCAAGTACAAGAAATTTGAAAATTGTACGTAATTTCACGGTAGTGCTTACGGTCGATGCCGTTTCTCGGCTTCAGAGCTACTTTCTTGACTGAATTTTGAGATAAGCAGTTGGCGCGACTTCAGTTCTAGCCTATAAAGTCAAATCTTGTGTGGTTCTTCCATGGCAACATAGCTGCCCGAGGTCGCAAATTTAGCAAGTACAAGAAATTTGAAAATTGTACGTAATTTGACATTAGTGCTTATGGTCGATCCCGTTTCTCGGCTTCAGAGCTACTTTCTTGACTGTATTTTGAATTAAGCAGTTGGCGCGACTTCAGTTCTAGCCTTAAAAGTCAAATCTTGTGTGATTCCTCCATGGTAACATAGCTGCCCGAGGTCGCAAAGTTAGCAAGTACAAGAAATTTGAAAATTGTACGTAATTGCACAGTAGTGCTTATGGTCGATCCCGTTTCTCAGCTTCAGAGCTACTTTCTTGACTGTATTTTGAGTTAAGCAGTTGGCTCGACTTCAGTTCTAGCCTATAAAGTCAAATCTTGTGTGCTTCCTCCATGGTAACATAGCTGCCCGAGGTCGCAAAGTTAGCAAGTACAAGAAATTTGAAAATTGTACGTAATTGCACAGTAGTGCTTATGGTCGAACACGTTTCTCAGCTTCAGAGCTACTTTCTTGACTGTAGTTTGAGTTAAGCAGTTGGCGCGACTTCAGTTCTAGCCTATAAAGTCAAATGTTGTGTGGTTCCTCCATGGTAACATAGCTGCCCGAGCCCGCAAATTTAGCAAGTACAAGAAATTTGAAAATTGTACGTAATTGCACAGTAGTGCTTATGGTCGAACCCGTTTCTCAGCTTCAGAGCTACTTTCTTGACTGTATTTTGAGTTAAGCAGTTGGCGCTCCATTGTTGCTCCATGGTAACATAGCTGCCCGAGGTCGCAAAGTTAGCAAGTACAAGAAATTTGAAAATTGTACGTAATTTCACATTAGTGCTTATGGTCGATCCCGTTTCTCAGCTTCAGAGCTACTTTCTTGACTGTATTTTGAGTTAGGCAGTTGGCGCGACTTCAGTTCTAGCCTATAAAGTCAAATCTTGTGTGCTTCCTCCATGGTAACATAGCTGCCCGAGGTCGCAAAGTTAGCAAGTACAAGAAATTTGAAAATTGTACGTAATTGCACAGTAGTGCTTATGGTCGAACACGTTTCTCAGCTTCAGAGCTACTTTCTTGACTGTAGTTTGAGTTAAGCAGTTGGCGCGACTTCAGTTCTAGCCTATAAAGTCAAATGTTGTGTGGTTCCTCCATGGTAACATAGCTGCCCGAGCCCGCAAAGTTAGCAAGTACAAGAAATTTGAAAATTGTACGTAATTGCACAGTAGTGCTTATGGTCGAACCCGTTTCTCAGCTTCAGAGCTACTCTCTTGACTGTATTTTGAGTTAAGCAGTTGGCGCGACTTCAGTTCTAGCCTATAAAGTCAAATCTTGTGTGCTTCCTCCATGGCAACATAGCTGCCCGAGGTCGCAAAGTTAGCAAGTACAAGAAATTTGAAAATTGTACGTAATTGCACAGTAGTGCTTATTGTCGAACCCGTTTCTCAGCTTCAGAGCTACTTTCTTGACTGTATTTTGAGTTAATCAGTTGGCGCGACTTCAATTCTAGCCTATAAAGTCAAATCTTGTGTGCTTCCTAGATGGTAACATAGCTGCCCGAGGTCGCAAAGTTAGCAAGTACAAGAAATTTGAAAATTGTACGTAATTTCACATTAGTGCTTATGGTCGATCCCGTTTCTCAGCTTCAGAGCTACTTTCTTGACTGTATTTTGAGTTAGGCAGTTGGCGCGACTTCAGTTCTAGCCTATAAAATCAAATCTTGTGTGCTTCCTCCATGGTAACATAGCTGCCCGAGGTCGCAAAGTTAACAAGTACAAGAAATTTGAAAATTGTACGTAATTGCACAGCAGTGCTTATGGTCGAACCCGTTTCTCAGCTTCAGAGCTACTTTCTTGACTGTATTTTGAGTTAAGCAGTTGGCGCGACTTCAGTTCTAGCCTATAAAGTCAAATGTTGTGTGCTTCCTCCATGGTAACATAGCTGCCCGAGGTCGCAAAGTTAGCAAGTACAAGAAATTTGAAAATTGTACGTAATTGCACAGTAGTGCTTATGGTCGATCCCGTTTCTCGGCTTCAGAGCTACTTTCTTGACTGTATTTTGAGTTAAGCAGTTGGCGCGACCTCAGTTCTAGCCTATAAAGTCAAATCTTGTCTGCTTCCTCCATGGTAACATAGCTGCCCGAGGTCGCAAAGTTAGCAAGTACAAGAAATTTGAAAATTGTACGTCATTGCACTGTAGTGCTTATGGTCGATCCCGTTTCTCGGCTTCAGAGCTACTTTCTTGACTGTATTTTGAGTAAAGCAGTTGGCGCGACCTCAGTTCTAGCCTATAAAGTCAAATCTTGTCTGCTTCCTCCATGGTAACATAGCTGCCCGAGGTCGCAAAGTTAGCAAGTACAAGAAATTTGAAAATTGTACGTCATTGCACTGTAGTGCTTATGGTCGATCCCGTTTCTCGGCTTCGGAGCTACTTTCTTGACTGTATTTTGAGTTAAGCAGTTGGCGCGACTTCAGTTCTAGCCTATAAAGTCAAATCTTGTGTGGTTCTTCCATGGCAACATAGCTGCCCGAGGTCGCAAATTTAGCAAGTACAAGAAATTTGAAAATTGTACGTAATTTGACATTAGTGCTTATGGTCGATCCCGTTTCTCGGCTTCAGAGCTACTTTCTTGACTGTATTTTGAATTAAGCAGTTGGCGCGACTTCAGTTCTAGCCTTAAAAGTCAAATCTTGTGTGATTCCTCCATGGTAACATAGCTGCCCGAGGTCGCAAAGTTAGCAAGTACAAGAAATTTGAAAATTGTACGTAATTGCACAGTAGTGCTTATGGTCGATCCCGTTTCTCAGCTTCAGAGCTACTTTCTTGACTGTATTTTGAGTTAAGCAGTTGGCTCGACTTCAGTTCTAGCCTATAAAGTCAAATCTTGTGTGCTTCCTCCATGGTAACATAGCTGCCCGAGGTCGCAAAGTTAGCAAGTACAAGAAATTTGAAAATTGTACGTAATTGCACAGTAGTGCTTATGGTCGAACACGTTTCTCAGCTTCAGAGCTACTTTCTTGACTGTAGTTTGAGTTAAGCAGTTGGCGCGACTTCAGTTCTAGCCTATAAAGTCAAATGTTGTGTGGTTCCTCCATGGTAACATAGCTGCCCGAGCCCGCAAATTTAGCAAGTACAAGAAATTTGAAAATTGTACGTAATTGCACAGTAGTGCTTATGGTCGAACCCGTTTCTCAGCTTCAGAGCTACTTTCTTGACTGTATTTTGAGTTAAGCAGTTGGCGCTCCATTGTTGCTCCATGGTAACATAGCTGCCCGAGGTCGCAAAGTTAGCAAGTACAAGAAATTTGAAAATTGTACGTAATTTCACATTAGTGCTTATGGTCGATCCCGTTTCTCAGCTTCAGAGCTACTTTCTTGACTGTATTTTGAGTTAGGCAGTTGGCGCGACTTCAGTTCTAGCCTATAAAGTCAAATCTTGTGTGCTTCCTCCATGGTAACATAGCTGCCCGAGGTCGCAAAGTTAGCAAGTACAAGAAATTTGAAAATTGTACGTAATTGCACAGTAGTGCTTATGGTCGAACACGTTTCTCAGCTTCAGAGCTACTTTCTTGACTGTAGTTTGAGTTAAGCAGTTGGCGCGACTTCAGTTCTAGCCTATAAAGTCAAATGTTGTGTGGTTCCTCCATGGTAACATAGCTGCCCGAGCCCGCAAAGTTAGCAAGTACAAGAAATTTGAAAATTGTACGTAATTGCACAGTAGTGCTTATGGTCGAACCCGTTTCTCAGCTTCAGAGCTACTCTCTTGACTGTATTTTGAGTTAAGCAGTTGGCGCGACTTCAGTTCTAGCCTATAAAGTCAAATCTTGTGTGCTTCCTCCATGGTAACATAGCTGCCCGAGGTCGCAAAGTTAGCAAGTACAAGAAATTTGAAAATTGTACGTAATTGCACAGTAGTGCTTATTGTCGAACCCGTTTCTCAGCTTCAGAGCTACTTTCTTGACTGTATTTTGAGTTAATCAGTTGGCGCGACTTCAATTCTAGCCTATAAAGTCAAATCTTGTGTGCTTCCTAGATGGTAACATAGCTGCCCGAGGTCGCAAAGTTAGCAAGTACAAGAAATTTGAAAATTGTACGTAATTTCACATTAGTGCTTATGGTCGATCCCGTTTCTCAGCTTCAGAGCTACTTTCTTGACTGTATTTTGAGTTAGGCAGTTGGCGCGACTTCAGTTCTAGCCTATAAAATCAAATCTTGTGTGCTTCCTCCATGGTAACATAGCTGCCCGAGGTCGCAAAGTTAACAAGTACAAGAAATTTGAAAATTGTACGTAATTGCACAGTAGTGCTTATGGTCGAACCCGTTTCTCAGCTTCAGAGCTACTTTCTTGACTGTATTTTGAGTTAAGCAGTTGGCGCGACTTCAGTTCTAGCCTATAAAGTCAAATGTTGTGTGCTTCCTCCATGGTAACATAGCTGCCCGAGGTCGCAAAGTTAGCAAGTACAAGAAATTTGAAAATTGTACGTAATTGCACAGTAGTGCTTATGGTCGATCCCGTTTCTCGGCTTCAGAGCTACTTTCTTGACTGTATTTTGAGTTAAGCAGTTGGCGCGACCTCAGTTCTAGCCTATAAAGTCAAATCTTGTCTGCTTCCTCCATGGTAACATAGCTGCCCGAGGTCGCAAAGTTAGCAAGTACAAGAAATTTGAAAATTGTACGTCATTGCACTGTAGTGCTTATGGTCGATCCCGTTTCTCGGCTTCGGAGCTACTTTCTTGACTGTATTTTGAGTTAAGCAGTTGGCGCGACTTCAGTTCTAGCCTATAAAGTCAAATCTTGTGTGGTTCCTCCATGGTAACATAGCTGCCCGAGGTCGCAAAGTTAGCAAGTACAAGAAATTTGAAAATTGTACGTAATTTCACATTAGTGCTTATGGTCGATCCCGTTTCTCAGCTTCAGAGCTACCTTCTTGACTGTATTTTGAGTTAAGCAGTTGGCGCGACTTCAGTTCTAGCCTTAAAAGTCAAATCTTGTGTGATTCTTCCATGGTAACATAGCTGCCCGAGGCCGCAAACTTAGCAAGTACAAGAAATTTGAAAATTGTACGTAATTGCACTGTAGTGCTTATGGTCGATCCCGTTTCTCAGCTTCAGAGCTACTTTCTTGACTGTATTTTGAGTTAGCAGTTGGCGCGACTTCAGTTCTAGCCTTAAAAGTCAAATCTTGTGTGATTCCTCCATGGTAGCATAGCTGCCCGAGGTCCCAAAGTTAGCAAGTACAAGAAATTTGAAAATTGTGCGTAATTGCACAGTAGTGCTTATGATCGATCCCGTTTCTCAGCTTCAGAGCTACTTTCTTGACTGTATTTTGAGTTAAGCAGTTGGCGCGACTTCAGTTCTAGCCTATAAAGTCAAATCTTGTGTGCTTCCTCCATGGTAACATAGCTGCCCGAGGTCGCAAAATTAGCAAGTACAAGAAATTTGAAAATTGTACGTAATTTCACGGTAGTGCTTATGGTCGATCCCGTTTCTCGGCTTCAGAGCTGCTTTCTTGACTGTATTTTGAGTTAAGCAGTTGGCGCGACTTCAGTTCTAGCCTATAAAGTCAAATCTTGTGTGGTTCCTCCATGGTAACATAGCTGCCCGAACCCGCAAAGTTAGCAAGTACAAGAAAATTGAAAATTGTACGTAATTTCACGGTAGTGCTTATGGTCGATGCCGTTTCTCGGCTTCAGAGCTACTTTCTTGACTGTATTTTGAGTTAAGCAGTTGGCGCGACTTCAGTTCTAGCCTATAAAGTCAAATCTTGTGTGCTTCCTCCATGGTAACATAGCTGCCCGAAGTCGCAAACTTAGCAAGTACAAGAAATTTGAAAATTTGTACGTAATTGCACTGTAGTGCTTATGGTCGATCCCGTTTCTCAGCTTCAGAGCTACTTTCTTGACTGTATTTTGAGTTAAGCAGTTGGCGCGACTTCAGTTCTAGCCTTAAAAGTCAAATCTTGTGTGATTCTTCCATGGTAACATAGCTGCCCGAGGTCGCAAACTTAGCAAGTACAAGAAATTTGAAAATTGTACGTAATTGCACAGTAGTGCTTATGGTCGATCCCGTTTCTCAGCTTCAGAGCTACTTTCTTGACTGTATTTTGAGTTAAGCAGTTGGCTCGACTTCAGTTCTAGCCTATAAAGTCAAATCTTGTGTGCTTCCTCCATGGTAACATAGCTGCCCGAAGTCGCAAACTTAGCAAGTACAAGAAATTTGAAAATTGTACGTAATTGCACAGTAGTGCTTATGGTCGAACCCGTTTCTCAGCTTCAGAGCTACTTTCTTGACTGTATTTTGAGTTAAGCAGTTGGCTCGACTTCAGTTCTAGCCTATAAAGTCAAATCTTGTGTGCTTCCTCCATGGTAACATAGCTGCCCGAGGTCGCAAAGTTAGCAAGTACAAGAAATTTGAAAATTGTACGTAATTTCACATTAGTGCTTGTGGTCGATCCCGTTTCTCAGCTTCAGAGCTACCTTCTTGACTGTATTTTGAGTTAAGCAGTTGGCGCGACTTCAGTTCTAGCCTTAAAAGTCAAATCTTGTGTGATTCTTCCATGGTAACATAGCTGCCCGAGGTCGCAAAGTTAGCAAGTACAAGAAATTTGAAAATTGTACGTAATTTCACATTAGTGCTTATGGTCGATCCCGTTTCTCAGCTTCAGAGCTACTTTCTTGACTGTATTTTGAGTTAAGCAGTTGGCGCGACTTCAGTTCTAGCCTATAAAGTCAAATGCTGTGTGGTTCCTCCATGGTAACATAGCTGCCCGAGGCCGCAAAGTTAGCAAGTACAAGAAATTTGAAAATTGTACGTAATTTCACGGTAGTGCTTATGGTCGATCCCGTTTCTCGGCTTCAGAGCTACTTTCTTGACTGTATTTTGAGTTAAGCAGTTGGCGCGACTTCAGTTCTAGCCTATAAAGTCAAATCTTGTGTGGTTCCTCCATGGTAACATAGCTGCCCGAGGCCGCAAAGTTAGCAAGTACAAGAAATTTGAAAATCGTACGTAATTTCACGGTAGTGCTTATGGTCGATCCCGTTTCTCGGCTTCAGAGCTACTTTCTTGACTGTATTTTGAGCTAAGCAGTTGGCGCGACTTCAGGTCTAGCCTATAAAGTCAAATCTTGTGTGGTTCCTCCATGGTAACATAGCTGCCCGAGGGCGCAAAGTTACCAAGTACAAGAAATTTGAAAATTGTACGTAATTTCACGGTAGTGCTTATGGTCGATGCCGTTTCTCGGCTTCAGAGCTACTTTCTTGACTTTATTTTGAGTTACGCAGTTGGCGCGACTTCAGTTCTAGCCTATAAAGTCAAATGTTGTGAGGTTCCTCCATGGTAACATAGCTGCCCGAGCCCGCAAAGTTAGCAAGTACAAGAAATTTGAAAATTGTGCGTAATTTCACGGTAGTGCTTATGGTCGATGCCGTTTCTCGGCTTCAGAGCTACTTTCTTGACTGTATTTTGAGTTAAGCAGTTGGCGCGACTTCAGTTCTAGCCTATAAAGTCAAATGTTGTGTTGTTTCTCCATGGTAACATAGCTGCCCGAGCCCGCAAAGTTAGCAAGTACAAGAAATTTGAAAATTGTACGTAATTGCACAGTAGTGCTTATGGTCGAACCCGTTTCTCAGCTTCAGAGCTACTTTCTTGACTGTATTTTGAGTTAAGCAGTTGGCGCTCCATTGTTGCTCCATGGTAACATAGCTGCCCGAGGTCGCAAAGTTAGCAAGTACAAGAAATTTGAAAATTGTACGTAATTTCACATTAGTGCTTATGGTCGATCCCGTTTCTCAGCTTCAGAGCTACTTTCTTGACTGTATTTTGAGTTAGGCAGTTGGCGCGACTTCAGTTCTAGCCTATAAAGTCAAATCTTGTGTGCTTCCCCAATGGTAACATAGCTGCCCGAGGTCGCAAAGTTAGCAAGTACAAGAAATTTGAAAATTGTACGTAATTGCACAGTAGTGCTTATGGTCGAACACGTTTCTCAGCTTCAGAGCTACTTTCTTGACTGTAGTTTGAGTTAAGCAGTTGGCGCGACTTCAGTTCTAGCCTATAAAGTCAAATGTTGTGTGGTTCCTCCATGGTAACATAGCTGCCCGAGCCCGCAAAGTTAGCAAGTACAAGAAATTTGAAAATTGTACGTAATTGCACAGTAGTGCTTATGGTCGAACCCGTTTCTCAGCTTCAGAGCTACTTTCTTGACTGTATTTTGAGTTAAGCAGTTGGCGCGACTTCAGTTCTAGCCTATAAAGTCAAATCTTGTGTGCTTCCTCCATGGTAACATAGCTGCCCGAGGTCGCAAAGTTAGCAAGTACAAGAAATTTGAAAATTGTACGTAATTGCACAGTAGTGCTTATTGTCGAACCCGTTTCTCAGCTTCAGAGCTACTTTCTTGACTGTATTTTGAGTTAATCAGTTGGCGCGACTTCAATTCTAGCCTATAAAGTCAAATCTTGTGTGCTTCCTAGATGGTAACATAGCTGCCCGAGGTCGCAAAGTTAGCAAGTACAAGAAATTTGAAAATTGTACGTAATTTCACATTAGTGCTTATGGTCGATCCCGTTTCTCAGCTTCAGAGCTACTTTCTTGACTGTATTTTGAGTTAGGCAGTTGGCGCGACTTCAGTTCTAGCCTATAAAATCAAATCTTGTGTGCTTCCTCCATGGTAACATAGCTGCCCGAGGTCGCAAAATTAACAAGTACAAGAAATTTGAAAATTGTACGTAATTGCACAGTAGTGCTTATGGTCGAACCCGTTTCTCAGCTTCAGAGCTACTTTCTTGACTGTATTTTGAGTTAAGCAGTTGGCGCGACTTCAGTTCTAGCCTATAAAGTCAAATGTTGTGTGCTTCCTCCATGGTAACATAGCTGCCCGAGGTCGCAAAGTTAGCAAGTACAAGAAATTTGAAAATTGTACGTAATTGCACAGTAGTGCTTATGGTCGATCCCGTTTCTCGGCTTCAGAGCTACTTTCTTGACTGTATTTTGAGTTAAGCAGTTGGCGCGACCTCAGTTCTAGCCTATAAAGTCAAATCTTGTCTGCTTCCTCCATGGTAACATAGCTGCCCGAGGTCGCAAAGTTAGCAAGTACAAGAAATTTGAAAATTGTACGTCATTGCACTGTAGTGCTTATGGTCGATCCCGTTTCTCGGCTTCGGAGCTACTTTCTTGACTGTATTTTGAGTTAAGCAGTTGGCGCGACTTCAGTTCTAGCCTATAAAGTCAAATCTTGTGTGGTTCCTCCATGGTAACATAGCTGCCCGAGGTCGCAAAGTTAGCAAGTACAAGAAATTTGAAAATTGTACGTAATTTCACATTAGTGCTTATGGTCGATCCCGTTTCTCAGCTTCAGAGCTACCTTCTTGACTGTATTTTGAGTTAAGCAGTTGGCGCGACTTCAGTTCTAGCCTTAAAAGTCAAATCTTGTGTGATTCTTCCATGGTAACATAGCTGCCCGAGCCCGCAAACTTAGCAAGTACAAGAAATTTGAAAATTGTACGTAATTGCACTGTAGTGCTTATGGTCGATCCCGTTTCTCAGCTTCAGAGCTACTTTCTTGACTGTATTTTGAGTTAGCAGTTGGCGCGACTTCAGTTCTAGCCTTAAAAGTCAAATCTTGTGTGATTCCTCCATGGTAGCATAGCTGCCCGAGGTCCCAAAGTTAGCAAGTACAAGAAATTTGAAAATTGTGCGTAATTGCACAGTAGTGCTTATGATCGATCCCGTTTCTCAGCTTCAGAGCTACTTTCTTGACTGTATTTTGAGTTAAGCAGTTGGCGCGACTTCAGTTCTAGCCTATAAAGTCAAATCTTGTGTGCTTCCTCCATGGTAACATAGCTGCCCGAACCCGCAAAGTTAGCAAGTACAAGAAAATTGAAAATTGTACGTAATTTCACGGTAGTGCTTATGGTCGATGCCGTTTCTCGGCTTCAGAGCTACTTTCTTGACTGTATTTTGAGTTAAGCAGTTGGCGCGACTTCAGTTCTAGCCTATAAAGTCAAATCTTGTGTGCTTCCTCCATGGTAACATAGCTGCCCGAAGTCGCAAACTTAGCAAGTACAAGAAATTTGAAAATTGTACGTAATTTCACATTAGTGCTTATGGTCGATCCCGTTTCTCAGCTTCAGAGCTACTTTCTTGACTGTATTTTGAGTTAAGCAGTTGGCGCGACTTCAGTTCTAGCCTATAAAGTCAAATGCTGTGTGGTTCCTCCATGGTAACATAGCTGCCCGAGGCCGCAAAGTTAGCAAGTACAAGAAATTTGAAAATTGTACGTAATTTCACGGTAGTGCTTATGGTCGATCCCGTTTCTCGGCTTCAGAGCTACTTTCTTGACTGTATTTTGAGTTAAGCAGTTGGCGCGACTTCAGTTCAAGCCTATAAAGGCAAATGTTGTGTGGTTCCTCCATGGTAACATAGCTGCCCGAGGCCGCAAAGTTAGCAAGTACAAGAAATTTGAAAATCGTACGTAATTTCACGGTAGTGCTTATGGTCGATCCCGTTTCTCGGCTTCAGAGCTACTTTCTTGACTGTATTTTGAGCTAAGCAGTTGGCGCGACTTCAGTTCTAGCCTATAAAGTCAAATCTTGTGTGGTTCCTCCATGGTAACATAGCTGCCCGAACCCGCAAAGTTAGCAAGTACAAGAAAATTGAAAATTGTACGTAATTTCACGGTAGTGCTTATGGTCGATGCCGTTTCTCGGCTTCAGAGCTACTTTCTTGACTGTATTTTGAGTTAAGCAGTTGGCGCGACTTCAGTTCTAGCCTATAAAGTCAAATGCTGTGTGGTTCCTCCATGGTAACATAGCTGCCCGAGGCCGCAAAGTTAGCAAGTACAAGAAATTTGAAAATTGTACGTAATTTCACGGTAGTGCTTATGGTCGATCCCGTTTCTCGGCTTCAGAGCTACTTTCTTGACTGTAGTTTGAGTTAAGCAGTTGGCGCGACTTCAGTTCTAGCCTATAAAGTCAAATGTTGTGTGGTTCCTCCATGGTAACATAGCTGCCCGAGCCCGCAAAGTTAGCAAGTACAAGAAATTTGAAAATTGTACGTAATTGCACAGTAGTGCTTATGGTCGAACCCGTTTCTCAGCTTCAGAGCTACTTTCTTGACTGTATTTTGAGTTAAGCAGTTGGCGCGACTTCAGTTCTAGCCTATAAAGTCAAATCTTGTGTGCTTCCTCCATGGTAACATAGCTGCCCGAGGCCGCAAAGTTAGCAAGTACAAGAAATTTGAAAATCGTACGTAATTTCACGGTAGTGCTTATGGTCGATCCCGTTTCTCGGCTTCAGAGCTACTTTCTTGACTGTATTTTGAGCTAAGCAGTTGGCGCGACTTCAGTTCTAGCCTATAAAGTCAAATCTTGTGTGGTTCCTCCATGGTAACATAGCTGCCCGAGGGCGCAAAGTTACCAAGTACAAGAAATTTGAAAATTGTACGTAATTTCACGGTAGTGCTTATGGTCGATGCCGTTTCTCGGCTTCAGAGCTACTTTCTTGACTTTATTTTGAGTTACGCAGTTGGCGCGACTTCAGTTCTAGCCTATAAAGTCAAATGTTGTGAGGTTCCTCCATGGTAACATAGCTGCCCGAGCCCGCAAAGTTAGCAAGTACAAGAAATTTGAAAATTGTGCGTAATTTCACGGTAGTGCTTATGGTCGATGCCGTTTCTCGGCTTCAGAGCTACTTTCTTGACTGTATTTTGAGTTAAGCAGTTGGCGCGACTTCAGTTCTAGCCTATAAAGTCAAATGTTGTGTGCTTCCTCCATGGTAACATAGCTGCCCGAGGTCGCAAAATTAGCAAGTACAAGAAATTTGAAAATTGTACGTAATTTCACGGTAGTGCTTATGGTCGATCCCGTTTCTCGGCTTCAGAGCTGCTTTCTTGACTGTATTTTGAGTTAAGCAGTTGGCGCGACTTCAGTTCTAGCCTATAAAGTCAAATCTTGTGTGGTTCCTCCATGGTAACATAGCTGCCCGAACCCGCAAAGTTAGCAAGTACAAGAAAATTGAAAATTGTACGTAATTTCACGGTAGTGCTTATGGTCGATGCCGTTTCTCGGCTTCAGAGCTACTTTCTTGACTGTATTTTGAGTTAAGCAGTTGGCGCGACTTCAGTTCTAGCCTATAAAGTCAAATGCTGTGTGGTTCCTCCATGGTAACATAGCTGCCCGAACCCGCAAAGTTAGCAAGTACAAGAAAATTGAAAATTGTACGTAATTTCATGGTAGTGCTTATGGTCGATGCCGTTTCTCGGCTTCAGAGCTACTTTCTTGACTGTATTTTGAGTTAAGCAGTTGGCGCGACCTCAGTTCTAGCCTATAAAGTCAAATCTTGTGTGGTTCCTCCATGGTAACATAGCTGCCCGAACCCGCAAAGTTAGCAAGTACAAGAAAATTGAAAATTGTACGTAATTTCACGGTAGTGCTTATGGTCGATGCCGTTTCTCGGCTTCAGAGCTACTTTCTTGACTGTATTTTGAGTTAAGCAGTTGGCGCGACTTCAGTTCTAGCCTATAAAGTCAAATCTTGTGTGCTTCCTCCATGGTAACATAGCTGCCCGAAGTCGCAAACTTAGCAAGTACAAGAAATTTGAAAATTTGTACGTAATTGCACTGTAGTGCTTATGGTCGAACCCGTGTCTCAGCTTCAGAGCTACTTTCTTGACTGTATTTTGAGTTAAGCAGTTGGAGCGACTTCAGTTCTAGCCTATAAAGTCAAATCTTGTGTGGTTCTTCCATGGCAACATAGCTGCCCGAGGTCGCAAATTTAGCAAGTACAAGAAATTTGAAAATTGTACGTAATTTGACATTAGTGCTTATGGTCGATCCCGTTTCTCGGCTTCAGAGCTACTTTCTTGACTGTATTTTGAGTTAAGCAGTTGGCGCGACTTCAGTTCTAGCCTTAAAAGTCAAATCTTGTGTGATTCCTCCATGGTAACATAGCTGCCCGAGGTCGCAAAGTTAGCAAGTACAAGAAATTTGAAAATTGTACGTAATTGCACAGTAGTGCTTATGGTCGATCCCGTTTCTCAGCTTCAGAGCTACTTTCTTGACTGTATTTTGAGTTAAGCAGTTGGCTCGACTTCAGTTCTAGCCTATAAAGTCAAATCTTGTGTGCTTCCTCCATGGTAACATAGCTGCCCGAAGTCGCAAACTTAGCAAGTACAAGAAATTTGAAAATTGTACGTAATTGCACAGTAGTGCTTATGGTCGAACCCGTTTCTCAGCTTCAGAGCTACTTTCTTGACTGTATTTTGAGTTAAGCAGTTGGCTCGACTTCAGTTCTAGCCTATAAAGTCAAATCTTGTGTGCTTCCTCCATGGTAACATAGCTGCCCGAGGTCGCAAAGTTAGCAAGTACAAGAAATTTGAAAATTGTACGTAATTTCACATTAGTGCTTATGGTCGATCCCGTTTCTCAGCTTCAGAGCTACCTTCTTGACTGTATTTTGAGTTAAGCAGTTGGCGCGACTTCAGTTCTAGCCTTAAAAGTCAAATCTTGTGTGATTCTTCCATGGTAACATAGCTGCCCGAGGTCGCAAAGTTAGCAAGTACAAGAAATTTGAAAATTGTACGTAATTTCACATTAGTGCTTATGGTCGATCCCGTTTCTCAGCTTCAGAGCTACTTTCTTGACTGTATTTTGAGTTAAGCAGTTGGCGCGACTTCAGTTCTAGCCTATAAAGTCAAATGCTGTGTGGTTCCTCCATGGTAACATAGCTGCCCGAGGCCGCAAAGTTAGCAAGTACAAGAAATTTGAAAATTGTACGTAATTTCACGGTAGTGCTTATGGTCGATCCCGTTTCTCGGCTTCAGAGCTACTTTCTTGACTGTATTTTGAGTTAAGCAGTTGGCGCGACTTCAGTTCTAGCCTATAAAGGCAAATCTTGTGTGGTTCCTCCATGGTAACATAGCTGCCCGAGGCCGCAAAGTTAGCAAGTACAAGAAATTTGAAAATCGTACGTAATTTCACGGTAGTGCTTATGGTCGATCCCGTTTCTCGGCTTCAGAGCTACTTTCTTGACTGTATTTTGAGCTAAGCAGTTGGCGCGACTTCAGTTCTAGCCTACAAAGTCAAATCTTGTGTGGTTCCTCCATGGTAACATAGCTGCCCGAGGGCGCAAAGTTACCAAGTACAAGAAATTTGAAAATTGTACGTAATTTCACGGTAGTGCTTATGGTCGATGCCGTTTCTCGGCTTCAGAGCTACTTTCTTGACTTTATTTTGAGTTACGCAGTTGGCGCGACTTCAGTTCTAGCCTATAAAGTCAAATGATGTGAGGTTCCTCCATGGTAACATAGCTGCCCGAGCCCGCAAAGTTAGCAAGTACAAGAAATTTGAAAATTGTGCGTAATTTCACGGTAGTGCTTATGGTCGATCCCGTTTCTCGGCTTCAGAGCTACTTTCTTGACTGTATTTTGAGCTAAGCAGTTGGCGCGACTTCAGTTCTAGCCTACAAAGTCAAATCTTGTGTGGTTCCTCCATGGTAACATAGCTGCCCGAGGCCGCAAAGTTAGCAAGTACAAGAAATTTGAAAATCGTACGTAATTTCACGGTAGTGCTTATGGTCGATCCCGTTTCTCGGCTTCAGAGCTACTTTCTTGACTGTATTTTGAGCTAAGCAGTTGGCGCGACTTCAGTTCTAGCCTACAAAGTCAAATCTTGTGTGGTTCCTCCATGGTAACATAGGTGCCCGAGCCCGCAAAGTTAGCAAGTACAAGAAATTTGAAAATTGTGCGTAATTTCACGGTAGTGCTTATGGTCGATGCCGTTTCTCGGCTTCAGAGCTACTTTCTTGACTGTATTTTGAGTTAAGCAGTTGGCGCGACTTCAGTTCTAGCCTATAAAGTCAAATCTTGTGTGCTTCCTCCATGGTAACATAGCTGCCCGAGGTCGCAAAATTAGCAAGTACAAGAAATTTGAAAATTGTACGTAATTTCACGGTAGTGCTTATGGTCGATCCCGTTTCTCGGCTTCAGAGCTGCTTTCTTGACTGTATTTTAAGTTAAGCAGTTGGCGCGACTTCAGTTCTAGCCTATAAAGTCAAATCTTGTGTGGTTCCTCCATGGTAACATAGCTGCCCGAACCCGCAAAGTTAGCAAGTACAAGAAAATTGAAAATTGTACTTAATTTCACGGTAGTGCTTATGGTCGATGCCGTTTCTCGGCTTCAGAGCTACTTTCTTGACTGTATTTTGAGTTAAGCAGTTGGCGCGACTTCAGTTCTAGCCTATAAAGTCAAATCTTGTGTGCTTCCTCCATGGTAACATAGCTGCCCGAAGTCGCAAACTTAGCAAGTACAAGAAATTTGAAAATTTGTACGTAATTGCACTGTAGTGCTTATGGTCGAACCCGTGTCTCAGCTTCAGAGCTACTTTCTTGACTGTATTTTGAGTTAAGCAGTTGGAGCGACTTCAGTTCTAGCCTATAAAGTCAAATCTTGTGTGGTTCTTCCATGGCAACATAGCTGCCCGAGGTCGCAAATTTAGCAAGTACAAGAAATTTGAAAATTGTACGTAATTTGACATTAGTGCTTATGGTCGATCCCGTTTCTCGGCTTCAGAGCTACTTTCTTGACTGTATTTTGAGTTAAGCAGTTGGCGCGACTTCAGTTCTAGCCTTAAAAGTCAAATCTTGTGTGATTCCTCCATGGTAACATAGCTGCCCGAGGTCGCAAAGTTAGCAAGTACAAGAAATTTGAAAATTGTACGTAATTGCACAGTAGTGCTTATGGTCGATCCCGTTTCTCAGCTTCAGAGCTACTTTCTTGACTGTATTTTGAGTTAAGCAGTTGGCTCGACTTCAGTTCTAGCCTATAAAGTCAAATCTTGTGTGCTTCCTCCATGGTAACATAGCTGCCCGAGGTCGCAAAGTTAGCAAGTACAAGAAATTTGAAAATTGTACGTAATTTCACATTAGTGCTTATGGTCGATCCCGTTTCTCAGCTTCAGAGCTACCTTCTTGACTGTATTTTGAGTTAAGCAGTTGGCGCGACTTCAGTTCTAGCCTTAAAAGTCAAATCTTGTGTGATTCTTCCATGGTAACATAGCTGCCCGAGGTCGCAAAGTTAGCAAGTACAAGAAATTTGAAAATTGTACGTAATTTCACGGTAGTGCTTATGGTCGATCCCGTTTCTCGGCTTCAGAGCTACTTTCTTGACTGTATTTTGAGTTAAGCAGTTGGCGCGACTTCAGTTCTAGCCTATAAAGGCAAATCTTGTGTGGTTCCTCCATGGCAACATAGCTGCCCGAGGCCGCAAAGTTAGCAAGTACAAGAAATTTGAAAATCGTACGTAATTTCACGGTAGTGCTTATGGTCGATCCCGTTTCTCGGCTTCAGAGCTACTTTCTTGACTGTATTTTGAGCTAAGCAGTTGGCGCGACTTCAGTTCTAGCCTATAAAGTCAAATCTTGTGTGGTTCCTCCATGGTAACATAGCTGCCCGAGGGCGCAAAGTTACCAAGTACAAGAAATTTGAAAATTGTACGTAATTTCACGGTAGTGCTTATGGTCGATGCCGTTTCTCGGCTTCAGAGCTACTTTCTTGACTTTATTTTGAGTTACGCAGTTGGCGCGACTTCAGTTCTAGCCTATAAAGTCAAATGTTGTGAGGTTCCTCCATGGTAACATAGCTGCCCGAGCCCGCAAAGTTAGCAAGTACAAGAAATTTGAAAATTGTGCGTAATTTCACGGTAGTGCTTATGGTCGATGCCGTTTCTCGGCTTCAGAGCTACTTTCTTGACTGTATTTTGAGTTAAGCAGTTGGCGCGACTTCAGTTCTAGCCTATAAAGTCAAATGTTGTGTTGTTTCTCCATGGTAACATAGCTGCCCGAGCCCGCAAAGTTAGCAAGTACAAGAAATTTGAAAATTGTACGTAATTGCACAGTAGTGCTTATGGTCGAACCCGTTTCTCAGCTTCAGAGCTACTTTCTTGACTGTATTTTGAGTTAAGCAGTTGGCGCTCCATTGTTGCTCCATGGTAACATAGCTGCCCGAGGTCGCAAAGTTAGCAAGTACAAGAAATTTGAAAATTGTACGTAATTTCACATTAGTGCTTATGGTCGATCCCGTTTCTCAGCTTCAGAGCTACTTTCTTGACTGTATTTTGAGTTAGGCAGTTGGCGCGACTTCAGTTCTAGCCTATAAAGTCAAATCTTGTGTGCTTCCTCCATGGTAACATAGCTGCCCGAGGTCGCAAAGTTAGCAAGTACAAGAAATTTGAAAATTGTACGTAATTGCACAGTAGTGCTTATGGTCGAACACGTTTCTCAGCTTCAGAGCTACTTTCTTGACTGTATTTTGAGTTAGGCAGTTGGCGCGACTTCAGTTCTAGCCTATAAAATCAAATCTTGTGTGCTTCCTCCATGGTAACATAGCTGCCCGAGGTCGCAAAGTTAACAAGTACAAGAAATTTGAAAATTGTACGTAATTGCACAGTAGTGCTTATGGTCGAACCCGTTTCTCAGCTTCAGAGCTACTTTCTTGACTGTATTTTGAGTTAAGCAGTTGGCGCGACTTCAGTTCTAGCCTATAAAGTCAAATGTTGTGTGCTTCCTCCATGGTAACATAGCTGCCCGAGGTCGCAAAGTTAGCAAGTACAAGAAATTTGAAAATTGTACGTAATTGCACAATAGTGCTTATGGTCGATCCCGTTTCTCGGCTTCAGAGCTACTTTCTTGACTGTATTTTGAGTTAAGCAGTTGGCGCGACTTCAGTTCTAGCCTATTAAGTCAAATGTTGTGTGATTCTTCCATGGTAACATAGCTGCCCGAGGCCGCAAAGTTAGCAAGTACAAGAAATTTGAAAATTGTACGTAATTGCACAATAGTGCTTATGGTCGATCCCGTTTCTCAGCTTCAGAGCTACTTTCTTGACTGTATTTTGAGTTAAGCAGTTGGCGCGACTTCAGTTCTAGCCTTAAAAGTCAAATCTTGTGTGATTCCTCCATGGTAGCATAGCTGCCCGAGGTCCCAAAGTTAGCAAGTACAAGAAATTTGAAAATTGTACGTAATTGCACAGTAGTGCTTATGGTCGATCCCGTTTCTCAGCTTCAGAGCTACTTTCTTGACTGTATTTTGAGTTAAGCAGTTGGCGCGACTTCAGTTCTAGCCTTAAAAGTCAAATCTTGTGTGCTTCCTCCATGGTAACATAGCTGCCCGAGGTCGCAAAATTAGCAAGTACAAGAAATTTGAAAATTGTACGTAATTTCACGGTAGTGCTTATGGTCGATCCCGTTTCTCGGCTTCAGAGCTGCTTTCTTGACTGTATTTTGAGTTAAGCAGTTGGCGCGACTTCAGTTCTAGCCTATAAAGTCAAATCTTGTGTGGTTCCTCCATGGTAACATAGCTGCCCGAGCCCGCAAAGTTAGCAAGTACAAGAAAATTGAAAATTGTACGTAATTTCACGGTAGTGCTTATGGTCGATGCCGTTTCTCGGCTTCAGAGCTACTTTCTTGACTGTATTTTGAGTTAAGCAGTTGGCGCGACTTCAGTTCTAGCCTATAAAGTCAAATCTTGTGTGCTTCCTCCATGGTAACATAGCTGCCCGAAGTCGCAAACTTAGCAAGTACAAGAAATTTGAAAATTGTACGTAATTGCACTGTAGTGCTTATGGTCGATCCCGTTTCTCAGCTTCAGAGCTACTTTCTTGACTGTATTTTGAGTTAAGCAGTTGGCGCGGCTTCAGTTCTAGCCTTAAAAGTCAAATCTTGTGTGATTCTTCCATGGTAACATAGCTGCCCGAGGTCGCAAACTTAGCAAGTACAAGAAATTTGAAAATTGTACGTAATTGCACAGTAGAGCTTATGGTCGAACCCGTGTCTCAGCTTCAGAGCTACTTTCTTGACTGTATTTTGAGTTAAGCAGTTGGAGCGACTTCAGTTCTAGCCTATAAAGTCAAATCTTGTGTGGTTCTTCCATGGCAACATAGCTGCCCGAGGTCGCAAATTTAGCAAGTACAAGAAATTTGAAAATTGTACGTAATTTGACATTAGTGCTTATGGTCGATCCCGTTTCTCGGCTTCAGAGCTACTTTCTTGACTGTATTTTGAGTTAAGCAGTTGGCGCGACTTCAGTTCTAGCCTTAAAAGTCAAATCTTGTGTGATTCCTCCATGGTAACATAGCTGCCCGAGGTCGCAAAGTTAGCAAGTACAAGAAATTTGAAAATTGTACGTAATTGCACAGTAGTGCTTATGGTCGATCCCGTTTCTCAGCTTCAGAGCTACTTTCTTGACTGTATTTTGGGTTAAGCAGTTGGCTCGACTTCAGTTCTAGCCTATAAAGTCAAATCTTGTGTGCTTCCTCCATGGTAACATAGCTGCCCGAAGTCGCAAACTTAGCAAGTACAAGAAATTTGAAAATTGTACGTAATTGCACGGTAGTGCTTATGGTCGATGCCGTTTCTCGGCTTCAGAGCTACTTTCTTGACTGTATTTTGAGTTAAGCAGTTGGCGCGACTTCAGTTCTAGCCTATAAAGTCAAATCTTGTGTGCTTCCTCCATGGTAACATAGCTGCCCGAAGTCGCAAACTTAGCAAGTACAAGAAATTTCAAAATTGTACGTAATTGCACTGTAGTGCTTATGGTCGATCCCGTTTCTCAGCTTCAGAGCTACTTTCTTGACTGTATTTTGAGTTAATCAGTTGGCGCGACTTCAGTTCTAGCCTTAAAAGTCAAATCTTGTGTGATTCTTCCATGGTAACATAGCTGCCCGAGGTCGCAAACTTAGAAAGTACAAGAAATTTGAAAATTGTACGTAATTGCACAGTAGTGCTTATGGTCGAACCCGTTTCTCAGCTTCAGAGCTACTTTCTTGACTGTATTTTGAGTTAAGCAGTTGGCTCGACTTCAGTTCTAGCCTATAAAGTCAAATCTTGTGTGCTTCCTCCATGGTAACATAGCTGCCCGAGGTCGCAAAGTTAGCAAGTAAAAGAAATTTGAAAATTGTACGTAATTTCACATTAGTGCTTATGGTCGATCCCCTTTCTCAGCTTCAGAGCTACCTTCTTGACTGTATTTTGAGTTAAGCAGTTGGCGCGACTTCAGTTCTAGCCTTAAAAGTCAAATCTTGTGTGATTCTTCCATGGTAACATAGCTGCCCGAGGTCGCAAAGTTAGCAAGTACAAGAAATTTGAAAATTGTACGTAATTTCACATTAGTGCTTATGGTCGATCCCGTTTCTCAGCTTCAGAGCTACTTTCTTGACTGTATTTTGAGTTAAGCAGTTGGCGCGACTTCAGTTCTAGCCTATAAAGTCAAATGTTGTGTGGTTCCTCCATGGTAACATAGCTGCCCGAGGCCGCAAAGTTAGCAAGTACAAGAAATTTGAAAATTGTACGTAATTTCACGGTAGTGCTTATGGTCGATCCCGTTTCTCGGCTTCAGAGCTACTTTCTTGACTGTATTTTGAGTTAAGCAGTTGGCGCGACTTCAGTTCTAGCCTATAAAGGCAAATCTTGTGTGGTTCCTCCATGGTAACATAGCTGCCCGAGGCCGCAAAGTTAGCAAGTACAAGAAATTTGAAAATCGTACGTAATTTCACGGTAGTGCTTATGGTCGATCCCGTTTCTCGTCTTCAGAGCTACTTTCTTGACTGTATTTTGAGCTAAGCAGTTGGCGCGACTTCAGTTCTAGCCTATAAAGTCAAATCTTGTGTGGTTCCTCCATGGTAACATATCTGCCCGAGGGCGCAAAGTTAGCAAGTACAAGAAATTTGAAAATTGTACGTAATTTCACGGTAGTGCTTATGGTCGATGCCGTTTCTCGGCTTCAGAGCTACTTTCTTGACTTTATTTTGAGTTACGCAGTTGGCGCGACTTCAGTTCTAGCCTATAAAGTCAAATGTTGTGAGGTTCCTCCATGGTAACATAGCTGCCCGAGCCCGCAAAGTTAGCAAGTACAAGAAATTTGAAAATTGTACGTAATTTCACGGTAGTGCTTATGGTCGATGCCGTTTCTCGGCTTCAGAGCTACTTTCTTGACAGTATTTTGAGTTAAGCGGTTGGCGCGACTCCAGTTCTAGCCTATAAAGTCAAATGTTGTGTGGTTCCTCCATGGTAACATAGCTGCCCGAGCCCGCAAAGTTAGCAAGTACAAGAAATTTGAAAATTGTACGTAATTTCACGATAGTGCTTATGGTCGATGCCGTTTCTCAGCTTCAGAGCTACTTTCTTGACTGTATTTTGAGTTAAGCAGTTGGCGCGACTTCAGTTCTAGCCTATAAAGTCAAATGTTGTGTGGTTCCTCCATGGTAACATAGCTGCCCGAGCCCGCAAAGTTAGCAAGTACAAGAAATTTGAAAATTGTACGTAATTTCACGGTAGTGCTTATGGTCGATGCCGTTTCTCGGCTTCAGAGCTACTTTCTTGACTGTATTTTGAGCTAAGCAGTTGGCGCGACTTCAGTTCTAGCCTATAAAGTCAAATGTTGTGTGGTTCCTCCATGGTAACATAGCTGCCCGAGCCCGCAAAGTTAGCAAGTACAAGAAATTTGAAAATTGTACGTAATTTCACGATAGTGCTTATGGTCGATGCCGTTTCTCAGCTTCAGAGCTACTTTCTTGACTGTATTTTGAGTTAAGCAGTTGGCGCGACTTCAGTTCTAGCCTATAAAGTCAAATGTTGTGTGGTTCCTCCATGGTAACATAGCTGCCCGAGCCCGCAAAGTTAGCAAGTACAAGAAATTTGAAAATTGTACGTAATTTCACGATAGTGCTTATGGTCGATGCCGTTTCTCGGCTTCAGAGCTACTTTCTTGACTTTATTTTGAGTTACGCAGTTGGCGCGACTTCAGTTCTAGCCTATAAAGTCAAATGTTGTGAGGTTCCTCCATGGTAACATAGCTGCCCGAGGCCGCAAAGTTAGCAAGTACAAGAAATTTGAAAATCGTACGTAATTTCACGGTAGTGCTTATGGTCGATCCCGTTTCTCGGCTTCAGAGCTACTTTCTTGACTGTATTTTGAGCTAAGCAGTTTGCGCGACTTCAGTTCTAGCCTATAAAGTCAAATCTTGTGTGGTTCCTCCATGGTAACATAGCTGCCCGAGGGCGCAAAGTTAGCAAGTACAAGAAATTTGAAAATTGTACGTAATTGCACAGTATTGCTTATGGTCGATCCCGTTTCTCAGCTTCAGAGCTACTTTCTTGACTGTATTTTGAGTTAAGCAGTTGGCGCGACTTCAGTTCTAGCCTATAAAGTCAAATCTTGTGTGCTTCCTCCATGGTAACATAGCTGCCCGAGGTCGCAAAGTTAGCAAGCACAAGAAATTTGAAAATTGTACGTAATTGCACAGTAGTGCTTATGGTCGAACCCGTTTCTCAGCTTCAGAGCTACTTTCTTGACAGTATTTTGAGTTAAGCAGTTGGCGCGACTTCAGTTCTAGCCTATAAAGTCAAATGTTGTGTGGTTCCTCCATGGTAACATAGCTGCCCGAGCCCGCAAAGTTAGCAAGTACAAGAAATTTGAAAATTGTACGTAATTTCACGATAGTGCTTATGGTCGATGCCGTTTCTCAGCTTCAGAGCTACTTTCTTGACTGTATTTTGAGTTAAGCAGTTGGCGCGACTTCAGTTCTAGCCTATAAAGTCAAATGTTGTGTGGTTCCTCCATGGTAACATAGCTGCCCGAGCCCGCAAAGTTAGCAAGTACAAGAAATTTGAAAATTGTACGTAATTTCACGGTAGTGCTTATGGTCGATGCCGTTTCTCGGCTTCAGAGCTACTTTCTTGACTGTATTTTGAGCTAAGCAGTTGGCGCGACTTCAGTTCTAGCCTATAAAGTCAAATCTTGTGTGCTCCCTCCATGGTAACATAGCTGCCCGAGGACGCAAAGTTAGCAAGTACAAGAAATTTGAAAATTGTACGTAATTTCACATTAGTGCTTATGGTCGATCCCGTTTCTCAGCTTCAGAGCTACTTTCTTGACTGTATTTTGAGTTAAGCAGTTGGCGCGACTTCAGTTCTAGCCTTAAAAGTCAAATCTTGTGTGATTCTTCCATGGTAACATAGCTGCCCGAGGTCGCAAACTTAGCAAGTACAAGAAATTTGAAAATTGTACGTAATTGCACTGTAGTGCTTATGGTCGATCCCGTTTCTCAGCTTCAGAGCTACTTTCTTGACTGTATTTTGAGTTAAGCAGTTGGCGCGACTTCAGTTCTAGCCTATAAAGTAAAATCTTGTGTGCTTTCTCCATGGTAACATAGCTGCCCGAGGTCGCAAACTTAGCAAGTACAAGAAATTTGAAAATTGTACGTAATTGCACTGTAGTGCTTATGGTCGATCCCGTTTCTCAGCTTCAGAGCTACTTTCTTGACTGTATTTTGAGTTAAGCAGTTGGCGCGACTTCAGTTCTAGCCTTAAAAGTCAAATCTTGTGTGATTCTTCCATGGTAACATAGCTGCCCGAGGTCGCAAACTTAGAAAGTACAAGAAATTTGAAAATTGTACGTAATTGCACAGTAGTGCTTATGGTCGAACCCGTTTCTCAGCTTCAGAGCTACTTTCTTGACTGTATTTTGAGTTAAGCAGTTGGAGCGACTTCAGTTCTAGCCTATAAATTCAAATCTTGTGTGCTATCTCCATGGTAACATAGCTGCCCGAGGTCGCAAAGTTAGCAAGTACAAGAAATTTGAAAATTGTACGTAATTGCACAGAAGTGCTTAAGGTCGAACACGTTTCTCAGCTTCAGAGCTACTTTCTTGACTGTATTTTGAGTTAAGCAGTTGGCGCGACTTCAGTTCTAGCCTATAAAGTCAAATCTTATGTGCTTCCTCCATGGTAACATAGCTGCCCGAGGTCGCAAAGTTAGCAAATACAAGAAATTTGAAAATTGCACGTAATTGCACAGTAGTGCTTATGGTCGTATCCCTGCAGCGATACCTATCGCTTGTCGTAAAAGGCGACTAAACAAAGGTAAACAAAACTCACATCTAGGCAATTTAGAAAACACCAAGGTGAGCCTAGGGACACATATACCACCATTAAACTGCCCCACAAGTGTGCATGCAAATCAGTGGGTTGACACGACTGGAGATCACCGGTGTTGTAAGAGTAAGATCAATCAAAAAATAAAAAAAAAAATAAAAAATCTGGAGCATGCCCGTGTCAAAAAGGAAGGGAAGAATGAAAACGGTCAAACCGTAGCATTATGGAAAAGAACGCTAAAAGGAAAAGCACTACCCCGCCAGGCACTACTAATGGTCGTGATCCTGGGACGAGCAGCAATGCTCGGGTCAGAGCTATAGGATTTCCGGGGGATAGCAAAGTAATGCAACGGCGTAAGCCACGTTTAAGAGTCGCGAGTTGGAACGTTGGAAGCATGAGTGGGCGCAGCTATGAGCTTGAAGAAATGATGGTTAGAAGGCGAGTAGACATCCTGTGCGTACAAGAGACGAAATGGCGAAACACCGGTAATCGGGCACGTTTCTTGGACGTTAAAACAAAAGCCTACAAGATGTTTTACTATGGATTGGAACAAGGAAAAAACGGAATCGCCATCATCCTTGCGGCAGAGTTACTTGGCAACGTCTTAACCATTTCAAAGTCCAGTGACCGTTTGATGGCTCTCAAATTGGTGATGCATGGTGAGGTGTGGAACATCGTAACCGCATATGCCCCTCAAGTAGGATGCGAACAAAAAGAAAAAGATGCATTCTGGCTAGATTTCCACAACCTTGTCAAAATCATCCCAAAGGAAGAGCTTTTGTTTGTTGGGGGAGATTTAAACGGACATGTCGGGAAGACAAGCGAAGACTATGAAGGCTACCACGGAGGGCTGGGATACGGCACCAGGAACTCTTCAGGTGAAGATATCCTAAACATGTGCAAGTCGTACGGTCTTATAGTGCTAAATACCATGTTCGTCAAACAAAGCCGGCACCTGATCACTTATAGCAGCGGCGGAAATGAAACTCAAATAGACTATCATTTGGTATCCAGTTTCATGAAGCCACGAGCTAAAGATTGCAAAGTGATCCTGGGAGACGCGATCGCCCCTCAACACCGTCTCCTCCTGACTGAATTTTTTATGGATGCGAGAAAGAAGTCAAAGCAGCAAACGAAGGTGTCTGAGAGAATCAAGTGGTATAAGCTGGATAAAGGAAAAGGCGAAGCTTTTATTACCATCATGGAAAACTACCTCTCTTCCATTATCGATGAGGTCGGTAATGAGGAGTGCAGAGCACAAGACATGTGGGATTCCCTACAACAATCTGGCCTGGAGAAAGCCAAATCACTGCTCGGAACATCTAAAGGCCCCTGCCAACACGCAAAAGAAACCTGGTGGTGGACAGACGAAGCCAAAGCAGTGATACACGAAAAGAAAATGGCTTTCCAAGCTTGGTCAAAGTGCTCTTCTACTAATAGAGAGGAAAAAGCTCGCCGTGAAAAGGTATATAGATGTTGCAAAGGTATCGCGAAGAAAAAATGCGCCGAATTCAAAGCGAAAAGCATGGAAGGCCTCTATCAGGAGTTGGAAGAAATATCGTCTTCCGCGTCTGACAGGAACCAGGCTACCCAGGAGCTTCGACAAAACAATTTGAACAAAGGAGCAAATATCTTTAAGATAGCCGCCCAGAGAAGAAAAAATTCTCAGGAGATTCGTTTCCCAAAGTTTATTAACAATGCTGAAGGCCAACTCCTTGTGGAAGACGAAAAAATTCTCCACAGATGGCGACAGTATTGCGAGGAACTTCTGAACGAACAGTTTCCCCGAGTGTACTTTCCAAGAGCCGCCCCGAATCATGCCGAAATACCCGACATCACAGTCGAAGAAGTTCGGTACGCGGTTAAAAACTCCAAGAAAAGAAAAGCTGTTGGGCCGGACGGGATACCCTCTGAGTTCTGGAAAAAGATGGGAGACATCGGGTCTAGATGGCTCATGGTTCTTATCTCTAAACTTATGAGAGGCGACACTATGCCTAATCAATGGAGGGAAAGCTATCTTCTTCCATTGCACAAAGGAAAGGGTGATACGCGAAATTGTGATAACTACCGTTCTGTCAAGCTGATGTCGCACACCATGAAGATCGTTGAACGGGTATTAGATAGCCGACTGCGGAAAATAATACGACTATCTGATGACCAGTGCGGGTTTGTCTCGGGTAAATCAACAACAGATGCAATCCAAAGTATAAGGATCATGATGGAAAAGCATCGTGATTCTTCAAAGGACTTGCATATGGTGTTGGTTGATTTCGAGAAGGCCTTTGACCGGCAACCAAGAGATCTTTTATGGGTAGCGCTAAGACAAAAAGGAGTTCCAGAAACCTACGTGCGAGTAATTATGGACATGTACGAGAGAGCAACGACAAGAGTAAGATGCACCGCAGGAGTCACCGAAGAGTTCGCAATCAAAGTCGGTGTACACCAAGGGAGCGTCCTCAGCCCACTGCTTTTTATAGCAGTCCTTGATTGCTTGCTTGAAGGAAAAGTGACGGACCCCAATGTGCACCAGCTATTCTTTGCTGACGATGGGGCCATTATAAGTGATGATCAGGCGTCCCTACAACGAGCACTTGATGTGTGGGTGGACATTTTTGAGGGACACGGGTATCGTATTAGTTCAAAGAAGACAGAGTATCTGTGCTGCCCGTTCTCTGACCCTCATCAGCCTATTCCAGACATTTACTTGAATGGAAGAGTGCTTCCCAAGTGTGAAAAGTTTAAATATCTGGGATCTATGATTAATAGAGAAGCAACTTGTGATGACGACATCAAACATCGCGTAAGCGTAGGGTGGATGAAGTGGCGGGAAAACTCCGCCATCTTCTGTGATCGAAAAATGCCCCCTAAGCTGAAAGGAAGGCTCTACACTTCAGTTGTACGTCCGGCGCTCACATACGGTTCACAATGCTGGACAATGCACAAAAAGTATGAGAGCAAATTTACGACAACTGAAATGAAGATGATTCGCATGACAGCGGGAGTAACAAAGCGTGACAGAATTAGAAGTTCAAAGATCCGAGGAAGCCTCCACGTAAAAGAAACCATCACAAGAAATATAGAGCGCGACCGACTCAGTTGGTATTGCCATGTTCAAAGGAGAGATCCTTTGAACCCCGTCCAAAAGGCGTTATCAATCAACATTCCAATTTCAACACGCAAAAAAGGCAGGCCGAAAAACAATTGGTGCAAACAAATGCAAAAACACCAGCATTTGATTGGCCTCAGCGATGAAGTAATCCCAAACCGGGAAGCCTGCCGCTACTTTCTGAGGTCAAACCGGCGGACCCCACAAGCGGACCAGTAGGAATGCAGTTAAGTGGGAAGGTTATGGTCCTACACTTCTGACCATAACGACGCCGGGATAAAAAGGAAAAGAAGAAGTGCTTATGGTCGAACCCGTTTTTCAGCTTCAGAGCTACTTGCTTGACTGTATTTTGAGTTAAGCAGTTGGCGCGACTTCAGTTCTAGCCTATAAAGTCAAATCTTGTGTGGTTCCTCCATGGTAACATAGCTGCCCGAGGTCGCAAAGTTAGCAAGTACAAGAAATTTGAAAATTGTACGTAATTTCACAGTAGTGCTTATGGTCGATCCCGTTTCTCGGCTTCAGGGCTACTTTCTTGACTGTGTTTTGAGTTAAGCAGTTGGCACGACTTCACTTCTAGCCTATAAAGTCAAATGTTGTGTGGTTCCTCCATGGTAACATAGCTGCCCGAGCCCGCAAAATTAGCAAGTACAAGAAATTTGAAAATTGTACGTAATTTCACGATAGTGCTTATGGTCGATGCCGTTTCTCAGCTTCAGAGCTACTTTCTTGACTGTATTTTGAGTTAAGCAGTTGGCGCGACTTCAGTTCTAGCCTATAAAGTCAAATGTTGTGTGGTTCCTCCATGGTAACATAGCTGCCCGAGCCCGCAAAGTTAGCAAGTACAAGAAATTTGAAAATTGTACGTAATTTCACGGTAGTGCTTATGGTCGATGCCGTTTCTCGGCTTCAGGGCTACTTTCTTGACTGTGTTTTGAGTTAAGCAGTTGGCACGACTTCACTTCTAGCCTATAAAGTCAAATGTTGTGTGGTTCCTCCATGGTAACATAGCTGCCCTAGCCCGCAAAATTAGCAAGTACAAGAAATTTGAAAATTGTACGTAATTTCACGATAGTGCTTATGGTCGATGCCGTTTCTCAGCTTCAGAGCTACTTGCTTGACTGTATTTTGAGTTAAGCAGTTGGCGCGACTTCAGTTCTAGCCTATAAAGTCAAATCTTGTGTGGTTCCTCCATGGTAACATAGCTGCCCGAGGTCGCAAAGTTAGCAAGTACAAGAAATTTGAAAATTGTACGTAATTTCACAGTAGTGCTTATGGTCGATCCCGTTTCTCGGCTTCAGGGCTACTTTCTTGACTGTGTTTTGAGTTAAGCAGTTGGCACGACTTCACTTCTAGCCTATAAAGTCAAATGTTGTGTGGTTCCTCCATGGTAACATAGCTGCCCGAGGACGCAAAGTTAGCAAGTACAAGAAATTTGAAAATTGTACGTAATTTCACGATAGTGCTTATGGTCGATGCCGTTTCTCAGCTTCAGAGCTACTTTCTTGACTGTATTTTGAGTTAAGCAGTTGGCGCGACTTCAGTTCTAGCCTATAAAGTCAAATGTTGTGTGGTTCCTCCATGGTAACATAGCTGCCCGAGCCCGCAAAGTTAGCAAGTACAAGAAATTTGAAAATTGTACGTAATTTCACGGTAGTGCTTATGGTCGATGCCGTTTCTCGGCTTCAGAGCTACTTTCTTGACAGTATTTTGAGTTAAGCAGTTGGCGCGACTTCAGTTCTAGCCTATAAAGTCAAATGTTGTGTGGTTCCTCCATGGTAACATAGCTGCCCGAGCCCGCAAAGTTAGCAAGTACAAGAAATTTGAAAATTGTACGTAATTTCACGATAGTGCTTATGGTCGATGCCGTTTCTCAGCTTCAGAGCTACTTTCTTGACTGTATTTTGAGTTAAGCAGTTGGCGCGACTTCAGTTCTAGCCTATAAAGTCAAATGTTGTGTGGTTCCTCCATGGTAACATAGCTGCCCGAGGTCGCAAAGTTAGCAAGTACAAGAAATTTGAAAATTGTACGTAATTTCACAGTAGTGCTTATGGTCGATCCCGTTTCTCGGCTTCAGGGCTACTTTCTTGACTGTATTTTGAGCTAAACAGTTGGCGCGACTTCAGGTCTAGCCTATAAAGTCAAATCTTGTGTGGTTCCTCCATGCTAACATAGCTGCCCGAGGTCGCAAATTTAGCAAGTACAAGAAATTTGAAAATTGTACGTAATTTCACATTAGTGCTTATGGTCGATCCCGTTTCTCAGCTTCAGAGCTACTTTCTTGACTGTATTTCGAGTTAAGCAGTTGGCGCGACTTCAGTTCTAGCCTATAAAGTCAAATGTTGTGTGGTTCCTCCATGGTAACATAGCTGCCGAAGGCCGCAAAGTTAGCAAGTACAAGAAATTTGAAAATTGTACGTAATTTCACGGTAGTGCTTATGGTCGATCCCGTTTCTCGGCTTCGGAGCTACTTTCTTGACTGTATTTTGAGCTAAACAGTTGGCGCGACTTCAGTTCTAGCCTATAAAGTCAAATCTTGTGTGGTTCCTCCATGGTAACATAGCTGCCCGAGGTCGCAAAGTTAGCAAGTACAAGAAATTTGAAAATTGTACGTAATTTTACAGTAGTGCTTATGGTCGATGCCGTTTCTCGGCTTCAGGGCTACTTTCTTGACTATATTTTGAGCTAAACAGTTGGCGCGACTTCAGTTCTAGCCTATAAAGTCAAATCTTGTGTGGTTCCTTCATGCTAACATAGCTGCCCGAGGTCGCAAATTTAGCAAGTACAAGAAATTTGAAAATTGTACGTAATTTCACATTAGTGCTTATGGTCGATCCCGTTTCTCAGCTTCAGAGCTACTTTCTTGACTGTATTTCGAGTTAAGCAGTTGGCGCGACTTCAGTTCTAGCCTATAAAGTCAAATGTTTTGTGGTTCCTCCATTGTAACATAGCTGCCCGAGGCCGCAAAGTTAGCAAGTACAAGAAATTTGAAAATTGTACGTAATTTCACGATAGTGCTTATGGTCGATGCCGTTTCTCAGCTTCAGAGCTACTTTCTTGACTGTATTTTGAGTTAAGCAGTTGGCGCGACTTCAGTTCTAGCCTATAAAGTCAAATGTTGTGTGGTTCCTCCATGGTAACATAGCTGCCCGAGCCCGCAAAGTTAGCAAGTACAAGAAATTTGAAAATTGTACGTAATTTCACGGTAGTGCTTATGGTCGATCCCGTTTCTCGGCTTCGGAGCTACTTTCTTGACTGTATTTTGAGCTAAACAGTTGGCGCGACTTCAGTTCTAGCCTATAAAGTCAAATCTTGTGTGGTTCCTCCATGATAACATAGCTGCCCGAGGCCGCAAAGTTAGCAAGCACAAGAAATTTGAAAATTGTACGTAATTGCACAGTAGTGCTTATGGTCGAACCCGTTTCTCAGCTTCAGAGCTACTTTCTTGACAGTATTTTGAGTTAAGCAGTTGGCGCGACTTCAGTTCTAGCCTATAAAGTCAAATGTTGTGTGGTTCCTCCATGGTAACATAGCTGCCCGAGCCCGCAAAGTTAGCAAGTACAAGAAATTTGAAAATTGTACGTAATTTCACGATAGTGCTTATGGTCGATGCCGTTTCTCAGCTTCAGAGCTACTTTCTTGACTGTATTTTGAGTTAAGCAGTTGGCGCGACTTCAGTTCTAGCCTATAAAGTCAAATGTTGTGTGGTTCCTCCATGGTAACATAGCTGCCCGAGCCCGCAAAGTTAGCAAGTACAAGAAATTTGAAAATTGTACGTAATTTCACGGTAGTGCTTATGGTCGATGCCGTTTCTCGGCTTCAGAGCTACTTTCTTGACTGTATTTTGAGCTAAGCAGTTGGCGCGACTTCAGTTCTAGCCTATAAAGTCAAATCTTGTGTGCTCCCTCCATGGTAACATAGCTGCCCGAGGACGCAAAGTTAGCAAGTACAAGAAATTTGAAAATTGTACGTAATTTCACATTAGTGCTTATGGTCGATCCCGTTTCTCAGCTTCAGAGCTACTTTCTTGACTGTATTTTGAGTTAAGCAGTTGGCGCGACTTCAGTTCTAGCCTTAAAAGTCAAATCTTGTGTGATTCTTCCATGGTAACATAGCTGCCCGAGGTCGCAAACTTAGCAAGTACAAGAAATTTGAAAATTGTACGTAATTGCACTGTAGTGCTTATGGTCGATCCCGTTTCTCAGCTTCAGAGCTACTTTCTTGACTGTATTTTGAGTTAAGCAGTTGGCGCGACTTCAGTTCTAGCCTATAAAGTCAAATCTTGTGTGCTTTCTCCATGGTAACATAGCTGCCCGAGGTCGCAAACTTAGCAAGTACAAGAAATTTGAAAATTGTACGTAATTGCACTGTAGTGCTTATGGTCGATCCCGTTTCTCAGCTTCAGAGCTACTTTCTTGACTGTATTTTGAGTTAAGCAGTTGGCGCGACTTCAGTTCTAGCCTTAAAAGTCAAATCTTGTGTGATTCTTCCATGGTAACATAGCTGCCCGAGGTCGCAAACTTAGAAAGTACAAGAAATTTGAAAATTGTACGTAATTGCACAGTAGTGCTTATGGTCGAACCCGTTTCTCAGCTTCAGAGCTACTTTCTTGACTGTATTTTGAGTTAAGCAGTTGGAGCGACTTCAGTTCTAGCCTATAAAGTCAAATCTTGTGTGCTATCTCCATGGTAACATAGCTGCCCGAGGTCGCAAAGTTAGCAAGTACAAGAAATTTGAAAATTGTACGTAATTGCACAGAAGTGCTTAAGGTCGAACACGTTTCTCAGCTTCAGAGCTACTTTCTTGACTGTATTTTGAGTTAAGCAGTTGGCGCGACTTCAGTTCTAGCCTATAAAGTCAAATCTTATGTGCTTCCTCCATGGTAACATAGCTGCCCGAGGTCGCAAAGTTAGCAAATACAAGAAATTTGAAAATTGCACGTAATTGCACAGTAGTGCTTATGGTCGAACCCGTTTTTCAGCTTCAGAGCTACTTGCTTGACTGTATTTTGAGTTAAGCAGTTGGCGCGACTTCAGTTCTAGCCTATAAAGTCAAATCTTGTGTGGTTCCTCCATGGTAACATAGCTGCCCGAGGTCGCAAAGTTAGCAAGTACAAGAAATTTGAAAATTGTACGTAATTTCACAGTAGTGCTTATGGTCGATCCCGTTTCTCGGCTTCAGGGCTACTTTCTTGACTGTGTTTTGAGTTAAGCAGTTGGCACGACTTCACTTCTAGCCTATAAAGTCAAATGTTGTGTGGTTCCTCCATGGTAACATAGCTGCCCGAGCCCGCAAAATTAGCAAGTACAAGAAATTTGAAAATTGTACGTAATTTCACGGTAGTGCTTATGGTCGATGCCGTTTCTCGGCTTCAGAGCTACTTTCTTGACTGTATTTTGACTTAAGCAGTTGGCGCGACTTCAGTTCTAGCCTATAAAGTCAAATCTTGTGTGGTTCCTCCATGGTAACATAGCTGCCCGAGGTCGCAAAGTTAGCAAGTACAAGAAATTTGAAAATTGTACGTAATTTCACAGTAGTGCTTGTGGTCGATCCCGTTTCTCGGCTTCAGGGCTACTTTCTTGACTGTATTTTGAGCTAAACAGTTGGCGCGACTTCAGGTCTAGCCTATAAAGTCAAATCTTGTGTGGTTCCTCCATGCTAACAAAGCTGCCCGAGGTCGCAAATTTAGCAAGTACAAGAAATTTGAAAATTGTACGTAATTTCACATTAGTGCTTATGGTCGATCCCGTTTCTCAGCTTCAGAGCTACTTTCTTGACTGTATTTCGAGTTAAGCAGTTGGCGCGACTTCAGTTCTAGCCTATAAAGTCAAATGTTGTGTGGTTCCTCCATGGTAACATAGCTGCCGAAGGCCGCAAAGTTAGCAAGTACAAAAAATTTGAAAATTGTACGTAATTTCACGGTAGTGCTTATGGTCGATCCCGTTTCTCGGCTTCGGAGCTACTTTCTTGACTGTATTTTGAGCTAAACAGTTGGCGCGACTTCAGTTCTAGCCTATAAAGTCAAATCTTGTGTGGTTCCTCCATGATAACATAGCTGCCCGAGGTCGCAAATTTAGCAAGTACAAGAAATTTGAAAATTGTACGTAATTTCACATTAGTGCTTATGGTCGATCCCGTTTCTCAGCTTCAGAGCTACTTTCTTGACTGTATTTCGAGTTAAGCAGTTGGCGCGACTTCAGTTCTAGCCTATAAAGTCAAATGTTGTGTGGTTCCTCCATGGTAACATAGCTGCCGAAGGCCGCAAAGTTAGCAAGTACAAGAAATTTGAAAATTGTACGTACATAATTGCACTGTAGTGCTTATGGTCGATGCCGTTTCTCGGCTTCAGGGCTACTTTCTTGACTATATTTTGAGCTAAACAGTTGGCGCGACTTCAGTTCTAGCCTATAAAATCAAATCTTGTGTGGTTCCTTCATGCTAACATAGCTGCCCGAGGTCGCAAATTTAGCAAGTACAAGAAATTTGAAAATTGTACGTAATTTCACATTAGTGCTTATGGTCGATCCCGTTTCTCAGCTTCAGAGCTACTTTCTTGACTGTATTTCGAGTTAAGCAGTTGGCGCGACTTCAGTTCTAGCCTATAAAGTCAAATGTTTTGTGGTTCCTCCATTGTAACATAGCTGCCCGAGGCCGCAAAGTTAGCAAGTACAAGAAATTTGAAAATTGTACGTAATTTCACGGTAGTGCTTATGGTCGATGCCGTTTCTCGGCTTCAGAGCTACTTTCTTGACTGTATTTTGAGTTAAGCAGTTGGTGCGACTTCAGTTCTAGCCTATAAAGTCAAATGTTGTGTGGTTCCTCCATGGTAACATAGCTGCCCAAGGCCGCAAAGTTAGCAAGTACAAGAAATTTGAAAATTGTACGTAATTTCACATTAGTTCTTATGGTCGATCCCGTTTCTTGGCTTCAGAGCTACTGTCTTGACTGTATTTTGACATAGGCAGTTGGCGCGACTTCAGTTCTAGCCTATAAAATCAAACCTTATGTGGTTCCTCCATGGTAACATAGCTGCCCGAGGCCGCAAAGTTAGCAAGTACAAGAAATTTGAAAATTGTACGTAATTTCACGGTAGTGCTTATGGTCGATCCCGTTTCTCGGCTTCAGAGCTACTTTCTTGACTGTATTTTGAGTTAAGCAGTTGGCGTGACTTCGGTTCTAGCCTTAAAAGTCAAATGTTGTGTGGTTCCTCCATGGTAACATGGCTGCCCGGGGTCGCAAAGTTAGCAAGTACAAGAAATTTGAAAATTGTACGTAATTTCTCATTAGTTCTTATGGTCGATCCCGTTTCTTGGCTTCAGAGCTACTTTCTTGACTGTCTTTCGAGTTAAGCAGTTGGCGCGACTTCAGTTCTATGCTATAAAGTCAAATGTTGTGTGGTTCCTCCATGGTAACATAGCTGCCCGAGGCCGCAAAGTTAGCAAGTACAAGAAATTTGAAAATTGTACGTAATTTCACATTAGTGCTTATGGTCGATCCCGTTTCTCAGCTTCAGAGCTACTTTCTTGTCTGTATTTCGAGTTAAGCAGTTGGCGCGACTTCAGTTCTGGCCTATAAAGTCAAATGTTGTGTGGTTCCTCCATGGTAACATAGCTGCCCAAGGCCGCAAAGTTAGCAAGTACAAGAAATTTGAAAATTGTACGTAATTTCACATTAGTTCTTATGGTCGATCCCGTTTCTTGGCTTCAGAGCTACTTTCTTGACTGTATTTCGAGTTAAGCAGTTGGCGCGACTTCAGTTCTAGCCTATAAAGTCAAATGTTGTGTGGTTCCTCCATGGTAACATAGCTGCCCGATTCCGCAAAATTAGCAAGTACAAGAAATTTGAAAATTGTACGTAATTTCACATTAGTGCTTATGGTCGATCCCGTTTCTCAGCTTCAGAATTACTTTCTTGACTGTATTTTAAGTTAGGCGGTTGGCGCGACTTCAGTTCTAGCCTATAAAGTCAAACCTTGTGTGGTTCCTCCATGGTAACATAGCTGCCCGAGGCCGCAAAGTTAGCAAGTACAAGAAATTTGAAAATTGTACGTAATTTCACTGTAGTGCTTATGGTCGATCCCGTTTCTCGGCTTCAGAGCTACTTTCTTGACTGTATTTTGAGCTAAGCAGTTGGCGCGACTTCAGTTCTAGCCTATAAAGTCAAACCTTGTGTGGTTCCTCCATGGTAACATAGCTGCCCGAGGCCGCAAAGTTAGCAAGTACAAGAAATTTGAAAATTGTACGTAATTTCACGGTAGTGCTTATGGTCGATCCCGTTTCTCGGCTTCAGAGCTACTTTCTTGACTGTATTTTGAGCTAAATAGTTGGCGCGACTTCAGTTCTAGCCTATAAAGTCAAATCTTGTGTGGTTCCTCCATGCTAACATAGCTGCCCGAGGTCGCAAAATTAGCAAGTACAAGAAATTTGAAAATTGTACGTAATTTCACATTAGTGCTTATGGTCGATCCCGTTTCTCAGCTTCAGAGCTACTTTCTTGTCTGTATTTCGAGTTAAGCAGTTGGCGCGACTTCAGTTCTGGCCTATAAAGTCAAATGTTGTGTGGTTCCTCCATGGTAACATAGCTGCCCGAGGCCGCAAAGTTAGCAAGTACAAGAAATTTGAAAATTGTACGTAATTTCACGGTAGTGCTTATGGTCGATGCCGTTTCTCGGCTTCAGAGCTACTTTCTTGACTGTATTTTGAGTTAAGCAGTTGGTGCGACTTCAGTTCTAGCCTATAAAGTCAAATGTTGTGTGGTTCCTCCATGGTAACATAGCTGCCCAAGGCCGCAAAGTTAGCAAGTACAAGAAATTTGAAAATTGTACGTAATTTCACATTAGTTCTTATGGTCGATCCCGTTTCTTGGCTTCAGAGCTACTGTCTTGACTGTATTTTGACATAGGCAGTTGGCGCGACTTCAGTTCTAGCCTATAAAATCAAACCTTATGTGGTTCCTCCATGGTAACATAGCTGCCCGAGGCCGCAAAGTTAGCAAGTACAAGAAATTTGAAAATTGTACGTAATTTGACGGTAGTGCTTATGGTCGATCCCGTTTCTCGGCTTCAGAGCTACTTTCTTGACTGTATTTTGAGTTAAGCAGTTGGCGTGACTTCGGTTCTAGCCTTAAAAGTCAAATGTTGTGTGGTTCCTCCATGGTAACATGGCTGCCCGGGGTCGCAAAGTTAGCAAGTACAAGAAATTTGAAAATTGTACGTAATTTCTCATTAGTTCTTATGGTCGATCCCGTTTCTTGGCTTCAGAGCTACTTTCTTGACTGTCTTTCGAGTTAAGCAGTTGGCGCGACTTCAGTTCTATGCTATAAAGTCAAATGTTGTGTGGTTCCTCCATGGTAACATAGCTGCCCGAGGCCGCAAAGTTAGCAAGTACAAGAAATTTGAAAATTGTACGTAATTTCACGGTAGTGCTTATGGTCGATGCCGCGTCTCGGCTTCAGAGCTGCTTTCTTGACTTTATTTTGAGTTAAGCAGTTTTCGCGACTTCGGTTCTAGCCTTAAAAGTCAAATGTTGTGTGGTTCCTCCATGGTAACATGGCTGCCCGGGGTAGCAAAGTTAGCAAGTACAAGAAATTTGAAAATTGTACGTAATTTCTCATTAGTTCTTATGGTCGATCCCGTTTCTTGGCTTCAGAGCTACTTTCTTGACTGTATTTCGAGTTAAGCAGTTGACGCGACTTCAGTTCTAGCCTATGAAGTCAAATCTTGTGTGGTTCCTCCATGGTAACATAGCTGTCCGAGGTCGCAAAGTTAGCAATACAAGAAATTTGAAAATTGTACGTAATTTCACATTAGTGCTTATGGTCGATCCCGTTTCTCGGCTTCAGAGCTGCTTTCTTGACTATATTTTGAGCTAAACAGTTGGCGCGACTTCAGTTCTATGCTATAAAGTCAAATCTTGTGTGGTTCCTCCATGGTAACATAGCTGCCCGAGGTCGCAAAATTAGCAATACAAGAAATTTGAAAATTGTACGTAATTTCACATTAGTGCTTATGGTCGATCCCGTTTCTCGGCTTCAGAGCTGCTTTCTTGACTATATTTTGAGCTAAACAGTTGGCGCGACTTCAGTTCTAGCCTATAAAGTCAAATATTGTGTGGTTGCTCCATGGTAACATAGCTGCTCGAGGCTGCAAAGTTAGCAAGTACAAGAAATTTGAAAATTGTACGTAATTTCACATTAGTGCTTATGGTCGATCCCGTTTCTCAGCTTCAGAGCTACTTTCTTGACTGTATTTTGAGTTAAGCAGTTGGCGCGACTTCAGTTCTAGCCTATAAAGTCAAATCTTGTGTGGTTCCTCCATGGTAACATTGCTGCCCGGGGTCGCAAAGTTAGCAAGTACAAGAAATTTGAAAATTGTACGTAATTGCACAGTAGTGCTTATGGTCGATCCCGTTTCTCAGCTTCAGAGCTACTTTCTTGACTGTATTTTGAGTTAAGCAGTTGGCGCGACTTAGGTTCTAGCCTTAAAAGTCAAATCTTGTGTGATTCCCCCATGGTAACATAGCTGCCCGAGGTCGCAAAGTTAGCAAGTACAAGAAATTTGAAAATTGTACGTAATTTCACGGTAGTGCTTATGGTCGATCCCGTTTCTCGGCTTCGGAGCTACTTTCTTGACTGTATTTTGAGCTAAACAGTTGGCGCGACTTCAGTTCTAGCCTATAAAGTCAAATCTTGTGTGGTTCCTCCATGGTAACATAGCTGCCCGAGGCCGCAAAGTTAGCAAGTACAAGAAATTTGAAAATTGTACGTAATTTCACGGTAGTGCTTATGGTCGATCCCGTTTCTCGGCTTCAGAGCTGCTTTCTTGACTGTATTTCGAGTTAAGCAGTTGGCGCGACTTCAGTTCTAGCCTATAAAGTCAAATGTTGTGTGGTTCCTCCATGGTAACATAGCTGCCCGAGGCCGCAAAGTTAGCAAGTACAAGAAATTTGAAAATTGTACGTAATTTCACGGTAGTGCTTATGGTCGATCCCGTTTCTCAGCTTCAGAATTACTTTCTTGACTGTATTTTGAGTTAGGCAGTTGGCGCGACTTCAGTTCTAGCCTATAAAGTCAAACCTTGTGTGGTTCCTCCATGCTAACATAGCTGCCCGAGGTCGCAAAGTTAGCAAGTACAAGAAATTTGAAAATTGTACGTAATTTCACATTAGAGCTTATGGTCGATGCCGTTTCTCGGCTTCAGAGCTACTTTCTTGACTGTATTTTGAGTTAAGCGGTTGGCGCGACTTCAGTTCTAGCCTTAAAAGTCAAATCTTGTGTGATTCCTCCATGCTAACATAGCTGCCCGAGATCGCAAAGTTAGCAAGTACAAGAAATTTGAAAATTGTACGTAATTTCACATTAATGCTTATGGTCGATCCCGTTTCGCAGCTTCAGAGCTACTTTCTTGACTGTATTTTGAATTAAACTGTTGGCGCGAATTCAGTTCTAGCCTATAAAGTCAAATCTTGTGTGGTTCCTCCATGGTAACATAGCTGCCCGAGGTCGCAAAATTAGCAAATACAAGAAATTTGAAAATTGTACGTAATTTCACGGTAGTGCTTATGGTCGATCCCGTTTCTCGGCTTCAGAGCTACTTTCTTGACTGTATTTTGAGTTAAGCAGTTGGCGCGACTTCAGTTCTAGCCTATAAACTCAAATGTTGTGTAGTTCCTCCATGGTAACATAGCTGCCCGAGGCCGCAAAGTTAGCAAGTACAAGAAATTTGAAAATTGTACGTAATTTCACGGTAGTGCTTATGGTCGATCCCGTTTCTCAGCTTCAGAGATACTTTCTTGACTGTATTTTGAGTTAAGCAGTTGGCGCGACTTCAGTTCTAGCCTATTAAGTCAAATCTTGTGTGGTTGCTCCATGGTAACATAGCTGCCCGAGGCCGCAAAGTTAGCAAGTACAAGAAATTTGAAAATTGTACGTAATTGCACAGTAGTGCTTATGGTCGATGCCGTTTCTCGGCTTCAGAGCTACTTTCTTGACTGTATTTTCAATTAAGCAGTTGGCGCGACTTCAGTTCTAGCCTATTAAGTCAAATCTTGTGTGGTTCCTCCATGGTAACATAGCTGCCCGAGGCCGCAAATTAGCAAGTACAAGAAATTTGAAAATTGTACGTAATTGCACAGTAGTGCTTATGGTCGATCCCGTTTCTCAGCTTCAGAGATACTTTCTTGACTGTATTTTGAGTTAAGCAGTTGGCGCGACTTCAGTTCTAGCCTATTAAGTCAAATCTTGTGTGGTTGCTCCATGGTAACATAGCTGCCCGAGGCCGCAAATTTAGCAAGTACAAGAAATTTGAAAATTGTACGTAATTGCACAGTAGTGCTTATGGTCGATGCCGTTTCTCGGCTTCAGAGCTACTTTCTTGACTGTATTTTGAGTTAAGCAGTTGGCGCGACTTCAGTTCTAGCCGATAAAGTCAAATGTTGTGTGGTTCCTCCATGGTAACATAGCTGCCCGAGGCCGCAAAGTTAGCAAGTACAAGAAATTTGAAAATTGTACGTAATTGCACAGTAGTGCTTATGGTCGATGCCGTTTCTCGGCTTCAGAGATACTTTCTTGACTGCATTTTGAGTTAAGCAGTTGGCGCGACTTCAGTTCTAGCCTATAAAGTCAAATCTTGTGTGGTTCCTCCATGGTAACACAGCTGCCCGAGGTCGCAAAGTTAGCAAGTACAAGAAATTTGGAAATTGTGCGTAATTTCACATTAGTGCTTATGGTCGATCCCGTTTCTCGGCTTCAGAGCTGCTTTCTTGACTATATTTTGAGCTAAACAGTTGGCGCGACTTCAGTTCTATGCTATAAAGTCAAATCTTGTGTGGTTCCTCCATGGTAACATAGCTGCCCGAGGTCGCAAAATTAGCAATACAAGAAATTTGAAAATTGTACGTAATTTCACATTAGTGCTTATGGTCGGTCCCGTTTCTCGGCTTCAGAGCTGCTTTCTTGACTATATTTTGAGCTAAACAGTTGGCGCGACTTCAGTTCTAGCCTATAAAGTCAAATATTGTGTGGTTCCTCCATGGTAACATAGCTGCCCGAGGCTGCAAAGTTAGCAAGTACAAGAAATTTGAAAATTGTACGTAATTTCACATTAGTGCTTATGGTCGATCCCGTTTCTCAGCTTCAGAGCTACTTTCTTGACTGTATTTTGAGTTAAGCAGTTGGCGCGACTTCAGTTCTAGCCTATAAAGTCAAATCTTGTGTGGTTCCTCCATGGTAACATTGCTGCCCGGGGTCGCAAAGTTAGCAAGTACAAGAAATTTGAAAATTGTACGTAATTGCACAGTAGTGCTTATGGTCGATCCCGTTTCTCAGCTTCAGAGCTACTTTCTTGACTGTATTTTGAGTTAAGCAGTTGGCGCGACTTAGGTTCTAGCCTTAAAAGTCAAATCTTGTGTGATTCCCCCATGGTAACATAGCTGCCCGAGGTCGCAAAGTTAGCAAGTACAAGAAATTTGAAAATTGTACGTAATTTCACGGTAGTGCTTATGGTCGATCCCGTTTCTCGGCTTCGGAGCTACTTTCTTGACTGTATTTTGAGCTAAACAGTTGGCGCGACTTCAGTTCTAGCCTATAAAGTCAAATCTTGTGTGGTTCCTCCATGGTAACATAGCTGCCCGAGGCCGCGAAGTTAGCAAGTACAAGAAATTTGAAAATTGTACGTAATTTCACGGTAGTGCTTATGGTCGATCCCGTTTCTCGGCTTCAGAGCTACTTTCTTGACTGTATTTCGAGTTAAGCAGTTGGCGCGACTTCAGTTCTAGCCTATAAAGTCAAATGTTGTGTGGTTCCTCCATGGTAACATAGCTGCCGAAGGCCGCAAAGTTAGCAAGTACAAGAAATTTGAAAATTGTACGTAATTTCACGGTAGTGCTTATGGTCGATCCCGTTTCTCGGCTTCGGAGCTACTTTCTTGACTGTATTTTGAGCTAAACAGTTGGCGCGACTTCAGTTCTAGCCTATAAAGTCAAATCTTGTGTGGTTCCTCCATGATAACATAGCTGCCCGAGGTCGCAAATTTAGCAAGTACAAGAAATTTGAAAATTGTACGTAATTTCACATTAGTGCTTATGGTCGATCCCGTTTCTCAGCTTCAGAGCTACTTTCTTGACTGTATTTCGAGTTAAGAAGTTGGCGCGACTTCAGTTCTAGCCTATAAAGTCAAATGTTGTGTGGTTCCTCCATGGTAACATAGCTGCCGAAGGCCGCAAAGTTAGCAAGTACAAGAAATTTGAAAATTGTACGTACATAATTGCACTGTAGTGCTTATGGTCGATGCCGTTTCTCGGCTTCAGGGCTACTTTCTTGACTATATTTTGAGCTAAACAGTTGGCGCGACTTCAGTTCTAGCCTATAAAATCAAATCTTGTGTGGTTCCTTCATGCTAACATAGCTGCCCGAGGTCGCAAATTTAGCAAGTACAAGAAATTTGAAAATTGTACGTAATTTCACATTAGTGCTTATGGTCGATCCCGTTTCTCAGCTTCAGAGCTACTTTCTTGACTGTATTTCGAGTTAAGCAGTTGGCGCGACTTCAGTTCTAGCCTATAAAGTCAAATGTTTTGTGGTTCCTCCATTGTAACATAGCTGCCCGAGGCCGCAAAGTTAGCAAGTACAAGAAATTTGAAAATTGTACGTAATTTCACGGTAGTGCTTATGGTCGATGCCGTTTCTCGGCTTCAGAGCTACTTTCTTGACTGTATTTTGAGTTAGGCAGTTGGTGCGACTTCAGTTCTAGCCTATAAAGTCAAATGTTGTGTGGTTCCTCCATGGTAACATAGCTGCCCAAGGCCGCAAAGTTAGCAAGTACAAGAAATTTGAAAATTGTACGTAATTTCACATTAGTTCTTATGGTCGATCCCGTTTCTTGGCTTCAGAGCTACTTTCTTGACTGTATTTCGAGTTAAGCAGTTGGCGCGACTTCAGTTCTAGCCTATAAAGTCAAATGTTGTGTGGTTCCTCCATGGTAACATAGCTGCCCGATTCCGCAAAATTAGCAAGTACAAGAAATTTGAAAATTGTACGTAATTTCACATTAGTGCTTATGGTCGATCCCGTTTCTCAGCTTCAGAATTACTTTCTTGACTGTATTTTAAGTTAGGCGGTTGGCGCGACTTCAGTTCTAGCCTATAAAGTCAAACCTTGTGTGGTTCCTCCATGGTAACATAGCTGCCCGAGGCCGCAAAGTTAGCAAGTACAAGAAATTTGAAAATTGTACGTAATTTCACTGTAGTGCTTATGGTCGATCCCGTTTCTCGGCTTCAGAGCTACTTTCTTGACTGTATTTTGAGCTAAGCAGTTGGCGCGACTTCAGTTCTAGCCTATAAAGTCAAACCTTGTGTGGTTCCTCCATGGTAACATAGCTGCCCGAGGCCGCAAAGTTAGCAAGTACAAGAAATTTGAAAATTGTACGTAATTTCACGGTAGTGCTTATGGTCGATCCCGTTTCTCGGCTTCAGAGCTACTTTCTTGACTGTATTTTGAGCTAAATAGTTGGCGCGACTTCAGTTCTAGCCTATAAAGTCAAATCTTGTGTGGTTCCTCCATGCTAACATAGCTGCCCGAGGTCGCAAAATTAGCAAGTACAAGAAATTTGAAAATTGTACGTAATTTCACATTAGTGCTTATGGTCGATCCCGTTTCTCAGCTTCAGAGCTACTTTCTTGTCTGTATTTCGAGTTAAGCAGTTGGCGCGACTTCAGTTCTGGCCTATAAAGTCAAATGTTGTGTGGTTCCTCCATGGTAACATAGCTGCCCGAGGCCGCAAAGTTAGCAAGTACAAGAAATTTGAAAATTGTACGTAATTTCACGGTAGTGCTTATGGTCGATGCTGTTTCTCGGCTTCAGAGCTACTTTCTTGACTGTATTTTGAGTTAAGCAGTTGGTGCGACTTCAGTTCTAGCCTATAAAGTCAAATGTTGTGTGGTTCCTCCATGGTAACATAGCTGCCCAAGGCCGCAAAGTTAGCAAGTACAAGAAATTTGAAAATTGTACGTAATTTCACATTAGTTCTTATGGTCGATCCCGTTTCTTGGCTTCAGAGCTACTGTCTTGACTGTATTTTGAGTTAGGCAGTTGGCGCGACTTCAGTTCTAGCCTATAAAATCAAACCTTATGTGGTTCCTCCATGGTAACATAGCTGCCCGAGGCCGCAAAGTTAGCAAGTACAAGAAATTTGAAAATTGTACGTAATTTGACGGTAGTGCTTATGGTCGATCCCGTTTCTCGGCTTCAGAGCTACTTTCTTGACTGTATTTTGAGTTAAGCAGTTGGCGTGACTTCGGTTCTAGCCTTAAAAGTCAAATGTTGTGTGGTTCCTCCATGGTAACATCGCTGCCCGGGGTCGCAAAGTTAGCAAGTACAAGAAATTTGAAAATTGTACGTAATTTCTCATTAGTTCTTATGGTCGATCCCGTTTCTTGGCTTCAGAGCTACTTTCTTGACTGTCTTTCGAGTTAAGCAGTTGGCGCGACTTCAGTTCTATGCTATAAAGTCAAATGTTGTGTGGTTCCTCCATGGTAACATAGCTGCCCGAGGCCGCAAAGTTAGCAAGTACAAGAAATTTGAAAATTGTACGTAATTTCACGGTAGTGCTTATGGTCGATGCCGCGTCTCGGCTTCAGAGCTACTTTCTTGACTTTATTTTGAGTTAAGCAGTTTTCGCGACTTCGGTTCTAGCCTTAAAAGTCAAATGTTGTGTGGTTCCTCCATGGTAACATGGCTGCCCGGGGTAGCAAAGTTAGCAAGTACAAGAAATTTGAAAATTGTACGTAATTTCTCATTAGTTCTTATGGTCGATCCCGTTTCTTGGCTTCAGAGCTACTTTCTTGACTGTATTTCGAGTTAAGCAGTTGACGCGACTTCAGTTCTAGCCTATGAAGTAAAATCTTGTGTGGTTCCTCCATGGTAACATAGCTGTCCGAGGTCGCAAAGTTAGCAATACAAGAAATTTGAAAATTGTACGTAATTTCACATTAGTGCTTATGGTCGATCCCGTTTCTCGGCTTCAGAGCTGCTTTCTTGACTATATTTTGAACTAAACAGTTGGCGCGACTTCAGTTCTATGCTATAAAGTCAAATCTTGTGTGGTTCCTCCATGGTAACATAGCTGCCCGAGGTCGCAAAATTAGCAATACAAGAAATTTGAAAATTGTACGTAATTTCACATTAGTGCTTATGGTCGATCCCGTTTCTCGGCTTCAGAGCTGCTTTCTTGACTATATTTTGAGCTAAACAGTTGGCGCGACTTCAGTTCTAGCCTATAAAGTCAAATATTGTGTGGTTCCTCCATGGTAACATAGCTGCCCGAGGCTGCAAAGTTAGCAAGTACAAGAAATTTGAAAATTGTACGTAATTTCACATTAGTGCTTATGGTCGATCCCGTTTCTCAGCTTCAGAGCTACTTTCTTGACTGTATTTTGAGTTAAGCAGTTGGCGCGACTTCAGTTCTAGCCTATAAAGTCAAATCTTGTGTGGTTCCTCCATGGTAACATTGCTGCCCGGGGTCGCAAAGTTAGCAAGTACAAGAAATTTGAAAATTGTACGTAATTGCACAGTAGTGCTTATGGTCGATCCCGTTTCTCAGCTTCAGAGCTACTTTCTTGACTGTATTTTGAGTTAAGCAGTTGGCGCGACTTAGGTTCTAGCCTTAAAAGTCAAATCTTGTGTGATTCCCCCATGGTAACATAGCTGCCCGAGGTCGCAAAGTTAGCAAGTACAAGAAATTTGAAAATTGTACGTAATTTCACATTAATGCTTATGGTCGATCCCGTTTCGCAGCTTCAGAGCTACTTTCTTGACTGTATTTTGAATTAAACAGTTGGCGCGAATTCAGTTCTAGCCTATAAAGTCAAATCTTGTGTGGTTCCTCCATGGTAACATAGCTGCCCGAGGTCGCAAAATTAGCAAATACAAGAAATTTGAAAATTGTACGTAATTTCACGGTAGTGCTTATGGTCGATCCCGTTTCTCGGCTTCAGAGCTACTTTCTTGACTGTATTTTGAGTTAAGCAGTTGGCGCGACTTCAGTTCTAGCCTATAAAGTCAAATGTTGTGTAGTTCCTCCATGGTAACATAGCTGCCCGAGGCCGCAAAGTTAGCAAGTACAAGAAATTTGAAAATTGTACGTAATTTCACGGTAGTGCTTATGGTCGATCCCGTTTCTCAGCTTCAGAGATACTTTCTTGACTGTATTTTGAGTTAAGCAGTTGGCGCGACTTCAGTTCTAGCCTATTAAGTCAAATCTTGTGTGGTTGCTCCATGGTAACATAGCTGCCCGAGGCCGCAAAGTTAGCAAGTACAAGAAATTTGAAAATTGTACGTAATTGCACAGTAGTGCTTATGGTCGATGCCGTTTCTCGGCTTCAGAGCTACTTTCTTGACTGTATTTTCAATTAAGCAGTTGGCGCGACTTCAGTTCTAGCCTATTAAGTCAAATCTTGTGTGGTTCCTCCATGGTAACATAGCTGCCCGAGGCCGCAAATTAGCAAGTACAAGAAATTTGAAAATTGTACGTAATTGCACAGTAGTGCTTATGGTCGATCCCGTTTCTCAGCTTCAGAGATACTTTCTTGACTGTATTTTGAGTTAAGCAGTTGGCGCGACTTCAGTTCTAGCCTATTAAGTCAAATCTTGTGTGGTTGCTCCATGGTAACATAGCTGCCCGAGGCCGCAAATTTAGCAAGTACAAGAAATTTGAAAATTGTACGTAATTGCACAGTAGTGCTTATGGTCGATGCCGTTTCTCGGCTTCAGAGCTACTTTCTTGACTGTATTTTGAGTTAAGCAGTTGGCGCGACTTCAGTTCTAGCCGATAAAGTCAAATGTTGTGTGGTTCCTCCATGGTAACATAGCTGCCCGAGGCCGCAAAGTTAGCAAGTACAAGAAATTTGAAAATTGTACGTAATTGCACAGTAGTGCTTATGGTCGATGCCGTTTCTCGGCTTCAGAGATACTTTCTTGACTGTATTTTGAGTTAAGCAGTTGGCGCGACTTCAGTTCTAGCCTATAAAGTCAAATCTTGTGTGGTTCCTCCATGGTAACACAGCTGCCCGAGGTCGCAAAGTTAGCAAGTACAAGAAATTTGGAAATTGTACGTAATTTCACATTAGTGCTTATGGTCGATCCCGTTTCTCGGCTTCAGAGCTGCTTTCTTGACTATATTTTGAGCTAAACAGTTGGCGCGACTTCAGTTCTATGCTATAAAGTCAAATCTTGTGTGGTTCCTCCATGGTAACATAGCTGCCCGAGGTCGCAAAATTAGCAATACAAGAAATTTGAAAATTGTACGTAATTTCACATTAGTGCTTATGGTCGATCCCGTTTCTCGGCTTCAGAGCTGCTTTCTTGACTATATTTTGAGCTAAACAGTTGGCGCGACTTCAGTTCTAGCCTATAAAGTCAAATATTGTGTGGTTCCTCCATGGTAACATAGCTGCCCGAGGCTGCAAAGTTAGCAAGTACAAGAAATTTGAAAATTGTACGTAATTTCACATTAGTGCTTATGGTCGATCCCGTTTCTCAGCTTCAGAGCTACTTTCTTGACTGTATTTGGAGTTAAGCAGTTGGCGCGACTTCAGTTCTAGCCTATAAAGTCAAATCTTGTGTGGTTCCTCCATGGTAACATTGCTGCCCGGGGTCGCAAAGTTAGCAAGTACAAGAAATTTGAAAATTGTACGTAATTGCACAGTAGTGCTTATGGTCGATCCCGTTTCTCAGCTTCAGAGCTACTTTCTTGACTGTATTTTGAGTTAAGCAGTTGGCGCGACTTAGGTTCTAGCCTTAAAAGTCAAATCTTGTGTGATTCCCCCATGGTAACATAGCTGCCCGAGGTCGCAAAGTTAGCAAGTACAAGAAATTTGAAAATTGTACGTAATTTCACGGTAGTGCTTATGGTCGATCCCGTTTCTCGGCTTCGGAGCTACTTTCTTGACTGTATTTTGAGCTAAACAGTTGGCGCGACTTCAGTTCTAGCCTATAAAGTCAAATCTTGTGTGGTTCCTCCATGGTAACATAGCTGCCCGAGGCCGCAAAGTTAGCAAGTACAAGAAATTTGAAAATTGTACGTAATTTCACGGTAGTGCTTATGGTCGATCCCGTTTCTCGGCTTCAGAGCTACTTTCTTGACTGTATTTCGAGTTAAGCAGTTGGCGCGACTTCAGTTCTAGCCTATAAAGTCAAATGTTGTGTGGTTCCTCCATGGTAACATAGCTGCCCGAGGCCGCAAAGTTAGCAAGTACAAGAAATTTGAAAATTGTACGTAATTTCACGGTAGTGCTTATGGTCGATCCCGTTTCTCAGCTTCAGAATTACTTTCTTGACTGTATTTTGAGTTAGGCAGTTGGCGCGACTTCAGTTCTAGCCTATAAAGTCAAACCTTGTGTGGTTCCTCCATGCTAACATAGCTGCCCGAGGTCGCAAAGTTAGCAAGTACAAGAAATTTGAAAATTGTACGTAATTTCACATTAGAGCTTATGGTCGATGCCGTTTCTCGGCTTCAGAGCTACTTTCTTGACTGTATTTTCAGTTAAGCGGTTGGCGCGACTTCAGTTCTAGCCTTAAAAGTCAAATCTTGTGTGATTCCTCCATGCTAACATAGCTGCCCGAGATCGCAAAGTTAGCAAGTACAAGAAATTTGAAAATTGTACGTAATTTCACATTAATGCTTATGGTCGATCCCGTTTCTCAGCTTCAGAGCTACTTTCTTGACTGTATTTTGAATTAAACAGTTGGCGCGAATTCAGTTCTAGCCTATAAAGTCAAATCTTGTGTGGTTCCTCCATGGTAACATAGCTGCCCGAGGTCGCAAAATTAGCAAATACAAGAAATTTGAAAATTGTACGTAATTTCACGGTAGTGCTTATGGTCGATCCCGTTTCTCGGCTTCAGAGCTACTTTCTTGACTGTATTTTGAGTTAGGCAGTTGGTGCGACTTCAGTTCTAGCCTATAAAGTCAAATGTTGTGTGGTTCCTCCATTGTAACATAGCTGCCCGAGGCCGCAAAGTTAGCAAGTACAAGAAATTTGAAAATTGTACGTAATTTCACGGTAGTGCTTATGGTCGATGCCGTTTCTCGGCTTCAGAGCTACTTTCTTGACTGTATTTTGAGTTAGGCAGTTGGTGCGACTTCAGTTCTAGCCTATAAAGTCAAATGTTGTGTGGTTCCTCCATGGTAACATAGCTGCCCAAGGCCGCAAAGTTAGCAAGTACAAGAAATTTGAAAATTGTACGTAATTTCACATTAGTTCTTATGGTCGATCCCGTTTCTTGGCTTCAGAGCTACTTTCTTGACTGTATTTCGAGTTAAGCAGTTGGCGCGACTTCAGTTCTAGCCTATAAAGTCAAATGTTGTGTGGTTCCTCCATGGTAACATAGCTGCCCGATTCCGCAAAATTAGCAAGTACAAGAAATTTGAAAATTGTACGTAATTTCACATTAGTGCTTATGGTCGATCCCGTTTCTCAGCTTCAGAATTACTTTCTTGACTGTATTTTAAGTTAGGCGGTTGGCGCGACTTCAGTTCTAGCCTATAAAGTCAAACCTTGTGTGGTTCCTCCATGGTAACATAGCTGCCCGAGGCCGCAAAGTTAGCAAGTACAAGAAATTTGAAAATTGTACGTAATTTCACTGTAGTGCTTATGGTCGATCCCGTTTCTCGGCTTCAGAGCTACTTTCTTGACTGTATTTTGAGCTAAGCAGTTGGCGCGACTTCAGTTCTAGCCTATAAAGTCAAACCTTGTGTGGTTCCTCCATGGTAACATAGCTGCCCGAGGCCGCAAAGTTAGCAAGTACAAGAAATTTGAAAATTGTACGTAATTTCACGGTAGTGCTTATGGTCGATCCCGTTTCTCGGCTTCAGAGCTACTTTCTTGACTGTATTTTGAGCTAAATAGTTGGCGCGACTTCAGTTCTAGCCTATAAAGTCAAATCTTGTGTGGTTCCTCCATGCTAACATAGCTGCCCGAGGTCGCAAAATTAGCAAGTACAAGAAATTTGAAAATTGTACGTAATTTCACATTAGTGCTTATGGTCGATCCCGTTTCTCAGCTTCAGAGCTACTTTCTTGTCTGTATTTCGAGTTAAGCAGTTGGCGCGACTTCAGTTCTGGCCTATAAAGTCAAATGTTGTGTGGTTCCTCCATGGTAACATAGCTGCCCGAGGCCGCAAAGTTAGCAAGTACAAGAAATTTGAAAATTGTACGTAATTTCACGGTAGTGCTTATGGTCGATGCCGTTTCTCGGCTTCAGAGCTACTTTCTTGACTGTATTTTGAGTTAAGCAGTTGGTGCGACTTCAGTTCTAGCCTATAAAGTCAAATGTTGTGTGGTTCCTCCATGGTAACATGGCTGCCCGGGGTAGCAAAGTTAGCAAGTACAAGAAATTTGAAAATTGTACGTAATTTCTCATTAGTTCTTATGGTCGATCCCGTTTCTTGGCTTCAGAGCTACTTTCTTGACTGTATTTCGAGTTAAGCAGTTGACGCGACTTCAGTTCTAGCCTATGAAGTAAAATCTTGTGTGGTTCCTCCATGGTAACATAGCTGTCCGAGGTCGCAAAGTTAGCAATACAAGAAATTTGAAAATTGTACGTAATTTCACATTAGTGCTTATGGTCGATCCCGTTTCTCGGCTTCAGAGCTGCTTTCTTGACTATATTTTGAGCTAAACAGTTGGCGCGACTTCAGTTCTATGCTATAAAGTCAAATCTTGTGTGGTTCCTCCATGGTAACATAGCTGCCCGAGGTCGCAAAATTAGCAATACAAGAAATTTGAAAATTGTACGTAATTTCACATTAGTGCTTATGGTCGATCCCGTTTCTCGGCTTCAGAGCTGCTTTCTTGACTATATTTTGAGCTAAACAGTTGGCGCGACTTCAGTTCTAGCCTATAAAGTCAAATATTGTGTGGTTCCTCCATGGTAACATAGCTGCCCGAGGCTGCAAAGTTAGCAAGTACAAGAAATTTGAAAATTGTACGTAATTTCACATTAGTGCTTATGGTCGATCCCGTTTCTCAGCTTCAGAGCTACTTTCTTGACTGTATTTTGAGTTAAGCAGTTGGCGCGACTTCAGTTCTAGCCTATAAAGTCAAATCTTGTGTGGTTCCTCCATGGTAACATTGCTGCCCGGGGTCGCAAAGTTAGCAAGTACAAGAAATTTGAAAATTGTACGTAATTGCACAGTAGTGCTTATGGTCGATCCCGTTTCTCAGCTTCAGAGCTACTTTCTTGACTGTATTTTGAGTTAAGCAGTTGGCGCGACTTAGGTTCTAGCCTTAAAAGTCAAATCTTGTGTGATTCCCCCATGGTAACATAGCTGCCCGAGGTCGCAAAGTTAGCTAGTACAAGAAATTTGAAAATTGTACGTAATTTCACATTAATGCTTATGGTCGATCCCGTTTCGCAGCTTCAGAGCTACTTTCTTGACTGTATTTTGAATTAAACAGTTGGCGCGAATTCAGTTCTAGCCTATAAAGTCAAATCTTGTGTGGTTCCTCCATGGTAACATAGCTGCCCGAGGTCGCAAAATTAGCAAATACAAGAAATTTGAAAATTGTACGTAATTTCACGGTAGTGCTTATGGTCGATCCCGTTTCTCGGCTTCAGAGCTACTTTCTTGACTGTATTTTGAGTTAAGCAGTTGGCGCGACTTCAGTTCTAGCCTATAAAGTCAAATGTTGTGTAGTTCCTCCATGGTAACATAGCTGCCCGAGGCCGCAAAGTTAGCAAGTACAAGAAATTTGAAAATTGTACGTAATTTCACGGTAGTGCTTATGGTCGATCCCGTTTCTCAGCTTCAGAGATACTTTCTTGACTGTATTTTGAGTTAAGCAGTTGGCGCGACTTCAGTTCTAGCCTATTAAGTCAAATCTTGTGTGGTTGCTCCATGGTAACATAGCTGCCCGAGGCCGCAAAGTTAGCAAGTACAAGAAATTTGAAAATTGTACGTAATTGCACAGTAGTGCTTATGGTCGATGCCGTTTCTCGGCTTCAGAGCTACTTTCTTGACTGTATTTTCAATTAAGCAGTTGGCGCGACTTCAGTTCTAGCCTATTAAGTCAAATCTTGTGTGGTTCCTCCATGGTAACATAGCTGCCCGAGGCCGCAAATTAGCAAGTACAAGAAATTTGAAAATTGTACGTAATTGCACAGTAGTGCTTATGGTCGATCCCGTTTCTCAGCTTCAGAGATACTTTCTTGACTGTATTTTGAGTTAAGCAGTTGGCGCGACTTCAGTTCTAGCCTATTAAGTCAAATCTTGTGTGGTTGCTCCATGGTAACATAGCTGCCCGAGGCCGCAAATTTAGCAAGTACAAGAAATTTGAAAATTGTACGTAATTGCACAGTAGTGCTTATGGTCGATGCCGTTTCTCGGCTTCAGAGCTACTTTCTTGACTGTATTTTGAGTTAAGCAGTTGGCGCGACTTCAGTTCTAGCCGATAAAGTCAAATGTTGTGTGGTTCCTCCATGGTAACATAGCTGCCCGAGGCCGCAAAGTTAGCAAGTACAAGAAATTTGAAAATTGTACGTAATTGCACAGTAGTGCTTATGGTCGATGCCGTTTCTCGGCTTCAGAGATACTTTCTTGACTGTATTTTGAGTTAAGCAGTTGGCGCGACTTCAGTTCTAGCCTATAAAGTCAAATCTTGTGTGGTTCCTCCATGGTAACACAGCTGCCCGAGGTCGCAAAGTTAGCAAGTACAAGAAATTTGGAAATTGTACGTAATTTCACATTAGTGCTTATGGTCGATCCCGTTTCTCGGCTTCAGAGCTGCTTTCTTGACTATATTTTGAGCTAAGCAGTTGGCGCGACTTCAGTTCTATGCTATAAAGTCAAATCTTGTGTGGTTCCTCCATGGTAACATAGCTGCCCGAGGTCGCAAAATTAGCAATACAAGAAATTTGAAAATTGTACGTAATTTCACATTAGTGCTTATGGTCGATCCCGTTTCTCGGCTTCAGAGCTGCTTTCTTGACTATATTTTGAGCTAAACAGTTGGCGCGACTTCAGTTCTAGCCTATAAAGTCAAATATTGTGTGGTTCCTCCATGGTAACATAGCTGCCCGAGGCTGCAAAGTTAGCAAGTACAAGAAATTTGAAAATTGTACGTAATTTCACATTAGTGCTTATGGTCGATCCCGTTTCTCAGCTTCAGAGCTACTTTCTTGACTGTATTTGGAGTTAAGCAGTTGGCGCGACTTCAGTTCTAGCCTATAAAGTCAAATCTTGTGTGGTTCCTCCATGGTAACATTGCTGCCCGGGGTCGCAAAGTTAGCAAGTACAAGAAATTTGAAAATTGTACGTAATTGCACAGTAGTGCTTATGGTCGATCCCGTTTCTCAGCTTCAGAGCTACTTTCTTGACTGTATTTTGAGTTAAGCAGTTGGCGCGACTTAGGTTCTAGCCTTAAAAGTCAAATCTTGTGTGATTCCCCCATGGTAACATAGCTGCCCGAGGTCGCAAAGTTAGCAAGTACAAGAAATTTGAAAATTGTACGTAATTTCACGGTAGTGCTTATGGTCGATCCCGTTTCTCGGCTTCGGAGCTACTTTCTTGACTGTATTTTGAATTAAACAGTTGGCGCGAATTCAGTTCTAGCCTATAAAGTCAAATCTTGTGTGGTTCCTCCATGGTAACATAGCTGCCCGAGGCCGCAAAGTTAGCAAGTACAAGAAATTTGAAAATTGTACGTAATTTCACGGTAGTGCTTATGGTCGATCCCGTTTCTCGGCTTCAGAGCTACTTTCTTGACTGTATTTCGAGTTAAGCAGTTGGCGCGACTTCAGTTCTAGCCTATAAAGTCAAATGTTGTGTGGTTCCTCCATGGTAACATAGCTGCCCGAGGCCGCAAAGTTAGCAAGTACAAGAAATTTGAAAATTGTACGTAATTTCACGGTAGTGCTTATGGTCGATGCCGTTTCTCGGCTTCAGAGCTACTTTCTTGACTGTATTTTGAGTTAAGCGGTTGGCGCGACTTCAGTTCTAGCCTTAAAAGTCAAATCTTGTGTGATTCCTCCATGCTAACATAGCTGCCCGAGATCGCAAAGTTAGCAAGTACAAGAAATTTGAAAATTGTACGTAATTTCACATTAGTGCTTATGGTCGATCCCGTTTCTCAGCTTCAGAGCTACTTTCTTGACTGTATTTTCAATTAAGCAGTTGGCGCGACTTCAGTTCTAGCCTATTAAGTCAAATCTTGTGTGGTTCCTCCATGGTAACATAGCTGCCCGAGGCCGCAAATTAGCAAGTACAAGAAATTTGAAAATTGTACGTAATTGCACAGTAGTGCTTATGGTCGATCCCGTTTCTCAGCTTCAGAGATACTTTCTTGACTGTATTTTGAGTTAAGCAGTTGGCGCGACTTCAGTTCTAGCCTATTAAGTCAAATCTTGTGTGGTTGCTCCATGGTAACATAGCTGCCCGAGGCCGCAAATTTAGCAAGTACAAGAAATTTGAAAATTGTACGTAATTGCACAGTAGTGCTTATGGTCGATGCCGTTTCTCGGCTTCAGAGCTACTTTCTTGACTGTATTTTGAGTTAAGCAGTTGGCGCGACTTCAGTTCTAGCCGATAAAGTCAAATGTTGTGTGGTTCCTCCATGGTAACATAGCTGCCCGAGGCCGCAAAGTTAGCAAGTACAAGAAATTTGAAAATTGTACGTAATTGCACAGTAGTGCTTATGGTCGATGCCGTTTCTCGGCTTCAGAGATACTTTCTTGACTGTATTTTGAGTTAAGCAGTTGGCGCGACTTCAGTTCTAGCCTATAAAGTCAAATCTTGTGTGGTTCCTCCATGGTAACACAGCTGCCCGAGGTCGCAAAGTTAGCAAGTACAAGAAATTTGGAAATTGTACGTAATTTCACATTAGTGCTTATGGTCGATCCCGTTTCTCAGCTTCAGAGCTACTTTCTTGACTGTATTTTGAGTTAAGCAGTTGGCGCGACTTCAGTTCTAGCCTATAAAGTCAAATGTTGTGTGGTTCCTCCATGGTAACATAGCTGCCCGAGGTCGCAAAGTTAGCAAGTACAAGAAATTTGAAAATTGTACGTAATTGCACAGTAGTGCTTATGGTCGATCCCGTTTCTCAGCTTCAGAGTTACTTTCTTGACTGTATTTTGAGTTAAGCAGTTGGCGCGACTTCAGTTCTAGCCTATAAAGTCAAATGTTGTGTGGTTCCTCCATGGTAACATAGCTGCCCGAGACCGCAAAGTTAGCAAGTACAAGAAATTTGAAAATTGTACGTAATTTCACATTAGTGCTTATGGTCGATGCCGTTTCTCGGCTTCAGAGCTACTTTCTTGACTGTATTTTGAGTTAAGCTTTTGGCGCGACTTCAGTTCTAGCCTTAAAAGTCAAATCTTGTGTGATTCCTCCATGCTAACATAGCTGCCCGAGATCGCAAAGTTAGCAAGTACAAGAAATTTGAAAATTGTACGTAATTTCACATTAGTGCTTATGGTCGATCCCGTTTCTCAGCTTCAGAGCTACTTTCTTGACTGTATTTTGAATTAAACAGTTGGCGCGAATTCAGTTCTAGCCTATAAAGTCAAATCTTGTGTGGTTCCTCCATGGTAACATAGCTGCCCGAGGTCGCAAAGTTAGCAAATACAAGAAATTTGAAAATTGTACGTAATTTCACGGTAGTGCTTATGGTCGATCCCGTTTCTCGGCTTCAGAGCTACTTTCTTGACTGTATTTTGAGCTAAATAGTTGGCGCGACTTCAGTTCTAGCCTATAAAGTCAAATCTTGTGTGGTTCCTCCATGCTAACATAGCTGCCCGAGGTCGCAAAATTAGCAAGTACAAGAAATTTGAAAATTGTACGTAATTTCACATTAGTGCTTATGGTCGATCCCGTTTCTCAGCTTCAGAGCTACTTTCTTGTCTGTATTTCGAGTTAAGCAGTTGGCGCGACTTCAGTTCTGGCCTATAAAGTCAAATGTTGTGTGGTTCCTCCATGGTAACATAGCTGCCCGAGGCCGCAAAGTTAGCAAGTACAAGAAATTTGAAAATTGTACGTAATTTCACGGTAGTGCTTATGGTCGATGCCGTTTCTCGGCTTCAGAGCTACTTTCTTGACTGTATTTTGAGTTAAGCAGTTGGTGCGACTTCAGTTCTAGCCTATAAAGTCAAATGTTGTGTGGTTCCTCCATGGTAACATAGCTGCCCAAGGCCGCAAAGTTAGCAAGTACAAGAAATTTGAAAATTGTACGTAATTTCACATTAGTTCTTATGGTCGATCCCGTTTCTTGGCTTCAGAGCTACTGTCTTGACTGTATTTTGAGTTAGGCAGTTGGCGCGACTTCAGTTCTAGCCTATAAAATCAAACCTTATGTGGTTCCTCCATGGTAACATAGCTGCCCGAGGCCGCAAAGTTAGCAAGTACAAGAAATTTGAAAATTGTACGTAATTTGACGGTAGTGCTTATGGTCGATCCCGTTTCTCGGCTTCAGAGCTACTTTCTTGACTGTATTTTGAGTTAAGCAGTTGGCGTGACTTCGGTTCTAGCCTTAAAAGTCAAATGTTGTGTGGTTCCTCCATGGTAACATGGCTGCCCGGGGTCGCAAAGTTAGCAAGTACAAGAAATTTGAAAATTGTACGTAATTTCTCATTAGTTCTTATGGTCGATCCCGTTTCTTGGCTTCAGAGCTACTTTCTTGACTGTCTTTCGAGTTAAGCAGTTGGCGCGACTTCAGTTCTATGCTATAAAGTCAAATGTTGTGTGGTTCCTCCATGGTAACATAGCTGCCCGAGGCCGCAAAGTTAGCAAGTACAAGAAATTTGAAAATTGTACGTAATTTCACGGTAGTGCTTATGGTCGATGCCGCGTCTCGGCTTCAGAGCTACTTTCTTGACTTTATTTTGAGTTAAGCAGTTTTCGCGACTTCGGTTCTAGCCTTAAAAGTCAAATGTTGTGTGGTTCCTCCATGGTAACATGGCTGCCCGGGGTAGCAAAGTTAGCAAGTACAAGAAATTTGAAAATTGTACGTAATTTCTCATTAGTTCTTATGGTCGATCCCGTTTCTTGGCTTCAGAGCTACTTTCTTGACTGTATTTCGAGTTAAGCAGTTGACGCGACTTCAGTTCTAGCCTATGAAGTCAAATCTTGTGTGGTTCCTCCATGGTAACATAGCTGTCCGAGGTCGCAAAGTTAGCAATACAAGAAATTTGAAAATTGTACGTAATTTCACATTAGTGCTTATGGTCGATCCCGTTTCTCGGCTTCAGAGCTGCTTTCTTGACTATATTTTGAGCTAAACAGTTGGCGCGACTTCAGTTCTATGCTATAAAGTCAAATCTTGTGTGGTTCCTCCATGGTAACATAGCTGCCCGAGGTCGCAAAATTAGCAATACAAGAAATTTGAAAATTGTACGTAATTTCACATTAGTGCTTATGGTCGATCCCGTTTCTCGGCTTCAGAGCTGCTTTCTTGACTATATTTTGAGCTAAACAGTTGGCGCGACTTCAGTTCTAGCCTATAAAGTCAAATATTGTGTGGTTCCTCCATGGTAACATAGCTGCCCGAGGCTGCAAAGTTAGCAAGTACAAGAAATTTGAAAATTGTACGTAATTTCACATTAGTGCTTATGGTCGATCCCGTTTCTCAGCTTCAGAGCTACTTTCTTGACTGTATTTTGAGTTAAGCAGTTGGCGCGACTTCAGTTCTAGCCTATTAAGTCAAATCTTGTGTGGTTGCTCCATGGTAACATAGCTGCCCGAGGCCGCAAATTTAGCAAGTACAAGAAATTTGAAAATTGTACGTAATTGCACAGTAGTGCTTATGGTCGATGCCGTTTCTCGGCTTCAGAGCTACTTTCTTGACTGTATTTTGAGTTAAGCAGTTGGCGCGACTTCAGTTCTAGCCGATAAAGTCAAATGTTGTGTGGTTCCTCCATGGTAACATAGCTGCCCGAGGCCGCAAAGTTAGCAAGTACAAGAAATTTGAAAATTGTACGTAATTGCACAGTAGTGCTTATGGTCGATGCCGTTTCTCGGCTTCAGAGATACTTTCTTGACTGCATTTTGAGTTAAGCAGTTGGCGCGACTTCAGTTCTAGCCTATAAAGTCAAATCTTGTGTGGTTCCTCCATGGTAACACAGCTGCCCGAGGTCGCAAAGTTAGCAAGTACAAGAAATTTGGAAATTGTACGTAATTTCACATTAGTGCTTATGGTCGATCCCGTTTCTCGGCTTCAGAGCTGCTTTCTTGACTATATTTTGAGCTAAACAGTTGGCGCGACTTCAGTTCTAGCCTATAAAGTCAAATATTGTGTGGTTCCTCCATGGTAACATAGCTGCCCGAGGCTGCAAAGTTAGCAAGTACAAGAAATTTGAAAATTGTACGTAATTTCACATTAGTGCTTATGGTCGATCCCGTTTCTCAGCTTCAGAGCTACTTTCTTGACTGTATTTTGAGTTAAGCAGTTGGCGCGACTTCAGTTCTAGCCTATAAAGTCAAATCTTGTGTGGTTCCTCCATGGTAACATTGCTGCCCGGGGTCGCAAAGTTAGCAAGTACAAGAAATTTGAAAATTGTACGTAATTGCACAGTAGTGCTTATGGTCGATCCCGTTTCTCAGCTTCAGAGCTACTTTCTTGACTGTATTTTGAGTTAAGCAGTTGGCGCGACTTAGGTTCTAGCCTTAAAAGTCAAATCTTGTGTGATTCCCCCATGGTAACATAGCTGCCCGAGGTCGCAAAGTTAGCAAGTACAAGAAATTTGAAAATTGTACGTAATTTCACGGTAGTGCTTATGGTCGATCCCGTTTCTCGGCTTCGGAGCTACTTTCTTGACTGTATTTTGAGCTAAACAGTTGGCGCGACTTCAGTTCTAGCCTATAAAGTCAAATCTTGTGTGGTTCCTCCATGGTAACATAGCTGCCCGAGGCCGCAAAGTTAGCAAGTACAAGAAATTTGAAAATTGTACGTAATTTCACGGTAGTGCTTATGGTCGATCCCGTTTCTCGGCTTCAGAGCTACTTTCTTGACTGTATTTCGAGTTAAGCAGTTGGCGCGACTTCAGTTCTAGCCTATAAAGTCAAATGTTGTGTGGTTCCTCCATGGTAACATAGCTGCCGAAGGCCGCAAAGTTAGCAAGTACAAGAAATTTGAAAATTGTACGTAATTTCACGGTAGTGCTTATGGTCGATCCCGTTTCTCGGCTTCGGAGCTACTTTCTTGACTGTATTTTGAGCTAAACAGTTGGCGCGACTTCAGTTCTAGCCTATAAAGTCAAATCTTGTGTGGTTCCTCCATGATAACATAGCTGCCCGAGGTCGCAAATTTAGCAAGTACAAGAAATTTGAAAATTGTACGTAATTTCACATTAGTGCTTATGGTCGATCCCGTTTCTCAGCTTCAGAGCTACTTTCTTGACTGTATTTCGAGTTAAGCAGTTGGCGCGACTTCAGTTCTAGCCTATAAAGTCAAATGTTGTGTGGTTCCTCCATGGTAACATAGCTGCCGAAGGCCGCAAAGTTAGCAAGTACAAGAAATTTGAAAATTGTACGTACATAATTGCACTGTAGTGCTTATGGTCGATGCCGTTTCTCGGCTTCAGGGCTACTTTCTTGACTATATTTTGAGCTAAACAGTTGGCGCGACTTCAGTTCTAGCCTATAAAATCAAATCTTGTGTGGTTCCTTCATGCTAACATAGCTGCCCGAGGTCGCAAATTTAGCAAGTACAAGAAATTTGAAAATTGTACGTAATTTCACATTAGTGCTTATGGTCGATCCCGTTTCTCAGCTTCAGAGCTACTTTCTTGACTGTATTTCGAGTTAAGCAGTTGGCGCGACTTCAGTTCTAGCCTTAAAAGTCAAATGTTGTGTGGTTCCTCCATGGTAACATGGCTGCCCGGGGTAGCAAAGTTAGCAAGTACAAGAAATTTGAAAATTGTACGTAATTTCTCATTAGTTCTTATGGTCGATCCCGTTTCTTGGCTTCAGAGCTACTTTCTTGACTGTATTTCGAGTTAAGCAGTTGACGCGACTTCAGTTCTAGCCTATGAAGTCAAATCTTGTGTGGTTCCTCCATGGTAACATAGCTGTCCGAGGTCGCAAAGTTAGCAATACAAGAAATTTGAAAATTGTACGTAATTTCACATTAGTGCTTATGGTCGATCCCGTTTCTCGGCTTCAGAGCTGCTTTCTTGACTATATTTTGAGCTAAACAGTTGGCGCGACTTCAGTTCTATGCTATAAAGTCAAATCTTGTGTGGTTCCTCCATGGTAACATAGCTGCCCGAGGTCGCAAAATTAGCAATACAAGAAATTTGAAAATTGTACGTAATTTCACATTAGTGCTTATGGTCGATCCCGTTTCTCGGCTTCAGAGCTGCTTTCTTGACTATATTTTGAGCTAAACAGTTGGCGCGACTTCAGTTCTAGCCTATAAAGTCAAATATTGTGTGGTTCCTCCATGGTAACATAGCTGCCCGAGGCTGCAAAGTTAGCAAGTACAAGAAATTTGAAAATTGTACGTAATTTCACATTAGTGCTTATGGTCGATCCCGTTTCTCAGCTTCAGAGCTACTTTCTTGACTGTATTTTGAGTTAAGCAGTTGGCGCGACTTCAGTTCTAGCCTATTAAGTCAAATCTTGTGTGGTTGCTCCATGGTAACATAGCTGCCCGAGGCCGCAAATTTAGCAAGTACAAGAAATTTGAAAATTGTACGTAATTGCACAGTAGTGCTTATGGTCGATGCCGTTTCTCGGCTTCAGAGCTACTTTCTTGACTGTATTTTGAGTTAAGCAGTTGGCGCGACTTCAGTTCTAGCCGATAAAGTCAAATGTTGTGTGGTTCCTCCATGGTAACATAGCTGCCCGAGGCCGCGAAGTTAGCAAGTACAAGAAATTTGAAAATTGTACGTAATTGCACAGTAGTGCTTATGGTCGATGCCGTTTCTCGGCTTCAGAGATACTTTCTTGACTGCATTTTGAGTTAAGCAGTTGGCGCGACTTCAGTTCTAGCCTATAAAGTCAAATCTTGTGTGGTTCCTCCATGGTAACACAGCTGCCCGAGGTCGCAAAGTTAGCAAGTACAAGAAATTTGGAAATTGTACGTAATTTCACATTAGTGCTTATGGTCGATCCCGTTTCTCGGCTTCAGAGCTGCTTTCTTGACTATATTTTGAGCTAAACAGTTGGCGCGACTTCAGTTCTATGCTATAAAGTCAAATCTTGTGTGGTTCCTCCATGGTAACATAGCTGCCCGAGGTCGCAAAATTAGCAATACAAGAAATTTGAAAATTGTACGTAATTTCACATTAGTGCTTATGGTCGGTCCCGTTTCTCGGCTTCAGAGCTGCTTTCTTGACTATATTTTGAGCTAAACAGTTGGCGCGACTTCAGTTCTAGCCTATAAAGTCAAATATTGTGTGGTTCCTCCATGGTAACATAGCTGCCCGAGGCTGCAAAGTTAGCAAGTACAAGAAATTTGAAAATTGTACGTAATTTCACATTAGTGCTTATGGTCGATCCCGTTTCTCAGCTTCAGAGCTACTTTCTTGACTGTATTTTGAGTTAAGCAGTTGGCGCGACTTCAGTTCTAGCCTATAAAGTCAAATCTTGTGTGGTTCCTCCATGGTAACATTGCTGCCCGGGGTCGCAAAGTTAGCAAGTACAAGAAATTTGAAAATTGTACGTAATTGCACAGTAGTGCTTATGGTCGATCCCGTTTCTCAGCTTCAGAGCTACTTTCTTGACTGTATTTTGAGTTAAGCAGTTGGCGCGACTTAGGTTCTAGCCTTAAAAGTCAAATCTTGTGTGATTCCCCCATGGTAACATAGCTGCCCGAGGTCGCAAAGTTAGCAAGTACAAGAAATTTGAAAATTGTACGTAATTTCACGGTAGTGCTTATGGTCGATCCCGTTTCTCGGCTTCGGAGCTACTTTCTTGACTGTATTTTGAGCTAAACAGTTGGCGCGACTTCAGTTCTAGCCTATAAAGTCAAATCTTGTGTGGTTCCTCCATGGTAACATAGCTGCCCGAGGCCGCAAAGTTAGCAAGTACAAGAAATTTGAAAATTGTACGTAATTTCACGGTAGTGCTTATGGTCGATCCCGTTTCTCGGCTTCAGAGCTACTTTCTTGACTGTATTTCGAGTTAAGCAGTTGGCGCGACTTCAGTTCTAGCCTATAAAGTCAAATGTTGTGTGGTTCCTCCATGGTAACATAGCTGCCGAAGGCCGCAAAGTTAGCAAGTACAAGAAATTTGAAAATTGTACGTAATTTCACGGTAGTGCTTATGGTCGATCCCGTTTCTCGGCTTCGGAGCTACTTTCTTGACTGTATTTTGAGCTAAACAGTTGGCGCGACTTCAGTTCTAGCCTATAAAGTCAAATCTTGTGTGGTTCCTCCATGATAACATAGCTGCCCGAGGTCGCAAATTTAGCAAGTACAAGAAATTTGAAAATTGTACGTAATTTCACATTAGTGCTTATGGTCGATCCCGTTTCTCAGCTTCAGAGCTACTTTCTTGACTGTATTTCGAGTTAAGCAGTTGGCGCGACTTCAGTTCTAGCCTATAAAGTCAAATGTTGTGTGGTTCCTCCATGGTAACATAGCTGCCGAAGGCCGCAAAGTTAGCAAGTACAAGAAATTTGAAAATTGTACGTACATAATTGCACTGTAGTGCTTATGGTCGATGCCGTTTCTCGGCTTCAGGGCTACTTTCTTGACTATATTTTGAGCTAAACAGTTGGCGCGACTTCAGTTCTAGCCTATAAAATCAAATCTTGTGTGGTTCCTTCATGCTAACATAGCTGCCCGAGGTCGCAAATTTAGCAAGTACAAGAAATTTGAAAATTGTACGTAATTTCACATTAGTGCTTATGGTCGATCCCGTTTCTCAGCTTCAGAGCTACTTTCTTGACTGTATTTCGAGTTAAGCAGTTGGCGCGACTTCAGTTCTAGCCTATAAAGTCAAATGTTTTGTGGTTCCTCCATTGTAACATAGCTGCCCGAGGCCGCAAAGTTAGCAAGTACAAGAAATTTGAAAATTGTACGTAATTTCACGGTAGTGCTTATGGTCGATGCCGTTTCTCGGCTTCAGAGCTACTTTCTTGACTGTATTTTGAGTTAGGCAGTTGGTGCGACTTCAGTTCTAGCCTATAAAGTCAAATGTTGTGTGGTTCCTCCATGGTAACATAGCTGCCCAAGGCCGCAAAGTTAGCAAGTACAAGAAATTTGAAAATTGTACGTAATTTCACATTAGTTCTTATGGTCGATCCCGTTTCTTGGCTTCAGAGCTACTTTCTTGACTGTATTTCGAGTTAAGCAGTTGGCGCGACTTCAGTTCTAGCCTATAAAGTCAAATGTTGTGTGGTTCCTCCATGGTAACATAGCTGCCCGATTCCGCAAAATTAGCAAGTACAAGAAATTTGAAAATTGTACGTAATTTCACATTAGTGCTTATGGTCGATCCCGTTTCTCAGCTTCAGAATTACTTTCTTGACTGTATTTTAAGTTAGGCGGTTGGCGCGACTTCAGTTCTAGCCTATAAAGTCAAACCTTGTGTGGTTCCTCCATGGTAACATAGCTGCCCGAGGCCGCAAAGTTAGCAAGTACAAGAAATTTGAAAATTGTACGTAATTTCACTGTAGTGCTTATGGTCGATCGCGTTTCTCGGCTTCAGAGCTACTTTCTTGACTGTATTTTGAGCTAAGCAGTTGGCGCGACTTCAGTTCTAGCCTATAAAGTCAAACCTTGTGTGGTTCCTCCATGGTAACATAGCTGCCCGAGGCCGCAAAGTTAGCAAGTACAAGAAATTTGAAAATTGTACGTAATTTCACGGTAGTGCTTATGGTCGATGCCGCGTCTCGGCTTCAGAGCTACTTTCTTGACTTTATTTTGAGTTAAGCAGTTTTCGCGACTTCGGTTCTATGCTATAAAGTCAAATGTTGTGTGGTTCCTCCATGGTAACATAGCTGCCCGAGGCCGCAAAGTTAGCAAGTACAAGAAATTTGAAAATTGTACGTAATTTCACATTAGTGCTTATGGTCGATCCCGTTTCTCAGCTTCAGAGCTACTTTCTTGTCTGTATTTCGAGTTAAGCAGTTGGCGCGACTTCAGTTCTGGCCTATAAAGTCAAATGTTGTGTGGTTCCTCCATGGTAACATAGCTGCCCGAGGCCGCAAAGTTAGCAAGTACAAGAAATTTGAAAATTGTACGTAATTTCACGGTAGTGCTTATGGTCGATCCCGTTTCTCAGCTTCAGAATTACTTTCTTGACTGTATTTTGAGTTAGGCAGTTGGCGCGACTTCAGTTCTAGCCTATAAAGTCAAACCTTGTGTGGTTCCTCCATGCTAACATAGCTGCCCGAGGTCGCAAAGTTAGCAAGTACAAGAAATTTGAAAATTGTACGTAATTTCACATTAGAGCTTATGGTCGATGCCGTTTCTCGGCTTCAGAGCTACTTTCTTGACTGTATTTTCAGTTAAGCGGTTGGCGCGACTTCAGTTCTAGCCTTAAAAGTCAAATCTTGTGTGATTCCTCCATGCTAACATAGCTGCCCGAGATCGCAAAGTTAGCAAGTACAAGAAATTTGAAAATTGTACGTAATTTGACGGTAGTGCTTATGGTCGATCCCGTTTCTCGGCTTCAGAGCTACTTTCTTGACTGTATTTTGAGTTAAGCAGTTGGCGTGACTTCGGTTCTAGCCTTAAAAGTCAAATGTTGTGTGGTTCCTCCATGGTAACATGGCTGCCCGGGGTCGCAAAGTTAGCAAGTACAAGAAATTTGAAAATTGTACGTAATTTCTCATTAGTTCTTATGGTCGATCCCGTTTCTTGGCTTCAGAGCTACTTTCTTGACTGTCTTTCGAGTTAAGCAGTTGGCGCGACTTCAGTTCTATGCTATAAAGTCAAATGTTGTGTGGTTCCTCCATGGTAACATAGCTGCCCGAGGCCGCAAAGTTAGCAAGTACAAGAAATTTGAAAATTGTACGTAATTTCACGGTAGTGCTTATGGTCGATGCCGCGTCTCGGCTTCAGAGCTGCTTTCTTGACTTTATTTTGAGTTAAGCAGTTTTCGCGACTTCGGTTCTAGCCTTAAAAGTCAAATGTTGTGTGGTTCCTCCATGGTAACATGGCTGCCCGGGGTAGCAAAGTTAGCAAGTACAAGAAATTTGAAAATTGTACGTAATTTCTCATTAGTTCTTATGGTCGATCCCGTTTCTTGGCTTCAGAGCTACTTTCTTGACTGTATTTCGAGTTAAGCAGTTGACGCGACTTCAGTTCTAGCCTATGAAGTCAAATCTTGTGTGGTTCCTCCATGGTAACATAGCTGTCCGAGGTCGCAAAGTTAGCAATACAAGAAATTTGAAAATTGTACGTAATTTCACATTAGTGCTTATGGTCGATCCCGTTTCTCGGCTTCAGAGCTGCTTTCTTGACTATATTTTGAGCTAAACAGTTGGCGCGACTTCAGTTCTATGCTATAAAGTCAAATCTTGTGTGGTTCCTCCATGGTAACATAGCTGCCCGAGGTCGCAAAATTAGCAATACAAGAAATTTGAAAATTGTACGTAATTTCACATTAGTGCTTATGGTCGATCCCGTTTCTCGGCTTCAGAGCTGCTTTCTTGACTATATTTTGAGCTAAACAGTTGGCGCGACTTCAGTTCTAGCCTATAAAGTCAAATATTGTGTGGTTCCTCCATGGTAACATAGCTGCCCGAGGCTGCAAAGTTAGCAAGTACAAGAAATTTGAAAATTGTACGTAATTTCACATTAGTGCTTATGGTCGATCCCGTTTCTCAGCTTCAGAGCTACTTTCTTGACTGTATTTTGAGTTAAGCAGTTGGCGCGACTTCAGTTCTAGCCTATAAAGTCAAATCTTGTGTGGTTCCTCCATGGTAACATTGCTGCCCGGGGTCGCAAAGTTAGCAAGTACAAGAAATTTGAAAATTGTACGTAATTGCACAGTAGTGCTTATGGTCGATCCCGTTTCTCAGCTTCAGAGCTACTTTCTTGACTGTATTTTGAGTTAAGCAGTTGGCGCGACTTAGGTTCTAGCCTTAAAAGTCAAATCTTGTGTGATTCCCCCATGGTAACATAGCTGCCCGAGGTCGCAAAGTTAGCAAGTACAAGAAATTTGAAAATTGTACGTAATTTCACGGTAGTGCTTATGGTCGATCCCGTTTCTCGGCTTCGGAGCTACTTTCTTGACTGTATTTTGAGCTAAACAGTTGGCGCGACTTCAGTTCTAGCCTATAAAGTCAAATCTTGTGTGGTTCCTCCATGGTAACATAGCTGCCCGAGGCCGCAAAGTTAGCAAGTACAAGAAATTTGAAAATTGTACGTAATTTCACGGTAGTGCTTATGGTCGATCCCGTTTCTCGGCTTCAGAGCTACTTTCTTGACTGTATTTCGAGTTAAGCAGTTGGCGCGACTTCAGTTCTAGCCTATAAAGTCAAATGTTGTGTGGTTCCTCCATGGTAACATAGCTGCCCGAGGCCGCAAAGTTAGCAAGTACAAGAAATTTGAAAATTGTACGTAATTTCACGGTAGTGCTTATGGTCGATCCCGTTTCTCAGCTTCAGAATTACTTTCTTGACTGTATTTTGAGTTAGGCAGTTGGCGCGACTTCAGTTCTAGCCTATAAAGTCAAACCTTGTGTGGTTCCTCCATGCTAACATAGCTGCCCGAGGTCGCAAAGTTAGCAAGTACAAGAAATTTGAAAATTGTACGTAATTTCACATTAGAGCTTATGGTCGATGCCGTTTCTCGGCTTCAGAGCTACTTTCTTGACTGTATTTTGAGTTAAGCGGTTGGCGCGACTTCAGTTCTAGCCTTAAAAGTCAAATCTTGTGTGATTCCTCCATGCTAACATAGCTGCCCGAGATCGCAAAGTTAGCAAGTACAAGAAATTTGAAAATTGTACGTAATTTCACATTAATGCTTATGGTCGATCCCGTTTCGCAGCTTCAGAGCTACTTTCTTGACTGTATTTTGAATTAAACTGTTGGCGCGAATTCAGTTCTAGCCTATAAAGTCAAATCTTGTGTGGTTCCTCCATGGTAACATAGCTGCCCGAGGTCGCAAAATTAGCAAATACAAGAAATTTGAAAATTGTACGTAATTTCACGGTAGTGCTTATGGTCGATCCCGTTTCTCGGCTTCAGAGCTACTTTCTTGACTGTATTTTGAGTTAAGCAGTTGGCGCGACTTCAGTTCTAGCCTATAAACTCAAATGTTGTGTAGTTCCTCCATGGTAACATAGCTGCCCGAGGCCGCAAAGTTAGCAAGTACAAGAAATTTGAAAATTGTACGTAATTTCACGGTAGTGCTTATGGTCGATCCCGTTTCTCAGCTTCAGAGATACTTTCTTGACTGTATTTTGAGTTAAGCAGTTGGCGCGACTTCAGTTCTAGCCTATTAAGTCAAATCTTGTGTGGTTGCTCCATGGTAACATAGCTGCCCGAGGCCGCAAAGTTAGCAAGTACAAGAAATTTGAAAATTGTACGTAATTGCACAGTAGTGCTTATGGTCGATGCCGTTTCTCGGCTTCAGAGCTACTTTCTTGACTGTATTTTCAATTAAGCAGTTGGCGCGACTTCAGTTCTAGCCTATTAAGTCAAATCTTGTGTGGTTCCTCCATGGTAACATAGCTGCCCGAGGCCGCAAATTAGCAAGTACAAGAAATTTGAAAATTGTACGTAATTGCACAGTAGTGCTTATGGTCGATCCCGTTTCTCAGCTTCAGAGATACTTTCTTGACTGTATTTTGAGTTAAGCAGTTGGCGCGACTTCAGTTCTAGCCTATTAAGTCAAATCTTGTGTGGTTGCTCCATGGTAACATAGCTGCCCGAGGCCGCAAATTTAGCAAGTACAAGAAATTTGAAAATTGTACGTAATTGCACAGTAGTGCTTATGGTCGATGCCGTTTCTCGGCTTCAGAGCTACTTTCTTGACTGTATTTTGAGTTAAGCAGTTGGCGCGACTTCAGTTCTAGCCGATAAAGTCAAATGTTGTGTGGTTCCTCCATGGTAACATAGCTGCCCGAGGCCGCAAAGTTAGCAAGTACAAGAAATTTGAAAATTGTACGTAATTGCACAGTAGTGCTTATGGTCGATGCCGTTTCTCGGCTTCAGAGATACTTTCTTGACTGCATTTTGAGTTAAGCAGTTGGCGCGACTTCAGTTCTAGCCTATAAAGTCAAATCTTGTGTGGTTCCTCCATGGTAACACAGCTGCCCGAGGTCGCAAAGTTAGCAAGTACAAGAAATTTGGAAATTGTGCGTAATTTCACATTAGTGCTTATGGTCGATCCCGTTTCTCGGCTTCAGAGCTGCTTTCTTGACTATATTTTGAGCTAAACAGTTGGCGCGACTTCAGTTCTATGCTATAAAGTCAAATCTTGTGTGGTTCCTCCATGGTAACATAGCTGCCCGAGGTCGCAAAATTAGCAATACAAGAAATTTGAAAATTGTACGTAATTTCACATTAGTGCTTATGGTCGGTCCCGTTTCTCGGCTTCAGAGCTGCTTTCTTGACTATATTTTGAGCTAAACAGTTGGCGCGACTTCAGTTCTAGCCTATAAAGTCAAATATTGTGTGGTTCCTCCATGGTAACATAGCTGCCCGAGGCTGCAAAGTTAGCAAGTACAAGAAATTTGAAAATTGTACGTAATTTCACATTAGTGCTTATGGTCGATCCCGTTTCTCAGCTTCAGAGCTACTTTCTTGACTGTATTTTGAGTTAAGCAGTTGGCGCGACTTCAGTTCTAGCCTATAAAGTCAAATCTTGTGTGGTTCCTCCATGGTAACATTGCTGCCCGGGGTCGCAAAGTTAGCAAGTACAAGAAATTTGAAAATTGTACGTAATTGCACAGTAGTGCTTATGGTCGATCCCGTTTCTCAGCTTCAGAGCTACTTTCTTGACTGTATTTTGAGTTAAGCAGTTGGCGCGACTTAGGTTCTAGCCTTAAAAGTCAAATCTTGTGTGATTCCCCCATGGTAACATAGCTGCCCGAGGTCGCAAAGTTAGCAAGTACAAGAAATTTGAAAATTGTACGTAATTTCACGGTAGTGCTTATGGTCGATCCCGTTTCTCGGCTTCGGAGCTACTTTCTTGACTGTATTTTGAGCTAAACAGTTGGCGCGACTTCAGTTCTAGCCTATAAAGTCAAATCTTGTGTGGTTCCTCCATGGTAACATAGCTGCCCGAGGCCGCAAAGTTAGCAAGTACAAGAAATTTGAAAATTGTACGTAATTTCACGGTAGTGCTTATGGTCGATCCCGTTTCTCGGCTTCAGAGCTACTTTCTTGACTGTATTTCGAGTTAAGCAGTTGGCGCGACTTCAGTTCTAGCCTATAAAGTCAAATGTTGTGTGGTTCCTCCATGGTAACATAGCTGCCGAAGGCCGCAAAGTTAGCAAGTACAAGAAATTTGAAAATTGTACGTAATTTCACGGTAGTGCTTATGGTCGATCCCGTTTCTCGGCTTCGGAGCTACTTTCTTGACTGTATTTCGAGTTAAGCAGTTGGCGCGACTTCAGTTCTAGCCTATAAAGTCAAATGTTGTGTGGTTCCTCCATGGTAACATAGCTGCCCGATTCCGCAAAATTAGCAAGTACAAGAAATTTGAAAATTGTACGTAATTTCACATTAGTGCTTATGGTCGATCCCGTTTCTCAGCTTCAGAATTACTTTCTTGACTGTATTTTAAGTTAGGCGGTTGGCGCGACTTCAGTTCTAGCCTATAAAGTCAAACCTTGTGTGGTTCCTCCATGGTAACATAGCTGCCCGAGGCCGCAAAGTTAGCAAGTACAAGAAATTTGAAAATTGTACGTAATTTCACTGTAGTGCTTATGGTCGATCCCGTTTCTCGGCTTCAGAGCTACTTTCTTGACTGTATTTTGAGCTAAGCAGTTGGCGCGACTTCAGTTCTAGCCTATAAAGTCAAACCTTGTGTGGTTCCTCCATGGTAACATAGCTGCCCGAGGCCGCAAAGTTAGCAAGTACAAGAAATTTGAAAATTGTACGTAATTTCACGGTAGTGCTTATGGTCGATCCCGTTTCTCGGCTTCAGAGCTACTTTCTTGACTGTATTTTGAGCTAAATAGTTGGCGCGACTTCAGTTCTAGCCTATAAAGTCAAATCTTGTGTGGTTCCTCCATGCTAACATAGCTGCCCGAGGTCGCAAAATTAGCAAGTACAAGAAATTTGAAAATTGTACGTAATTTCACATTAGTGCTTATGGTCGATCCCGTTTCTCAGCTTCAGAGCTACTTTCTTGTCTGTATTTCGAGTTAAGCAGTTGGCGCGACTTCAGTTCTGGCCTATAAAGTCAAATGTTGTGTGGTTCCTCCATGGTAACATAGCTGCCCAAGGCCGCAAAGTTAGCAAGTACAAGAAATTTGAAAATTGTACGTAATTTCACATTAGTTCTTATGGTCGATCCCGTTTCTTGGCTTCAGAGCTACTTTCTTGACTGTATTTCGAGTTAAGCAGTTGGCGCGACTTCAGTTCTAGCCTATAAAGTCAAATGTTTTGTGGTTCCTCCATTGTAACATAGCTGCCCGAGGCCGCAAAGTTAGCAAGTACAAGAAATTTGAAAATTGTACGTAATTTCACGGTAGTGCTTATGGTCGATGCTGTTTCTCGGCTTCAGAGCTACTTTCTTGACTGTATTTTGAGTTAAGCAGTTGGTGCGACTTCAGTTCTAGCCTATAAAGTCAAATGTTGTGTGGTTCCTCCATGGTAACATAGCTGCCCAAGGCCGCAAAGTTAGCAAGTACAAGAAATTTGAAAATTGTACGTAATTTCACATTAGTTCTTATGGTCGATCCCGTTTCTTGGCTTCAGAGCTACTGTCTTGACTGTATTTTGAGTTAGGCAGTTGGCGCGACTTCAGTTCTAGCCTATAAAATCAAACCTTATGTGGTTCCTCCATGGTAACATAGCTGCCCGAGGCCGCAAAGTTAGCAAGTACAAGAAATTTGAAAATTGTACGTAATTTGACGGTAGTGCTTATGGTCGATCCCGTTTCTTGGCTTCAGAGCTACTTTCTTGACTGTATTTCGAGTTAAGCAGTTGGCGCGACTTCAGTTCTAGCCTATAAAGTAAAATGTTTTGTGGTTCCTCCATTGTAACATAGCTGCCCGAGGCCGCAAAGTTAGCAAGTACAAGAAATTTGAAAATTGTACGTAATTTCACGGTAGTGCTTATGGTCGATGCTGTTTCTCGGCTTCAGAGCTACTTTCTTGACTGTATTTTGAGTTAAGCAGTTGGTGCGACTTCAGTTCTAGCCTATAAAGTCAAATGTTGTGTGGTTCCTCCATGGTAACATAGCTGCCCAAGGCCGCAAAGTTAGCAAGTACAAGAAATTTGAAAATTGTACGTAATTTCACATTAGTTCTTATGGTCGATCCCGTTTCTTGGCTTCAGAGCTACTGTCTTGACTGTATTTTGAGTTAGGCAGTTGGCGCGACTTCAGTTCTAGCCTATAAAATCAAACCTTATGTGGTTCCTCCATGGTAACATAGCTGCCCGAGGCCGCAAAGTTAGCAAGTACAAGAAATTTGAAAATTGTACGTAATTTGACGGTAGTGCTTATGGTCGATCCCGTTTCTCGGCTTCAGAGCTACTTTCTTGACTGTATTTTGAGTTAAGCAGTTGGCGTGACTTCGGTTCTAGCCTTAAAAGTCAAATGTTGTGTGGTTCCTCCATGGTAACATGGCTGCCCGGGGTCGCAAAGTTAGCAAGTACAAGAAATTTGAAAATTGTACGTAATTTCTCATTAGTTCTTATGGTCGATCCCGTTTCTTGGCTTCAGAGCTACTTTCTTGACTGTCTTTCGAGTTAAGCAGTTGGCGCGACTTCAGTTCTATGCTATAAAGTCAAATGTTGTGTGGTTCCTCCATGGTAACATAGCTGCCCGAGGCCGCAAAGTTAGCAAGTACAAGAAATTTGAAAATTGTACGTAATTTCACGGTAGTGCTTATGGTCGATGCCGCGTCTCGGCTTCAGAGCTACTTTCTTGACTTTATTTTGAGTTAAGCAGTTTTCGCGACTTCGGTTCTAGCCTTAAAAGTCAAATGTTGTGTGGTTCCTCCATGGTAACATGGCTGCCCGGGGTAGCAAAGTTAGCAAGTACAAGAAATTTGAAAATTGTACGTAATTTCTCATTAGTTCTTATGGTCGATCCCGTTTCTTGGCTTCAGAGCTACTTTCTTGACTGTATTTCGAGTTAAGCAGTTGACGCGACTTCAGTTCTAGCCTATGAAGTAAAATCTTGTGTGGTTCCTCCATGGTAACATAGCTGTCCGAGGTCGCAAAGTTAGCAATACAAGAAATTTGAAAATTGTACGTAATTTCACATTAGTGCTTATGGTCGATCCCGTTTCTCGGCTTCAGAGCTGCTTTCTTGACTATATTTTGAACTAAACAGTTGGCGCGACTTCAGTTCTATGCTATAAAGTCAAATCTTGTGTGGTTCCTCCATGGTAACATAGCTGCCCGAGGTCGCAAAATTAGCAATACAAGAAATTTGAAAATTGTACGTAATTTCACATTAGTGCTTATGGTCGATCCCGTTTCTCGGCTTCAGAGCTGCTTTCTTGACTATATTTTGAGCTAAACAGTTGGCGCGACTTCAGTTCTAGCCTATAAAGTCAAATATTGTGTGGTTCCTCCATGGTAACATAGCTGCCCGAGGCTGCAAAGTTAGCAAGTACAAGAAATTTGAAAATTGTACGTAATTTCACATTAGTGCTTATGGTCGATCCCGTTTCTCAGCTTCAGAGCTACTTTCTTGACTGTATTTTGAGTTAAGCAGTTGGCGCGACTTCAGTTCTAGCCTATAAAGTCAAATCTTGTGTGGTTCCTCCATGGTAACATTGCTGCCCGGGGTCGCAAAGTTAGCAAGTACAAGAAATTTGAAAATTGTACGTAATTGCACAGTAGTGCTTATGGTCGATCCCGTTTCTCAGCTTCAGAGCTACTTTCTTGACTGTATTTTGAGTTAAGCAGTTGGCGCGACTTAGGTTCTAGCCTTAAAAGTCAAATCTTGTGTGATTCCCCCATGGTAACATAGCTGCCCGAGGTCGCAAAGTTAGCAAGTACAAGAAATTTGAAAATTGTACGTAATTTCACATTAATGCTTATGGTCGATCCCGTTTCGCAGCTTCAGAGCTACTTTCTTGACTGTATTTTGAATTAAACAGTTGGCGCGAATTCAGTTCTAGCCTATAAAGTCAAATCTTGTGTGGTTCCTCCATGGTAACATAGCTGCCCGAGGTCGCAAAATTAGCAAATACAAGAAATTTGAAAATTGTACGTAATTTCACGGTAGTGCTTATGGTCGATCCCGTTTCTCGGCTTCAGAGCTACTTTCTTGACTGTATTTTGAGTTAAGCAGTTGGCGCGACTTCAGTTCTAGCCTATAAAGTCAAATGTTGTGTAGTTCCTCCATGGTAACATAGCTGCCCGAGGCCGCAAAGTTAGCAAGTACAAGAAATTTGAAAATTGTACGTAATTTCACGGTAGTGCTTATGGTCGATCCCGTTTCTCAGCTTCAGAGATACTTTCTTGACTGTATTTTGAGTTAAGCAGTTGGCGCGACTTCAGTTCTAGCCTATTAAGTCAAATCTTGTGTGGTTGCTCCATGGTAACATAGCTGCCCGAGGCCGCAAAGTTAGCAAGTACAAGAAATTTGAAAATTGTACGTAATTGCACAGTAGTGCTTATGGTCGATGCCGTTTCTCGGCTTCAGAGCTACTTTCTTGACTGTATTTTCAATTAAGCAGTTGGCGCGACTTCAGTTCTAGCCTATTAAGTCAAATCTTGTGTGGTTCCTCCATGGTAACATAGCTGCCCGAGGCCGCAAATTAGCAAGTACAAGAAATTTGAAAATTGTACGTAATTGCACAGTAGTGCTTATGGTCGATCCCGTTTCTCAGCTTCAGAGATACTTTCTTGACTGTATTTTGAGTTAAGCAGTTGGCGCGACTTCAGTTCTAGCCTATTAAGTCAAATCTTGTGTGGTTGCTCCATGGTAACATAGCTGCCCGAGGCCGCAAATTTAGCAAGTACAAGAAATTTGAAAATTGTACGTAATTGCACAGTAGTGTTTATGGTCGATGCCGTTTCTCGGCTTCAGAGCTACTTTCTTGACTGTATTTTGAGTTAAGCAGTTGGCGCGACTTCAGTTCTAGCCGATAAAGTCAAATGTTGTGTGGTTCCTCCATGGTAACATAGCTGCCCGAGGCCGCAAAGTTAGCAAGTACAAGAAATTTGAAAATTGTACGTAATTGCACAGTAGTGCTTATGGTCGATGCCGTTTCTCGGCTTCAGAGATACTTTCTTGACTGTATTTTGAGTTAAGCAGTTGGCGCGACTTCAGTTCTAGCCTATAAAGTCAAATCTTGTGTGGTTCCTCCATGGTAACACAGCTGCCCGAGGTCGCAAAGTTAGCAAGTACAAGAAATTTGGAAATTGTACGTAATTTCACATTAGTGCTTATGGTCGATCCCGTTTCTCGGCTTCAGAGCTGCTTTCTTGACTATATTTTGAGCTAAACAGTTGGCGCGACTTCAGTTCTATGCTATAAAGTCAAATCTTGTGTGGTTCCTCCATGGTAACATAGCTGCCCGAGGTCGCAAAATTAGCAATACAAGAAATTTGAAAATTGTACGTAATTTCACATTAGTGCTTATGGTCGATCCCGTTTCTCGGCTTCAGAGCTGCTTTCTTGACTATATTTTGAGCTAAACAGTTGGCGCGACTTCAGTTCTAGCCTATAAAGTCAAATATTGTGTGGTTCCTCCATGGTAACATAGCTGCCCGAGGCTGCAAAGTTAGCAAGTACAAGAAATTTGAAAATTGTACGTAATTTCACATTAGTGCTTATGGTCGATCCCGTTTCTCAGCTTCAGAGCTACTTTCTTGACTGTATTTGGAGTTAAGCAGTTGGCGCGACTTCAGTTCTAGCCTATAAAGTCAAATCTTGTGTGGTTCCTCCATGGTAACATTGCTGCCCGGGGTCGCAAAGTTAGCAAGTACAAGAAATTTGAAAATTGTACGTAATTGCACAGTAGTGCTTATGGTCGATCCCGTTTCTCAGCTTCAGAGCTACTTTCTTGACTGTATTTTGAGTTAAGCAGTTGGCGCGACTTAGGTTCTAGCCTTAAAAGTCAAATCTTGTGTGATTCCCCCATGGTAACATAGCTGCCCGAGGTCGCAAAGTTAGCAAGTACAAGAAATTTGAAAATTGTACGTAATTTCACGGTAGTGCTTATGGTCGATCCCGTTTCTCGGCTTCGGAGCTACTTTCTTGACTGTATTTTGAGCTAAACAGTTGGCGCGACTTCAGTTCTAGCCTATAAAGTCAAATCTTGTGTGGTTCCTCCATGGTAACATAGCTGCCCGAGGCCGCAAAGTTAGCAAGTACAAGAAATTTGAAAATTGTACGTAATTTCACGGTAGTGCTTATGGTCGATCCCGTTTCTCGGCTTCAGAGCTACTTTCTTGACTGTATTTCGAGTTAAGCAGTTGGCGCGACTTCAGTTCTAGCCTATAAAGTCAAATGTTGTGTGGTTCCTCCATGGTAACATAGCTGCCCGAGGCCGCAAAGTTAGCAAGTACAAGAAATTTGAAAATTGTACGTAATTTCACGGTAGTGCTTATGGTCGATCCCGTTTCTCAGCTTCAGAATTACTTTCTTGACTGTATTTTGAGTTAGGCAGTTGGCGCGACTTCAGTTCTAGCCTATAAAGTCAAACCTTGTGTGGTTCCTCCATGCTAACATAGCTGCCCGAGGTCGCAAAGTTAGCAAGTACAAGAAATTTGAAAATTGTACGTAATTTCACATTAGAGCTTATGGTCGATGCCGTTTCTCGGCTTCAGAGCTACTTTCTTGACTGTATTTTCAGTTAAGCGGTTGGCGCGACTTCAGTTCTAGCCTTAAAAGTCAAATCTTGTGTGATTCCTCCATGCTAACATAGCTGCCCGAGATCGCAAAGTTAGCAAGTACAAGAAATTTGAAAATTGTACGTAATTTCACATTAATGCTTATGGTCGATCCCGTTTCTCAGCTTCAGAGCTACTTTCTTGACTGTATTTTGAATTAAACAGTTGGCGCGAATTCAGTTCTAGCCTATAAAGTCAAATCTTGTGTGGTTCCTCCATGGTAACATAGCTGCCCGAGGTCGCAAAATTAGCAAATACAAGAAATTTGAAAATTGTACGTAATTTCACGGTAGTGCTTATGGTCGATCCCGTTTCTCGGCTTCAGAGCTACTTTCTTGACTGTATTTTGAGTTAGGCAGTTGGTGCGACTTCAGTTCTAGCCTATAAAGTCAAATGTTGTGTGGTTCCTCCATTGTAACATAGCTGCCCGAGGCCGCAAAGTTAGCAAGTACAAGAAATTTGAAAATTGTACGTAATTTCACGGTAGTGCTTATGGTCGATGCCGTTTCTCGGCTTCAGAGCTACTTTCTTGACTGTATTTTGAGTTAGGCAGTTGGTGCGACTTCAGTTCTAGCCTATAAAGTCAAATGTTGTGTGGTTCCTCCATGGTAACATAGCTGCCCAAGGCCGCAAAGTTAGCAAGTACAAGAAATTTGAAAATTGTACGTAATTTCACATTAGTTCTTATGGTCGATCCCGTTTCTTGGCTTCAGAGCTACTTTCTTGACTGTATTTCGAGTTAAGCAGTTGGCGCGACTTCAGTTCTAGCCTATAAAGTCAAATGTTGTGTGGTTCCTCCATGGTAACATAGCTGCCCGATTCCGCAAAATTAGCAAGTACAAGAAATTTGAAAATTGTACGTAATTTCACATTAGTGCTTATGGTCGATCCCGTTTCTCAGCTTCAGAATTACTTTCTTGACTGTATTTTAAGTTAGGCGGTTGGCGCGACTTCAGTTCTAGCCTATAAAGTCAAACCTTGTGTGGTTCCTCCATGGTAACATAGCTGCCCGAGGCCGCAAAGTTAGCAAGTACAAGAAATTTGAAAATTGTACGTAATTTCACTGTAGTGCTTATGGTCGATCCCGTTTCTCGGCTTCAGAGCTACTTTCTTGACTGTATTTTGAGCTAAGCAGTTGGCGCGACTTCAGTTCTAGCCTATAAAGTCAAACCTTGTGTGGTTCCTCCATGGTAACATAGCTGCCCGAGGCCGCAAAGTTAGCAAGTACAAGAAATTTGAAAATTGTACGTAATTTCACGGTAGTGCTTATGGTCGATCCCGTTTCTCGGCTTCAGAGCTACTTTCTTGACTGTATTTTGAGCTAAATAGTTGGCGCGACTTCAGTTCTAGCCTATAAAGTCAAATCTTGTGTGGTTCCTCCATGCTAACATAGCTGCCCGAGGTCGCAAAATTAGCAAGTACAAGAAATTTGAAAATTGTACGTAATTTCACATTAGTGCTTATGGTCAATCCCGTTTCTCAGCTTCAGAGCTACTTTCTTGTCTGTATTTCGAGTTAAGCAGTTGGCGCGACTTCAGTTCTGGCCTATAAAGTCAAATGTTGTGTGGTTCCTCCATGGTAACATAGCTGCCCGAGGCCGCAAAGTTAGCAAGTACAAGAAATTTGAAAATTGTACGTAATTTCACGGTAGTGCTTATGGTCGATGCCGTTTCTCGGCTTCAGAGCTACTTTCTTGACTGTATTTTGAGTTAAGCAGTTGGTGCGACTTCAGTTCTAGCCTATAAAGTCAAATGTTGTGTGGTTCCTCCATGGTAACATGGCTGCCCGGGGTAGCAAAGTTAGCAAGTACAAGAAATTTGAAAATTGTACGTAATTTCTCATTAGTTCTTATGGTCGATCCCGTTTCTTGGCTTCAGAGCTACTTTCTTGACTGTATTTCGAGTTAAGCAGTTGACGCGACTTCAGTTCTAGCCTATGAAGTAAAATCTTGTGTGGTTCCTCCATGGTAACATAGCTGTCCGAGGTCGCAAAGTTAGCAATACAAGAAATTTGAAAATTGTACGTAATTTCACATTAGTGCTTATGGTCGATCCCGTTTCTCGGCTTCAGAGCTGCTTTCTTGACTATATTTTGAGCTAAACAGTTGGCGCGACTTCAGTTCTATGCTATAAAGTCAAATCTTGTGTGGTTCCTCCATGGTAACATAGCTGCCCGAGGTCGCAAAATTAGCAATACAAGAAATTTGAAAATTGTACGTAATTTCACATTAGTGCTTATGGTCGATCCCGTTTCTCGGCTTCAGAGCTGCTTTCTTGACTATATTTTGAGCTAAACAGTTGGCGCGACTTCAGTTCTAGCCTATAAAGTCAAATATTGTGTGGTTCCTCCATGGTAACATAGCTGCCCGAGGCTGCAAAGTTAGCAAGTACAAGAAATTTGAAAATTGTACGTAATTTCACATTAGTGCTTATGGTCGATCCCGTTTCTCAGCTTCAGAGCTACTTTCTTGACTGTATTTTGAGTTAAGCAGTTGGCGCGACTTCAGTTCTAGCCTATAAAGTCAAATCTTGTGTGGTTCCTCCATGGTAACATTGCTGCCCGGGGTCGCAAAGTTAGCAAGTACAAGAAATTTGAAAATTGTACGTAATTGCACAGTAGTGCTTATGGTCGATCCCGTTTCTCAGCTTCAGAGCTACTTTCTTGACTGTATTTTGAGTTAAGCAGTTGGCGCGACTTAGGTTCTAGCCTTAAAAGTCAAATCTTGTGTGATTCCCCCATGGTAACATAGCTGCCCGAGGTCGCAAAGTTAGCAAGTACAAGAAATTTGAAAATTGTACGTAATTTCACATTAATGCTTATGGTCGATCCCGTTTCGCAGCTTCAGAGCTACTTTCTTGACTGTATTTTAAATTAAACAGTTGGCGCGAATTCAGTTCTAGCCTATAAAGTCAAATCTTGTGTGGTTCCTCCATGGTAACATAGCTGCCCGAGGTCGCAAAATTAGCAAATACAAGAAATTTGAAAATTGTACGTAATTTCACGGTAGTGCTTATGGTCGATCCCGTTTCTCGGCTTCAGAGCTACTTTCTTGACTGTATTTTGAGTTAAGCAGTTGGCGCGACTTCAGTTCTAGCCTATAAAGTCAAATGTTGTGTAGTTCCTCCATGGTAACATAGCTGCCCGAGGCCGCAAAGTTAGCAAGTACAAGAAATTTGAAAATTGTACGTAATTTCACGGTAGTGCTTATGGTCGATCCCGTTTCTCAGCTTCAGAGATACTTTCTTGACTGTATTTTGAGTTAAGCAGTTGGCGCGACTTCAGTTCTAGCCTATTAAGTCAAATCTTGTGTGGTTGCTCCATGGTAACATAGCTGCCCGAGGCCGCAAAGTTAGCAAGTACAAGAAATTTGAAAATTGTACGTAATTGCACAGTAGTGCTTATGGTCGATGCCGTTTCTCGGCTTCAGAGCTACTTTCTTGACTGTATTTTCAATTAAGCAGTTGGCGCGACTTCAGTTCTAGCCTATTAAGTCAAATCTTGTGTGGTTCCTCCATGGTAACATAGCTGCCCGAGGCCGCAAATTAGCAAGTACAAGAAATTTGAAAATTGTACGTAATTGCACAGTAGTGCTTATGGTCGATCCCGTTTCTCAGCTTCAGAGATACTTTCTTGACTGTATTTTGAGTTAAGCAGTTGGCGCGACTTCAGTTCTAGCCTATTAAGTCAAATCTTGTGTGGTTGCTCCATGGTAACATAGCTGCCCGAGGCCGCAAATTTAGCAAGTACAAGAAATTTGAAAATTGTACGTAATTGCACAGTAGTGCTTATGGTCGATGCCGTTTCTCGGCTTCAGAGCTACTTTCTTGACTGTATTTTGAGTTAAGCAGTTGGCGCGACTTCAGTTCTAGCCGATAAAGTCAAATGTTGTGTGGTTCCTCCATGGTAACATAGCTGCCCGAGGCCGCAAAGTTAGCAAGTACAAGAAATTTGAAAATTGTACGTAATTGCACAGTAGTGCTTATGGTCGATGCCGTTTCTCGGCTTCAGAGATACTTTCTTGACTGTATTTTGAGTTAAGCAGTTGGCGCGACTTCAGTTCTAGCCTATAAAGTCAAATCTTGTGTGGTTCCTCCATGGTAACACAGCTGCCCGAGGTCGCAAAGTTAGCAAGTACAAGAAATTTGGAAATTGTACGTAATTTCACATTAGTGCTTATGGTCGATCCCGTTTCTCGGCTTCAGAGCTGCTTTCTTGACTATATTTTGAGCTAAGCAGTTGGCGCGACTTCAGTTCTATGCTATAAAGTCAAATCTTGTGTGGTTCCTCCATGGTAACATAGCTGCCCGAGGTCGCAAAATTAGCAATACAAGAAATTTGAAAATTGTACGTAATTTCACATTAGTGCTTATGGTCGATCCCGTTTCTCGGCTTCAGAGCTGCTTTCTTGACTATATTTTGAGCTAAACAGTTGGCGCGACTTCAGTTCTAGCCTATAAAGTCAAATATTGTGTGGTTCCTCCATGGTAACATAGCTGCCCGAGGCTGCAAAGTTAGCAAGTACAAGAAATTTGAAAATTGTACGTAATTTCACATTAGTGCTTATGGTCGATCCCGTTTCTCAGCTTCAGAGCTACTTTCTTGACTGTATTTGGAGTTAAGCAGTTGGCGCGACTTCAGTTCTAGCCTATAAAGTCAAATCTTGTGTGGTTCCTCCATGGTAACATTGCTGCCCGGGGTCGCAAAGTTAGCAAGTACAAGAAATTTGAAAATTGTACGTAATTGCACAGTAGTGCTTATGGTCGATCCCGTTTCTCAGCTTCAGAGCTACTTTCTTGACTGTATTTTGAGTTAAGCAGTTGGCGCGACTTAGGTTCTAGCCTTAAAAGTCAAATCTTGTGTGATTCCCCCATGGTAACATAGCTGCCCGAGGTCGCAAAGTTAGCAAGTACAAGAAATTTGAAAATTGTACGTAATTTCACGGTAGTGCTTATGGTCGATCCCGTTTCTCGGCTTCGGAGCTACTTTCTTGACTGTATTTTGAGCTAAACAGTTGGCGCGACTTCAGTTCTAGCCTATAAAGTCAAATCTTGTGTGGTTCCTCCATGGTAACATAGCTGCCCGAGGCCGCAAAGTTAGCAAGTACAAGAAATTTGAAAATTGTACGTAATTTCACGGTAGTGCTTATGGTCGATCCCGTTTCTCGGCTTCAGAGCTACTTTCTTGACTGTATTTCGAGTTAAGCAGTTGGCGCGACTTCAGTTCTAGCCTATAAAGTCAAATGTTGTGTGGTTCCTCCATGGTAACATAGCTGCCCGAGGCCGCAAAGTTAGCAAGTACAAGAAATTTGAAAATTGTACGTAATTTCACGGTAGTGCTTATGGTCGATCCCGTTTCTCAGCTTCAGAATTACTTTCTTGACTGTATTTTGAGTTAGGCAGTTGGCGCGACTTCAGTTCTAGCCTATAAAGTCAAACCTTGTGTGGTTCCTCCATGCTAACATAGCTGCCCGAGGTCGCAAAGTTAGCAAGTACAAGAAATTTGAAAATTGTACGTAATTTCACATTAGAGCTTATGGTCGATGCCGTTTCTCGGCTTCAGAGCTACTTTCTTGACTGTATTTTGAGTTAAGCGGTTGGCGCGACTTCAGTTCTAGCCTTAAAAGTCAAATCTTGTGTGATTCCTCCATGCTAACATAGCTGCCCGAGATCGCAAAGTTAGCAAGTACAAGAAATTTGAAAATTGTACGTAATTTCACATTAATGCTTATGGTCGATCCCGTTTCTCAGCTTCAGAGCTACTTTCTTGACTGTATTTTGAATTAAACAGTTGGCGCGAATTCAGTTCTAGCCTATAAAGTCAAATCTTGTGTGGTTCCTCCATGGTAACATAGCTGCCCGAGGTCGCAAAATTAGCAAATACAAGAAATTTGAAAATTGTACGTAATTTCACGGTAGTGCTTATGGTCGATCCCGTTTCTCGGCTTCAGAGCTACTTTCTTGACTGTATTTTGAGTTAAGCAGTTGGCGCGACTTCAGTTCTAGCCTATAAAGTCAAATGTTGTGTAGTTCCTCCATGGTAACATAGCTGCCCGAGGCCGCAAAGTTAGCAAGTACAAGAAATTTGAAAATTGTACGTAATTTCACATTAGTGCTTATGGTCGATGCCGTTTCTCGGCTTCAGAGCTACTTTCTTGACTGTATTTTGAGTTAAGCGGTTGGCGCGACTTCAGTTCTAGCCTTAAAAGTCAAATCTTGTGTGATTCCTCCATGCTAACATAGCTGCCCGAGATCGCAAAGTTAGCAAGTACAAGAAATTTGAAAATTGTACGTAATTTCACATTAGTGCTTATGGTCGATCCCGTTTCTCAGCTTCAGAGCTACTTTCTTGACTGTATTTTCAATTAAGCAGTTGGCGCGACTTCAGTTCTAGCCTATTAAGTCAAATCTTGTGTGGTTCCTCCATGGTAACATAGCTGCCCGAGGCCGCAAATTAGCAAGTACAAGAAATTTGAAAATTGTACGTAATTGCACAGTAGTGCTTATGGTCGATCCCGTTTCTCAGCTTCAGAGATACTTTCTTGACTGTATTTTGAGTTAAGCAGTTGGCGCGACTTCAGTTCTAGCCTATTAAGTCAAATCTTGTGTGGTTGCTCCATGGTAACATAGCTGCCCGAGGCCGCAAATTTAGCAAGTACAAGAAATTTGAAAATTGTACGTAATTGCACAGTAGTGCTTATGGTCGATGCCGTTTCTCGGCTTCAGAGCTACTTTCTTGACTGTATTTTGAGTTAAGCAGTTGGCGCGACTTCAGTTCTAGCCGATAAAGTCAAATGTTGTGTGGTTCCTCCATGGTAACATAGCTGCCCGAGGCCGCAAAGTTAGCAAGTACAAGAAATTTGAAAATTGTACGTAATTGCACAGTAGTGCTTATGGTCGATGCCGTTTCTCGGCTTCAGAGATACTTTCTTGACTGTATTTTGAGTTAAGCAGTTGGCGCGACTTCAGTTCTAGCCTATAAAGTCAAATCTTGTGTGGTTCCTCCATGGTAACACAGCTGCCCGAGGTCGCAAAGTTAGCAAGTACAAGAAATTTGGAAATTGTACGTAATTTCACATTAGTGCTTATGGTCGATCCCGTTTCTCAGCTTCAGAGCTACTTTCTTGACTGTATTTTGAGTTAAGCAGTTGGCGCGACTTCAGTTCTAGCCTATAAAGTCAAATGTTGTGTGGTTCCTCCATGGTAACATAGCTGCCCGAGGTCGCAAAGTTAGCAAGTACAAGAAATTTGAAAATTGTACGTAATTGCACAGTAGTGCTTATGGTCGATCCCGTTTCTCAGCTTCAGAGTTACTTTCTTGACTGTATTTTGAGTTAAGCAGTTGGCGCGACTTCAGTTCTAGCCTATAAAGTCAAATGTTGTGTGGTTCCTCCATGGTAACATAGCTGCCCGAGACCGCAAAGTTAGCAAGTACAAGAAATTTGAAAATTGTACGTAATTTCACATTAGTGCTTATGGTCGATGCCGTTTCTCGGCTTCAGAGCTACTTTCTTGACTGTATTTTGAGTTAAGCGGTTGGCGCGACTTCAGTTCTAGCCTATAAAGTCAAATGTTGTGTGGTTCCTCCATGGTAACATAGCTGCCCAAGGCCGCAAAGTTAGCAAGTACAAGAAATTTGAAAATTGTACGTAATTTCACATTAGTTCTTATGGTCGATCCCGTTTCTTGGCTTCAGAGCTACTGTCTTGACTGTATTTTGACATAGGCAGTTGGCGCGACTTCAGTTCTAGCCTATAAAATCAAACCTTATGTGGTTCCTCCATGGTAACATAGCTGCCCGAGGCCGCAAAGTTAGCAAGTACAAGAAATTTGAAAATTGTACGTAATTTGACGGTAGTGCTTATGGTCGATCCCGTTTCTCGGCTTCAGAGCTACTTTCTTGACTGTATTTTGAGTTAAGCAGTTGGCGTGACTTCGGTTCTAGCCTTAAAAGTCAAATGTTGTGTGGTTCCTCCATGGTAACATGGCTGCCCGGGGTCGCAAAGTTAGCAAGTACAAGAAATTTGAAAATTGTACGTAATTTCTCATTAGTTCTTATGGTCGATCCCGTTTCTTGGCTTCAGAGCTACTTTCTTGACTGTCTTTCGAGTTAAGCAGTTGGCGCGACTTCAGTTCTATGCTATAAAGTCAAATGTTGTGTGGTTCCTCCATGGTAACATAGCTGCCCGAGGCCGCAAAGTTAGCAAGTACAAGAAATTTGAAAATTGTACGTAATTTCACGGTAGTGCTTATGGTCGATGCCGCGTCTCGGCTTCAGAGCTGCTTTCTTGACTTTATTTTGAGTTAAGCAGTTTTCGCGACTTCGGTTCTAGCCTTAAAAGTCAAATGTTGTGTGGTTCCTCCATGGTAACATGGCTGCCCGGGGTAGCAAAGTTAGCAAGTACAAGAAATTTGAAAATTGTACGTAATTTCTCATTAGTTCTTATGGTCGATCCCGTTTCTTGGCTTCAGAGCTACTTTCTTGACTGTATTTCGAGTTAAGCAGTTGACGCGACTTCAGTTCTAGCCTATGAAGTCAAATCTTGTGTGGTTCCTCCATGGTAACATAGCTGTCCGAGGTCGCAAAGTTAGCAATACAAGAAATTTGAAAATTGTACGTAATTTCACATTAGTGCTTATGGTCGATCCCGTTTCTCGGCTTCAGAGCTGCTTTCTTGACTATATTTTGAGCTAAACAGTTGGCGCGACTTCAGTTCTATGCTATAAAGTCAAATCTTGTGTGGTTCCTCCATGGTAACATAGCTGCCCGAGGTCGCAAAATTAGCAATACAAGAAATTTGAAAATTGTACGTAATTTCACATTAGTGCTTATGGTCGATCCCGTTTCTCGGCTTCAGAGCTGCTTTCTTGACTATATTTTGAGCTAAACAGTTGGCGCGACTTCAGTTCTAGCCTATAAAGTCAAATATTGTGTGGTTCCTCCATGGTAACATAGCTGCCCGAGGCTGCAAAGTTAGCAAGTACAAGAAATTTGAAAATTGTACGTAATTTCACATTAGTGCTTATGGTCGATCCCGTTTCTCAGCTTCAGAGCTACTTTCTTGACTGTATTTTGAGTTAAGCAGTTGGCGCGACTTCAGTTCTAGCCTATAAAGTCAAATCTTGTGTGGTTCCTCCATGGTAACATTGCTGCCCGGGGTCGCAAAGTTAGCAAGTACAAGAAATTTGAAAATTGTACGTAATTGCACAGTAGTGCTTATGGTCGATCCCGTTTCTCAGCTTCAGAGCTACTTTCTTGACTGTATTTTGAGTTAAGCAGTTGGCGCGACTTAGGTTCTAGCCTTAAAAGTCAAATCTTGTGTGATTCCCCCATGGTAACATAGCTGCCCGAGGTCGCAAAGTTAGCAAGTACAAGAAATTTGAAAATTGTACGTAATTTCACGGTAGTGCTTATGGTCGATCCCGTTTCTCGGCTTCGGAGCTACTTTCTTGACTGTATTTTGAGCTAAACAGTTGGCGCGACTTCAGTTCTAGCCTATAAAGTCAAATCTTGTGTGGTTCCTCCATGGTAACATAGCTGCCCGAGGCCGCAAAGTTAGCAAGTACAAGAAATTTGAAAATTGTACGTAATTTCACGGTAGTGCTTATGGTCGATCCCGTTTCTCGGCTTCAGAGCTACTTTCTTGACTGTATTTCGAGTTAAGCAGTTGGCGCGACTTCAGTTCTAGCCTATAAAGTCAAATGTTGTGTGGTTCCTCCATGGTAACATAGCTGCCCGAGGCCGCAAAGTTAGCAAGTACAAGAAATTTGAAAATTGTACGTAATTTCACGGTAGTGCTTATGGTCGATCCCGTTTCTCAGCTTCAGAATTACTTTCTTGACTGTATTTTGAGTTAGGCAGTTGGCGCGACTTCAGTTCTAGCCTATAAAGTCAAACCTTGTGTGGTTCCTCCATGCTAACATAGCTGCCCGAGGTCGCAAAGTTAGCAAGTACAAGAAATTTGAAAATTGTACGTAATTTCACATTAGAGCTTATGGTCGATGCCGTTTCTCGGCTTCAGAGCTACTTTCTTGACTGTATTTTGAGTTAAGCGGTTGGCGCGACTTCAGTTCTAGCCTTAAAAGTCAAATCTTGTGTGATTCCTCCATGCTAACATAGCTGCCCGAGATCGCAAAGTTAGCAAGTACAAGAAATTTGAAAATTGTACGTAATTTCACATTAATGCTTATGGTCGATCCCGTTTCGCAGCTTCAGAGCTACTTTCTTGACTGTATTTTGAATTAAACTGTTGGCGCGAATTCAGTTCTAGCCTATAAAGTCAAATCTTGTGTGGTTCCTCCATGGTAACATAGCTGCCCGAGGTCGCAAAATTAGCAAATACAAGAAATTTGAAAATTGTACGTAATTTCACGGTAGTGCTTATGGTCGATCCCGTTTCTCGGCTTCAGAGCTACTTTCTTGACTGTATTTTGAGTTAAGCAGTTGGCGCGACTTCAGTTCTAGCCTATAAACTCAAATGTTGTGTAGTTCCTCCATGGTAACATAGCTGCCCGAGGCCGCAAAGTTAGCAAGTACAAGAAATTTGAAAATTGTACGTAATTTCACGGTAGTGCTTATGGTCGATCCCGTTTCTCAGCTTCAGAGATACTTTCTTGACTGTATTTTGAGTTAAGCAGTTGGCGCGACTTCAGTTCTAGCCTATTAAGTCAAATCTTGTGTGGTTGCTCCATGGTAACATAGCTGCCCGAGGCCGCAAAGTTAGCAAGTACAAGAAATTTGAAAATTGTACGTAATTGCACAGTAGTGCTTATGGTCGATGCCGTTTCTCGGCTTCAGAGCTACTTTCTTGACTGTATTTTCAATTAAGCAGTTGGCGCGACTTCAGTTCTAGCCTATTAAGTCAAATCTTGTGTGGTTCCTCCATGGTAACATAGCTGCCCGAGGCCGCAAATTAGCAAGTACAAGAAATTTGAAAATTGTACGTAATTGCACAGTAGTGCTTATGGTCGATCCCGTTTCTCAGCTTCAGAGATACTTTCTTGACTGTATTTTGAGTTAAGCAGTTGGCGCGACTTCAGTTCTAGCCTATTAAGTCAAATCTTGTGTGGTTGCTCCATGGTAACATAGCTGCCCGAGGCCGCAAATTTAGCAAGTACAAGAAATTTGAAAATTGTACGTAATTGCACAGTAGTGCTTATGGTCGATGCCGTTTCTCGGCTTCAGAGCTACTTTCTTGACTGTATTTTGAGTTAAGCAGTTGGCGCGACTTCAGTTCTAGCCGATAAAGTCAAATGTTGTGTGGTTCCTCCATGGTAACATAGCTGCCCGAGGCCGCAAAGTTAGCAAGTACAAGAAATTTGAAAATTGTACGTAATTGCACAGTAGTGCTTATGGTCGATGCCGTTTCTCGGCTTCAGAGATACTTTCTTGACTGCATTTTGAGTTAAGCAGTTGGCGCGACTTCAGTTCTAGCCTATAAAGTCAAATCTTGTGTGGTTCCTCCATGGTAACACAGCTGCCCGAGGTCGCAAAGTTAGCAAGTACAAGAAATTTGGAAATTGTGCGTAATTTCACATTAGTGCTTATGGTCGATCCCGTTTCTCGGCTTCAGAGCTGCTTTCTTGACTATATTTTGAGCTAAACAGTTGGCGCGACTTCAGTTCTATGCTATAAAGTCAAATCTTGTGTGGTTCCTCCATGGTAACATAGCTGCCCGAGGTCGCAAAATTAGCAATACAAGAAATTTGAAAATTGTACGTAATTTCACATTAGTGCTTATGGTCGGTCCCGTTTCTCGGCTTCAGAGCTGCTTTCTTGACTATATTTTGAGCTAAACAGTTGGCGCGACTTCAGTTCTAGCCTATAAAGTCAAATATTGTGTGGTTCCTCCATGGTAACATAGCTGCCCGAGGCTGCAAAGTTAGCAAGTACAAGAAATTTGAAAATTGTACGTAATTTCACATTAGTGCTTATGGTCGATCCCGTTTCTCAGCTTCAGAGCTACTTTCTTGACTGTATTTTGAGTTAAGCAGTTGGCGCGACTTCAGTTCTAGCCTATAAAGTCAAATCTTGTGTGGTTCCTCCATGGTAACATTGCTGCCCGGGGTCGCAAAGTTAGCAAGTACAAGAAATTTGAAAATTGTACGTAATTGCACAGTAGTGCTTATGGTCGATCCCGTTTCTCAGCTTCAGAGCTACTTTCTTGACTGTATTTTGAGTTAAGCAGTTGGCTCGACTTAGGTTCTAGCCTTAAAAGTCAAATCTTGTGTGATTCCCCCATGGTAACATAGCTGCCCGAGGTCGCAAAGTTAGCAAGTACAAGAAATTTGAAAATTGTACGTAATTTCACGGTAGTGCTTATGGTCGATCCCGTTTCTCGGCTTCGGAGCTACTTTCTTGACTGTATTTTGAGCTAAACAGTTGGCGCGACTTCAGTTCTAGCCTATAAAGTCAAATCTTGTGTGGTTCCTTCATGGTAACATAGCTGCCCGAGGCCGCAAAGTTAGCAAGTACAAGAAATTTGAAAATTGTACGTAATTTCACGGTAGTGCTTATGGTCGATCCCGTTTCTCGGCTTCAGAGCTACTTTCTTGACTGTATTTCGAGTTAAGCAGTTGGCGCGACTTCAGTTCTAGCCTATAAAGTCAAATGTTGTGTGGTTCCTCCATGATAACATAGCTGCCGAAGGCCGCAAAGTTAGCAAGTACAAGAAATTTGAAAATTGTACGTAATTTCACGGTAGTGCTTATGGTCGATCCCGTTTCTCGGCTTCGGAGCTACTTTCTTGACTGTATTTTGAGCTAAACAGTTGGCGCGACTTCAGTTCTAGCCTATAAAGTCAAATCTTGTGTGGTTCCTCCATGATAACATAGCTGCCCGAGGTCGCAAATTTAGCAAGTACAAGAAATTTGAAAATTGTACGTAATTTCACATTAGTGCTTATGGTCGATCCCGTTTCTCAGCTTCAGAGCTACTTTCTTGACTGTATTTCGAGTTAAGAAGTTGGCGCGACTTCAGTTCTAGCCTATAAAGTCAAATGTTGTGTGGTTCCTCCATGGTAACATAGCTGCCGAAGGCCGCAAAGTTAGCAAGTACAAGAAATTTGAAAATTGTACGTACATAATTGCACTGTAGTGCTTATGGTCGATGCCGTTTCTCGGCTTCAGGGCTACTTTCTTGACTATATTTTGAGCTAAACAGTTGGCGCGACTTCAGTTCTAGCCTATAAAATCAAATCTTGTGTGGTTCCTTCATGCTAACATAGCTGCCCGAGGTCGCAAATTTAGCAAGTACAAGAAATTTGAAAATTGTACGTAATTTCACATTAGTGCTTATGGTCGATCCCGTTTCTCAGCTTCAGAGCTACTTTCTTGACTGTATTTCGAGTTAAGCAGTTGGCGCGACTTCAGTTCTAGCCTATAAAGTCAAATGTTTTGTGGTTCCTCCATTGTAACATAGCTGCCCGAGGCCGCAAAGTTAGCAAGTACAAGAAATTTGAAAATTGTACGTAATTTCACGGTAGTGCTTATGGTCGATGCCGTTTCTCGGCTTCAGAGCTACTTTCTTGACTGTATTTTGAGTTAGGCAGTTGGTGCGACTTCAGTTCTAGCCTATAAAGTCAAATGTTGTGTGGTTCCTCCATGGTAACATAGCTGCCCAAGGCCGCAAAATTAGCAAGTACAAGAAATTTGAAAATTGTACGTAATTTCACATTAGTTCTTATGGTCGATCCCGTTTCTTGGCTTCAGAGCTACTTTCTTGACTGTATTTCGAGTTAAGCAGTTGGCGCGACTTCAGTTCTAGCCTATAAAGTCAAATGTTGTGTGGTTCCTCCATGGTAACATAGCTGCCCGATTCCGCAAAATTAGCAAGTACAAGAAATTTGAAAATTGTACGTAATTTCACATTAGTGCTTATGGTCGATCCCGTTTCTCAGCTTCAGAATTACTTTCTTGACTGTATTTTAAGTTAGGCGGTTGGCGCGACTTCAGTTCTAGCCTATAAAGTCAAACCTTGTGTGGTTCCTCCATGGTAACATAGCTGCCCGAGGCCGCAAAGTTAGCAAGTACAAGAAATTTGAAAATTGTACGTAATTTCACTGTAGTGCTTATGGTCGATCCCGTTTCTCGGCTTCAGAGCTACTTTCTTGACTGTATTTTGAGCTAAGCAGTTGGCGCGACTTCAGTTCTAGCCTATAAAGTCAAACCTTGTGTGGTTCCTCCATGGTAACATAGCTGCCCGAGGCCGCAAAGTTAGCAAGTACAAGAAATTTGAAAATTGTACGTAATTTCACGGTAGTGCTTATGGTCGATCCCGTTTCTCGGCTTCAGAGCTACTTTCTTGACTGTATTTTGAGCTAAATAGTTGGCGCGACTTCAGTTCTAGCCTATAAAGTCAAATCTTGTGTGGTTCCTCCATGCTAACATAGCTGCCCGAGGTCGCAAAATTAGCAAGTACAAGAAATTTGAAAATTGTACGTAATTTCACATTAGTGCTTATGGTCGATCCCGTTTCTCAGCTTCAGAGCTACTTTCTTGTCTGTATTTCGAGTTAAGCAGTTGGCGCGACTTCAGTTCTGGCCTATAAAGTCAAATGTTGTGTGGTTCCTCCATGGTAACATAGCTGCCCGAGGCCGCAAAGTTAGCAAGTACAAGAAATTTGAAAATTGTACGTAATTTCACGGTAGTGCTTATGGTCGATGCTGTTTCTCGGCTTCAGAGCTACTTTCTTGACTGTATTTTGAGTTAAGCAGTTGGTGCGACTTCAGTTCTAGCCTATAAAGTCAAATGTTGTGTGGTTCCTCCATGGTAACATAGCTGCCCAAGGCCGCAAAGTTAGCAAGTACAAGAAATTTGAAAATTGTACGTAATTTCACATTAGTTCTTATGGTCGATCCCGTTTCTTGGCTTCAGAGCTACTGTCTTGACTGTATTTTGAGTTAGGCAGTTGGCGCGACTTCAGTTCTAGCCTATAAAATCAAACCTTATGTGGTTCCTCCATGGTAACATAGCTGCCCGAGGCCGCAAAGTTAGCAAGTACAAGAAATTTGAAAATTGTACGTAATTTGACGGTAGTGCTTATGGTCGATCCCGTTTCTCGGCTTCAGAGCTACTTTCTTGACTGTATTTTGAGTTAAGCAGTTGGCGTGACTTCGGTTCTAGCCTTAAAAGTCAAATGTTGTGTGGTTCCTCCATGGTAACATGGCTGCCCGGGGTCGCAAAGTTAGCAAGTACAAGAAATTTGAAAATTGTACGTAATTTCTCATTAGTTCTTATGGTCGATCCCGTTTCTTGGCTTCAGAGCTACTTTCTTGACTGTCTTTCGAGTTAAGCAGTTGGCGCGACTTCAGTTCTATGCTATAAAGTCAAATGTTGTGTGGTTCCTCCATGGTAACATAGCTGCCCGAGGCCGCAAAGTTAGCAAGTACAAGAAATTTGAAAATTGTACGTAATTTCACGGTAGTGCTTATGGTCGATGCCGCGTCTCGGCTTCAGAGCTACTTTCTTGACTTTATTTTGAGTTAAGCAGTTTTCGCGACTTCGGTTCTAGCCTTAAAAGTCAAATGTTGTGTGGTTCCTCCATGGTAACATGGCTGCCCGGGGTAGCAAAGTTAGCAAGTACAAGAAATTTGAAAATTGTACGTAATTTCTCATTAGTTCTTATGGTCGATCCCGTTTCTTGGCTTCAGAGCTACTTTCTTGACTGTATTTCGAGTTAAGCAGTTGACGCGACTTCAGTTCTAGCCTATGAAGTAAAATCTTGTGTGGTTCCTCCATGGTAACATAGCTGTCCGAGGTCGCAAAGTTAGCAATACAAGAAATTTGAAAATTGTACGTAATTTCACATTAGTGCTTATGGTCGATCCCGTTTCTCGGCTTCAGAGCTGCTTTCTTGACTATATTTTGAACTAAACAGTTGGCGCGACTTCAGTTCTATGCTATAAAGTCAAATCTTGTGTGGTTCCTCCATGGTAACATAGCTGCCCGAGGTCGCAAAATTAGCAATACAAGAAATTTGAAAATTGTACGTAATTTCACATTAGTGCTTATGGTCGATCCCGTTTCTCGGCTTCAGAGCTGCTTTCTTGACTATATTTTGAGCTAAACAGTTGGCGCGACTTCAGTTCTAGCCTATAAAGTCAAATATTGTGTGGTTCCTCCATGGTAACATAGCTGCCCGAGGCTGCAAAGTTAGCAAGTACAAGAAATTTGAAAATTGTACGTAATTTCACATTAGTGCTTATGGTCGATCCCGTTTCTCAGCTTCAGAGCTACTTTCTTGACTGTATTTTGAGTTAAGCAGTTGGCGCGACTTCAGTTCTAGCCTATAAAGTCAAATCTTGTGTGGTTCCTCCATGGTAACATTGCTGCCCGGGGTCGCAAAGTTAGCAAGTACAAGAAATTTGAAAATTGTACGTAATTGCACAGTAGTGCTTATGGTCGATCCCGTTTCTCAGCTTCAGAGCTACTTTCTTGACTGTATTTTGAGTTAAGCAGTTGGCGCGACTTAGGTTCTAGCCTTAAAAGTCAAATCTTGTGTGATTCCCCCATGGTAACATAGCTGCCCGAGGTCGCAAAGTTAGCAAGTACAAGAAATTTGAAAATTGTACGTAATTTCACATTAATGCTTATGGTCGATCCCGTTTCGCAGCTTCAGAGCTACTTTCTTGACTGTATTTTGAATTAAACAGTTGGCGCGAATTCAGTTCTAGCCTATAAAGTCAAATCTTGTGTGGTTCCTCCATGGTAACATAGCTGCCCGAGGTCGCAAAATTAGCAAATACAAGAAATTTGAAAATTGTACGTAATTTCACGGTAGTGCTTATGGTCGATCCCGTTTCTCGGCTTCAGAGCTACTTTCTTGACTGTATTTTGAGTTAAGCAGTTGGCGCGACTTCAGTTCTAGCCTATAAAGTCAAATGTTGTGTAGTTCCTCCATGGTAACATAGCTGCCCGAGGCCGCAAAGTTAGCAAGTACAAGAAATTTGAAAATTGTACGTAATTTCACGGTAGTGCTTATGGTCGATCCCGTTTCTCAGCTTCAGAGATACTTTCTTGACTGTATTTTGAGTTAAGCAGTTGGCGCGACTTCAGTTCTAGCCTATTAAGTCAAATCTTGTGTGGTTGCTCCATGGTAACATAGCTGCCCGAGGCCGCAAAGTTAGCAAGTACAAGAAATTTGAAAATTGTACGTAATTGCACAGTAGTGCTTATGGTCGATGCCGTTTCTCGGCTTCAGAGCTACTTTCTTGACTGTATTTTCAATTAAGCAGTTGGCGCGACTTCAGTTCTAGCCTATTAAGTCAAATCTTGTGTGGTTCCTCCATGGTAACATAGCTGCCCGAGGCCGCAAATTAGCAAGTACAAGAAATTTGAAAATTGTACGTAATTGCACAGTAGTGCTTATGGTCGATCCCGTTTCTCAGCTTCAGAGATACTTTCTTGACTGTATTTTGAGTTAAGCAGTTGGCGCGACTTCAGTTCTAGCCTATTAAGTCAAATCTTGTGTGGTTGCTCCATGGTAACATAGCTGCCCGAGGCCGCAAATTTAGCAAGTACAAGAAATTTGAAAATTGTACGTAATTGCACAGTAGTGCTTATGGTCGATGCCGTTTCTCGGCTTCAGAGCTACTTTCTTGACTGTATTTTGAGTTAAGCAGTTGGCGCGACTTCAGTTCTAGCCGATAAAGTCAAATGTTGTGTGGTTCCTCCATGGTAACATAGCTGCCCGAGGCCGCAAAGTTAGCAAGTACAAGAAATTTGAAAATTGTACGTAATTGCACAGTAGTGCTTATGGTCGATGCCGTTTCTCGGCTTCAGAGATACTTTCTTGACTGTATTTTGAGTTAAGCAGTTGGCGCGACTTCAGTTCTAGCCTATAAAGTCAAATCTTGTGTGGTTCCTCCATGGTAACACAGCTGCCCGAGGTCGCAAAGTTAGCAAGTACAAGAAATTTGGAAATTGTACGTAATTTCACATTAGTGCTTATGGTCGATCCCGTTTCTCGGCTTCAGAGCTGCTTTCTTGACTATATTTTGAGCTAAACAGTTGGCGCGACTTCAGTTCTATGCTATAAAGTCAAATCTTGTGTGGTTCCTCCATGGTAACATAGCTGCCCGAGGTCGCAAAATTAGCAATACAAGAAATTTGAAAATTGTACGTAATTTCACATTAGTGCTTATGGTCGATCCCGTTTCTCGGCTTCAGAGCTGCTTTCTTGACTATATTTTGAGCTAAACAGTTGGCGCGACTTCAGTTCTAGCCTATAAAGTCAAATATTGTGTGGTTCCTCCATGGTAACATAGCTGCCCGAGGCTGCAAAGTTAGCAAGTACAAGAAATTTGAAAATTGTACGTAATTTCACATTAGTGCTTATGGTCGATCCCGTTTCTCAGCTTCAGAGCTACTTTCTTGACTGTATTTGGAGTTAAGCAGTTGGCGCGACTTCAGTTCTAGCCTATAAAGTCAAATCTTGTGTGGTTCCTCCATGGTAACATTGCTGCCCGGGGTCGCAAAGTTAGCAAGTACAAGAAATTTGAAAATTGTACGTAATTGCACAGTAGTGCTTATGGTCGATCCCGTTTCTCAGCTTCAGAGCTACTTTCTTGACTGTATTTTGAGTTAAGCAGTTGGCGCGACTTAGGTTCTAGCCTTAAAAGTCAAATCTTGTGTGATTCCCCCATGGTAACATAGCTGCCCGAGGTCGCAAAGTTAGCAAGTACAAGAAATTTGAAAATTGTACGTAATTTCACGGTAGTGCTTATGGTCGATCCCGTTTCTCGGCTTCGGAGCTACTTTCTTGACTGTATTTTGAGCTAAACAGTTGGCGCGACTTCAGTTCTAGCCTATAAAGTCAAATCTTGTGTGGTTCCTCCATGGTAACATAGCTGCCCGAGGCCGCAAAGTTAGCAAGTACAAGAAATTTGAAAATTGTACGTAATTTCACGGTAGTGCTTATGGTCGATCCCGTTTCTCGGCTTCAGAGCTACTTTCTTGACTGTATTTCGAGTTAAGCAGTTGGCGCGACTTCAGTTCTAGCCTATAAAGTCAAATGTTGTGTGGTTCCTCCATGGTAACATAGCTGCCCGAGGCCGCAAAGTTAGCAAGTACAAGAAATTTGAAAATTGTACGTAATTTCACGGTAGTGCTTATGGTCGATCCCGTTTCTCAGCTTCAGAATTACTTTCTTGACTGTATTTTGAGTTAGGCAGTTGGCGCGACTTCAGTTCTAGCCTATAAAGTCAAACCTTGTGTGGTTCCTCCATGCTAACATAGCTGCCCGAGGTCGCAAAGTTAGCAAGTACAAGAAATTTGAAAATTGTACGTAATTTCACATTAGAGCTTATGGTCGATGCCGTTTCTCGGCTTCAGAGCTACTTTCTTGACTGTATTTTCAGTTAAGCGGTTGGCGCGACTTCAGTTCTAGCCTTAAAAGTCAAATCTTGTGTGATTCCTCCATGCTAACATAGCTGCCCGAGATCGCAAAGTTAGCAAGTACAAGAAATTTGAAAATTGTACGTAATTTCACATTAATGCTTATGGTCGATCCCGTTTCTCAGCTTCAGAGCTACTTTCTTGACTGTATTTTGAATTAAACAGTTGGCGCGAATTCAGTTCTAGCCTATAAAGTCAAATCTTGTGTGGTTCCTCCATGGTAACATAGCTGCCCGAGGTCGCAAAATTAGCAAATACAAGAAATTTGAAAATTGTACGTAATTTCACGGTAGTGCTTATGGTCGATCCCGTTTCTCGGCTTCAGAGCTACTTTCTTGACTGTATTTTGAGTTAGGCAGTTGGTGCGACTTCAGTTCTAGCCTATAAAGTCAAATGTTGTGTGGTTCCTCCATTGTAACATAGCTGCCCGAGGCCGCAAAGTTAGCAAGTACAAGAAATTTGAAAATTGTACGTAATTTCACGGTAGTGCTTATGGTCGATGCCGTTTCTCGGCTTCAGAGCTACTTTCTTGACTGTATTTTGAGTTAGGCAGTTGGTGCGACTTCAGTTCTAGCCTATAAAGTCAAATGTTGTGTGGTTCCTCCATGGTAACATAGCTGCCCAAGGCCGCAAAGTTAGCAAGTACAAGAAATTTGAAAATTGTACGTAATTTCACATTAGTTCTTATGGTCGATCCCGTTTCTTGGCTTCAGAGCTACTTTCTTGACTGTATTTCGAGTTAAGCAGTTGGCGCGACTTCAGTTCTAGCCTATAAAGTCAAATGTTGTGTGGTTCCTCCATGGTAACATAGCTGCCCGATTCCGCAAAATTAGCAAGTACAAGAAATTTGAAAATTGTACGTAATTTCACATTAGTGCTTATGGTCGATCCCGTTTCTCAGCTTCAGAATTACTTTCTTGACTGTATTTTAAGTTAGGCGGTTGGCGCGACTTCAGTTCTAGCCTATAAAGTCAAACCTTGTGTGGTTCCTCCATGGTAACATAGCTGCCCGAGGCCGCAAAGTTAGCAAGTACAAGAAATTTGAAAATTGTACGTAATTTCACTGTAGTGCTTATGGTCGATCCCGTTTCTCGGCTTCAGAGCTACTTTCTTGACTGTATTTTGAGCTAAGCAGTTGGCGCGACTTCAGTTCTAGCCTATAAAGTCAAACCTTGTGTGGTTCCTCCATGGTAACATAGCTGCCCGAGGCCGCAAAGTTAGCAAGTACAAGAAATTTGAAAATTGTACGTAATTTCACGGTAGTGCTTATGGTCGATCCCGTTTCTCGGCTTCAGAGCTACTTTCTTGTCTGTATTTCGAGTTAAGCAGTTGGCGCGACTTCAGTTCTGGCCTATAAAGTCAAATGTTGTGTGGTTCCTCCATGGTAACATAGCTGCCCGAGGCCGCAAAGTTAGCAAGTACAAGAAATTTGAAAATTGTACGTAATTTCACGGTAGTGCTTATGGTCGATGCCGTTTCTCGGCTTCAGAGCTACTTTCTTGACTGTATTTTGAGTTAAGCAGTTGGTGCGACTTCAGTTCTAGCCTATAAAGTCAAATGTTGTGTGGTTCCTCCATGGTAACATGGCTGCCCGGGGTAGCAAAGTTAGCAAGTACAAGAAATTTGAAAATTGTACGTAATTTCTCATTAGTTCTTATGGTCGATCCCGTTTCTTGGCTTCAGAGCTACTTTCTTGACTGTATTTCGAGTTAAGCAGTTGACGCGACTTCAGTTCTAGCCTATGAAGTAAAATCTTGTGTGGTTCCTCCATGGTAACATAGCTGTCCGAGGTCGCAAAGTTAGCAATACAAGAAATTTGAAAATTGTACGTAATTTCACATTAGTGCTTATGGTCGATCCCGTTTCTCGGCTTCAGAGCTGCTTTCTTGACTATATTTTGAGCTAAACAGTTGGCGCGACTTCAGTTCTATGCTATAAAGTCAAATCTTGTGTGGTTCCTCCATGGTAACATAGCTGCCCGAGGTCGCAAAATTAGCAATACAAGAAATTTGAAAATTGTACGTAATTTCACATTAGTGCTTATGGTCGATCCCGTTTCTCGGCTTCAGAGCTGCTTTCTTGACTATATTTTGAGCTAAACAGTTGGCGCGACTTCAGTTCTAGCCTATAAAGTCAAATATTGTGTGGTTCCTCCATGGTAACATAGCTGCCCGAGGCTGCAAAGTTAGCAAGTACAAGAAATTTGAAAATTGTACGTAATTTCACATTAGTGCTTATGGTCGATCCCGTTTCTCAGCTTCAGAGCTACTTTCTTGACTGTATTTGGAGTTAAGCAGTTGGCGCGACTTCAGTTCTAGCCTATAAAGTCAAATCTTGTGTGGTTCCTCCATGGTAACATTGCTGCCCGGGGTCGCAAAGTTAGCAAGTACAAGAAATTTGAAAATTGTACGTAATTGCACAGTAGTGCTTATGGTCGATCCCGTTTCTCAGCTTCAGAGCTACTTTCTTGACTGTATTTTGAGTTAAGCAGTTGGCGCGACTTAGGTTCTAGCCTTAAAAGTCAAATCTTGTGTGATTCCCCCATGGTAACATAGCTGCCCGAGGTCGCAAAGTTAGCAAGTACAAGAAATTTGAAAATTGTACGTAATTTCACGGTAGTGCTTATGGTCGATCCCGTTTCTCGGCTTCGGAGCTACTTTCTTGACTGTATTTTGAGCTAAACAGTTGGCGCGACTTCAGTTCTAGCCTATAAAGTCAAATCTTGTGTGGTTCCTCCATGGTAACATAGCTGCCCGAGGCCGCAAAGTTAGCAAGTACAAGAAATTTGAAAATTGTACGTAATTTCACGGTAGTGCTTATGGTCGATCCCGTTTCTCGGCTTCAGAGCTACTTTCTTGACTGTATTTCGAGTTAAGCAGTTGGCGCGACTTCAGTTCTAGCCTATAAAGTCAAATGTTGTGTGGTTCCTCCATGGTAACATAGCTGCCCGAGGCCGCAAAGTTAGCAAGTACAAGAAATTTGAAAATTGTACGTAATTTCACGGTAGTGCTTATGGTCGATCCCGTTTCTCAGCTTCAGAATTACTTTCTTGACTGTATTTTGAGTTAGGCAGTTGGCGCGACTTCAGTTCTAGCCTATAAAGTCAAACCTTGTGTGGTTCCTCCATGCTAACATAGCTGCCCGAGGTCGCAAAGTTAGCAAGTACAAGAAATTTGAAAATTGTACGTAATTTCACATTAGAGCTTATGGTCGATGCCGTTTCTCGGCTTCAGAGCTACTTTCTTGACTGTATTTTGAGTTAAGCGGTTGGCGCGACTTCAGTTCTAGCCTTAAAAGTCAAATCTTGTGTGATTCCTCCATGCTAACATAGCTGCCCGAGATCGCAAAGTTAGCAAGTACAAGAAATTTGAAAATTGTACGTAATTTCACATTAATGCTTATGGTCGATCCCGTTTCTCAGCTTCAGAGCTACTTTCTTGACTGTATTTTGAATTAAACAGTTGGCGCGAATTCAGTTCTAGCCTATAAAGTCAAATCTTGTGTGGTTCCTCCATGGTAACATAGCTGCCCGAGGTCGCAAAATTAGCAAATACAAGAAATTTGAAAATTGTACGTAATTTCACGGTAGTGCTTATGGTCGATCCCGTTTCTCGGCTTCAGAGCTACTTTCTTGACTGTATTTTGAGTTAAGCAGTTGGCGCGACTTCAGTTCTAGCCTATAAAGTCAAATGTTGTGTAGTTCCTCCATGGTAACATAGCTGCCCGAGGCCGCAAAGTTAGCAAGTACAAGAAATTTGAAAATTGTACGTAATTTCACATTAGTGCTTATGGTCGATGCCGTTTCTCGGCTTCAGAGCTACTTTCTTGACTGTATTTTGAGTTAAGCGGTTGGCGCGACTTCAGTTCTAGCCTTAAAAGTCAAATCTTGTGTGATTCCTCCATGCTAACATAGCTGCCCGAGATCGCAAAGTTAGCAAGTACAAGAAATTTGAAAATTGTACGTAATTTCACATTAGTGCTTATGGTCGATCCCGTTTCTCAGCTTCAGAGCTACTTTCTTGACTGTATTTTCAATTAAGCAGTTGGCGCGACTTCAGTTCTAGCCTATTAAGTCAAATCTTGTGTGGTTCCTCCATGGTAACATAGCTGCCCGAGGCCGCAAATTAGCAAGTACAAGAAATTTGAAAATTGTACGTAATTGCACAGTAGTGCTTATGGTCGATCCCGTTTCTCAGCTTCAGAGATACTTTCTTGACTGTATTTTGAGTTAAGCAGTTGGCGCGACTTCAGTTCTAGCCTATTAAGTCAAATCTTGTGTGGTTGCTCCATGGTAACATAGCTGCCCGAGGCCGCAAATTTAGCAAGTACAAGAAATTTGAAAATTGTACGTAATTGCACAGTAGTGCTTATGGTCGATGCCGTTTCTCGGCTTCAGAGCTACTTTCTTGACTGTATTTTGAGTTAAGCAGTTGGCGCGACTTCAGTTCTAGCCGATAAAGTCAAATGTTGTGTGGTTCCTCCATGGTAACATAGCTGCCCGAGGCCGCAAAGTTAGCAAGTACAAGAAATTTGAAAATTGTACGTAATTGCACAGTAGTGCTTATGGTCGATGCCGTTTCTCGGCTTCAGAGATACTTTCTTGACTGTATTTTGAGTTAAGCAGTTGGCGCGACTTCAGTTCTAGCCTATAAAGTCAAATCTTGTGTGGTTCCTCCATGGTAACACAGCTGCCCGAGGTCGCAAAGTTAGCAAGTACAAGAAATTTGGAAATTGTACGTAATTTCACATTAGTGCTTATGGTCGATCCCGTTTCTCAGCTTCAGAGCTACTTTCTTGACTGTATTTTGAGTTAAGCAGTTGGCGCGACTTCAGTTCTAGCCTATAAAGTCAAATCTTGTGTGGTTCCTCCATGGTAACATAGCTGCCCGAGGTCGCAAAGTTAGCAAGTACAAGAAATTTGAAAATTGTACGTAATTGCACAGTAGTGCTTATGGTCGATCCCGTTTCTCAGCTTCAGAGTTACTTTCTTGACTGTATTTTGAGTTAAGCAGTTGGCGCGACTTCAGTTCTAGCCTATAAAGTCAAATGTTGTGTGGTTCCTCCATGGTAACATAGCTGCCCGAGACCGCAAAGTTAGCAAGTACAAGAAATTTGAAAATTGTACGTAATTTCACATTAGTGCTTATGGTCGATGCCGTTTCTCGGCTTCAGAGCTACTTTCTTGACTGTATTTTGAGTTAAGCGGTTGGCGCGACTTCAGTTCTAGCCTTAAAAGTCAAATCTTGTGTGATTCCTCCATGCTAACATAGCTGCCCGAGATCGCAAAGTTAGCAAGTACAAGAAATTTGAAAATTGTACGTAATTTCACATTAGTGCTTATGGTCGATCCCGTTTCTCAGCTTCAGAGCTACTTTCTTGACTGTATTTTGAATTAAACAGTTGGCGCGAATTCAGTTCTAGCCTATAAAGTCAAATCTTGTGTGGTTCCTCCATGGTAACATAGCTGCCCGAGGTCGCAAAGTTAGCAAATACAAGAAATTTGAAAATTGTACGTAATTTCACGGTAGTGCTTATGGTCGATCCCGTTTCTCGGCTTCAGAGCTACTTTCTTGACTGTATTTTGAGCTAAATAGTTGGCGCGACTTCAGTTCTAGCCTATAAAGTCAAATCTTGTGTGGTTCCTCCATGCTAACATAGCTGCCCGAGGTCGCAAAATTAGCAAGTACAAGAAATTTGAAAATTGTACGTAATTTCACATTAGTGCTTATGGTCGATCCCGTTTCTCAGCTTCAGAGCTACTTTCTTGTCTGTATTTCGAGTTAAGCAGTTGGCGCGACTTCAGTTCTGGCCTATAAAGTCAAATGTTGTGTGGTTCCTCCATGGTAACATAGCTGCCCGAGGCCGCAAAGTTAGCAAGTACAAGAAATTTGAAAATTGTACGTAATTTCACGGTAGTGCTTATGGTCGATGCCGTTTCTCGGCTTCAGAGCTACTTTCTTGACTGTATTTTGAGTTAAGCAGTTGGTGCGACTTCAGTTCTAGCCTATAAAGTCAAATGTTGTGTGGTTCCTCCATGGTAACATAGCTGCCCAAGGCCGCAAAGTTAGCAAGTACAAGAAATTTGAAAATTGTACGTAATTTCACATTAGTTCTTATGGTCGATCCCGTTTCTTGGCTTCAGAGCTACTGTCTTGACTGTATTTTGAGTTAGGCAGTTGGCGCGACTTCAGTTCTAGCCTATAAAATCAAACCTTATGTGGTTCCTCCATGGTAACATAGCTGCCCGAGGCCGCAAAGTTAGCAAGTACAAGAAATTTGAAAATTGTACGTAATTTGACGGTAGTGCTTATGGTCGATCCCGTTTCTCGGCTTCAGAGCTACTTTCTTGACTGTATTTTGAGTTAAGCAGTTGGCGTGACTTCGGTTCTAGCCTTAAAAGTCAAATGTTGTGTGGTTCCTCCATGGTAACATGGCTGCCCGGGGTCGCAAAGTTAGCAAGTACAAGAAATTTGAAAATTGTACGTAATTTCTCATTAGTTCTTATGGTCGATCCCGTTTCTTGGCTTCAGAGCTACTTTCTTGACTGTCTTTCGAGTTAAGCAGTTGGCGCGACTTCAGTTCTATGCTATAAAGTCAAATGTTGTGTGGTTCCTCCATGGTAACATAGCTGCCCGAGGCCGCAAAGTTAGCAAGTACAAGAAATTTGAAAATTGTACGTAATTTCACGGTAGTGCTTATGGTCGATGCCGCGTCTCGGCTTCAGAGCTACTTTCTTGACTTTATTTTGAGTTAAGCAGTTTTCGCGACTTCGGTTCTAGCCTTAAAAGTCAAATGTTGTGTGGTTCCTCCATGGTAACATGGCTGCCCGGGGTAGCAAAGTTAGCAAGTACAAGAAATTTGAAAATTGTACGTAATTTCTCATTAGTTCTTATGGTCGATCCCGTTTCTTGGCTTCAGAGCTACTTTCTTGACTGTATTTCGAGTTAAGCAGTTGACGCGACTTCAGTTCTAGCCTATGAAGTCAAATCTTGTGTGGTTCCTCCATGGTAACATAGCTGTCCGAGGTCGCAAAGTTAGCAATACAAGAAATTTGAAAATTGTACGTAATTTCACATTAGTGCTTATGGTCGATCCCGTTTCTCGGCTTCAGAGCTGCTTTCTTGACTATATTTTGAGCTAAACAGTTGGCGCGACTTCAGTTCTATGCTATAAAGTCAAATCTTGTGTGGTTCCTCCATGGTAACATAGCTGCCCGAGGTCGCAAAATTAGCAATACAAGAAATTTGAAAATTGTACGTAATTTCACATTAGTGCTTATGGTCGATCCCGTTTCTCGGCTTCAGAGCTGCTTTCTTGACTATATTTTGAGCTAAACAGTTGGCGCGACTTCAGTTCTAGCCTATAAAGTCAAATATTGTGTGGTTCCTCCATGGTAACATAGCTGCCCGAGGCTGCAAAGTTAGCAAGTACAAGAAATTTGAAAATTGTACGTAATTTCACATTAGTGCTTATGGTCGATCCCGTTTCTCAGCTTCAGAGCTACTTTCTTGACTGTATTTTGAGTTAAGCAGTTGGCGCGACTTCAGTTCTAGCCTATTAAGTCAAATCTTGTGTGGTTGCTCCATGGTAACATAGCTGCCCGAGGCCGCAAATTTAGCAAGTACAAGAAATTTGAAAATTGTACGTAATTGCACAGTAGTGCTTATGGTCGATGCCGTTTCTCGGCTTCAGAGCTACTTTCTTGACTGTATTTTGAGTTAAGCAGTTGGCGCGACTTCAGTTCTAGCCGATAAAGTCAAATGTTGTGTGGTTCCTCCATGGTAACATAGCTGCCCGAGGCCGCAAAGTTAGCAAGTACAAGAAATTTGAAAATTGTACGTAATTGCACAGTAGTGCTTATGGTCGATGCCGTTTCTCGGCTTCAGAGATACTTTCTTGACTGCATTTTGAGTTAAGCAGTTGGCGCGACTTCAGTTCTAGCCTATAAAGTCAAATCTTGTGTGGTTCCTCCATGGTAACACAGCTGCCCGAGGTCGCAAAGTTAGCAAGTACAAGAAATTTGGAAATTGTACGTAATTTCACATTAGTGCTTATGGTCGATCCCGTTTCTCGGCTTCAGAGCTGCTTTCTTGACTATATTTTGAGCTAAACAGTTGGCGCGACTTCAGTTCTAGCCTATAAAGTCAAATATTGTGTGGTTCCTCCATGGTAACATAGCTGCCCGAGGCTGCAAAGTTAGCAAGTACAAGAAATTTGAAAATTGTACGTAATTTCACATTAGTGCTTATGGTCGATCCCGTTTCTCAGCTTCAGAGCTACTTTCTTGACTGTATTTTGAGTTAAGCAGTTGGCGCGACTTCAGTTCTAGCCTATAAAGTCAAATCTTGTGTGGTTCCTCCATGGTAACATTGCTGCCCGGGGTCGCAAAGTTAGCAAGTACAAGAAATTTGAAAATTGTACGTAATTGCACAGTAGTGCTTATGGTCGATCCCGTTTCTCAGCTTCAGAGCTACTTTCTTGACTGTATTTTGAGTTAAGCAGTTGGCGCGACTTAGGTTCTAGCCTTAAAAGTCAAATCTTGTGTGATTCCCCCATGGTAACATAGCTGCCCGAGGTCGCAAAGTTAGCAAGTACAAGAAATTTGAAAATTGTACGTAATTTCACGGTAGTGCTTATGGTCGATCCCGTTTCTCGGCTTCGGAGCTACTTTCTTGACTGTATTTTGAGCTAAACAGTTGGCGCGACTTCAGTTCTAGCCTATAAAGTCAAATCTTGTGTGGTTCCTCCATGGTAACATAGCTGCCCGAGGCCGCAAAGTTAGCAAGTACAAGAAATTTGAAAATTGTACGTAATTTCACGGTAGTGCTTATGGTCGATCCCGTTTCTCGGCTTCAGAGCTACTTTCTTGACTGTATTTCGAGTTAAGCAGTTGGCGCGACTTCAGTTCTAGCCTATAAAGTCAAATGTTGTGTGGTTCCTCCATGGTAACATAGCTGCCGAAGGCCGCAAAGTTAGCAAGTACAAGAAATTTGAAAATTGTACGTAATTTCACGGTAGTGCTTATGGTCGATCCCGTTTCTCGGCTTCGGAGCTACTTTCTTGACTGTATTTTGAGCTAAACAGTTGGCGCGACTTCAGTTCTAGCCTATAAAGTCAAATCTTGTGTGGTTCCTCCATGATAACATAGCTGCCCGAGGTCGCAAATTTAGCAAGTACAAGAAATTTGAAAATTGTACGTAATTTCACATTAGTGCTTATGGTCGATCCCGTTTCTCGGCTTCAGAGCTACTTTCTTGACTGTATTTCGAGTTAAGCAGTTGGCGCGACTTCAGTTCTAGCCTATAAAGTCAAATGTTGTGTGGTTCCTCCATGGTAACATAGCTGCCCGAGGCCGCAAAGTTAGCAAGTACAAGAAATTTGAAAATTGTACGTAATTTCACGGTAGTGCTTATGGTCGATCCCGTTTCTCGGCTTCAGAGCTACTTTCTTGACTGTATTTCGAGTTAAGCAGTTGGCGCGACTTCAGTTCTAGCCTATAAAGTCAAATGTTGTGTGGTTCCTCCATGGTAACATAGCTGCCGAAGGCCGCAAAGTTAGCAAGTACAAGAAATTTGAAAATTGTACGTAATTTCACGGTAGTGCTTATGGTCGATCCCGTTTCTCGGCTTCGGAGCTACTTTCTTGACTGTATTTTGAGCTAAACAGTTGGCGCGACTTCAGTTCTAGCCTATAAAGTCAAATCTTGTGTGGTTCCTCCATGATAACATAGCTGCCCGAGGTCGCAAATTTAGCAAGTACAAGAAATTTGAAAATTGTACGTAATTTCACATTAGTGCTTATGGTCGATCCCGTTTCTCAGCTTCAGAGCTACTTTCTTGACTGTATTTCGAGTTAAGCAGTTGGCGCGACTTCAGTTCTAGCCTATAAAGTCAAATGTTGTGTGGTTCCTCCATGGTAACATAGCTGCCGAAGGCCGCAAAGTTAGCAAGTACAAGAAATTTGAAAATTGTACGTACATAATTGCACTGTAGTGCTTATGGTCGATGCCGTTTCTCGGCTTCAGGGCTACTTTCTTGACTATATTTTGAGCTAAACAGTTGGCGCGACTTCAGTTCTAGCCTATAAAATCAAATCTTGTGTGGTTCCTTCATGCTAACATAGCTGCCCGAGGTCGCAAATTTAGCAAGTACAAGAAATTTGAAAATTGTACGTAATTTCACATTAGTGCTTATGGTCGATCCCGTTTCTCAGCTTCAGAGCTACTTTCTTGACTGTATTTCGAGTTAAGCAGTTGGCGCGACTTCAGTTCTAGCCTTAAAAGTCAAATGTTGTGTGGTTCCTCCATGGTAACATGGCTGCCCGGGGTAGCAAAGTTAGCAAGTACAAGAAATTTGAAAATTGTACGTAATTTCTCATTAGTTCTTATGGTCGATCCCGTTTCTTGGCTTCAGAGCTACTTTCTTGACTGTATTTCGAGTTAAGCAGTTGACGCGACTTCAGTTCTAGCCTATGAAGTCAAATCTTGTGTGGTTCCTCCATGGTAACATAGCTGTCCGAGGTCGCAAAGTTAGCAATACAAGAAATTTGAAAATTGTACGTAATTTCACATTAGTGCTTATGGTCGATCCCGTTTCTCGGCTTCAGAGCTGCTTTCTTGACTATATTTTGAGCTAAACAGTTGGCGCGACTTCAGTTCTATGCTATAAAGTCAAATCTTGTGTGGTTCCTCCATGGTAACATAGCTGCCCGAGGTCGCAAAATTAGCAATACAAGAAATTTGAAAATTGTACGTAATTTCACATTAGTGCTTATGGTCGATCCCGTTTCTCGGCTTCAGAGCTGCTTTCTTGACTATATTTTGAGCTAAACAGTTGGCGCGACTTCAGTTCTAGCCTATAAAGTCAAATATTGTGTGGTTCCTCCATGGTAACATAGCTGCCCGAGGCTGCAAAGTTAGCAAGTACAAGAAATTTGAAAATTGTACGTAATTTCACATTAGTGCTTATGGTCGATCCCGTTTCTCAGCTTCAGAGCTACTTTCTTGACTGTATTTTGAGTTAAGCAGTTGGCGCGACTTCAGTTCTAGCCTATTAAGTCAAATCTTGTGTGGTTGCTCCATGGTAACATAGCTGCCCGAGGCCGCAAATTTAGCAAGTACAAGAAATTTGAAAATTGTACGTAATTGCACAGTAGTGCTTATGGTCGATGCCGTTTCTCGGCTTCAGAGCTACTTTCTTGACTGTATTTTGAGTTAAGCAGTTGGCGCGACTTCAGTTCTAGCCGATAAAGTCAAATGTTGTGTGGTTCCTCCATGGTAACATAGCTGCCCGAGGCCGCGAAGTTAGCAAGTACAAGAAATTTGAAAATTGTACGTAATTGCACAGTAGTGCTTATGGTCGATGCCGTTTCTCGGCTTCAGAGATACTTTCTTGACTGCATTTTGAGTTAAGCAGTTGGCGCGACTTCAGTTCTAGCCTATAAAGTCAAATCTTGTGTGGTTCCTCCATGGTAACACAGCTGCCCGAGGTCGCAAAGTTAGCAAGTACAAGAAATTTGGAAATTGTACGTAATTTCACATTAGTGCTTATGGTCGATCCCGTTTCTCGGCTTCAGAGCTGCTTTCTTGACTATATTTTGAGCTAAACAGTTGGCGCGACTTCAGTTCTATGCTATAAAGTCAAATCTTGTGTGGTTCCTCCATGGTAACATAGCTGCCCGAGGTCGCAAAATTAGCAATACAAGAAATTTGAAAATTGTACGTAATTTCACATTAGTGCTTATGGTCGGTCCCGTTTCTCGGCTTCAGAGCTGCTTTCTTGACTATATTTTGAGCTAAACAGTTGGCGCGACTTCAGTTCTAGCCTATAAAGTCAAATATTGTGTGGTTCCTCCATGGTAACATAGCTGCCCGAGGCTGCAAAGTTAGCAAGTACAAGAAATTTGAAAATTGTACGTAATTTCACATTAGTGCTTATGGTCGATCCCGTTTCTCAGCTTCAGAGCTACTTTCTTGACTGTATTTTGAGTTAAGCAGTTGGCGCGACTTCAGTTCTAGCCTATAAAGTCAAATCTTGTGTGGTTCCTCCATGGTAACATTGCTGCCCGGGGTCGCAAAGTTAGCAAGTACAAGAAATTTGAAAATTGTACGTAATTGCACAGTAGTGCTTATGGTCGATCCCGTTTCTCAGCTTCAGAGCTACTTTCTTGACTGTATTTTGAGTTAAGCAGTTGGCGCGACTTAGGTTCTAGCCTTAAAAGTCAAATCTTGTGTGATTCCCCCATGGTAACATAGCTGCCCGAGGTCGCAAAGTTAGCAAGTACAAGAAATTTGAAAATTGTACGTAATTTCACGGTAGTGCTTATGGTCGATCCCGTTTCTCGGCTTCGGAGCTACTTTCTTGACTGTATTTTGAGCTAAACAGTTGGCGCGACTTCAGTTCTAGCCTATAAAGTCAAATCTTGTGTGGTTCCTCCATGGTAACATAGCTGCCCGAGGCCGCAAAGTTAGCAAGTACAAGAAATTTGAAAATTGTACGTAATTTCACGGTAGTGCTTATGGTCGATCCCGTTTCTCGGCTTCAGAGCTACTTTCTTGACTGTATTTCGAGTTAAGCAGTTGGCGCGACTTCAGTTCTAGCCTATAAAGTCAAATGTTGTGTGGTTCCTCCATGGTAACATAGCTCTCGAAGGCCGCAAAGTTAGCAAGTACAAGAAATTTGAAAATTGTACGTAATTTCACGGTAGTGCTTATGGTCGATCCCGTTTCTCGGCTTCGGAGCTACTTTCTTGACTGTATTTTGAGCTAAACAGTTGGCGCGACTTCAGTTCTAGCCTATAAAGTCAAATCTTGTGTGGTTCCTCCATGATAACATAGCTGCCCGAGGTCGCAAATTTAGCAAGTACAAGAAATTTGAAAATTGTACGTAATTTCACATTAGTGCTTATGGTCGATCCCGTTTCTCAGCTTCAGAGCTACTTTCTTGACTGTATTTCGAGTTAAGCAGTTGGCGCGACTTCAGTTCTAGCCTATAAAGTCAAATGTTGTGTGGTTCCTCCATGGTAACATAGCTGCCGAAGGCCGCAAAGTTAGCAAGTACAAGAAATTTGAAAATTGTACGTACATAATTGCACTGTAGTGCTTATGGTCGATGCCGTTTCTCGGCTTCAGGGCTACTTTCTTGACTATATTTTGAGCTAAACAGTTGGCGCGACTTCAGTTCTAGCCTATAAAATCAAATCTTGTGTGGTTCCTCCATGATAACATAGCTGCCCGAGGTCGCAAATTTAGCAAGTACAAGAAATTTGAAAATTGTACGTAATTTCACATTAGTGCTTATGGTCGATCCCGTTTCTCAGCTTCAGAGCTACTTTCTTGACTGTATTTCGAGTTAAGCAGTTGGCGCGACTTCAGTTCTAGCCTATAAAGTCAAATGTTTTGTGGTTCCTCCATTGTAACATAGCTGCCCGAGGCCGCAAAGTTAGCAAGTACAAGAAATTTGAAAATTGTACGTAATTTCACGGTAGTGCTTATGGTCGATGCCGTTTCTCGGCTTCAGAGCTACTTTCTTGACTGTATTTTGAGTTAGGCAGTTGGTGCGACTTCAGTTCTAGCCTATAAAGTCAAATGTTGTGTGGTTCCTCCATGGTAACATAGCTGCCCAAGGCCGCAAAGTTAGCAAGTACAAGAAATTTGAAAATTGTACGTAATTTCACATTAGTTCTTATGGTCGATCCCGTTTCTTGGCTTCAGAGCTACTTTCTTGACTGTATTTCGAGTTAAGCAGTTGGCGCGACTTCAGTTCTAGCCTATAAAGTCAAATGTTGTGTGGTTCCTCCATGGTAACATAGCTGCCCGATTCCGCAAAATTAGCAAGTACAAGAAATTTGAAAATTGTACGTAATTTCACATTAGTGCTTATGGTCGATCCCGTTTCTCAGCTTCAGAATTACTTTCTTGACTGTATTTTAAGTTAGGCGGTTGGCGCGACTTCAGTTCTAGCCTATAAAGTCAAACCTTGTGTGGTTCCTCCATGGTAACATAGCTGCCCGAGGCCGCAAAGTTAGCAAGTACAAGAAATTTGAAAATTGTACGTAATTTCACTGTAGTGCTTATGGTCGATCGCGTTTCTCGGCTTCAGAGCTACTTTCTTGACTGTATTTTGAGCTAAGCAGTTGGCGCGACTTCAGTTCTAGCCTATAAAGTCAAACCTTGTGTGGTTCCTCCATGGTAACATAGCTGCCCGAGGCCGCAAAGTTAGCAAGTACAAGAAATTTGAAAATTGTACGTAATTTCACGGTAGTGCTTATGGTCGATCCCGTTTCTCGGCTTCAGAGCTACTTTCTTGACTGTATTTTGAGCTAAATAGTTGGCGCGACTTCAGTTCTAGCCTATAAAGTCAAATCTTGTGTGGTTCCTCCATGCTAACATAGCTGCCCGAGGTCGCAAAATTAGCAAGTACAAGAAATTTGAAAATTGTACGTAATTTCACATTAGTGCTTATGGTCGATCCCGTTTCTCAGCTTCAGAGCTACTTTCTTGTCTGTATTTCAAGTTAAGCAGTTGGCGCGACTTCAGTTCTGGCCTATAAAGTCAAATGTTGTGTGGTTCCTCCATGGTAACATAGCTGCCCGAGGCCGCAAAGTTAGCAAGTACAAGAAATTTGAAAATTGTACGTAATTTCACGGTAGTGCTTATGGTCGATGCCGTTTCTCGGCTTCAGAGCTACTTTCTTGACTGTATTTTGAGTTAAGCAGTTGGTGCGACTTCAGTTCTAGCCTATAAAGTCAAATGTTGTGTGGTTCCTCCATGGTAACATAGCTGCCCAAGGCCGCAAAGTTAGCAAGTACAAGAAATTTGAAAATTGTACGTAATTTCACATTAGTTCTTATGGTCGATCCCGTTTCTTGGCTTCAGAGCTACTGTCTTGACTGTATTTTGAGTTAGGCAGATGGCGCGACTTCAGTTCTAGCCTATAAAATCAAACCTTATGTGGTTCCTCCATGGTAACATAGCTGCCCGAGGCCGCAAAGTTAGCAAGTACAAGAAATTTGAAAATTGTACGTAATTTGACGGTAGTGCTTATGGTCGATCCCGTTTCTCGGCTTCAGAGCTACTTTCTTGACTGTATTTTGAGTTAAGCAGTTGGCGTGACTTCGGTTCTAGCCTTAAAAGTCAAATGTTGTGTGGTTCCTCCATGGTAACATGGCTGCCCGGGGTCGCAAAGTTAGCAAGTACAAGAAATTTGAAAATTGTACGTAATTTCTCATTAGTTCTTATGGTCGATCCCGTTTCTTGGCTTCAGAGCTACTTTCTTGACTGTATTTTGAGTTAAGCAGTTGGCGCGACTTCAGTTCTATGCTATAAAGTCAAATGTTGTGTGGTTCCTCCATGGTAACATAGCTGCCCGAGGCCGCAAAGTTAGCAAGTACAAGAAATTTGAAAATTGTACGTAATTTCACGGTAGTGCTTATGGTCGATGCCGCGTCTCGGCTTCAGAGCTACTTTCTTGACTTTATTTTGAGTTAAGCAGTTTTCGCGACTTCGGTTCTAGCCTTAAAAGTCAAATGTTGTGTGGTTCCTCCATGGTAACATGGCTGCCCGGGGTAGCAAAGTTAGCAAGTACAAGAAATTTGAAAATTGTACGTAATTTCTCATTAGTTCTTATGGTCGATCCCGTTTCTTGGCTTCAGAGCTACTTTCTTGACTGTATTTCGAGTTAAGCAGTTGACGCGACTTCAGTTCTAGCCTATGAAGTCAAATCTTGTGTGGTTCCTCCATGGTAACATAGCTGTCCGAGGTCGCAAAGTTAGCAATACAAGAAATTTGAAAATTGTACGTAATTTCACATTAGTGCTTATGGTCGATCCCGTTTCTCGGCTTCAGAGCTGCTTTCTTGACTATATTTTGAGCTAAACAGTTGGCGCGACTTCAGTTCTATGCTATAAAGTCAAATCTTGTGTGGTTCCTCCATGGTAACATAGCTGCCCGAGGTCGCAAAATTAGCAATACAAGAAATTTGAAAATTGTACGTAATTTCACATTAGTGCTTATGGTCGATCCCGTTTCTCGGCTTCAGAGCTGCTTTCTTGACTATATTTTGAGCTAAACAGTTGGCGCGACTTCAGTTCTAGCCTATAAAGTCAAATATTGTGTGGTTCCTCCATGGTAACATAGCTGCCCGAGGCTGCAAAGTTAGCAAGTACAAGAAATTTGAAAATTGTACGTAATTTCACATTAGTGCTTATGGTCGATCCCGTTTCTCAGCTTCAGAGCTACTTTCTTGACTGTATTTTGAGTTAAGCAGTTGGCGCGACTTCAGTTCTAGCCTATAAAGTCAAATCTTGTGTGGTTCCTCCATGGTAACATTGCTGCCCGGGGTCGCAAAGTTAGCAAGTACAAGAAATTTGAAAATTGTACGTAATTGCACAGTAGTGCTTATGGTCGATCCCGTTTCTCAGCTTCAGAGCTACTTTCTTGACTGTATTTTGAGTTAAGCAGTTGGCGCGACTTAGGTTCTAGCCTTAAAAGTCAAATCTTGTGTGATTCCCCCATGGTAACATAGCTGCCCGAGGTCGCAAAGTTAGCAAGTACAAGAAATTTGAAAATTGTACGTAATTTCACGGTAGTGCTTATGGTCGATCCCGTTTCTCGGCTTCGGAGCTACTTTCTTGACTGTATTTTGAGCTAAACAGTTGGCGCGACTTCAGTTCTAGCCTATAAAGTCAAATCTTGTGTGGTTCCTCCATGGTAACATAGCTGCCCGAGGCCGCAAAGTTAGCAAGTACAAGAAATTTGAAAATTGTACGTAATTTCACGGTAGTGCTTATGGTCGATCCCGTTTCTCGGCTTCAGAGCTACTTTCTTGACTGTATTTCGAGTTAAGCAGTTGGCGCGACTTCAGTTCTAGCCTATAAAGTCAAATGTTGTGTGGTTCCTCCATGGTAACATAGCTGCCCGAGGCCGCAAAATTAGCAAGTACAAGAAATTTGAAAATTGTACGTAATTTCACGGTAGTGCTTATGGTCGATCCCGTTTCTCAGCTTCAGAATTACTTTCTTGACTGTATTTTGAGTTAGGCAGTTGGCGCGACTTCAGTTCTAGCCTATAAAGTCAAACCTTGTGTGGTTCCTCCATGCTAACATAGCTGCCCGAGGTCGCAAAGTTAGCAAGTACAAGAAATTTGAAAATTGTACGTAATTTCACATTAGAGCTTATGGTCGATGCCGTTTCTCGGCTTCAGAGCTACTTTCTTGACTGTATTTTGAGTTAAGCGGTTGGCGCGACTTCAGTTCTAGCCTTAAAAGTCAAATCTTGTGTGATTCCTCCATGCTAACATAGCTGCCCGAGATCGCAAAGTTAGCAAGTACAAGAAATTTGAAAATTGTACGTAATTTCACATTAATGCTTATGGTCGATCCCGTTTCGCAGCTTCAGAGCTACTTTCTTGACTGTATTTTGAATTAAACAGTTGGCGCGAATTCAGTTCTAGCCTATAAAGTCAAATCTTGTGTGGTTCCTCCATGGTAACATAGCTGCCCGAGGTCGCAAAATTAGCAAATACAAGAAATTTGAAAATTGTACGTAATTTCACGGTAGTGCTTATGGTCGATCCCGTTTCTCGGCTTCAGAGCTTCTTTCTTGACTGTATTTTGAGTTAAGCAGTTGGCGCGACTTCAGTTCTAGCCTATAAAGTCTAATGTTGTGTAGTTCCTCCATGGTAACATAGCTGCCCGAGGCCGCAAAGTTAGCAAGTACAAGAAATTTGAAAATTGTACGTAATTTCACGGTAGTGCTTATGGTCGATCCCGTTTCTCAGCTTCAGAGATACTTTCTTGACTGTATTTTGAGTTAAGCAGTTGGCGCGACTTCAGTTCTAGCCTATTAAGTCAAATCTTGTGTGGTTGCTCCATGGTAACATAGCTGCCCGAGGCCGCAAAGTTAGCAAGTACAAGAAATTTGAAAATTGTACGTAATTGCACAGTAGTGCTTATGGTCGATGCCGTTTCTCGGCTTCAGAGCTACTTTCTTGACTGTATTTTCAATTAAGCAGTTGGCGCGACTTCAGTTCTAGCCTATTAAGTCAAATCTTGTGTGGTTCCTCCATGGTAACATAGCTGCCCGAGGCCGCAAATTAGCAAGTACAAGAAATTTGAAAATTGTACGTAATTGCACAGTAGTGCTTATGGTCGATCCCGTTTCTCAGCTTCAGAGATACTTTCTTGACTGTATTTTGAGTTAAGCAGTTGGCGCGACTTCAGTTCTAGCCTATTAAGTCAAATCTTGTGTGGTTGCTCCATGGTAACATAGCTGCCCGAGGCCGCAAATTTAGCAAGTACAAGAAATTTGAAAATTGTACGTAATTGCACAGTAGTGCTTATGGTCGATGCCGTTTCTCGGCTTCAGAGCTACTTTCTTGACTGTATTTTGAGTTAAGCAGTTGGCGCGACTTCAGTTCTAGCCGATAAAGTCAAATGTTGTGTGGTTCCTCCATGGTAACATAGCTGCCCGAGGCCGCAAAGTTAGCAAGTACAAGAAATTTGAAAATTGTACGTAATTGCACAGTAGTGCTTATGGTCGATGCCGTTTCTCGGCTTCAGAGATACTTTCTTGACTGTATTTTGAGTTAAGCAGTTGGCGCGACTTCAGTTCTAGCCTATAAAGTCAAATCTTGTGTGGTTCCTCCATGGTAACACAGCTGCCCGAGGTCGCAAAGTTAGCAAGTACAAGAAATTTGGAAATTGTACGTAATTTCACATTAGTGCTTATGGTCGATCCCGTTTCTCGGCTTCAGAGCTGCTTTCTTGACTATATTTTGAGCTAAACAGTTGGCGCGACTTCAGTTCTATGCTATAAAGTCAAATCTTGTGTGGTTCCTCCATGGTAACATAGCTGCCCGAGGTCGCAAAATTAGCAATACAAGAAATTTGAAAATTGTACGTAATTTCACATTAGTGCTTATGGTCGATCCCGTTTCTCGGCTTCAGAGCTGCTTTCTTGGCTATATTTTGAGCTAAACAGTTGGCGCGACTTCAGTTCTAGCCTATAAAGTCAAATATTGTGTGGTTCCTCCATGGTAACATAGCTGCCCGAGGCTGCAAAGTTAGCAAGTACAAGAAATTTGAAAATTGTACGTAATTTCACATTAGTGCTTATGGACGATCCCGTTTCTCAGCTTCAGAGCTACTTTCTTGACTGTATTTTGAGTTAAGCAGTTGGCGCGACTTCAGTTCTAGCCTATAAAGTCAAATCTTGTGTGGTTCCTCCATGGTAACATTGCTGCCCGGGGTCGCAAAGTTAGCAAGTACAAGAAATTTGAAAATTGTACGTAATTGCACAGTAGTGCTTATGGTCGATCCCGTTTCTCAGCTTCAGAGCTACTTTCTTGACTGTATTTTGAGTTAAGCAGTTGGCGCGACTTAGGTTCTAGCCTTAAAAGTCAAATCTTGTGTGATTCCCCCATGGTAACATAGCTGCCCGAGGTCGCAAAGTTAGCAAGTACAAGAAATTTGAAAATTGTACGTAATTTCACGGTAGTGCTTATGGTCGATCCCGTTTCTCGGCTTCGGAGCTACTTTCTTGACTGTATTTTGAGCTAAACAGTTGGCGCGACTTCAGTTCTAGCCTATAAAGTCAAATCTTGTGTGGTTCCTCCATGGTAACATACCTGCCCGAGGCCGCAAAGTTAGCAAGTACAAGAAATTTGAAAATTGTACGTAATTTCACGGTAGTGCTTATGGTCGATCCCGTTTCTCGGCTTCAGAGCTACTTTCTTGACTGTATTTCGAGTTAAGCAGTTGGCGCGACTTCAGTTCTAGCCTATAAAGTCAAATGTTGTGTGGTTCCTCCATGGTAACATAGCTGCCCGAGGCCGCAAAGTTAGCAAGTACAAGAAATTTGAAAATTGTACGTAATTTCACGGTAGTGCTTATGGTCGATCCCGTTTCTCAGCTTCAGAATTACTTTCTTGACTGTATTTTGAGTTAGGCAGTTGGCGCGACTTCAGTTCTAGCCTATAAAGTCAAACCTTGTGTGGTTCCTCCATGCTAACATAGCTGCCCGAGGTCGCAAAGTTAGCAAGTACAAGAAATTTGAAAATTGTACGTAATTTCACATTAGAGCTTATGGTCGATGCCGTTTCTCGGCTTCAGAGCTACTTTCTTGACTGTATTTTGAGTTAAGCGGTTGGCGCGACTTCAGTTCTAGCCTTAAAAGTCAAATCTTGTGTGATTCCTCCATGCTAACATAGCTGCCCGAGATCGCAAAGTTAGCAAGTACAAGAAATTTGAAAATTGTACGTAATTTCACATTAATGCTTATGGTCGATCCCGTTTCTCAGCTTCAGAGCTACTTTCTTGACTGTATTTTGAATTAAACAGTTGGCGCGAATTCAGTTCTAGCCTATAAAGTCAAATCTTGTGTGGTTCCTCCATGGTAACATAGCTGCCCGAGGTCGCAAAATTAGCAAATACAAGAAATTTGAAAATTGTACGTAATTTCACGGTAGTGCTTATGGTCGATCCCGTTTCTCGGCTTCAGAGCTACTTTCTTGACTGTATTTTGAGTTAAGCAGTTGGCGCGACTTCAGTTCTAGCCTATAAAGTCAAATGTTGTGTAGTTCCTCCATGGTAACATAGCTGCCCGAGGCCGCAAAGTTAGCAAGTACAAGAAATTTGAAAATTGTACGTAATTTCACGGTAGTGCTTATGGTCGATCCCGTTTCTCAGCTTCAGAGATACTTTCTTGACTGTATTTTGAGTTAAGCAGTTGGCGCGACTTCAGTTCTAGCCTATTAAGTCAAATCTTGTGTGGTTGCTCCATGGTAACATAGCTGCCCGAGGCCGCAAAGTTAGCAAGTACAAGAAATTTGAAAATTTTACGTAATTGCACAGTAGTGCTTATGGTCGATGCCGTTTCTCGGCTTCAGAGCTACTTTCTTGACTGTATTTTCAATTAAGCAGTTGGCGCGACTTCAGTTCTAGCCTATTAAGTCAAATCTTGTGTGGTTCCTCCATGGTAACATAGCTGCCCGAGGCCGCAAATTAGCAAGTACAAGAAATTTGAAAATTGTACGTAATTGCACAGTAGTGCTTATGGTCGATCCCGTTTCTCAGCTTCAGAGATACTTTCTTGACTGTATTTTGAGTTAAGCAGTTGGCGCGACTTCAGTTCTAGCCTATTAAGTCAAATCTTGTGTGGTTGCTCCATGGTAACATAGCTGCCCGAGGCCGCAAATTTAGCAAGTACAAGAAATTTGAAAATTGTACGTAATTGCACAGTAGTGCTTATGGTCGATGCCGTTTCTCGGCTTCAGAGCTACTTTCTTGACTGTATTTTGAGTTAAGCAGTTGGCGCGACTTCAGTTCTAGCCGATAAAGTCAAATGTTGTGTGGTTCCTCCATGGTAACATAGCTGCCCGAGGCCGCAAAGTTAGCAAGTACAAGAAATTTGAAAATTGTACGTAATTGCACAGTAGTGCTTATGGTCGATGCCGTTTCTCGGCTTCAGAGATACTTTCTTGACTGTATTTTGAGTTAAGCAGTTGGCGCGACTTCAGTTCTAGCCTATAAAGTCAAATGTTGTGTAGTTCCTCCATGGTAACATAGCTGCCCGAGGCCGCAAAGTTAGCAAGTACAAGAAATTTGAAAATTGTACGTAATTTCACGGTAGTGCTTATGGTCGATCCCGTTTCTCAGCTTCAGAGATACTTTCTTGACTGTATTTTGAGTTAAGCAGTTGGCGCGACTTCAGTTCTAGCCTATTAAGTCAAATCTTGTGTGGTTGCTCCATGGTAACATAGCTGCCCGAGGCCGCAAAGTTAGCAAGTACAAGAAATTTGAAAATTGTACGTAATTGCACAGTAGTGCTTATGGTCGATGCCGTTTCTCGGCTTCAGAGCTACTTTCTTGACTGTATTTTCAATTAAGCAGTTGGCGCGACTTCAGTTCTAGCCTATTAAGTCAAATCTTGTGTGGTTCCTCCATGGTAACATAGCTGCCCGAGGCCGCAAATTAGCAAGTACAAGAAATTTGAAAATTGTACGTAATTGCACAGTAGTGCTTATGGTCGATCCCGTTTCTCAGCTTCAGAGATACTTTCTTGACTGTATTTTGAGTTAAGCAGTTGGCGCGACTTCAGTTCTAGCCTATTAAGTCAAATCTTGTGTGGTTGCTCCATGGTAACATAGCTGCCCGAGGCCGCAAATTTAGCAAGTACAAGAAATTTGAAAATTGTACGTAATTGCACAGTAGTGCTTATGGTCGATGCCGTTTCTCGGCTTCAGAGCTACTTTCTTGACTGTATTTTGAGTTAAGCAGTTGGCGCGACTTCAGTTCTAGCCGATAAAGTCAAATGTTGTGTGGTTCCTCCATGGTAACATAGCTGCCCGAGGCCGCAAAGTTAGCAAGTACAAGAAATTTGAAAATTGTACGTAATTGCACAGTAGTGCTTATGGTCGATGCCGTTTCTCGGCTTCAGAGATACTTTCTTGACTGTATTTTGAGTTAAGCAGTTGGCGCGACTTCAGTTCTAGCCTAAAAAGTCAAATCTTGTGTGGTTCCTCCATGGTAACACAGCTGCCCGAGGTCGCAAAGTTAGCAAGTACAAGAAATTTGGAAATTGTACGTAATTTCACATTAGTGCTTATGGTCGATCCCGTTTCTCAGCTTCAGAGCTACTTTCTTGACTGTATTTTGAGTTAAGCAGTTGGCGCGACTTCAGTTCTAGCCTATAAAGTCAAATGTTGTGTGGTTCCTCCATGGTAACATAGCTGCCCGAGGTCGCAAAGTTAGCAAGTACAAGAAATTTGAAAATTGTACGTAATTGCACAGTAGTGCTTATGGTCGATCCCGTTTCTCAGCTTCAGAGTTACTTTCTTGACTGTATTTTGAGTTAAGCAGTTGGCGCGACTTCAGTTCTAGCCTATAAAGTCAAATGTTGTGTGGTTCCTCCATGGTAACATAGCTGCCCGAGACCGCAAAGTTAGCAAGTACAAGAAATTTGAAAATTGTACGTAATTTCACATTAGTGCTTATGGTCGATGCCGTTTCTCGGCTTCAGAGCTACTTTCTTGACTGTATTTTGAGTTAAGCGGTTGGCGCGACTTCAGTTCTAGCCTTAAAAGTCAAATCTTGTGTGATTCCTCCATGCTAACATAGCTGCCCGAGATCGCAAAGTTAGCAAGTACAAGAAATTTGAAAATTGTACGTAATTTCACATTAGTGCTTATGGTCGATCCCGTTTCTCAGCTTCAGAGCTACTTTCTTGACTGTATTTTGAATTAAACAGTTGGCGCGAATTCAGTTCTAGCCTATAAAGTCAAATCTTGTGTGGTTCCTCCATGGTAACATAGCTGCCCGAGGTCGCAAAGTTAGCAAATACAAGAAATTTGAAAATTGTACGTAATTTCACGGTAGTGCTTATGGTCGATCCCGTTTCTCGGCTTCAGAGCTATTTTCTTGACTGTATTTTGATTTAAGCAGTTGTCGCGACTTCAGTTCTAGCCTATAAAGTCAAATGTTGTGTAGTTCCTCCATGGTAACATAGCTGCCCGAGGCCGCAAAGTTAGCAAGTACAAGAAATTTGAAAATTGTACGTAATTTCACGGTAGTGCTTATGGTCGATCCCGTTTCTCAGCTTCAGAGATACTTTCTTGACTGTATTTTGAGTTAAGCAGTTGGCGCGACTTCAGTTCTAGCCTATTAAGTCAAATCTTGTGTGGTTGCTCCATGGTAACATAGCTGCCCGAGGCCGCAAAGTTAGCAAGTACAAGAAATTTGGAAATTGTACGTAATTGCACAGTAGTGCTTATGGTCGATGCCGTTTCTCGGCTTCAGAGCTACTTTCTTGACTGTATTTTCAATTAGGCAGTTGGCGCGACTTCAGTTCTAGCCTATTAAGTCAAATCTTGTGTGGTGCCTCCATGGTAACATAGCTGCCCGATGCCGCAAATTAGCAAGTACAAGAAATTTGAAAATTGTACGTAATTTCACATTAGTGCTTATGGTCGATGCCGTTTCTCGGCTTCAGAGCTACTTTGTTGACTGTATTTTGAGTTAAGCAGTTGGCGCGACTTCAGTTCTAGCCGACAAAGTCAAATGTTGTGTGGTTCCTCCATGGTACCATAGCTGCCCGAGGCCGCAAAGTTAGCAAGTACAAGAAATTTGAAAATTGTACGTAATTGCACAGTAGTGCTTATGGTCGATGCCGTTTCTCGGCTTCAGAGCTACTTTCTTGACTGTATTTTGAGTTAAGCAGTTGGCGCGACTTCAATTCTAGCCTATTAAGTCAAATCTTGTGTGGTTCCTCCATGGTAACATTGCTGCCCGAGGCCGCAAATTTAGCAAGTACAAGAAATTTGAAAATTGTACGTAATTTCACATTAGTGCTTAGGGTCGATCCCGTTTCTCGGCTTCAGAGCTACTTTCTTGACTGTATTTTGAGTTAAGCAGTTGGCGCGACTTCAGTTCTAGCCTTAAAAGTCAAATCTTGTGTGATTCCTCCATGGTAACATAGCTGCCCGAGGTCGCAAAGTTAGCAAGTACAAGAAACTTGAAAATTGTACGTAATTGCACAGTAGTGCTTATGGTCGATGCCGTTTCTCGGCTTCAGAGCTACTTTCTTGACTGTATTTTCAATTAAGCAGTTGGCGCGACTTCAGTTCTAGCCTATTAAGTCAAATCTTGTGTGGTTCCTCCATGGTAACATAGCTGCCCGAGGCCGCAAATTAGCAAGTACAAGAAATTTGAAAATTGTACGTAATTGCACAGTAGTGCTTATGGTCGATCCCGTTTCTCAGCTTCAGAGATACTTTCTTGACTGTATTTTGAGTTAAGCAGTTGGCGCGACTTCAGTTCTAGCCTATTAAGTCAAATCTTGTGTGGTTGCTCCATGGTAACATAGCTGCCCGAGGCCGCAAAGTTAGCAAGTACAAGAAATTTGAAAATTGTACGTAATTGCACAGTAGTGCTTATGGTCGATGCCGTTTCTCGGCTTCAGAGCTACTTTCTTGACTGTATTTTGTGTTAAGCAGTTGGCGCGACTTCAGTTCTAGCCGATAAAGTCAAATGTTGTGTGGTTCCTCCATGGTAACATAGCTGCCCGAGGCCGCAAAGTTAGCAAGTACAAGAAATTTGAAAATTGTACGTAATTGCACAGTAGTGCTTATGGTCGATGCCGTTTCTCGGCTTCAGAGCTACTTTCTTGACTGTATTTTGAGTTAAGCAGTTGGCGCGACTTCAGTTCTAGCCTATTAAGTCAAATCTTGTGTGGTTCCTCCATGGTAACATAGCTGCCCGAGGCCGCAAATTAGCAAGTACAAGAAATTTGAAAATTGTACGTAATTGCACAGTAGTGCTTATGGTCGATCCCGTTTCTCAGCTTCAGAGATACTTTCTTGACTGTATTTTGAGTTAAGCAGTTGGCGCGACTTCAGTTCTAGCCTATTAAGTCAAATCTTGTGTGGTTGCTCCATGGTAACATAGCTGCCCGAGGCCGCAAAGTTAGCAAGTACAAGAAATTTGAAAATTGTACGTAATTGCACAGTAGTGCTTATGGTCGATGCCGTTTCTCGGCTTCAGAGCTACTTTCTTGACTGTATTTTGAGTTAAGCAGTTGGCGCGACTTCAGTTCTAGCCGATAAAGTCAAATGTTGTGTGGTTCCTCCATGGTAACATAGCTGCCCGAGGCCGCAAAGTTAGCAAGTACAAGAAATTTGAAAATTGTACGTAATTTCACGGTAGTGCTTATGGTCAATCCCGTTTCTCAGCTTCAGAGATACTTTCGTGACTGTATTTTGAGTTAAGCAGTTGGCGCGACTTCAGTTCTAGCCTATTAAGTCAAATCTTGTGTGGTTGCTCCATGGTAACATAGCTGCCCGAGGCCGCAAAGTTAGCAAGTACAAGAAATTTGAAAATTGTACGTAATTGCACAGTAGTGCTTATGGTCGATCCCGTTTCTCTGCTTCAGAGCTACTTTCTTGACTGTATTTTGAGTAAAGCGGTTGGCGCGACTTCAGTTCTAGCCTTAAAAGTCCAATCTTGTGTGATTCCTCCATGCTAACATAGCTGCCCGAGATCGCAAAGTTAGCAAGTACAAGAAATTTGAAAATTGTACGTAATTTCACATTAGTGCTTATGGTCGATCCCGTTTCTCAGCTTCAGAGCTACTTTCTTGACTGTATTTTGAATTAAACAGTTAGCGCGAATTCAGTTCTAGCCTATAAAGTCAAATCTTGTGTGGTTCCTCCATGGTAACATAGCTGCCCGAGGTCGCAAAATTAGCAAATACAAGAAATTTGAAAATTGTACGTAATTTCACGGTAGTGCTTATGGTCGATCCCGTTTCTCGGCTTCAGAGCTACTTTCTTGACTATATTTTGAGTTAAGCAGTTGGCGCGACTCCAGTTCTAGCCTATAAAGTCAAATGTTGTGTAGTTCCTCCATGGTAACATAGCTGCCCGAGGCCGCAAAGTTAGCAAGTACAAGAAATTTGAAAATTGTACGTAATTTCACGGTAGTGCTTATGGTCGATCCCGTTTCTCAGCTTCAGAGATACTTTCTTGACTGTATTTTGAGTTAAGCAGTTGGCGCGACTTCAGTTCTAGCCTATTAAGTCAAATCTTGTGTGGTTGCTCCATGGTAACATAGCTGCCCGAGGCCGCAAAGTTAGCAAGTACAAGAAATTTGAAAATTGTACGTAATTGCACAGTAGTGCTTATGGTCGATGCCGTTTCTCGGCTTCAGAGCTACTTTCTTGACTGTATTTTCAATTAAGTAGTTGGCGCGGCTTCAGTTCTAGCCTATTAAGTCAAATCTTGTGTGGTTCCTCCATGGTAACATAGCTGCCCGAGGCCGCAAATTAGCAAGTACAAGAAATTTGAAAATTGTACGTAATTGCACAGTAGTGCTTATGGTCGATCCCGTTTCTCAGCTTCAGAGATACTTTCTTGACTGTATTTTGAGTTAAGCAGTTGGCGCGACTTCAGTTCTAGCCTATTAAGTCAAATCTTGTGTGGTTGCTCCATGGTAACATAGCTGCCCGAGGCCGCAAATTTAGCAAGTACAAGAAATTTGAAAATTGTACGTATTTGCACAGTAGTGCTTATGGTCGATGCCGTTTCTCGGCTTCAGAGCTACTTTCTTGACTGTATTTTGAGTTAAGCAGTTGGCGCGACTTCAGTTCTAGCCGATAAAGTCAAATGTTGTGTGGTTCCTCCATGGTAACACAGCTGCCCGAGGTCGCAAAGTTAGCAAGTACAAGAAATTTGAAAATTGTACGTAATTTCACATTAGTGCTTATGGTCGATCCCGTTTCTCAGCTTCAGAGCTACTTTCTTGACTGTATTTTGAGTTAAGCAGTTGGCGCGACTTCAGTTCTAGCCTATAAAGTCAAATCTTGTGTGGTTCCTCCATGGTAACATAGCTGCCCGAGGTCGCAAAGTTAGCAAGTACAAGAAATTTGAAAATTGTACGTAATTGCACAGTAGTGCTTATGGTCGATCCCGTTTCTCAGCTTCAGAGCTACTTTCTTGACTGTATTTTGAGTTAAGCAGTTGGCGCGACTTCAGTTCTAGCCTATAAAGTCAAATGTTGTGTGGTTCCTCCATGGTAACATAGCTGCCCGAGACCGCAAAGTTAGCAAGTACAAGAAATTTGAAAATTGTACGTAATTTCACATTAGTGCTTATGGTCGATGCCGTTTCTCGGCTTCAGAGCTACTTTCTTGACTGTATTTTGAGTTAAGCGGTTAGCGCGACTTCAGTTCTAGCCTAAAAAGTCAAATCTTGTGTGATTCCTCCATGCTAACATAGCTGCCCGAGATCGCAAAGTTAGCAAGTACAAGAAATTTGAAAATTGTACGTAATTTCACATTAGTGCTTATGGTCGATCCCGTTTCTCAGCTTCAGAGCTACTTTCTTGACTGTATTTTGAATTAAACAGTTGGCGCGAATTCAGTTCTAGCCTATAAAGTCAAGTCTTGTGTGGTTCCTCCATGGTAACATAGCTGCCCGAGGCCGCAAAGTTAGCAAGTACAAGAAATTTGAAAATTGTACGTAATTTCACGGTAGTGCTTATGGTCGATCCCGTTTCTCAGCTTCAGAGATACTTTCTTGACTGTATTTTGAGTTAAGCAGTTGGCGCGACTTCAGTTCTAGCCTATTAAGTCAAATCTTGTGTGGTTGCTCCATGGTAACATAGCTGCCCGAGGCCGCAAAGTTAGCAAGTACAAGAAATTTGAAAATTGTACGTAATTGCACAGTAGTGCTTATGGTCGATGCCGTTTCTCGGCTTCAGAGCTACTTTCTTGACTGTATTTTCAATTAAGCAGTTGGCGCGACTTCAGTTCTAGCCTATTAAGTCAAATCTTGTGTGGTTCCTCCATGGTAACATAGCTGCCCGAGGCCGCAAATTAGCAAGTACAAGAAATTTGAAAATTGTACGTAATTGCACAGTAGTGCTTATGGTCGATCCCGTTTCTCAGCTTCAGAGATACTTTCTTGACTGTATTTTGAGTTAAGCAGTTGGCGCGACTTCAGTTCTAGCCTATTAAGTCAAATCTTGTGTGGTTGCTCCATGGTAACATAGCTGCCCGAGGCCGCAAAGTTAGCAAGTACAAGAAATTTGAAAATTGTACGTAATTGCACAGTAGTGCTTATGGTCGATGCCGTTTCTCGGCTTCAGAGCTACTTTCTTGACTGTATTTTGAGTTAAGCAGTTGGCGCGACTTCAGTTCTAGCCGATAAAGTCAAATGTTGTGTGGTTCCTCCATGGTAACATAGCTGCCCGAGGCCGCAAAGTTAGCAAGTACAAGAAATTTGAAAATTGTACGTAATTGCACAGTAGTGCTTATGGTCGATGCCGTTTCTCGGCTTCAGAGCTACTTTCTTGACTGTATTTTCAATTAAGCAGTTGGCGCGACTTCAGTTCTAGCCTATTAAGTCAAATGTTGTGTGGTTCCTCCATGGTAACATAGCTGCCCGAGGCCGCAAAGTTAGCAAGTACAAGAAATTTGAAAATTGTACGTAATTGCACAGTAGTGCTTATGGTCGATGCCGTTTCTCGGCTTCAGAGCTACTTTCTTGACTGTATTTTGAGTTAAGCAATTGGCGCGACTTCAATTCTAGCCTATTAAGTCAAATCTTGTGTGGTTCCTCCATGGTAACATTGCTGCCCGAGGCCGCAAAGTTAGCAAGTACAAGAAATTGGAAAATTGTACGTAATTTCACATTAGTGCTTAGGGTCGATCCCGTTTCTCGGCTTCAGAGCTACTTTCTTGACTGTATTTTGAGTTAAGCAGTTGGCGCGACTTCAGTTCTAGCCTTAAAAGTCAAATCTTGTGTGATTCCTCCATGGTAACATAGCTGCCCGAGGTCGCAAAGTTAGCAAGTACAAGAAATTTGAAAATTGTACGTAATTGCACAGTAGTGCTTATGGTCGATGCCGTTTCTCGGCTTCAGAGCTACTTTCTTGACTGTATTTTCAATTAAGCAGTTGGCGCGACTTCAGTTCTAGCCTATTAAGTCAAATCTTGTGTGGTTCCTCCATGGTAACATAGCTGCCCGAGGCCGCAAATTAGCAAGTACAAGAAATTTGAAAATTGTACGTAATTGCACAGTAGTGCTTATGGTCGATCCCGTTTCTCAGCTTCAGAGATACTTTCTTGACTGTATTTTGAGTTAAGCAGTTGGCGCGACTTCAGTTCTAGCCTATTAAGTCAAATCTTGTGTGGTTGCTCCATGGTAACATAGCTGCCCGAGGCCGCAAAGTTAGCAAGTACAAGAAATTTGAAAATTGTACGTAATTGCACAGTAGTGCTTATGGTCGATGCCGTTTCTCGGCTTCAGAGCTACTTTCTTGACTGTATTTTGAGTTAAGCAGTTGGCGCGACTTCAGTTCTAGCCGATAAAGTCAAATGTTGTGTGGTTCCTCCATGGTAACATAGCTGCCCGAGGCCGCAAAGTTAGCAAGTACAAGAAATTTGAAAATTGTACGTAATTTCACGGTAGTGCTTATGGTCGATCCCGTTTCTCAGCTTCAGAGATACTTTCTTGCCTGTATTTTGAGTTAAGCAGTTGGCGCGACTTCAGTTCTAGCCTATTAAGTCAAATCTTGTGTGGTTGCTCCATGGTAACATAGCTGCCCGAGGCCGCAAAGTTAGCAAGTACAAGAAATTTGAAAATTGTACGTAATTGCACAGTAGTGCTTATGGTCGATGCCGTTTCTCGGCTTCAGAGCTACTTTCTTGACTGTATTTTCAATTAAGCAGTTGGCGCGACTTCAGTTCTAGCCTATTAAGTCAAATCTTGTGTGGTTGCTCCATGGTAACATAGCTGCCCGAGGCCGCAAAGTTAGCAAGTACAAGAAATTTGAAAATTGTACGTAATTGCACAGTAGTGCTTATGGTCGATGCCGTTTCTCGGCTTCAGAGCTACTTTCTTGACTGTATTTTGAGTTAAGCAGTTGGCGCGACTTCAGTTCTAGCCGATAAAGTCAAATGTTGTGTGGTTCCTCCATGGTAACATAGCTGCCCGAGGCCGCAAAGTTAGCAAGTACAAGAAATTTGAAAATTGGACCTAATTTCACATTAGTGCTTATGGTCGATTCACGTTTCTCAGCTTCAGAGCTACATTCTTGACTGTATTTTGAGTTAAGCAGTTGGCGCGACTTCAGTTCTAGCCTATTAAGTCAAATCTTGTGTGGTTGCTCCATGGTAACATAGCTGCCCGAGGCCGCAAAGTTAGCAAGTACAAGAAATTTGAAAATTGTACGTAATTGCACAGTAGTGCTTATGGTCGATGCCGTTTCTCGGCTTCAGAGCTACTTTCTTGACTGTATTTTCAATTAAGCAGTTGGCGCGACTTCAGTTCTAGCCTATTAAGTCAAATCTTGTGTGGTTGCTCCATGGTAACATAGCTGCCCGAGGCCGCAAAATTAGCAAGTACAAGAAATTTGAAAATTGTACGTAATTGCACAGTAGTGCTTATGGTCGATGCCGTTTCTCGGCTTCAGAGCTACTTTCTTGACTGTATTTTGAGTTAAGCAGTTGGCGCGACTTCAGTTCTAGCCTATTAAGTCAAATCTTGTGTGGTTGCTCCATGGTAACATAGCTGCCCGAGGCCGCAAAGTTAGCAAGTACAAGAAATTTGAAAATTGTACGTAATTGCACAGTAGTGCTTATGGTCGATGCCGTTTCTCGGCTTCAGAGCTACTTTCTTGACTGTATTTTGAGTTAAGCAGTTGGCGCGACTTCAGTTCTAGCCTATTAAGTCAAATCTTGTGTGGTTGCTCCATGGTAACATAGCTGCCCGAGGCCGCAAAGTTAGCAAGTACAAGAAATTTGAAAATTGTACGTAATTTCACGGTAGTGCTTATGGTCGATCCCGTTTCTCAGCTTCAGAGATACTTTCTTGACTGTATTTTGAGTTAAGCAGTTGGCGCGACTTCAGTTCTAGCCTATTAAGTCAAATCTTGTGTGGTTGCTCCATGGTAACATAGCTGCCCGAGGCCGCAAAGTTAGCAAGTACAAGAAATTTGAAAATTGTACGTAATTGCACAGTAGTGCTTATGGTCGATGCCGTTTCTCGGCTTCAGAGCTACTTTCTTGACTGTATTTTCAATTAAGCAGTTGGCGCGACTTCAGTTCTAGCCTATTAAGTCAAATCTTGTGTGGTTGCTCCATGGTAACATAGCTGCCCGAGGCCGCAAAGTTAGCAAGTACAAGAAATTTGAAAATTGTACGTAATTGCACAGTAGTGCTTATGGTCGATGCCGTTTCTCGGCTTCAGAGCTACTTTCTTGACTGTATTTTGAGTTAAGCAGTTGGCGCGACTTCAGTTCTAGCCGATAAAGTCAAATGTTGTGTGGTTCCTCCATGGTAACATAGCTGCCCGAGGCCGCAAAGTTAGCAAGTACAAGAAATTTGAAAATTGTACGTAATTTCACATTAGTGCTTATGGTCGATCCCGTTTCTCAGCTTCAGAGCTACATTCTTGACTGTATTTTGAGTTAAGCAGTTGGCACGACTTCCGTTCTAGCCTATTAAGTCAAATCTTGTGTGGTTCCTCCATGGCAACATAGCTGCCCGAGGCCGCAAAGTTAGCAAGTACAAGAAATTTGAAAATTGTACGTAATTGCACAGTAGTGCTTATGGTCGATGCCGTTTCTCGGCTTCAGAGCTACTTTCTTGACTGTATTTTGAGTTAAGCAGTTGGCGCGACTTCGGTTCTAGCCTTAAAAGTCAAATGTTGTGTGGTTCCTCCATGGTAACACAGCTGCCCGAGGTCGCAAAGTTAGCAAGTACAAGAAATTTGAAAATTGGACCTAATTTCACATTAGTGCTTATGGTCGATCCCGTTTCTCAGCTTCAGAGCTACTTTCTTGACTGTATTTTGAGTTAAGCAGTTGGCGCGACTTCAGTTCTAGCCTATAAAGTCAAATCTTGTGTGGTTCCTCCATGGTAACATAGCTGCCCGAGGTCGCAAAGTTAGCAAGTACAAGAAATTTGAAAATTGTACGTAATTTCACATTAGTGCTTATGGTCGATCCCGTTTCTCAGCTTCAGAGCTACTTTTTTGACTGTATTTTCAATTAAACAGTTGGCGAGAATTCAGTTCTAGCCTATAAAGTCAAATCTTGTGTGGTTCCTCCATGGTAACATAGCTGCCCGAGGTCGCAAAGTTAGCAAATACAAGAAATTTGAAAATTGTACGTAATTTCACGGTAGTGCTTATGGTCGATGCCGTTTCTCGGCTTCAGAGCTACTTTCTTGACTGTATTTTGAGTTAAGCAGTTGGTGCGACTTCAGTTCTAGCCTATAAAGTCAAATGTTGTGTAGTTTCTCCATGGTAACATAGCTGCCCGAGGCCGCAAAGTTAGCAAGTACAAGAAATTTGAAAATTGTACGTAATTTCACGGTAGTGCTTATGGTCGATGCCGCTTCTCGGCTTCAGAGCTACTTTCTTGACTGTATTTTGAGTTAAGCAGTTAGCTCGACTTCAGTTCTAGCCTTAAAAGTCAAATGTTGTGTGGTTCCTCCATGGTAACATAGCTGCCCGAGGTCGCAAAGTTAGCAAATACAAGAAATTTGAAAATTGTACGTAATTGCACAGTAGTGCTTATGGTCGATCCCGTTTCTCAGCTTCAGAGATACTTTCTTGACTGTATTTTGAGTTAAGCAGTTGGCGCGACTTCAGTTCTAGCCTATTAAGTCAAATCTTGTGTGGTTGCTCCATGGTAACTTAGCTGCCCGAGCCCGCAAAGTTAGCAAGTACAAGAAATTTGAAAATTGTACGTAATTGCACAGTAGTGCTTATGGTCGATGCCGTTTCTCGGCTTCAGAGCTACTTTCTTGACTGTATTTTCAATTAAGCAGTTGGCGCGACTTCAGTTCTAGCCTATTAAGTCAAATCTTGTGTGGTTCCTCCATGGTAACATAGCTGCCCGAGGCCGCAAAGTTAGCAAGTACAAGAAATTTGAAAATTGTACGTAATTTCACGGTAGTGCTTATGGCCACCTCGCTTTCCTGACCATGCGTCTTCTTGTTGTGGGGATACCTCAAGTCAAGGGTTTACAACAACAATCCTCGAACAATTCAGGTCCTGCAAGAGAATATTCTGTCGCGATTGAACCAGCTCTGTGTTCACGCGTTATTGCAAATATGAGCTCCGGCTTTAAGAGTGTCCGGAAAGAAACGGGGGTCATTTAGAAGATATTGTTTTCAAAAAAATTAAATCCGCAAAGTGACTGTACATTTTCCTAAAATAAAGTATTACCTACAATTTTCAGTTGTTTACTTATTTTGTTTCAAACTTGAAAACTGTTCACCTTAATAAGGTCCTTGACAACGGAGCTGGCCTAAGCAGAATCAACAATTTTCTTGTTAAAATGTTCCGGAACCACATCGTAAGGGCTATGACTAATGACAAGAGCCTAATCTTCGGGGCCTATCACCCCAATTACAGATACCAAAAGAGCACCCTCCGATCGGGCTTTATTCCCCCAGAAGCATATCTCTATTGATTGATTCCGAAAGGTAAGTGCAAAATAAAGATAGTATCCACCGCCACCGGAGCGCCAGGGACAGACGTTTCATAATCGACGGGTACGTTGAAAGTGCTCACGAGCTCATAGGTTATAGTACCAAAATAGCGGACTGGGATCTCGCCGATGATGCTAAACAGCACGTGGAGTTTTAGTGGTTGTCGGATAAAGAGGTAAGAGTGATGAATTACTTCGATGAGATCGTCCTTACTCCTTAGTTCATAAGCTAGATTACGGTTAGCTAGGGGATCTCTTGGAGGTGGTGGGCGTATTCATGCTTAAATGAACGTGAGAACTGACTGAGCGGATGAGCATACAGGGTGACCACTCCGAACCAGATTGCAAATAGTTTTTTAGGATGGGGAATGACACTAATCATGCCTCTTCGAAACTCGTATGGGTTATCCAATAGAGAATATGCAAGAACCAATGCGTGGGTACCTGTCTTATTGACTTGGAAAAGCCTTCTCTACCGTATGGTAAGAAGTCTGTACTACAAGCTCGGCTGGCTTGGCGTAAGTAAATCATGTTAACCGACAGAAAGCTTGTTGCGAAAATTGCCAACAAAACATTTGAAATTAAACTATACTATGAACCCGATTTGATAGCGTCCCTTTGCTATAACGATTTAATAACGAACAGATCAAACCCAACCATTTTTAAAAACTGAAAGTTGAAAATCAACTTCTAGAACTAGAAAAGAGAACGCCCTTGTCTAGGGCCTCTAGAGATACTAGAAAAAATTTGGCGTAGGCTCTTAATTTTTAAGCCAGACGGACGCCACTGGAGAAACAAAGTAGAATCAGATACCTTGGGATCTGGCTGGAAGTATATTTGTGTTTTAAAAAACATATAGATGCTGCTCGAGCCTGGCCTTGACGCGCTTTCACTCTGATAAGATGATAGTCTCATAGCAACATGGCTTTAACCAGGTCCATAATGGTCTATGGATGTGTGGTTTAATAGAAAGGATTCGGGCCTTACAATAGTTCGATAATTCTGTTTAAAGAATTTCTAGCGGTTCATATAGGACTAGCAAAATTAAATTAACTTTTAAGCTAGATTTAAGCATTCTTGTCTAACATTAAGCAATACTTATATGCAAGAGGATAAAAATGAATAAAAATGAAATGAAAGATATCAACATTTTACTTAAAAAAACATGTTCATTTTTCTAGTAATCTTTCTTTTACAATTACAGTTCATACAAGTAAAAAGCGAAATGTTCCCCGCCTTCCTTAGGTAGCCGATACATCATATGTAGCGTGTGCACCAAGTGCCTACTTTAACTTTTCATAGAATTCTTAATGGAATAATTCCATTTGTATGCATGTTTAAATTAATAGAACATATTCCCACAATTCGCTTTGAATATACCCCTGAGTGGGGCAGCTCTATTGTGTTCACTCGTTCAGAAACGACCTTGCCGGGAATATTCCTCCATCTATCTCTTCCAAAATAATCTTGTGCAAATGCATATTAACCGAACAGATGGAATCATCAAATGTCTATCATAAACCAGAAAGATACCACTTACTGCTAACTCTTCAAGTTGTTCTTGCTACAAGAACATGACATAAATCCAAGCAACCATAAATCGAGTTATAATGAAATCTCGCGGAGCACTTAATCAACATATGCACCGTCTGACTATACAGTCAGTCAACACCGGAAGCACAAGCAGTAAACATTGACTACGAACATAGAAACAATAAGGAAAAGGATCTCGAAATCCTATTAGCACAATCCATAGAGAGCAGATGGTGGAGCAGAATGTGGTGGGTGGAACAGGGTAAACATAAAGCAGAAAACAGCAAACACCCATTGGCACGGCAAAAGTTGTTACGAAAGTAATTTACAATTAACCCGAAAGGATATCGTTAGCAAGACCCCTCCGATCAATAGTACAGATTACCACCCTAAAAATATCCCACTTTGGTGGCCTACTTAATTTAATCTTCACTCCCTGGGCCGCCACACCCTTGATAGCTGGGTGCTCCATTAGCAAAGCAGCAACACGGGTACATATTGTCGGTATATTGACGATGGAAACCGCAGCATGGAAGCTTTGGCTTTTCACAGCCGACTGAAGCACAACTCAAGCAACTCTTCCGCTCGACATCCTTGTCTACTGTGCTGTTGTTATATTATTTTTTGAACTCGCGGTAGGAAACACCAGCAATCAGCGGCTGAATGTCCTATAGCACTAGGGGAATGAGTGAAGCTATATCGTCTGTATCCATGTGTGTTCTCCTTTTTTTTTTATGTTGTCTTTACTGTGGTTTTTGGTTTTTTAACGACAACAACGACTCTTCAGTGTTGCTCTACATACAGCTTAGCAAGCCGAAAAACGTCGCCACTAAAGGATCCCTCGCGCTCCAGTGCCGTCCTTGGTAATTCTGCTCGCGTAAGAAAAACCAACAAAAAAGGAAAACAAAAACGACAAACTCACAATGAATTTCACGAAATCCACCATCGCCCAGCAAAGAAATAGCTGCACAGAGATTAGCGGATGATACAGAGTACAACGCACAGCACGCCCATATTCACCCACATCGTTTGGTGTTAGATTCACGTTCCGATTGAGACGCCTTCCAATACCATTATTGCCATACCACATGACAATAGTAGGGCACATAAAAATTGTGAGGGTGTTGCGACTGTAATTGATGGAAGACGTGCTGACGCCCCGGCATGACAGTAACAAACGAAAATCTGTAAGCACGACACACAACGTCACTGAATCCGTCTGATTCCAAAGACTTTCCGATGCATCCCCAACACCGTGAATAGCGACAGTGATTGTACCCTTTGAGTTCTTCAAGAACGAAGGCGAAAGAAAAAGGACAAAAAGGAACTCCACCTGTCCTGGATGTCTATAAGAGACAATCAACTGGCTTAAGTGGTTTTCATCCTTGATCACCGTTACGTGCATCGTATTAACACACGAGATGTTCAAAGCATTTTTCTCGTCCACTGTGCTTCCTCCGTAATTTCCGCACCAAAACAGCAACAGCAGCGGTGCAGATGTCTGCTACGTGGTATTCCTGCGGATGGATAACAATTCACAGTTTACCATTTATTTCTTGTATTCCCTGCGCGATGGTGGGGCGTGGATGGTGTAGACATGTGGTTCGGGTGTCTGAACTAGTGCCTTTAGCCATAGACACGTAACGTGTGGAAGTCCTGATTTCAAATAAAAACAAAAACCCGAAACCGGACCAACAGAAGAGACTCGGTAAAAACAATCCTCGAGGAAGCACACTCAAAAAAAACTCGAAACTACAAAGTTGAAAGTTTATTTCAAGCGATAAATTTTTATCTACATACAAGCACTACGAATCGTAGTGCGTTCGAGAGGTGACAATAAAGGGATCGACAATTAATTTTCTAAAATAATTCGACGATTCTAAGCGTTATTTATGACGCGAAAGGGGATAGTAAACGGTTTGTTTCCATGGAAACAGATTGCTATTAAGAGCCATGGACAATGGCAATCTTACATTAGAGTGGAAATTTAATTGCAGTCAGTTTCTTATGTCGAGTGTCAATATGGTGTCAATGTTTGGAAGGCAGTGATTTCCCTAATCGAGTGAGCAATATTGCCATCGTCATTTCCACTGCCACGGTGTTTCTCCATATATAATAAAAAACCATGGCAATGTGGCAGGCGACAAATTGCCTCCTATGTTTGTTAAGACGCCAAGTCAGAGATATAAACTAAAATAACATGGGAAGAATGCAATGGAAACGTTACTTTTTGAGATGATGCAACGTCCCTTAAGATAAGTTATTAAATCTTATGACGATATATAAATCTTCCAAAGGACGGATAAAGCTTAAGTGGCTATTGAACCTTCCGACACTGCCTATAATCAGAATTTCTCATTTCGCTTATAATTCACAGTAATTTATGGCATTAATGTTTTATGGTTATAATGGTAATAAACTCGAAAGTAGAAGCTTATCTTTTTCAGGTTTAAATAGCAGGATTCCCATAACGCAGATTGGTTGATAACGTTAAGTGCAAAATCCAAGCACAAAACTACCCACTCCGTTGGGAAAACAATTATGTGAAATGGAATTCGACCCTTGTTTCCCAGAAGGAGCTTTGTTTTCAAATCTTTTTTTTCTTCTACGGAAGGGAAATTAATTGGCAGTCAAAACAAGCCCAGATTATGAAACTATTGTTAACATGTTTAATGGACTTCTTGATGCGCATAGTGTCGTTGCATTCCAGTAATAAATGTGATGGTCATCCCAAAACACATTTGGCAGCTGACAGCAGACTACACATTCGGTTTGGCTGCAAATCTGTAAATATTTTTCATGTTTACGATTCCAACTACGAAACAATTGGACGAATCGAATTGCAAAATATGATTTGTAATCCACCCCATACGTGTTCGAGTGAGTGTTCTCCAGTCGCGAAAGTCGTGCTCAGCTTTGCTCCCTTTAATTATTATCATTTCCACTTGGTAACCCTTTACCGAAACCTCAACCTGCATAGTGTGCGATAAATTAAAAAATTCTTATCAACTATTTATTACCGCGAGTTGTGTTTTCATCCTAAAACCTTTAACCGAAAGTAGTTCATAACATAAAATCAGTAAAACATTTTGAGTGGTTCTCTAAGCCTGCATTAATTAATTTTTGCGTACATACATATATACATATATACATATATATATTTATATGTTTCTCTTTACTTAAATTGTGCACGAAGTTATTGAGTGATTCTGGAGTCTAACCGTCTTGTAGCTGACCTCACTCTTCTGGTCCCTTTCTTCCTTACTCATTTTCATACTGAGTGCATAACCAACCCGACCTTCTCTGCTCTTCAAGGAATACCTGACCTCACTACTTGGTCTCCCGTGTGAGTACATTTTTAGTGTATGTTTTGCCGCTAAAGAAAGCCTGATACTCACCACGTTATTATTGTTATTTTTCTCATCCATAAACCTCATACACCTACCTTATCATCAAGCCGAGCTTATTTACCATATACACGAACCACGAAGCTTCTGATTGAATCAAGTTCCGAACCTAAGCTGCCATCGCATTTTTATCGGAGCATGAGTAACTTAAAAAGTATCCCGAGTTGTTACGTCTGCGGAAAAAACACAAATGATGTAAATATTTCTTGTGGTGTTTGCCTAGATACGGCTCATGCAAAATGCCTAGGCCTTAAAGGAAAGGATGTAGATAAGATTATTTCTACTCCCGGTCTAAGCTTCTATTGTGAAAAGCATCGAAACATCTCACCGGATGCCTTGCACTGGAAAATAATCAAGCTGCAAAAAGCCTTCAATAAAATGTCAATGCTTTTATCGGAAATGCAGGAGGTGTTCAAGTTTGATGCCAGCAGCAATAACAAGCTGATTGAAGGATTTTCGAGCATGGATCAGATCCTACACCTTGAACTGAATCAAAACCGGCTGCTCCAGAAACCACCAGACACTCCGCGAAGTACCCCACAAGTTGGAACCAATTTGGATTTGCATCCACCGGAAGAACCCAAGCGCCTGGAAGTTCGGGAAGTTCTACAAAAATCTCAACAAACCCAACAACTCCAGCTTCCTCTGGCCAATAGAGCTCTTCGATCTAACTCGCATGATAAGTCGCCATCAGGAAACACCGTAGTAGTAAACGGAGTTAACAATGGAGCAGCGGCCACCAGTAGTACCGCCTCAATTTTGATTGACAAACCATCTACTAGTCATGAGGCTTTAAATTTACACCAGCGATTGGCCGACGTTCCTAGTACGGACTGTACTCTTAAAGTAGTGCCTCCACTTTTCGCAGTGTTTCTGTCACGACTAGAATATGGCACCAAAAGCAGCGACATTGTGAACTACATTTCATCGAAAGGCATCGATACTAGAAACATAAAATGCCACAGCCTGACAGCGGATAACCTTACTGGTCGTTTAACATCCTCTTTTAAACTTTTATCCCCTCAACCAATTGGGAAATTGCTGGTTAACCCGAGTCTTTGGCCTAAAGACATCATTGTTAAGGAATTCGTAAGCAGATCTAGCTCCAAGAAGACCCAATCAAAAAACCTTCCAAAAAACTCAGACCAAATGGTTTGACTCCTACAGCCTTTAACTTATACTACCAAAATACTGGTGGTCTAAGAACCAAACTCCGCGATGTCTTACTCTTCTCTTCTTCCGATCAATACGATGTTATTGTATTCACCGAGACGTGGCTTACTCAGAATCACCACAACGAGGAAATGTTCAACAAGAACCACTACCAAATCTTTCGCAAAGACCGTTGCTCCACTGTAACTAATTGTGAAAGAGGTGGCGGAGTGTTAATCACGGTTCGGGCCTCTTTGCGCAGTGATGAAATTAATCTACCCCCAACAGCAACTGATGTGGATGTGGACCAGGTGGCTGTCTTAATCAAATGTATTTCTGGAATTGAAGTTTTCGTTATTGCGAGTTATATACCACCAAGGAGTCCTTACTTATTATATAAAGCTCACATAGAGAATTGTACCTTTATCTTAAATAATTTAAAAGACAATCAGCACGTTATCCTTCTAGGGGACTTTAATTTGCCTAACATAATTTGGTCTTTTGACAGTGATGTCTCTAGACTTCTACCATTTAATGTTAAATTAGATTATGAGCGTGAAGTCGTTGATACTCTTGCCCAGCTAGACCTTCGCCAGATTAATAATTATCCTAATAGTTTTAATAATATTCTTGATTTGGTATTCGTTGATTCCGAGCTCGACATCAGTATCAACGACTCCACGATACCACTTTTTCGGAACTCCAATTTTCATGTAGCTTTATCAATGCAGTTTAAATTCTATGAATTCTTTAAACCAGGCTCCGGCGACACTTATTTTAAGTATAATTATGCTAAAGCCAATTACAACAACATCTCAAACTATTTGGATAGCATGAATTGGATGGATATTTTCAATAATAGTAATGTAAATAATTCTTTCAATTTTTTTATGAAAACTGTAAAAATGGCAATCGATATGTATACTCCTAAAGTGAAGTCTGTCAATCGCAATAAGCCATTATGGTTTAATGATAGTATCATAAACTTAAATAATAGAAAGAATAAGGCCTACAAGCGGTTTCGTAATGGACATAACGATCCGGAACTTCTAAAAGCCTATCGGACGCTTCAAAAACAATTTCACGTTTTAAATAAATTTCTTTACAGACAGTATGTTCTTTCTGTCGAGTCCGATTTAAGGACCAATAGTGGACGCTTTTGGAGCTTTATTAACAGCAAAAGGCAATCTAATGGTATTCCTAACTGTATGCGTCTTAATAATGTTTCCTCATCTAATCTTTCAACTATTTGTAATATGTTTGCTAACCACTTTCAGTCCGTTTATTTTCGCGGTACTACCACACCGACATCCTCTAATAATAACTCACGCGATTTCCTAAATATCGGCAACTTAGAGTGTTCAATTTCTGAGGTTCAAAACGCTCTTTCTTTATTAAGATTAGATAAAAATCCGGGTATGGATGGCATTCCACCAATTTTACTTCAGAAGTGCTCCTTAGCGTTTTCTGTACCTCTATGTTTAATTTTCAATTTGTCTCTCCAGTCTGGACATTTTTTGAATGATTGGAAAAGTTCATTTTTAACACCTATATATAAATCTGGATCGAGACATGATATCACCAACTATCGTCCAATCTGCAAAATTTCAACTATTCCTAAATTGTTTGAAAAATTAGTTTGCGACAAACTCACCCCTCTCTTAAAGAGATATATCTCTCCGTTTCAACATGGCTTTGTAGCAGGCAGATCGACTGCTACTAATCTCTCAATTTTTTGTAATACTGCCTTGAATCACCTCGAGAATGGCTTACAATGTGATGTAGTTTATACTGACTTTGCCAAAGCGTTTGATCGCGTTAACCACAATACATTAATTTCAAAACTGGCTAATTTAGGATTTCACTCAAATTTGCTAAAGTGGATTAATTCCTACTTAACGGATCGTATCCAATATGTTCGCATAAATGAAACGATCTCTTCACCAGTTCATGTAATTTCCGGAGTACCTCAAGGAAGTCACCTAGGCCCTCTGCTCTTCCTCTTATTTATCAATGACATTCCTGACCTCTTTTTAAGTTCCCAGTGTCTAATGTTTGCAGACGACTTGAAGGTGTTCCGACCTATACGTTCAATGCACGACTGTACTCTTCTACAAGAGGATCTTGAACGCCTTTTCATATGGTGTCAAAATAACGACCTTCATCTTAATGTCTCTAAATGTCAAAGCCTTTCTTTTCACCGTAACCTCTCTCCAATTCCCTTTACTTACGTAATCCATAATACTCCTCTATCCATTATTTCCTCCAAGAAGGATCTGGGAGTTATTTTTGACTCTACCCTAAGCTTTTGCAAGCACATTGAGTTTTTGGTTGCTAAAAGTAATCAGATGCTAGGTTTCATATTGAGAAATTCCAAAGACTTCCGAGATCCTCATACTCTCAAATGTCTATTTTTCGCCTTTGTTAGATCTCATCTCGAGTACTGCACTGTAGTATGGGATCCATTTTACGACGTTCATTCCTCCAGAATTGAGAAGATCCAAAAGCGTCTAACTACGGTAGCCTTTCGTAGACTGCGATGGAATATTGAAATGCCTTCGTACGAAACGAGGTGCAAACTGTTTGGTATCCTACCTCTTTTCAAACGAAGGCAATATTTTTCAGTTATGTTTATCCGTGATTTGGTAAATGGTCATATCGATTGCCCTTTTCTACTATCATTAATTGGATTTTATGCTCCTGCGAGAGTTCTTAGGAATCGCTTTTTATTTTACGTACCCTATCATAGAGTTAATTATGGATTCAACGAACCAATTTCTAGATGCCTTAGGGAATCCAATAAATACTGTAGCTTATTCGATTTCCATCTCAGTAGGCATTCATTTAGGAATAAATTAATTCTGTGTTTAGGCTTTGGTGGTAATTTTTAAGTATATTTTGGTGTTAGGTAATCTAGCGAGGACAGTTGATGTACTCATTTGATTGATTGAATTAAAATAAAATATTATTCAGAAGATGTACCTTTTCTGAATACCTGCTAAGTGTGGTTACGAACCTCTTATATCCCTATCGTGATATAATTTTACTACTTCGTCAAATTCATATTGAATGGTTCTCGTGGTAACTTCCAAACAAACGAAGGTGGTCCTAGAAGCAGCTAACAAAAACAAAAATAACCCACAAAAAATGTTGGAAATACAATCTATCTTTACTTCCTCAAACAGTCTCCTTATCCTAACTCAATATATTGCTTCCAACGATGTTCAATAATTTCAGTATTCTATTCATAATAAGTATCGTCCTACAACATGGTCATCAACCGCAGACTTAACCTCTTCTTTGCTGGCAAGTTTGGTCGACCCTGCTTGCAAACGGAATCGTCTTCGCCTTGTTTGGAGCTCGCGTATGAAGTAATGGATCATCCTTGCATCGACGCAACAATTTGCCTTTATTGCCGTGAAACTTGCGAAAAATTCGATCGAAAAATGCTCATAAGACTGTTTTGGGGCTCATTACCCCAATTATAGATACCATGAGTATGAACTCTGATCGGCTTTATTCCCCTTGCGGCATATCCCCATATTAACTCAGAAAGGTTAGTGCACAATAGAGATGGTATCTTGGTGATTTACCAGCATCACCGGAGAGCCAGGGACAAACGTCTAATCCACGACGAGTATGTTAACAGAACTCATGAAATCATCATCAGTTTTAGTACCAAAATGGCGCACTGGGATCTCACAGTGATGATGAGATGGTTGTCGGTTGAAAACGCTTTCGATAACGGTGCAATATACCGTTATCGATTGGTGTTAACTCGGCGAAGCTCAGTACCTGAAATACGCATCATTTCATCATTTATTTCCCAACAAAAGCAATGAACAGATTGATATGAACAGCCCATCGTTGATTACTACTTTTTCTCACCTTTCCGGCAATTTTCTAATTCTTTCTCGAAACAAAATATTTCGTCTTTTAAGGCCATCTCACTTTCGAGCTTATTTTCGATTTCGGCAAAAGATATAAACCGCAACCTATATAAACCTGCCAAATTGTGTTGTACCCGTCGAAATAATAAGTAATCAAAAGGGGCAAGGTCCGGAGAATACGGTAGGTGTGGTAGAACATCCCACTTGAGTTTCCAAATATTTTTTTTATAAACCCTTTTAGTCTCACCAGATACACAGTGTGCATCAGCTGCTTGCAAATGTTTAAATACCTCCCGCAAATGTTGATATATTCAATGCAATAAAAACAATAAACAACTATGTATGTATTTTTATGAAACTCACAGTTTCATGGCAGATGTTTTACCTCTCTGAAACCGCCGAGGTCAGCTGTCACTATAAAATATTTATAACAGCCAGAGCCATTTGTGCTACCAATATTTAAGATTAGTAATCGAATTTTAAGTTTATGCATATAAGAATAGAACAGATAAATTTAAGTCGAATTGCATAATAATCAAGAAATAGATTTAATATTATTTATGTCTGTAAAATAAGAATATAGTAGGATTAAAATGCCCACGAATAAACACTGCAGACACCCCCAAAGTAGAATCTAGTTTTGCTGTTAGACTAAAGCCTTTCGAACCTAGTTATTGTCCCTTAGAACGATAATCAACTTCGTCCATGTTCACCAAATTCACTTCAGAGAACCTTCACTGTTGCTAGCTGCCGAGCAAATATTTAAAAAAACCGGACAAGTGCGAGTCGATTTCGCCCACCAAGGGCGGCTTCTTCTTCGAACTACAATTAAGGCGCAACACCAGACAAAAAACGTGCAGACTCGAAAATTATATGTGTATATGTATATGTATGTGTTAGTTTTCTGTCCTGTTTTACCACCCGATACGCGGTATTACTTGTCAAATTTCATAGTTATAGGTCAACGGGAAGTACCCTATAAATTTTGATTCCCTTGAGATTGTCGAAATATACGTTTTTTGCGGCATAAATGGCCTTATCTTTTTTTACCTTAACTTAGAAAATCACATTGTATCCATTCAAGAACCATGGGTGTGGAACAAACGCCTGTGTGGTCTTGGTGGCATACGTGATGCTACAATCCTTTATGATGAGCGATCCGAAAGGCCCAGGGTCTGCCTCATCATATCGAATACGCTATCGGCAACCAAACTTGGTCAATTCTGTGGTCAAGATCTGGTAGCTGCGAAAGTGAGCTACAAGGCGCACGGAGAAATTGAACACTTCGTCGTGGCGTCTGCTTACTTCCCCTACGACTCGGTACTACCCCCGCCACCTAAGGCGGTTTCCGAACTCGTAGAGTACTGTGAAGCCAGAAGGATTGGACTCATCATCTGTTGCGATGCTAACGCTCAAAACACATTTTGGGGCAGCAGCAAATGCAACCGGAGAGGAGACCATCTTTTAAACTTCATTCTTTCGTCTGACCTTTTCATCAACAATGTTGGCTCTCTACCAACCTTTGTGACGGCGAGACGACAGGAAGTGATTGACCTAACCTTATCTAACAGGCATGCGAAGGCCATCACTAACTGGAGAGTCTCACCAGATGTTACGCTGTCAGACCATAGATACATCGAATTCCAATTGAAGTGCGGGATCTCCCCCTCACAGCCCAAGCGGAATCCGAGAAAAACAGACTGGGTGCGATTTAGGGAGGAGCTTGAGAAATCCACTCAAGCCCCGCCTAAACTCAAAACTAATCAATCGGTGGAGGATGCAGTTCATAACCTGAACAGCGCCATCACCAAATGTTTTGAACTCGCATGTCCTGTCAAAAAACCTCCCAACAGGAAGCCGGTTCCCTGGTGGAATGCTGAGCTCCAACGGCTTCGCAGGGAAGCCAGAAGTCTTCTGAACAGATCGCTTAAATCGAACTCGGAAGATGACTGGAATAAATATCGATCGAAGCAGAAGGAATATAAGAAGCTTATTCGAAAATCGAAGAATGATTCCTATAAGTCCTTCTGCGAAGAGATCAAATCCCTGAGCGCGACCAGCAAGTTGGTTAAAGTCCTCAAACGAGGAAAATCGACAAAGCTGGATGTACTCAGAAAGTCTGATGGTACCTTTACCGAGTCTAAAGCAGAAACTCTTAGTTTACTGTTTCAGACCCATTTTCCGGGAAATCAGACTGTCATCGGCTCGTTGCACACTCCCTCATTGGATACTGCGGCTGTTGCGATGAAAACAACTCGGCGTAGCTGGTATGTTGCGTCACGCGTGGCAACTACTGAGGCCATTGAATTTGCTGTGGCATCCTTCGATGGCTTTAAGTCGCCGGGCACTGATGGGATATACCCCGTTATGCTGCAAAAAGGTATAAGACAGCTGCTTCCTACACTTAAAAGAATTTTCACTGCTAGCCTGGCACTTGCCTACATACCTATCCCTTGGCGCGCGGTGAAAGTGGTCTTTATTCCCAAAATAGGGAAAGAGGATTACTCACTAGCCAAGAGTTTTAGACCAATAAGTCTAACATCATTCCTGCTGAAAAGCATGGAAAGACTAGTAGAGTTGCACGTGCGCAAAGATGCCCTTCGATTGCATCCTCTGTCGGACATGCAACATGCTTATCAGCGCGGAAAATCCTGCGAGACTGCGCTTCAAAACCTAGTTGGGAGAATTGAATGCGCTCTCGAAAGGAAAGAGTACGTACTAGGCATTTTCGTCGACATTGAGGGAGCTTTTGATAACGCTACCTTCGACAGCATGTGTAACGCTGCTAGACGGCATGGCGTAGATGAAGCACTGGTTTTGTGGATCAAAGCAATGCTTGTGCACAGGACATTGATCGCTGATACAGGCCTCGAACAATGTGTCAAGTCTGGAGTAAACAGGGGCTGCCCGCAAGGTGGCGTCTTGTCTCCGCTGCTATGGTGCATGGTGGTCGACTCTCTGCTAGATGCTCTCAATGCCTCTGGAATCTATGCCCAGGCCTATGCGGATGATGTTGCTGTTCTCTCTGTCGGCTCATGTTTAGCGAATGTCTGTCTCAAAGCGCAGGCGGCGCTTAACGTGATCGATGACTGGTGCACGAGAAATGGGCTGTCGGTTAATCCTCTTAAGACCGATGTCGTTCTCTTCACGAGAAGGAGGAAAACAACTGGCATTGCTCAGCTGGTGCTAAAAGGCATTCCCATCCCTATATCCAAGGAAGCTAAGTATCTAGGAGTCATTCTAGATAACAAACTTCTCTGGTCAAAACATGTTGAGTCCAAAACCACCAAAGCGCTGTCAGCTTTCTGGCAATGCAAAGGTGCCTTTGGCAAAACATGGGGCTTATCGCCGAAAAAGGTCCTTTGGATCTACACGGCAATGGTAAGACCGATAATCTCATATGCATCGGTTGTTTGGTGGAGCAGGCTGACACGAAAACACGTTGTGGCTTCACTCACCAAACTCCAAAGAGCGGTCTGCCTCAGTTGCACGGGGGCTTTCCCCAGCACACCGGGAGCTGCTTTGGATGCTATGATGAACCTTCCACCCCTTGACATATATATCAGAGGGTGTGCACTGAAAACTATTTCTCGCCTAAAGAGGAATGGTCTTTGGTACAACTCGCAGTGGAGTGAGGGTGTACTTGTGAGAGAAATATCCTACGATCACTGTCTCATGGATATGCCCTCTGACGCAATGACACCTGCCATCCTACTGCGCAGTAACTACACAGTCACATTTCCTTGGCGTCAGGACTGGCTTTGGCCAGACACTGAACCTGGAACAGAATGTCTTCGCATCTTCACAGATGGCTCCAGGACTGATCAGGGATCCGGCGCCGGAGTTTTCTTCGAGCGCGAAAACATTCGACTGCACTTCTCGTTAGGAAAATATGCGTCTGTCTTCCAGGCGGAGATTTACGCAATCCTAATGGCCATGCACTATGTTGTGAAACACAGATGGAGGGGAAAGAGCATATGTGTCTGCAGTGACAGCCAAGCTGCACTCAAAGCTGCATCCAATCCTCTGTCCAACTCCAAACTAGTGCATGAACTCAAGACCTTGTTGAACAAAGTCGGAAGACTTAATTCACTTAGGCTTGTATGGGTTCCAGGTCACTCTGGAATCCCAGGAAACGAGATCTCCGATGAACTCGCTAGAAAAGGCTCAGAGGAGAGTTTCTCAGGGCCTGAACCCGCCTTAGGTCTACCAGCTTCAACGGTTAAATCTGACATCAATGACTGGGTCTTTAACGTACACAGTCGTAGATGGAAGGAATATCCAGGATGCAGGATGACTAAGCGCGTACGCCCTGACGTCTGTAAAAAGTCCGCAACATTCTTCTTATCCTTAAGAAGAAATGACTGCAGAAGGCTAACGGGCGTCATTACGGGCCATTACACTTTTGCCAGGCATCTTTACGTGCTTGGCATCAGTGAGACGCCTACCTGTGCTGCTTGTTGCGAGGAGGACGACACAGCGGAACACTTTCTCTGCGACTGTCCCGCCTTCGCTCGTGCACGGTGGCGCACCCTTGGGGCCGACGTGGTGGGTGCCGAATCTCTTAGCTCAACATCACTGAAGCCCCTCCTCACTTTTCTCCGGACAACGGGGAAAATACAATAAAGACAAGGTGTCTGTCTGGTAGTACAATGGACCAGTATTTGTGTCTGAGTGCTCCAGCAGATTGTAGAAGCCTCCAACAAAAAAAAAAAAAAAAAAAAAAAAAAAAACTTAGAAATTTGATTTTTTCACAGCTTCAAGGGATCGCAAATCTGGGTATATGGTTTCAACTCGATACCTCCACGCGTTTTTCAGATAAAAGGTCTTGACAAATAGACAGACGGACAACAAAGTGATGCTATAAGGGTTCCGTTGATTTCCTTTTGATGTAAGAAACCCTAAAAACAGAAGTCAATCAAACTTCAAATTTAAACTTTATAAAATTGATACTTTGGTAGAGTAATTCATTTCATTCTTTGATGGGGTAATTCAGTTTATTGAAAATGAAGAGTGCAAGGCTCAATCTGGAACCCTGTAACACTCCATATTAATAGAACAATATTTGAACTTGTAATGAACAAATATTGAATTTTTTGCTCAAAAACCCAAAACCTAATGAATGAGTTGCATAATCGAATTATTTGCCATCATTGGATATAACTTTTTCCAATATGTCTTGCAATTGATGGTTTTCTCGCCATTCCGTTTTGAGGCTAACAATTCAGTTTTTCCCTCTATCGTAAGAATCTGTTCCGAAAGTTTGTGCTGTGTGTATTGAATTGTGCCACAATCTGTGGCATGTGCGGGGGGGCAGAATTTCCCAGTTAATATTTGCTAAATAGTTTTTTAACTTGGTTTGCAACATGCAGATGACCATTGCCATGATGGAAAGTAACTGATTCTTGCATTTGAGCATATTTTGGTCGTTTTTGCTTTAATCTCAATCAATCTCTTTTCGCCTTTTAATATATCATTTTTTCAATTGGTATGAAATACATTTTGCTTCTTTTTGAATCTTTCCCGGAGCTGTTAAACCTTTAAAAATAGTTATTTGATTAAATTTTAATGCTTCCGCGAACTGTTCTTATCTTTGAGTTGAGCTTTCATTTAATACTCGTAATGCTTGCATCTTCGAATTTTTTCTCTGACCTTCCACGATCTTTGTTTTCGATCCCATATTAGTTATCATTGGCACTATTTATATGTAGTATGTAATTATGACATCTATTAATCAAATCGACATTTCCACACCTCTAATAAAAGGTGGTCAAACTATAATGCACGATGTTAATTGTGGGTCAACCATAGAGTGGTACACAATTGAGCAGCGCGTTAAGATTGTTGAAGCCTTTTGCGACAATGGGCGTTCAAATCAAAATGCATTTTGTGCACATCGTGATTTTTTTGGTTAGCATAATCGACCACAATCGGTAGAATTGTGCGCAAATTTCAGCAATCCGGGTCTGTACAAAATGTGAAAACACCTGTGCATGCTCGCCCAGTTCGTTCTGCGGAAAACATTGCTGTTGTTCGCGATAGTGTGGCAGAAGAGCCGTCAACCTCGACTCGTCGTCGTGCCCAACAATTGAATATCTCAGGAACATCACTGATGCGAATTTTGAATAAAGATTTGAATTTACACGCTTACAAGGTTCAATTGATTCAAGAGCTGAAGCCTACTGACCATTTCAAGCGTCGTCAATACGCCGAATGGTTGGTTGAACAGGCAGAAGTGAATGGTGACTTTACAAAAAAAATGATCTTCAGCGACGAGGCACAGTTTCACCTCAGTGGATTCGTTAACAAGCAGAATTGCCGCATTTGGGCAAATGAGAATCTACGAGTGATTGCTGAAAATCCACAAAGAGTGACTGTTTGGTGCGGTTTATGGGCTGGCGGCGTCATCGGGTCGTACTTCTTCGAAAATGAGGTCGGCCAAGCAGTTATCGTGAATGGTGTTCGCTATCGCGAGATGACGTTGGACTTCTTTCTTTTGGGATATTTAAAAGAAAAAGTGTACGTCAATAAGCCAAGAACAGTTCAAGAGCTAAAGGATGAGATAATTCGGCACATTAACGACATTGAACCCCAATTATGTCTCAGAGTCATTGAAAATATGGACCATCGGATAGAGGTATGCCACCGAAGCCGTGGCGAAAATTTGGCCGATATTTTGTTTCATACACAATTGTCATAGATCCTTCTATCATAATAAAAAATATTAAGATAATTCTCTGAAAGCTTTTTGCTTTAATTACAAATATCATCGTGCGTTTTCGTTGGACCAACCTTTATATACATAGTTTAGTTGAAAGGAAAAGTCTGAACGTTCTTTCACCGAGCGTTATTAAAACTGAACTCACTTAATTCTAAATTACATAAACAAACCGAAATGCAACTCCTCTTATCTCGATCTTCCCTCAGAGATCGAGAAGAGAAGAAGAATTCGTATGGGCGATTCCTGGCCCTTATGCTTAAGTGTCGGGCACATCGATAGTGCTATGATAATGAATAATTTGAAGAATCAAGTGATTTTTCGCTTGAAAATGCTGATCCACTTTGCTGTCCCATTATCAATTACTCAATCTTACAAAGTTCGCCCAGCATTTTATAAAACCTGTCCATAAAAAAAAATATTTTTGTACGGGCATTTTTTTATTAAATTTTTTTACGAAACTATTGCATATGCAATTGGTACAGGCCTTTTACTTGATTTATTGTTTTGTCATTTACGGTAAAGCTCGTCGGTTTTTGTTCCTCTAAGTCCTCCAAACAGGTGAACCGATATCCACGGATCGCATTTATATTTAGTTTGGGCGTTGTGAGTGAATATTTCATAAATTTTTTATTGCCAGTAATTTACAACAGCTTCCGTAAGAAATATCTTCCTATCTGTTGTGCATACATATTCATCAGCCTGTCGTTAGCGGATAGGTGGGAAACTGTATATAGGTATTTATTCTTCTTCAACATTTGTAGCATATGAATAATACAAGCTGGGATAACGATGGGAAATAAATACCATACAGCTGTCAAAACCATTTGGTTGCTCGATACTTTGAACGCATTATTTCATCAATTAATAGCAAGTGCCTATGTGGTGATCAATTTTTATTCTCTCATTGATTAGAGATTAGATGGTCTATGAGACGGTAATATCATAATTCAAGTAGGCATTTGGAATATAATATTTATCATCACTTCCCTTGAAGTTAACAACATACAAAAAGCCGGCTTTGAATAAGGTACAGACCCATTTTCTATAGTTATTCAAAAATCAATTTTTTCTTAAGAAAAATGGAGGAGAAAACTGAAAGAAAATCGAGAAAGTTTAATAAAAAAGATAGGATATCAATTTCAAACTCTATTAGCATAGTGGTGGAAACGTTGTGTTTTAACTGAATTTGTTCCCTGTGGCAGCACTTGTGGGAAATAGCTTGACGAGCTGCCACACCAGTGAGTAGGCCAATTCTTGTTGCTTTTGAAATGGAACATATGTATGTATTTAGGTCTCACACTTTTCTACCGATTCGGGCGGTCATTGTTTTTCACGCTGAAATCATCACTTTTGTAGCATTGAAACCGTTTGTAATTTGTTCTTCCAATAATAGACATTTCTATAATCATTCGACGTGCCTCAGCCGTAGAATTTTTCGAATTGAAGGCAAAAAGAAAACTTAGAAGGCTTATTTATCTTAAAAGTCGACATTTTTAAGCCCAAAAAATTATTGTACATGACTCCAATAAAAATTCATGTATATGATATACTGATGAGGAGATATTGAGAGATCATTATCACGCAACGTTTTTAATCCGATATTTCTGCTTCTTAGTACAAAGAAGCACTTTCTTGTCATTATTGAACAGTAAACATTCAACTATTATTGCGATGACTATACCCGCACAACACGGTGGAATGTTGAAAGCCATACAAACCACTATATGTATTTTGAAAACGGCGGAAGCCCTTCGTGACAGTAAACTCAATCAATCAATTTGAACGTCTCAAATAAGTTAGTGATGTGAAGACTCCAACTCGTGTTCAGCCATAAAGTCAGTTAAAAGTGTGGTAAGAAACCCTGATGTGCCTCTTTCATTTGTCTTGTATGCCTATAAACTCTAGTTGACACAAGAAATCAAGCCAGCAAGCCTCGCAAAACCCCGTATTTTGTTTGGATCGAAGGTAGTGAACGTACAGGATTATGATTTTCTACACAAAATTATTCTCCCGCCAAGAAAAATTGTGGTAGAGCTAAGATGGACCTTTTATTAAGTTCAGAGTTCTTGTAAAATGTTTTACTTACTTGGATGAGTCATTTTCGAAAAGTTAAGAAACCATTGCAGTTTACAAGTCCCCAAAGGTTTTGTATTATTTTAGAATGATCCTGATCCATCCTGCTAGGTACGATATATGTGACCCACACCGCACTATTATCTTGCCACTTCCGAGTTTAATCGTTCGAATGGTATATTTTTGATTAAACTCTTGTGATTGTGCATATTTTTACATTTGAGCCAAATCGATTGAACTTCGATCCGCCGTTCCAGGGCTATGTTTCTAGAAGAGTTGAGGCTTTATCAGATGTTCCCTCGCAAAATCTGGCCGCTTGGTTAAGTTCCTTTTTAAAAGAAATAAGTTTTATTGTTACAATTAACTTTCAGAGCACTGCAGAGCAATTCCGCGTAGATCTTGAAGGTATGTTTCTTCAATATTAATTTTAAGAACAACTCTTAAATGAGCCTTTCGACTTACGACTAATGTGGCTCTATCCATGATATTGGTTGTTTTTCTTGCCTGCGTCCAAGGGGCTTCATAACTAAATTTTTTCGTACACTCATGTTGATCAAATCCAAAACCCAAAAACATTGATTGATCACAATTTGATAAGGGTAAAGAATACGGAAATTACATCAGCCGTGGTTGAAATATGTACCTCAGACCCTTATGCCTTATACTGCGAAGCGAATACTTACACCGTAACTAAAAAGAAATCCAATGAAGAACGACGAATTTTAAATCATGTAGTTACACAGAAAATAAACGAGTTAAACTGGGACGAGCTAAATCTTTTTACAGACGTAAGCATATTTTATCAACATTTCAAACAAGCGTTAATACTGCAGTTGCATCGTCAACAGTTTTAAGAAAGAAAAGACGCACTGAACATAGCTGGATTGCGACTGAATCGAGACATGATTACAAGGAACACGATAGACTATATAGACGACACAAAAACAACAAAAATAGTCGGAACTGCAACAAATCAGTGGGTATAGATGAATTAAGGCCAAGAGACCTGAAAACAAATGTGATAACGAAGCTTATTAATATGAGTATTAATATGAATATCAAATATCAATCCCTATCCTGCTGAAAATATGAATTGTTCGACCAATATATACATATGTAAGAACGGAAAGAAGAACGGAATTTAGAACTATAGACCAATCTCAATTTTATCGAGTGTCGACAAAGTTATGGAAGAAGAACTGGCAAAAAGGTTGCACAAATACGTTGAGAAATATAAAAGATTAGAAAAGAACCAATTTGGCCGCAAGCAAATATTGAGATAGCTGGAAAAGATTGCGGTTCGGCATGGTTAGAAAATTTAAAGTAAAAATTGGTGAATTTCTCAGTGGGGAAGAAGATGCTGTATATGGTGTCCCTCAGGGATCAAAATTGAGTTTATGTTTAAATATAATTTTTTGATATGCATAGGTAAAGTATAGGTTTATCAATTTAATTACATTAATGGTCTTAAAATTAGTTTTAAGGATTAGAAGGTAAAAAGAAAATGGAAGTACCGGAGGTAGCAGGTGTATAGCGGATATACATAGATATAAATATAGACAGCTTGGAAGAAAGAGGGAGTAAAGGGGGAAAAGTAGATGAAAATAAAACAAATTAAAATACTATCGCGTTTCTATGCCTCTGATGCCTAAAGAACTCGAAAAGTTCTCTTTTGCAACGATGCGCCGTGGTCACTTTTCTGAGGTTAGGAGGGATTGTGTTCCAAAGACGAAATGCATTCACAGAAAATTGACGACTGGTTACTAAAAACATGTGTTTGGGTGGTATTAAAGTGATGGCTTTCTGTGAGCGCGCGAAATTTGATTTCGAATAAAGGTATTCAAGGTTCACTATTGCTTATAATATATGTAAACGATCTGCTATCAGTGCTGAAATATAGTACGGGATAGGCCTATGTGGATGACACAGTGATTGTAGTCAGCCATAAATACGTTGAGGAAGCTACAAGGTTTCGTCCTGGAGACATTGTCCTGGTTTGGCGAGCCCCGCCGATTTACTGACCAGGGGTATTCATGCAGCATCACTTTTAAATTCATCGCTTTGGTTAAGTGGGCCGCCATGGCTTAAGGATGAGGAGTTACGATGGCCATTATCAACTAAACCAAGTGCTGTATCATTGTGTATGTTTTCTGTACACGAAAACGACAATGACCAACGTGGCTTAAACGGTTGAACGTTTAATTCTGGTGCGTCAATTATTAAGGAGGACTTCAGTACTTGGAGGCGCCTTTGACGGGTGACGGCGTATATTCTTCGAGCAATTCATGCATTGAAGTTGAGGTGCAGATTAACGGCACATCTATCAGCTGAGGAAATCAACCGTGCCGAAAAATACTGGGTGAATCAAGTTCAATGGATACATTTTTCGAAGGAGATTTTGGCTCTTCAGAAGAGAAAGGGTATGCCTTCTGACTCTAAATTAACATCTCTCTCTCCTTTCTTAGATGTTTCCGATCAATACTTGAGGGTAGGAGGACCACTACAACAAGTCGTATCGGATGTCAGCGTTGCACACCCAATTATATTGCCAAAGTCATCACACATAACAAAGCTCATAGTTATCGATGTGCATGAGAGGATCTTCCATGGAGGTTCATCTGCAGTTTTGTCAAGATTGCGCTACAAGTACTGGGTTTTACGAGGGCGGCAGTTGATTAAAACTATAACGAAAAATTGTTTTGTTTGCAAGGTCCTCCGAGGGAAATCAGCTACACAGGTGTTTGCTCCGCTGCCTAGGGAGCGAATTCTATCATCTAGGCCGTTTGAAGTAACTGGAATCGACTTTGCAGGCTCTTTATATGTTACGAACAAGAACAATAATCGCAAGAAAATTTACATTCTGTTATTCACCTGTGCAGCTATCCGTGCTGTACACATCGAGGGCACAGAAGATTTGACTACAAAGAGCTTTCTTTTAGGCGATTTATTGCCAGGCGAGGAGTCCCTCGCATTATTTACTCAGATAACGCCACCACGTTTAAGAAGGCGTCATCAGAAATAAGTCAAATCAACAAAATGAGGAACGACGAAAGGTTTTTGGGATTTTTAAGCGGTTCCCAGATAAGATGGAAATTTATAGTCGAACGAGCTCGATGGCTTCTGGAAACGATTGGTAGGCGTGGTAAAATGTTCCTTAAGGGCAGCCATCAGACGTGCAACTTTGAATTTCGACCAACAGCATACATTACTCATGGAAGTTGAGTGCGTTGTTAATTCGAGGCCATTGACATATTCGGGTGATGACCCTTTAGACCTCGCACCACTTACTCCATCGCATTTTCTTCATGGCCCTCCTAGCATTTCTAACGACTCTTCGGAAACCGGAACAGGCAAGGAGCTACGTAAGCAGTGGAAAGAACGCCTACGGTTCCTGGCTACATTTAAGAGAAGATGGTTCAGGGAGTACCTCCACCAACTTAGAACATTGCATCATACTGACAATCTTTTGGGCTCAAATTTAAAGATCGGAGATATGGTGCTTGTCGAAGACTCGTCGCTGCCAAGAATTCTGTGGCATATTGCCGTTATCCAACAAACATTTCCTTGACGGGACGGTAAAACCCGAGCTCGTGAAATACGACTTGTCAGCGGTTCAATATTAAGAAGACCGATACAGCTCTTGTATCCCTTGGAGATAAGTCAACCATCGTAAACTTTGCTGGCGGGAGGATGTTGAAAATTCTAGTACTGCTTTTTATTTCATTATTACATTTCATTATTCTACTACTATTACGTTTCGACTGCTTCATTATACGTATAAAAAGAGGACATTGATTTGAGTTTGAATTCCGATTTAGCGCGCAACGGACTTGCTTTCATTTGTATTATTCCTAAAATATGTCTGTGAATTAAATTATATTATAAGTTGAAATTTGAAACGGACTTTTATTTCTCTTCTTACGGCAGTCGGGTGAACAATTTCGAAAACATCCTTCTTCCTTGAACAACCCAAATCCTCCGAAATATCCAGAATATGCTCTCAAATTACAGAAATGATAATATACCTATAAGCATATATTTTCTTAATCGGGAAATGATTATATTATTATTATGGTAATGGCTTCTGGATGCTAGATAGCTTCGAAATTCGAGCTGCAACCAAGGCTCGGTTTCCTCTTTAGAACGGCATCGGTAGAATGTTCAACATGGGGTAAAAAACGACCTCAAAGAATCGGTACTATATCATGTTCAGAGTTTGAACAGCGTCTAAAAGAAAACAAGTTTCGGATCGGCACTCGGGTGCGGCGGAGCAATTAGAGAAAGTCCAGTCCAAAACTGCTATTAAAGCAAATATTACCACCACCATTTATTATTGAATGGACCGGATGTAAAGCTGTCACATCTGTACCCACATCCTTACTCCATAAGGGGACCTGGCTGCTTCATGATTGGTTGGCATTTAACCGATTTGTCTGTTTTTTTTTTCCTTTTTTTTTTATTATTCTTTTTTTTAATATAAATTTCTTAAAACTATCTTACGCTAGACAAAAATGAATAAACTAGCTTAACTAACTTATAAATACCTTACTGGCCCTATACGGAGACTCTAAAGAAAAAATAATAGATTAAATTACCTTTCGGCCTTATAATAAAAAAAAATTGTAATATAATAATCAAAATAATTTAAACTTAAGCTAAGAAAATATTTCTTTTTTTTTTTTAAACTTAGCATCAGATACCTTTTTATTATATATATAAAACTTAAACCTAACTAAAAACCAAGCTTAATTAAAATATATATACAAAAATATATACATCATATATATTATAAATATATATATATCTTTTCATTTTATTTTATGTATTTAATTTTATTTTTGTTGCCAATTTTGTTTTTTTTTTTTTTTATTGTTTTCCAAACTAAAATTTCTACACCTACCCACCACCCTAGCCTATCTTAGCCTTCCCTAACCTACCCTAAACTAGAATAACCTGTGTAAGCCTGCCACTGGTGTTTGGTGAGCTTTGCCTTGAAGAGGCTGACCTTTGAAAATTGACCACTGACGTAGTCCGCTCCAACCACCAAAAACGTTGATGCTGTCGGACGGCGTCTTCTCGATCTCGGCGTGAATTCGACCTATTGAAGGTAAGGCGCTCGGGCTCGTGGAGCGCGACATCACGTTCGTAGAGGAATCGTCGTTCCACGAAATTGAGGGCCACTTGGAAGATTAACGGTTCCGCCAATCTATCTTGGATTAGCCCACATTGGTCTAGATAGAGGAATGCCTCTGGTGGGACAAAGTCGTTAAGGCGCACCCTCTCGTGGTACAAGTAGTTGGGGTAGTAAGCCCCGGAGATTAGGCTATTGACCGAAGTCATTGCTCTTGCAACGTGGCTTCGAATCAGTTTTATCTCAAAATTGTCCACCCGTAAAATCCTGGCCCTATTTTATAGAACCTCGTTCGGGTAAAATTTCGTGTACTCAGATTCAGGTGGCCTATGTAACCCGAGACAAGTCCTGAGACATTGTCTCTCAAACACCCGAATCCTTTCCATTAAGCTGGCTCTCACATTGAACCAGACGGGACATCCATAGGCAACCAATGCAATGGGCCTGATTAAGGCCATGTAGCAGATAACCTTCACCCCGGAATCAAGTTGGCTGCTATGAAACAACAAAATTGTCAGAGCGAAAGCGCCCCGGGCTCTTCCCAGAGCAGCATCTACATGTTTGTCAAAATATAGATACTGATCCAGCACGATCCCAAGGTATCTGACAACCCTTTGTCTCGGCAGTGGACGCCCGTCCGGTCCAAAAATTGAGAACCTGCGCCAAACTTTTCTAGTGTCCCGATTCTGATTTCTGGAGTTGATTTTCAACTTCCAGTCATCACAATACTGCTGAATTTTTTCGAAGTCACGCTGCAGAAGAGTAACAATGACGTCGATCGTTGGACCTGATCTGTACGCAATTAAATCGTCCGCGTACGGTATTGAACGGTGAAGAGAAGCTATCAGATCACTGAAGTAAATGCTGAAAAGTATCGGCGAGTTCACTGTACCCTGTTGCAGTCCGTGGTTAATATCAAATGTTTGGGTAGAAGTCACGTTGGCAATTTTCACAACGAACTTTCTACCGGTTAACATGTCAAAAATCATAGATACAATACTATAAATAAATAATTTTTTTTTTTTTTCATAAGATATTTAATTAATTAAGTATTAAGTTTCTGGCAGTCAATACGGAGTCAAGATATTGTATTTGAACTCCACTTTCTGAAGGCGTTTATGATGTAGAATCAGATGTGAGACTTAGATCGATCCAAGATGGCTACTGTCTTTATAATATACATATATGTATTGTACAATTATAAGGCGTAGTAAACAGAAATCCATTATTTTCCTGTCGGGCGTACACTAAATGGCGTTAGGAAGATTAATTTTGGTACTAAAAAATTACTCCGACAATTTTGTGATTGGTTGACTCAGTTTTGATTGAATTGTCGCAAATATCGATAAAATGATCGAAATCGTCACAGGAAATCGATTGCCCAGGAGCTAAACATTGCACAAAAAATCCTTTGGACCATTCGAATAAGGCTGGGTACCAAAAGAAGCTTAATATATGAGTGCCATACGAGTTAAAGCAAAAAAAACTTTATAAACTGAATTTCCATCTGCGAATCCCTGTTGAATCGTAACAAAATTGATTTCCTATTTCTATAGCGGATAGTGACTGGTGATGAAAAGTGATTCACTTACGACAGCTTCAAGCGAAACCGGGGTTGCAGGCCGGGAAGATTTCGCTGTAGGTTTGGGAGATTGGCAGGTAATCATGTACTATGGGCTGCTCCCCTACGGCAAAACTCTTAATTTGTAACTTTAATAAAGGAAACAATCGCCCAGAAGCAGCCAGCTTTGACCAAAAGGAGAGGAATCAGGATAACTTCAGGTCACACACATCGATACTGACTCGCCAGAAGCTCCCGGAGCTAGGTTTTTAAGTTCTTATGCATTTAGCATACCTAATATTCCGGACGTGGCAGCACGTTTTTTTTTTTTTTTTTTTTCAAAAAACACTGGTCCAATGTACTGCCAGACAGACACCAGATGGCATTAGAGCTCATGAGCTTCTTTTATTTAGAGCTTTTTTTATTCACTTACGTTGTACGCGATTTGCTTTTCACACAAGTGAACGGAACCTAAAGCTTAATGCTGATTCCGAATATAGGGTTCCCGTGAATAGGGTTGGATCATTCTAACTATAGTACATAAAGCCTTCGACTCTCTGTGTTTCTCTTAACCGTTTCTCCAACAACGTCGTCGACTTAAGCTAAAGCGGATGTGATTCCATTAAGGGTTCTTCCCTCTAACTTTTCTGAGGGGATCTCATTCCCTATTCACCAATTAAAAAAGAATAATTTTAAGGCGTTCTAATCCTTAATGTATCTTGAATGTTCAGGTAAGGCTTTTCTTACTTTAACTCGTCCTTCGTTTACCTTTAGGCATATTTGTATCCGTTTCACTATTTTTCAAGATTTTCAGCTTGACAAAGACATGATTAATTTTCAATCGATTTGTAGAGTCATGTCCGTTTTAGAATCTACCAGCATTTCATGGAATGTCTATTTCTTTTCTAGAAGCTGTCATATAGCGAAAATCTGATCAATCGTCGAGACATTCTTCCTAAAGTCACACGTCTCTAATTGTTTCCTTAGCGTATGATGCCAGTTTCTTTAAGAAAATATTTGACAACATCTTTTACCTACTCGATTTCAGCGATTTCATAGTAATTGTTGCGTTGTGTTTGCACCCCTATTTTTACATACGGGAATGATGACCGAGTTTTACCATTCCTCAAAGAAAGTTGTATTGTTCCTGCGGCCTTGTTATTTTTAAGTCAATGGAGTGCTTCCTTTTCTTAAGCCTACCTGAATTACTGCTCTCTTGGTCTCAATGTACATTAAGCCGTTTATCGGAATATCTACTCCATTGGGCTGCAACTTTTTCGTTATCCAAAACGACCCTCCCATTATCATTGCCTATAAATCCTGATCAGGCCTGGTATTCTTTTCCCTACATATACTGCTCTTGTGTCTTTAGCCGTATATTTTACCTTAATGCTTTACCATTGTCTTAGTCGTTTTTTTTATCCTGAAGGAGACGGGCGACTTCCTTTAGTAGGATCTGATACCTTATACGCGTGATCTCGTCACTATTTTCTAATGCCTAAAGCCTTAGAGCATTACGAGCTTTTACTTTTATTATATTTCGCATTGTTTACCATTTTAAGCCAACACTTACAAAAGACAATTGGTTTCATAACGAAGCTTCCTAATCACCTAAATGTGCTGTGTGTGATTCAGTTCTTTACGTATGTGGAAGGCTTCTACTGTCTGTTGCCATTTCCGAAACAACTTCGATCATTTGGTTGCGGCATTCGCACCCAGTCCTATCGACATCAGAGTCAAGCACACAAACCAGAGAGCCACGGAAATGCGAATTGGACAAATATCTTTATTATATTTAGGTTTTAGGTTTTAGTTTCTACGAAATTAATTAGAAGAAACTCCGCAAGATAATACCGCTTCGACTAGTGAGCATTTAAGGTATTTTTGAAGAAAGACTGTCACGCTACTGTCGCCAACTTTGATTTCAGGGATGAAGTTTTGACAAGAACCTACAAAACGTCGACCAATATATGTAAGCCCACATTCAATATTTCCATAATTAATAAATCATGAAACTTGAGACCGGGGAAATAATTTACAAATCCTGATAGATTCTGAAGACGGGCGGTAACTATTACTGTATTGTTGAATTAACGTCTAAATGAAAACGATTACGATTTAAATATTCAAATAATAGTGCTCAGTGTATAAGAATACATTAATCTATCTACTAGAAATTGAATATCTTCAACAATACTCGAAATAGCTTCCCTCAGATACTCTAATATTGTAATAAGCTTCTAGAACATAAGCATAAATAGTAATAGAATTTCTGCCCCAGATTATGTAAAGATATTTAGTGAATTACTGGACTAACGAATTTGCAGTATTCCCCATCGGCCGGGGCATCTTATTATTCGGATGATTATCAGGGTAGTCCGGAATAGATTCACTCTCCGCCCTATCCTAGTTGAAGTGGTCAAGTGCTTGCATCTAATAACTTACACAAAACCAAATCGAAAACGTGCTCAGATTCCCAATCCCATCGTATCGACTCCGAAACTAGTTTGAATTCGTATCTGTCATCTAACCATACGGCAATAAGGCAGAATTGCTCCAACCGGAGTAATAATGCTCGAAATAGGATCTTTTACAATTAACGTTTAAGCATATTATCTAAACTATTTTCCCATATAAACTAATGAAACTAGCGTCCTTTTGTTTTGTTATAGTGTTATGTGACTTTGATTGGTATTCCGTCAGCGCGTTCACTCGCGATACTTTGGAAATTTTCAGTTACGAGTAAGTCTTCTGGGATGTACATATTATAGGACGAATGATAAATTATGCCTTTTTGAATAGTCAATGTTCGTCCTCGCGTCGCGATATCAACTTGTTATGCTGTTATACATGAAAACAACGGCCGGAACGTGACCCGTCAATGTGACAAACAAAAACCTAGTTGCGAGAATAACAAATACATAAAACATTTAATGTGCGCGTTTCCGGCGCGAAGTTAGTCGTAAAAGAATGAAAATTAGCGAAGTGAATAAATAAATCATTCGATGAAACTCTCGGAAGGATGGCTGTTGAGTGGGTTGGTGGAAGTTTTCAAGATGGAACTGTTCGGCTCGGAGGAGGATTAAAACTAAGTTAAGTACCATTTCTATCCGAACAAGGAGAGCTGTATTCATTCGGGTATGTTGATTTGCAATGAACAGATTGGAAAACTTGGCAAAGTAATCAAAAAACTTTCTGAGAGATTGAAACGGGAATTAAAGACGACCGGAAGCGCATTTTGTTCAAGGATTTCGACTGTTATTTTGAGTTTCTGTACGAAAATAGAGAGGGTCGAATTTTTGAATGACGGATTAAGTACGGAATATGGTGTGATGGAGTATTATTACCCAATAACCACCCGTCCTATATACCGAAATAGAAATATTGTAGACCAACTAGTGGCAGGTTTGTTAATATTATAAGACCTATCACCAGTTTTGAACTTTTACGTCTGGGAGTTTTTGCGAAAACTTGTAACCTTTGGTTAAAACAAACAGTGGCTCCCAGTTTAAATGATGTTGTAAATTTATATTCTGGAAGGCAACAAGTGTGAGCAAATACAACAGCTTAGTACTTACAAAAAAACATATAAAGGACGACATTTTGAAATGACTACTTACCAGAACCAGGAAAAATCAAGTAGAAAGCAAAGGAGGGAAAGCTTTAAATAAAATATATTCCAAAAATCGCTGCTGGTTCTTCGAAAAATGGAAGAAAGTCCTACTCCGAGTTCGCCAAAGTTGGCTGAAGAAGCGGAAAAGTACTTAAATAAACAGCGATATGTTGGGACAATACTCGAAATCTTGATTTTAATGGTAGGCGTCTGAGAAAAAGTTGTTTCCCTCTGTAAAAATAAAATAGCACCTATAGTACTTTACTTACATAAACAAAATGTCCCAAGTGGAAGAACGAGGTTAGATCTATACTGAAAAGAAAATATGAGATTTAAGCCCAGAAGAAATAAATCTGCTTTGTCAAATATTACGCCTACTTTGCAAACAAAAACCTATGAGTAAATAAAGTTTAACAGATATAATTGCCACAACTATTGGCAATCCTACGAACAGGAGAAATGTCATGTGACATAAAGTTTTTATTTGTGATGCAACTTAGGGTGGAAATGAGTTGTTTTTTTAGCTGACGTTATAGCTCATGCTTCTCTTAATCACCTGTGCTGGGAATAGTACATTTCTACCAAGGACCTAATATTTTTATTATTGACTTCCGAGATTGATATTCCATAAGCGGTTTTGACAGAACCCCATTGAGGAGAATCATGGCAAAATACAATTTTGATAATTTGGCTTTTGCGGGATTAAAATCCCGTGTTACCACTGTTAGACGCCGACACTCTAGCTTCCAAGCAACGGTGGCCCAGTAAGTTAAGATAAAATATTTTACTCTTATTCAACTAAACGAAAACAAAAACCCAAAGTAAAATCAAAACATACATAAGCTGTAAAGATAAAAAAAAATTGCATCAAGAGAAAGGAAGTCAGAAGGCTTCGTGCTCCGATGCAATAAGAGCAACGCATTTGTCCTCCGCAATGAAGGTAACTTTTATTATACTATATATAACTATATTATATAACTATTATTGATGACTGATGACTCCAAACTTATTTTATATACTCAATTTATGTCTGCTGCACAATCAACATCTGTGTAGCCTAATTTATCAGTAATTATAAATAATTATAAAATAAAATTATCGGAGCAAGTCGAAGGTAAAACAACCTTCGAAATCCGGCTTTCATGAGTTTTCATTTGAGGTCGTAAGACAACCAAACGGACAGGAAAAAAAGTAATTTGTATTCTCTTCGTCAGCTTATACCCGACCTCCACGATCGGATGCCTTTAATCGTCGACAAGGGATAATCAGATATGTGGGAACACTCAGAGCGGATTCCGGTCCTGAATGCTATTTTCTCTTTTCTAGCTGTGTATAACAAGATGTTGCATATCCATCAGACAATGGTGGAAAGATAATTCTTGTGCAAATTAATCAGAGTTTCATACATTGCATCAATTGTCCTATTTTACTTGCTATCCAAAACTAAAATAAATTGCACATTGAAAAATTTGGATTGACTCTAACTTTTTACAATCTTGTATTTATAAATATTTTATCCGTTTCAACAACGACTGATGAAATGATATATGTATGTATATCTTGCTTTAACTAAAGCCCACTTATATAGGCACATGTAAGTATTATGACGATTTTTAGTTAACTAACTTTAGTTAATAACTTTAGTTATTAATGTTCATGATTATGATATACAACAAACTTTATAAATTGTATAAATATAATATATATTTTACTATAACTAACCTAATTTAAGCTAATATCCAAATAATTAACAAAATAAAATATTATTTTGTGTACAAATAATTATTAATGGTCACTGTAAAAAATGCATCATCCAATGTCGAACCAACATCGCGCCACTGCAATTACCATCAGCCCACATCGAAATTCAAAACATCGAACGTTTAATGACGTCACAATCGCGCAGAGTGTTACTTAACACACCCACACGCGCTGATCTGTCCACGCGGGCGCTGATGGTAAGTGCAGATCGATGGGTTCGACACTTGAATGTTGGATCGCCACCCAAGCAGAAGCAAATCCTAATACTCGTGTTTATAACGTGAGTTCGGTGTTTTATTTCATTCTACGACCCTTCGTTTCGTTTCTACTTTCTTTGGTCGTATTCGGAAAAAGTTACATTTTTTCGCTCCGAACTAAATTGTAAGTCAATTCGAATTCATACAATTTACAATCATATTTACAATCATATTTCGAACATGTTTATTGGTATATTTCAAATATGTTTAAAAGCATGTTTCAAATATTTTAGTCAAGAAAACATAAAAAAATGGGATGTATCAGTAACGTTCCCATATTTGTTTCGCTGAAGTACGGGATAAATTGGAAAATATATGTCATTTATCTGGATCAAAAAAGAAATAAACAGGATTATTGCAGAATATGCATATTATCTTTTTTTTTATATCTCATTTTTAATTTTAAAATTAATTTATTAGTCTGGAAGCTCTTCTGAATACTTTAAACTTGATTTTTACAAATTCTTTTGAAATAGAGACAGTTTACATGAAACACGGTACACTTATCTATGAATAACATTGCATTTGGATATTTCTCGATTAAAAGAGGAGAGCCAAAATCTTACCAACGGTATTTAAATAACGCAGACAAGACACACACAACGAAACATGTAACTATTCAGACTGATAAATACGCAAAAGTGCATATGTGTGGAAAGCACAGTCGCTCACGGATACAAAGTTAAATTATAGTTAGAACACTGTAAACAAACTGAAACTTAAACTGTGTTTCGAGGTTTTAAAACAATTAAAGCTTTTAAATCTTGGTAAGAAAGATCTTTGGTGGTGAGTTTTAAGGTGTTATGGTAAAGTTAAGGAGATGAAGATAAAATAATTTTAAACTCTGAGTTCTGAGTTGAAATGATGCCTGCGTTAGATTACAGGATTTTCGTATGAAAATACAGGAGTGATATATTGGCATGAGAAAACAGGATGATCCTGCGAAATACAGTATAGATGAGAGCGTTATGTATCAAACTAACAGAACTCGTGCAAATATATAGTTCCCGTTATTCTCAAGCACCCCTGCATACAGAGGTGTTCAAAGAAATAGCTTTAGTACGTAATATCTTTTAGTACGTATAAACTAAGTATGTAAAAGTTTCATTTTCCATTTTTAAAGCTAAAAAATAAAGCTTGTTGGATAACCTTTGGACTTCAGCACTAATATGCATATCGATGGCATACACTCAATCAATTTTTGACATCGTTCAGTGGGGTACTATACCAGGCCCGTAGCGTATTTTCCTATAAAAGGCTCAGACCTCTTGGTTTTTCGTTCTGAATCTTAATTTATTTTTAAGATCAAGACTTCGTGGTGTCAATTCTAAAATATTTACTTTTGGTCTACAAGCCACTGAACAACCGACCTCGCCTTATGTCTCGGGTTATTGTCTTGCCTGAATTTCCACGCAAAGGGGAATTTGATATATGACATATGATTCTCAAGAATTCCTTTACATTTGTATTGATCCAAACGCCTTCTACAAGTGGACCAACGCCGAGCCAAGACATCCATCCCCAAACCATAATGCTACCAACTTCGTTTGTAATGGTCTTAATCGTGTACAGCGAGTTGAACTCTTGGTTTGGGGGGCGTCGGACATATATTTTTCCGTCAGATCCGACCCTGTTTAACTTGGATTCATCACCCCACAGAATGTTTTTCCAGAAAGAAAGTGGTTTGTTAACATGAAACCTTGCAAATATTAACCTCTTCAACCTATTCTTGTTTGAAACAGCTGACTTCTTTCTTGCAATGCGTCCATGTAGATTAGCCTCCCTAAGACAGCGACGTATGGTTGCTGCTGTTATTTCAATATCATTTGGTTTCTGATTTCAGTAGATATTAGAGACGGATATTTATGCGGTGCAGTGTTTATCACAACCCATCGTTTTTATACAAATTTAATTTCCAGAACTTTTCAAATACTTTAAATATTTTAAAAATTAACTTACTTCGAATTTTAGTCCAGCGAAACACTCTTAAAATTACTTTAAAAATACCTATGCTACTTCTCTAATCAACTCTCAACAGCGATTGATGATTAATAACCGACGCATATACCCACCAAAATTTTAAAAAGGAAAGTACCCTGTTTTGTTGTTATCTATACTGATCACACCACGAATTTTTACTGTTAACAGACCTCTATGGCCACACATGAACAAATATAACGGTAGATTTGAAATTCAAAAGGGTGTGCTTATTCTGTAAACGCCACTGTACGAGGGTGGTCCGATAAGTACTTAGCCTACAAAAGAAAAACAAAAATTTTGGAGAAATGGCGATTTATTTTTCAATATAGTCTCCTTTTAGCTCGATACACTTGACCCAGCGATGCTCCAACTTCTTTAACCCGTCTGAAAAATACGTTTTCTCGAGGTCTGCAAAGTAGGCCTCAGTGGCGGCGATGACCTCCTCATTCGACTGAAATGTCTGCCCGGCGAGTGACTTTTTCAAGTTTGGAAACAAAAAGAAGACGCATGGAGCCAAATCTGGAGAATACGGTGGATGGGGCAGCAGTTCGTGGCCCAATTCGACCAATTTGGCCGTGGCGAGGGCGGAGGTGTGAGCCGGTGCGTTATCATGGTGGAAGAGCACTTTTTTCTTCGCCAAGCGGGGCCGTTTTTTCTTCAATTCGGCGTCGAATCGGCCCAGTAATTTGGCATAGTACAGCCCTGTGACCATTTTGCCCTTCTCCAGGTAGTCGATCAGGATCACACCTTCTGAATTCCAGAAAACGGTGGCCAACACCTTTTCGGTCGATGGGACAGTTTTCGCCTTCTTCGGAGCACGTTCGCCGGGTTAAGTCCACTGTTTCGACTGTTCCTTGGTCTCTGGTGTGTACCAGTGGATCCATGTTTCGTCGACTGTCACGAAACGACGCAGAAACTCCTTCGGATTGCGCTTAAACAGTGTCAAACACTGCTCTGAAGTGGTCTCACGGTTGTCCGGAGTGAGCAAACGCGGCACCCATCGCGCAGACAGCTTTCTCATGCCCAAAATTTCATGCAAGATATGACCCACGTGATCTTTTGAAATGCATACTGTCTCAGCTATCTCGCGCATTTTCAATCGGCGGTCTGCCAATACGAGATCGTGGGTTTTTGTCACGTTATCCTCCGTGGTAGCCGTTTTCGGGGCATCTGGACGTGGCTCATCAAAAACCGAGGTGCGACCACGTTGAAATTCGTTAAACCAATTTTTGATGGTCGCCATCGAAGGAGAAGAGTCACCGTACACAGCATCCAAACGCTCTTTGATTTCGCGGCGCGATTTCCCTTCCAAAAACAAGAATCGGATCACCGACCGATATTGCTCTTTTTGCATTTTTCTAAAATCCGCGGACACTCCCGCTTCCACACGCGGTCAAAACAAAACTACGAGTCCGATCCGGCTGAAATTTCGACAGTAGCCGTCTACTGGAATGTACTATACGATGGTGAGTTACTCTTGCAATACTGGCGCCATCTGGCGGTGAGGCTAGGTACTTATCGGACCACCCTCGTATGTATGCTGATTGAAGAAATCTTAGGACAAATTGTAAATTCAGCCATCATTTTTAAGAAATATAATGTGAGGCCTTCTCCTTTTCAGAAACTAAAGCCCTGAAACTTGGCCCTGAAAAGGGATAAAGTGAAATATGTCCCGCTGCTCACTGTGTCAGTCCTTGCGACTGTACGTAATTTGCTAATAACTTCAGCCTTTTGTTACCTGCAGTATATGACCATTCATCACATTGAAAATTGCCAAAAAGAAAAAAGCTACATCCAGAGTATCAGCATATAAGACAGCCCTCATTACCACAAACATGTTACCCCTCGAAGTTTGTATCAGCGACAAGGAGCATGCCTATCCCCCCACTTTCACTCGTAATGTCATGGACCCGGTCAATTAATCGCTCATGGTGCGACTGCCAGATATGTTAGACGAAGGGCATCTTACAACAACTTTTCCCTAACTATTTTCTGATGAAAAATAAATCTGTAATCGGTATTAATGCTTCTCGTGTAAAATTGGTTGTAAGTATCCGATTTTCCGAAATAAGAATGCCGACATATCACTATGCTTCAAGATCCTTAGAAAGATATCTACATACATATGTATATATGCAAATCAAATAAAAGGTACAACTGCCTTTTGATATTGCCGTAATTATGGACAATTAATCTTGGGATAAACGAAGAATCCCGAATTAATTTAAATAGCAGTTACATATTTAAACTTAATTGATCGGAACCAATAATGCTTGAACCTAATCAGCACTATGAGCCGATGTAATATCACCATATAAACATGGGGATTTGATAAAGTGCCCCGTTTGCAACACGGCCACAGTGGTGCATTCTTGATTAATGACATTAATTTTTTTAAATTTTGGTCTATGGGAGTACCCACAGTGGCAGGGGTCAAATATGATAGCTATCAATGCCTAATAATACTTTCGTACGTTCGTACTTTCGTAAGTTCATGGCAAATACTGATATCAACTCTGAGCCAATATCATTAGATGTACTATTGCATAATGAACACAAGGTTTACAAAAAACTTTCGAATCGCGATTTGCATTCCATGAAATATAGAGTCCGAAATAAGGCGGCACCAACTCAATCTGGCCCGACCTTAATCCCACAACCTAGCCGAGTAGCGGAAATTTAATGTTGGGATTTTTTCCCCAACCATTCACTTTAGAAAATTATGAAGGTGATTAAAAAGCCCAAAATAAAAACGCCTCCAAGCAAGAAAAACCAAAACAGTTGGGTGAACAGGAATAGGAATCATAAACCGATTTATGAGAACTATAATTCAATATGGCACATGTATGTGTATAGCCCCATCGATGTCTACGACTTATTCTGCGCAGCTTACATCAAACAAAACTTGAAAGCAAAAAGGAACTGTTTACAACATTTCCTTTTGTAGCGAAAATATATACTATAGACTAATAAAGTGACATATAATCGATCGAGAGAGGAGCTGGTCTTTAGATCGACTACATGGCCTTTAGCGTTTGGCCTTGCGATTTATTAATTGTCACAGTAGAACAAACGCTCACAGGAAACTACATTCTTTTGAACTGCAATTAAAAATGATTGTGAATGAGCGCTTTTAGAATTTTTGCTTGAATTTGGTTTTTGTTGATAACGTCCCCATGCAAGATAAGAATATACCCTCGGCTCAGAATGCATGCCATAAGAAGCGACTAAATTCCTAATGGATATCTGCTCCATGAAAAAATGACAAAGATGGACGCAAAGCTGATTATTTTGCACTACACTTACATCATGACAACAGTACACTATTACAAAACCACACTCAAAACATCAAAAATCGTTAGCACACCTTGATGTTAAATATGGCTAGTCTTCCCTAAGACTTTTATAGATCACGCATAAAAGACATCAAACACACCTTGATGTTAAATATGGCTAGTCTTCCCTAAGACTTTTATAGATCACGCATAAAAGACATCAAACCCTAAGAAAGGAAGTCAACTGTCTCCTTCGGAATGAAAAACGATAGTGGCAAAGAAAGAACGTTGATAGCATTCACACATACATAAAAATGTGCGGCCAAAAACACCAGGGTAATGTACGGGGGCATAAAAGCTTCACGAAAATTATGCCAGGCCAAATCACAATTTATATACAAGGATAATAAGGGGCTCGTTTCGGACACAGTAAGAGCCCAATGGAAAAGATATTTCGATAAACAGCTTAACATGGCAGCAGTGGGAATCAGGGCTATCCTAACAGCGGAAATTTAGGTAGAACTGCCAACCATCGAGGAATTAAAGGCAGCAATCCAACGAGTTTCACAAATTCGCAGAAATGGACCTTATATCATTATAAATAATATCATTTATTTTTCAATATAGTCTCCTTTTAGCTCAATACACTTGACCCAGCGATGTTCCAACTTCTTTAAACCGTCTGAAAAATACATTTTCTCGAGGTCTGCAAAGTAGGCCTCCATGGCGGCGATGACCTCCTCATTCGACTGAAATTTCTGCCCGGCGAGTGACTCTTTCAAGTTTGGAAAAAAAAAGAAGTCGCACGGGACCAAATATGGAGTGGATGGGGCAGCAATTCGTAGCCCAATTCGACCAATTTAGCCGTGGCGAGGGCGGAGGTGTGAGCCGGTGCGTTATTATGGCATAGTACAGCCTTTGACCGTTTTGCCCTTCTCCAGGTAGTCGATGTGGATCACACCTTGTGAATCCCAGAAAACGGTGGCCATCACCTTTCCGGCCGATGGGACAGTCTTCGCCTTCTTCGGAGCACGTTCGCCGGGTGAAGTCCACTGTTTCGACTGTTCTTTGGTCTCTGGTGTGTACCAGTGGATCCATGTTTCGTCGACTGTCACGAGACGGCCCAGAAACTCCTTCGGATTACACTTAAACAGCGTCAAACACTGCTCTGAAGTGGTCTCACGGTTGCGCGTGTTGTCCGGAGTGAGCAAACGCGGCACCCATCGCGCCGACAGCTTTCTCATGCCCAAAATTTCATGCAGGATATGACCCACGCGATCTTTTGAAATGCCTACTGTCTCAGCTATCTCGTGCATCTTCAATCGGCGGTCTGCCAATACGAGATCGTGGAGTTTTGTCATGTTATCCTCCGTGGTAGCCGTTTTCGGGGCACCTGGACGTGGCTCATCAAAAACCGACGTGCGACCACGTTGAAACTCGTTAAACCAATTTTTGATAGTCGCCATCGAAGGAGAAGAGTCACCGTACACAGCATCCAAACGCTCTTTGATTTCGCTGCGCGATTTCCCTTCCAAAAACTAGAATCGAATCACCGACCGATATTGCTCTTTTTCCATTTTTCTAAAATCCGTGGACACTCCCGCTTCCACACGCGGTCAAAACAAAACTACGATTCCGATCCGGCTGAAATTTCGGCAATAGCCGTCTACTAGAATGTACTACATGATAGTAAGTTGCTCTTGCGATACTGGCTCCATCTGGCGGTGAGGCTAAGTACTTATCGGTCCATCTTCATATATGTGCAACGCACACTTTTTCGCGATGAAGAAACTATTTAAAACGACTCTTTTGTCCCAGCACTGTCAAAATCCATATTTATAAAGCCATAATAATGCTAGGCATACTTTACGGATGTGGAACTTGATTTCTAACTAAAAATGAGGACGATAAATTTCGGTTGCTTGGAAACAAGATATTAAGAAAAATGTATGGTGGAAAAGAGAACGAAGAAACAGGTAGATGAAGGAAGCTAAACAAACAAGAACTCGAGGAACTCTATTCAGCCCCAAGCATTATGCGAGTATAAAATCGCGATGACTAGGATGGGTATGACACCTAAAGCGAATGTACAGCGGACGAGCGGTTAAGTGAATAATGAATCTAATACCCGAAGGAAAGAGACCCCCAGGAATACCGCACCGTAGATGGGAGGACAATATAAGAATGAACCTAAAAGAAAGAAGAGAACATCGAAACACGGAAGGAAAACACTAAGCACTTAACAGGTTTAAAGCGTTCACAACTTTTCTGTCGTCCATCGTCACTATTGCTTCATACTGGTTATATATGTACATAGGTAGGAGTTTAGTTACAGCCTAAGTCTATAGAGATTTTGAGATTGTGTGAGCTGTTTTGCCACCAGGTAGTAGCGTACCAGCAGTCCCAAGAGATGCTGCTGTAAGTACTATTTTCCCATGTTTTTTTCACCTCTGCATCATTTCATTTAAATGTGCTATGAAATATCTACCTTTAACGATGTCAGTCATCTTGCCTATATTGTAATATGTTTCAGTGGCCTGTGGTAGATAGCTTTTTGTTATTTTCTTAATTACGTCTGAAAGCCCATACGAAATCTTCCGACAGCTGCTTTTTATTTTTGTCACATCAGAACACCAACATAAAACCGATAAAATGCCTCATGCGACTGCTACTGGTGCTGATGTTGGCCATCTCTCGAGAGTTTCATATCCGTGTTGATCACAGTCAAGTAGATGGCGTGTCCTACAATATGCGTGAAACATCATCGACTATCTTTAAAAACGTAAGCGAAGTTGGATTCCGAACCTTCTGCAGTAATATATGCAAATACTAGCATTCACTATTGTTGGAATGCATGATATACACCCGACCCAATAAAATATTTTTCAAAACTCCATGCAACCATTAAGCCCATATGGTTCCACCTGTGATCTCCCCCTTTTGCTCGGTGAGCGCAACAGCATTTAGTTTTTATGTACTTAGACGAAAAAAAATATAATAACAATGCTCAAACCAAACAAAGTTCCTGGCTGTGACCGGGGTGAAAAGGTTTGGTGATTAGAATTCCGGCATTTCCATCATATAGACCACATACTAAGCACAATGGCTAAATCAACTTTCTTTTTTCTCATCGCTTCTCGTCTGCGAAATACTAACAAAACTTCCCTTTTTAATTTCCGAATAAGGGTTTTAGTGTCTTTACCTGTGAAATCGTACGTGGTTGGATGAGCGTCCAACATTTTGATCGGTTATTTGCAAAACTGTTCATCTCTACATTAAACTATCTGTTGATGTATATTATCGATATTTTCCTTTTTTGTGATTCATTTTTATTTTCATATTCTTATATCTAACTTACTGGATATAAAAATACTTAAGCCTAGTCTAATTATCTAAAATTTACTGGCCCTGTGTAGGCACTCTAAAGTTTACTGCACATTTTTAAAACTATGTCTTTAAGTTAAGAACATTTGGAGAAATTTAAGATCATTTTTTTTTTTATTTCTTTTGAAGCAATATTAATATATTGTACCATAACTGTTGTTTTGTTTTTCGAAAGTTGTTTTATTGGTTCAATTCATCTTTTATTAAAACCTGAAATAAATTCAGCTCAAACTTAAATTAAAAGTAAAACTACTCAGGACCCATATATTAAACTAAACTAGTCACAACCTACCCCAACTTATGTAGACCATCCGTAGACATTGGGCCAGCTTTACCTCGAAGAGGCTGATCGATCCAGAGTCGACGATGGAGCTTCCTTTAATCGTAAAAATAGTTGGCGGTATCGGACAACATCTTTCCTATCTCGGTAGAACATTACTCTACTGAACTCGAGCCACATAATATTCGTAGAGAAATAAAATCAGGCCGTTGCCTGAAGTCATTTCCCCTGACAAAATGGCTTCGAATCAGCTTTATCAGAAAAATGTCTACCAGCAAAATCTTGCCCCTATTATATAGGACCTTCTTATGGTACAATTTTGTATATGCAGATTCGGGTATTCTATGCAAGTCCTAAGACATGGTCCCTCAATCTTTTCCATTAAGCTGGCACTCACATTGAACGAGACATCCATAGACAACCATCGTCTTTTTTTCTTGTTTTAAAATTGAAGCTGAAACTAAACTAAACCTACCTGCCACCCTAGCCTGCCTTAGTCTGCCCTTACCTACTCTAACTACTCTAACCTAAGCTACCTTAGTCTATGTAAGCCTGCCATTGGCATGTGGCAAGCTTTGCCTTAAAGAGGCTGACCTATCAAAGTTAACCACTACGCAGTCCGATCCAGCCACCAAAAGCGTTGATGCTGTCGGACGACGTCTCCCCGATCTTGGTGCGACACTGCTCTACTAAACCTGAGGCGCTCGGGCTCGCGGAGCGCAACATCACGTTCGTAGAGGAGCCGCCGTTCCACCGACTTACGGGCCACGTGGAAAATTAGCGGAACCGTCAATTCATCCTGGATCAGCCCACATTGATCTAAATAGAAGAATGCCTCTGGGGGGACAAAACCTCTAAGGCGAACTTTCTCGTGGTACATGTAATTAGGGAAGTAAGCCTCGGAGATCAGGTTATTGACCGAAGTCATTGTCGCAACGTGACCCCGGATCAGTTTTATTAGATAATTATTCACCCGTACAATCCTGGCCCTATTGTATAGGGGTAAAATTTCGTGTACTCAGATTCAGGTGTCCTATGTAACCCGAGACAACTCCTGAGACATTGTCTCTCAAACACCCGAATCCTTTCCTAGTCCTAAGCTAGCTCTCATATTGAACCACATGGGACATCCATATGCAATCATGGGCCTGATTAAGACGGCCCAATCACTCCTCCCGCATGTATGCCACACCACATAGTGGCTTTGACTCGATGTAATTGCTCTTCTTCGTGCATCAAATGCGAATTTTTAGTGCCTCAGAAACGAAGATTTTGCTTATTAAGGTAACCGCTTAATTGGAAATGCGCCCATGATGTATTTCGACACAAAATCGTCCTCTTCGTTGTTGAGATTAAAGACTTGATTAAAGGCTTGACAGTAATTCACACGCGACTGACGGTCAGCAGGCGTTAACTGATGCACTGTTTGTATTTTGTGCGGGAACATGTGTAAATCTGCAGTATTCTCGGCCGAGCGACCAGTCCGCTGACGGCCACGCCTTCCATGGTCTCCTGTGGTTCCAGTCTATTCGAATCGAGTAACTAAGCGCCGGAATGTTTGCCCAGTTGACGTGACACGATTAGAAAGTCGACATCGAAATTCATGGTGCGCTAATACCACCGACCGATTATTGTTAAAAAAAATCGACGAAATCAGTTGTGCCAATGCAAACAAACAAATATTCTGCAATTTTCTTAATGAGATGTTGAATATGTTTAATCAGTGACTTCGGTGTCCTGATCTCCAAGCTTTGCCTGTCAGTGAACTGCCTGTCTTGACAGGAATCTACTTTTCTGGCTGTGTGGTGCGCCGGTTATCATGTTGCAGTACACCTTCAGGATATTGTGGTGCCATCGGCTGTCAATCCCATCGTTTAACAGGTTCCTATTGGAGAGTAGGAAGGAGGCGTCCGGAGTGAGCGCTCTCGTCAGGGATTTGGTAACGCGTGACCAATCCATCCTACTATAATCATAGGAGTTTTATTGGGCATACTCTCCCACCTCCTCGAATTCATATGGAACAGTGATTATACCACCAAATTTACAATGGTCATTGTCGAATATGACACATATCATACGTCCGTGTGTGCCAGTCTCCGTTTAAAGTCAAACAGCATGAGATTTAGATAGGAGCCCCTCCTGAGGTACTATCCGTTGGAAGTGACTTAACTTTGCATGTTGTCAAGAGCCCTCTAATTACCATGTTTGGTGTTAAAATCGGCCAGAATGTACAAGTTTGTGATGTAATGTAAACATGGAATTGAGGTGCTTCAGGTACATAGGCTAGTGTAATATGCATCTTCTTTCCATTTTGACGAGGGATGCAGCGCTCTTATAAGATCGCAGCTTTTTCACCTTGTTTGGCATCCGGTTGATCCCTTCGGATTCGGAACTCTATCGGATTTTGTGATTCTTGTCTGTGTTTCGTTTACTAGAAGCACATCGGGGCTTTCGTCCTGAGTAGAAGAGTAGGTTCGATCCACTCGCCTGCTCACGGATCATGTGTTGATTTTTGCCGATCTGCTCCTGTACAGCGACAGCATCGAATGCAGGTCCACCCTAGTGCCTTGAAAACAGGCATTGGGATTTTGGGAACAATAATGAGGTTTTGTAGTGTACGTCCCAGACTCGCAGTCTTTTAGGCGTCGGTCATCTAGTGATTGATGGGTGGTGTTTGTAAAGGTCCCAAAGGTTTCTGCTTACGATGCAGATTAAATTTACTTGATCCTTGAAATTTGAGACATCCCCCATAGTTTGCTGGAAGTCTTTGGTTCCTACGGAGTACGCACCGGAGCTGCTCCCTATCTGCGACCTTGTTTTGGATCAAATTCCATTCTTCGTTTTTGTGATTCTTTGCACACTTAACGCATGGTGACTGCATCTCACAGATCGACGCGGAGTGCCCGAACCTCTGACTGGCTGGATACACAAAGCCGCTCAATTTTTAGGTGCCGCATCAATTGACTGTAAACAATTTTATGGACCAAAATGTAGCAATGTGGCAACGCTATTGAAAGGAAACGAAAACTTTGAAGCCAGGATTGACGCCTCATAAGGATATGTTCCTATAGTTAAAACCATTTAAATAGTTGAAACATGAAATTTAAAGATTTCATCAAAGCAACAATCCAGCACTTTAGAAAAAAACGGCCGCATTGCCCACTAACCCAACTGCCTTATTATCACGACAACGAATTGAACTGCCACTCACGCCAAGTAGCACCTATGTATTTATCTTCTCGCCCAAACTGTGTACAATCACGATGCTAACCGTGTGCTTCCTCATAAATGTCACAAACCAATCAGTCAAGCATATTGTCGCCATTCAGGGCAAATGCATTTCGAAAAGCTCTGACCAGGGTATGGACGTTCTCATATCTCCAACCAACCAACCATAACCACTCACTCTCACCAACCTCTGTTCATCGAAAGTGACGCGACGCGCAGTAATAAATCAGCGAACGTGCCGTTGATAACGACACGCGAAACCACATCCTCGCATCACCCACCCGAGCGTACATTAAATGTCAGTACGCGGAATAAACGCACACGAAGGAAACACGCCAAACGGAAATATCCTGTCATCCCGATTTATTTTCGCCCAGAACTCTGGTCGACATATTCATTCCGTTCATTATTCCGCTGACAATAACCGCACTACTTATGTCCCCCACTGTACCCGCATGCAACTATCGAACCGGACCGTTCTTAATTACACTCTGGAACTCGTTCTGACGCCGCCGGAATATACGTTCTGAGAATGGAATCACCATATTTGCTTCGAATGCATATTTGCAGATAGGTACGAGTATGTGCAGCAAGATGACGTCGAATTTTCGAAATCACAGTCAGTGCTCGAAGCTTATTAACAACGACAACCTCAGAATCCAGACTAAAGCAAGGACGAATAGGCGATTGAGTATCCGTTATACGAGTAAGTTTGCACGTCGGGCAGCTCAATTAGCGTTAGTTGGAAGCCCGTTTACAACTCGGCCGTTTTAGAGATCCACCAGCAAATTGTTCCAATGATGAATGTGGGGCATTATTTTATATGTTTCGGCTCATCAACGATAGATGCCTCGGCTATCTATACCCGTGCGATGGGACAATGGAAGTTGCTTGCCTAAATTGAAATGTTCGAGGCTAACTGGATGACTGGTCGGTTGAGATGGTTGGATTTTGGGATGGATTTGACCAGAGGATGATGGAGGAGGACTGGAAAGCACATCCTTACAGAGGACCATTGTTGAACTAATTATCCAGTTATTGCATGAGAGATTATGGGAATTAATTATGTACATGGCGTGGAGTTTATCCTAGCCTAGAGGCGGTGATGATGTTCTATACCCGTATCTGTAGCGAATGAGGCGGAGGTAATTGGAGTCAGGCAATCGAGTAGGTGGTGTTACAGAGCTGGCTGAACCTGCCATGGTTATTCTGATTATAAGAGTTCTACGTTCAAGCATCTGAATGAATGTCCTTTTGTATTTGGGTGGTCTACAAGGCTTTTGTGCGGGTGATGGAGAGGCTGGTCTAGGATTTTTATGGCTTTGTTATCCGACCGGTCGGGAGTTGACTTGGATTTTCTCTTTATTGATGATTGGGACCAACCGGATCGGGAGTGAGCTGTCGTGTTTCGGTCTTTAATAGAAATGTCTGTAATTCATGGTGTCTGTAGTTGACTTTGATGTCAAGTTCAAGGACTACTTTATATCTACTCCGTTGTTGGGGAGTTTTTATGGCCTATGAATATATTGATTTGAATGGTTCTAAATAAATCTCACTGCGCGACCTTAAATCGAATTGAGTCGTTGCTCTATGTCACTATGTTGTCGCGGAGTAGTAAAGTCGAGATTTTATGACAACAAAACGTCAATATCATGGGCAATCGATCACATGCCAGTTTACTACTTGTCTTTAAATACGCAATTCTTGTCTAGACATGATGTTCTGTCGCGTAAAGAGAAATAAAATTCCACGAGATTTGAGAAAAGTATCGATGTACCTAAGTAATCAGTTCCCAAACCACTTTTGACTCTTTACCGGCTAGTTGACTAAGTAACTTCGTACGTAATAGTTTGGAAGAGCGCGTGTCCTATAAAAACTGAACAAATTGTTACTTACCAGTATCCTCTGAGAAATAGTAAAAGCGCATATTCCGTATAGACCATGAATAGTCTATTTTGGTCTTCTAAAAGTGAGACCTTTAATTGAAAAACCGCATAAAATGCATGAAATAACCTTGATTTAACCATGCAGAAGGCCTGTCATTACATGCCTTACATAGTCATGAAAATTAAAGTGCGACTTGTGCTAGTAGCACGATGATAGAATGAAAACTCATCGAACTTTGTTTGTCTCCCCCTATTCCAATTTTTTGCATGAATGGAGCTAGTCACTGTCTAATAGTAGAGGCAATCACTTTGCGATTGAAACTTGCATAATCTGCTAGCAACTGGTCGACAGTACTTTTCTTTCACTGCAAACCGAAATTTTCTCTTAACCAACATGGGTTCCTAAATCTAGTCGAGTTAGTTTCACAATGTTTGTGTGCACTCGAAACAGGCAAAGAAATGGTCGTTGTCACCACTGACTTCAGCAAAGCCTTTGACAAGAATTTTCTCAAGTTCACTGCCCTCAGTTTCTCTCCCGGTTTTATCTCATGGCGCAAATCTTATCTTGAAGATCGTCAGGATAACGTTATCTTCAGATCTTCTACCTCAGATCTAATTAATGCTACCTCCGGTGTCCCACAAGGTTGTCATTTAGGCCCATTGATATTTACTCCAACCATTAATGATGTTGCCAGCGTTATTCAGAACTCTCTCTCTCTCTATATATTTAAGCACATATCATCCCCTGTTGACACGTGCTCTCTCCTATTGGACCTTAACAGGTTCACTACTTGGTGTCAAAAAAACCATCTCGAGCTCAATCACAGTAAATTCCAAGCCATCACTTACTCCCACAAGCGCTCTTCCTCACCACCCAGAACCTACATTATTCGTTATGAAACCGTTCCCATTATCAACTTCTTGGTTGATCTAGATGTCATTTGTGACCGTGAACTCAATTTTCGCCTTCATATCGAACGTGTTAACTCTACAGAGATCCAAAGAATTCGCGAATCCTTACGTTACGAAATCATTATGCATTACTTTCGTTAGTCCCCTTCTCGAATATGCTAGCCAAGTCTCACTTATGAATCCCACACTACGCGTATTGAAGTCATTCAACGTAGGTTTATCCGTTTTACCCTTCGTGGCCATACGAATCGCCTAATATGAATCAGCCTTCAAGCCCTTAAAGAACGACGCGACGTTGCAGATATTCTATTTATTAACGACCTTCTCAGCGGTAACATTGACAGCCTCACCTTCGGTCCATGCCCCTTTTCCATATAAACACTCACCGCACAAATTATCGCCACCACGAACCAAAATCCAGAATGCGCAAAGCTAACACAAATTTTTTCGACCTTCACCTCAAAAAGTCCAATCTTAGAACCACAACCCTTGACCCTCTCCTTAATCGACTCCCTTTTTTAAAGCCTTTTCTTTCATTTTGTGTGTACGGTTGAAACCGCTTGCAAAGAAACTGATCACCCCAGTGGAGAAATCAAACGCAAAGTCACTCTTAGTAACCGCTATTGCTTTAAGTGAGGAAGACTTGAGTTGTAAGCTTTGCCATCCAACAAAGAGTGTCTTTAATAAAACCGCAAAACAAGTGGCAACATTTTTATTCTGATTAAAGTATAAACCCAAAGCCTAGTAACAGAATGTGACACCTGCCATCTCTTTGCCTCGATTTCGCTTTTTCTGATTTAACCTGCATTTCGCGAATGACATTTCCTTAGCAGAAATATCGTTAGTGGAGCTTTGGCTTAGATTGTATCTGTGTACAATGCAAGTTAACACATCAGACAGCAGAAACCCATCCTTGAACTGATAAGCTGACACCAGCCTACGTTCAAGTGCACACCGTCTATCTCTACCGCCAATCGTCACCCGACACCCGCACCTCATCAACCGTGGGATGCTGATAAGCTGACACCAGCCTACGTTCAAGTGCACACCGTCTATCTCTACCGCCAATCGTCACCCGACACCCGCACATCATCAACCGTGGGATGCGAAGCAACGTGGGATAGTAGTTTTAAGCTTAGGTAAGCTAAATGGTTAAGGTAGATTTTAAGAATGGATTGAAAAATAAAGCACTTCATAATAAGTCACCAAAGGAAACAGTCATTTCCATTATCTTGCATCATCGAAGTCGAATGGTGTTAAATCGCACGATCCCTGCAGCCGATTGTCTTACCAGCTTTGCAGCATGTGGGGCTGCCCTGTGGAAACTAAACGTCGTCCACATTCATACCACCAATTTCCAGTCAACACCGCTTGTAAAGCAATAAATTTTTTGAATTTGCCACACCAGTTTTATTTTAATATACCTTCCGTATAATGTATTTTAGACGGTGTCCCTGTTTTACCTGTGCCTATTAATTAAATCTGTTGGTCTGTAACGTGTAAGTTTTCGTTTTGTGTTTGGAGCTTGCGTATTTCGTCGTTTGTAGGATGTAGAATACTTAGCCTGTATTTTTCCTAAGACATTTTAATGTCCTCTGCGACAGTTGTTGTATGAAAGTCTTTATGCATTTCCTCGTTTGGTTCATATCATTCTACGTTGACAATAATTTTTAAGATCCTGTTTCTCGTATTTTGAATTACATGAAAGTTTTAGGTTTTAGGTTTTTGAAATACCCTAGAATTGTAGCTCCAGATAGAAGGCTTAATAAAACTTTTGTAAATAAATTGCTTGTTATCAGATGATAGCCTAGACTTTTCACCAAGCATCCAATACCATTTTCGAAATTTTTCTTTTATTTGGCTTATCTTTTTTAGAATGTGTTCCAGCCATACTCACGTATTTGGTGTGATCACTCCTTTTTATGCTTCTGTTGTTAATTTGTATAGTAGGTGGGTTGTCGACTTTCCTTGTGATGCAAATTATCTGGATAGTTGTTTCCCCGGAGACATGGCTAGCAGGAAGTGCTGCGCTGTCGGGGTACGTATATCGGTTGTGTATATCAAGGAAAGTAGTGGCCCCAATACATTTCCCATTTGGAACACCAGCTTGTACGATGTGTGTGAAGTATTAAACCACATATGTCACATAAAAACGCCGTTGGTCGAGGTAGCTTTTAAATAGTAGGTAAAAGTCTTGTCGCAAGGTTTTGTTGAGTTCGTAAAGCAATAAAGTAGTCTAGCATACGGCTTTAAAAAACCTTAGCAAATATTATTAAGGTATCTTTCACTGTCTTAAAGTGACTTGCCCTTGAAATTTTATTTGTTACACTGTGCGTTTATTGTATAGTCGGACGCCGTTGTCTAAACTGGAACTGGTGTTTCGGTACAATCTTGTTTTGGTCAAGTAGTTTAGATAGGACTAACAACTGGCAAATTGGCAAGTTGGATGGTAGTTACATGCTTTTGTTACGTCTTCTCCTGGTTTCGGGATGACGTGTACTTCAGCTAGCTTCCCAGTTTTTGGAAAGTATTTTGTTCGAAGTATAGCGTTAAATATAATTCTAACATAAATAATAAGGCAATCCTTTTAGAATTTTTCATCTATGAGGTCATATCCTGAATTTGCCTTAGTTTTAATAATATATGAACACTAATTTCTTCTTTAATCGTCGGTGTAATTGGGACGATCTCGTTCGTCTTTTTTGTTTGTGAAGCAGATGGCAGAAAGTCCCTAGCGTTGCATTTTTTTTTGTTTTGCTTTGGTCTCAGACTTTGTTTTTGCCCGTTTAGTATTGATGGTTTATGTAAAGTGGTCGATTTAAGGTGTTTCGTGGCTTCAAGTTTGCCAAGTTGTTATCAAGACGCTTGTTTTTTATTTTGCAGCAGTACCTTAAATTCTTTTATGGTCTAATTTAATTTGGTTTTTAGTTCAGGAGATTGATTCGACTGCCATAATTTTTGAATTTTTTTTGGTATCTAATTTTCCTCAGTATGTATTGGAGAGTTTAGGATTAAGATTGCAAGGGGTAAGTTGTGACTTGGAGCTATTCAATGCATGTATTATGGTGTCATTGGGGTTAATTATTGCATTGTCTAGGTTGCCAAGATATTTTGGGCAAATATAATAGGATTCATATTAGGTAAGTGGCAGATCTTCTTGTGAACAAACTTGGTACCTTGGTAAGTCACGTTCGTGATAATAACGTGGGATTGATCAGACGAGAGTTGAAGACAAGTTTTTGCGGTTAATCTTGTCCTCGGTATATCTTTGAGTATAGAGAAGTCTATGAGGTCAGGGTACTTGTTCATGTCTACGGACCAATAGGTTGGTTCTTCTGTGCTGAAGAAATGTACGTTTAGTCAATTCATGTTTCTGAAAACAGTAAGATGTCTATGTTAGTGTTGGTAAATTGTTTTAAATCGTTTGGGCGCTGTTAAAATCCATTAGTGTTTCAAGTCACAATTTTTAGTCGGTAAATATGCCTCCTTTACTTTCTAAGTTTTGTTGTTAATATTTTTAGCACATTCATTTATTTGAGAGGTTATTCTATTATTTGCCATGGGGTTTCAAAGTTCATGATGCGATTAAAGACGAAAAAACCAATGGGCTTGTTCAAAAGAACATTAATCGCAATGCCAAACAAATTACAGAACGAATTGTACAAACTTTTGCCGGGCCAGGTAAAATGTGCACAATGAAAAAGCTGAAAACCCAAAAACAGAAAGAGCCCTTTACATATGGTTTTTGAATCAGCGTAAAAGACCTATACCATTAAACGGCATTGTATGTGAATAATGAGGGCCGAGAAGGAGACTCCTTTTACGCTAGCTCTGGGTGGTTTCAAAAATAGAAAAACGGATTTGGCGTACGTTTATTGATTATTGGTGGAGAAAAACTAGCGACAGAGCCAACAGCTGTCAAGCCATTTAAGGAAAGGCTTCAACAAAAAAATTGACTCGTTTCAACGAGTTGCCCAAGAAAACGTACGTATCTTTCAATGAGAAAAGTGCTCCTGGTGGTAAAATTCCAAAGCAAAGGGTAAAGTTACTGCTCGGATATAATGCCACAGGTACACACAAACTCGTTCCCCTAATCATCGGAAAGCCAAAAAATCCGCGTTGCCTAAAAAATGTCGAAATGCCAGTGGAATTCAAAAGCTCTGCCAATGCAGGATGACAAAATATATCTTCAAGGAGTGGTTTTTTAACAGTTTTGTCCCTCAAGTAAAAAAAACATTGCGAAGCAGAAAATCCCCCACTAAAAGTACTTCTGCTAATCGACAATGCTCAAAGTCATCCCGCAGAAGAAGGTTTGAAGGCTCTAAACGGAGAAATATGTACGATGTTCTTACCGCCAAATGTTACTGCCTTGATACAACCTTTGATCCATGGGTTCCATGCAATAAGAATTACAAAGCTGCGGCATAAATTAAGCAATAATAGATGAATATTTCCAGGAAAAATGAAGAGATCATTTCTGTCCTAAAAGATTTCAATTTGCGCAAATGAGGATGATTCTGTCCCATTGTCCATTGTCAGGGAACGAAGGAGGCAAAAACCTTAACAGTGGCGAAGAATAATCATTAAAATGTATGCTTGCAAGGGTAGATAATCAGATAAGGAAGGTTACCTTTGGTTTTAAACACATATAATAGGAATTTGAGAACGCCGTGGCGCAGTGGGTAGTGTGTCGGCCGCTGACGCGCGATGAGTGAGTTCAGATCCCGATAACACTAACGAGTGTTCATTTCGCGGCTTCTCTCCTTGATGGGGTACTGGAAAAACCTTCCGTTGTACACTTACCTTGAAAAAGCTTCTCTGCTCTCGTCGTTCGAAATCGGAATTAAACTGTAGGACCCGTTCACTTGTGTGGAAAAACAAATCACACACCACATAAGTGAATGAGAGAAGCTTGGCTCTGGCACCATCTAAGAAGAAGAACAGGAATTTTATTTTTAAACAGCATCACACACAAGACGAAATTAATGAATGGTTACAAGATGAAAATGTTCTAGAAAGAGTTGAAGGCTGAAAGTGAATCTGATTCTGGTGATGTTGTTTTCATACAAAATATTATGACTGATAAGGAAGCAGTTGAACTGTTCGATAAAGCCATCCAACAGGCCAGCCAAACCAAAGAACATTCTCGGAATAGACAGTTATCCAGAGTCTTCAAGAATTGGCGTTTCAAAACGTATTGCGCAAGACCGAGCAATGTACAATACAATAAAAAAACATTTTTTTTTTAAACTTGTCTTTAAAGCAAATTTTTTGCTTTATTATTTTAAATAAAAAAAAAAACATTAAACTGAATATATTAAAATGAAGACTATTTTACCCATTAACTTGAACGGCCCTGGTTTTGAACGTGTTCAAGTTAATGAGAATCCACTGTATAATTGAACATTGTTCAGCAGAAGAGTGTTTTGTTATTCTTTTTCCAATTTTGAACATAGAATCAAAGAGACATTTTGAATCTTCTTAAAATTTTATGAATAGTTTGAATCGATATTTACAAGTAAATAGGAACAGCATTCCACTGTTCCGTTCAAGTGAACATTTGAATTTATTTGAGTGTCCCTAACAATACGCCCAGGTTGACACGCATGACTTCTTCCTTATTGTCATTATAATAATGACTACCACTGCATGCCATATAATAAAACATAAATTAAATAAAAATTGTCTTATTTTACATACATTTTTTTGCATTACAATATAAAGTCCAGAGAGCCTATCTTTCGAACTTCATTTTTCAAAATTGTGCTAACTAATTTCGCAATTTGAGTGGCTAAATACTGAATATAAATATTGACTGTAAAGGAGACTTGAAGTCTGTTTGTACATATCAGATTGCATAATTACAGTCTTTCTCCTTGCAACCATACCTATTTCTAAAAAATAATAACAGCTCTTTGCATTTAAATGCTCAACTGACTTTTCAAACGAAACAAAAGCAATTGCCATCGCTATGGTCCTTTCAAGCTTTTTGTCTGCAAACCAGAGCTCTCTATTCACCCTTGCACGAGAGCATAATTCAAAATAGTGAATATTAAAATGTATTCCACCAATAGGAACGGGAATGCAAAGGTTTCGAGTCAAAATTCATTATTACTAAAGCATTCATATGCCAACAAAGGTATTTTGATGGGGTGGCTCATTCCCGCTGTCTGGCAATCCAAAGACCGAACATTCCCTTTGACTGCCTTGCGAGCTTCCCAAGCCTTTGCCTTTATATCCGTAAACATCATCACAAAATTTTCATTTAACAGTTGACGGCATTCAAACAACCGACAAAAATCTCTACTTCAAATACAAGTATCTTCACCGCCCCCATTTCGCGGTTATCAGCGTTACAAGCGCCAACGAATATGAATATTTTGCACAAAAAGAAAGAGAACCATATCGCTATGTAGTGCAGCTTAGTGATGGATTCAAATGAATGTTTTTGTACAAACCGTTGTGCATATAGAGGTTTTTGTCTACATTTTTATTCCAAATCCAAAGCGAGGTAAGTAGGCATGGTGAGGATTTTATGAACGAGTTATGATTGCAAACAAATCTGACGGTCAAGTGAAAATTGCAGCAGAAAGAATGGAATAGATAAGAGCTTGATATGAAATATGATTACCGCCCGCAGATTGGTTTCTCGTGTAGCAATTTAACTAAGAATTCGGAAAAATGAAACGAGGGGTCGACGTTGAATGAATAAATAATCTGGATCAAGTCGGACATACCATTGATTGGTTTACTAAGCATTTGATTCGGTTATTATCAGTTGGTTTTTATCATGTTATTTCAGAATATCACAAATACCCACAACCACTTCGTGCAAATTAAAAATCGATATCGACCAATTCTGAGAGAATCAAGATTGTTCACAAAAGGGAAATCAATGAAAGCAAATTTCTCTAGGTAAGGCTTAATAAATCTAAGCGAATCTAATCAAATCTTGAGTTTACTCCCGACAGCAACCTAGAAAAAAATGTTCCACAATACTAGTTCTGACAATATTTTGTGCTAATCTGCCCCGCAGACAAACTGCTTTTAGCCTTGTTGACGTTAATACTCACAAACAGTGAGCGAATATGCGAATTCGGTGATAGCCAGTGAGCTTTGCATGTTGTGTTCAAGTTTTGTTTAAAAAAAGAAGAAACCACTCAAAAGTGCCCCACCTCGGCTAAGTCCTGCTTTCATATAGAAGGTTCGCTCGTGGTATTGTACTGGTCCGCTCTGTGTAGGTCCAATGGTCCAATGCGACCAGGAAGCCCATTGGGTATTGCCCATTGAAAGAATAGTCCGAAAATGACCTCTACAAAAGATCCAAAAATATCTTATAAGCATCGTATTTGTACTATATAGATACACTTTTCATCGCCCGTCATATTATGATGTAGAAAACCATTGATTTTCTGATGCTGGGGCAACTGTTCGCTAGTGAAAAAAACTCGATCGAGGTCTTTCGGCGTAAACTTGTATGCCGTACGGTTTCCTTCTTTTTGGAACATTCCTAGACTTAGAAACAACGGAAAATAGCTTGTTGAGTTAGGACCAATTAATTTGGAAATTTTTGTTTCATTTAATTTGAATTTTAATCCAATAATTCATATTCTCCGTCTTAAAATTTTATCACATATACCTATGTATATTATCATCCGAAACACTGTTTGTCCACTTCGAAATAACACTATTCTAGTATAAGATGCCAAAGAATATACTACGCGAACATAAGTATGGAGACACCAGCGTCGACACTTAAGCTCCTGTCTACCAACTCCTACTCTCACCTCCCCATGTTGATCTCCGGTACCTAGTACCTCAGCTATAGATTAGGCATTTAATCCCCTTCATAAGGTTGTTGTGGGTAGCGAACGAGAGAGATGAGGCTTAAGCTGCCACCAAGGCTGGGTCCTTTAATATAACAGCGGCAGAAGAGCTCCCAGGATGGAATAAACGATGGCGTCCCCAGTTCGAGCTAGCAGGGGGGTTGGGGGTTGTGCTTAGGGGTAACATTCCTATCACAGAAAAACAATTTGTTCCGAAACAACCACAAGCCTCGGATACGGACGGATACAAAGTCGACGACCCCTGCAAGCTATTAAATGACTTGAGACTCTGCACCTGAAATGCGACGTCTTTTAACAGACTAAGTGCGGGCAATCAATTGGAACAAACCCTGAACTGCTACAAAGCAGATATTACCTCACTCAAATAAGTGCGATGGCATGGACCCGGCAAATGAGGAATGAACGACTGCGACATCTACTACGGAAATTTCTACAAGGAGAACAAACAACGCTTATTCGGATGCGGATTTATTATTCGTGGACGACTACGTCAAAAAGTCTTAAGTTTTCGGCATTTAAGCGAATGCCCCATAACTATCCACAACAAAGTTAATTTCGGGAAAATCAGCTTGATATGGCATCCACGCCCCAACCGAAAAGAAGGACTATCAACTCAAGGATGACTTCTATGATCTCCCAGATAGAACCTATGCCCAATGTGCCACCTACAATACAAAAATAGTACTAGGAGATTTTATTGCGAAACTGGGCAAAGAGAACAAATTTGAGTCGCTCACGGGGAAGTATAGCCTATACGACACTACGATCGAAAATGGACACTGGCTACGTCATTTACATTTATTTATTTATTAATAGGGATGTACATTAAGATATTTATCTTTTTTTTGTACTTAGTACATTAATTTCAGTAATTGCATTCATTGAACTTATAACAAATTGAAATATATAAACATATTTATGAGGTATGGGAATTGAGGTTCATTATTGATGAGTAACAAAATGGTGAAGGATTGCACTTTTAAAATTATACGGGTTTGAAATTGATCTTATATGATGTGGCAAAGAATTCCATAATCTAACTGTATGAATGAAGAATAAACGCGAGGAGGAGGAGAACAATGTTTGTGGTTCTTAGAGAGCGAGTGAAGTTAAGTCTGTTATACAAATACGGCGGACTATGACTATGTAGAAGAATAAATATTTTGCGAGAACCTTCTTGCGCACCATACTGTGATATTATGTATCAAACAGTACGGTTTGCTAGCTGCATTTATGATCATGAAAAATGTTGATCATCCGATCAGGTGAATGACCCGAAGTCTACACTTCCTTATGTAATGATAATGTATAAATACGCTGACCGACTGAGGCAGCGAGGAGTTGAATAGTAGAATAAACCCAGAATTGTCAGAAACGACAACTCTGTTCTTGTTTTTCTTCTGGTTATCTCACCCCCCCTTCAACAACTATTAATTACATTGTGTAAAAACATGTAATTCCTAGCATTGATGTACTGATGTAAGTTGCAACCCAGCAAGTCTCGAGAGTACGCAGATACTCGTATATGTTCGTACCGCGCAATACCATAGACGTAACGCACAGCATCATTGAAAGCTACTTGTAACTTCCGTTGAGATAGTGAGTCAAGGCTACTATATACAACTTCAGCATAAGTATGAGTGGTAAGATTAAAGTAAGTACTAGCTTCTTACGTGTTGCCAGCGGAGTAAAATATGCAAAGAGCCACAATTTTCGGAGACATCCATAGATACGGCCAATGATCATGTTTGTGTGCTTGTAACCAGATAGATCTCGGCTTATGACATATCCAAGACTAGTAGTAGACTCGACTGCCTTCATCTGAGAGTTATTGAGGTAAATATTCGGTAAAAGATCTATATGAAACTGTTTTTTGATATTGGGATTACTTGTGATTTTGGCGGGTTTAGTAGGAATCCGTTATTAACTGACCAAGTGTAGACTCGCTTCAGATCGTCATTCATTTGGTGAGCAAGTTCATGCTGGTCGGAAAGCGGTTTAGATGACAGTAGTTGGACATCATCAGCATATAAATGTACCGAGGAGTGTTTGCATACAGAAGGGAGATCACTGATGAACATACAAAACAATATTGGTCCTAATATCGAGGCCTGCGGAACGCCTAGCTGAACATCCAAAGGGGACGAGCTATGTCCTCATTTGTCCTTGTTCGTTAGTTTCCAACATAAGATATAATGGTTTTCTTTATCAAAGGCCTTCGAGAAGTCAAGCAAGCAGAGCAGAGACTTTGTTCTTGTCAAACGATTGTCTTTTCAAGCCGGTTTACAAGAGCTGTGGAACAACTGTGGTTGGCTCTAAAACTCGATTGTTAAGCATACAGCAAGTTATTAACTGATAGGTGTTTGGTAATCTGATTTGCTATTATTTTCTCGAATACCTTGGATAAACAGGGCAGAATGCTTATTGGCCGAAAATCGTTTGAAGACGTTGGAGAAGTTTTCTTAGCGATCGGCAAGACTCTGGCCACTTTCCAAGGTTGTGGAAAGGTGGACGTGATCATGCACCAGTTTATAACGTGGGTAAGATGGGAAACAATTAGGGGTAGAATGCGTTTAACAAAACGAATTGGTATGCCGTTTTCACCAACGGAGTCAGAGTTGATAGCAGTGACGCATCGGGCAATTTCATCTTCTGTGGCTACCGTATTCCAGGACAGGAAATGAGGGTACTGGTCCTGCAGTCTGATTTAAAAAGAACTCACTTGCACAAGGATTTTCTCATAGAAAAGCACGATTAAGTTCATTGGGATCAAGCATGTATTTGGAATTGTCGTTACTGCTAGATAATCCAACTTTACGCAGGTTGCTCCATAGCTTTTTCGGAAGGAGAGAGGTATGTAGTTTAGCGGCGAAGTAAGTTTTGTCAGACTTACGTACAGTAGCAGTGGCGTTGTTGCGTGCTTCATTATACGAATTCCAGTTAGCATCAGATGGGTTGCGCTTCCATTTACTATGTAACCTGTTTCTTCTTTTAATCGAGTTGACGATCTCAGTAGTAAGCCAGGGACACGTACGGTTTTGAATTTTGACCGGTTTTGCTGGCACATTTTTTATATAACTGAAACAAGATCTCGTGAAAAATCTGAACTTTAGAATTCGGATCGGCACTTAGACGGCATTGCTCCCAGGGGGCGGAGAGAGTAGCTATTTGAAGAGCGTTTTGGTCTATAGCATTAAAATCTCTAAAATGAATGAATCAGGAATAGCATTTCTTGATAAGTTAACATTATATGTACAGAATAAAATATCATGATCTGATACATCAAACGATAATTAATCAAACAGCAGTACAAGTGATGAATCGGAGACGAAAATTAAGTCTAAAAGACTGGGTGGACAATTGGGCGCAAAACGAGTAGTGTTAACTATCTCCATGCCAACAGAGAAGACTAGGTCTCTCATTTGGAAAACAATCGAATCACTTTTCATGAGATATTTATTGAAATCTCCGCAGATTATTATGTGCTGGTATAGTGCACTATAATCATCAATAACTGAGAAAAGAGGTAAGGGGAAGCTTCTTCTATTGTTATTATATGCACAGCCGACCAAACATTTGGTATTGCTGTCATATATTTCAACTATGATAAATTCAATCCCGCTTCCACTTGATGCCGAGATAATTTTGCAACTTAAATTTGATTTGCAATTTATTGCAACTCCACCGCCCTGAGTATTAGCACAGAATAAATAGTATACAGAAGTCGCATCTCGGCCTGCGATGATTTTTCACTTATGGCGCGGGCGGAACAACTGAAGGGAAGATCAAGCAACGAGAGAGCAAGCATGATCAGAGAGTAACAACCAGAGAGCAGCCACGATCAAAGAGAATCAACGAGAGAGCAATCTTAAAATGTTTATGTGTGTGTGTGTATTGTGTTGCTATCCAAAGTCGTGAATGCACGTGGTGTTGACAAAATTTTGTTTCGAGTTTTAGATTCCTATATTTAGTTTTCTTCAGTTGAAAGTTGCGCTTGGTATTCGTACGCGTACTTTTTCGATGTAAACTAAAAGGGCCGGGTAACACCAATTAACGTTATTCCATTATTTAGGATTTTTGTGCATATTTCAATCTGATATATGTAGGGAAGAATAACCCAAAAACTTTAGTGCGACAGGATTTTAAGTTTGCGGGCTTTAGTAAATTTTTTTTTCTCTGAAGCCCACGAGCAATGCTTCCTCAAGAGTACTAAGATCATGAAGTCCAATATTATTTCCTTATGATCAGAACATGTGGAAAACCATTGCGGTGTGGCATTTTTGCATTTGGATTTTATCAAGTTTTTTATACCAACAGTTTGTGATTGTGTGTCAAAAATATTGCTAAACACTGTAATATGTTTCTTGCTAATTTCCAAGAAAATTTGTGAAGGAGCAACGAGGTTACCAAAATCTTTAAGAGAATTGTAATTTTTATGAAATATGAAAAGTTCACTAGGAACTGTTAATACTTCGTCTTCTTTTCTCAATATAGAAACACAAATATCGCAGTTAATTTTCGGTATCATTTTGTAGACGATATAACCTATGAAGTATCTTAAAGACGCCAAATCGATACTAAATTCCGAACAATTCTGAAAGTCATCATTTAATACGAAATCATCAATGATTTCTATGTTAATAACTATTTCAGAGTTTTCGTTTCGACTGAGTTCTTCATTATTTGATTAGATGTGGAAAATCATATACACAGAAAGTTTTACTACCATTATACATAAAATAGGGTTTTTCTAAAGTAGCTCCCAATTCCAAGAAATACTTCCTGTTAGAGGACCCTTGGTCACAAATTACAACTTTAACTATGATGCCAAAACTGTTCAAAATTGCTAAATTTCGTAATATTATCTTTTTTAGTAAATCGGCAGAAAGTCCATTTTTTGAAACAAAGTAATTAAATGTAAGCGCCCAGTTGGAAAACATTGATTTAATCATAAAAACGCACAATTGTTTACCAATCTGGTTCGTTCAACCCCATTTTCCCCCATGGAATTGTATCGCAATTCCCTTCTAATCGCCATTTCATCCATCAGCAGAATCATATTATTCTTTTCGTACTGGTTCAAATCTAAGCACTTCTTTTTTATTAACTCTAAACCGTTATTTTTAAAACCTGGTTGTAGGGAATTTACAGGGGCCCATCGATAAACAGTAGAGATATGTGGCAAATTTAGATGCAATTTATTCTTCAAAAATTGGTACGTTGACTGTGAGACATAATAAATGTTTTGAACCAAATCTTTTACATCTTGCTTATATTCTTTAGGTCGTGGACTAAGAAGAAGTTTGCAAAATGTTTTTGACTCCTTGCTTATTTGAAAAGAGTCGATGGTTTGAAATACGCTTGATTTTGTTGCTATTTGTTTGCGGCTTTGGAGATTTTTATATTTTGCTACCATGTCGTAATATTTTTTTCTGTAAAAATTAGCTGATTTCAGATATTTTTCACAGTCATTACAACATCCATCTACGGAGTCACTTGTTCGGCTCTTTTTAGCTGGACAATCAAGCTCCAACGACTTGTAATCTTCCTCAATAACTTCTAAGTTAAATACCGGAACAGCTCCGAATTTCAACTTTTTTTTACCAATGTCAGAACTTGAGAAGTGATTGGCGCAAATCAACAATTTTTTTGTGTAATCTTTTGTTGGAATATTACATTTTTCTCGCCAAATTTGACCCATAGCTGAGTCATAGGCAGGAAACTTAAACATTCTTATCTTTTCACCATATTGCCTAGATTTACCGCATGTTTTTATGCAGCATCGAATGCCGGACTTTTGGAAAATTTTACCAACAGCCGGTACAGAATCCATTTTTCCTATTCAAAATCGTATGACAACCCCTGAACAATCAATATATAATAATAAGTCCAAAGAATAATCCAAATCGTATGCAAAGTTGTCAACAATTATGAAAGCAACAATTCAAAATCAAAAATAGAGTTAAATATCAAAATACAAAGTAAAAATGGAGTCGATATACAGGGTGTCCCACGAGCAGTGTGCCAAAAAGCTAGAGTATGTAGGTCTGGTCAAGACAAGAAAAAAATCGTATGGGAGGGGGGGGTCTATTCCCCCCCGTTTAGCCGGGAGGGGCAATTTTCTAAAATATTGACTTAATTTGGGAAAACAATTATTAAAAATCAACAGTTAGATCCACAACGCCGTAATGTACTTTTTTGTAAAGCCAGAAACCTCTCCCTTCATCTTGTTTTTAAACGAAGCTGTTTTAAGGAATAGTTTTTGAGAAATTAATTTTCAAACTCAAAATTTTGAAAAAAAATAGGAAAAAAAAAATTTCGAACTACTTTTTTCCAAAATTGTATGTAATTAAGTACTAATTTTTTTCCAAAATTCAATTTCCTTATTAGTTTTTAGTTAAAAACAGAAAACCGGATGCAAAAATGTCTTGTAGTTTTTGAGAAATTAAAAAAAAACCAGAACCTCTTTTTTTTAAGAAAAACCTTTTTTTTTGGTTTTAACGCGTCAGGGCTTGTAGGCAAATTGTTGTATGAAACATTGACCTCTTTTTTATTATTTTTAAAAAAATTCGGAGTTTAATGAGAATACAATAAAGTGACACAGTATTGGAATAACCCTGGATTAATCCTTTTTTTCATTGATAACGCCTGAAAACTGACCTGCCAATTTCGTCTGCGTCCGTCCGCCGCCGATGGGTTCTACCCGGTAGGTCCTTAAGACAATAAAACCACAATTTTTCTTTATTGAAAAATAAAATATTTGCAACCCAAATGTAAATAAAAGGTATCGCATTTTTAATAAAAAAAAACCATTTCCAAATTGGATGTTAACTCATCAACACATTACGATGTCAAACTCATACTCTCGAGAAGAATTAACGGACATGCACTTCTGCTACGGTTTAGCTAATGGTCGAGATCGTGAAGCCGAATGACTCTACGCAGAAAGATATCCCAATCGGAGGTGTCCCAGTCGTAGCATGTTTTCAAGAATCCACCGTCTACGAGAGAACGGAGTGCAGCATCATTGGAGTAGCACCAATCCACACAACAAAAAACAAAATAAATCACAACACCGCTTTAGCTGTAATGTTTGGCTTGGTATTGTTGGACAAACTGTTATCGGGTCCCGGTTTTTGAATGCCGTTATTAATGGAGAATCATACCTGCAATTCCTACGAGACCTTTTGCCCGATTTGATGGACAACGTTCCTTTGGCGATAGCAGATAATTTTATCTACCAGTAAGATGGAGCACCAGCACACTACAGCTTACGGGTTAGAAACTGGCTGGATGATCATTTTAGTGACGGTTGGATCGGAAGAAGGGGCCCCACGGAATGGCCAGATTTAACTCCTCTAGATTTTTATGTGTGGGGATTCATGAAGAATTATGTTTACGAAGTGGAAATAGTATCTTTGGAACAACTGAGAGAACGTATTGAAGTCGCTGGAGTCAATTTGCAGGAAAATTTGTCAAGCATGGACTTATGTGCAGACATTAGAAGGAGATATAATATTTGCCTTCTAAAAAATGGGGATCATATTGAAAATTTTTTATAATAAAACTCCCAATTTAAAAAATAATAAAAAAGAGGTCAATGTTTCATACATTAATTTGCCTACAAGTCCAGCCGGGTTGAAACCAAAAAAAGGTTTTTCTTAGAAAAAAGTGGTTCTGGTTTTTTTTTAATTTCTCAAAAACTACAAGACATTTTTACATCCGGTTTTCTGTTTTTAACTAAAAACTAATAAGGGAATTGAATTTTGGAAAAAAAATTAGTACTTAATTACATACAATTTTTGAAAAAAGTAGTTCGAAACTTTTTTTTTCCAATTTTTTTTTCAAAATTTTGAGTTTGAAAATTAATTTCTCAAAAACTGTTCCTTAAAACAGCTTCATTTAAAAACCAGATGAAAGAAGAGGTTTCTGGCTTTACAAAAAAGTATATCACGGCATTGTGGCTGTAACTGTTGATTTTTAATAATTTTTTTTCCAAATTAAGTCAATTTTTTAGAAAATTGCCCCTCCCGGCTAAACGGGGGGGAATAGACCCCCCCCTCCCTTACGATTTTTTTCTTGTCTTGACTAGACCTACACGCTCTAGCTTTTTGGCACACTGCTCGTGGGACACCCTGTATAAGCGCAGGAAAACACAACCATTCGCATGAAAGTACAATTCCCAAATGATTTCGAATCCAATCCACACAATCGAAAACAAGAGAAGCAATACAACACCATGCAAGCTTACGATAGAAGAAGCTATCAATGCATATACACGCACACACACTTGCATACACATCGTAAGCTGCTTTGCTCTCGTAAAAACAAAACCACCGAAAACGCACATGCTACTCTCTTTCGCTCGCACCAGCTTCTCAATTTTTTGTATACTCTCTTGCATGTTCTCATGCTTGTACTCTCTGTTCAATAGGGTGCCAATATTGGAACCCTAGAACAAAATTTGCTTTATATGAGATGCAACTTCTGTATACTATTTATTCTGTGGTATTAGTCACTCGATCATTTCTATAAATTTCGTAATTAGGTAGGTATATTATAAGAAGAGTCATGTACACTCGACTTGAACCAGGTTTCATTTACACAAATGACATCAACATACGACTTAGACAACAAAAACTTTAAATAATCGAGTTTGTGATCATTTAACTTGCGCGCATTTATGTAAATAACAAACTTTCAGTCCATCATATCTCTTGGACAGAACATTAAACATGGTGTGCGTTGAGTTTTCATTCCAAGTTTTATGTATACGAAAAGTAATACAGTAAAAGTAAAGAGCGCAGTTTAGCAGATGTCGTGCTCAGTGTTGGGACTTTACCACTATTGTGGTAGATCTATTACTATTTTGTGAAATTTTCAAATCTACCACGTTTACTACTCAAAGTATGAAATCTACCACTCTTTTGAATTCTTCATGCTTCCTTTTCCCATGTTCTGTTTCGCTTCGCAAATAGTCGGCTATCACATAATAACTGGCACTCGTGCTCTTTATGTTAAGCTCTCAGTAAGATAGAAGCAGTTATTAAAGGGTCCGCCAAATAATTTTTTTTTTTTTTGAAAATGCTATAAAAAAAAACTACTGAATATTTTCTCAAATTTCTTTTTTTATTTGAAAGTACAATCCTTCCGGTTAATAATGGAAAATAATTTCATTCAAATGGCTGCCTCGGCTGGCCATGCAGTAGCCTACACGATCGCTCCAATTTTTAAGCACATTATCGATTGTGTGCAGCTGTATTTCACCAATGGCTTCACGAATATTGTCCTTTAAAGCGTCAATTGTCTCTGGCTTGTCGGCGTAACACTTATCTTTGACGGCACCCCACAAATAATAGTCCAACGGTGTCAAATCGCAGCTCCGAGGTGGCCAAACGACATCAGCTCTGCGGCTGATAATGCGATCTTCAAAAACAGGGCGCAAAACATCGAGTGTAGCTTCGGCTGTGTGGCACGTAGCGCCGTCCTGTTGAAACCAAATGTTGCCAATATCCTCCTCTTCAATTTTTGTGAACAAAAATTCGTTCAACATGGCCCGATAACGATCGCCATTGACTGTAACGGCCACTCCTTGCTCATTTTCGAAGAAAAATGGCCCAATTATGCCTCTGGACCAAAATCCGCACCAAACAGTGGCTCGTTTTGGGTGCACCGGCTTTTCAATGTATGCGTGCGGGTTTTCTGTGCCCCAAATGCGACAATTTTGCTGTTTACATACCCGCCAAGATCAAAATGAGCTTCATCTGAAAAGATGATTTTTTTGGCAAAATCGGCATCTTCTGTAAGTCGATCGCAGGCCCACTTAGCGAAGCGAAAAGGCATTGGATGGTCAGTTGGCTTCAACTCCTGAACCAATTGGACTTTGTATGGCGTCATACCAAGGTCTTTATGCAAAATTCGTCTCAATGATGTCTCCGAAATGTTCAATTGTTGAGAACGACGGTGAATTGATGTTGATGGCGCTTCACGCACACTTTCTGCCGCAGCAGCAATATTCTCGGGTGTACGCACTGTTTTTGGCTTTTCACGCTTTGGTTTATCGATGAGGATGCCAGTTTCTTTCACTTTTTTTCACAAGATAACGAACATACGGAGCTGACGGTGCTTTTCTTCTTCCAAAATCCGTACGCAATTTTCGCACACATTCTGCAACATTACCATGATTTTCAAAATAATGTCGCAATATTTCCCAGCGTTGTTCAAGCGTATACACAACCATATTCGTTCAGCGGAAGGATAAAACTAATTATCTGTCAAATCAGACATGAGCTAAGTGTTACCATTCACGAAATAAGTACTACTTGAAAAAAAAACGTTAGAAGGCGGACCCGATAGATTCCGAGCCCAGGTCGTGGAGACGCAATTCGGTTGAATGCTGCTTGCGAAAACTCGCTGCACACTTCAGAACGGTGTTTCTCTCTTGTGAGTTGCTGAATTTTAAAACGATGGGAGATAAAGTTGAGCTGTTGTTGTTGTTGTTTCGTCGTTTTGCCCGAAAGATGTTACATAGGATAGGCGGCTTGCAGTCGATGGTATGACAGAGACGGTTAATAAACTAAACAGATGAGAATCTATCATCTGGGAGTTCTGGTACCCCAAAAAGAACTGCATCGTTTGTAATTTCTTTCCTTTCGAGAGAATTACATCGCCGTTTCAGAGCAGCTATTTCTTCACTGTATTTTTGTTTATTCATGTTAACGCTTAGTTCAAGAGTATCAACGCGTTCAACTATGGTGGTGACTTTATTGTGAAATTCTTCTAATCGTTGCCCCCATGCAGTTGTGAGTTCATCAATTTTGAGAATGAATTCGTTTTGCAGTTTGGAGATCTCATTTGCAAAACCAAGTCCCATCGTCTCCGCTTGCTTTGCTAGGTGCTCCTCTAAGATTTTCACAGTAGGAGAGGTATTGTCAACGTTCTCTGGAATGTAGGTTTGGAGGAGACATTATCAAGCGGCGATACTAGCTGTTCGACGTAAATATAGCAAATCACAAGATAAAAAAGGAAAAAAAATCCTTATTGTACGTTGACGTAAGATGGAAAAATGTCTTTTGAATTTAAACGCAGGCACGGTTATATGACTACTACCGCTTTACACAATTTAGATTTATTTTATTTCGGCTAACACCCTTTTTAACTTTGTATAGCTGGACGTAGGAAAAAAACACGTCTACTCGACAGTCATCACGTCACTGCCTGGCGGGGCGTAATCTCCTTCTAGCTAACACACTATTTCTGCGTCTCAACATCCATAAAGGAATCTGGCGGTCACTTGATCAGTCAACCATCAACCAGATTGATCAAGTTGCGATCGGCGCTAAACACTCCCTCTGCATCATAGATAGAAGTTCCGAGGAGCCATCATCGACAGGAATCACTACCTTGCTGCAGTCAAGGTACGAATGAGGATATCAAGGATGCTACGGGTTCGAGCAGGACAAAGAAAGTTTGACGTCAGAAAGCTGCAATCGCAGGAAACCGCTAGGACCTCTGCCGATCAAGTTTCCCTCAATCTCCCACAAAGTCCGATGACACCAGCACAATTCAATGAACAACAGTGGGAGCATTGCCAGCGCGCCATCAGAGATTGCTTCTGAAACCCATGGTTTGATAAGCAATGCGAACAAACCCATGTATCAATGCAAACTGCCTACAAAGTCATGCTTCGAAAACGGACAAGACCCACTCTACATTCTACGAGCAGAAAAGGAGGGAGGAGCACAGGCTTTTAAGGAAGAAAAAAAAAATATTAAGAAATGCGTGAAATCGATTAGATAGAGACATCCCACCGCAGGAATGACGCTCGCAAGTTTTACGAAAAGGTAAAGCGAACATGCCAGGGCTATAAAGCCAGAGCAGAAGCAAGTATTCACACTGCGGCAGATCTTGAAGAAAACCAAAGAATTCCAAATCGACACAAACCATCTCTATGTCGATTTTAAAGCCGCATATGACAGTGTGCATAGGGACGAGCTATACCGAGCCATGCCTAGTTTTAACATATCTGCCAAACTCGTCAGATTGTGCAGGATGACATGGAGAATTCTCGCTGCTCCATTATGGTCGGTAGCGAACTGAGACCTTTGATATTAGAAAAGGATTAAGACAAGGTGGCGCACTGTCATGTAATTTTTTCAACATCGAGCTTGAAAATATCATACGAGACCCACTGGCCAACACAAGAAGTACGATATATTTCTTGTCTGCACAATTGCTTACGTACGCGCATGGCATTGACGTAATTGGGCGAACACTGCGGGACGTCAATGAAGCGTTCAAAAGCATTGAAGCAGAAGAGGGAATGGGTCTTTCGGTGAACGATTCTAAAACCAATTATATGCTGTCACCCAAAAAGGCGCATAATACCGACGGCTTGGCCATAACGTCACAATTGATGGCTACAAATTCGAAGTAGTCAAGGACTTCATCTACTAGTGACTCACTAGTGACGAGCGACAACACCAGCGCTGAGACAAACGTAGAATTACTCTTGCCAACTGCTGCTTCTTTGGGCTCAAGAGGCAATTGAGAAGTAGAGAACTATGTACTCGAAAAATTAAGGTAGCACTATATAAATCACCCCGGTCCTCTTTTACGGTGCTGAGGCCTGAACCTTAACGAAAACGGATGAGGATGCCCTTGGTCGCTTCGAGAAGTGAATTCTGCGTTCAATCTATGGTGCGGTTGTATAATGGAGAGTTGAGGTGAAGATATAACTACGAACTGTGCGGGGTGTACAGCGACATCGGCCAACTACGACGTCTTCGGATCAGACGTCTAAGATCCTTAGACTATGTAGAGCGAATAAGCAGCTCCGGCCCGAAGAGTCTTCGAACCCAAGCCCGAGGGACGATTTAGCACAGGGTGGCCGAATCTAAGGTGGCGCACACAGGTGGAAGGGAAGCTTAACCTACTGGAAGTGCGGCAATGGAAACAACTGGCGAACTGAAGCGCTCCCAAAGTAAGTAAGTAAGATCGTCACATGAAGTATTAATCATGTCGTCATACTCCAAGTACGTACTTCTGATGAAAACTGTCAGTAAATTTATCAAACATACTAAGTCATACGTAGTTGTAGTGATGAAAATAACGGGAATAAGAAGTCATATCCGTTCAAGCTTGCTCTGACGTTCTGGACCTTTTGAGCGATAGTGAACAGTTAAGAGAATCGAAAAAAGCCTATTGATGTCAGGCAAGTTAATAGGTTTAGAAATAAATAAAGTGAAAACCAAATACATATGTATATGTTCACTGACCGACTTGGATCGATCCAAACCTTACACCTGACTATACTTGAAAAACGTTTTGGGTAAGTGGACGAATTCAAATATTTGGGAACTGTATTAACCTAAATATATGAAAGATTGCAAATATACATCATGTGCTTCGCGATGAAGAAACTATTCTACCAACAACCGTTTTCTCTCGAAATATAAGACCATACTCAAAACCAAAACAATGCGAATGACACTTTTTTCTTCTTAGATGGCGTTACAGCTCACGGAGAGCCAGAGCCAAGCTTCTCTCATTCACTTATGTCGTGTGCCATTTGGCCAACGGGACCTACAGTTTAATGCCGATTCCGAATGGCGAGAGCCGAGAACCTTTTTCAAGGCAAATGTACTAGGGGGGGTTTTGCCAATTCCCCGCCGATGAATATTTGATGGCGATGGTGTTATCGGAATCCGAACTCGCTCATCGTTCGTCACAGGCCGACGCACTACCCTCTCACTTCTCACTTTACTCATATGAAACTTGGCCTCGGATTAAAAAGGATACCGGTCTTAAAAATAAAATCTTAATAAGAATGTATGGTGAATTTGAGAGCGAAAAACAAGCAAAGAGAGAAAAATAGACCACCAAGAACTTGGCGATCCCTTTCCAGTCCCAAGCATTGTCCGAGAAATAGAATTACGAAGGCTAAGATGGGCACAGAACAAGTAGAACAAGTAGATAGTGGACGAACAGTCAAATTAATAATGAGTGTCAGACAGACTTGGCAGAGGTTTGTCTACAAGGCTACGAGCTTCCAAATAGGTTCCCACGAATGCTGTATTGATATTCATGGCTTAAATCCATATTTGGAATGGGATTTCAAGTTTAGTTTCTGGAATGGCAGTATGCAAGAAAGGTTTAAGCGTTCTACTCCACTAAGCGCCGCTAAAAGCTTTTCTGACTTATTGTTATCGTCATCACCTGTTAATGGAATTGAGACTACCTGCTACGAATTTATTCTATTATTGGTTTATTTTCATATTTGATAGAATTCGAAAACATTTTGAAGCAAATTTAAAGGTTCAAAGAAGATAAAACAATTCACATATTTCGAACTATGTACTACGATAGTCGAAAAGACCTCCAGTTGGTTTTTTTTCTCAGCTAAATTGTGCCCTTAGGTCCCACTTCAGTCTTTAAATGGAATCTAATCGGCTTCCTGTTGCGCGTTGCCAAAGATCACCCACTAAAACAGTGCCCAAGCATCCGTAACTGTCAATCTTCCTCAGCACAATTTTTTTCACCAACGGCTCGGTAAAGACGTTTCGCACAATTTACTTCCTCTTTGCAAGCCAGATTAGTGTCGCCATCCCCATTATGAATCATCAGACCGATTCCATTATCATTTCCAACAGGTCTGCTCTCACACAGCATTGCCGTAAAAATTGTCCATTTGGAGTATGCCAAAACTCTAATCACCTGCTTATCGAGCACAAAAACCACAACGATACGCACGTCCGCCATACCCAATCTTCCCAAGAAGATACCTATGGCCCATTCCCTGTCGTTGTTAGACAACACAAACGGCATTTGTTTTAAGTCTTTAAGCCGAAACGAAAGACAACCCGGCGTCGTTTATACTTTTCAAGCTTCACCGCATTGAAAATTGTTTCTTTCACTGTTGCCACAAACAAAACCGAAATGAATCCTGTCTGAACACACACAAAAATCCCACAGAGAGAACGGCATGAAGAGTCCTTGAGGCGAACAGCAAAGCAACTGAAAGTACCCACCAGCAGCACTGCTTCAATTCGCTATTCCGCCCCTCCAGAACCTCCCGCCGAAAAGGCAGCAATAAATCTTCACTATATTTTCCCTTCAACTTTTTTTTATGTGTTGGTCCTCCGAAGGCTCCAAAAGAGGAGCGAAAAAAAACAATTCCAGAAAGGAAACAGCAACAAAAAAATTATAAAAAACGTAGCGAATCTTGCGAGGCTTATGCAAATATTTGTGGTGAACAAGCAATGTTTGTGCATTGATGTGGCCCGTATTTGGTTTCCAATGCTATTATCCCGAAAACCGACAAGCCGTAAACCGAACTCTAGCCCAGACATATCCGTTTCACTATCATGCTTTAACGAGCCATACGCAGACCTTGATTTGCATTCATTCATTGATTGATTTTCACGCCCGTTACCATGTGATCAATCTCCACTACAGCCGCCAAATCGAATTACATTTATAAAGACCTCCTCGCCTCTACCCTCGATTCGGCAAAACCAAACAAAAGCAAACAAGCAGAAAGGAAGAAAATCGAGAGAAACTCGGTTAATTTCATTGTACTCACCCCTAACGCCCGTCGTCATCCTCCAAACACCACTGCGAGCAAATGTATGCATATGAATCAGCCACCCACTTGGCGGTATATCCTTGCAATTGGTTTTTCGTTTTTTCGCATTCACTTCATTGAAAATTTCGTTGGAGAATTTTTTGCCAAAAATAAAAAGAAAAACTGGGAAAACGGACGAGGAAAAAAACGTCCGGGGAAATCCCCACAAGGATATGCCATTCCTGTCCCATTGTTAACGAAATTTAATCGTTTACAGTTTGTTTGATTTGTTGCTGTTGTTCGGCGTTCCTGCTACCCTCTATGCACAGATCAACAAATCGAATTGTATGCAAGCCTTCTGTGTATGTGTAGCGTAACGTGACCCAAAACAACAAACAAATCGGAAGTAAAAAAAAAACACTCGCCCTCTTCCCCGTTGTGGTAAATATAAACATTTATCTCCACGTCGATAACGTCTTTTTCCACATGACTACCGCCAGCAACCCACAAAAAAAAAAAACAAAAAAAAAAACCCATCGAGGATACTCTTGCCCATGACATTCGGTACATTCCCATACGAAGCTCTTAGGAGAGAATTAAATAAATACATATTGCACACGGCAAAGACGAAAGCTGTTGCAATGATAAAATGAATCCGCTCAGCAGAAAAACGTCGCTTGGCGCTTGCATGGCCAACCACATCGCTCATACACCATCTGATCCTTTCAACACAGGCCTTTTTTTCTCACCAAAACAACGTGCACCAGGCTCACAGAGCGGAACGAGAAAATAAGAATTAATCATTCCCCACCAACGGACTCGTTGACGTTTGTCACACCGCTACTATGCTCCCTTCACCCATGCCAAGATTTGCATCTCGACCACCGAAACCACCAAAACCAACACAGCTGTATACCACCAACGCAATACAGGAAAAAAATTCCAACGCACGACGAATATGCCGCAGATTTCGAAACAAATAATAATTTCCGGTAAAAGAGGCCGCCTCGCCCCTGCCAAACTGGGTCAGGATGTGATGAAGCTGAAAGTGTGCCTCGCATGCACTGCACAGTTGTGCTTGCAAGTTGTGTGACTTCTTTTGGTCTTTGCTTTTTTTTTACTTCTTGAGGGTGAGCAAAGTGTGTCAAATAAATCGGATAATGAGCAGTGACTCCTGAAAGCTTATTTTAATTATTATGTCTGACACTAATGAAAGGGGGATGGATGCATTCATGGCTGCGAGGGTATGCTTTAGCGGAGCATATTTCAGAAGATGAAATGTCAGTTTATGTTTTTTTTCAGCAATCCCTCTCTTTTTGGGTTATTCTCGCGCCCTAAAAATATTAGAGGGTCTCTGAGCGAAAGTACATGGGGCTGATTCGGATGTTGATGAATGAACGACATACAGCCGCAGGATTTGGAGCAGCCAAAAAATAATACAATTGATTCCAGTTACTGATGCGAAATTTTACAGGTATCCGCTTGACATACATTGCAATCTTGGGATGATGCCAGCATACTGCATTTTGATGGTGAGGGGTGTAGTTAATACTTTGTAACTTATGTAATGGGTCTCCCTAAGCAGGTCGGGAAGAGATAAAAGAGGAGGCCCAACTAGAGTTGTAGGTAATACCACCGTTCCATCTAGGGTTTGTTGAGATGATAACTGATTTTTTTAGCCTTGGCAAGAGCTAAGTCTTTGCTTACTTACATGTGGCTTGTAAAAGTATGGTCATCTCTCTGTTTAGTTCATCGGCTACGGACTACATTATAACACAAACATTGACTATGGTCAACATATTTGTGCTAAGCCTCTTATAAAGGATGATTTTTTTAAAGCTTTGATTTATAAACTGGCTACACTATTTTTACAGATTGTCAATTTGACAGTTGAAAATTGATTTGTAGTTAACACGTCTTGCCACCTTACAATAAATTATTTTTATATCACGTACGTTCTAGTGAAAAATGCGCATCCCCAAAAACAACAAACAAAAAGAATAAGTTATTGCCGTTGGGGAACGTAGTGTTTAGGAGAATACCCTTGAGTCGGTTCGCCATTGTGCACAGCAATTGAATCTATGCCCATCCACTTTGTGGAGGATTTTACAGAAAGATCTTGGCTTGATACCTTATAAGATCCAGTTTGTGCAAGAATTGAAACCGCGTGAACATTCTACGCGTCGTAGGTTCGGTGAATGTGCCAAAAACATGATTCAGCTTATCCCTATCTTACAAGCAAAATTTTGTTTTCGGATGAGGCCCAAGTTTGGTTAAATTGATACGTAAACAAGCAAAATTGCCATATGGAGTGGAGAAAACACAGAAGCCTTAGTCGAGATGCCCTTACAACATATTGGCCAATGCCGGCCAGAATGTTACCGTAAATGGAGAGCGCTATAAAAACAGGATTTCTAACTTTTTCTTTCCTTAGTTGTATGGTATTGACGTGAGAGAGCTTTGGTTTCAACAAGATGGCAACAACCTGTCAGACAGCGCGCGACACCATCAATTTATTGCGGGAAACGTTTGCTGAGCGCATAATTTCGTAATGACCCTGTGAACTCCTCCACGATCCTGTAATCTCACATCTTTAGATTACTTTCCGATAAACGAAAAGATTTGGAAGCCAACATTCGCGGTGCTATCGCTGATATACGGCCCCAGTTGCTCGATGAAGTTGTCGAAAATTGGACTTCACGATTGCTTTTCATTAGAGCTAGTTGTCGCATGCAATGCCGCATGCCGCATGAAATAATATTTAGACACTAATGGTATAAAATTACATATTAAATTCAAATGTTTGATTTTATATTGAATTTGTATACCTCTAAAAAATCACCCTTTACATCGTCATGCTGCGGCAACCTAGTTGAAATAAAGGTCTTGGAGTCACTCTCTCGTTTAAATCGAAACCATAGCTAGTCCCCTGTATTTCATCTAGTGGGCACATACACATTTTATGAAACAGGTCCGTTCTAAAAATGTTATACTGGTAGGACGTCAGTTACACAATGAAATCTAGTCTCACGCCGCGCCGTTTCGTGCCAAGCTTTTGACGAATCATCTCTGACTGAACTCCAAAAGGTTTCATACTTTATCATTATACATAGAAAAACAAACCTTACGGAATGGTTAAGTTGATCCACCTGCCCCCCCATAAAGTGAAGAGTTGTATTAAATAGGGGTAAATAAATGCTCTGTAATAACCTTACAGGATTATTGTTAACATCATAATAGTCGACGCTAAAGAGAAAATATGACTCCCTATACACGTGCTTTGAAAGTGGAATTCTAATTAAAATTTTGATCTCAATCCCCAAAGAATCTACACAGTGAGCCACAAAAATGGGTTAAAGAAACAGTCAGAGCCACTCCGATTTTGGACTTATTGAATTTCTTTAAAGTAAGTTCTTCCACATTTTGTCGTTTCTGTTTTGTCGCGGGGAAAAAATTGTTTTTAGTCATTTAGTTCATTAAACCATTATTTTTGACAAGGCCTTCAAGCCTATAAGTCGAATAATATTAATAAAGAAACACTAGATAAGGCGAAAAGCACTCAATATGAGCTAAAAAAATGTACCCAACTCCATATCACCGGAGTTTGCTTTTCTTTGTACCTACCAAAACTTTGACTTGACCAGGAATAATCCTGTTTTGGCTGGTTCGAGCACTATTTTTCTATTTTCAACACACACCATTCTCCTTTTTCGAATTCACTGTTACAAACCAAAACACATTTCTTCTTAAGTTCACCAGCAATAATTGCAACACTTTGTAACTTTGCTACGATCGCAACTCAACCTTTATTCTGTCTGAAAGTTCACACTGGACTGAATTTAATGCAGCCGCTCTCTCAGTATATACACTACAAAATCCTTATTAGCGGTTTCTTTATTCGCGGTTTCAGTATTCGCGGAAGTAAATTTCGTTATTCGCGGATACGTAAATAATGATTATATAATTTAAAAAAAAAGATGATGTTCATTGTTTAATATTCAACGTTTTCGCCACTTTCATAACTATATCATCAAGTAGGCGTTAAAATTAAAACTGCAAAGTCTGTAATATCGCATTTGTTGCATGAGTTTTGAGTAAACAGCAAGCGGCATCTTCACCTAATTTGATCACAATATCGAGCAAAAGTAAAAAAATTAGTTCCCAAGCGGAAAAAAATGTATTGCCGCTTAAAGTAAAAGTGAAAATGCTTGAACGTTTACGCCTTGGTGAGTCGTTTGCATCCATAGCTAGAAAAGAATGTTCTTATGCACATTTTAAAGAACCTGGTGGTCAGGGAATAATTCAAGCTTTTTAACTCTTTTACATTAGGCATACGTTTAAAAACATTCTGGACGCCATGAATTGTGATTCTGACATGAGTGTTATGGAATGTTGGAAAAGATTTGGGATAGCAAAATCCATCGTTAACATAAAATAATCGTTCCCTCGTGCAGGGACGGGTTAAGAATATCCCTGCAGCGATACCTATCGCTTGTCGTAAAAGGCGACTAAACAAAGGTAAACAAAACTCACATCTAGGCAATTTAGAAAACACCAAGGTGAGCCTAGGGACACATATACCACCATTAAACTGCCCCACAAGTGTGCATGCAAATCAGTGGGTTGACACGACTGGAGATCACCGGTGTTGTAAGAGTAAGATCAATCAAAAAATAAAAATAAAAAAATCTGGAGCATGCCCGTGTCAAAAAGGAAGGGAAGAAAGAAAACGGTCAAACCGTAGCATTATGGAAAAGAACGCTAAAAGGAAAAGCACTACCCCGCCAGGCACTACTAATGGTCGTGATCCTGGGACGAGCAGCAATGCTCGGGTCAGAGCTATAGGATTTCCGGGGGATAGCAAAGTAATGCAACGGCGTAAGCCACATTTAAGAGTCGCGAGTTGGAACGTTGGAAGCATGAGTGGGCGCAGCTATGAGCTTGAAGAAATGATGGTTAGAAGGCGAGTAGACATCCTGTGCGTACAAGAGACGAAATGGCGAAACACCGGTAATCGGGCACGTTTCTTGGACGTTAAAACAAAAGCCTACAAGATGTTTTACTATGGATTGGAACAAGGAAAAAACGGAATCGCCATCATCCTTGCGGCAGAGTTACTTGGCAACGTCTTAACCATTTCAAAGTCCAGTGACCGTTTGATGGCTCTCAAATTGGTGATGCATGGTGAGGTGTGGAACATCGTAAGCGCATATGCCCCTCAAGTAGGATGCGAACAAAAAGAAAAAGATGCATTCTGGCTAGATTTCCACAACCTTGTCAAAATCATCCCAAAGGAAGAGCTTTTGTTTGTTGGGGGAGATTTAAACGGACATGTCGGGAAGACAAGCGAAGACTATGAAGGCTACCACGGAGGGCTGGGATACGGCACCAGGAACTCTTCAGGTGAAGATATCCTAAACATGTGCAAGTCGTACGGTCTTATAGTGCTAAATACCATGTTCGTCAAACAAAGCCAGCACCTGATCACTTATAGCAGCGGCGGAAATGAAACTCAAATAGACTATCATTTGGTATCCAGTTTCATGAAGCCACGAGCTAAAGATTGCGAAGTGATCCTGGGAGACGCGATCGCCCCTCAACACCGTCTCCTCCTGACTGAATTTTTTATGGATGCGAGAAAGAAGTCAAAGCAGCAAACGAAGGTGTTTGAGAGAATCAAGTGGAAGGCCTCTATCAGGAGTTGGAAGAAATATCGTCTTCCGCGTCTGACAGGAACCAGGCTACCCAGGAGCTTCGACAAAACAATTTGAACAAAGGAGCAAATATCTTTAAGATAGCCGCCCAGAGAAGAAGAAATGCTCAGGAGATTCGTTTCCCAAAGTTTATTAACAATGCTGAAGGCCAACTCCTTGTGGAAGACGAAAAAATTCTCCACAGATGGCGACAGTATTGCGAGGAACTTCTAAACGAACAGTTTCCCCGAGTGTACTTTCCAAGAGCCGCCCCGAATCATGCCCAAATATCCGACATCACAGTCGAAGAAGTTCGGTACGCGGTTAAAAACTCCAAGAAAAGAAAAGCTGTTGGGCCGGACGGGATACCCTCTGAGTTCTGAAAAAAGATGGAAGACATCGGGTCTAGATGGCTCATGGTTCTTATCTCCAAACTTATGAGAGGCGACACTATGCCTAATCAATGGAGGGAAAGCTATCTTCTTCCATTGCACAAAGGAAAGGGTGATACGCGAAATTGTGATAACTACCGTTCTGTCAAGCTGATGTCGCACACCATAAAGATCGTTGAACGGGTATTAGATAGCCGACTGCGGAAAATAATACGACTATCTGATGACCAGTGCGGGTTTGTCTCGGGTAAATCAACAACAGATGCAATCCAAAGTATAAGGATCATGATGGAAAAGCATCGTGATTCTTCAAAGGACTTGCATATGGTGTTGGTTGATTTCGAGAAGGCCTTTGACCGGCAACCAAGAGATCTTTTATGGGTAGCGCTAAGACAAAAAGGAGTTCCAGAAACCTACATGCGAGTGATCATGGACATGTACGAGAGAGCAACGACAAGAGTAAGATGCACCGCAGGAGTCACCGAAGAGTTCGCAATCAAAGTCGGTGTACACCAAGGGAGTGTCCTCAGCCCACTGCTTTTTATAGCAGTCCTTGATTGCTTGCTTGAAGGAAAAGTGACGGACCCCAATGTGCACCAGCTATTCTTTGCTGACGATGGGGCCATTATAAGTGATGATCAGGCGTCCCTACAACGAGCACTTGATGTGTGGGTGGACATTTTTGAGGGACACGGGTATCGTATTAGTTCAAAGAAGACAGAGTATCTGTGCTGCCCGTTCTCTGACCCTCATCAGCCTATTCCAGACATTTACTTGAATGGAAGAGTGCTTCCCAAGTGTGAAAAGTTTAAATATCTGGGATCTATGATTAATAGAGAAGCAACTTGTGATGACGACATCAAACATCGCGTAAGCGTAGGGTGGATGAAGTGGCGGGAAAACTCCGCCATCTTCTGTGATCGAAAAATGCCCCCTAAGCTGAAAGGAAGGCTCTACACTTCAGTTGTACGTCCGGCGCTCACATACGGTTCACAATGCTGGACAATGCACAAAAAGTATGAGAGCAAATTAACGGCAACTGAGATGAAGATGCTTCGCATGACAGCGGGAGTAACAAAGCTTGACAGAATTAGAAGTTCAAAGATCCGAGGAAGCCTCCACGTAAGAGAAACCATCACAAGAAATATAGAGCGCGACCGACTCAGTTGGTATTGCCATGTTCAAAGGAGAGATCCTTTGAACCCCGTCCAAAAGGCGTTATCAATCAACATTCCAATTTCAACACGCAAAAAAGGCAGGCCGAAAAACAATTGGTGCAAACAAATGCAAAAACACCAGCATTTGATTGGCCTCAGCGATGAAGTAATCCCAAACCGGGAAGCCTGCCGCTACTTTCTGAGGTCAAACCGGCGGACCCCACAAGCGGACCAGTAGGAATGCAGTTAAGTGGGAAGGTTATGGTCCTACACTTCTGACCATAACGACGCCGGGATAAAAAGGAAAAGAAGAAGAAGAACATAAAAGAATCGTTACAAGAGCTCAAGCAATACACATTATACTCATGTTGGAAAAAACTATGGTCTGATCTATCAATATGTGAAAATGAGGGATCTTAACAAATTGAGACATTAAATACACCATCGTACAAGTCGCTAATGGCATAAGGCAGAAGGATTTTGAACGGATAGATCCAAATGACATTCAAGAACTTCTTCAATCACACGATAAAGATTTAAGTAAAGCTGACTTGGAAGAGATGTTATACTCCCACCCCATTGAAGGCAAAAATTCAACTAAAAATGATAAAATGACAGTAACTTTAAAAAATCTGACCAAAGGTTTGCGAATGGCAAATAAATTGTCTGACCATTTCGTTGAAAGTGAGCCGATTTTGGAGCGAAGCCTTGTTTTTAAATGAAAAATCGATGACGCCTCAGCTGAATATCAAGCGGAGTTTAATTGCCCAACAAAGGTGGCCAAACAGGAAAAAATTACAAAATATAATATTTAAGAACGAATAATTCCAGCTATAATAATTAATGGATTATATAGTTACGAGTATTTTATATTTGAATATGTACTTCTATTTATTTTATTTCAGTTTTCTACCTTGGAAGCCATCCCCTATATTTTCATACAAATCATTATTCCATATTTCGGTTTCCATATTCCCCGCGAATAAGGAGTTTTTACTGTATATACCGGGTATATTATACCCAAGGTAAGAAGGTCTTGAAGCTAGATCTTTCTGCAGTGACGGGGGTTCTTCTCTATCCAGTAATGACGAAGTAATGATATTCAATCGTGCATCGATGGTGTTGGCGTCGTCCAGTGAACTACAATAGTGGTAGAGCTGTTTCTTGCTGAAAGGACAAATTGTCAATACATTATCCGAACTATCCGAATCAGCACAGTTTTGAAGAAAACCGGCATTGACCCAACAAAGTCATCTGGGCTATATTACTTTCCTTTAGAACCAAATCAATTCAGATTAGGCTCTTCACCAATGTCATAAAGGTAACTGGTATCAACCTATTTAACTTCACTGCCACCCCTGAATGGCCCAAAAGGAAGAGGCCCGCTTTAAATATAAAAAAAATAGCAGCCTAATTTTTGGCCATCTTTTATCTTATCTGAATAACGCCAAAACCTATATATGATGCTGTTCGTTGTTTTGAAATTCATTTTCTCACTTGAAAATTCATTAAACTCATTTTCAACCTTCAAAAACGGAGGTCTTTGCAATGGTAATAAAATTGACAACTAGTAGTAAAATATCAGTCCACACCAAGGAAATAGATATTCATTTGCAAGAATGAATATTGTTCTTCTTTTCTTTAGACTTTATTGGTCCAAACCTGCTTGACTTATAGCCCATAGTAGCCCGAAATCCAACTTTCCCTCTATCACATACATATGTGATCGTATCTAAGCTATTTTCTCCCATTAGTGAACGAAGTCTTCTGTAAGTGAAAACGTATCACTCATCACACCGATAAGGTAAAATCTCGCAGTATGAAATGTCGACTATTTACGAGGTTTTTTCAAAAAATAAGGTGACTTTTTATTTTTCTCGAAACATATTTATTTATTAGCAGCGCAACTAAGTTCTCGCTGTTTTTTTTTTTTTTGATGAAAACAACTTTATTATGAATAAAAAACGGTTACAAATGAATAATTCAAGGTATTGCCTATCGCTAGCGATAACTTTTTCCCATCTTTCTGGCAGAGCTCGCATACCCTCACGGTAGAAGTGTTCGCTTTTTGAGGCTATCCACGAATCAAGCTATTTTGAGATGTCTCCATATGAATGGAACTGTTGATCAGCCAGACCATGTGCCATCGAACGGAAGAAGTGATAATCGGGCGGCGCAATATCTGGGGAATATGGCGGGTGGGGTAGGAGCGTTTTTAGGTAGGTTTTAACGAGTTTGGCAACGTGAGGCCGAGGGTTGTCATGCTGTAGAATCACTTTTTCGTGCCTCAGTTCGTATTGTGGCCGCTTTTCACGCAGTGCTCGGCTCGATCGCATCAATTCAGTTCGATACCGTTCCCCAGTGATGGTTTCGTTTGGTTTCATCAGCTCATAATAAATAACACCGCCCTGATCCCATCAAATACACAGCATAACCTTCGCAGCGTGATTATTCGGCCGAGCCGACGACGGACGTAGAAGCATGACCGGGCTGTCGCATGATTTTGTTCTCTTTGGGTTGTTGTATTGACTCCATTTTTCATCACCCGTAACGATGCGATAAAGAAAACCCTTCCTTTTTTGGCGCTGGAGCAGTTGTTCACAGGCGAAAAAACGATGTTCAACGTCTTTTGGCTTCAAATCATAAGGAACCCAAGTTCCTTGCTTTTGAATCATTCCTAACGCATGCAATCGCTTGGAAATAGCTTGGCGGGTAACTCCTAATACTGAAGCAAGCTCTTTTTGCGTTTGGCATGGATCCTCATCGAGCATTGCCTCCAATTCAGCGTTTTCGAACGTTTTTGGCCTTCCTTCACGCGAACGGTCGTCAACATCGAAATCACCGTCTTTGAAGCGACGGAACCAATTACGACACGTTGTTTCACTTAGAGCAGCATCTCTGTAAACTTTTTGGAGTTCTCGATGCACTTCAACCGCCGTTTTCTTCGAATGAAAGAAGAAAAGTAACACTTCCTGCAAATTACGATTATTTGGAAAGTCAGATATTATCACACAACCAAAAGTATATGACGCAAAAACAAAATCACTTATGTGTCAAAGCGGTTTGTTTACCATATGTCTAAGCTTGGTTCATGGCGTTTTTGATACGTCACAATCGTCAAAATTGCTAAGTTTTTCGAAAAATAAACATTTCCTTAGCTAAACTATTTTCTTTTATAAATTATTTGTAGTCAAGCATTAGGTCGAAAGACATAGTTTAAGTTGTTCTGTGTACCTTAGAGTGCCCGTATAGGGCCAGTAAGGTATTTTAAGTTTGTTAAGTTATTTAAGCTAGTCTTCGCTCTAAATAAAAATTGAATAAAAACGAATTAAGAAAAAAAAAAAAAAACTGGAGCAATCTCTTGATAAACAGCGAGAACTTAGTTACACATATTTATTATTCATCAATGTCTATTTTATCCCTTTCTAAGTAATCCTCATCATATATAATACCACTGCAAAATAAACTTTCTCCAACCCTCGAAGCACTTCTAGTATGCGTTTTTGGTAGAGCCCAGAGCTCTTCCGGCGATGCGATCATTATCTTCGATCTTTTCATTTTGGGAAGAGGAAAAAGTCCAGGGGTCCAAGTCTGTAATCTGGTGAATACTGTGACAGGGTCATGACGACGGTATTGTTTTTGGTCAAAAAATTACAAGCAACATTTTGCAACAGCCCTGATCTTTATTCCCACAAATCCGGACGTTTCCTTCGTATTGCTTCACGCAAACGGCGCATAACTTCAGGGAAATATTCCTGAAATTCTTTTGGTCTCGTCCGCCTAGCCACTTACCCATGTTTATTGATCCTCTTCAGCAAATCTGGATCGTCATTCACGGTGTTCAATAGTTCCTAATCGATGTTCATGGAAGGGTTCTTTCGATCAAAATTTAGCAATTTCGGAACAAACTCAGCTGCCACATTTCGTGTCTGAAAAAAGTTCATGGCATGTGCAATCCATATGTCAATATCCTCAATCACTTCTCTGATAGTGATTCAACAATTTTCTCCACTGCATCAACGTTTTTATTGGTTTTTTGATTTGTTTCCCGTCCTTATGAACACTTTTTTTGCTCTTAATGGACTCGCTAATGGCTGCTGTTAACATTCCAAGTGCGTTGGAACACTTTTTATTTTTCGCATGAAATTTCATTCAGATTTTTCAATTCCATTTTTTTACACCAAAAAACGTTTAATATTTATATCTGTGAAAAATAAACAAAATAATATTAAGAAAATCGAATATATTCAAAACGTTCCTTTTTTTAAACAATGATTCGAACCCATCGTCACAATGTTGATAAACGCTTGCTCGTTCTTGTCCACTGATAATATTCCTCATGGATCTCAACGAGCTTTCATAAAAGATGTAGAATGAGTAGAAAAGTTTCCAGTGTGAACAAATATAAAACTGCTTATCCGACAATAGTAAAAAATAATTCTCAATGATACATTAAGATTTTCAAACTGCAGTCCTGATGTGTTTACTCTTGCCTGCAGCCAACCAAGGCACATAATATTTGCTTATCTTTATTTACGTCTCCTATCTGTATTAGAACTCAAGAAATATTGTTTAAATAAAAAAAAAAAAATACGCTTTTGTAGAAATGTGAACTTTAAAGTAAGAAATACTTCTTAAGTACAAAGATTTAGTCCAGCATTAATTTCTTAGTAGCAGGGATTAAATTAAGCAGGGCTGAGAGTACGTGTAAGGCAGCTGAGAAACCCTTAACTACGTACAGTATGATATGCTCATGAAAGAAAGGTGACTGGAAAATAACAAAAGGACATAGCGAGAAAGTTGGCAAAACAGCTTTCGTAGTTTTTGACTCGACCACAGCGGCCTACTAGATAAGATATTTTATATGTTTGGTAATCGTTGTAGTGATGCTATTAAACATCGGCTAAATCAAGCGCTTTTTGCTCTTTCTTCTCTTTGTCCTAATCATCTATCACATTTAGCGCTGCCTGAATTTTAAGCCAAACATCAACCTATGGAATGAATTGGAAAATCATCCGCATAACCCTGGGCATAGACTTTGGGAACTATTAAAACACTTTTTAAAACTTAAATTTATATAACAAAACCAAGACTGGTGCATTGTTCAACAGCAGTAATTTCATATATCTTGTAGGACGTTCAAGTCAACATTTCCTTTGGATATTGGGACTATATGAGATTTCAAATAGAACCAGCCAGAAATTCGGGTGAGATCCTCATTAATGAGTAGAGCCAGCTCATCAAGCTCATTAAAGGGTTTACCCAGATAGAATTGTAAGTCGTCAGCACAAAGATGCACTGAAATTGGGTGCAGACTAATGGGTGCACATTGGTGAGCATACAGACCAATATTGGCCCGCGAATTCAACTTTGTAGAATTCCTTGAACTAAAGCCTTTGGCGAGGGGAATATGCCACCAGTGGTGATTCTCTTAAATCTTCCTGATAAATAACTGCCTATAAGCTTGACAGCTCTTTTACTGAAAATAAATACATTTTTGAGCTTCCACATACGAATACTCGTACTATGATTTATCCTATCGAAATCTTCCGAAAAATTAAGCAAAATAAAACATTTGGCTTCATGAGTTACATTACTACCGATCTGTTGATGGGCAGAAAGCAAGTCAGATTTACAGGTCTCAAGCTCTTGACGAGTGTATAGTCTCCTTTATATTTCTTTTGGGTGAGGAGCGCTTGTGTGCAAAACGGACGCTAGACTAATATCGAAAATTCTCCTCTCTAGGAAATAGCTGCATAATACCATTCCGAAGTATAACAGGACAAGTTTCCTTAAATCCTGTTGATCGTGACCAGACCGGGGCTTTTTATCAGCTCAGCTTTACGAGTTGATTCCGCAATGAATCGTTATCGACATGATTTCCCAGAGAATGAGTCGTATGCTATAATCGCATAGAAGTTCTTCTACCCTGTTGCTAAGCCTCTTTACACTTAAAAAATGTTGCTAAAAGGAAAATTTTGGCATCGAATGTGTCTACAATTTAATTGCGCATCAGTGTCTCCAGATTCCAAGGTAGAAAAGCAAATATGAGGCACAACGGCCAAATAAATTTGTAAAGACACCCTTTGGTCTCAACTAAAGCGACTACAAAATGAAAGTACCATACTGCCGAGCCTAGTGCAACTGGTAAGAACCAGGTCCGGAATAGTCTAAACGCCTTATTAGATGTTGAAATTAACTTTTCACTTCCTTTGGAAAATATGTGAAGCCAAAAGTCATGCATAGCTTGAGCTGAGATCACTTACTGCAGATGGAGAATCTTATAGCGGCTATCAGCATCTCGAAAGGTATGAACTTTCCTTTATCTCCTCTAAATCTACTCTTCACACCAACCTTACCCTTGCCCTTTCCGAGTTTTGGAGTAATCACAACCGGAACCTTCGGGATTCAGTTGCATCTTTATCCTCCTCCTACAGATAATGAGAAATACTTCGAAAAAAAAAACCTTCAAACTTAACTCGAACGGCATAGATATAGTTTCCACATTAACTTGAAACATTTGCAAGGCGTACATCTCCCTCTGGCATATCTGCCCATTTTCAAACAACAAATTTCCTGTTTATCCTTTTAGTTTCCCTCGAGCCATATCGTAAATTATCCGAAAGTGTAAACTTCTCCCTCCTCTCCGCAGTAAATCCGTTAATAAACTTTTCCTTAAATAGATAGAGCAGCAAAGACCCTCCTCGTAAACGACCTTAATCCAGCAGAGTTGTGCTTACAAACCAACCTTGACAGATACACGACCGTATCCACTGCATTACTATTTAAAAATCCTGCAACCACAAATCCCTGACCCAAACTCTTCAGCTCGCCATCGAAACAGTTTTCCCGAGCAACTTTTAATCTCCAGTGTAGATTCAAGGCCGAATCCAGCTACGGTTGAATGTCTTCATCGCCCGTCATCATCGCCCTGATCGATTTCCTTAAAGCCATCCACTATCGGTGTAGTGCACTATGCACACACAGTACATCCATTGCCCGATGCGGTTCGTTTGCACTTATCGTCCCCGTTCTCGTCCTGTGGTGCAATGTTGCTAAAATAAATTTCAAAATATTTTTGCAGAATTTCATTGAGAGTCTTTTTCTGTTGTCTCACCGCTTTCCCGCCTCCTAGCCATATCCTTTGCCCTTCGATTCCATGGCTGACTGCACTGAGCCAGAAGAGTAAAAAAAAGGTGGAAAAAGGAAACATTTTGCCTGCTTCGGAGACTGGGATATGGCGGTGATGAGTACGAATATGCCCTACGGATGTGCAGTTGGGGACATGAATGACGACCGGGTGGAGGAGCCGTATCCATCGCTTGCAGTTCGATATGGTGCTGACGTTGTGAAGCTGATGATGATAATGATGTATAGGTGAATGTTTTTATTGCCGTAGGAATGGTGTGCAACAGAACGAAAGTGATAAACAAGAAAAGGAAGAAATAGGAAAAAGATGACAAAGAAAAGGAAAACGGATGGGGACAGAGGATGTCGTTCTGAGACGGATATGATATGATGACGATGACGGAAACAGCAGTTAAAGCCACAAAATAAATATCGACAAAGCACAAAGTACGAAAATGGTTGAGTGGGTCGGTCCCTGGACCGGCGGGGAACCTGAACAACAGGTGATTTTCCATTCTTTTTCATAATCTCGAATATTTTCGTCGTTTTTACCGGATTTCTACTTGTCTGGCTTCTATTTTCCTTTGTCCTATACCGGGCGCCAATATTTGTATTTGCGTCTGTGTCCCCCGTGAACGGGGATGAGTGTCCTTGTATTATTTATCCTCCTCTGCTTCGTGGATTTGGGAATACAATTTCCTGTTTGTTTGCTTTACGAAAATTGTTGCCTTATCCGGAAAATGGATGGTATATATAAGTTCCATTTGTCAGCGGTACAAAAGAGGGTGGCGAAACGAAGAATTGTGCGTACATGTTTGTAAAGTAATAGGATTTTTGATTAACCGGTAAAAGCCCACCGACGTCTGTTGAGGTATAGCTCGTATTTACGAGGAACAGGAAGTATGTTACATTACTTGCGAAGTTCCTTAAATAGATTGCTATGTTTTAAATTGAAATCAGTATCGAACGGACAGATGCGAATGACAGTCGTGACAGCATCTTTGAGAGTTGTTTCTAGCACTTTAACGGGAAAATAAAAATATATGTATAAAGACATACATTTGTACATATGTTAATTGCTTATATCGATCGAAGCTTTAACAGCTTTTCTTATCTCTTGTTTTTGGAAATGATACAATATAAATCTACCAGATGACAACAACAAAATCTACCAAATCTCTAAGAAACTCTACTAAATAGCAAAAAAGCACACAAATATTTAGCGTTGCTATCTGGAGATTTTCTTTAAAAATTCGAACAGACAAGGGCAAATAATACTCTGCTTGCACTAAGTAAGCATGATAATGCTAGTTGCTATCAAAAGACGACCCATGTCAACGGCTAAGACACGTGCAAGCAGCACCGCTATCCAGTAAGTTCTATTGGACGAGTGGCATGTTATGACAACTGCTGCAAGAAAAGAGACAACGTCTTTTGAATACGGCTTTTTTATTCGAAAGGCAAAATATCTCTTATAGTGGAAACACAATCTGGCTTTGCCGCGTGCCGACTTTTGACAGGCTTTGCACTGCTTTGCACCGACTTACGATCTCTTACGATAAAATGTGTCAAAACGCCGGCAACCCGCAATTTGCATTCACAATGTGGCTTTGACACAGGAGCGCGTATAGAACTTAGGAATATGACAACACTAAGTTCGGTTTCCTCAAAATCTTTACGTATGATTTCAGTGCAGAAAGAAGTGTAGACTGATGTTATTATTATTTATATGATTTAATTGAAACATAAAAAATCAGCTCAAATAAAGGTCTACGAATATGAAAAAAGAAAAGAATTTATTACTCTAACCTCCATCATGATTAGTTTGTATCGAAAAGTCCAATAATAAAAAAAAAGAAAATATATGCATATTGAAACGAACAGCTCGGAGCACAATACGTTACTCGCTTTTGCTAAAATCAAACAAGTCAAAGACAATTCATCTGTCAAACGCACATCTGAGTAGGCAGTAGCTCTACTCTGGCGCTTTGCTTAACTTTACGATATTTACGATATGAGGTCGAGCAAAAGCCTGAGGTAACATTGTAGGAAGCTCCATAAGATTTCGTTGTTTCTACTCATGCTGTCAAAGTCGGCACGCGGCAAAGCCAGATTGTGTTTCCACTATTATGCTTTGGGCATGCAAGCAAGCTCCTCATATCAACCTTCATCAGGGCTAAATTCAATAACATAAGTCCGGTTCGGCCTTACGTCCTACGGCAGGCAAGTGAAAATAGTGCTCAATACATCCACTACGATGCAAAACCGTGCGACCACCTGATCAGTGTCAGACACTCCACCAACATTCTCGATGTCTAAACAAGCAGAGAGCTAACCCAATACTACGATAAGTCCAGAGCGATGAGTCTTATGAATATTATCATGAGTGTATGGCATCGTGTATGTGTATGTGTCCCTTTGTGGTGTGATTTTAGGCCGTTATCGATCAAATATTCGCATAATCTCCATCTTGGGCGCAACACCTATTTATCTCCTAGCCAAATTTGACCCGTCAAACTCAATAAACTGTGCCGGATGACTGAAAACTTTCAACAATTCATCAGAATTACAATCTAACAAAAGTATTCGATGTCAAAAGGTGTGAAAGAGTTTGGTTTTTTAAACACCTCTTTGATACTTATTAGCCAATACCGGAGGCACGAACTATTTGACGTTTATACAGCTGCTTACATACCTGTAAGAGGTTGACGTAATCATGACAAGACATCCAGACATAAATGAAGTGTTTGTGAGTTGAAGCGCAAGCAGGCTCAGCGATAGATAGAACTAAAAATATGGTGTCATCAAATAAACACGCGCATCACGGGCGTCTTGGCTCGAATGGTTGTCAAATAGTCAATCTTAGCTTTACAGTAACCAGCAGCAACAATAACAGTACAGATTTTCTTTTAGCTAAAAACGCAATTGAGTAACATAGCTTTTTCTCAGTGAACGAAGTTGAATTAGCACAAGACCCTGAACATACCGCTAATGCTATAAGGCAAAGCAGCGATTTTATGAAAAGAAGGTTAAGAGGCCTTGGCCGCGTACGGAGAAAAATTCTGTCCACGTTAATTGGTCAAGTTTGTGCTAGTGGGAAATCGAGAAAAATACACGAATGGGCGTCAGCGTTGCGGTCGAAGAGCAGTTGTTCAGTCCAACCACGAGAAACAAAGAGGTTGAAGACTATTACATCGATGGTGATGCCCACAAGTGTGAGGGAATCATAATGAACAGGATTGCTACACTGGAAACAAATCCATGCTGACTACGGCATACATTGGTTGACATACAGTTCTCACCAAACTGTAGCGCGACTCAAGTATGTTTGTAAGACTCTGCAAGACCATCTCTTTTTGAGAGTAGATATCGTCTCAAATTAGCATTTATGGTATTTTCCGTTTGTAGAAATTCCCAAAAAATGTGTTTTACTGTATTCGTAAAAAATTACGAGGAAAAAACTGAACGATGCATATTTCATAGGCTACTATTGTATCAACATTATTATTATTACCATCACCGGCCATTTGGAACTCGGAAGTTCAAAGTCTCGTGGACAACCCTTCGCCCTGCTGGGGTGCTTTTCCTACTGGTTTTCTACTCATTATTTTTTTGACTGTTCGCCCACTGTCCATTTTTTCTACATGTCCTGCCCATCTTAGTTTTTACGATTTTATTACTCGGAAAATGCTTGGGGGTGAGTACATAGAATTGTTTTTGTGTAAAAATACCTAATATGTATAATTGCGGTTAAATGTTTTTTTTTTTTAAATATTTTATTTTCATTGTATGTTAAGGGGGACATACAATTAGCACCCTGCAATATGGAGAATTCTTAAAGCATATAGGACCACGCTTCATCGCAGGAGGTGACTTCAACGCAAAGAATACGATTTGGAGCTCAAGACTGACCAACAAAAAGGGAAGTAACCTTATCGAAGCATTGACTAGCTCACAATTGCAAGTTTCTTAGCACTGGAGAACCTACATACTGGCCTACGGACCCCAAGAAGAAACCAGACCTTATAGATTTTTGTATCACTAACCAAATCAACTTAAACCTACTCACAATAAAATCTTGTCTGGCTCTGTCCTCTGACCACTCTACTATACTAATTGGATACCACCAAAAAGCCCAGCTGAACGAAACTATACCGCATTTAACAAACCACAAGACAGACTGGAATGCGTATCGCGAAGTAATTGACAAACAAACAGATATTAAAATCCCACTAAAATCTACCAAGAACCTCGAGAGCGCAATAATACACTTCAACGACTTGCTCTAACTTGCTAAAATGAAATCGACACCTACACTGAAGCAACCAATTAAGAACTATGCACCCACGACAAACTTTATTAGACAAGAAATAAAAGATAAACGCAAACGAAGAAAAATTTGGCAAACAACCAGATCACCACTTGACAAAGCTAAACTCAACAAATCGACGAAAGAACTAAAAGCAATCCTGAAGGAAGACAAAAACCGCAACCTAACTAAATATTTAATGAAAGTTTCAGCAACTCAAAAAACTAACTACTTGTTTAACTAGGAGCTTAAAAACGGAACCACTCACCAGCCACCATTGATGAATGCTGATGGATCCTGGTCCAGAACCTCTGGGGACAAAGCTAAATCCTGGCTGTCTACTTTAAAAGTACACTCACAAACACTATCAACGAACAAAACATTTTAACCTCACCTATAACTACTACAATCAACACAAATTAAAAAAAAATAACCGCGAACAAAATAAAACTCTATCTAAAAGATAGACTCAATCTAAGAAAAGCCGCCGGATATGACATGATCACTGGAAAGCTACTAAAGCAACTCCCCGACAAAGGCATCGTATACCTCAGACAAATCTTCAATGCTATACTCCGACTAAATTATTACCCCAAAGTCTGGAAAGTGTCCAAAATAATAGCCATTCCCAAGCCAGGCAAAGACCCACCAATGACCAACTCATATAGGCCAATAAGCCTCTTACATATTATATCGAAGATTTTTGAAAAGATGTTACTTGACCGTATTGTTCCGTGCAGGGGCGGGTTAAGAATATCCCTGTAGCGATACCTCTCGCTTGTCGTAAAAGGCGACTAAAACAAAGGTAAACAAAAATCACATCTAGGCAATTTAGAAAACACCAAGGTGAGCCTAGGGACACATATACCACCATTAAACTGCCCCACAAGTGTACATGCAAATCAGTGGGTTGACACGACTGGAGATCACCGGTGTTGTAAGAGTAAGATCAAACAAAAAAATCTGAGCCATCCGGGTCACAAAAAAAAAAAAAAAAGCAGGCCGAAAAACAATTGGTGCAAACAAATGCAAAAACACCAGCATTTGATTGGCCTCAGCCACGAAGTAATCCCAAACCGGGAAGCCTGCCGCTACTTTCTGAGGTCAAACCGGCGGACCCCACAAGCGGACCAGTAGGAATGCAGTTAAGTGGGAAGGTTATGGCCCTACACTTCTGACCATAACAACGCCGGAAAAAGGAAGAGAAGAGAGAAGTTACTTGACAGTATTAACATAGTCGTAAGACAAAAAAATCTCAAACCGGACCACCAATTTGGATTTCTGCAAAAGCACTCGACAGTTCAACAGGTTCACCGAGTTACCAACAAAATACTAAACGATCTGGACAAAAAAGGTTTTGTGTGGCAGTTTATCTAGACGTTGCGAAGGCTTTCGATAGTGTTGGCACAAAGGACTCTTATTTAAACTCAATAAAATGTTACCAGACTACCTAGCAATAATCAAAAGTTATTTAGAGGACAGGCACTTCTATGTGCAATACAATGACGAATGCTCCGAACTATGTAAGATAGACGCAGGTGTCTCTAAAGGAAGTGTTTTAGGACCAACGCTCTATCTTCTCTACACATCCGACATACCAAGGCCAACTAACTCCATGCTAGCTACGTTCGCAGACAACACAGTTATTCTATCCTCCAACAAATGCATTAAACTTGCTATACAAGAAGCTAGCTTAGCCCTAGATAGAACAGCCGCCTGGTTTCGCAAATAGGGAATCAAGATAAACGAGAACAAAACCGTACAAGTCATATACACGACAAAAAGAAACTTTGATCCACAAAGCATCAAACTAAATAACAAAGAAATTACTATCGACAATGCTGCAAAGTACCTGGGAATAATTATAGACAATAAATTGACGGTTTCCATGCATATAATATTCAAACGAAACTTCATCTTTGAAATAAAAAAAAAAGGTTTATTTTCAGACTTTTATATTGAATGTTTCAAAAGTCGGGCTTAGATGTTAGTAGTAAATAATTAATGAACGCTTATTTCTTTAAATGTTTTCTTTAATATTGTAAAGTGGGTATACATTCAATTTTAGAGTGCATTGAATACGACATGTATAAGAATATATTAAAATACATTAGAGCAGCTCCCTTAAGTTGGTCAGTTATTATGATGAGTTAAATTCGTGAACTTTTTGTGAAAAATGTTTCTAATTAATCAACAAAGTCAGTGAAAAATATTGAAGAAACTAGTTCTGTGGAAAATCGAAAAAAATCTGACCGACTAAAAGTCGATGCTTTACCTAGAACATTGGTGTTATACCACAGTGAGAGCTGTGCACAAGGCTGGAGAGCCTTGTGCATCTCTTCAGATATATAAGAACTGAAGGCAATAGACCATTTTCAACACAAAACTTAGGTTGATACTGGTTTTTGACGCTAATTTCGCAATAAAATTGAAGAAAAAATTTACGGTAAAATATACCAAAGACATGTCTATTTAAGTAACTGCATTATCTGATGCAAAAGCCAGAAACTTTTCCGCCCAAAGTCCGAATTTTTTTTTCGGATTGCCTAATTAAAGTGGCATTTTGTTTGTATGTATCGTAATACTTCTTATTTGACCTTGCGTTAAGAACTCATGGTGCAGCAAACCGTGGAAAGTCTTAGTTGCCCAGAATGCCTCTATGGGACAACCTCAGTGACAAGCCGCGAAATGAAAAACCAAGTCTTCAAAATCAATTACCCAACACTGAATACAATTTTCCTATAATACTAGGATCTGATATAGCCTTTAGTGATTCCGACTTATTAATTCTGTTCCGGATCTCAAACGGTATAGTACTCGAAGAAGGCAGTTCATTAAAGTTCACGAAAAACCAAACTAAGGAGTAAATTTTTTATCAATATGGACAATAGTTCGAGAATGAAATCTGGACATGGGGAAATATACATATGATCCCATCAAACATCTGCTTTGTTTCCAGAATTGCCGCCTTAAATTACAATGGCAAATATTTTTTATCACAACTAAAGAATTAGTAATCTAGAATATAATGTATGTATTGAAATCAGTTGTTAACTGTGTCTCAAACTATTAAGTATTTTACAATAGGCATTATGCAGAAGGCCCAGAACTTAACCAAGACTGTAGCATCATCTAACAAAGCACTAAAATGCTCCTAACCGTCGATGTATCAAATATTATTCAGTCTTATGTCGCCTGAGTAGATTATGCGATGTTTTAACATGATTTACTTGCTTAATTGGGTTGCGTGCTACATTTCGCGGCTTGGTCCTCGACCAACATGCCTTTCCAGTTTGATACTTAATTCCCTTTGTCGGTTACTGTGTTCTAACAGGAAGCGTTGAGGCCCACGCATGCCCCATGTACTGCCACTATAAATCCATTATCTTCTGAATATTTTTAAAATAGATTTTAAGAAAAATAAAATGTTTCGCAAAGACTATAACTGAATTTAATCCGTTGAGTGAGGTTATGGTTAAGTTATGGACAAAACAATAAGGTCACGCCTTTGTAACAAATATTTTTAATCTGTATGTCGTTCATATCGATAATGTTAATTCGAAACCCTTGCCACTCTTATTGAACAAAAGAGAAAAAAATAGGATCAGTATTTGAAATATTTAAAAAAAGTATAAAAAGTCGAAAATTTATTTTTTAAAATCTGTAAGTAGTTTCTTTTAGGTTTATGTATTTAAATATAAAATTTTAGCTTGAGTTTATGAAGAAAAAAACATAAAATTGATCGAGCAAGACATTGTTCTGAAGAAGAGTGTAAAGTTATTCGGAAGCTAAGAAATGAAGGAGAAAGCCAACGCTGAATGGCGAAAACAATTAGCAGGTCTCAAAACTTTGTTTTTAAAGCTCTGTTGCCCCGAAAACCACATCTTAAAACTGGTAGACCACGCAAGAGGATTTCAAGGGTGAACTATCGAATTAAACTATTGTCAAGTCAAAAGCCTTTTATGTCGGTTGCAGCAATTCAGTGCTAATTAAGAGCGTCTATTTCATCACGGACGGTAAGAAGGCGTTTGGTTGAAAATGTCTGCTTGGCAAAAAGTCGCGAAAGGTGCCAAAACTAACAAAGAAGCAAAGAGCCAATCGACTTTTGTTCGTCTAGCTTGTTCGTTGGGTCTAGCCAAAGTATGTTGTTTTCAACAACGGAGTTGATCTCATGATTTGGCCCACGCAAGCCCTCGACTTGAACCCCTTCGAGAATTAATGGGGAATTGTTAAGAAACATATCGGGCCCATAAATCTGAAGAACAAGGAGTAACTGTAACTGGTACGCTATACCACAAAGTACTTGCGGTAAGTTGGTGGACTCAATGCCATCTAGATGTAAAGCTGTTTTAGACAGAAAGGACTATCCAACATTTATTTGCTCCAGAGATAGTTTTTATTTGTTCTCTTATTTGTTATTGTAGTTTATAAGTTAAAGTTGAGACCCAACCGATATTATTGTCCTGATCTTTTTCATTGTAATTATGTATTCTTCAATGAAGTCGTTACCTTGCTTGTTGATTTTTTTAAAATTTGATATGCAAACTTTGAAAACTTTTACCACCGAAACAGTTCGGACGCAGGAAACAAGTATACTATAACTTTATTTAGACAAGTGTATTTATATATTTAGACAAATGGATATCAGAAGTAACTGCAGATAATTCTGCGCGAAGATTTGAACTTGTTTCCTTATAAGGCCCCAATTATAGGCAAGCTCTAGCAGCAAGCCTGCCGCCCCGATTGGAATTTTGCCAGAGGAAGAAACCATGCTCAACTCCATTTTTAAGTCAGATGAAACCCTTTTCACCCAATCAGCTAAGTAAATAGGCGAAATGTGACACAATTTCTAAATTCTGTATGGGATGGAATCGCAGCCAGCTCATTTCGCACTTCAGTTTAACTAAGCTCCATTGTCTGGCCACACCTTTATCTTGTGAAGATGTTGCAACGAATGTAAGTGATTTAAAGCAATCGATCCGATTCGATTCGAATTCTGCAAGGAGAGATGAACAATTTGATTTAAATTCATACAAAAAGCGAAGTTAAATCGAATTATCTTTGAAATGAAATTAAAAAAAAAACAAAGAATTATATTATATGAATGATAAAAAAGTTATTTGAGTTTCTTAATGTAGCAAAGTTAATCAGCCACTCTCACTTTTTGAATATATATAAAACAAAAAAAAACAAATAATTTAAGTGGCGAAAACCTACCGTTTCTCCATTATACAATCACGCGTCAAATAAAACTGGTCCCTAGTCGGTATCTACCATCAATCGTTCTTAAGATACAGGAGATAAACAAAGTTCATGAATATATATATAGGTACGATCTTATTAACACTACACACAACATCTACTTAAAAACGTTGGAATTGGGTTTTAGTCAGTTTGAAACGTTGTGATATGCATGAGTAAAGTATTAACTTGTAAATTAGAAACCACTACAATGACCTATGGAAATTAGTCACTGAAACAGTCACACTAACATCATTTTCAAAAAATTGTGGCCCGACATCTTATAAACCAAAACGCCACTCGTTGGGGATGGAAACCCCTATTTGCCTTGGGTTGGAAATGAGCCTAATTAATTGGAATAACATCATGATCTCCATGATCATCAATTTCCAGGACCTAATCTGTAAAAGTACGGCATTGTGCGCAGAATGCTGGCATGAACGAAGTTACGTCTAATAAAATCAGTGGGACGAATAGACTCCCAGTTGAGCTTTAAGAAAGCAGAATATGATCTTATTTATTGTCATATCATACGAGTAAGTCCTGACAAATAAAATTATTGCTTCATCGGTCAACAGAAGACTATCCTCAAAGAGGTGATCTTTCGCCTCTGAAATTCACTTTATTTATTTGAGTACATATCTGGTTTTTGGACCAAAAAAATTAACCATTGGCCAATGACCAATGGAGAGGATTGGCCAAGCCTATTGATGGAAAAACTCGTACTTTCCGTCTAAGACCCACTCTCATACACCATTTGGAAACCAAACTTAAATGTTAGTAAAACCCTTGTAAGAGTATTAGAAAATCGACTTCGTTCGACTTATTCATTTATGGCTTCATACTATCTGGAAAGTGTCCACAAAAGTCAATAACATAAACGTGATTCCATAACAATCCCAAGCACAACGAGTATTTGACCCAATCTTTACATTGCAATCAAAGATTCTCGAAATAAGACGTTCGAAACATTGTTTTCACCCGTCCGACTAAAACAGCTTATCAAACGGAGCATGAAAACCGAAATCGGGACTATAAGTACAGATTGCAGCACAACACCATGTTCTGCACCCTTTTCCAAATCAACAGTTCGAATCATAATATTTATTATTAGATTTGCCGGATATTCCCCATTCCAAACAACTTCCTGCAAGCCCAGAACAAAAACTCCAAATATTTGTTGCTACTTTCATACCCCCGTTTCATTCCCTGCCCTTTCGTCTTAAAGGCCACAAGTCGAAATTCCCCGGATTGCTCAGCTGAAAGTGTAGTTTACCGGAAATCGGCAATAACACCGACAAGCTCAAGCAAAAGCATCAGTACAATGCCATAACCTTTTATCGAACGCTTTCGACTCGGATATGAATACAAACGTATGTGGAACGAGTTACTAGACAGCTTATCGAGGCCCACGACCCTCATAGACGTAGTCTCGTGGCTCATACAATGGAAAACCCCATTTCACATTCGCTCCATTTTGCCCGATTCGCAGTTATGATTGAATTCATGTCGTATATTGAAATTACTTTGCATAGAAATTCTATCGACTCGAATGGATGGTATAGCCCCCGTTGTTACGATCATCGAAGCTATTGCAAGCCAGACATGCAAGGATTTTTCCTCCTCCCGCCATTGCCCCTCCCTCGGTACTGTTCGCAATCAGTGGTAGTTCGTTTCGCTTCCGTAAATTCGCGTAAAGTCAATCGGAGCGATATCCTTTTGCTGCTCGTTGTCCTTACCCATCGCGTGCTACAGGGCGCGTCACGGTTTCGTGTGCAGCACACTCGTAAACTGAATTCAATTCAATCACATTCGATTTACGAAATTTCTACAAAGAAATTGAGAGAAAACAGAAAAACAGCAGTAAACATTAGGGAGAGAGAGAGAGGAGGGTATACAAATCGACGCAGTCCTTGCCTCTTTGTATGTTAGTACTTTTTAACATGCAATCGCAACCGTGAGCAGGTGGAAGTTTTGTTGCCCCGCTCGTCGTGTGGATTTTAGAGACTCCTTTGGGATTGTTTAGTAATCATTTGAGTGCAGGAAGAGAGGTAGTGATTTTCTTTGAGACTCGCTCCAGAGCGTTCCGACTATGGAATTGCATAATGCATGCAAACCTACATGAACACATGCAATGTTTGCCGTGAACTCTTTTCGGGGTGGAAGGAGCTCAACAGATAAGGCGACTAGTCTCGCGAGAATTCGCAACAGTTCCTTGTACAGCGAGTGGATTGAGATAGGGTTCTGCTCTGAGAACTTCCTTTTTCTTCTTTTTCCTTAGGAGATTTGTCTGGCTGTTAAGGATCTCACACTGCACTTCATTTAATTTGTCTCATTGCGTTTACGAGTATGTTGAGGGGGATTCATGAAATTCAGTTGAACGGCTTCCCATTCGTTTAGTTAAGTGATGGAGATGGAAAATTTGGAAATGAAGCAGAGACTGGAAACTCTTTATATGAATCTGATAATGGAAACAAACTTTTTAAGCAACGAACGAACGGCTGCTTTGCTCCTTTCGAATATGATTCTTTTTGTTTCTCCCATTGATAAGGAAGTTTACATTCAATCACATTTGCTAATACTTGAAATTGGATCCCAGGAAGGAATTTTTGATTTCATTATAACCTTGGTGCAAGCGTGATGTTAAGCAGAAGGGTACTCCTATTTTTTCTCAAAAAACCTAAAAGTCGTTGGTAGTTGTGAATTATCATCCAATATTGTTCGTTTGAATTTTCTTTGGAATTCAACATTAAAACGTATTTAATGGACAAATGAAAAAAACAGGGAAAGGAATATAATGGAAGAAAGAGACCAAGGTAGACAATGAAATGAAATCAAAGCGTACCTCAATATTTTATTATCATTACATCGGAGGGTGATTCAAAAGTAATAATAATCGGTTATTTTGCTAAGAACCGAAAAAAATATTTTTTGTTTGCTTATATACCCAATAAATTAGCGTAAAAAAATCATGTAAATAGACCACGATTCCCAGAAGGTACATTCATTTGAACACGAGCCCTCAAAGGGGTAATATCAAAAGGAGCAAAACCAAAGCAAAAGAAATTCAAAGCGTCAAGTTCGACGGAAAAAGTTATGGCATCCGTTTTTTGAAAGGCTGAAGGAATAATTATGGTGGAATATTTTGAATATTTTTTATTTCGGGGTCTTACTACGCAGACCAAATAAGAAGATTGCAGAAGGTCATTAAAAAAAAAAACCGGTTTAGCTAAGACAACACACCGGTTCACAGAGCCGCAATAGCGATGGCTGCCATTCAAGAAACGAAATTCGAACTGTTCGAACATCCGCCCTATTCGCCAGATCTACATACCTCCCAGTGACTTCCATATCTTCCCTCGGCTCAAGGAACATATCCGAGACAAGAAATTTGAGCGAAGTTATGGCAACTGTTGAGGCATTTTGGGAAAGTCCAAACAAAGATTTTTTTGTTTTCTGGATTTAGAAAAACGGACGGACTAGATGTATTGCCTTGTTAGGAGACTATTTAGAAAATAGATCATTTTTGTAACTATAATCCTTTTCATTACCTCTACTTTTTGACCACTCCTCGTATTAAGAATGAAAATCCCCTGCCGCGCTGAGTTTGTGTTAAATTGTCATACGGTTTCTACTAGTAGAACGAGGGATTTTCTATGTAAATTATAGGCTATAATTCATAAGCATTTTGCGAAATTAAGCTACCGAAATATAATGATATTCATAAATTAACCCTCGGAATTGTTCCCCATTAAGTTAAAAAAAAAGCCTTTGAAGATTGACTCACAATAAGAGTTTTTATGATTTTTTTATTCGTAAATCGAGCAACAAAATAACCGAGCACTCCCTTACTTATCACTAGATTGCCCAAGGAAGTCATTTTAACTGCTTTTTAATTTCAATTAGAAAAACAATTACGTATTGTATATAATGACATAATGACACAATTTCATAGAACTTTGTGACTTTTTGTACAACATATAAATGCGTTTATTAATAATTGTAGTTAGCTCCCCCCTCCTTCATTTCGGTTATATAATGTGTGTTATACCTATATTGCCCAAAAGCAGTCATTTTGACTGCTTGGGAAATTTTAAATATTCAAATGACTCTTATTATTGAATTGAGTAATAATACTTGATAACTTGCAGTTGCTCAATAAGCTCAATACTTGTTATTCGAATCTTTATGCAGTGATACTTATTCTAAGAAATTGTTTATTTTATTTCTTTTGCGCCCTAAATTCATGAAAGAAATGTCGAATAGAAGTGAGTTATTGGAAAAGCTAACGAACATAAGTGAAGAGTGTTCCAATATAGAATCAGATGCAACAAATCCTGAACTATCATCTGAAGATGAAGCGGATTATATTCAACGTGAAACATCTGACGATAGCGATGAAGAGTCGACCACCAATGATGTAAATGAAAGTGTCATCAATATGCCCAGGAAATAGTTCGGACTCTGATGAAGAAACTGAAAATACCTTTCAGGAGACGGAAACAGCTGCCGATGGTACTGTATGGTCAAAATTTGGCGAAGGTGGTGTTCCTGGAAGGTACCATCTACTTGTATATAAATAACTAGATTATCAAACATATAAAAAAGTGCACAGAAGAACAAGGCCGCCGAATTTTGAGGAACGATTGGACAACATCATTACCGGAAATACGTGCATTTATTGGGATTTTATATGCTCGTGGAGCCTAAGAGGCAAAAACTTTAAAGCTGAGTTATTTATGGTCAGCAAAGTGCGCTCCGGATTTTTTAGAAAAACTATGGCAAGAACCGAAAAAAGTAGGCGACAAGCTTGCTAGTAACCAGGGCAAAATATAACAGTTGACGAGCAATTATTTCCGTCAAAACCAGGTGCAGGCTCACACAGTATATGCCTAATAAACTCAACAAATTTGGCATCAAATTCTGGCTTGCATCAGATGTTAGTAGCAAATATGTATTGAATGGTTTTCCTTATTTGGCGAAAGATGAATCAGTGAACACGTTGTTCTGAAACTTGTCGAGCCATGTACAAACTGTGGAAGAAATATCACGACCGACCGACTTTTTCACCAGCATGTCACTTGCGACAAAATTATTGACCAAAAAAACAACTCTAGTTGGAACTATTAGAAGAAACAAAAGAGCACTACCTAAAGCACCAAACAAACGAAGGATAGCATGGCCCGTTTTTCCACTCTGCTATATAAATCAGAAAATTGTGTTCTTACAATATATAAAAGCAAACCAAATAAAACAGTAACTGTTCTAAGCTCTAAGCATAAATTTGTGAAACTTCATAAAAGTACAATAATAAAAAAATATTACCGGAATCTATACAATTTTATAACAGCACAAAATTTGGAGTTGATATAGCAGAAAATATACAGTAAAAGCTAGTTCTCGTGGATGGCCCCTCAAAATATTTTTCAGTATTTTAGATTTGGCTACTATAAATCCTTGGATCCTTTACAAAGAAACGATAGGAATCCAAATACAACGAAAAGAGTTCTTGTTTCAATTAGCAGAACATCTTTCCACCGAATACAGTTCCCACTGTTCTAGATTGACCAAGTGCACTAGGTAGAAGTTTCTGTTAGTTATCCAGGCTTTTCGTTCTTTTATGGATACTAAGGATGCGTCGTACTTAAATATCGTGAATGCCTCTATAGTGGCGGCAGTGCGGACGAAATACAATACAAAGGTTTTCATATCACTAATGATTCGGTGGATGCTGTTCGGTGAATAATAACCTGAAAAGAAATATTCGCACTGAATTACTTTTGAAACGATCGCGGGAAACTTCAATCTGCCGCATTGGAATAATGGCTGTGTTCTCATGAATAGAGCTATTTATTTAGGGACAACAGATGAATCACCAGGAGTAAAGGATCGCGTTTACGGAGCGGTCCCTGCTCGGGCGCCAGTTAAGGGATCCCCGTAAGGGGAATCCAAAAAAAATCGCGAACGCCAGCCCGAAGGCTGGCCCAACGGTCCGACTACTACTCGATTAATATTCTTTTGATTTAAAGAGACGATTTTCCGGCTTGCAAAATACAACTTTATTTCGTGAGCTATCAATTATATCTAACTTATTCCCTACTCTGCTCTGTGCAGGAAACCTATTGCTCACGCCGAAGCGCAGCGTAGGCTTTTCCGCGGGAATTCGTTAGATGATGTTTCCCAGGCTGCTCGCAACGCATGCATCCGATTTCCTCAAACGGAACATGATCCCGCTGCACTTGAATCAACTTGAATCAACACGAACAGGTACGAAAGCGCGTAGTAGCAAGAACCGCAATAAAGTGATGACACATCGAATACCGTGAATACGGTGTATCGACCTTTGCCTTGACCCTGGTCGATGATGTTAACTTTCCTGACCTTATTTTGGTTTTTAATATAATTCTATATCTGTTTTAGGTAATTTTTTTAAAAAATTACAGCCAGGCCTCCATGAGTGTCCTGCTATGGCTTCAGATGCAATATCGACTACTTTTTTAATTACATCAATAGTAAAGCGTGCCTTTTTGAATCCATACTGATGGTTTGAGAGGGTTGCCTTCTCCTCTACTGCAATCAATATGCTGTCGTATGTTACTCGCTCCAAGATCTTTCTCGTTGTATCTAGAGAACTTCCATGGTTTTGGCAACACTCCTTCCTCTAAGCACTTTTGCATAACTGCTATGAACTTCTCAGGTCTTGTTTGGACAGCAGCCTTCAATGCTTTGTTCGGGCGCCTTTTTGTCTCCTACTCTATCGAGAGCTATTTGCAGTTCATTCAGGGTGATGGCTGAAATGTTGACAACATCTATTTTCCGAACGATTATGGGCATGTTGTCGGGCCTTTTGGGAAACATATGCTCGCCAATTGTTCTTAATATTGTTGGGCATGTTATTTGTAGGGACCTGCACCCTTTTAAATTAGTCATCACCATTCTATAGGCCGTGCCCCATGGGTTGATATCGGCTTCGTCGCAAATACATTTAAAGCATCCTGCCTTACTCCATTTGATTGCCCTCGCTAGGTCCCGCCTCATCTGTTTAAAGGTATCAAGATGTTGTTGGAAACAAACTCTTCCTCTTGATCTTTCGACTTCACGTCGAGCCTGCAAGCACTTTGCTTTTACTTCGTCATTCCACCAGTAGCATAGGGCGCTTTTCCAGGTTGCAGTTTTTCTTTACAGTGCCACAAGTCTTCAGCTTATCCATTTGTATCCATTGAACCGCCGCTCAGCATCTCCTCAAACGTTTCTCTGTCAAACAAACTTTCCTTCCATTGCGGACCTTTTAATTTGGGCAATGCCTGGTTCTTATCTTTGTTATTTCGAAAACAATCGTTTGGTTGTCACTATGGCTGTAGTCCTCGCCAACACGCCAGTTCATATTGCGCAGGACAGGCTAGCTGGTGAAGCTTAGATCGATGATAGACCCCGTTCCTGCTTTGTGATACGTATAGGCTTGTCCCCTGTTAACTATTCTAACCCTTAGAAATGCGAATGTCTCAAGGATTCGCCCCTCTCGCATTGGTGAGCGTACTGCCCCATTCCAGTGCCCATGCATTGAAATCTCCGTCAATGACAACTTCACTTACAACTAAGGTTACTATGTGACATTTCTGATCTATATGCACCACCATCTATTGGAAATTGTCGGATGTTCATTTGTTAATTTGACAGCTGTTTTCAGCTATATTACATAGAACAGAAATTCAATAGGCGCAACATGTTTCCTAAAAAGACTGAAGATTTTCCTTAATGTGAAGACTCTGACGGTACCACATTAGCTTTCTTTATGACCGTCAATCATGTCTATAGTTGGATTATACCAGTATTTGCGACTTGAATAGTTCAAATCAACAGCGTCAAAGAAATTTCGGTTTTTTTCTTGTGACATCCCTCGCCTCGTTGCCCTGCAGTATAATGTTCGCAGGGTCCTCTGGGAGATAAACACGCTTGTCATTATGATCTAAACTTAAACATCTTTCTTTCTTCCAAGATGCACAACTACCGAGAACGGTAGATTGACTAAGGCAATGCATATGAAGAATGTAATAAACTAAATTTCAAGTACTCACTCACTAGTAAGGATCCAGCAAATCTCTTAGTCTTGTTCATAAAACATCCACATCAATCTTCTTTATGCAACACGTTTTTTCTGCTTTGCAGCGACATACACTATCAGTCGCCTGTCCTTCTAGTTAATGGTTCAACGTCCCTCAATGCTGCTTCCAGATTTCATGCGCATTCCATCTGACACAAATGTCTCTCCTAATCTATACTCATTAGTTTCACATTTTGACATCCAATCTCAAGCCAGAAAATATGTAAGTTACTCTCCACCTGTCACTGGGGAAAAAAAATCTTTTTACCGCACTCATCCCTTAAACTAGGGCCGCAGCTACTACCACGACCGCCGCACGTCTGTACACTATCGCTCTAATGCACACTGAACTCGAATCCGAAGCATTCCTGCAGTATGAATAAGAATTCGGGACATCCTACTTGCAAGCTCCAATCTCGCCTCCGTCTCTTGATTCCACACAAATCAACGCTAAAAGAGGACATTCCAAGTTGCCACAGTTATCGTACGTACGTACGTAATGAGACTGTGACATTTCATTGATTGCACCTGAGAAGATGCCAGGATGACGACAGTAGTGTACTCGTACCATGAAGCAATCACACTGAAACCCGTGCCGGTTCACTTGCCTGAACATGTCAGCAAAGTCGTTTATATCCCGTCCACAAATGGATTCCAGGATATTTATTACAACCGTTTCCGACCGGCACAAGAATCAATATACAATAGGAATGTATCTAATTGCTTCCACCATCTGTATGCTGTACACCCCTTTTACGGCACCGTCGGCCCGTGGGTTGGGACAGGAGATTTAAAATCTCAGTTTTGATATCCTTTCTAGCGATATTGGCTACCATTGTGTGACGGAATAGCACCACAGATTGGATAATAACGAACACATGTTTCCGCACCCGAAATCACTCATTTGATTAATCGGACTTCCTTTGTCGTTGCACGAATCTCGTTTATCTTTTCGCCGCAACTGAACTTTTTAGCCGGAAACTTTACTTCATCACCCAACATCCAGTGGCCATGGTCGTAAGTATTTCCTATTGCTTCCTATTTCTATAGATGTTAATAGTAAGGGGAATGGGTTGAAGGAAAACGCTTGTCACTCGTCGACGCCTTCATTAGGAAAACAAATTGAGCATAGTGACAGGACGAAGACCAAATGATATAGCGGTTGAGCAGGATTTCAGATGTTCGGTACTGATTTTCCTGGTATTCTCTCTCAGTCTTTGTGCGACAACGAAGTCCTGGAAGTAGATTGTAAATGGTTGGGGACTGTAAATGCAAATGGGTTGATATTTATCGAACGTCTGAGAATGTCTCTCCAGCCTGAGCTGTATTTAGCAATCTCAACTTTTCCCAATGAACCCAAATACGAATAAGAGCAACAGGAGGTATGAACTGAGAGGGGCAAAATGCGGCATGGAACTCGAAGTCATGTTTTAGTTTCAGTTGTTAAGTAAACGCCACCGGAGGTGATGATGTTTACAAATGGAAGTTTCAGGCTCCTACTTAATGCTGTTGGAGAAGTGTCAAGATGCAACGACAAGGCAGGTGTCGAGATAGAATTTCAGGGATTGACAAGCAGGCATGTTATAAACCGATACAGTGTTTGGAGGGGACAAACAAGAATGAGTCAATAGGACATCGAACATTATGTGAATGACGTGAAGGTAAGGAATTTAAGGAAATGTTGTCCGACACTAAAGCAATTGAATTTTAATTAAGGACAAATTCAGACTGAGGCAGTTCTGAAACTATTTAAATACCTTAATGTCTGATCATCAGTCCTGTCGTCCTTAATAATACCTTAAAACCTAGTTCATTGCCATTAGAATTTTAGGAAATTTTACGTCAAGAAATAGTGAATGAGTTTCATCGAATACGATAAAATTCTTTGGTATTGCTGAACCTTAAAATTACTTATTGGCAAATATGATGAATGCTCTTACTTTATATTAGGGATAATTAAATACAGTTCTAGGCAGCCTAACATCTTAGTTTAGGCCCGATTCAACATTGCCACCCAATTTACCTTTTTTGTTGTTAGAGATGTGACACTATTGACATATAACCTTCATCATCCTACATACTGCTGTGCCTTCAACTGGGATTATGTGTTTTAAGCACCCAGTCTCAATAACAGAAAGTTATAGATAAACATAGTCTCAGGACCGGAGAAGTCTTTTTTGGACCAATTTTTTCAAGTTTATTGGAGATATAATTTCTGATCCTTCTATCGATTGTATAAATGTGCTACATCTGGGATTTTCATCTATGAGATAAGAAGCACAAGTTCTTATAAATGGAAAGTCTTCGAATACCCGTCTAGTCTCTGCCAGTCAAGTCATTCTTTGTTCCTTAGCATAGCCCCAAGGAATCTTGGCGGCTCTAGTTAGAGAAACTAAACGTCCAGGAAATTTGTAACACATAGGAGCTAATGTTTTACCAGCTGTGCGGCATGCGGCTCCATCTTGCTGAAAATAAACGTCATCCACGTCCATGATATTCATTTCAGCAAAACACAAGCCAATCAGAATCATTTCGGTGACGTATACCCTTTTACTGAAACGGTCGTACCAGGAACGTTGACGAAAATTTAAACCCAGTGACCTGGCCGGCTTCCTCTTTAAACTGCAATCGAGAGGTCGTCCCACTATTGTTCTTGGAATTACATATTTTGAATATTCAGAATGATTTTCTTAAAAAGCCACCATTTTGTTTCTTCTTTTCCATTAACCAATCAGTGAATATATGGCGCGCGTTGTGTAAGGTCGGCTGGCTTCATTTATTGTATCAACTTGGATCTATAAGGACTCAAATATAAAATATTGCGCCTGGGCTCCAGCGCATACTTGAGGTTATAGTCACACTCTCAGATATCACGGTGATGTTTTCCCCTGACCTAGCCTCACTTGAAGTTTTCACATCACTAGTCTGTCAGAAACGCTAACATTTTTTGATTGAAGTTATTGTAATTGTGTTAGAATAAGTTTAAATAACCAAAAAGCAAGTTACGAAACATTACTAAGATATTCTAACCATCTTGTAGTGAACTTTATCTATGTCAACACATTGTTCTGTGTCTACTTAATTGACTCCTACTTTTTACATGTTTAATCAGTGTTGTATTCACAATTTGGCATTGTGACCAGGTCCAAAGATCTAGAGAAAGAGTTGGTTTCCAAGTGCACTTTGATAATTTTAAACACATGAGGCGGGACCTAGCGAGGGCAGTCAGAGGAAGCAAGGCAAGACGCTTTAAACGTATTTCGGACGAAGCCGATATAAATCCATGGGGCACGACTTATAGAATGGGGATGATCAAATTAAAAGGGTGCAGGTCCCTTGCTCATGGAACATGCCCAACAATGCTAAGAACAATTGTAGAGCATTTGTTTCCCAAAATGCCAGATACCAAGCCCATAATCGTTCGGGAAATAGATGTTGACAACATTTTGGCCATCACCTTGAATGAACTGCAAAGAGCCCTTGATAGAGTAGGAGACTAGAAGGTGCCTGGACCCGACGGAATTCCGAACAAAGCAGTGAAGGCTGCTGTCCAAACAAGACCTGAGATGTTCATAGCAGCTATGCAGAAATGTTTAGAAGAAGGAGTGTTTCCAAAACCATGGAAGTTGCAGCACCTAGTATTGCTACCCAAGGAAAACAAACCACCCGGAGAACCATCGTCATACCGATCGATATGTCTTCTAGATATGATGAGAAAGATCCTGGAGCGGGTAATACACGACAGGCTATGGACTGTAGCAGAGGAGAGGGCTCCTCAAACCACCAGTATGGATTCAGAAAGGCCCGCTCTACTGTCGATGCAATTCAAAAAGTAGTCGATATTGCATCTGAAGCCATAGCAGGACACTCGTGGTCAAAGAAATATTGTGCAGTAGTGACACTAGACGTTAAACACGCGTTTAAACTCCCGACTGGACCCCGATAAAAAGGTCGCTAGCAAGAATGGAAACACCTTATTAGTGCTAAGAATAGTGTTCCATAACTCAAAAATAGAAAATTGAGGTATATCACGGAAGGGATCAAATGTTATGATATCTCCGCCGGAGTTCCTCAGGGATCAGTGCTGGGCCCCTCTTTGGAACCTAATGTATGACGGAGTTCTGCGACTCAGGTTTCCCCAAGGTACCAACATCACCAGATTTGCAGATGACATAGCTATTGTGGTTATCGCAAAGCATACGCACGAAGTTGAGTCAGCCATAAACACTGCATTCGCCCAGATAAAGCAGTGGCTTGAATCTGTTGGCCTTGAACTGGCAGACCACAAGACGGAGGCCGTCCTTATAACAAGCAAGAAGACCGTAGAATACATCGATATTCGAGTCAGTAATCAGAATATCCGACTCAAAAAACCGGTTAAATACCTAGGAATGATGCCTGACAACATACTACGGTTCAAATCACACACAGGCTATGTGAGCAAAAAGGCGTCTACACTGCAAATGGCACCCTCCAGAATACTGCCAAATGTTGGTGGGATATGTACGACATGTGGTATATGGGACATGTAAAAAGGATTTTGCTGAATAGAGTGGTGAGCTCGATCATGCTGTATGCTGCACCAGTCTGAGTAGAAGCGCTTAAAAGGAAGGAAGTTTTGCCGAAAACTATCACCAGTAGACTGGCTGCGTGCCCTGAAGACAATAAGCGAGTACCTACCGGACGATTTCGTACGAAGCCGCATTTATCTTTGCTGGGATGATTCCCATTGACATTCTCGCCGAGGAGATGAAAAGGATCTATCTAAAAAAACCGCCAAGGCCAACCGAAGCCGGGGAGGTAAGGAAAATAAAGGAGGAAGAAAGGTCGCGTTATTGCAATTTCGGTGGGATAACACCACAAAGAGAAGATGTACTTAAACCCTGACTCCATCAATCGATATATGGTTAAATCGAACACAGGGAAACCGTAACTACCATCTCACGCAGTTCCTCTCTGGCTACGGTGGCTACCGTAAGAACCTATATCAATTCGGACACGATACTTCCCTTTTTGTCCAGACTGTCTAAACCAAGAGGAAGACGTGAGGCACGTGATTTTGGAATGTGAGGGGTACTCTACCAGAACCAGAAAATATAATTCCGCGAATAATGAAGTGAAGTAATACACAGCCTAATTTGCAATGAATCTTACAATAAAAATGGAATTACCCCTAAGTGTATAGTAGTTAAGCTCTAGATTAGCTCTAGTTCTCACGCGAGTGTTGATGGGGTCACATCGTTTTGAGAATATCTCTTCAATTACAAAGTGTAAAAGTAATTAAAAACTACATACATATATTATATTTAAGTTGTTAGACAATAATTTAACGTTAACCTTAATAGTGCAGACTATAAAAAAAAAAAAAAAAAATAATAAAAAAATTAAATAATAATAATAATAATGAAGTGTATTCTGTGTGATTTAATCATCGATCGAAATGATCTAAAGATTCGCTGTCACATGTGTAATGAGTATTCTCATGCAAAGTGCGCCAAACTCGAAAAAAATGAAATTGACTACATGCATAAAAACAAAGTAAGTCACAAATGCATTGGGTGCTTGAAACAGCGTCGAGATTCATTATCCACCGACCAACTGCCAATAAATAAATACAAGTTGGAACCAGCCCTCAAAAAAATACGTGTCACTAGAAACTCTCCATCTACTTCTGCTGCTGCCGAGGCTGCTATTGCTGATGACGAACCTTCTGCTGTTGATGCTTCTGCTACTGATGCTGCTGCCCCTCCTGCTACCGCTGTCGCTCTTCTTGCAGTTTCCACTTTGCCTGAAAGTGTTTCTTCTATGAACGTTGTTGCCGCTGAAGAACATATCGCCGCTTCTTGTACTTTACCAACTGCCCCTCCCGCCTCCCCATCATCAAGCAATGGTCAAGAAATTACTTTGTCCATGCTGTTTAAGGAAATTCTGAAACTCCAAACAATCAATAGTGAGGCACTTGCTAAAATTCGCTCTCTTGAAGATCGCAACGTCACTCTCACAAACGCCGTTAATTCCTTGGAGGCTAAATTAAATGCATTGGAACAACGAGAAAAGCAGCGTGATGTTGACATTGTTGGTATTCCAGACCTGAATTCTAAGAATGCAGTGGAAAAAGTCATTCAACTTATTTCTGTCGGTGTAGGCGAGCAAATTCAAAGAAACGACATCGATTCCTATTATGTGAAGACTGTGAAGCACAAAAACAACAAAACTGGTGATAATAAAGTGTCCAACATCGCGTGCATAAAGTTTGCTAATCTCTCAGTCAAAGACAAAATAATGAACAAGTTGCGGATGAGCAAAATTAAATTGACTTCTAACATCTTTGAAGCTCAATACAATAACAAAGGAAAAGCAAAAACAAATATATTTATTAACGATAGTCTCACTGCTTATACTCGTTCACTCTTAAAGAAAGCAAAGCAATTGAAACAACAAAAGAAATGTCAATATGTCTGGGTTCGGAGTTCATCGGTGTTTATTAGAAGGAAAGAAGGTGAAAACTGTATTAAAATAAAAAATTTTGAAGATTTCTCTAAAAACAATTTTGATACCTAACAAATAATTGTACAATATGAATAGCAATAATAATAACAGCTTCTTAGATAAATCCTTTATTGATCTATATAACAACAGTTCACCTGAAAGTCTTGTTTATGATGAATTGAAATGCCTATGTATCGATCATCCGAATTCAAAGCCTTATTCCAGCTTTTCTGTCATTCACCAAAATATTAGAAGTATTAGAAAAAATTTTGATGTACTCTTGGCTAATTTTGCATCCTTAAACCATTTACCTGATTTAATTTTTCTTTCTGAAATTTGGATTTTTGATTGCGAAATCTCTAATTTTAAAATTCCTAACTATACTTTTAGTGCTTGTTGTAATGACACTTATGCTTCAGGTGGAGTTGCAGTGTTTTGTAGAAGTGATATTTCTTGCGATATTGTTTTTCCTAAACTTAATACTGCTGATCTGATTGTCGTTAATTGTGAGTTATCGGGTGTCTTATTCTCCTTTGTTTGTGTCTACAGATTTAATTTCTTTCATATAACTACTTTCGTGGATGAATTTTCTGCGTTTTTAGATAATCAAAGCTGCAAAAACCAAGTTCTTCTTGGTGATTTTAATATTGACATATTATCTGAAATATCTGTTGTAGACAATTTTCTATCGGTTTTATCGTCTTTTGGTTTTACGTCATTAATAAATAAACCTAAGAGAGGATTATCATGCTTAGACCATATTTTCATTAAATTTCATAGAAACAACGATAGAAACTATAGAGCTGATGTTTTTGACTTACAAATAACGGACCATAAGTTGGTTAGTCTTCAGTTCGACAACATTGTTTCCAGGCCATATAAATCTTTTTCGAAAATAAATCAAAAAATCAACTTTGTGACTCTGAAATCTGATTTAACTTATGAGTTTTGGGACGATGTTTTTGATGCATTGGACCCGTCCTTGGCTTTTGACCTATTTCTAGCTAAACTCCAGTACCACATTTCGAATAACTGCCAACTCCGTGAAAGTAAAGACTTAAATTTAACTTGTCGTAACTCCTGGATGAATATCCGTCTGTTGAAGAAAATAAATAAGAAGAAAAAACTTCACAACTGCGTTAAAAAACATCCAAATAATACGAGATTGAGAACACTTTACAAAAAACTTTGTCTAGAACTTCTTCTTTTCCTTTTTCCGGCGTTGTTATGGTCAGAAGTGTAGGACCATAACCTTCCCACTTAACTGCATTCCTACTGGTCCGCTTGTGGGGTCCGCCGGTTTGACCTCAGAAAGTAGCGGCAGGCTTCCCGGTTTGGGATTACTTCATCGCTGAGGCCAATCAAATGCTGGTGTTTTTGCATCAATTGTTTTTCGGCCTGCCGTTTTTGTTTTTTTTTTTTTGTGACACGGGCATGCTCCAGATTTTTTTGTTTGATCTTACTCTTACAACACCGGTGATCTCCAGTCGTGTTAGCCCACTAATTTGCATGTATACTTGTGGGGCAGTTTAATGGTGGTATATGTGTCCCTAGGCTCACCTTGGTGTTTTCAAAATTGCCTAGATGTGATTTTTGTTTACCTTTGTTTTAGTCGCCTTTTACGACAAGCGAGAGGTATCGCTGCAGGGATATTCTTAACCCGTCCCTGCACGGAACAACGGAAAAAACTTTGTCTAGAACTAAAAACTGAAATTCCCCTCTGCAGAGACTCTTATTACAGAAATAAACTGAGTGAAAATTTAGGTAATTCAAAAAAGGAGTGGGACATCGTTTATTTAAATATTAAATAGAAACAAGACTAAAGTGGGTATTACTATTGAATATAACAAAGCATTTGTGTCTGACTCTGGAAAGGTTGCGGATTTATTCAATGACTATTTTTCAAACATATGCCAGCAGAATATATTCAACCCTCCATCTAATTCTAGCGTTTTATGCTGTAATAACACTATAAGGGGTGATAATTTTAATTCATCAAGTTTTTTCTTTAATAATTGCAGCTCCCAAGAAATTCATAGAATCATAATGTCGCTAAAAAATTCAAACTCTTTTTCTGAAGATAATATTTCTAGCACTGTTTTGAAACAAATTTCTTTTTTCATATCAGATGTTTTATGTTACATCTTTAATTTCAGTGTACAAAAAGGTATTTTTCCAAATGCGTTAAAAAAGGCAATTGTAATTCCATTGCATAAAAAAGGAGCGACTTCCAGCTTAAATAACTATCGTCCCATTTCACTACTTTCGGTGTTTTCAAAAATCTTTGAAAAAGGCATGAAGTCAAGAATGATGTCCTTCTTCAATAGAATCAACTTTTTCAGCAGGTATCAATACGGTTTTTTGAGTGGTAGATCCACGGAAGATGCTCTTTTAAAATTATGTGGTGAGATTTATCGTAGCTTGAACAACTCTGAGTTACCTTCATCCCTGTTCATTGATATAGCAAAGGCCTTTGATACTGTAGAACACACTCTGCTTCTAAGTAAGTTATATAAAGCCGGATTTAGAGGTAATGTCTATGATTGGCTGGCGTCTTATCTAATGAACAGAAAACAAAAGGTGAAAATTCAAGGTAAACTAAGCTCGGAAAAGCCCATATATATGGGCGTGCCACAAGGATCAGTTTTGGGTCCAATTCTGTTCTTAGTCTTTGTCAATTCACTTTTTATTCAACCATTTAAAGGTAATATCACGGCTTTTGCAGATGATACTGCTCTGTCCTACTCATCGAAGAATTATTTTCAATTAGTTATTGATGTAAATCATGACTTAGAGATTCTTCGTAAATGGTTTTTTCTTCATCGACTTGTTATTAGTGACAAAACTAAACTTATGATCTTTAATATATTGGGTAATGTCTGTAAAGATATCTCATTCTCATACCATTCGCCGCTTTGCCCAAAGTTTTCTTTAAATAATGATTGCAAGCATGTGTCATCCACTTTTAATGAAAACTTGTCCTGTTCAAAAAGCTGTTTTGACATTGAACGCGTAGAAAACTTTAAGTATTTAGGTTTGTTATTAGATTCTCGGATGAGTTGGAAAAACCACACTTCCAACTTAAAGAATTATTTTAACAAGGTTGTAAGACAAATTTACCACTTGAGTCTTTATTGCCGTCAACCGATTCTTAGTCTAGTCTACAACGCCTTATTTAAGTCCAAACTACAATACGGTCTCTCTTGCTGGGGTGGGACTCATTACAATAAAATTGAACCATTACTTATCAAGCAAAAACATGCCATTAGAATTCTTTGTAGAGTTAACCGCCGTACTCCAAGCTTTGAGTTATTTAAAAACCTTAAGATTCTGCCACTTCAGCATTTGTATTTTTATAAAGTTTTAAAAATATTCTTTCAAAAATCTGGCTATTCGGCTGCTAGGTTATATGGATCTCACAATTTACGAGTCAACAGTAGTAACTTAGTTATTGTACCTAATATCAAGAAATCTCTCTTTTCCCATTTCTATGAAGTAACTGCACCTCGTCTGTTTAATAACCTGCCAGAAAGAATCCGATGTGATACAATCAAATCTTCCTATTTGAGAAACATTAAATCTCTATTATTTTCATTGAACTTTGATCTAATTGGTAGTTTACTGAACTATGTAACTTAAGACTATTGAAATATAAATACTTTGTCTTTTTAATTATTCCTTTCTTTTTGATGCTATAAATATTTTAATTGAATTCTTGTTACACTTTTGATCAGATCCCCATCAATAATGTTAATTTGTTATTGTAACTCTCTATGCGGTTAATCCAACTCTTGTCCTTAGGACAACCGGATGTACCTAACTATTTTTTTATGATTTTCTTTTGTAAAATTATATTCTTGTAAATACTTTATAGTCTGTTATAAGGAATCATATGAAATAAAGAATTAAGAAAAAAAAAAAAAAAAAAAAAAGATGTGAAACATCAAAGCCCCAAGTGGTGTAAGCGTGCAAACGTCCAAGATGTCGATTATTCCGAACATGGTAATACATCAGAAACCGCAGAAAACGTGAAAAAAGTTAGTGGAGAATTTAGCATATCAATCATGCTATGAAATGTTCTCTGATGTTTTGGGTATACAACATGCGGCAGCAGCATTTGCTCCAATACTATTGAATTCCCAACAAATTTGGAAGTCGCTTAGAAGTTGATAAATAAATTATTGAAACGTGTGAGATGATGAAAACATGGGTTTACGGATATGACATGGAAACTCAGTTCCATTTTTGTTAAGGGAGGCACTAGAGATCGGCGAGGCCGAAAAAGTTCGATAAAGGTGGTCGAATGTGAAGGTCATGCTCAATATTTTAGAGGCCACCATGAGTCCTTGCCTCAAGGTTAAACGATGAAAACAAAGTTTTATCTATAGCTCCAAAAAACATGCAGATTTGTAGCGAAACCTGCTAACGATTCTTTGGCTGCACGTACCCAACCTGGGGGTGATTATTTTCTACTCCAAAAACTAAGAGGAACTATAAGAAGCTTATTTCTTCAAGGATAGGTGAGACTAAAACAACATGGCTGAACATCAGGAACTAAAGATACGTTTTTGAAAATATGTAAATTGTGCATCCGGGGAAGGTTCTATGACATAAGCCTAATATGTGCACCGGTCCCCACCGATGAGGCTGAGAAGTCTATCAAAGATGATTTCTATGACCTATTGGACAAGGTCTACAGAGTATGACATCAAAATCGTAGTCGGAGACTTCAATGCCATAATCAGCAAGGAACACATCTTTGGCGATGCGGTCCTCCTCCACAACAAGACTATAGATAGCCGCTTAAGACTTTGCAGACTTTGCGACAACTAGCCATACTCGTAAAGTGATAAGTAGCACAAGATTCCCTCACAAAAAGGTCCATTCAGCAACCCGGCTATTCAGATGGTCGAACCGACTATGTGCGAGCACTCGTCAAACATCCTGGATGTACGAACATTCAGGAGCGCAAACGTCGACTCGGACTATCATCAGCACGACTTAGAGCACAACTGTTTAATGTCGGAAAGCTGTAACTACCAATAAAACTGAGGTTAGACATTGGACGACTGCACGTACCGGCAATAGCCAGAGATTACAGAGAGCGGATGGGCGAACGACTCGCCCATATGCCTCAAGCCACCACTAGTGCTAGCAACATGTGGTAGCTGAAACCATCCTATTGACCACACCCGACCTAGAACCTGTGTTACGATGGCGAATGTGCAGAAAGGAAGCGAGCAACGAATGAAGATTATCAAAAGGCGCTGCAACGGAGAACAAAAGCAGCGCGGAAGAGTACAGAAAAAAGAAAAGGGCCTTCGCCGCCTCCCAGCTCAAGAATGTCGAAGAGACCCGGGATAGACAGCAGGTTAAAGCAAAACAAAAACGGGCCCCGAGGCTCTTTGAAATTGTGAAGGTAATCTTTTTACCGACTAGCAGAAAATAGTTAATGTGTTTAAGCAGCACTTCCAACAGCTGTTTAGCGGGCCTGACCGAGAGAATAAAACACAGCGCCAGCTGGGGAACTAAATCCCTCACACAGTTTAGAAGAAGTCAGCTCAGCTATGCATAAGCTGAAATCTAACAAAGCTGCTGGCCCAGATGGTCTTCAGGCAGAGCTCTTTAAAACTGTCGGTGATGTTCTGGTAGGAATCATGCACCAGATCATCTGTCAAATGTGAGAGGATGAAAGCATGCCCGACGGATGGCGTACCAGCTCTATCTGTTCCATATTAAAAGAAGATAGTTGTTTTGCGCGAATTACCGAGGCATAACCTTGCTCACTGTCGTTACAAAATCCAGTGTACTATGTGAACGTCTTAAGCCGCTTTTCATCACACTGGATTCCGGCATCGCAAATCGGCTATAAACCAGATCTTCACATTACGCCAGATCCTGAAAAAAACCAATGAGTTCCAAGTCGATGTTCACCATCTCTTTATCGACTTTAAAAACGCATACGACAGCATTTATCGTCACGAGTTCTACAGGACGATGGCCGGAATTTTCGGAATCCCGGGAAAATTGATTTGTATTTGTCCCGCCACACTGAAAGACTTGCAATGTACTTTGCAGTTTGGACTTCCGAACCGTTCCAAACATGCAGCGGATTTCGGCAAGGAGACGAGACAGGCAGGTGTAAATGCGGAAGGCACTACTTTCTACAAGAGCGTCCAACTGCTGGGATACGCGGGCGACATTGACATTAGTGCAAGCTCCCAGAGCGCCGTAGTAGAGGCATTCACGGCAATTGAAGAAAAGGCAGGCCTCATGGATTTAAAAGTAAATGAGGATAAAACAAAATATATGCTGTCGATTAAGAAACGGTTTGTCGAACATCGCCTTGAGTAAGACGTAACCATCAACAGAATCCTCCAACCAAGAATCACCCTGGGCATCCGGTACTGCCTCGGTTTGTCAAAACACCCAACAAGGAAGTTCAAATTTGCTCTCTACAGTATACTGATCTTGCCAGAATCTCTGCTTTGCAGAAAGAAAAAAATTAAGTTGGATTTATCCTGTCCTGTCTGCGAGGAAGGTGATTGGAGGAGAAAACACAACCGCGAACTCTACGAACTGTATAAGGATTCGACGTAGTCCGGAGGGCAAGAATCCGTCGACTTCATTGGCTCGGCCACATCGAGCGAATGGACAATGGCGCTTCAGCAAAGAGTGTCTTCGAATCCCAGCCACCTGGTTCAAGAAGGCAAGGGAGACCGCAGGCAGGCTCTCATTCAAGCTCAGACCCTCCAATGGTCTGAAACTGGCGGCAAATCACATGATCTTGGTAGACAGTTCACATCACCAAAGCTCGCTCGAAATAACTCGTCCAGAAAATTTTTCTTGTAATAAAACAAAAATGGATCATTTGTGAGCGATGTTGCACCATCTTGTGGAAACTATATGTATGTCTTCAATAACCAAATATTTGAAGCACTTTCTTCAATTTTTTTTATACTTTTGCTTATGGTGTGCTTAGATTGACGATCGTGTCAACCACAATCTGGACGGAATGCTCGAAACGATGAAATCAATGTTCTTGTAAGAATTGTTCTCAATTTTTGCAAATCCAGTGATTGTTTAACAATCAATAGTGTAAAATGGCAAACCTTAAACTAAACATATATAGTCTCAGATGTGATTAAAAGAGGGGTGGCCAATTCCGACCATGAACTGGATGACGCTGTAGAAACAAGAGGTTTAAGGTCCTACTGCTGTTGCTCACTCTGAAGGGAAATTTTCGAGAATTTTTTTTTTCAAGCAAAGGGCTTTTATCTGTATCCCATTCAGAAAAACACCTCGATATATGGCTGTTGCGGGATGCAAACAACGTGCTATCGAAGACAAAGCTACGATGCCCACCGTATGCCAATATCTAACATTATTTTCAAAACCGGAAATTCAATTTATTTTTTATGTAGCTTTGCCTTGGAAAAATAAAATTCAGTGTATAGCTAAAACTTTTTCAAAGATCTTGACTTAGTTGCACTGCTGCAAGAGTAGCATTGCAATATCAAAGCGAATAGGATTACTTATAACATTATAACTTTCAACATCCTATTGCAGTGCATTTAATTGAAAATACATACTGAAAAACGTTCAGTGCATCTAAGGAGATTTTTTGCCTGAGTGACTTTGCACTCAAATGCCAACTTATTTTTAGCGAATCCTGGATATCTGCTTAAAATGTGATCACACAACTCACTGCGAGCTCTCCTTGGGAATCAAATAAATTGAAATTTAATTAACATTACTCTAACCAAAACAAAACTTTCAGAAAAGTTTCAAATTAGATACATCAAACTGATGGAACTTTTACGAAATATTACAAAACAACGACGTAAAGGATAAAACATAAACTGCTTTCCTTAGGTTGCATCTGGGTACTCGCACAGCTCCGTGAGTAAACAGAGAAATATAAATTAACATAACGGAGTTCCAGCATCAGTCAGTCTACTCGAGATATTACAACTACGTCCATCCATCTGCGTCCGTGCTTTGTCGGTGCCACCCGCACGCATTCGTAGTCCACACAGTACTTATTTGCAATGCCCCAGGAGCCACTCGTCCCGTCGCGACGGTCGGTACGCTCTGTTGATTTTTAAATATTTAAAATTTTAATAAATTGGATTTCACCGGATAGGGACGTATGAAACGTGGGAATTTTGCTATTTGAAACAAATCAATTATCCGATGCCATGAATGGACTGCTTCGTGAATAAGATTAATGATAATGTAGGTGAATACCTGGCGGAAAATTATCCACACCGGACCTGGTGAGGTAATCAACTTAAATCCAAATGCGTTTAATAATAAATTTGTGAAGGAAAGAGGGTAAATGGATGGAAATAGTAAGAGGCACTATATCTCTGCGAAAATAGGGGATTTCAGTAAAGGTGCTATTTTAAAACATCATACTCGTATCAGTTCGGTTTTTTTGTAACTCACCAGGTTTAGGGAGGGCTAAGTAATTTCTGCTCTTCAGTGTAATGACCAAGTTGATCATCTGGTTCCATTTAAAATAAAAATCTTCCAACACTATTTACTATGGAAGATACTGGAGATATGAAGCATTGCACCCTGAGATATGGGAAACTGTATCATTCTCTCTTTATTATGTACTTATTTATATGGCGCTATAGTTTGGATTAAGCATAGGAATCAACTAGTAAGCCCTTCCGGTCTCTGACCAGCTGGTTCCGGTGACACATGCCCTATTGGTTTGGGTTTCTTTACATATGTGTACGACATCTCAAATATAGTCCTCTGATGCGCCGTTCCTCGAAACTCTTTGGGCCGAAGGAGTCCAAAAGGTCCAAAGCTCTGAACTGCAAAGAAGGACCGAGCTACTTTAGTTTTTCGAGTTTTACTTCTTAATTACCTGTTGAGCGATTGACAAGAAATGTCCTGCATCTGATATCAGCGATGTTGTCTTTCTGTTAAAGGTTAAATTCTAGACATAACGTCGGTGTTACGTGTCTTCCTTTGACAAAACTTTATTTATGATCATTTTGGCCTCATCCACGCTCGGACCCACTTTTGAAGCTTCTGCTTTAGTAGTACCGAACGTTTTATTGACACCATACTGCATGGTCAAATTACGTGAATGCCCTCTGTCTACACAAGCAATTGTAGGAACTTACTACAGCCTAATATGCAGCTTTAAAGTCGACGAGAAGAGGCTGTGTGTCGACCTAAAATTCGCTGCATGGTGAATATTTAGTCTATAATAGATTTTGCTGTAATTATCCAAACTCGTCTGTGTCGTCGTTTCATTGACGTTAACCATGCCTGAGTAAGTCTTCTGCAGTAAGTTATATTTGATAGTAAGAGAAAAGCCAAAAACTTTATGGAAACGTTTGGACATATGTATATAGTTTTACCCCAGCACAGTTTGGCCATCCGCGTTTGTATACCTGATGGACCCAGTGTTCAGACTGAGCAAAACGACGAGGCGTCGCTGTGAACCGCGGCCTGAACGGGTTATAATTTAAGGGACCGATTAGTGTGACTCCCTGGCCGGCACAGGTAGTGAGTCTGCGAATGTCACAAAATCAATTTATGTGACATATGCTACTTGAACCAGGCAAGCACATCCCGCTCGAGAGAGATTGTGACGTTGGCGCCCAACGCAGACTAGTTAGGCGAATGTGATACCACATACAATCTCAAAACTATTGTAAGGACAGAGTGAAACCTTCACCAATGACGAACTCCTGCTATGCTTTTGAAAGTTCAGTCTAGAACTCAACGGTATGGTTGACGATGGATAACGAGGATAGAGCTTACGAGACCTCAGAATGAATGGCTGGCAGAGCAAGAGACATGTTACCGACGAACGACCATTCCCACACACGAACACGAACAGCCACTCGGGCGGAGCTTAGTAATAGTGACGAAAAGTGCTAACTTACAGGCAGATCAATTTCGAGGTGTACTCAGACTCGTATCACGAGCTATACTACCGGCTCTTTCAGCTTTCTCAGCGGTGATTGGCAGTGAAGCACGACGATGGCTTAAATATTAAAGGATCGAGGATCCATGTGGTACCGATGCAACAATCCGAAGTAGTTCACATGGCCGCTTTGCGCAGGTCGATTTTCTCACAATTCTCTTTTCCCGGCGAATACGTGAAAGGTCTGGACGACAATTTTCAGGAATACAGCATCCAAAAGAGCCCTTCAAGGACTGCGTGCTGGCCATGCAGTAACAACTGGCCCGCACATACAAGAACAATCAAATGAATTGCGTTCTGAGTATCCGTCCAGGTGATTTCTGAATTTAGGAGAGCTCACGCGACATGCCGAGGACGCGATCCACCAGTAAGATCGGCAGCACGACGAATTCCTTAAGGACAGCATAATATAGTCGCAAGCATAGATGATGCTACAAACAGTCCACATACGGGAATTCCCGGCTCCTTTCTGTTAAAAATGTGGGCGAGGGGCAATTGGATCATCAGGTGCTGTGATCGAAGGCCAGAAACAATATAAGGTCTCATTCAAACCATGAGACAATGAGGTCAGAAACAGCAGAGATACCCGCGAAAGGTAAATTCACTGACGTTGAAGCAAGCCTCATAATCGCTTTTATACAAGTAAGATAACAGCGGCGACGGGGACCTCCGACACAGGGCCCACGAGGAGTTTCTTAGTTCAGACTGTACCGATGGACTTCGTTAAGGAGAGAGCGACTGTACCGAACGACAGCGAGGTAAAGATGGCTGACGATTCCAATGAGCACATCGATAGAGCATTTAAAATAAACAGCCAATGGGGGACATCTGAGAGTCGGATCCCACGCCTAATCCTCCCAGAAGCGATCAATCCCCTAGTCCTGGGAACGGACTTTCTCAGAACAATTGGAAACCCCTTCGAATACAGCAGGGGGTACAGATGAGTCACCACAGTGATGCATAACGGAGACCCAAAAGGTAAATTTAAAGAAAGCATGAGAGGGTAAGTCAATTCAACAATTCTTGGCACCGAAGCGACCGGATACTGTACGGAACGACTCAGTTAGCAATCGAACGCAAGGATACACTATTCAGAGAACCATAGAGCGGCAGCGTGTTACGAAGGCGAGAAAAAAAACTCAAAGGACACAAGGAATGAGCAGATCGGGGAGATAGCATGGCAGACATAACACTATTCCTAGAAGTCAAGATTCGAGAATTCGGTGAAATCCAGGGGGTATGATCAGCCGATGAAACAACCGCACTATCTAAAGAATCCGGCGTTGCAAGCCATTATCAATAAAGATCTCGACGACCTCTTGGAGAAGGTCTACATTGAACCATCACATGGCCTCTAGAGCGCGCTTGGTACCTGTAAGAAAGAAGACCGGACAACAGAGGCTCTACGTGCATTATCAGCATCTCAACTTTCGATCCGGCCCAGACGCATACCCATTGCCGAAAATACAGGACATCTGGGATTTGCTGAGGGGGACAAAATTATTCAGTACCCCCGACTTAAAAAACGTTTATTGGCAAACCCCATTGAAAGGGGTCAGCAAGTAATACCATATTCATTCATGGGTAATGCGTTCGCGTATTTGGACGATGTGCCGAAAGCCGCAGACTTCTTGCGACATAGGGTTGTCTCGGGTTGTCTAGGCTTTCTCAGACTAAGCCTAAGAGGGTTAAGCTTTAAGCTTTTGAGCCGAATAAGTACGTAGGCGGACCCAAACAGCTTATTTTCGGAACCTATACTGGACACCTGATCGGATATCTTACTTCCCGAAATTCTAAAGTGGCCTGAGATCCAAACAAAACTCAGTGTACTTAATGTTCCAGCTGTGTTCAGAGCGATATTGAATTCACACACTATCTTAGAAGTGGTAGTAGGGTATGACATAGCTTCGAGCGTAGGCTGCACTTTCCCTTTCCCCTTTGGTTCAATTTATAATTCCTAGCCATTGAAATAGCTAAAATCTATGTTTAAAATATAGGCGCATACTTGCTTAGTGTACAAGAAATTAGTTTGTTCCTTGGAGTTTGAAGAAAAAGGCTATAACGTATATACGTGAAGGCCTGCTACACCAGACAATTGATGCATATATGATTAAAAGTTTTGTCTTAGCCGGAAGACATTCCTGAGTGATATGACGCAATTCACTTCATTCAATCACTATAAAATTCATACTCTCTGTATGCATTTCCAATACAACACCTTAATGACATTTAAATAAAAACAAAAGTTACTGTGAACTAAAACCAACGCGACAAATTCAGTCGAATCTCTAGAATCCTATTTAGGACAACCACCCCCGGAGAGTAGTGAACAAACGCAAACCATCGACGCAAACCATCTGCACCCCGTCCAGGTTGTTTGACGAACACCATAAGAGCGTAACTCTTGCACCTGCGCGAACCCTATAAAAAAAAAATAAAACGAAATAAAATAAAATTCCTGCAAAAGTGTTCTTGCATTCCTTGAAAACCGATACTATTCAACCGTTTTTGATTTGAAGTATTTTGACGAAAGTAGCTTATTATCTAGAATGACTTCAGATAGTTTCTTTGGAAATCCACATACATAGTGACACATTTAAGCATGAAAATAGCAGTAAATTACATTGTCCCACAAGGTTTTCCTTGCTGTTGCATCTCAGATAAAGGTTACATTCGAAGAGCAATTGCACTTCCATAATACTAGTTTCTTCCTACTTTTCAGCATGAGGTGGGTCGAATAGGTTTGTGAAGTAGTTCGCTCAACCGATTTTGGGCATGCCTCTTTTGTCTTTTGGTAAAACTTTCGAAGTTGATTCCTGCAATAGCAACTTAAAACTTCCTCGACATCCCTCTCGAATGCTTCCCCATTTTCTTGTGGTCGTAGAGCTAATAAGAAGCTCCCGTCTGTCGTAGCAAAGTCGAAATGAATGTATTTATTTTCTCTAAGTAGGCTTATCCGTACTCAAGCAAAAGTTCCTCATACATAGGTAGTGGCATGAAACCGACCGCATCCCTTACAACTAAAGTTTTCCAACATAAAATGTTGATGTCTTTCTAGGAAACTGGAGGAGTATTCTGCATTGGCCGCCGCCACTGGCTTGAATACGCTGGTTGGTGTTGTGATTTCCCGCAACTCATTCATAGATGTCCGCCTCACCCAGCCTTGCATTTAAGTCCCCTGTAATGATTTGGAATCATAGCTTGTGAATCGAGGGCATGTTCTATTAAGCACGACATAACAGTAATTTGAGTCGGTCGTTTTAGTCTTCTACCTTGCAAAACTGGGATAGGGGAGACTTATGTAAGGACTTTCCTGTCCGTCCATCCGTCCATACGCATATATCAAACCGAACTTGACGAGTAGCTATGAGTCTTAAACTTAGCTGTGTTATAGAGTACATGATTCTGAGCTTATAGCGACCGGTTTTAGAACCCTAACTAATGTAGTTCCTGAGATCCAGGTCAAAGTTTACAAAATTCAGGGTAGAAGACCTGACTCCCGGCAAGCTGATCCCATCTTGTTTCTTCTTTATGAAGGCGTGGACGCCGTTTGATGTCGATTATTATGAAGCATTCGCTCACATGTCGAAGGCTCACGACTTCTTGCCTAAGTCTGCCTCGGATATCAATTCTGCATCCAAATAAAAGTTCCTTGTTCTCTTTTTAAGGGCTTCCGTAGTATGCAGCACAGTTTTTTATACACTTTCTATCCGCTTTTTCGAGCGTGGTAAAGCTTGCTTTATAGCAGCTCAGGGCTTTTCCCTTGATCAGAATTCATTACCTTCAAACTTTTGTAAGGTCATCAGCCATAATTGGCCTTTCTGCCATGTGGATGCACCACTAAGCAAACCTTTCCAGCTTCTTATTTACAACTAAATGTTTTGCATTGTTGTACTCCGAATCAGGTTCACCAAATATGTAGTTCTTCTCACACGGACCGTCGCCATTGACCGTAATCGATAAGGAGTGAAACCTTGATGACTAACGAACAGTTTGCCCATTCTACCCTAAACTCTAGATATACGTCCAGGGGCCACCAACTATGAGTTAGAGTGGGAGATAGAGTGATGGCTAAGTTACTTTCATAAATTCTCAAATTTTGAAAATGAATACCTATGAGTCTCTGTCTTCTCTGACAGTAAACTCACAATATTAGAAGTTAGATTGTCTTCACTGAACTTTAAGTCTTAAGTGCTCCCTAAGTCGACATAACGCGAAAATACCTTTAAACTCCTGCTTCTGTCTCTCGCCATATGCTTATTCCATCTAAAGTCAGTTCCAGCCCTTAACCAATGTTTACAACCTTAGTTGAGATAAATATATAAAAACCCTGTACCGAACTGTTCAACCGCAAAAGCTAACTCCACAAAGTCAGAATCCAACTGAAAATCCTCTTTCACTGTCATTGCTAATCAATTTCCATTGATGGCGTCTGAAGCCAACATTCCCAAAGGTCCTTACAACACTCCTCAACAATAACAACGAGACGAACAACTAAGAACACGAGAAGAAAAGAAAACAACCCACTGACAGTTTGAATCCATTGCCCAGACATCTCATTGTGAAGTATTCTAGAAAATTGAACATTACCTCCTTTAGAGACGTTTCGAACATCCTGAATGGCTTGCACACAGTCCCTATTGTTAGCATATGTATGCGTGCCTGTGAGTGGGATTGCCCATTGAAGCTGTAAAAATCCTTCTTTCGGAACTATAGTTCAGGGTCGGTTACTTCTGAATTTATTGAAATTGAAAGGTTTGATCCAGCACCATGCAAGTCCGTCCCTTCCAGTCATCAAGTGGGTGGTAGCATCACATATCCTTTGCTTTTCTCGTTTCTTTTCTGCTCTTTTTCACAACAAGATGATTGAAATAATCATAACTCTAAGAATCAAAAGGCGTATGACAGTAAGACATAACAGCAGGTGATTTTTGAAATCCTTTGAGCTTACCCGGATGCTTTGGGAGCTGTACGAGTATGTGTATATCCCTTCAGCCATGTGCCGCAATATGGCACACTTACATTTATTAATTAAAATTCCATCAAAGTCATAAGCAGTATGTCAAGGTGATGGAGCACGGTACTGTGGAAAGGTATGGGGATGTATCTAGGGATTCATAGCGGAGTAAGCCCTTGAAATTATTACTCTTGGCATACGCGTACTTGTCGTTCGTCGGCTGGAAATTGATTGCTGTCAAGACCTGAACTTGGTAATCTGTTAATGGCTTTTCAATTCGCATAAACAAGTATTTGGAATATGTTTATATGTGTCTTGTCGAAGTTTTACAAAGTTGGCAGCATTTAGACGGGGAACGATAGTACACATATGAATTGAGTGACATCGACGACTTGCGAGGGTTCTGTGATTTGCGAACTGCGTTTGGTTGGGGAAAACTTTTCGAATTAGATGCATGTTAAATTCATAGATGTTGTTAATGCCGTGTTGACATATTGCTGACAGATTGCTCTTAATACGTGGTACGGAATTAATACACATTGGATAGATACCCAGGAATTGATTGGTCGGGAGACGGTAATTTATCTACTTATAAGTTGGAAACTATTGGCGTTGTGCACATGGCAGTTCTCATAACTAATCTTATCATAAAACTATATTACAGAGAGGTAATCACAACTTCTTCCTTATATGTCATTGAGTGCCGTTGAGATAGATCTGCACTCGGCTATTGACAACTGATTGACATAACACCAGCATTAGGACTATACCATACTTTTCAGAAATTACTGAAAAAAATTGTAGTAGCCCTTGCCCTTCACGAATGTACCTATTACTAGAAAAGACCTGACATGTCTTACAACAGTCGCTGCTTAGTCGCTGGTAGTCTGTCTAATTCTCTCAACTTCTGAACTCGACTGTGGAAGTTTAATTGAAATGATTCGAGTGAGACTTATTTCAGGATAGGCCAGACTATTTTAAACGTTTTTTTGACATATCGCATTTGATTTTGCGGCTTTACGTTTCGCAACAGGGAACGGGTCATTAATCGGGTCTTCAATCCCAGTCCGGCAGAACGTCGTCCTTGCTCTGTTGACTGACACGCGGCACCACAATCTTTCAAGTGGATGGTTAAGGATCGGAATCCATGTCGGAGTTCGATTCTGGCTATTCGGTCGGCAGCTCCGAGGAAAGTTTAATCCTCATCTACGGAATGTGATGATGTTGAACTCTTAGCACAGCGTGTTGCGTCGTATGCTGTATTTCCGATGTTTGTGTTTGAAGATCAAATCGAGTTCAGTGATCTCAGTCTCCCCATACAGCTATTGCTGTTCTTGTGAGTTGGCTGCATTTGAACATCAACTTTTCGATTCCTGGGATGGCACAAGTTTCTGCTTACATTGGCGTTCTTACAACGTGGTCACTCACGGATCATTAGCATCGTAATTGTACTTGAATCGAAATACGTAGAGAGGTCAAAGCTCGGTCTAAGCGAACTGACTTCACGGGTTCTCGATGGCGAAGGATCATGGCTTCAGCTGGCCCAATGAATCTTTTTCGGGGCACTACCCACGACGAATCGGAAGAGGTCTGTTTTTGTATGCCAATATGCAATTTCCAGTCGAATCTCTCAAAAAATCCTATCCATGACAACCACCCCTGAACGAACATCTTCGACACAAACCATCTGCACCCCGTCCAAATTGTGTGACAAACACCATAAGAGTAAACTCTTGTACCTGCATGAACCCTACAAAAAAAAAATTTCGAAAATATCACGGCAGAAGATTCCTTAGATGATGTTCTTCTCGACGGGAAGGAAGGATTGAGCGTTTACATTGGGCGGAAAGCACTCCTATATGAAATGGGAGTCCGGTAGGACGGACTCAAATTTAAATAGCAGTCGTTGATAAATGATTAAAGGCACCGGCGAAACTAGCTGAGACTTATCCCGTTAGCCGTTATTATTCCGGTTAGCCGGTGCATCTGGAGTTCTGCAAGACGACAGTGAAGGAGGCAGAGGTGGCGGTGTTCGAACAGATGCTAAATTAGAAATCTCATTGACTGAGCGGTTGTAGACCAGCACAGTCGGGTGCTTAGTATATTTCTTGCAACCTGATGATGGGCATATGAAGGTTGGGGTCCTACATATAGCAAGGCTTGTGGAAGTGGCAACAGAAAGTTAAACTTATCAATGGTTTTGTTCATCTCGCTTATATGAGCACGATGTTATGGGTCGATTGAGGAATTCAGCTGGCACTCCTGCAATTGGGATATGACTTGGGCTTGGACTAGAACTACAATAGTTTGCCTTGTTTTGGAGCATTACGCCATCAATATTTCCAGTCGCCGTGGAGTTGTCAGTGTTATGGCTGGTTCTTCAAAATTATCAGATGAAGGCCTATGAATGTCGCTACCACGAGGAAATGCTTTTGAAGAAGATTATAATCCATGGCAATCCCGCAAGTCTGCAAGCGACTTGTCACGATGACGGAACCGTGAACCGGAAGGGCTCAGGTTGAAGAGATTGGTGCCATAGGAAAGAAGTTGCTTTTGTTGACTGGAGAAAGAACCATCTACAACGACCGTTCAGCACTTTCAAGGCAAAGGTAGGCCAACACCAATGGCAGGTTTACATAGGGAAGGTAAGTTGCGGAAGGTTGGGATAGAGCTAAAAAAAAAAACGGAAAGCATTCGGGATAATTAAAAGATAGTTCGGAATGACTGTCAATCAAAATCGACTTGAAAAAGAAAAAAAGCTTTACAGTTTGAAAAAGTTTACTGGAAGCTAATTCGCCTACTAATTCCTACTCCGGGGAATAAGACAGCGTTGGTTCTCGCGCCAATATGCAGGGTGTCTCTTAATTCGTCAATAATATTTTAGAGCATGATTCTTGGGTATATTCTTAGAGAAAAATCGTTCTACAGTAAGGGCCTATCTCCAATTTTTATGTCATTTATCGAAGATTTAATAAAAGGCTTATTTTGGTGTACCCTGACCCATGTTGATGGTAATTGTACTATTAGAACTTGTGATAGAAACTCTGTTCAGGCCTTTAGTTTTTAGAAGAAATACCAGAATTTGTAATTGCATTTAACGAAATTTGATATCTTGTCTCTGTCTTAAGATGTCCAGTTTCTAGCCTGTTGTAATTTTCCTGCCCATGCTAATTTTTTTTTTGATTTTAGAGTTTATTTTCTCCAGAAAATGCCTAATGAACATAATATTTTACTATTGTTTTTAAAAGAACGTTACAATAATAAAAATAGAAATCAATGATAAGTTTGCTTTGGAAAGACCAAACTAGGTTTGGAAGCTCATTCTCGAAAGATTTGCCACGCGAATAAACATGTTGCATCTCCGAAAGAGGATGCATTCGAGCTATACGCACGTGCAACTCTACTAGTCTCTCCAACAAGATGGATGTTAGACTGATTGGTGTAAAACTCTTGGCGAGTGAGTAATCTTCTTTCACTATTATGGGAATAAAGACCACTTTCATCGCGCGCTAAGGAATAGGTAGGTACTCGTATATAGACAAGTGTCAAGCTAGCAGGGCCAATTTGTTTCCATGCGAAGACATTCCACCAGAGAACAAAAGAACTGGTGATGACCCTACTCAGGTTTTAAACGGCCACCAATTGTTTCGTTCCGAGTTTGGGTAGGACTTGAGTGGATTTCTCAAGATCGTCTCTAAACCGTGCTCAGTCCGCTGTTTTTGCATTTTGCTTGGGCTGCGAGGGGGAAATCCCACAGCTCAATTGGAATCTGATTTCTCTGCGATCTGACAGCGTAGCATCTGGTAAGACTCTACAGTTTGTGATTATCTTCACATACTTGTTAAATAGGGTTAGGTCAATAATCTCCTGTTGTCTCACCGTGACAAACGTTGATTGAGTACCAACATTGTTGATGGCAAGGACAGACGAAAGAGTGGCGTTTAATAGACGATCTCCTCTTAGATTGCACTTGCTTCTATCCCAAACAGTGTTTTGAGTATTAGCATATTTCTGACTTCACAGTACTCTACGAGTTCAGAAATTGCCTTCGGTGCGCAGGCAGTAACCGAGTCGTAGGGGAAATAAGCAGATGCATCGACGAAGTGGTCAATTACTCCGTTTACTTCGTAACTTACAAAGAATTGTACAAGATGTTGTCGATATGATAAGGCATACCCCAGGTCTTTCGGATCGCTCATCCTAAAGAATAATAGCATCACGTATACCCATGATTCTTGAATGGATAAAATGTGATGATGTGCGGTACTGCATGCAATTTTACTACTTAGAATATCAAAATGCTTTAGATTAATCTCTCCCCAACGAGTCTGATCTTGGCGGCCGTCTTTCATTTGCGAGCGCTCTTACCTTTTTCAATTCAAGCTCCTGTTTTTTTGAGACGCTGCTCTGGGACACTTGAGCCAGTTTGAAAGTTAAATAATATAAATAATTAAATAATTTAGTGTTTCGAGCAAAAAAGTCAACAACGGGACTATAAAGTATCTGCACAACGAATTCGTTTAAAAACAATTCGATGTTTGCTGGTGCACTAAAAGTCCGTTCTTCGTGTCTACGGAAAATGAAATGGGTACAAACGGTTTAATGTAGGTGGTGGAATTGGTATAAATTCCACATTCTCCGTTTCTCCGTCTTCATTTATTCTCATCAAGTCTTTCACTACCACTTACCGAAGTTTCAATTGCATCATCATCAACAAGCTCTACAAAGTTCATCTAAGACTATAATCAAAGTGCACACACGAGTATGTCTGAAGAGTGTAGCTATCATAACAGTCGTTAATGAATTTTGAGAGCCTTTGTCTTAGTTGTGATTCAGTCTAAGAATATTTCTTCCTCCAAATTGAAATTGTCCTGATGACCCCACCATTTTGAGAATAATTGGAATTATTTTTTTTTGCACCTTTTGGCATGCCATAATAATCAAATTTATTGTATTCATTAGATTAGCTACAAGTTTTCCTCCTTTATTGATTAATAATTATTTTTTATACGAGGCGATTGCCAATAGTATGCTTTTTAAACTATAAACGGCATCTTGGCACATAGGTTGCAGGTTTCAGCTCATGTTAGGATGTATAAACACACACTTAATTGAGCCCAGGCAATTAACATTTGGTTGAGCCGAATTCCTAAATCATTTGTACGATGAAAATCCTTGTCTTACTGCCTTATTTAGTTAGCACTACAGTTCGGAGTGAATCTGCTCAACCTGCTGTAGATGGGGTTATCTTCTGCTACATTGCCCCTCGGGGTTGGATTCGAAAACTCTTCGGGCTGGAGTAGAGGCGTCTATTAATTCGCTCCATAGACGCCTAATTGAACCGAAGTCACGGAACAGCCCAGATTGTCAATGACCAACAATCACAATTGCCACTTTTAATAAAGTAAAGGAGAACCTTGAATCTACAGAAGCAGCGGTAAGTAAAAGTCACTCTGCAATTAATCTCAGCGCTGGTGTCGTCGGCCTGTCCTGAGCGAACCAAGGTAGATGAAATTTCTCCACCTCTTCGATTCTTCGGGCATCTGGTCCTCATGCTTTTGCTTCTGCTTAAAGGAGACATGATCTCTTTTTACTGAAGCTTTTCGGAGTCAATTTTTGGAGATCGTACCCGAGTACGTGCAAATTCCGTTTCCGATTTTGGCTCTCCGGAAGATTAGAACATCAAATATGCTGTAGAAGTTTCTGAAATCGATCCCAATGTGATTTTGCCGACTGTTTATTGACTATTAATTGACCAGTTCACTGCCACTGAAAGGAGTCCGCTTTCTGACGTGGTGTTATATAGGCCTGAATTACAATACGTTTAAAGTTGTCTTGCACAAAAGTCCCCTGGATCGATTTGACATCATAGAAGTCGGTCTACCTCGAATAACGAATCCGAATAGGTGGTGTTTCGTCTCTCTTTCAGCAGTTTTTGTTTCAGTTGTCAGCGTCTTACATTCGCCTCTTACTCCCTCCATCCCTCCATCCATTCGCACATCTTGGAGCGGAGTAGACCCAGGAGTTAAAAGTTCATGACCATAGGCAACGCCGTTTGTTAGCTGACTGGGCCTCGGAGCGTTTAGAAGGGAATCCCGAAATTGGGTTGACACCAACCCACTCGGGGCTCACCAGATGACAATGCATACTCAAAAAGTTACAATTTCGTGTGGATTTTGGGTCGGCGGCATCATTGGTCCGTATCTTTTCGAAAGCGACGTTGGTGAGGAGGTCACCGTCAAAAGCGAGCGCTACAGAACAATGCTAACCAATTTCTTATGGCCCCAATTGACCCATATAGATCTAGACGACAACGGTTTGGGGATAAGGTTATCTCTCGCAGAGGTGGCGTGAGTTTGCCACCAAGGACTTTTTCTTGTGGAGTTTCCTGAAGTTGCAGTTTATTCTATGCGAATAAACCACAATCGACCGATGCCTTTAAGATGAACACAACACAGGCCATTGCACAAATTCAGCCGGATCTATGCGGAAGAGTCATTGAAAATTGGACCACTTAGATGGGCCTTTCAAATAAAAAAAACATTGTTAATATCTCACACATAGCTTGTTTTACTCCATCTCAACCTCTACCCACCCTTATTGAAAAACCTCTTATTAGCCTATTCTGCTATGCCTGTGCTTAACTAGTCTAAAAGCCCAGAGCACGACAGACCGTGTCTTAACGACTTGAGCCCACGACAAGAATTCCTTTATTTTGTTGTTCTACGTACATATACAATAGTACCAGTAGAGCCGTGGCACGCCCAGACTAGATAGATATTGTTCGAAAGAGGGGAACACTATTGAAATATTTTTGGCCAATAATGCAAGGCTCAAGACAGGCCAGTCGAACACCATCATAGCTTAGTTACTGGAAAGAAACACAACGAAAGGAACAACAAGTTAAGATAAAGTAGTTTATGATTTCTGTTTGATTTTGAGCGCCTGCATCTATTTCTAGATGGGACTCTAATGCATACTCGAGAAGTTTGTAGATTTTGTGCTGATGCTGAAATTCAAGTTCCTGTAGACATACGCAAAATTACGGTTTTCATCGTCATAAGTCAAACAATTTAAGTCTCACCTTATTTACAAGGGCGATGAAAACCGAGTTTTCATCCGTGAGTAAATGTGTTTAGTTTAAGGCTTGCCATTTTATAATATGGATGTATAAATATATTAAAATTAAAAAAAAGAGATATGTATATATACAATTATAAGTTAAGTTAGAATAAGATAGGTTTAGTTAAGTTTAGGTAGTTTTGAGGTTTATATAAATATATGTAAACGAACCTTACCATACCATTTACACCAAGTGTAAACGAGGGTGAAGTCGTCAAGTTATATTTAGCAGTTGTCAGTTGTCATTTTTTTTCCAGTAGTCGGTTGTTACTGAATACTACTTTCCCCAGTAGTAGGCAGTCGTAAAAGCAGCTCGGATGTGGTGAATAAAGGGAATAAAATACGCCTAAGTAATTATATTTAAAAACTTCTCTAAATTCACAATTTACATACATATACATATATAAAATATATAATAAAATTTTTTTTGAAAAAAATAATGTCAATTGTTAGTTTTTTATATAGTAGTCGAAAGGCATATGTTAAAATTATTCAGTTTGTTTTAGAGTGTCCGCTTAGGGCCAGTATGATTCCTAAATTTTTTAAGGATAGTTGAGCTAGCACTTTTGTCTAGGACAAGATTGATCTAAGAAACTATGAATAAAAATGAATTTAAGACAAAAAAAACTAAACTAAAAAATGATTTCAACATTTTGCTACGATCTCAATCCTACTCTTATTCTAATAGAAATTTCACACTTGGCACCAATTCAAGACGTTCCCCAATGTCGTAGTGATGTCGTTGATGTCATTCGTTTGGGCTGTTTTAAGATTGAACCTTGGTAAGCCTCTTCAAATAATTCCAAATAGCCGCTGTATTTCATCATATCTAACCGAGATGAGGCTAAACTTCATCAGAAATCGCATGGCTCTACGTCATGATTGACTAATTGCTCAACAACTTCTGTCCGTCGCTGATTTTGTTCGAAATGAACACAGTTTTGGAATGAATTTTAAATCTAAAAGTTACTTAAAATACCCGAAAAAAATTTGAAGAACTAGGACTAGAACTAGTATTAAACATTCAAAACATACAGCATGTTGGGGCACTTGTTGTAACAATCTATTGTAAATTGTGTTTCGAATATTATTGTGAATGATCATATATACATATGTTGAATTTTCGTTAACTTTTTGAATTTGGCGCCTATGTGTTTTGGTCCGCCATATTTTTTGTATTTTTTCAACATCCGTTTTTAACATCCATTGTAAAACATAAAAGTGGAATTAAAGGGCAGACTCGGCCTATTTCGTTCGTGGGCTCGAGACAAGCAACATCAAGCATTTTAATCTACTTTCATTTTCTCTCGTATACGCTTTAGCCAGCTCTGTCGTCGTCGTGGAACGGACCGAGGTATCGTCCCAGTGCAACGCGAAAAAATTGATTCAAGTTCATCTTCGATTACGCGGAATTCCAGTGCGGTGAAGTGCGCGGTTTCTCTAAAAACAGACGAAAAGTGATCGCCATCTTCGCGATTGACCTCGTTCAAGATTTCTAGTCCTTGGGTCACAGTGCGGTGAAGTGCGCGGTCTCTCTAAAAAAAACAAGCGAAAAGTGATCTCCGTCCTCGCGATTGACCTCGTTCAATTCCTATTCTATTCCTTGGGTCATAGAACCCGCACCCCCTCAGACTGTGGAAATTTCCCTTCACTTCAACTACACGAAGAAAATTTTTCCACAAGCGGTCAGAATCGCTGATCGTACATTTTTGGCGCCCAACGTGGGGCTCGTCTGGAGAACAGCAGCATCACTCATCACCATCAAGGAGAAGGAGAAGAGGAAAATCAAAACGCAGTTATCATCCCATCAACTAAACTACAAACAGGGAAAGCTAAGTATACCTCCCTGCTAAGGTACGTAAAAAACCACTCCAACTAGTCGAATGTGCGTTAGTCAAATTCAAACACATCGAAACGAAATTTAAATCAAAAATCGATAGTAAATTACACAAAACGCACATTCAACGTACGAGGAGATATGCATGCAAATTGTTTAAATCAAATTTAATTAAAATATATTGAATAAACGTGATAAAACCGTGTTGAAACAACATCGGATGGTATTGCCCACGATCTAATTTCATTCGAGCAACATACCCATATTTCGTGTAAAACGCACATCTTGTCGGCAGGAGATAAAATTTAAAATCCACAAGTGATCATCGCAAATTTCTTGCGTTCCACACTTTCACATCTACTTCGTCGCTCATTCGCAAAATAGCTTTCGCCCACAAGTGATCGTCGTTCCACACTTTCACATCTACTTCGTCGCTCATTCGCAAAATAGCTTTCGCCCACAAGTGATCGTCGTTCCACACTTTCACATCTACTTCGTCGCTCATTCGCAAAATAGCTTTCGCCCACAAGTGATCGTCGTTCCACACACTTTCACATCTACTTCGTCGCTCATTCGCAAAATAGCTTTCGCCCACAAGTGATCGTCGTTCCACACACTTTCACATCTACTTCGTCGCTCATTCGCAAAATAGCTTTCGCCCACAAGTGATCGTCGTTCCACACACTTTCACATCTACTTCGTCGCTCATTCGCAAAATAGCTTTCGCCCACAAGTGATCGTCGTTCCACACACTTTCACATCTACTTCGTCGCTCATTCGCAAAATAGCTTTCGCCCACAAGTGATCGTCGTTCCACACACTTTCACATCTACTTCGTCGCTCATTCGCAAAATAGCTTTCGCCCACAAGTGATCGTCGTTCCACACACTTTCACATCTGCTTTCGTCGCTTATTCGCAATATAGATTTCTCTCACGCGAATCGTCGTTGCTTCGGTACTCATCTGCATACACATACATACACATTTGTCCAAGGAAAATCGTCGTTTCCCTGGTTCGTTCATTGGGGTTTGGGTTTGCTTGACACACAGAACGTCACATTCGCAAACAGATCGTCGGTCATAATGTCGGAACCATCGATAGAGGAGTTGAAGCAAATGCGCTCTTCAACAAAGGGAAGCATAACCAGGATAAAAAATAGCATCAAAGATGATCTGTCATCAATAGAATTAGAATGTCGCTTAGGTATAGTGGAATCCTACTTCAAGCAACTTTTAGCATACCAAACGCAAATCGAGCGTGTAGCACCCACGGATACTGCAAGAGGAGAACTTGAAGAACTCTACATTTCTACAAAAACGAAAATACTTGCCAGTCTAGGTTCAACAAGAAATAGTATGAGTACTTTGGAAACTACCTTCTCAGTTCCACAATCGGTTAACCATCTGCAAAAATTAAGCTTGCCTAAATTCAGTGGCAAATATTCAGAGTTTAAGAACTTTATTAATTCATATACTAAACTCGTGGATAATGATCCGAGCCTTTCAACTATCGAGAAATTTAATTATCTACTCACTTGCTTGAGTGGCCAAGCACTCGGCACAATAAAAGCCTTTCAGGTCACCGAGGTCAACTACCCTAAAGCATTAGCTCGACTCAAAGATCGCTACGACAACAATTGTCTTATATTTTTAGAAAACATAACTCAACTCTTTGAATTGCCTAAGGTTTCGAAGCCGTCCGCATCGCTTCTACGCGGTTTAGTCGACAACGTCTCTGCGTTAATCGGTTCGCTGCAGTCAATTGGAACCCATGCAGACATATGTAACGCTGTAATAATTTATATTACAATGTCCAAGGTCGACGAAGATACTCGAGCCAAGTGGGATGAGCAGTGCGATTTTAAAACACTTCCAAGTTGGGATACGTGTGCTGAGGTTTTGAATAAACGCTGCCAATATCTGGAAGCTCGTGATGGTCAACAGCAACGTTCAGACCATAATAGAAAATCGCAAATTAAGATCAAAGCATCCTTCAATCAACGTCCACAAACTTCTTTGACAATTACGCAAAGATCGTGCGCATTTTGTAAAGAAACCGATCATCTAATTAGCAGTTGTTCGTCGTTCTGCAGACTCTCGGTATCAGATCGCTTTGTGAACGTTAAAAAGCTAGCACTCTGTTTGAATTGTTTGGGTAGAGGTCACACAGTGTCTAATTGTCCATCAACATATCGGTGTAAAATTTGTAAACAATCCCATCATAGCTTGTTGCATCGTATTCAACAACAACCTACAGCAACATCGGAGAACAGTCCGACACATACCAGTTCTGCAGCTTCCCACTCCGCAATGGAAAAAGAATCCGCTAATAAGACAGTACAGGTCATTCTAGCTACTGCGTTGGTTTTGGTCCAGGATAGTTTTGGAAGTTTTCAATTAGGGCGTGTATTATTGGATTCGGGCTCACAAGTCAATTTCATAAAGGAGCGCTTCGCTAATTCTCTAAACTTGCATAAGCAAAGAAAAAATATGGATATAGCCGGAATAGGCTCAACCGAAACCAAAATAAGATCTCTCACTCAAACCACCATTCGTTCAAGATTCAACAATTTTGAGATTTCTTTGGAATTTCTAGTGACACCAACTATTACAGGATACCAACCTGATTCCGAACTTAAGATAAAGGACTGGAATTTACCCAACGATATAGAACTTGCAGATGAAAACTTCAACCAACCATCACCGATCGATATGCTGCTTGGAGCCGAAACCTTATTTGATTTAATCCTGGCCGGTCAAATTAAGCTCGGACCGGGCCTTCCCTCGTTACAGAATACACACTTCGGATGGATTGTATCCGGGAGTTACAGGAGCCAGTCAAAACTCGAGAAACAGTTATGCTGTCTGAATGCTAAGGAATATTCACTGGATGCATTTGTCGAAAAGTTTTGGGAGCTGGAAGCAGTGGAAGGACGCAAGTCTAAGTTGACAGAAGAGCAGTCAAACTGTGAAGCACACTTTCGGAAAACTATAGAAGAACTGCCAAATGGAAGACTGATAGTTCAACTCCCCTTCAAACAAGATCCGCGATGTCTAGGAAACTCTTACGATATAGCTTTAAGGAGATTTTTATCGTTGGAGCGTAGGTTTTCGAAAGATCCTTCGCTCAAATCAGAGTACATTAAATTTCTTCGGGAATATAAGGATTTAGGGCACATGTCTTTGGTAGAGAGTCCTAACTTGCAGGAGTCGCATTATTACCTGCCTCATCAAGCAGTTCTGAAACCAGACAGCGTCTCAACTAAGCTAAGGGTAGTATTTGACGCTTCATGCCGCACATCTTCTCAGTTATCCCTCAACGAAATTCTTATGACTGGCCCGACTGTTCAAGATGATTTGTTTCTCATATTGCTTAGATTTCGCTTGTATAGATACGCCCTGACTGCAGACATAGTTAAAATGTATAGGCAGATACTGATACATCCGTCCCATCGTAAGTATCAATACATTTTATGGAGGGAAAACGAGCATTCACTCATACAAACTTACCAACTGAATACCGTCACTTATGGTACGACTTCAGCGCCATTTCTAGCAATCCGTTCGCTAATGTATCTTGCTGACAAATTCGAAAATAAAAAATTAGGATCCAGTGTAATTCGCTCGGATTTTTACGTCGATGACATGCTAACTGGATCAGACGATCTTGATGAATTGATTCAAATACAAAAGGAAGTAGTGACAATTTTGAACTCAGCAGGTCTCGAACTCTCAAAGTGGCACAGCAATACGTTGGACGTTGAGCAACCGTATTCGAAAAACAAAAATATACACGTAGCAGATTCAAATCTTACGAGTACTTTAGGAATCACTTGGGATCCTAACAAGGACATTTTTTCGTTTTCCTACAAGAACAATCGCACATATTCTAGTTGGAAGAAAAGATCTATGCTATCAGTATCATCCTCGTTGTTCGACCCCCTCGGGTTACTAAGCCCAATAATTATCGTTGCGAAAATACTTCTTCAAAGGGTCTGGATTGAAAAACTAGACTGGGATGCGACAATTCCACTTAACATTGAGACAGAGTGGCGTCAATTTATGGAAGATTTATATTCCCTCAAACATATTTCTGTTCCACGGTTTGTTTTATCTGCCAATAAAAAAGAAATACAAGTTCATGGATTTTGCGACGCATCTCTTCACGCATATGGATGCTGCATTTACGTCAGAACTACCGACAGTTCAGGATCCGTTTTTGTCAAACTTTTGGTGGCAAAATCTAAGGTTGCACCGGCAAGGAAAAAGCAACTGCCACGGCTGGAACTTTGTGGTGCGCACCTTCTTTCCAAATTGTGGTCGAGAATCAAACCAATGTTCACTAAATCGTCCTCAAAAACATTCTTTTGGACAGATTCTACAATTGTGTTACATTGGATTTCCACACATTCCTCAAAACTCTCGACGTTCGTAGGAAATCGAGTGGCGGAAATCCAAGACCTCTCACAGGACATCAGCTGGAGATATGTACCCACAAAAGAAAACCCCGCTGACATTGTGTCGCGAGGCTGTACGACCCATGAGTTGCAGGCCTCCATATGGTTTTCTGGACCTTCGTTTTTGTTGGAAGGATCTGAAAAATGGCCGATGGAATCAAATGAAGAACTTTCTTCGGAATACTTGACGTTAGAAAAGAGAAAGACCGCATTGCATTGTAAAAAACATCCAGAGGATGCACCGTACTTATTAGATATCGTCAACAAATATAGCTCGTTTAGCAAAACAATACGCATTTTCGCATATGTGCTACGGTTTATCACTAGGATGAGGAAGCGTTCGGTGGAAAACACTAGACTTCTTAATCCCGTAGAACTCGAATCTGCTCTCCATAAAATCGTATGGATTATACAAAAACATTATTTCGCAGATGAAATTGACTTGATTCTCAATGGAAAACAACCTAAAGGAACCATCCAATGTTTGAGTCCGTTCATCGAGGAATCCAATGGAAGTAAAGTGCTGAAGGTAGGAGGGCGACTAAAGAACGCAAACATCCCAGAGGAGCAGAAACATCCGTTACTACTTCCAAAGAATTCGCAATTCGTGCTATCTATGGTTAGGGAGGTACATACGTCTAATTTTCATGCGGGACCCAAGACTCTTGTTGCGCTAATTAGACAGAGATTTTGGATCGTTAACGCTAGAGATATCGCTAGAAGGGTTGTCAAAGGGTGCATATCCTGTGCCAGATATCGTCCTAAACTACTTCAGCAGGTTATGGGCGATCTACCTGCCGAACGACTTAGTTCGTCTCGGCCGTTCTCTCGTTGTGGTGTGGATTTTTGCGGACCAATCTACACCTTTTACAGGATTCGTGGCAAGGCTCCCTATAAAACGTATGTGGCAGTCTTCGTCTGCTTCGCATCAAGGGCTGTTCATTTGGAAGCCGTATCAGACCTTTCTGCAGACGCATTCATTGCGGCTTTAAAGCGCATGATTGGTCGTCGAGGTTTACCACATACAATTTTTTGCGATAACGCTACAAATTTTGTGGGGTCCAACACAAAACTCAAAGAATTCCGCAAAATGTTGTTTCAACAAGAATCCTTGGAAATTATTAACAATTTTTGTTCTAATGACAGAATTAACTTTCGTTTCATCCCACCTAGGGCTCCACATTTTGGTGGGCTATGGGAGGCCGCCGTCAAGGTTGCAAAGGGCCATCTATACCGAAGTCTTCACAACGCTAGGCTGACATGGGAAGAGCTTTCAACGGCACTGGTCGAAATCGAAGCTGTGATGAACTCCCGGCCAATATCTTCGCTATCGGCCGATCCCAACGATTTTGAAGCCTTGACTCCTGGACACCTTCTCATCGGAGCAGCACTAAAGGCTATTCCCGAAGCACCAGATGATCAAGCTGACATCAGTTATCTGCAACGATGGCGTCGCATAAACGCGGTTAAAACTCACTTTTGGAAACGCTGGGCAGACGAGTATGTCAACGAACTTCAGCAACGGTCGAAATGGTCAACTCCTCAACAGAACCTGGAAGCTGGCGCCTTGGTTATTGTCCACGAGGATAACCTTCCTCCCCAAAGGTGGTTGCTTGGCAGAATCATCAGAACCATTCCCGGAAATGACGCCAAGGTCAGAGTCGCTGACATCCGGACGACAAATGGCATTATACGACGTCCAATTCGCAAGCTGGCTGTCCTACCTGTTTGAAAGGGACCTTTCAAAGGGGGCGGAATGTTGGGGCACTTGTTGTAACAATCTATTGTAAATTGTGTTTCGAATATTATTGTGAATGATCATATATACATATGTTGAATTTTCGTTAACTTTTTGAATTTGGCGCCTATGTGTTTTGGTCCGCCATATTTTTTGTATTTTTTCAACATCCGTTTTTAACATCCATTGTAAAACATAAAAGTGGAATTAAAGGGCAGACTCGGCCTATTTCGTTCGTGGGCTCGAGACAAGCAACATCAAGCATTTTAGTCTACTTTCATTTTCTCTCGTATACGCTTTAGCCAGCTCTGTCGTCGTCGTGGAACGGACCGAGGTATCGTCCCAGTGCAACGCGAAAAAATTGATTCAAGTTCATCTTCGATTACGCGGAATTCCAGTGCGGTGAAGTGCGCGGTTTCTCTAAAAACAGACGAAAAGTGATCGCCATCTTCGCGATTGACCTCGTTCAAGATTTCTAGTCCTTGGGTCACAGTGCGGTGAAGTGCGCGGTCTCTCTAAAAAAAACAAGCGAAAAGTGATCTCCGTCCTCGCGATTGACCTCGTTCAATTCCTATTCTATTCCTTGGGTCATAGAACCCGCACCCCCTCAGACTGTGGAAATTTCCCTTCACTTCAACTACACGAAGAAAATTTTTCCACAAGCGGTCAGAATCGCTGATCGTACACAGCAAAAGGCGCCTTATCAGATGCTAAGTTAAAAAAAAAATATTTTAATCTGCAATTAAAATAATTTTTAATTAATTTAATTTAATCTGCTTACTTTAGAGTGTTCGGGTAGGGCCAGTAAGGTATATATAAGTTAGTTAAGATAGTTTAATAATTTTTGTCTACCGCGAAGATAGTCTTAAGAAATTAATAATAATAAAAATAATAATAATAATGAAATAAAAAAAATAAAAAATAAAAAGGCGCCAATAGGCCACTCTATACCATTGAACTCAAAAACAAAGAAAACAATACATTTATTTACGACATTACCGAAGTGCTGAATTGTAAAATAACCAAACTTAAATTGTTTCCATTATGGCTTTATTGGTAAGAAAAAACATTCCCATTAATTATGAAATACAACGTTGTTCAAGTAACTGCCTCGGCTGGCTTCGCAGTAACGCATTCTGTTACGCCAATTTTCCAAGACCTTGTTGATGCTTTCGGGCTGTAGCTCACGGCTTGCTTGGATGATATTGGCCTTAAGTGCTTGAATCGTTTCCGGATTGTTGACATAACATCAGTCCTTCACGGTTCCCCACAAAAAAAAAGTCCAAAGGGGTCGAATCACAGCTTCGAGGCGGCCAATTGACATCGCCAAAGTGATTTGGGAATTTGGTGCCAAAAGATCGATTGTGGCATAGGCTGTGTGGCATGGCGCGCCATTTTGCATTAACCATAGGTCGTCTAAATCCATGTCTTCCATTTTAGTAAAATTTTTGATTTTGAATTGTTGAGTCAATTAGACCTTGTAAGCGAATAATCCGGGATCTTTGTGCAGAATTCTCCGCAGGCTATTGTGTGAAATGTTGAGCTGTTGAGATCAGTGGCGAATTAATGTTCGTGAATTGAGTCTCACACTCTCAGCCAGAGCAGCCACATTCTCATCTGTGCGCACCGTACGACGACGGGGACCATGAGTGTTGTCCACTAACATACCAGTCTATCATCTACAGTAACATCTACAGCTATCAGTGTCAAAAAACCTATGATTAAATTGACGTGAAAACATCATATTGAATAGAAACACAATCCTATGAAGGTATACTTGAAACAACACTTCTAGCTTTTGTATAAGGATTCCAAACTATCAACAAGTAACAAACTATTACTTTATAAGGCCATGATAAAACCTATTGTAATATATGGATCTATGGGCTTCAAATAAAAGGCACTTCAAAATATCCAATATTAATATAATCCCAAGACAAAAATTTAAGATGCTACGGACTATAATAAATGCTGAGTGGTACGTTTGTAGCAAGGATATTCATCGCGACCTTAAAATATTAACAGTCAGAGGGGACATACATATATGGAGTAAAAATTAATTCGGTCCCTTTTTTTTGTATTAAAATTTTTTTTTTATTGGAAAAACCTAAAAAATACATCACTCAAAGTATTGTCCGTCGGAAGCGACGACTTTTTCCCATCTCTCTGGTAATTTTCGAATACCATCTCTAAAAAATGAGTCCTCTCTGGCATCGATCCAATCATTGAGTCATTCTTCGATTTCTTCAAAAAACCCGCACCGGTGACCCACCAAATCGTTTTGCATCCGTCGAAAAAGCCAGTAGTCGGAAGGAGCAAGGTCTGGAGAATACGGCGGGTGGGGTAAGACCTCCCATTTCAGCGTTTGCAGGTAGTTTTTGACCGCTACAGCCCCGTGGGGCCGAGTGTTATCATGTTGCAAAATCACCTTGTCATGCCTTTCGGTCGTTTCTGGCCGTTTTTCACGCAATGCACGGCTCAAACGCATTAGTTGTAGTCGATAACGTTTCTCATCAATGGTTTCGCCTGGTTTTAGCAGCTCATAGTGCACCACATCCGTCTGGTCCCACCATATGCAGAGCATGACCTTTGAACCGTGGATGTTTTTCTTTGGCGTCGATGTAAACGATGATGGAACGGGTTCACCAGGCTTTGCATAGTATTTTTTCTTCTTGGGGTTATCGTAGTATATCCACTTTTCATCTCCAGTCACGATCCGGTGCAAAAATCCCTTCCTTTGATGTCTTTCAAGAAGCAGTTCCGAGGTGAAAAATCGCCTTTCGACATCTCTCGGTTTCAACTCGTACGGCACCCAATTTTCTTGCTTTTGAATAAATCCAAATTTTCCTTAACCCAACGGAAATTGTTTGCTGAGTCACTCCCAACGATTCTGCGAGTTCACTTTGCGTTTGGCACGGATCTTGATCCAGTAAAGTCTCCAATTCCTCATCTTCACACTTTTTGGGCTGGCCAAGTCGCTCTTTGTCTTCGACGCTGATATGAACCAATTATTAGATGTAGAAACTACAAGAAAACGGCGACTTAAAAGAAGACGACCAAGTGACCTCATTAGCTTATTAGCTAAATTTAACATTCACTTGCTAATTCTTCAAGCTTTTATCAACAATTTTATTATACATATGTTATAATGTATTCCTCACCAAAACCGGACCTCAATAGCAGAAGCAGCAATAACAGCAATAAGAATAGTAATAGCATTAGTAACAGCAATAGAATTGAACTCAGTGTTCAAAATGAGCCCAAAAATAAGCCAAACTTCTCAACTAATTATATCAACCACATTGTGGTTGATACCAACCCTCCCCCTAACCCCGGTGACAACTGGAGCTTCAAGACGAATCTCTTTCCTAATTTCACACACCCCTCCATTTGTAATGTACAACCTTCTTACTCTGCTCATCCCAAACCCCAACGTCAAAGGGTTTCCTTCAAACCGATCCCAAACCCGACCCAGACCCCGAACCAAATACCCCCACCGAGTTCATTTCCCAATTTCGACCTCAGATCAGGTGCAAAATACCCAAATTTCCGCAGTTCCGCATATTCTCTACCCCACACCATGCTCCATCTCCTCTGCCCCCAAATCGAATTCCATCTCCTACAATACAACCAATTCTTCACCAATCCCTACATCAACAGGTCCCTCCATAACAAATCCTTCTTCTGTCACCTCTCAATCTTTTATCGACCCCCTTCTGCCCCCCACAGTCAAACTTACCCAGCAAACCGCTAACCCCGTCGAATGTCGTTATGCTCTCTCTCGGTTAAGGGATAAAAAAACATACGAAAACATCCTACTCTTCCTAGCTTATCTCCATGATAAGTCAGACTCGGTTTGCTACGAAGGAAAACCTAACACAAGCGTAAGGGTATCAATCGAACAGGAAGGTCTTCCTGCTGACTTCGCTAGCCTCAAAAACCTCTTCGTAAAATACCACTAATTCTTCCATATTTCCCCTCAAAAAGTCTCAAATGATCTCGAAACTTTCCGGCAATATATACACTCAAAGCGGATAACGCACCTCCAGCGTAGCCGAGCCGACCACGACAGGTTTTTTCGTTCCTTATTGTCGCCATCCTCCTGTCACCCACACCCTCTGCAAAAACCTCCCTCTTACTATTTATTATCAAAATGTAAGAGGTCTCCGCTCGAAAACCCAAGCTATCCTGCAACAATCACATGCTTTGCCCTTTGATGTCTTCGCGTTGACTGAAACGAACCTGATCTCCAGCATAAATAACCTCGAACTGTTCCCACCAAATTTTAATGTTTATCGCGATGACGAACTCAGCCGACTCACTGACGGTTGTCCTTGTCGAGGCGTTCTACTAGCCGTCCTTAATACAATTGACTCTTCCCTTATTGCAGTATCATCCTCCCCACTTCTCGACTTTGTTTCAATTAAGATTGCTCTACCCCAGAAGACACTATACATCATTTGTTTCTACATCTTGCCCTCACAACCTATTGAATCCTATGAACTCGCCATCAACACAATCGACCAATTAACCGATTTAAGAAACCCTCAAGATGAAATCCTTGTTTTCGGTGACTTCAACCTTCCTCATCTTAAATGGACCCAATTAGACGATCAATCGTCTTACACTGCCACCAATCCCACTACTGCCAAAGAATGTCTCTTCTTGGATCGCCTAACAGATTCAAACCTCAGCCAAGTTAGTGGCGTACTAAACTACATGGGTAGACAACTCGACCTCATATTCACAACCGATCCTCTCAACTCTTCTGTTTCACTTAGTCCCCTTTCCCTTTCAACCATCGATAACTTCCATCCTCCCCTCCTCCTTTCCTTCTTTCACGACTCTCCATCACAGAATAAACCCCCTACAGTTCTGGCCTCTTACGATTTCCACAAAGCAAAATTTCATCTAATAAATGAATACCTTAAAAAGGCCCCTCTCATATCCATACTCTACAGGGAAATATTTTACTCTACCTCTCTTTACGTTCCCGTTTCACAACGCAAAACTTCGTCCACCTCCCCACCCTGGTATAATCGCAGGCTCCGTTCTCTAAGAAACAAAAGAAATAAGCAATGGACAATCTTCCTTCGTACTCAATCATCCAATGACTTTTCTAACTACCTGGGCAGCTATCTCCACTTTACCGCCCTACACAACTTCCTCTATCAACGGTATTTAACAGAAACGCAAGCCAATCTTATAAACGATCCAAAGTCCTTCTTTAAGTTTGTTAACTATAAAAGAAAATCCGATGGCTATCCTACCTCCCTCTCCTTCCACGATCAAACCTCGAATGATCCCAATATTATCGCCAACTTTTTCGCCACCTTTTTTAAACAGTCTTTCGCCGACGACTCGTTTGCTCCAGACTTCTCATACTTTGATTACATACCGAATTTTTCGCTTGGACCATTTCTCCCACACACAGTTGATTCTCATGTCATCGAAAACAAATTAAATCTACTTAATGATGAATTCACTCCTGGACCCGACGGTCTCCCTGCCATATTTCTAAAAAAATGCTCCTCAACCATCTCTCACCCTCTCTCGAAAATCTTCACCCTATCCCTATCCCAAGGTGAATTCCCCCGCTTATGGAAAAACTCATTTATCACCGCTATACATAAAAAAGAACGTTGTTAACAACTATCGTCCCATTGCCAAACTATCACATATACCTAAACTCTTCGAGAGTGTTTTGTACGAAGCACTAAGTTTTCGCTGCAAGTCATTAATCTCCCCTAGACAACACGGTTTCCTCAAATGCAGATCCACAACCACTAACCTTGTTGAATTTGTGTCCTTTACCCTATCAGCCTTAGAGAACGGCAAAGAAGTCGACGTTATCTCAACCGATTTCAGTAAAGCTTTCGATAAAATCTCCCACAGACTGATACTCTTCAAATTGTCCTCCCTTGGCTTCGACCCCATTTCTTTGAAGTGGATATCTTCTTACCTGGAAAATCGCTATTATAATGTTCGTTTTAGATCTGCCTTCTCTAACCCCTTTTTAGCCTCCTCCGGCGTCCCCCAAGGCAGCCACTTAGGTCCACTTCTTTTCGTTCTTTCCATAAACGATCTTGAAATGGTGATCAAACACTACCACATCTCATTATACGCCGACGACACCAAGTTCTTCAAGACCATTTCCTCCAGTCCAAAAATTGCTTAGAGCTTAATATTTCCAAATGCCAATCAATTACCTTTTCACGTAAACGAATCAAACCTCCTCCTCGTCTCTACTTCCTCAATAATCAACCCATCTCCACGGTTCTAGTCATTCGCGATCTTGGCATATTATGTGAACAAGAGCTTAATTTTCAGGCACACATCGATGAGATAATCCTTAAAGCTAATTCTGCACTCGGTTTCGTGAAGCGATGGTCTAAAGAATTCTCGGACCCTTACGTTACCCGATCTCTTTACATAACCTTTGTCCGGCCCCTTCTTGAATACGCCTCCCAAGTGTGGTCTCCCTACCAACAAACCCACATTTCTAGAATCGAGAGCATCCAACGCCGATTCCTACGTTTTGCTCTTCGAGGTCTCCCTTGGGGCAATCCTTTGATTTTACCACCCTACCAAGACCGCCTTAAACTAATCAACATGAACACGTTGGAAGAAAGAAGAGTTGTATCTGACATTCTTTTTATCCATCGTCTCCTTTCAGGTACCATTGACTGCGCGACTCTCTATAACTCTGTCTCTATCAACACTAACCCCCGCAACGTACGAAATCCCCGTCTCTTCTATCCCCTATACTGCCCCCGTACTGCCTATGGCTCCAATGAACCTATTTCTCGTATGCTGGGAATTGTTAATTCGAATCCTTACTTCGATTTCAACCTCAGCACTCGATGCCTAAAAATCCGCCTTCTTAACCTCCCTCCCCTTCTCCCTACCTAGTAAGTGAGATTAGGTTAAGATTAGATTAAGCTAGCTTGAATTAAGCCCAATAAATGGGGGCGTTCGCCTCCACGAATATTATATAATATCAAACATGAGCATTATAGAGAATTCCAAAAATCATTTCACAATGATATAATATTCACCATAAATAACAATGACAATGGTCACACAATTCAAGAGAGTGTCCCAAGACAGATGTATAAATCATGGGAAAAAATAAATAGAACCCTACAGCCAATACTCTCATCAGCGAATATCTATCAACTGTAGACTTTGATGGTTTTCAATCCTTCTCAATCAATATCAAAGGCCAACTGCTCTACTGTCATTTATTTCTATTATATCTTCTCATGTCTACTGAGACAAACAATATTCATGGAGCTGTCAACAGCAGTTGCCAACTAATAAGACAGCTCATCACGACGTCCCATGCGCCATCCACGACTTCATGGCTTATAAAAACAACGTTACTACCTCTATTATCACACGCGAGCTCGACTCTATACGTCTTCGTGGTCAAAAGTTACGAGTCCGCTTATGACTCATAAATGCAATTGTGTGCCGTTGCATAACTTCTCCGCGTTGTTTCGTGCTGTAAACCATCTTTGCGGCGGCCATAAACCTTTACTGCCTTAAAGTGAAGCAGACCAAATCCATACATGAAACCGCCAAAGGCTCCCTTTGCTCGTTTCATATTTTCTGCATCAGCGCGAAGACGGGTTTGCTCGTGCGACCTAGATTTCCGTCCACCGATCAAATATACTCGAAGTAGTGAACAAGCTCCGTCGAGGCAGTGCACAACTGAACGTCTATCAAGTTTCGAGGATTTTAAACAAACAGAATCCTCGACCCCAAAAATGAACAACAAATTTAAGCCACAAGTAGGCACATAGCACGGCACTTTGAACGCGATATACTTTGAACACCGACTAGATACACAGAAGAAAATGAACAAGCGAGCGTGGTTAGATACATGACAGACGAGCAGATACATAGATGCTCGTACTAGATATTCGATGGAATTTAGCATAATTTAGATCGGTTTAGAGCGCTTGGTACGCCTTTGTAACAAGCACTCCTCGGAAGTTAGGTGTGTTATGCAGGATGCCAAGGGGGTAGATTAGACAGTTGAACAGATTGTTTGTAAAGCTTCATCAAGTATCATGTTCCGCTGGTGGAAAAGTGGAGGTTTATACCACTTCTAGCTCCTGATTCGGTGGTTTGTTAGTCGGAAGATATTCAAACTCAAGAAGCAGTAAATGAAATTCGTGACCATAACCGTGTTTCGCCCAAAGGTATAGAGTGTTTTCCGGGGTGTTGACTTGTGCTTGAGATTTAGCGGTGAAACTTGTGTTTCTAACAGACATACTGTAAATATTTTGAGGGAATAGTAATTAGAATTAGTTAAAGTAGTAGTAAACAAGGTGCCTGATTTTGAAATACGAAAATTCACTGCAACGTTCAATAATCGTTCCAACACACCTCGGGGGATGTAGCATAGAAACAAGTTTTCAACTACCATCACTTAGCTGACACTCAACAACCAACTAATACATCTATTCATAATGAACACTGACTACCAAACGAAATTGACAATTACCTGCACCGTCACAGTGCTACTATGTACCAGATTCATCCATCCTTGTGCAGGTAATAGCAATCTACACGAAAAGTTCATGTAGTCAATTACATTCAAGCATCTGCAAGTTATCCTAGTAGTTTACCATTGTAATGGAACAGGAAACAGAGAATGTAATTTGCTGGCGTATGCATCTGGGAACAAGGACAAAGTAATTTGTGTTGCATGAACCTGTGGGGCAGGGAAAAGTTTGATGAGTCTCCACCTTGAATTGGATTAAGCTTGTCTGGGGCCAGATTAATTTTGGATGAAAGCATTAAGACGCTGTGCTCGGAGAATACTTACAAAACGTTCTCGATTGAATGTGAAAGTGTTTTTCAGAAATGCTAAGTAGCCTTCTGAGAAATTGTTTGAATTCAAACTTCATGTAATGTCAATTCCGTCTTCAATGCATGAATCAAGGAGTAAACTCAAAGAACTCAATTATGCTCCTATACACAAGATAAGAGGATTTTCTTAATGCCTGATCCTGGAATTACATCGAGTGAGGAAAGTTGATTCCATTTTAATAAGTTCAAATTAAATTGCTGACATTCAAAGTTGTGTGCTTTGGATTAAAATCTCTTTTTCTATGCTGATCAAAAGGTTGACATATTGCAAACGTAAAGTTAAAAAGTTAACCTTTGGTCTGATATTGGTATATTGTACGAAGGGTCTGGAGTTGGTTCTAGAGTACCCCATGTGACTGATATCGTTCCGAATCAGACAAGTTTGTCACGATACCACGAATATGTACCGAAACGCAACAATCGACGCGCTGCACAAACAGAAAAGTAGACTCCTAGCCAGACTTAAAATCTTGTACAGTCGGTTTACCGACAGACAGAACTCGGAAATCAGGACACTGAAGTCGCTGATTAAAAATATCCTGGTCGCGTAATCTTCCGTTTTAACGATTTGGCATGGCCAGAAAGACGCCCGATTTACGGCTAGTTGAAGTCACGGGTGGCAGCTACTTGACGGATATCATCTCGTCCACTTAAGACAAAAAAATTGTAGGGGTCCAAATAAAGATTTCAAAATTATTTTTTTTTATTTAGTAAAAAAGTAACTCAAAAGCAAAATTGAATGATTTATTTTGGGCCATCTTGAATTTACAAAAGTTATAGATAAGTTTGACCCTCGGATGATCGACTAGAAGGAAAACAATGGTAGTCATATGAACAATGTTCGGTTCTTTACATAATTGCAATAGACGAATTTTTATAACGAATAAAAATCAACAACTTCCTGCGTGATAAGCCTACATAGCAAAAATACCAAACACACTTTGACCGTTTTTGACTACAATACATCAGCTATTAAGCTTCTTTTGCACCAGCTGTACCAGAAGGTCCTGCGATTTGATTTCTTCGCTGAAATGGCTATTAGGTTCACTTATCGATTTACAATATAGCTTTTTGTAATTCACCTGCTTCGGTTGGCAATTATACCTGTCCCCTTCGCGATTCTTGAAGAGAACTGGTTTACCCACATACGTAGGTGATAGCACTATGCAATCCTTGAACAGAGTTTTCTACAATCTGCTTTGGTAGTGGGTTTTACTTCTATATCGACTGCCGTTTAATATTTGGGTATTCTATCTATTTGAAAGGATTTTTTTTTTTTTTTTTGTTGGAGGCTTCTACTATCTGCTGGAGCACTCAGACACAAGTACTAGTCCATTGTACAACCAGACAGACACCTTTTCTTTATTGTATTTTCCCCGTTGTCCGGAGAAAAGTGAGGAGGGGCTTCAGTGATGTTGAGCTAAGAGATTCGGCACCCACCACGTCGGCCCCAAGGGTGCGCCACCGTGCACGAGCGAAGGCGGGACAGTCGCAGAGAAAGTTTCCGCTGTGTCGTCCTCCTCGCAACAAGCAGCACAGGTAGGCGTCTCACTGATGCCAAGCACGTAGAGATGCCTGGCAAAAATCTAATGGCCCGTAATGACGCCCGTTAGCCTTCTGCAGTAATTTCTCCTTAAGGATAAGAAGAATGTTGCGGACTTTTTACAGACGTCAGGGCGTACGCGCTTAGTCATCCTGCATCCTGGATATTCCCTCCATCTGCGACTGTGTACGTTAAAGACCCAGTCATTGATGTCAGATTTAACCGTTGAAGCTGGTAGACCTAAGGCGGGTTCAGGCCCTGAGAAACTCTCCTCTGAGCCTTTTCTAGCGAGTTAATCGGAAATCTCGTTTCCTGGGATTCCAGAGTGACCTGGAACCCATACAAGCCTAAGTGAATTAAGTCTTAAATCTTTGTTCAAAAAGGTTTTGAGTTCATGCACTAGTTTGGAGTTGGACAGAGGATTGGATACAGCTTTGAGTGCAGCTTGGCTGTCACTGCAGACACATATGCTCTTTCCCCTCCATCTGTGTTTCACAACATAGTGCATGGCCATTAGGATTGCGTAAATCTCCGCCTGGAAGACAGACGCATATTTTCCTAACGAGAAGTGCAGTCGAATGTTTTCGCGCTCGAAAAAAACTCCGGCGCCGGATCCCTGATCAGTCCTGGAGCCATCTGTGAAGATGCGAAGACATTCTATTCCAGGTTCAGTGTCTGGCTAAAGGCAGTCCTGACGCCAAGGAAATGTGACTGTGTAGTTACAGCGCAGAAGGATGGCAGGTGTCATTGCGTCAGAAGGCATATCCATGAGACAGTGGTCGTAGGATATTTCTCTCTCAAGTACACTTTCACTCCACTGCGAGTTGTACCAAAGCCCATTCCTCTTTAGGCGAGAAATAGTTTTCAGTGCACACCCTCTGATATATATGTCAAGGGGTGAAAGGTTCATCATAGCATCTAAAGCAGCTCCCGGTGTGCTGGGGAAAGCCCCCGTGCAACTGAGGCAGACCGCTCTTTGGAATTAGTAAACATTTACATTAAAACCTCCGCTGCGAACAAAAATGTATTCGTCTGCAAATGCTTATACCCCTATGCTGAAAGGATTCCTTTCGCCAGTAAAACAAAAAAAAAAAAAAAAAAAATTCTTCTTTAATAGTTTTTTGTTGAATGTTTTAAGAAATGAGTCACGTGGGTGGCAATATTTTTTGCAGCAACTGTTACTGAGTTGAACTTCTAAAAGAGGTAATCATGCATCACTTTCGCGCTTGTGTAAAATTTCTATTTAGAAATCATCTCCACTTGTGATGTAGTCATTTTTCACCTAAATGAGATGAAAACACTCAACTGCCTCTGCGCGACGTTGCCGATTTTCACATAAATTGAGGGATACCTGCAACGTATTATGATCGCCTGATACCTAACTTTGCCAATTCACTATGAAGCAACGCATGACGCGTGGGGTGTCCATGGGATTTTATGGGATTTGTTGGAAATCATGTATGGAGCCACTGTATCCATGGATTTCGATGGCAAAAACTGAAATTTACAATTCGATTTCATTTTACGGCCAGTGTCGGCACCTATTGGCCGCACTCATAAACCCTTTTTTTCTTCGCAGACGGCAGATCTAAACCCAGATATGGAAGAGATTCTGTGCGCTGGTTGGTTGCAAGCAAGATTTAGCTGAGTTAAATGATTCAAAACAGCGCTATTTTGAGAGGTCTTACACATGGCCTCCTCCATGTGTAATATTGTCAGACAATCACTTTTTCATATGTATGTTGACTCATACTGACTTACTTGAGACTTTTTTCGTAAGTGGGGGAGCGTTTAAAGTCATACGGAATCTTGCATGTGAGCGAGGATGATGGCAGATCAAGCAACTTGAGAGTAGCAGTGCGACACAGGTGTTGACTAAAATATTCGAACACCTTTTCCACTCATTTCACGACTTGAAATAATATATGAGTGCAGTGATTTAGTTCTTAGCCTTTCTTGTTGTAATTATTTTGACGCGGTTTTTGTCTGGGAACAAGGTTGTAGGGGGGTGATGGTATTGAGACCTTTTCGAATTCAGTATCTTTTTCAAAAAATCTTATGATGAGTGTTCTTTAATATTTATATATAATTTAAAGTTTAATATTTATATACAGCGTGCAATCTCATATGGGTCGATGTGAATTTCGAATAACTTTAACAGTTCTCAACCGATTTTGAAAATTCAAAAACCTGTATTCAATCTAGACCTTTACAATTTATTTTAATTAATTTTTGAAAACGATATCAATTAAATGACCACCTTTATTGCCGATGAAAAATGGGCTCATTTTCGCGCATTCTCCATGACATTTTCGAGCATTTCGGTCGAAATTTCTGCGATTTCCGCACGAATGTTTCTTTCGAGTTGTTCTATTGTCTTTGGGCCGTTAGCATACACCTTACTTTTCAAGTATCCCCAGAGCAAAACGTCTGGAGGAGTCAAATCCGGCGATCTCAGAGGCCAGTCAATATCGCCCTTTTTTGACACCAATCTTCCAGGGAACTTCTTACGGAAAAAGTTCATTGTTTTGTCCGCAGTATGGCATGTCGAGCGTCTTGTTGAAACCAAAAGTGAAATAAGCCTTTTTTACGCATTTATGGGACCACGTAATGGGCCAACCACTGTACCGCCAACTTTGAAGAAATACGGTCCAATTATGGTTTTAGCGCATACACCGGCCCAAACAGTAACTTTTTGATCATATAGCGACTCTTCGTGAATAATGTGAGGATTTTCGGTGCCCCAGAGGCGGCAATTTTGTTTATTAACTGAGCCAGAGAGCGTAAAATGTGCCTCATCGGTCATACAAATTTGCTGCCAGAACTCCGTCTCAGAATTAATCATTGCAACGACATTTTGTGCGTATGTCAAGCGCCTTGGCTCATCTTGTAGCAAAATTCTTTCAGTTATCTGCACTTTGTATGGAAATAAGTGAAGACCATCCTTTAAAATTCTCCGCAAAGTGGTCCCACTGATGTCTAACTGCTGCGAACGGCGCCGATATGACAAACTGAATAGATGAGTTTGAACGCCGCGGACGTGGACTAAGTTGCTCACGAGGGCTTGCTACAGAACCAAGTTAAAAAAAAATTCGATGCCCAACGACGAATTGTATTTTTTTTGGGCGCAACACGATCACGATATTTTGCACGATACGCACGTTGAGTTAGCACAATCGAACGTTCATTTTTAATGCACATTGAAACTATTTCCTGCTCTCAGAGCTCAAAGAGTTCGAGAGTGACGACCTCAAATTCGTGGGGGTGAAGCCATTCTCCACGGTGGGCTCCCGAAGGGAGAAGCGAGTGATACCCTTCTTCTTGGTGCAGCTCACACCCAGCAGCAAGCTGGAGAGGCTAAGGACTATCACTTCCATAGCATCCCAGACTGTCAAATGGGAAACAGTAAACAGGAGCGGAAACATTTTACAATGTATCCGCTGCCAAAGGTTCGGGCACGCCGCGTCGAACTGCGAAATGCAGCCTCGATGCGTTAAGTGCGCAAAGAACCACAAGAACGAGGAATGCGACCTTGGGAAAGACAAGGTGGCGGACAGAGAGCAGCTCGTGTGTGTCTTGTGTCGGAACCGAGGACACCCTGCAAACTATCGGGGATGTCCTAAGTTCCAGGACATCAAGAAAGAAAACCTGGCCCGTAAGCAGAAGGTCGAGGAGAAGCGTCCCTCGGGTCGCTTCCAAACACCAGCCGTCACATCCCAGTTGACCTACGCCCAAATGGCGGCAGGTTTGGGAAAGACGGTACAAAAGCCCATGGCTGTTCCTAAAGTCCCAGTGCCTGTCTCTAAGGCACCGGAGGCGGAGGTGGATGTCTGTTCGATCTTGCTCGCAATCCAAGGGCAGATTGGGCAGCTCCAAAAACAGATCCTTGAGACGGCGACCCGAGTAGATAGTATCTGCTCACTTCTGCCGGGCCTAGTGCATCTAAGGTCGTGATGGGTACGCTGGTAGAGAGCCCCTTGAAGATCCTGTCGGTGAATGTAAATTCCCTGATAAGGATTGAGCGACGAGCCGTACTTTTTAACCTGTTGCAGGACGAAAGCCCCGATGTACTCTTGGTTAGCGAAACAAAGCTAAACCAGAAGCACAAAATCCGGCACAGTTCTTATAGAATAATTAGAAGGGACCGACCCAACGCTACTCAAGGCGGGGGAGTCGCGATCTTTATTAAAAATAATTTTAAACATAAGGTCATATATAGCGGTGAAGTGCGGAGGTTCCAGGTGCTAGAGGCCTGTATTGTGTGCATTCCTCTCCGAAATGGAAAGAGAATGTACATTGTATCAGCCTATGCACCTGAAGCACCTCAACCCAACGTTTTCATCGCAGAGCTAGAGATACTTTTTCGAACTCTGCGCCTAAACTCGGTGGAAAACTTCTACATTCTGGCTGGCGATTTAAATGCCAAACATAGTGATTGGGGAAATAACATTCCTAACACTAGGGGGAGCCTACTAAGTCATTGGTGCGTTCTTCACAACATTGAATATAGAGTCAAGTTGCTCGCAACGGATAGTCCGTCGTATCCTAGGAGCGGCTCCTATCTGGATCTCATGCTAATAGACTCTCGACTGAGACTGGCAGACACGAACGAATGGTCTATTAACAGTCTACGGACCATTGTATACGACAGTGACCATTGCGGACTATGTGCCGTGATCACAGTACCTGACGAGTTCGTGGAGATGGCAGAGTATTTCCAAGCGCACCCCTACGATTACAGTAGGACGCGTTGGCCACGCTTTGCCAATTCCCTGACGAGAGCGCTCACTTCGAGCGCCTCCTTCCCACCGTCTAATAGGAACCTGTCAAACTACGAGATTGACGGGTACCTTAAACAAATGGACGATATAATTAAGCAGACCATGGACAGTACAATACCACGTCAACGACATAACGATACTACAAACGTGCACCGAAACGCGACAATCGACGCACTGCACAGACAAAAAAGTAGACTCCTGACAAGACTCAAACTCTTGTACAGGCGGTTTACCGACAGACAAAACTCGGAGGTCAGGACACTGAAGTCACTGATTAAAAATCTCCAACAGTTGATCAAAGAGAATTACAGAATATCTGTAAGTTTGCATTGGAACAACAGAATTCGTGCTGTAAAATCCAGTAGCGCGAGTATGTTCCCGCAAATAAATAAAATATTTCGGAGAAACAATCGGAATGACATTCAGGATCTAAAGCTTCCGAGAACGTCAGACAATGAACGTTTGCTACGAACAGTTAGCATCGATCCCGAGAGCGCCGTCCTGGATGACGACTTTTTCGTGATTGAGGATCCTCAGGAGAAGGTGGCGACAGTGGGAGCTGTCTTCCAGGAAGTGTACAAGGTGAATGATAGCATTCGTCCAAACCACGAATTGGAAAACAGAGTTCTACTTCATGACTCCTACCTTAGAAGTGATATCGATCATTGGCGATCCGAGAATCTTGGTTTTACCAGGTTCGATGACGATTTCATGGCAAATAATGCCGTCACCAATGAAGGGGATAATACCCTGTTCATTTCGGTGGAGGATCTCCAGATGATCTTTCAGTCATTGAAAAGGAAAAAATCCGCGAGTATCGACGGTATATCCAATGTTGTGCTTAGGCACCTTCCACCAGTGGCTGTAGAGAGGTACACCATCCTGTTCAACAATGCACTGAATAATGCATATTATCCAGTGCACTGGAAAACAGCGGTGGTGCAACCAATCCCCAAGAGGGGTAAGAACACCTCTAACCCGGCAAATCTCCGGTCGATAAGTCTCCTTCCGAGTATCAGCAAGGTCTTCGAAAAGGTGGTCCATAGGGCCCTGTCTAAATGGGTCGAGGACAATAAAATCATCCCGGATAACCAATTCGGTTTCAGAGCGGGGCATGACACTATTCATGCCGCGTCGAAACTCGTGTCGGATGTGCAATGGAATAAATGCAAGAACCAATGCACGGGTGCCTGTCTGATCGACTTGGAAAAAGCCTTCGACACCGTATGGCTAGAAGGTCTTTATTACAAGCTCAATCGGCTGAGCATAAGTAAACCACTGCTATATATGATTTTTGACATGTTAACAGGTAGAAAGTTCGTAGTGAAAATTGCCAACGTGACTTCTACCCAAACATTTGATATTAACAACGGACTGCAACAGGGTACGGTGAACTCGCCGATCCTTTTCAGCATTTATTTCAGTGATTTGATAGCTTCTCTTCACCATTCAGTAGCGTATGCGGACGATTTAATCGCATACAGATCAGGTCCAACGATCGGCGTCATTGTTACTCTCTTGCAGCGTGACTTCGAAAAAATTCAGCAGTATTGTGATGACTGGAAGTTGAAAATCAACTGCCAGAAATCAGAAACTATTTTGTTCAGAACGCCTTTGTCTAGGGCCTCTCGAGACACTAGGAAAAATTGGCGCGGGTTCTTAATTCTTGGACAGGACGGGCGCCCACTGGCGAAACAAAGTGTAGTCAGATACCTTGGGATCTGGCTAGACCAGTATCTATATTTTGATAAACATGTAGATGCTGCTCTGGCAAGGGCCCGAGGCGCTTTTGCTCTGACAAGATGGCTGTTTCATTGCAGTCAACTTGATTCCAGGGTGAAGGTAATCTGCTACATGGCCTTAATCAGGCCCATGGTTGCCTATGGATGTCCCGTCTGGTTCAATGTGAGAGCCAGCTTAATGGAAAGGATTCGGGTGTTTGAGAGACAATGTCTCAGGACTTGTCTCGGGTTACATAGGACACCCGAATCTGATTACACGAAATTTTACCCGAACGAGGTCCTATACAATAGGGCCAGGATTGTACGGGTGGATAACTTCCTGATCAAACTGATTCGAGGCCACGTTGCGAGAGCAATGACTTCGGTCAATAGCCTAATCTCTGGGGCTTACTACCCCAATGATTTATATCACGAGAGAGTGCGCCTTAACGGCTTTGTCCCGCCAGAAGCATTCCTCTATTTAGATAGATGTGGGCTGATCCAGGATAGATTGGCGGTGCCGCTAATCTTCCACGTGGGTCGCAATTCCGTGGAACGGCGATTCCTCTACGGACCCGATGTCGCGCTCAGTGAGCCCGAGCGCCTCAGGTTCTGTAGATCGGTCTCACGCCGGGATCGAGGAGACGTAGTCCGCCAACATCAACGCTTTTGGTGGCTGGGGGGAGCTGCGTCAGTGGACACTTCAAGGGCTTCAGCCTCTTCAAGGCAGGGCTTGCCTAACACCAATGGCAGGCTTACATAGGCTAGTGTAGAGTAGGGTAGGTTAGGGTAGGATAAAACAAAAAAAGAATAAAAACCAAAAAAAAAAGTATAAACATATAAAAATTAAAAAAAAAATATATATATATGTATATACATATATAAGTATATGTATATATATAAAGTATATATTTATATATATATATATACAATATATACATATTAGTTAAGTTAGAATAAGATATGTTTAGTTAGGTTTAGGTAGGTTTAAGTCTTATATAAATATATATAAAATGATCATATGCTAAGTTTTTGAAAAACAAATTTTTCTTAGCTTAAGTTAATCATAATAATGTTAATTGTAAGTTATTTATATATAAGTCGAAAGGCATAGATTAAAATTATACAGTTTGTTTTAGAGTGTCCGCCTAGGGCCAGTAAGATTCCTAAATTTGTAAGGATAGTTAAGCTAGTTTTAAGCATTTTTGTCTAGGATAAGATAGATCTAAGAAACTATAAATAAAAATGAATTTACATAAAAAAAAAAAAAAAAAATTGAAACTATTTCCGCGCGTTATTTTGGTGTGAAGCGATTCATGGTTAAAATTGTACTGAATTGACGTTCATATGCTATGACATATGAAAATCGGTTGACAATAATTGTCAATTATTGTTGAAGTTATTCGAAGCTTACATCGACCCATATGAGATGGCGCACTCTGTATTTTATGTTAGCTGATATTAAAGCTAGTTTTAAGCATTTTTATCATTGTCAATCATCTTGGATATTTAGTTTGTTTTTCACAGATATAAAGCTTATACGTGTCTTGTATAGCGTAGACGTGTTTGTCGATTTTTTGCTATTGAAAAAAATGGATCACAGAATATCTATTTAATTTTGTATAAAAAACAATATTAAGCGCTTCAACGTGCTGTTTAATTTAGCCACAATCTCTGAGTATAAAAAAAATATTTACAGGTGGTACAAGCTCTTCATAGAAGGCTGAGGAGATGGTAATGACGATGCTGTCCTGGACGCCCCAGCACATCAACAGCGGATAAAAAACGTTGAAGCAGTGAAGAAGATTGTTATATAGAATCGTTGAATCACTATCAAAGAAGTTGCTGACTATTTTGGCATATCGGTTGGCTCATGCCATACATTGTTTTTCTGATATTTTCGGCATAACACCTTCCGAAATTGCTTAATTTTAACTTAAACAACAGTTGCGTTCGTTTTACTCAGGTGCTTTTGAGTGACGTGCATGACAATCCAGATTTGCTGAAAAGGATCGGTACTGGTGACGAAACATGGGTTTGTGGTTATGACATCGAAACCAAAGCCCAATTTTCCCAATGGTTCATCATGAGCTCTTACCGGAAGGTCGTAAGATTAATAAGGAATAATACCTTGAAGTCAGGCACCGCTTGCGTGAAGCAGTACGAAGAAAACATTCGAATTTGTAGGAAAAAAATTCATGGTTATTGCATCGCTTTAATGCACCTGCTAAATCATCGTTGCTTGTGCGTATGTTATTGGCTAAAAACAATACCGCATTCATGCTCAACCATCGTATCCACCGAACTCAGCCATTGACGCCAAACCGATAAAAAGTCAAAGATTTTCCACGATGGAAGAAATAAAGACCGCATTGCTGGAAATGCTCCAGGCTATACCAAAAACTTTGCGGAATGGAAATAACATTTTATTTAACTTATCTCGTATTTTTCAATCTTTAACGGCGCCATATATATTTTTTTTGTTCGTGAAATGTCAACTTTCGAACTAAATGAACATCATTTACGTTTCACCTTCAATTCGAAAAAATCCGCGGACGAGGCGCATCGAATGTTCAAAGAAATTTACGGCGAGGTTTCTAAAATGTGATTTTCTAAGCACTTAGTTCGTAAGTGTTAAAAAGAATACAGGAAAATTGCGAAAGTGTATACATTTTTTACTTAAGTTGATAATTCAATAATAGCCAAGATTATATCCTCCAAGTGTTGACCACTACTGCGTCTTAAATGGTATTTACGTAAAACCCAATTTTCGAGCACATGTGCTGGTACAATATCACTTGTAATGTTGTCATCCAGCAATCGACTGGCTGATCGACGAGTGATTTGATGTATTCTCATAAAAAATCCAGAGTTTGAAGTCTAAAAGTGTCAAATCGCACGTTCCAGTCGATCAATGCACCGGTTCAAATCCAGATATGTCTTCCTCACTGAAATAAATTCACAATTGGTCTGTCGAATGTGTGGCTTGGAACCATGTGTTGACTAGGTTCAGCATTCTATTTTCAAAATCATTGAACGACAAGTCTTGCATGATTTTTGAATGTCTATTTAACGTTAAACAGTTTGCATCAAGCCCAAACATTTAGTCTTCTATGAAATTTCCTTTATTGGGTAACACTTCTTCACACCATTCAGGCAACTTTTTAATGCCATTGCTAGTTAAATTCTTTGCTTCGACGAAAAAAAACACCCCAAAAGCCTCATGGACATCATCCCAAGATCTAAAATTATTCCATTAAGGAAGTTTTATAGACTTTGAAACAAGTAGAAATCTGAAGGTGCTAAACTTGGAGAATAAGGCGGATGCACCATTTTTCCCTAACCGAACTGCTGTAACTGTGTGCAGATGGTCCTAGATGTATGAATGCGAGCGTTATCCTGATAACACACATTTTCAATTAACCAGGCACGGCCCTAGGACAATATCCTAGAAAGGTGACTAGCTACGAGTAAATGCCAAAATTCCAAAATGGAAATGATTTTATGTCTATTAAAATTAAATGTATAACAGAACATGCATTTTCATAGTCCATTTATATACACTCTACTTAGTTCTTTTGATGAGCAGCAGGAGTTCGTTATGTCCACTCGACCTAAAAACACAAAGAAAATTAATTGTAATGACAACAGAGCACTATAAAACATGGAGAAGTGTTGAAAAATTGTGAAAACTGAGCAGGAAGAATCAACAGTTAAGCTTGGGGCTTAGTGATAAAGCTCTAGGTGACAGTACATCCAAAGCACTTTGAGGGCGTTAATACGGCTCTGTGCTGTCGAATCTATTCACTTTCGGTCTTCTTTTCGCAATCCCCTTTCAATTTTTGAGATGGATGAGTGAACAAACTCAGAGAATAAATCCGTAAGACATGATGTAATGATATTTGCGACAAGAGAAGCCCACCCACTGTTCAGTATCATTGGATTAAGACTGAAAAAGTTACGTTAAGTGGCTGAAGGATATTTGAAAACCTAAATTAAGCCATGGCCTGGATGTTCAAGTTTTTTTGGTAAAGTGGTTATATGCTTGATGGAAACTTGGTACGTGTATTAATCCTGCTGGATATACACGTATTGCGTCAGACAGCACGTCCATTGGGGTTAGAGGGAGAAAGTGAACAAACTCTCTTAACTACAAGGCCACCCTTATTATCATCTACAATCAGATGGTACCAGCTCACTCTTATACGTATTTCTTGAGAAAGAGCCAGGGAATACAGCTGTTTCATGCAGAGATGGTAATTAAAGCGCCAACTTTTTCTGGACCTAGCTCATGTGGCTCTGACACCTGTACAATTAGGATTGTAAGACAAGGGTTGGACGGCTTTTGAGCGGTAAGGAATTATAACACCTATTTTATACTCACAGATGATTTTCTACTGGGAGAGCTGGCAAGATTAGGCATAATGTGCACGATCCTGTCATTCCGAATATTAATCGACTGAGGACTATGATTTCAGCTTATAAACAGGACGTCAGTTATGCTTTTCTGATATCCAGGAAAGGTGCATATTTCCTATCATGCCAAATCGGATTAATCGAGTCCTTCATAGCATAGTCAGCAACTTATTCCGTATATCCCTACTTCCGATCACAGTTGACAGGAATAAGTGAGGACTTTCGGTAGTAAATTGATCGTTGACGCCAACATAATATGTTAAGCCAGGCATTAGGTTTGAAAGATTGACATGCACTTCCGACGCTTAATGACGTTGAAATCGCTTTCAACTGTACTTGGTGAAGAGACTTTCTTAAGTCGGTATACCCCTTATTCCCTTCACATAATAAAGAAGGAGCAATTACAAAGAAGTTGGACTAAACAGCAGTCCTCGCTGGCTTTTGGGTATATGCGTGTCATCTTAGTTGGTTCGAAGTTTATTTTTTATTTTTATTATCTTAATTAGCGTGTGCAAAAGGGTTTCATCAGTATAATTAAGTGATTAAGAGGGGTACCAGTGTACTCATATATTGATTTTTAAAACTTGGCATTAACTACTCCTAGCGAGACCAGTATTGCGGTTAAATCCTTCAAGGGGAGGAACGCAACTGGATAGCTTGAGATTTTTTTGTAGAAATAGCGATAAAATAATGAGAGAGAAGCAATATGGCGTTGATGTTCAAGCGTGTCAAGTGACAACAAATGCAAATACGTTTTGGGAACAACAGACCAGATATGGGCATTGTACTCAAGCTTGGGGCGGATATAAGCTTTATAAACTGAAGCCAAGCCACGGGGTATGAAATATTCCTTGCATCGTTCAAGGAAACCTAAACATTGCCCAGCGATCTAAGCGATCTCGAATATGTGTTTATCTCAACTAGTGTTTTAATTACGCACATAGCAAGGATGGAATGTTTTTCGGTTTTAGTGACATAAGTGCCATTCATACTGGCTGATTACTCAGGATTCGCTTAAGTCACAGTAGACAAAAGTGGGTTTTAGAAACATTCAACTCCATTCTAAGGTTTATGTGCTACTTAATTATGCTATCGTGGTCGGAATTTAATGTTATTAACATATGCTGCCATTCCAATTCTACGGCCGAAGAGCAGGGACGTGAGGTTTGGTGCAAATGTTATTAGTACTGTCATTTGTATAGCAGTGGATTGGACTAGATATAGGATAGGAGATCATTTATAAAAATGGGGAAGATCGTCAATGGCAGGGTGAATGTCAGACTTGGAACCATCCGAAGCGATTTGAATTAAACGGCTCGAAAGGTAATTGCTATAATATATAATATAAGAATATATATCAGACAAGAAAGCCTTACGCCGAAATCCGTCAAATGCCTTAGAAATATCGATCGCAACGATCTTGCTTTCACTAAGATTGTGTAAAAATTAGTTCCACAAATCACCAGTGGACCTCTTGCTATGGAAACTAAATCCATAGATCATTAAAAAGTTTTCGCGGTTCAAGACATTTCGTAAGCTGACAATTTATCAGCGTTTCCATGACCTTAGAAAGAAGGGTCAGAGTATAGGAGGAATTCCATCAGGGCCTGCGGACTTATAACCACCTTAAGTAAAGATGCTCCATCTGTGATTGATGATTTCATAAACTGAAATTATTTCACTCACAAAGCAGATGATACCCCATCACAGCACTGAATGCAAAAACTGGGAGCCAGTATCGATTCCGAAAAATTTTCTGGGAGCAAGCAGGTAAGCAAAATGGCAATAGAATGGGAAGATACATCACTTATGCATCGTTAATGGATTTGTTTATGTTAAAAGGACTAGGCTAAATACCATATATCGGATGGTTATGTGTGTGGTACGAATTATGTGCCATCTGTTCCATCAATATACCGATATGCCTGCTTTTTTGAACGATGATGATTGATAGACGATAGTGATATAGGCAAATAGGAAGTAACTAGCAGTATGTAGCCAGAAAAAGATGAACAAAGTGACAGCTTGTAAATCTGTGAATATCTATGAGACCAAACTGTGAAGTTATTCCAGATTCAATACCCGACTTCCTGAGGCTAAAATATCAAAATTATGCGATCTAATAGATCTCACACCTTTAAATTCTCAGACCCACAATACCTTTATTTAGAGATGAGAAAAACGCGATATTTTTCAGCATTTATAATAACGATTTTAAGCAGATCTGCGAGTCCCATGATTTTCTAGAACGTCTTTGAAGGGATAAAAGGATGGTAATAAGCCAGGTCCACGTACGATAAACTGAATTGACCCGAATAAGGAATCGATTGATGCTGTGTCGAAGACGACACTGGCGTCAAAATCGAAGATATCAGTATTTTTGACGTGATCTAGGGTAAACTGTTGTTGGCACGAATCATAGATCAGACTCTGAAATATCCGTCGACGGCAGTGACCATGAAGACCAGGATGAAGCCTCATCGCCTTGGAACAATTACACACTTTTACCATAAATATTCAAATACTCCATTTAAAGGATATTTTTTTAGAGGTTTAGTTTTTAAAACGGCAACGCTGTTATGGATTGTCAATTTGACAATTGAAAGTTAGGTTTAGGTTAGGTTAAAGAAGGGGAGTGTGATGGTTGAGCATCAGTTCCACTCGGAGGCCAAAGGGCCCATTGTGATTCCCTTCATTTATGGAGTACACATATAATTAACCTGTCCTATCACGTGGTGGCTCAAACAACCCCGTGCTCTTTATGAATTTTAGAACATGCGATATACGAGGGTGGTCCGAAGAGCAACTATCGTGTAGTATATTCTAGTAGACGGCTACTGTCGAAATTTCAGCCGGATCGGACTCGTAGTTTTGTTTTGACCACGTGTGGAGGCGGGAGTGTCCGCGGATTTTAGAAAAATGGAAAAAGAGCAATAACGGTCGGTGATTGGATTCTTGTTTTTGGAAGGGAAATCGCGCCGCGAAATCAAAGAGCGTTTGGATGCTGTGTACGGTGACTCTTCTCCTTCGATGGTGACCATCAAAAATTGGTTTAACGAATTTCAACGTGGTCGCACCTCGGTTTTTGATGTACCACGTCCAGATGCCCCGAAAACGGCTACCACGGAGGATAACGTGACAAAAACCCACGATCTCGTATTGGCAGACCGCCGATTGAAAGTGCGCGAGATAGCTGAGACAGTAGGTATTTCAAAAGATCGCGTGGGTCATATCCTGCATGAAATTTTGGGCATGAGAAAGCTGTCGGCGCGATGGGTGCCGCGTTTGCTCACTCCGGACAACACGCGCAACCGTGAGACCACTTCAGAGCAGTGTTTGACGCTGTTTAAGCGCAATCCGAAGGAGTTTCTGCGTCGTTTCGTGACAGTCGACGAAACATGGATCCACTGGTACACACCAGAGACCAAGGAACAGTCGAAACAGTGGACTTCACCCGGCGAACGTTTTCTGGGATTCACAAGGTGTGATCCACATCGACTACCTGGAGAAGGGCAAAACTGTCACAGGGCTTTACTATGCCAAAATATTGGGCCGATTCGATGCCGAATTGAAAAAAAAACGGCTCCACTTGGCGAAGAAAAATGTGCTCTTCCACCATAATAACGCACCGGCTCACACCTCAGCCCTCGCCACGGCAAAATTGGTCGAATTGGGCTACGAACTGCTGCCCCATCCACCGCATTCTCCAGATTTGGCCCGTGCAACTTCTTTTTGTTGCCAAACTTGAAAAAGTCACTCGCCGGGCAGAGTGGGCTTCTTTTATAATTGTGTCATTTATGATCCGGTATAATGCGCTGATCAGTGGTTGCAATGACGTGTCCGCTTCCCTGATGTCCATTTCACACCCTTGCCTGGCCATATGCTCTTTCGTTCCCTGCGATTGAGCTGTGACCCGGGACCCAGCAGAGTTTGACTTTGGGGTGTCTGATGGACTTCAGTGAGTCATGACATTTCATGATAGCCTTTGATCTCGTTGTACCGGATCCTATTGACTTCAGTGCAGCCTGGCTGTCTACAAAGATAGTGACATCCGATGGTGGCATATCGGTTACTTGGATGTGTTGGGCTGCTTTCTCTATTGCTAGAATTTCTGCTTGAAAGACGCTGCACAAATCAGGGATTCTAAATGATTCCTCTTTGTGCAGAATATCAGAGCAGAACTCGGCCCCAGTGTCTATGTTTGTCCATTTTCGATCCATCGGTGAAGAGGTTAATCTCGTGGTCGTTGATCACGGCGTTTGATAGCCACTCTTCTCTGTCGGGGAAAAGGATTGATATTCTGAGAGAGAAGTCATTTTAGTGGGAAATATAGTCGGTCGTAACTGCGAGGCTACTAAAACCATGTTTCTTTCCCAGGTCATCTATTAGTCTGAGTATGATCGCATGTCCATAGAGGACTTCCCACCATTCACACCCTAGTGGATAATATAATACGTATCCCCAAAGACGACAAACAGTGTGAAGAGAAGAATTCATTGCCATTGTGGAGCGTAGTGTTAATGAGAATCTGAATGAGTCGATTCGCCATCGTACACAACCCATTCACTTTGTGGAAGATTTTACGGAAAGATCTTGGCTAGAAAGCTAACAAGATCCAGCTTTTGGGTTAGATATTTATGTAAAATGCGCTATTTCCTTTAATAGTCTCCTGAACTTGGTTTTTACAGATGAAGTCGTCATATCATAACAGGTCATAACAATGATAGTTAATTAACAATGTCAGGAAATTTAAAGAAACACTTGTTGTTGGTTGACACTTTACTCATTTTATGAAATTTTTTAAAAAAATCTGCCTTAAGACAACAAGGAAAAAGAGACATTTCGCAGGATAGGAATTCGCCTTGAAAGGTTATGACCTTTGCCTGAAACATTGATCCGAAAAGCGTCTGCATATAAGGCTTCAATAGGAATCCAATTTTTTACACAATAGAAAAACTGAATTCAAGTGGCACAACCTAATGGAAATAGACTCCAATCAATTTATTTCTGTTTTTTTGTTTATCCACAAAACTGGGAAGAGTTAGATAAAAATCAAATCAGCAGGTTTCGCATAGAAGACCAGATCCAATCATGATGAGTAGCATGAATATTAAATACTCATGTGAAGCACTATTGACAGCATTTCGGCATCACGTCCAGAAAATGCGTTGTTCGACCTTTTATTCTGAAAATAATTTCAGCCGTGCCGAGTAGTTGCAAACATTTCTATCAAAATCCAAAGAGTACAGCTAAAACACTTTCCTCATTGACAGTACTCAATTCCTCAATATAAATAAAACAATAGAGCACTGAACTCGAAAATCGTTATTTTCGATTCTAAATACTTCAGCTTAACATTCCTAATTGAAAACCAATCATTTCTCAAAAACGACTCCCTCTACGAGTACTCCACACAAGCAACAATAAAAAAAGCACGCACTGGAACAACGTCAGGAACACAATCGAATATTTGAAAACCTCAGCCAGCCGTTTCACTCTTGACTTGCCTCCGATTGCTTGTTGTTTGTTCAATCAAGAACTCATTGTTTCCAAACGAATGAGAAAGCGACCCCAGCTCGAACGGATTTTAATAAAATTTCAGAAAAGAAGAATCAAAATCGAAACAAAAACAACCCGAACCTAAAATGCACGACTGAATTACAAAACCTATTGTTTATTTTCGATTTGGAACTGTTCAACATCCTTTCCCTTATCATCTCTCGATTTGTTTCGTTTTGATTTCGTGTTTAATTTCCTCCAACTTGTGTCAGGGTCCAGGATGCTTTTCAATTCAACCTTTCCTCGAACTCAACCTCATCAAACCGTATGACTGCACAGAAGATACGAGTAGAACGAGCAAGAAGGATCATGATAAATAATCCTTGGAGATATTAATTTTCTGCTTTAGTTTTGTTGTTCGTTTCTTGCCAATCTTGAAAACCCCTTTAACTGAAACGAGTAATGAGACATGATGACAAAAACGCGTTCTTAATTGCTGGGGAATCGAAGGATTCGATGTCAGAATCGATTTTTCTCTTTTTTTCTTTCGATTTTTGTATTTTTAAAGCTAACATCAACTCGAAACCGAAGAAAATCGAAAATCCTTAAGATGTCGCACCATCACGAAGCCAAGCACGTTGAAAACACTTTAACTTTAAAACTTTTTGCTCAAATTTCCGGTTCCCGGGCTGCTGAACGAAAACTTTCCCGACGAACTGAAATGAGTCCTGGATTGGATGAACGAAATGAGGAAGTACACGAATGAAAGGACGAGAAAAAAATGTCGAAATGAAACACGCAACGACAACAAGAGTAAGTGGCACGCTGGTTGAAGAAGTAAAGAGCAAAGGTGTAGCCAGGAGAGAAAAAAAAGTAGAGTGTCAGGAAAGCAGTAAGAGCTCTACAGGATATGCTTGACTAAAATTTTCATTGAAAGTCCTCATGTTTCACTATTTCCCTCCCGCTTCCTTGCGTTCAGAGAGCCCCCACCACAGAGAAACAAAAAAACTTCCCGTCGACTCACGAAACTACCATATAACAGCTCCCATCAGACGGTTCCGAAAACTCCTGATAAACAAATTGGGACAAAAAAACAAAAAGAAAAATTCCAAAACCACGCAGAACCACATTTTTTTCTGACTGGCAACCAACCATCAGGTCCAGGTAAGTGGATTTTTATAAGCCCGTTAGAGCCGAGAGCTGGTAGCTTGAAACTAGGAGCAGTGGGACAGGTATTAACTGCTCGCCACCGTAATGGCTCCCGAAATAATGCTTTTGTTGACCAAGCAGGTGCCTTTATTAAGGATCTTCAGAAAAGGGATACATAATGCTTTATTGACCATTATGATACGAGGCACCGACCTAGCACTAGCGAACACTGTAGGGCGATGGTAAGTGTAGTAAAGTAATTTAACTGCATTAAGAGTAACAGGGGGTTTGGGTTGGTTATTCCGTTCTGTTGTGGACAGGATGCGAGAACGTTGTCCTTAGTGCATGGTACGGCAGCATAATGAAGTCTTGCACGCTACGGCTATTGTGCCGGCGCACAATATCACAGATGATAAACGACTGTTGCCATTAATCCAGTTTTAATCCTCTTATGACCAGTATTTGGCACATTAGGTTAAATGTTACAAAATTGTATACCAACCAGGAAGGTCATGATGCAGGAATGCCAAAGTTCAAAGACGACATGGTTGCTGGGGGTGGCGAGGTTAAAGTATGTCCAACAAGAAGTTATATGACTTCGAAGGCAGGACTCTGATTTGTGTACTATGATGTACGGACATTTGTTTTAGGACGTGTAGATGAGTAAATTGTTTTCGTTCTCCGAGGAGAAGGCTTAAGAGTTATGTTATGACAAAGAAGGCGTGACAATATACTGTCGACGTTTTAACTCGAAATACAGATGTCCATATCTCACTATAGTCTACGTCAGCCGCCAAGGATTTATAGCCTGAAAGCTAATGCAAGCAACAATTTACAAGGGAAAGTACTATGGAGTCTTAAACTCTTTAATAACCAGCGGTTTGCGACCGCTCAGACCCTAAATTAGATTTGAAAAAAGTGTACAACTTAGCAGTATGGATAGATTCATTTTGGAAGCATGGGTGGATGAGAGCAACCCAGACTTGGTTGTCTTGTTTTACTGAAAAATGGTGAGGTATATCATTGGGTCCAAAAAAACCTGAATACAATTAATATTAGGCACAAATTATCCAGCTCCACGATATTCTATTACTGCTTAACTTTATTAACTGCCAAATCTAGACATTTGGCTAGGAAGGATTCTCTATGAGTAGCTGCTTACAGGTCATCTTACAAGCTAGCTTTCGCGTGATTGTTGAACTATCAACATTCAACTTTCATTGTGAAACCTTTCGATTAGTAAGCGGAAGCGTTTCTCAATGTTCGCACTGTCTTTCGTCATCACCAAGTGCCTTCTCGCATAACTATATAGCCATATAGGCAATTTAAATTTCATCCTGTGTCAGTTTTATAATGGGAAGATTCCGACTCATGATCGTCCAATAAGGTAGAGTGAACATATCCTCGCCGTAGACAAAATTGCTGTTACCAGCAATTCAGGGAATAGATTGTGATTTGATACTATTGAGATGGACAACCTTTATTTTTAGCTAGACGGCGCCATATGCCAAACAACTCGTGAAAAAAAAACATTATTTGTGTTAACCTTATTTTCCTGGACATGTGATTTCGCACTTCATGTGCTGCCAGAATTGATTTAACAATTTTTTATTTTTTATTTGGAACTTTATTAATGATGAAGTCTGAGTCGAAGTTTCTTCAAGGATTCATGTATTGAAAGTTATTATTCGCGACCTACAGCTAAAGCGGATATTTGACAGATATTTTCATAGTTGATTTGGTTCGTATCTTTCTAAAGAGCTCAAAAAGTCAAAATTGACGAAGTGTTAATTTCGAATAGTACAATTTCGATGGGTGTTCCTCAAGGTTCTATTTTTGGTCCCTTATTTTTCTTAATATTTATTAATTCACTCTTTCTACATAAATGTTGTCAGTAACAGCGTTTGCAGACGATATGGCTTGTGCTTTTACTGCTGATTCCACTTTAAATCTTTATGTGGCTATTAATCATGACATATGACCTTTTGGTTGGAAATACATAAAAAAATCATTTATTTTAGTTCCAGTGGCAAGAAACTAGAAACTCATTCAGAGTTGTAATATTTATAGCTCAGAATGTACGAGTAGTGTGTTAAATATTTTTCGCTCAACACTGCTGCCCTAAAAAATGTTTTTATATTGAAAACATTCCTCTCTTTGAATATCTCGGAGTCAGGCTCGATTGGACGTTAAACTGGAATATGGCTTTAGAGTTAAGGTTCAACGAAGGCATACAAATTCCTCCTTTTTGTCGTGCAAATCTAGCCTGCATAAAACCTATCCTTTTTCATGTTCTACGTGCAAGTTTATAAAATAAATATACAATTCTGGTCTTAAGCAACTTTTTCAAATAGGCGATCACTTTGGATTTTCCCGTCATCTAGTAACGTTCTGTTTTCGACGTGAACCAAGCTACCATTTGACATAAAAAACAACCCATCCCTATTAAAATGCCTAGGTGATATGAGGTTTATGACGGAATCAGCAGCTAGTTTATCGTTCAAGTTTGACAGGGACAAGATGTCGGCTAGATAAGTCATCACAATGACTCAACCTACGAACTATTCTACTCATCGAACGACCTCTTCCGCATTCTCCAGACATATGTATGAATTTATGTAACTCCATAGTTGTTACCATCGCTGTTGATAACTCATCTGCCCGCCTCATCTGTTTTATGAAGCTGATTTCAATTGATTGTTTGAACACTGGGCCTTGCAACAGGTCCGCTTTACCGGTTTTCTTTTCCTCATTTATGTCCAATCGTCGAGGTAAACCCGAATCCAGCCCAATAAAATTTTTAAACACTCATCACTGGTGTCGCAAGGTGACCTCAGTTCTGCTGACGACCAACCATTCTATTATTCCAACAGCCTCATACGAGTACATACATATATGGTAATGTGTCAAAAGGAACAAGATCACACAAGGGACGCCAAGGCAGTTGGATCTTCTTCCACGATCTCCAGACGAATGTTTCTTGGAATATCTCGGCAAACAAGTAAAAAAAAGCCGTAACTATGACTCACTAAATTCCTTACTGTTAGAATAATGGCGAAAAATTCCTTCTGACATCAAAGAAAAATTTGTGGAATCTATGCCCGTTATTAAGGCAAAATCATTCGAAATAAATAAATAGGGTAACCACAGTGTAAGAAGAATAAAATCTTTAACGAAAAAGGAAATTGAATTTGAATAAGAAGCACGCTTACAGTACCTATATATCTAAATAAAACATTGTCATTTAGAGAGTACAAGGATAGTCTCGCCACAACAATGTAATGTATGTACATATGTACATATGTATGTATTTGAAAATCAAGAAAAAAAAACAACTTTTATCATAGAAAGTTTTTTTTCTAAGCTACGTATATATCTATGAATGTGCGGGGTGGCATGATTGTGGGAGCTACCATATAACAATACTACAAAAAGCATAAAATAAGGTGTTGAAGATGATTCTTAATCTCCCTTGCCATCACTTCGATTAGCAGACTTTGCGACAACTAGCAATCCGGCGATAAGTAGCACAAGATTTCCTCACAACATTCAGAGGCGCAAACGTCGACTGTGACTATCACCTAGTAGTAGCACGAGAACGCACCAGAGAAGGCAGGGACTACATAGAGCGGATGAGTGAAAGATTCTCCCGTATGTCTTAAGCCCACGCAAGCGTTGGGTAAACCGTTGGTACGATGGCGAATGTGAGGAAAGAAAGCGAGCAACGAATGAAGCATATCAGAAGATGCTGTAACCAACAAATAGTAGCGCGGGAAGAGTACAGATCCAGAAGAAGGGAGAAAAAAGAAAACAGCCTTCGCAGCCTCCCAGTTCAAAGATATCAAAGAGGCCCGGGATAGACAGAAAGTTATAGCCTTCTACAAGAAAGCTAAAGCCCTTGCATCCGGCTTGAGAACGCCCACCCAGGCTCTTAGAAATAGTGAAGGCAATCTTGTCATCGATTCACAGAAAAGAGTTGATGTGTTTGAGCCCTTTCAACAGCTGCTTAGTGGGCATGACTAAGAGAGAGTGATAGGGTCAGAAGAAAACCCAGCGCCAGTCGAATAACTAATTCACCCAGATTAGAACAAGTCAGCTCAACTATAATACATTATACAAAAGCTGAAATCCAACAAAGTCTCTGGCCCAGACTTAGGCCAGGCTGAGCTCTTCAAAACGGGCGGTGATGTTCTGGTAGGAATCATGCAGCAGATCATCTCTCAAATTTGGGAGAATGCAAGCATTCCGGTCGACTGGCATACCGGCTATATCTGCCCCATATTCAAAAAAGGCGATCCTATGTCTTGCTCCAACTATGGAGGTATAATCTCGCCTGCAAGAACATATCCAGTTTATTATTGGAAAGTCTTAAGCCGTTTTGCACCACACTATTGTAATAGGCACGTACTAGTGTGGATTCCGACCTCGGAATTCGGTTTTAGACCAGACCTTCACATTACGCCAGATCCTGGAAAAAACCAACGAATTCCAAGTCGATATTCACCACCTTCTTATCGATCTTAAAACCGCATACGGCAACATTAATAGTCAAGAGCTCTACAGAACGATAGCCGATTTCGGAATCCGAGGAAAATTAATTCGGATGTGTCGCGCCATAGGACAGACTCGCGATACATTGTGCTGTTTGGACCCCATACCCCCGAACCTTTCCACACATGCACCGGATTTCGGCAAGGAGGGGCGGTGTCGTGTGATTTCTTCAACTTTGTCCTTAAAAGAGCACCCAACTGCTGGGATACGGCATTGACGTCATTGCAAGATCCCAGTGCGCCGTAGTAGATATGTACATTCACGGCAATTGAAAAAAAGGCAGGCCCCGTTGGTTTAAAAGTAAATGAGGATAAAACAAAATATAAGCTGTCGACTAAGAACCACTCCGTCGAGCACCACCTTGGGTAGAATGTAATCATTGACAGATATAACTTTGACATAGTTAAAGAGTTTGTCTACCTCGGGGCAGATCTTAACGCCACAAATGACAACTTAATGGAGATCCGACGAAAAATCACCATGGGCAACCCGTGTTACTAAACGGTCAGGGTCAAAACTCTTGCCAGCCCAACTTTACGGAGCCAAATGTTAGACAATAAGCAAGAAAGCAGAGATGATTCTGGGCTTTTTTTAAAAGAAAACTTATCTATCGGATATATGGTTGTGTCTGCGGGTAAGGCAAATGGAGGAGAAGACACAACCACGAACTCTACGAGCTTTATAATGATATAGCGCAATCTGGAAGGCAAGAGTCCATCGACTAATTGGAAGCACCGATATGTGGAAGGAGGCTCTAGTTCAGGCGCAGACCCGCCAACGGTCGCTAGCCTGATAAGTAAGTAAGACCCCTGGTAAGTTAATAAAATTCGGCCTTATAAAGTAGGTAAATTTACTAAAATGTATGTAATGTAGTTGATGCATTTAATTATTTATTTATTATATTGTAACTATATGTTATATTGTATATATTGTAACAATAAAAATAATTTTTTTTTTCTTTTCTTTCCTTGTTTATATCAAAGATTTTTGCCGCTTTTCCTTTAACGCTTAACTTAAATATAAAATATATTGAATTACCGTTTCTAAATTAATATACGATATTTTCGTTGAACGATTCTATAATGTTACCAATTTCTGTACGTATATTGTGCAACAGCAGAATGTACTCATATTATATACAAATAAAAATAAAAAAAAATATCTACCCTTTACTGGATACGACTTTGTATGGATCGTTCTTTTTTTTTAATTTTCTAAAGCATTTTCTCGTACATTTTACTAACATTTCCCAATATTTAAAGAAATGTATTACGTCCATGTTATTTGTGTTAACCAAATTACCTCTCATACGCCGAAATTCTATCTTAAATAGAAACTGTTTAAAATATCTCTTTCGCCCTGGTTATTTCAGTTAATGATCTTAATAAATAAGTTGAATTAAATTATTGAATTTGTAAATTAAAAATAAGTAGGTACAGCCTCTAATGTGGCGTATTATAAATCCTAATCCCCAATTAATGGATTACCTTCTATATGGTAATAAATTCCATACTAAATACGTTTTGTAATTCCTAAACCTATGTACATATTTTAAGAAATTAAAGAAATTAATTACAGGTCCTTCGTTGGAATTTATTTTTGTTTGGGTCAAAACTAAATTTTTTCTCGGTCAGACTGGATTACTCGGTGGCCTCATTACGTTAATGACGTTAGTTGAGAATAAATTAACTGTACTAAAAATGTGTCTACAATCGTCTTCATTTAGGTTGGAGCGAAGAACTGCAGTACAACCGCCTATAAAGCCAGCAAGATTTCTTTTACCTGTTTAAAATAATTAAGAAAAGGATGCGTACTCAATTTATGTGGTATTTTTCATATCCTTATCCAAGGCAAGAACCAGATGGATTTGACTTTTAATTGAATGAAAGGAATTGGTTCCGGAATTTCTGCGATCGATTTACCACCCGTGCAACCAAAGAAAAGGAAAACACTGCGTTTTTTATATGTGTGTTCTGTATTTAATATCTTTATTTATTTTTAATTTTTCAACTAATGGCTTTGTACTCGTACGGTGCTGATCAACTCGTAAGTTGAGCGAGTGGCCGAGCCCGCAAAATGAGCGCAGATCTGAAAAATTGATTTGATAAGGTACCCAAATGGAATGAAATTATGTTTCGCCTTTGCAACCTTCAGTTCGAGCTCTGTACTTTGGATTTCGGGTGCAGAATAAATGGTTTCGTCAAATGTTTGCAGAATATCAGGACCATGCCACCATTGAGTATGATTAACAAAATTTCTCGAGCTAAATCCTCTTGAAGCTATACGAGCTGGATTATCTTTAGACGGTACGTAATTCCAGCAATTGTGGTCGATGAGGTCCTGGATCTTGGCTACTCTGATAGCCACAAATGTGGTACGGATATATGGAACCCCTTTTACCCACGCGAGTATATTTGTGAATCACATCAAGCATACATTTTTGGATGTTGGTGGTTCATTGTTTTCATGCTGTATATCATTAGGTGTGCTAGTAGTAGAGCTCCGCATACCTCCAAGCGTGTCAGTGATTTATTTTTGAGGGGTGCAACTCAAGTTTAAGAAAACAAAAGACTAGTTTGCGTTCTTTCTCCATTGATAGCTCGAAGATATACAGTTGCCGCGTACGCCATCTCGGAGGAATCGCAGAATCCATGTATTTTCTTGGTATTGTGCGTGATCTTAATCCAGCGAGGAATCTCTATATCATTGAGAGCGTTTATCTCTGTCCTTAATTCCTGCCATTTAGAGATGGTTGTTGGTGGAAGTTCGCTATTCCAATTTTGATGCTCCTTCCAGATATATTGCATCAATATTTTTCCAGGGATGCCGCAGGGAGCAATCCATCCCATTGGATCGCAAAGGCGGGTGATATCAGAGAGAATTGTTTGTTTGGTTATCTTCTTCGGATCTGAAGGATTAATCTTGAATGAAAATATGTCCCTTTCAGGTTGCCATTGAATTCCTAGAACTTTTATCTCATTGCCGTCATCGAATGTCAGCGGTAGCTGTACCTCTCTTTCCTGATCTTTGACTACTGCCAATAATCTCTCGCTGTTACTGACCCACTTTCTTAACGGAAAACATTCTGATCAGTTGGTGTTGCATTTCAAAGGCTTCGTTTTCTGAGTTGGCCCAATGAACGACATCGTCCACATAGAATTTTTCGGTGGCGATCCTTGCTTTCGTCTGAGGCAAGATGCGTCGCTACGGCATTTCCAAAAATGACTGTATTTAGGCCGTATGTGTTATTCTCCTTGCTCTGTTCACCTCTCCACAAAACCAGTTGACCAGCAGCATACAAAGTCACTAGTTTAAAAATTAGAAATAAATAAAGATATTACATACAGAACACAAATACAAAGAACGCAGTGTTTTCCTTTTATTTGGTTGCTTTCAACAGCGGTGAATCGATCGCAGACACTCCGAAACCAACGCCTTTCATTCAACCAAAGGTAAGTGCCCGCGAAACAACACGAACCAATTTAATTCTCAAATGTAGTCGAAGTCAAGTCTTTGCGTTGTAATTGCCTTCGTTTTCTTTTTGTAAATAAGTACGTATCTAACCCAAAGTGGAAACCCATGACAAAGTCTGACTGGTTCAATAATAAATCTTAGTACCTTAAGGTTCTATGCTGAGTCCTCTCCTATGGAATTTAATATACGAAGACGTCTTGTTACTAAGGTACCACATCGTTCTCATAACGAGTATAAAAATCGTGGTACAGATAATGTAGTTCCTCTCTGGCCACCGGAGTTATCGCAAATATCTGTACCGATTTGTTCATGACAACTCCCCTTACTGCCCAGGAATTGAGAACTTGAAACACCCACAGAATGGCGGGGTACTCGCACAAACCCAGCTTTACTTATTGAATGGATATCTGCATACTAGTAAAAAACGTACAAGCTGAACTGCGAAGAACCAAAACTGATAAAGAGCAGCAGAATCAACATAAGCGAACCAGCCCCGCGAAGTAATGCCTTACGGCGGTCCCGCGGGTACAATGCCAGCGGCGCGGTTAACTAATGTTTTCTATGAATATTCCACATCATTGGGACATCCGCAAAATGTTTCATTAAAGCTTGTTTGTCGACCTATATATGATAGCTCCTTTTATGAATTCCGAGTTGAGGGGAGTTTTGTGATTTATAATATAATCTCTATGTATAATCAGTTTTCTATGATTAGAAATATAGGATATAATATCCCTATTTCGAAGGCCTTTAAGGCTGTTGATGTACCGTGACAACTATCCTGTAGAGCGACGCAATGTAGAGTTACCACGGCTAATGGCGAAACACAAAGCTTCGATGAGTGTTCAATATAGAAAACTGGGTTACGAAAGCTAGCATTGCTTTCTTCTCCTGCATTAAAACTTTTATTAAAAGGTGGAATCTTAGGCCAAGATTACTCTGTGGATAGAGCGAATAAAACAAGCGTTTACACGTTACTCTATTTATTTACTTTATTTAATTATTTTATTGATAATTTTTTTTATTTGCTTGTACGGCTCCTTCAGCCGATGATGACCAAAACCGAACTGACTCTTCTGTCCGCCGAATTTGTCAGCATGTGCCCGAGAGGAAATTTATGTCATCAAAATGTGTGCACGAATCCAGCGAATTATATGCTGAGGAAAAGGTATCGTCTGTCATCGCTGTGCATTTCGGTGCAGGGCATGTGATGACCGTGGGAGTACCTATTGGTCTTGGTGTAATACAATATATTAATATTGTACTCGTGGCGGATGTTGGTACATGAGCATGCTGAGTCGGGTGGAAGATAATCGGGTGCCCAGTGTAGGAATGTTGGCTATGGTGATCCCTCGGATGTGTTTATGGGAGTGAGGGGAAGTTAACATATGACCATATACACAGCCACCCCATTCCCCACTTATAGCTAGTTTGTTAGCCTTGCCCAGGATATGTAATTTGGACAACCTAAATAGTTTTTCAAAGACCGGCAAAAACCGATACAACAAGCTATTAGATCATGTACCACTGACGTACGAGGGGTGATCCAAAAGTGATGATAATCAGCTGTTTACAGTCCTAATAAAAAGCTTGGTTGGCACAAAAAAATCATAAAAATAGACTAGGATTCCCAGGAGGTACAATACATTCATTTGAACCGTTGAAGGGATATGGAGAAAAACGAAATTAGAACTGTCATCAAGTATCTCTGCTTAAAAAAACTGTCTACCAAAGACATACAGAATTGGTGAAAACATGGGGGAACTCTACTCCTCCATATTCCACAGTAGCATGCTGGTCCAAGGAGTTTAAGCTGGGCAGAACATCCACAAAATGAATATCGCGAAAAATGTCCATCCAAGTCCCTCACGGAATACAACATGAAAAAAGTCGTAAAAGTTGTGTTGGCAGGTCGAAGAGTGACCATCAGGCATATAGCTGAGTTCACAGGGATCTCATATGGCAGCGTTAAAAGAATCCTTGCGGTCGAATTGCATGAGAAAAAGGTCTATTACCAGGAGACAAGCTGAACTGCGAGATATTTCAAGAAGTTCCAAACAAATCAGGAAGTGGTTTTGTCTAGATTCGTGACCATGGACGAGACCTGGATGATCCTGAAACCAAACAATAATCGATAACTTGGAAACGAGTCTGTGAGAAATGCCTGTTCAAAGTGTCAAGTTCGATGGGAAAGGTTATGGCATTCGTTTTTTGTTTTTTTGGGACGCTGAAGGAATAATTATGGTGGAATATTTGGAAAAGAGAACTGTTATAGAAAAAGGACACAGCAAAATGCGAGTGCTGTTTCACCGCATCGGCATACAAAGCCGCATGCGATAGCTGCCATTCAAGAAACGGAATTCGAACTGTTCGAACACCCACCTTATTTGCCAGATCTAGCTTCCAGATCGTCTTCTACCTTTTTTTTCGACTCAAAGAACACATTCAAGACAAGAAATTTGAAGACAATAATGAATTTATGACCAGTGTTGAGGCGTTTTGGGAGGGTCAACACAAAGAATTTTTTATAAGGGAATCCTGGATTTAAAAAAAAGACTTAATGTATTGGAGTTTATGTTGTATTTTTTTTTTGTCTGCAATCATCATCATTTTATTTTCATTATCACTACTTTTGGATCACCTCTCGTATGTTACATAGTGCTTGCGGCTCATCCTACCCTTAGAACTTTACATTAAATTAAACTGCCTACGATACTATCCCCTCTTCCTGCGTTTTTTCTTTCTTCTTCTAAAAAGCGCATGTTCGTAGAGCTCGTGATCAGGTCTCATACCAATGCTGCATGGCAATTTAAATCTATCTGGATAGCTAATTGGTTCTTGTTGGCTGTAACGAACTTATTTTGAAATTAAGAAATTGTTTTCATTACAGACAAACTCATTAACGCGACCTTATTTCATATCATTACAATGTGTCACATAACGTTGTAGGTTTGAAAATTTCCTGATTCTCTTACCGCGACTTCCTTTCAGAAAATTTAAATTTTAAAGTTTATCAATAAATTATAAAATCTCAGCATTGGAACGGAGACCGGAGACGGTTGAGACCTCTGCAATGTAAGCTGTTTGTTGATATCTAATTCCAAAATCAAAAATTTATTTCCATTTTCGATGGTTTTCGCATTGATTTTAAAAGAACAGAGCCTCATCGAATGAGGTTTTGAGCTGTCATTCGTTGAGCTTAAATCATATTTCTCTGTTCTTCACCCTTCTAAAACCTACGAATACCGTTGGAGCACATTAGTCGCTTTTTTTCTTATAGTATACAGATAGTATATACAGAGTATTATAGTAAAACTTAAAGTTCCTGTGACCTCCTCCCATCAAACATGTATTCTTCGATAATACACGACACGTTGTAGTCTTTAACGCTCGGTGAAAACTCATTACTAATGAACATCCCGATGTAGAATAATGATGGGAAATTATGTGCAGCGAATGACTTATTCCATAAACAGCACTCGGTTACCAGGAACTGCACAATTGGGATGTAGATGCATTAATCCCTATATTTTCATTACGTTGATAAGCACGTGATTCGCTACTCGAGTCGGATAAATTCGTTTTCCGGTGAATTTTAATGTCTATTAAATTTTGCTTGGTGCATTGTTTACTATAGAAGTGTAGCGACAGAAGATGCGGACAATGATACAAAAAAAGCAGGAATTTGTTACAGCAGTCCTACACTGATATTGACTACTGATGTGTACTTGCCTCATACACTGTACATTTCAGGAAATCAAAAATTTACTCAAATCCTTAAAACAACCGCATGCATACAGCATGAGTTACAAATCCCAACTGCAACCCCTGGAAAAAGACTGCATTCGTCCCCAAACCCAACCTCATTTCATAACCCCTAACTATCGGTCTCTCCAAAAACCGAAACAATATCTTCCAACCTGCTGCCCCATTCATTTATCATTCGCCGTATCCTGCATTTTTAGCCTAACAAAGGCCATACAGGATGCATGTGTATGCCTCGACCCGGCAGCAAGACCGGCGTTCGGTTATCCTGCAGCGCTATGCCTCTCCTGGACAGTTTAGGCATTAGTCTGAAACTCTATAAAACAACAATTAAGCGGACAAATGCTGACCGGCACAAATCATAAAAGGATTTATTGGCATGAGTTCGGCATGGTGAGCTAAACAAGATCGATACACGGGTATCTCTACAACACAATACGAGAATTTCGTATCCGTTAATTGATGATGATGAAGGCCAATCGTGGATTGAAATAATTGAGTCTCTTTTTTGTCCTTTTTTGAGGATTAAAATTGAACAAAACGCACATCAGGACAATGGCAACGCTCGTACTGGGCGACTTTTGTCTTCCTTTTTCGTCTCTCTGATGACCATTTCTTGTTTTGTTCACCATTTTCCCTTTTGGTTAATTAAAAAATTCCACACAACTTTCCACGTAAGGAACATCCTCCAGGTCTATCATACCATAGTCTATATCAGCTTAATGCTGACGATAAGGAAGAAGCGAGACATTTGGGTAGGAATATTGAGGCGGAGAGATGCAATAACTAATTGGATTCGGATTTCAGTGTTTTATGGCCATGTTAAGCCGAGTACGGTCGGAAGATGAAAAATCAATATCTAATGGAAAGCTGCACGAGACCAAGAAATTGAATTTCGGTAATTCTTTTTTCTACTTATATTGGATTCAAACTGATACTCAGTTGGACTTGTATATAACAATGGATTAACCTGATATTCTCCAACTGTGCTGCATATAGCGTAGTGTCTAGTTATTTTCAGAGAATTGGGACAGAAATGTGAATGCTTTTTATCCCACTCTCATAGGAGCTCTACCGATCTGTGAGAACCTGGTTTCTAAGTGGAAACGACTTGGTATTTAATATAGGATTCGTTGGAAGTATAGTGCTGTATAATGCATTAGAGTAGGAAAAATCTACAGATTACACTACACTAGCAGGTGGTACCGTACAAATTTCAGTAAATTATAAGCCCAACGCTTAAACTCTTGTAGTAAGCTTCTCCGGCAGCTACACGTGAACCCACGTTTGGGCCAACATGTTCCGAACCAACCAGCGGAGGCCAGGGACAACCAAGCAAAGGCTTTCCCCTTGAACTCTTACACAATATAAGTGTCCCATAATTTGTTGGAAGATTTCCATGCAACCTTTGGTAAGAAGAACACCATGTCTATTATAAATCATAATATCATTTTCTGCTATACGTTCCCGAAGTAAAATATCCGTTTCATAACTATATACCTATATAAAGGGTTTTTCAATTTACGCGGATAGATTTGACGGCCTGTGGTGGCCTTGTTGTTTTGGTGACATCTGTCAAACCTGTTGCCTATAATTACTGATGCCAAATCGCCATGGTAAGCAACTTTATTGTGCAAATGAGTGTTCGTTAGTGCAAACGTTGTGCCCTTTTACGTTAGACCTTCACAATTGACTTTTCAACGTTTGGTAGTCAAAGTTGAGACAACCAGTTCAGTAATCATTCAGCCAACATTCGTACGTCAAAAGAACGCAAGATTGGTCGAGAAATTCGCCGTAATCCGTGAAAGTGTACAGCAGAACCCCATACAGTCGAAACTCAGCCTTTCGCAGACTTCAACTTGGCAAATTTTGCGTTGGGACTTAGGCCCAGAACAAGATCCAACTGAACCAGGAACTCAAGGTTCATGACCAAAGACAACGCCGTTTGCTCGCTGATTGGGCTTCGGAGAGTTTAGAAGGGGACTCCGAAAATTTGCATTTACATATGTATAAATCGACACCAACCCACACGAGGTTTGTCAGGTGATAGTGTATCCACAAAAAGTGACCGTTTGGTGCGGATTTTATAAAATAACGTTAGTGATTATTTTCTTATGGCCTAAATTGAGCCAAATGGACATAGACGCCATGTGGATCCAGCGGAACGGCGCCATGTACCACACAGCGGGCGCAACGATTGACATTCAGCATGGACTATTTGAGTAAGGTAAGGTTACCTCTCGCAGAGGTGAAGTGAATTGGCCACCAAGGTTTTGTAATTGGACCCCGCTAGGGGGGTTTCCTGAAGTAGCAGGTCTTTGCGAATACGCCACAATCGACCGATGCCCTTTTAAAGTTAATGATGAGTCCACTATCATGGCACCATTGTAAAATGGTATCAAATTCGGATTGCATTGTTTATGTTGCACAGTCAATATCTTTGTCATCACTTTATTATTACTTTATCATCTACATATTGAACTCGCTAGCCATCGCTAGCGTATATCGTTAGCGTACACCATGAAGTGGAGTGGTCACAGTATAGACCCTTGTGGTAATGCCATCTCAACATTTTGCAACTCGCCGAAGCTGTTCGATATCTTTACCTTAAAACGTCTATCACAAAAATAACTCGCAAACCAATCCAATACTCTACCGCGAATGCCTAGTTTTTCCAACATTTGGATAAGTCTTTTTGAAATGATCACCAGCGAATGCAAGTTCTTATTCAGGTTACTGCTTATAGTATTTGCAAATTCTTGTAACTTTCTTGAAAATTCTCAGGAACCCATACTGATTTTTATTGGTAAATTTTTATGTATCAATATAATCTTGCAATATTTTCGCTATTTCACTATTACTTTTATAACTTTTGCAACTAAAATGGAAATAGGGTGGTAGTTCAGAAGATGTTTTTCTTTCTCGATTTGTAAATAAGTCGAACAATGGAAATTAAAGTTTTTTTAGGAATTGATTTTGCTCCAAAGACTTATTTATCAACTGTGTGATTGCAGATGCTTAGACATTCGAGTTGTATTTTTGGTAACTAGCCCAGATATTGAAAAGCATGGAAGGCATATATCAGGAGTTGGAAGAAATATCATCTTCCGCGTCTGACAGGAACCAGGCTACCCAGGAGCTTCGACAAAGCAATTTGAACAAAGGAGCAAATATCTTTAAAATAGCCGCCCAGAGAAGAAGAAATACTCAGGAGATTCGTTTCCCAAAGTTTATTAACAATGCTGAAGGCCAACTCCTTGTGGAAGACGAAAAAATTCTCCACAGATGGCGACAGTATTGCGAGGAACTTCTGAACGAACAGTTTCCTCGAGTGTACTTTCCAAGAGCCGCCCCGAATCATGCCGAAATATCCGACATGACAATCGAAGAAGTTCGGTACGCGGCTAAAAACTCCAAGAAAAGAAAAGCTGTTGGGCCGGACGGGATCGGGGTCTAGATGGCTCATGGTTCTTATCTCCAAACTTATGAGAGGCGACACTATGCCTAATCAATGGAGGGAAAGCTATCTTTTTCCTTTGCACAAAGGAAAGGGTGATACGCGAAATTGTGATAACTACCGTTCTGTCAAGCTGATGTCGCACACCATGAAGATCGTTGAACGGGTATTAGATAGCCGACTGCGGAAAATAATACGACTATCTGATGACCAGTGCGGGTTTGTCTCGGGTAAATCAATACAGATGCAATCCAAAGTATAAGGGTCATGATGGAAAAGCATCGTGATTCGTCAAAGGACTTGCATATGGTGTTGGTTGATTTCGAGAAGGCCTTTGACCGCCAACCAAGAGATCTTTTATGGGTAGCGCTAAGACAAAAAGCAGTTCCAGAAACCTACGTGCGAGTGATCATGGACATGTACAATAGAGCAACGACAAGAGTAAGATGCACCGCAGGAGTCACCGAAAAGTTCGCAATCAAAGTCGGTGTACACCAAGGGAGCGTCCTCAGCCCACTGCTCTTTATAGCAGTCCTTGATTGCTTGCTTGAAGGAAAAGTGACGGACCCCAATGTGCACCAGCTATTCTTTGCTGACGATGGAGCCATTATAAGTGATGATCAGGCGTCCCTACAACGAGCACTTGATGTGTGGGTGGACATTTTTGAGGGACACGGGTATCGTATTAGTTCAAAGAAGACAGAGTATCTGTGCTGCCCATTCTCTGACCCTCATCAGCCTATTCCAGACATTTACTTGAATGGAAGAGTGCTTCCCAAGTGTGAAAAGTTTAAATATCTGGGATCTATGATTAATAAAGAAGCAACTTGTGATGACGACGTCAACCATCGCGTAAGCGTAGGGTGGATGAAGTGGCGGGAAAACTCCGCCATCTTCTGTGATCGAAAAATGCCCCCTAAGCTGAAAGGAAGGCTCTTCACTTCAGTTGTACGTCCGGCGCTCACATACGGTTCACAATGCTGGACAATGCCCAAAAAGTATGACAGCAAATTAACGGCAGCTGAGATGAAGATGCTTCGCATGACAGCGGGAGTAACAAAGCGTGACAGAATTAGAAGTTCAAAGATCCGAGGAAGCCTCCACGTAAAAGAAACCATCACAAGAAAGATGGAGCGCGACCGACTCAGTTGGTATTGCCATGTTCAAAGGAGAGATCCTTTGAACCCCGTCCAAAAGGCAATATCAATCAACGTTCCAATTTCAACACGCAAAAAAGGCAGGCCGAAAAACAATTGGTGCAAACAAATGCAAAAACACCAGCATTTTATTGGCCTCAGCGATGAAGTAATCCCAAACCGTTAAGCCTGTCGCAACTTTCTGAGGTCAAACCGGCGGACCCCACAAGCGGACCAGTAGGAATGCAGTTAAGTGGGAAGGTTATGGTCCTACACTTCTGACCATAACGACGCCGGAAAAAAAGGAAAAGAAGAAGCCCAGATATTGTCCATTATAGGACATGTCGTCTGATACGTATCCTGGCAACATAGATTTTGATTCACTTGTTCCTCTCCTGTAATGTGCTTTTTGATTAAGAGCCTCGATTTCGTCTGTGAGTTTTGTAGCGAATTTATTTGTTACATCTGCTGTCTTTAGAATTTTTTTAAAGAATTGTCCGCTAATTTCATCATCAGTGTTGTTGCACGTTTTTCCTAGTATGTTATTTATCAGTGGCCAGGTGTTTTTGAATCCTTCCTATATTCCGCGAATTATTTTTTATATTAGTCAGATTTTATACGAGGCTCGACGGGAAACCCGGGGATAGTTGAAAGTGATCTTTTCGAATAAAACCTAAATACCGCTCACAGAACAACACAAGCCAATGGCAACCCAAAACGAAAAAAGGAACTAACGAAACTGCAGATTGGAAAAACACAAAATTGATGAATGTGCCCCCTTGGAAACTAAGAAAAAAGCGAAAGGCAACGGCCAGTATGGGAACTACATACTTCTCTATTCCGGAAAGGACAAAGCAGAACGCGCTTCATCTGGCGTAGGGATACTCATAGACCGGAAGCACAAAAACAAAAATCGTCAAATCGTCTTCTGCATGTGGTAATGGCCTTCAATAGTAGAATCAGCATGCATCTACAGAACAGATGCACCGGACAATCTCAGGAAATGAAAGAAGAGTTCTGCGACAACTTGGAGATAACAATAAAGTCAATCCCACCCAGAGACGAGGTCATTTTATGAGGATGTGGTCAAGGAAAACGGTCAGCAACTACTGGAATTCTGTCTTAAACGACAGCATGACTACACCTTTATGAACAAGAGAAGAGAGGTCGGCAATTGACTTTTTAATTACAAATAACACATTTTTAATTATTATTATTAACATCATTAATTACAATGAACACTCATGAAGATAACCACCCTTTTGGAACCAAGCAATAAGCACACTCAAATGACAGCTTCCACACCAACAGAGAAATATCACATAGAGTCATTCAAGACCGCATGCACACAAGTCTTCTACCAAGCGAGACTTAGAACCAAACTAATTGACAACAAAATAATAGTCAATGATAGTGTAAATAAGGCATGGAATAAGTTGTCACACAACACTTAAAGGCATTGCAGGAAACAATTCGTTAAGATTAATTATTAGGTTTTACCACCATACCATATGAACCATTGACATCCATAACCTACTTCCACCGTGATTATTCCTTTTTTATAGAAGGCTTGATTTTTTGACGCTTACAAGTTTTCAAAGGCTTTTATGACCTCTGCTCGGGATCGGAACAGCTTTTGCCGACGCCAGACTGCGGAAAAGGTAATAATCCGCTGGAGAAATATCAGGAGAGTACGATGGATGCGAAAGAATTTCGAATGCCAACTGTAGCAGTTTTTGCACCGTTACGTGTGAGGTATGGGATCTAGCATGCAACAGGATCAGACCATGCCTATTGACCAATGCAGTTGTTGCAAGTTGTTTTTCAGCCAATTTCGAATGCATTATGTCGATTTCCTAGCTATATTTGACTGCATTTATCATTTCCCCTGGTTGAAAAAATGAAAAGTGGATTGGCCCTGTCGATGTCCACCATTTTGTCACCATAATCTTTTCTGGGAGAAGACCAATTTTGGGGATGTGCTTTGGGTCTTCGTCTGCACCCAACCACTGCCCAGATCTTTTACGGATGTCATCCAAACCACATTTCATCACATGTGATTATACATTGCAAAAACGGTGAATTTTGGTGCCTTAGACTCAGCGATGCATAGGTTTCTAAACGGCGAAGTTTTTAGACCTCGTTTAATTCATGGGATACCCCTCGACAAGTTTTTTTTCGCTTTTCCTATTTAAGATACTTATATGTCGACTTATTGTCATGGGGTGCACACTGTAGTGTGCAATACCCCGCACCGTCTTTATTAAGTCTGCATCCACCGTTTCTCGTAAAATGGCGTCATCAATTACCATTTCCGGCTTCCCACGGGGTTCGTTTTCGAGGCTTCGATCTCCCGAACGAATTTTACCAAACCAATGCTGAATGGCGCGTTCGTTCACCGCTATATTCGCAAATGCGTAACTTATGTTGACGCCGCATTGTGTCCCAATTTGGGCTCGTAAGGGAAAAGAGTACTAATTTCAACCGTCGACAGCATGATGAAAAAAAATAACTGCACTTGCAACGACTCTAAAAGTCGCACACATCAAATACACATACCATTTTATTTTATAAAAAAAAAATCACTGTGTTGTACAGATTTTCACTCGACAGCTTCTAATTGAGGGATAAGTGAAAAATCATTTCATGTGGTACAACCTGTTTAACCAACATTAAAAAACGAGAAACCAAAGCACAAACTTTAGTTAATGGACATTAAAAAACGGAGTTGGGACATTTTCTCCCCAGAAATGGAACACGATCTTTATGGCGCGCAAAAAGAAGAACACACCGATACAAGAGTATATTAGCTACTCGAACGGACCCATGAAAGAGTGAGAAGAATATTTCACGCAACTCTACAGCAAAAACATTCTACAGAGCGAGGAAGGAGTACCATGCAATACACTCATTCAGCGATAGGAGGAACTACAGCCATCTGCAATATCTATGGATGAAATCAAAATCAACGCCGTAAAGCTCACGACCCCAGTCTTTAAAAAAAGGCGATAGGAAAGTACCTGCTTAGTGCAGTGCCTAATCTTTTTACCAGAATACTGCCCACACATATAACTATATAATAGATATAAAACTAAATAATAGACATAAAAATAGATCAACAACTAATGCCATATTTATCGTCCGATAAATTGCAGAAAAAGCCATAGAAAGTAATAATCCTGTCCATATGCGATTGGTTGATCCAACGAAAGCGTTTGCTAGAATCCTACCATACGGTGTAATAAACATTTTAGAAACGCGCAATATAAATCAACGCACTATAGCGGTAATTAAAGACCTAAACACAGATAACAAAACATTTGTTAAGACCAATAAAAAGACGTCCTCCAAACTCCCAGTAGCATTAGGAATCAGACAAGGTGACAGCTTAAGCCCGATACTTTTCAACACCATCATGAATGAAAAAGACCACTCGAATATCTGGTTGCTTGAAACAAGTTATTTGGCGGAATAAGCATATGAGTGTAGAAGAAAAAGTAAGAATATACAAAGCACAACCTATATTGATGATGCCGCCGCCGAAAGCCACCCAATGAGTAACATAAAAAATAGAAATGCAGTAATGGCGATGTTTCGTTTCCAATATATAATTTACAATTGTTAAAGTTAAGTAGATAATTTCCATTTGTTTTTAATATTCTTTCGTCACATGTACTGGATATATCAATGTTCTTATAATTTTTAATAATAGCAAGCCATTTTAGATTTCTATAAGTCGAGCCTTAGTACTTTTAATTTTTTTACAAGTCTTAGAATAAATACATAAATTTGTGATATTTCGCTATTTGTTTGAATGTTTCGTCTTCACTCTTCATATCTTTTGCATTATAGGAACATTTGAAAAATTTGATGTGTTTGTTGGGTATAAAAAGTTCAATAAGCTTTTGTTGTACTAAATTATATTCATGTTGACTTATGTCGGAATAAATTCCTACTCTTCCCTCTTTTATAAGTCTTCTAAATATATCGAATAATTTATCTTGTTGTATATCAGCTGGGCTGATGTAAATCTTTCTTTTGTTGTTGACTATTTCGATGTCTCTAGATTTGTTATTAGTGAGAATTATTTGAGTATAAAACCTATTGACTATCGTATCTAGAATTGGGAAGTGATCGTTTGCTTCTTCCTGTTGGGAATGGATTGTCTTTTGCTTGCTCTCATTATCAATTTCGCGAACTTCTTGGTTTGCGGGATTGATCTCTCCCTCCTCTTGTGTGATCGTCTCGATCGCATTAATTTCTCCTGTGTTTGCGTTAATTCTACTTAGGAAGTCAGCTGTTACATTTTCTTTTCCCTTGATATAGTCGATGCAAATATTATATTCGCCTAGCTTTAGTAGCCATCTTTGTAGCCTTGGATTAATATCCTTTCCTTTATGTTTGGCTTATAGCCATTTTAAGGGTTGATGATCTGTCATGAGGTCGAAAGGTCTTCCGTAAACGTACGGTCGGAAGTAGTTTACTGCCCACACAATCGCTAGTAACTCTTTTTCTGTGGCAGAATACCTTTTTTAGCAGATTGGATGTCCGTCTTGTGTTAAAACTGCACCAAGAGCAGAATCACTGGCATCCGTAATGAGCTTGAATTTTTTCGAAAAGTCTGGGTATGTAAGTACAGGTGAAACGGTTAAAATAATCTTGAGTTTCTCGAATGCTTCGATATACAACGGGTCATTTAAGTTTATTTTAGCGTTCTCCTTTAAATATTTCGTGATAGGGTATGCTATTTTGGCGTAGTCTTTGAAGAATTTTCGATAAAAGCCTGTCATACCTAAAAAAGACTTTATTTGTTTAGTTGTTTGCGGCAGCTTCAGTTTCTGTATAGCTTTGATTTTATTCATATTTGGCTTAACGCCTTAAGTTGTAAGAACGCGCCCTAAATATTCTGTTTCCCTAGCGAGGAAGTTGCACTTACATATGTATGTATATCTATCTGAATTTTTAAATTATTCTCCCTAAGTCTATCAAATATATTTTGTATATTGGTAACGTGTTCATTTAAAGTAGTGCTGAATATATGTAAGTATATTATCAAGATATACCACGCATCATAGCCTCGTGCAGGGACGGGTTAAGAATATCCCTGCAGCGATACCTATCGCTTGTCGTAAAAGGCGACTAAACAAAGGTAAACAAAACTCACATCTAGGCAATTTAGAAAACACCAAGGTGAGCCTAGGGACACATATACCACCATTAAACTGCCCCACAAGTGTGCATGCAAATCAGTGGGTTGACACGACTGGAGATCACCGGTGTTGTAAGAGTAAGATCAATCAAAAAAAAAATAAAAAATCTGGAGCATGCCCGTGTCAAAAAGGAAGGGAAGAATGAAAACGGTCAAACCGTAGCATTATGGAAAAGAACGCTAAAAGGAAAAGCACTACCCCGCCAGGCACTACTAATGGTCGTGATCCTGGGACGAGCAGAAATGCTCGGGTCAGAGCTATAGGATTTCCGGGGGATAGCAAAGTAATGCAACGGCGTAAGCCACATTTAAGAGTCGCGAGTTGGAACGTTGGAAGCATGAGTGGGCGCAGCTATGAGCTTGAAGAAATGATGGTTAGAAGGCGAGTAGACATCCTGTGCGTACAAGAGACGAAATGGCGAAACACCGGTAATCGGGCACGTTTCTTGGACGTTAAAACAAAAGCCTACAAGATGTTTTACTATGGATTGGAACAAGGTAAAAACGGAATCGCCATCATCCTTGCGGCAGAGTTACTTGGCAACGTCTTAACCAAGTCCAGTGACCGTTTGATGGCTCTCAAATTGGTGATGCATGGTGAGGTGTGGAACATCGTAAGCGCATATGCCCCTCAAGTAGGATGCGAACAAAAAGAAAAAGATGCATTCTGGCTAGATTTCCACAACCTTGTCAAAATCATCCCAAAGGAAGAGCTTTTGTTTGTTGGGGGAGATGTAAACGGACATGTCGGGAAGACAAGCGAAGACTATGAAGGCTACCACGGAGGGCTGGGATACGGCACCAGGAACTCTTCAGGTGAAGATATCCTAAACATGTGCAAGTCGTACGGTCTTATAGTGCTAAATACCATGTTCGTCAAACAAAGCCAGCACCTGATCACTTATAGCAGCGGCGGAAATGAAACTCAAATAGACTATCATTTGGTATCCAGTTTCATGAAGCCACGAGCTAAAGATTGCAAAGTGATCCTGGGAGACGCGATCGCCCCTCAACACCGTCTCCTCCTGACTGAATTTTTTATGGATGCGAGAAAGAAGTCAAAGCAGCAAACGAAGGTGTTTGAGAGAATCAAGTGGTATAAGCTGGATAAAGGAAAAGGCGAAGCTTTTATTACCATCATGGAAAACTACCTCTCTTCCATTATCGATGAGGTCGGTAATGAGGAGTGCAGAGCACAAGACATGTGGGATTCCCTACAACAATCTGGCCTGGAGAAAGCCAAATCACTGCTCGGAACATCTAAAGGCCCCTGCCAACACGCAAAAGACCTGGTGGTGGACAGACGAAGCCAAAGCAGTGATACACGAAAAGAAAATGGCTTTCCAAGCTTGGTCAAAGTGCTCTTCTACTAATAGAGATGAAAAAGCTCGCCGAGTTCCCGACATCACAGTCGAAGAAGTTCGGTACGCGGTTAAAAACTCCAAGAAAAGAAAAGCTGTTGGGCCGGACGGGATACCCTCTGAGTTCTGGAAAAAAAGATGGGAGACATCGGGTCTAGATGGCTCATGGTTCTTATCTCCAAACTTATGAGAGGCGACACTATGCCTAATCAATGGAGGGAAAGCTATCTTCTTCCATTGCACAAAGGAAAGGGTGATACGCGAAATTGTGATAACTACCGTTCTGTCAAGCTGATGTCGCACACCATGAAGATCGTTGAACGGGTATTAGATAGCCGACTGCGGAAAATAATACGACTATCTGATGACCAGTGCGGGTTTGTCTCGGGTAAATCAACAACAGATGCAATCCAAAGTATAAGGATCATGATGGAAAAGCATCGTGATTCTTCAAAGGACTTGCATATGGTGTTGGTTGATTTCGAGAAGGCCTTTGACCGGCAACCAAGAGATCTTTTATGGGTAGCGCTAAGACAAAAAGGAGTTCCAGAAACCTACGTGCGAGTGATTATGGACATGTACGAGAGAGCAACGACAAGAGTAAGATGCACCGCAGGAGTCACCGAAGAGTTCGCAATCAAAGTCGGTGTACACCAAGGGAGCGTCCTCAGCCCACTGCTTTTTATAGCAGTCCTTGATTGCTTGCTTGAAGGAAAAGTGGCGGACCCCAATGTGCACCAGCTATTCTTTGCTGACGATGGGGCCATTATAAGTGATGATCAGGCGTCCCTACAACGAGCACTTTATGTGTGGGTGGACATTTTTGAGGGACACGGGTATCGTATTAGTTCAAAGAAGACAGAGTATCTGTGCTGCCAGTTCTTTGACCCTCATCAGCCTATTCCAGACATTTACTTGAATGGAAGAGTGCTTCCCAAGTGTGAAAAGTTTAAATATCTCGGATCTATGATTAATAAAGAAGCAACTTGTGATGACGACATCAATCATCGCGTAAGCGTAGGGTGGATGAAGTGGCGGGAGAACTTCTGTGATCAAAAAATGCCCCTAAGCTGAAAGGAAGGCTCTACACTTCAGTTGTACGTCCGGCGCTCACATACGGTTCACAATGCTGGACAATGCACAAAAAGTATGAGAGCAAATTAACGGCAACTGAGATGAAGATGCTTCGCATGACAGCGGGAGTAACAAAGCGTGACAGAATTAGAAGTTCAAAGATCCGAGGAAGCCTCCACGTAAAACAAACCATCACAGGAAATATAGAGCGCGACCGACTCAGTTGGTATTGCCATGTTCAAAGGAGAGATCCTTTGAACCCCGTCCAAAAGGCGTTATCAATCAACATTCCAATTTCAACACGCAAAAAAGGCAGGCCGAAAAACAATTGGTGCAAACAAATGCAAAAACACCAGCATTTGATTGGCCTCAGCGATGAAGTAATCCCAAACCGGGAAGCCTGCCGCTACTTTCTGAGTTCAAACCGGCGGACCCCACAAGCGGACCAGTAGGAATGCAGTTAAGTGGGAAGGTTATGGTCCTACACTTCTGACCAGAACGACGCCGGGATAAAAAGGAAAAGAAGAAGAAGAAGATACCACGCATATCATATTGATGTATTCTCTTAAGATGGAATTGATTAATCTTTGGAAAGTTGCGCGGGCATTTTTGAGTCCGAAGGCATACTTACGTACGCATAGTGCCCTAGGGGGGTAGAAAAGCGGTTTTCTTTCTATCCTCTTCCTTGACCAAAATTTGGTGAAAACCCTTGGAAAGGTCCAGGGTTGTAAAATACTGCGCTCGTCCTAATTTCTCCAATATACTATCTATTGTATATTGGGAATAGGAAATTTATCATCGGTGGTCACCTCGTTCAACTTTCTATAGTCGATGACTATACGGTATTTTTTAATTCCGGAATTGTCCATCTATTTAGGGACAATCCAGAGGGGGCTATTGTATGGCGAGTTACTTTCTACTATAATCCCTTGCTTAAGCATATCTCGGATTTGTTTTGTTATTTCCACCTCATGGATTTGTGGGTATCTATAGATTTTTGAAAATATAGGTTTGTCTACAGTCTTTTGTGTTGGACTCTTTCAGTGTATATTAGTTGTTGTCCTTCTCTGTAGAACAAATCGTTATTTTTTTTCAACAACATTTCTAGCTCTTTTTTCTCTTCGTTACTAAGATCTTCTCTAAAGAGTGATTGTAGTGGTTGTTCTGAGGTTTCTAGCAGGTTAATATCATCATAGTTGAATGGATAAGCATTCTTGAATTTAATCTTATCTCCATTTATTTCTATATATTCCTGTTCTAGGTTAATAATTGCTTGTAAAGGTTTTAAAAGATTTTATCCGATGAGTCCGTCAAAGTCCTTATTGTTAAATGTTGTCAATTTCCAGCTCATGTAAGCTTTTTCACAGAATTCTTTAGGGAGTTCGGTTATGATTTCAGTATGTGTTCGTCCAGAAAGAGTGTTAAATAAAATTTTGTTTTTTAATGGGATTCTCTTATACGATGTTAGTTTGGATTTGTCTAGTAATGTCGCTGTTGATCCTGTGTCGATTAAACATAGCAATTTGTCGTTACCTATTGTAAGTTGTACTATTGGTAAGTCTTGTCTGAGACTGTTAAACGAAAATTAACTTCTTCGTTTTGTTGCAAATGGTCGACTTCCATTCGAAATGGATCGTTATTATTTCTGTCTTGTCTTTGGAAATTGTTTCGGAATTGTCCAGAATTATTGAACGTATTTCACTGTTGTCTAAATTGACCTGAGCTATTACCAAATCTATATTGTCCTGATCTGTTCCTAAACTGACCTGAATAGCTACTTCTTTCGTTATGTGGTTTCGTGTTTGTGTTTTCTGGTTTGTTATATTTTGATTTATGATTATTATACCTATTTTGTTTAAGAAGACCTGATTCCTCTAGAATAAAGTAAGCTTCTCGAAAATTTTCTATTTTGCGACTTGTTATTACACTTGCTAAATTTGCTTCTATGTCATTTAAGAATGTTTTGAGAATCATTTTTTCATTATTTTTAGGTATAAATTCAGGAGGTTTGTTAGAGTTAAACTCGTACTTACAACTAAGCTTATCTAGTATGAACTTAAGTTTATCAAAGTATTCACTTACATTGTAATTTCTAGTTGATATTGCTTGGTGGCATAGTGTGTGGTAGCTTTCCCTGACTCCGAAATTTCTTACAAGCTCTTCTTTCTTCTCTTCTTCTTCTCCATGATGGGTTTTCCCCTAATGTTCTTACTGCTTCCAATGCTTGGCCCTGGATTTTGTTGATGACGTTCCTTTGAAGAAAGTAGTTTTCCAACGGTGTATCGTTGTAGCAGGGTAAAAATAACTCCACTTCTCGGATAAATGACGATAGAGAATAGTCACTAGTTCCATTAAATTTTCTTATTTTCAATGACTCTCTCAGGTCAGTAATGAACTAACCGAGACCTCTGATATTAAGTAAGAGTTTAGACTAGGCGACAAATTGTCATGCAACTTTTTCAACATCGTCCTAGAAGGGATCGTGAAAGAGTGACTCGCCAACAAAAGAGGTACGATCTATTTCAAGTCTGCGCAATTGCTTGCATACGTGGATGGCATTAACTTGACTTGAAAGACACAACGGGACTTCTATGAGGATTTCGGAAGCATTGATGCGAAAGGGTCTTAAGGTCAGTGAAGGTAAATCCATATATAGGGTCCGCCAAATAACTTTTTTTTTTTTTTGAAAATGCTATAAAAAAAACTACTGAATATTTTCTCAAATTTCTTTTTTTATTTGAAAGTACAATCCTTCCGGTTAATAATGGAAAATAATTTCATTCAAATGGCTGCCTCGGCTGGCCATGCAGTAGCCTACACGATCGGTCCAATTTTTAAGCACATTATCGATTGTGTGCAGCTGTATTTCACCAATGGCTTCACGAATATTGTCCTTTAAAGCGTCAATTGTCTCTGGCTTGTCGGCGTAACACTTATCTTTGACGGCACCCCACAAATAATAGTCCAACGGTGTCAAATCGCAGCTCCGAGGTGGCCAAACGACATCAGCTCTGCGGCTGATAATGCGATCTTCAAAAACAGGGCGCAAAACATCGAGTGTAGCTTCGGCTGTGTGGCACGTAGCGCCTTCCTGTTAAAACCAAATGTTGCCAATATCCTCCTCTTCAATTTTTGTGAACAAAAATTCGTTCAACATGGCCCGATAACGATCGCCATTGACTGTAACGGCCACTCCTTGCTCATTTTCGAAGAAAAATGGCCCAATTATGCCTCTGGACCAAAATCCGCACCAAACAGTGGCTCGTTTTGGGTGCACCGGCTTTTCAGTGTATGCGTGCGGGTTTTCTGTGCCCCAAATGCGACAATTTTGCTTGTTTACATACCCGCCAAGATCAAAATGAGCTTCATCTGAAAAGATGATTTTTTTGGCAAAATCGGCATCTTCTGTAAGTCGATCGCAGGCCCACTTAGCGAAGCGTTGTTCAAGCGTATACACAACCATATTCATTCAGCGGAAGGATAAAACTAATTATCTGTCAAATCAGACATGAGCTAAGTGTTACCATTCACGAAATAAGCACTACTTGAAAAAAAAAACGTTAGATGGCGGACCCTTTATATGCTGCCACGAAAAAAAGACACACAACACTGTAGTCTTGGCCAAAATATCGCTCTCGGCAGCTATAACTTCGAAATGGTCAAAGACTTCGTCCACCTTAGCTTACTTATGACCAGTAAGAACAACACCAACGCTGATATAAAATGCAGAACTGCTCTTGCCAACCGCTGCTTCAATGGGCTCAAGAGACCAAGGTTGCGCTATTAAAGACCTTAATAATCCTGGTCCTCGTCAACGGCCAAGAAAGCTGATTAACTTTAAGGAAAGCTGATTAGCAGGCTTTCTTTTGGAGGAGAAGATCCATTGAAGCACTGTACGAGCTGTGCAGTATAAAGCGTTAAAAAGTCTGTAAGAGCTTGTTGGTTGAAGCGCATAAAGATCACTAATTCGTCCTATCTCAGTATCACAACACTGTATATGCTGCACCTAACGAAATTGATTCCAGCACATGGCAAAAATCGCCATCGGTCCTAGAATTTGAGTAAACTTAAACGCCGGAATCACTTAAGCTTCAAATGTTTATCGAAAAGCTTGCCATTGCAAGGCGAAAGGAAATAACAATCTAAAGTGCCCAAACCCGATCAAATCCATTCATTGCTATGCTAATAAGCATTTATATGTGGGTATGTCCATTAGAGCAACAAGAAATGCAAATCAATTGAAGTGGATTACAAGATACCGAGATACTCAAGGTGACCGTACAAATCAAATGGCATTTCGCCTCACTTTCTCCCTCAAATTCAATTAACCTAATTCATATCAAGTACCCAGACTACGTAAGCCCATCTCAACCTATTATGCGATACGAGCAAAAGTAGAAAGTACAAGAAAAAGAAAAACCAATCCCAAAGGCCTTGGAATGAAATGTAAATGCTGCCGTACCGCACATAGGTCCGGCCCGTTACGGACAACCAGCGCACAGAGCATCGAGAATCGACCAACTTCGAAATTAGTTCCCTGTCAGATAATTCAAAATCAGAGCAACCGATTTGTTCTGCTTGTTGAACCGCAAATGCACACTAAGCACTCAATCCAATAAATACGAGTACTTGGCTGCCGTATCCCGGTCCGTATCTCGCCATTCAATGCATATCTTTCTTACTACTGTGGATGCTTTCAACCAGATGGAGGTTCCCCGTCCAGTTGACCCGAACAAATAGCGCAAGAGAATATAAAACGGAATCACGAGCAAAACTAAATGAATTCAGTTGCGGTAAATGAGAACTCAAAAAATCACTTACCTGTTACAGCTCCAGCAGTACCGCAATTCCCAACGTCATCAACCCCACTGGGAGCTACTGATATTATCGGCATCAGCAATACCATCAACACAATCACCTCAGCTTCCACCATTGAGCTGACACCCGTTTCCCAAGTGTGAGCAGTCCATCCTCGATGTATCCTCAACCGATAGATAGTCTACTACTCAGCACCCTAAAAGGATCTCACCATCAAATCGATGGGAAACGAAGAAAGAAACTTGCTGGTTAATGTTAAGCGTGTCCATGTTTCTAAGTATAGTAAAAAAAAAAGTCATAAAACCCAGTAAAAGAAAAAAACCAAGGAACCTGGAACTCATGAACGAGGATCGACCCTTTAACCCGATGCCAAGACACTTCACACCGCCAACCAACCGAATACCCTTTTTAGCAGGAAATTTAACACCACGTCGGTCGTTGTCGTAAGTGCAGTGGCAGCAACGCCTCCGGCGAGGCATCATCCTTCCTTAGGATGGATAACATCCCTCTAGTGATGAAGAGCGATAGTTCTTCGCCTTTGGATTTATCTAGGCTAGCGCAGAACGAATGAGAGTAAATTCCACAGGGACGAAGAGGATGAGATATGTACTTCTCTGCATTGGCATGAAGGATGTGGTTGGGTGGAGGTTGTTAAGTGATGGAGCGAACAGGGTGGTGCTTAAATTCAGTTTGACTTTTGATTTGTATCTTCAAATAACTTTTTTTTCTGTACGTTTCTTGGAATGTTTCTTGTATCTTTCTAAAGGATATTTGAGTTCGTTCGAAGGATACATACCTTTATATTTATGTATTTTTGTACGACATGTTCTACTTTTCACTTTGATTGACCTGGAAGATGACGTATTTCCGGTGATAGTATAACCACTCAATAGAGCCGCATGTCTTCTGTGAATTTCTTTGACCAAAGTCATCGTACGAGGAATGTAGAAAACAAATAAACAACATCGCAATGGAATTTGTCTTTCCGAGAAAGTTGTCCATCAAGAATTATTTCAGCTTTTATAGAGGACGCCGTCCCTATAGCTGACTTGTATGAATTCGCTGAGGATGTTGAAATATTTGACGGAGATGTCTATAGCGAGATATTATCATCCACTTGGACAGTCATTGAGTACTCTTTGATGTCTCTAGAAGCGAATAGAAAAGCCTCAGACCCGTAAAATGCATTTCAATTTAATTAACATAAAGTTTGGACTTTTGATCAATGGTTTTCTACTAACAAAATCCACATTTCATCACTTCCCTCATATGGTAGAGTATCTTATCATGTCACTGACTTATCCGTTGTTTGATGCGTTTCCACTTTTGTGTTTCACAAGTTTTTATCAAGCGCTAATAATAAAAACCAAAACTATTTTGAATATGAATTTTATTTATTAAAACCCATTAACGCCCAAATGAAAACTATTAGTTTTTATTTCTATATAACTTTAATAATGGAACACTAAGGACTACATTACACATATTTTATAGTTAGAATTATAATAAAAGTAAAAAACAGGAGGTTTTGGGATGTACTTTTTATAGTACAGTGGGCACTTAGGAATGAAAGTTCTTAAAACAGTCCTTATCGATACACATAGTTTTCGGGCACTATACACATTGCCATTTTATTCGAGTATGGCACGGAACACATCGTAACTGTTTGGGTAGTTTTGCTGGATGGACATAACCATTGTTGGTTAGGCTTGGACCCGCTATTGCCGAGCCAGACGGGCGGTTTTTGTTGCTGTTACGTAAGTGAAGATAATGTCGAGCTATATGTCTTTTAAAAGCCAGTTGGTCAAATCGCTCAGAGCCGCTCAAACTATGTAAACGCCAAGCTTAGCTAAGCTCATATCAAGCAAATATGTGAAAATGGGCCACCATTTTGCCACGAATACTCACGCGATACAATGATATGTAGATCCATCCATCTCATCTACGCCGCCCATTCCTTTGTTGTCATTTTGGAATAAATATGGTATACTCACGTCCACCTTTTGTCTACTCTGTGAACACCAGCGTTTTACTTTGCCAACAGGTTCTACAGTATCAAAATTTGTACCTATAGTGCATACACTATTGTCTTTCCATCTTACGAGCAAAAGTTCATTATTTGTATCGAACATAAAGTCATACTCAGCTCTTGCTAACTTTTTCATATTTTTGACAGAACGTAGCGGCCATTTTTTTGTCCGGTTATCGCGTATAGTTCCAGTGGCTTTATACCCAGACGCCTTCAATTCTTTGAGTAAATCACAACTTGTAAAAAAGTTGTCAAAATATACGGTGTGCTCTTCAGGTATTGTTGGCATTTTTGAGAGCAGTGATTTCACAACAATGGTACCAAGAGGTGCCTTGTACTCTCGGTTGTTTTACCACAATATAAGTCGAAGGAGTAGCAAAACCCATCGGAACTGGCAGCTACCCAGTTCTTGTACCCAAATCTAATGGGCTTACCTCTTATAAACTCTTTTGATGAGTGGTATTTGATGAATATCGATATATCTTCATGAAATACCCCATACTGACAGAACTTTTGTATAAGAAGATCACATAACGGCCTTACTTTGAACATCTTATCTTGCGAGCCATTTGCTAAGCCATTATCTACCAAATGCAAGTTTCTTCAAGATCTTCATCATAACTCCAGTATGTACGTTCTCTTGGGAGTTTATGATATCCAGATAAAATAAGCAATCCCTGAAAGCTTCTAAGATCATTTTTGTTCATTTCAAACCCATGTCTATTATTCTGGCCTGCATATAATAACGTGTTGTTTACGATGAGATCCAAAACCTCTTCATCGAATATATTTTCTAGAATCTCTATAGGTGACAAGCCTTTTAGTTGATTTATTACCTGAGTTTTCCGTGAGGAACATGTATTGTTACGTAATTCAGACGGGGTTGAGTAAGATGGTGAACATTGTCTCCATTTATGAGTTAATTCATGGACGACTTCTTTTACAAGACAAAGGTTCATCATCACTATCTTCCCATTCAGAAGAATCATGACGTCGACGCATCACCTCCATTGTTCCTGCTATATCGCTAGGTAAATCCGATGTCTGCAAGTCGTCTCCACCTTCTTCTTCGTCGGTAACTACGCCTGGATCTGGCGGTATAATCAATACATCATATTCATTCTCGCTTTCTTCGTCTGCTATAGCATTTACTGCTTCTTCGAGGCCAATAAAATTCTTACAAGTTCGGAATAATGACATTTTATATCAGATTTGAGTAAAAACAACGAAGATTTTTTATATTACTTGTGCCCATTGTACTAAAAAAACGACAGTAAACTAAATACTTACATAAAACTTATATTTGGTCAGAAAAGTCACAGAATTTTACACCCAACTTCAATCACTGCCCTGGTGGTTAGATGGTGGAAGAAAGGTATCAGAGCTTTTGATATGGACCTGTGACTGCTTTTTGACTCTTGATACGATTTTGTTTTTTTTTTTTGGAAATGAATAAAGATCTTTCTTCCAATATTGGTATGTGTTTTTGTAAATGTGTGAATTTCTCAACCTGGGCTTCCAAACAAGTGCTCTTTCTACGTTATAAGAACTTTTTATTAAGTCCTTTGATTATTTCAGCCAACAATGCAATTTACAGCATATGCTCAAAAAGCCACACTTTTTATTTAATTTTCGCTATTGATTTTCGTATTGATTCGCTTCGTACAATTTGTTGGCAGTTAAGTGGGGATGAGTAAACTAAGGTATTTTATGTACGAGTATATCCCGAGTCCTCATGCTGAATTTGTTGGTCAAGCTTAAAGGAAACATATGTTTGGATTAGGATTCAACTTAAGCAAGATCGCGGGCCTTGTCCGAAAATTCAGATGATCGGAAAGCCTACTGAAAAGGTGAACTTAATTAAAAGGCGCGAAAGTTTAAGCAAAATTTTGAATATTGAAAGGTTGACTTTATCAGACTACTTGTTAATACCACCAAAGTTAATCGCAGAGGCCCTAGACTACTATAAATATAAAACCAACGAAGCCTAACAAGTAAGAAGAGCAAGCTTTTAATCTGGACGCAAATGATACAGAAATCAATGTAGAACATATTCTTTTTCTTCTTTTCCTTTTTCCGGCGTTGTTATGGTCAGAAGTGTAGGACCATAACCTTCCCACTTAACTGCATTCCTACTGGTCCGCTTGTGGGGTCCGCCGGTTTGACCTCAGAAAGTAGCGGCAGGCTTCCCGGTTTCGGATTACTTCATCGCTGAGGCCAATAAAATGCTGGTGTTTTTGCATTTGATTTGTTTGCACCAATTGTTTTTCGGCCTGCCTTGTTTTTTTTTTTATGTAGAACATATTATGTTAGCAATGTAAAAATCTCCTGCTAAGTTGTCCTAAGCAACTTGAACCACGTTAGTGGGAGATCAGTTGATTGAATGCAATTTTAGCACACATGAGAAAGAACTCTATTACTCGTAGAGATAAGTAAGTCTCCTAAACATCATCTATACCTTGAGCGTAATTTGACAAAAACAACAAGATGTCAATGTAAAGTATGGGTGCATGTGTCTGTCATCAAAGACAAAAGGACAAGTTGACTAGGCTGTTATAAGTCAACGCCTTACTAGTGACAAGCAGCAGCAACATCGACTCAGACCAGACGGGAAATAACTCCCACAAATCGCCGCTTCTTTGAGCTCAAAAGTCAAGTGAGGAACAGAGTCCTCTCACGAAAATCCAAAGCAGTTCATACCAACCTGGTGCCTCTGAATTAGTATTCTAATATATATTACACATATTAATATATATTCTATATATTCTAAATACATTCTAATATATATTACGGTCAATCCAAAGACAACCTTGAAGTATTTATGTTGATGGCAACATTGTCGAATAAGACTTATGATAGTGATATTCTTTAGTGATAAGATTTTGCACTGTGGTGCCCCAAGCTAGAATGCGATGTCTTAGGTTGGATTCCACTCAAGCATAGTATACTTGATTTAGCACTTGGCTTATCGAGCATCTTTTGAGACAAGAAAAATGTAAAAACCTGATCATACTAGGGGATTTTAACTTAAATATACTAGAAGCTGATAACACGACTTATAATTATTTAGGATTATTAGCTTCGCATATCTTAACTTGCTTAATCGATAAAATTACTAGGCCCTTATCCGGTAAGTGTCTAGATCATATTTATGCAAGATTTGGCAACATTTCTATGTATGTCTCATTGCAAAAGTTATATTCTTGATTTGAAGATAACTGATCACTGTATGATTGGTCTTTTAACCAAACCATTAAATTGCAAAAATTATGTCGGCAAAAAACCATACATTAACAAAATGAAAATTAACTTCCGCCAACTTCAAAACAGATGTGTCAACAGCTTTTTCAGTCTTTATTGGTTGTCTAAGGGAACACATTTGGAAATGTTCTTCCGTGTCTCCTGGAAAAAACACAATAAAGAGGCTTAAACCCTGGATTTCAAAAAACTTGTTTTAATAAAGTAAAAGTTAAAAATAATCTTAGAATACGCTGTGTCAAGGATCACAATAATATCAGACTAAGAAATAATTACAAGATATTCTGCCCTGAGCTTAAAAAAGAAATCCCCATATGTCGTGACAATTATTATCTTTCTCTGTTTCTAGAAGCTAAAGGAAATTTAGCTAATGAGTGGCGTCTTGTTAATTAAATTCTGAATAAATCGTCTCTTTCTAAGAAACCGATAATAGTCGTTAATGTTAATCAGTGTGTAGTTTCCGACCTACTGGCAATCACGTATGAATGTAATACATATTTTGTGAATCTAGCTTGCTATTTACCGTCTTTTATAAATCCACCAGTTTGTGTTCAGTGCAATTGTCCCTTGGAATACAATGAACCGTTCCAAATTAAAATTTTTGTTTTTGAGCCCACAACTACTCTTGAGATTTTAAGGGTAATTGGTTATCTAAAGAAATCAAATTGTTGTGCCTTCGATGGTATTTCTAGTCTAGTTCTCAAATCAAGCGCTTGTTTTCTTGTAAATGTGTTAGCAGTTATTTTCAACCATAGTGTCTTTGAAGGCATTTAAATGTGCAGACGTAGTGTCCTTGCTTAAGAAATGTCCTCCTACTGAAATCTCAAATTACAGACCAATATCTCTTCTACCAACCATAAGTAAAGTTTTTGAGATACCTCTAAAAGATAGGTAAGTGAATTTTGTAACCACAACAAAGCTTTTTAATCGGGTTCAATTTGGATTTCAAAAAGGGAAACCTACTGAAGATGCTCTGATGCAATTTTGTTCCCAAATAAAGTCGATCAGAAAAAGCACACTGCTGGTTTGTTCATCGATATAACTTAAGTCTTCGATATGGATAACCATAAAACATTGTTAGGAAAATTGCAAAAAGCGGCTTCATGCTTAAATGGTTAAAATCTTACCTAGAAAATCTTTTGTTCCTCATTTATATTAATTCTTTCTTTTCACTTGACTTTAAAGGTAGGCCTACTGCTTTAGTAAATGGTATTGGTTTTCATATGGATGTAACAGTACTTTAGAACTGGTCTCTGCCATCATTGATCTTCTATGGAAATCGTATGCAGAACATAACTTAGTAATAAGTTCAAAAACAAAACTAATGCACTTCAGCCTTTCATCGTATAATTTGGATGTAAATGTTCGTTTAAATTATCCACTTGTAACTGCATGACTAATTCACCGTCATATACTTCCACTCCTAACTGTAGTGAGAACTGTTTCCAAGTCAAAAATGTTAAGGAATTTAATATCTTGATTATAAAATGAGTTTCATTAATCACGTGGATTCTCTAAGAAAATACTTACGGAATGTGCTGCGGCATTTTTTCTACTTAAACAGAATCTGTTCTCGACACCTGCTTAAAACTATATATTATGGGATTTTTCACTCCAAATTTCAATATGGTATTGTATGTTGGGGTGGTTTTATTATTACCATATCCTTCCATTGATTAACCTTCAAAAAAAAGTTATGAGAAAAATTTCTCGTAAGTCTAGTAGACATACTAGCTATCTGTTGTTCTGTGACACAAACATTTTAACTGTTCGCATCTGTATTGTTTTAAGGTATTAAAATTGTTTTATATGAGATCCGGTTGTCGTAATTTTCGTTTAATATCTTCTCACAATTTACGTGAGAAGCTAGCTTATTATATGTACCGCCTTTCCGCACCACCGCTTATCGTAATTTTAATTTTACTTTGTGTTACCGATTATTTAATAAGCTTCCCCAGACTATCAGAACAATAACAGTATCTGGTATATTTTTGAGACGTACTAAAAGCTGGCTTCTTGACCATAATTTTGATCATTTAGAAACTCTTATTATGCGCCAAGAGTTTTAATCTTAATTTCTGTCGTACTGGTTAAATCGTAGTTGCTTTCTTGATATTCGAAAAAAATATACTTTTAAAGACTATGCTCTTATACAGGGTGTCCCACGAGCAGTGTGCCAAAAAGTTAGAGCGTGTAGGTCTGGTCAAGACAAGAAAAAAATCGTTTAGGAGGGGGGGGTCTATTCCCCCCCGTTTAGCCGGGAGGGGCAATTTTCTAAAAAATTGACTTCATTTGGAAAAAAAAATATTAAAAATCAACAGTTACATCCACAATGCCGTGATATACTTTTTGTAAAGCCAGAAACCTCTTCTTTCATCTTGTTTCTAAACGAAGCTGTTTTAAAAAATAGTTTTTGAGAAATTAATTTTCAAACTCGAAATTTTGAAAAAAAAAAATGAAAAAAAAATTTCGAACTATTTTTTTTCAAAATTGTATGTAATTAAGTACTAATTTTTTGTCCAAAATTCAATTCTCTTATTAGTTTTTAGTTAAAAACAGAAAACCGGATGCAAAAATATTTGTAGTTTTCGAGAAATTAAAAAAAAACCCGAACCATTTTTTTCTAAGAAAAATCTTTTTTTTTGGTTTTAACGCGACTGGACTTGTAGGCAAATTAATGTATGAAACATTAACAACTTTTTTATTATTTTTAAAAAATTTGGAGTTTGATGAGAATTCAATAAACTGACACAGTATTGGAATAACCCTGGATTAATCCATTTTTTTCACTGATATCGCCTGAAAACTGACCTGCCAATTTCGTCTGGGTCCGCCCGCCGCCAATGGGTTCAACCGGCTAGGACCTTAAGACAATAAAACCGCAATTTTTGGATTTGGTCTGACGTAATCCCTCCCTTAGTACAAGGAGGATAGCTATTATGCTTGGAGTGCCCAAATCTAGAGTACGGAGAGTGCTTCATACCGAAAATGTACACCCGTACCATTTTAGGACAGTTCAGGAACTCACCTCAAACGACAAGTTTTTGAGAGCAGAATTTTGTCGATCATTACTGCTTCGAAATGAAACTGAACGAAACAATTTTGGAAGGATATTCTGGACGGATGAAGCACAGTTTACCAGAGATGGGGTTACTAACTTCCACAATTTGCATCATTGGAGTAGCACCAATCTACACAACAAAAAACAAAAGAAATCACAACACCGCTTTAGCTGTAATGTTTGGCTTGGTATTATTGGACAAACTGTAATCGGGCCCCGGTTTTTGAATGCCGTTATTAATGGAGAATCATACTTGCAGTTAATCTACCAGCAAGATGGAGCACCAGCACACTACAGCTTACGGGTTAGAAACTGGCTGGATGATCATTTTAGTGACCGTTGGATTGGAAGAAAGGGCCCCACGGAATGGCCACCTAGATCACCAGATTTAACTCCTCTAGATTTTTATGTGTGGGGATTCATGAAGAATTATGTTTACGAAGTGGAAATAGTATCTTTGGAACGACTGAAAGCACGGATTGAAGTCGCTGGAGTCAAATTGTTGACTTATGTGCAGCCATTAGAAGGAGATATAATCTTTGCCTTCTAAAAAATGGGGATCATATTGAAAATGTATTATAATAAAACTCCGAATTTTTTAAAAATAATAAAAAAGAGGTCAATGTTTCATACATTAATTTGCCTACAAGTCCAGCCGCGTTAAAACCAAAAGAAAGATTTTTCTTAGAAAAAAATGGTTCGGTTTTTTTTTTAATTTCTCGAAAACTACAAATATTTTTGCATCCGGTTTTCTGTTTTTAACTAAAAACTAATAAGAGAATTGAATTTTGGACAAAAAATTAGTACTTAATTACATACAATTTTGAAAAAAAATAGTTCGAAATTTTTTTTTTCATTTTTTTTTCAAAATTTCGAGTTTGAAAATTAATTTCTCAAAAACTATTTTTTAAAACAGCTTCGTTTAGAAACAAGATGAAAGAAGAGGTTTCTGGCTTTACAAAAAGTATATCACGGCATTGTGGATGTAACTGTTGATTTTTAATAATTTTTTTTCCAAATGAAGTCAATTTTTTAGAAAATTGCCCCTCCCGGCTAAACGGGGGGAATAGACCCCCCCCCCTCTCCCATACGATTTTTTTCTTGTCTTGACCAGACCTACACGCTCTAACTTTTTGGCACACTGCTCGTGGGACACCCTGTATAATTTACATATTCTTAACTGCCATACATTGACAAAAAGAGCAAACTCTCCGATTTTGATGAAATTTCAGTATGTCAGATTAGGATTTTTTCTAAGAATTTTGATATATATATTTTAGGTCGGACTTTCCTAGTTTCAAAGATATAAGCTTTTTAAATTCCCATACAAAATACAGATTTGGCTTGTTTTAGTTCAATCATAGTTTCGCCTGGGACTATGCAACAAGTTTTAAATAATCATTTTTCACGAAAAGGTTTTGTAACTCCTAATAAACATCTGTGTGTATCTAGTACTTTCAAAAACATGTCAGGTGTAGTAACCCCCCTGCTTGAGGTCACTGTTGGAGTAAGTGCGAGATTGGGTATATGCAAAATTTACATTAACAGAATAAGACTTTACTTACATATACAGGGTGTTCCACGAGCAGTGTGCCAAAAAGCTAGAGCGTGTAAGTCTGGTCAAGACAAGAAAAAAATCGTATGGGGGGGGGGGGGGGGGGGGTTCTATTCCCCCCGTTTAGCCGGAAGGGGCAATTTTCTAAAAAAATACTTAATTTGGGAAAAAAATTATTAAAAATCAACAGTTACATCCACAATGCCGTGATATACTTTTATGTAAAGCCAAAATCCTCTTCTTTCATCTTGTTTTTAAACGAAGCTGTTTTAAGGAATAGTTTTTGAGAAATTAATTTTCAAACTCAAAATTTTTAACACTGCTCGTGGGACACCCTGTATACTCCAACCTTGCGCCTACTCTAAATCCAACAGTGATCCCAAGCAGGGGGGTTGCAGGGGGGCCGCATGCCCCCACATACGCATTTAGATAATCATACATTGAGCAGTAAAATTGCTAATTCGACTCCGGGGCTAAATGCGGATGGAGTTAAGGAAATTGAATGTAAAGAATGCTTTTATTTAAAACATAGTTGCATAGTTACAGGCAAAAATGGGTGTATTTTGTATGGAGAATTTAAAAAAACTTATATCTTCGAAACTAGGAAAGTCCGACCTAAAATATATATATCAAAATTCTTAGAAAAAATCCTAATCTGACATATTGAAATTTCATCAAAATCGGAGAGTTTGCCCTTTTTCTAAACAATTACCAGATTTTCTTTTGGTTTTATTTGCTGCAATTTTTTTATCTTTGTGTTTTAATTTTCTATTGTTGTTTTTTATTTTTTATTTTTTTTTTTTCTTAACTGTTATATTTTCTTTTTATTCTGTCACCCTCAACATATTCATAATTAGATACGTACTTTGTTATGACACTCACACTAAAGGCGCCGCCAAATAATTTTTTTTTTTTGAAAATGCTATAAAAAAAACTACTGAATATTTTCTCAAATTTCTTTTTTTATTTGAAAGTACAATCCTTCCGGTTAATAATGGAAAATAATTTCATTCAAATGGCTGCCTCGGCTGGCCATGCAGTAGCCTACGCGATCGGTCCAATTTTTAAGCACATTATCGATTGTGTGCAGCTGTATTTCACCAATGACTTCACGAATATTGTTCTTTAAAGCGTCAATTGTCTCTGGCTTGTCGGCGTAACACTTATCTTTGACGGCACCCCACAAATAATAGTCCAACGGTGTCAAATCGCAGCTCCGAGGTGGCCAAACGACATCAGCTCTGCGGCTGATAATGCGATCTTCAAAAACAGGGCGCAAAACATCGAGTGTAGCTTCGGCTGTGTGGCACGTAGCGCCGTCCTGTTGAAACCAAATGTTGCCAATATCCTCCCCTCCATTTTTTGTGAACAAAAATTCGTTCAACATGGCCCGATAACGATCGCCATTGACTGTAACGGCCACTCCTTGCTCATTTTCGAAGAAAAATGGCCCAATTATGCCTCTGGACCAAAATCCGCACCAAACAGTGGCTCGTTTTGGGTGCACCGGCTTTTCAATGTATGCGTGCGGGTTTTCTGTGCCCCAAATGCGACAATTTTGCTTGTTTACATACCCGCCAAGATCAAAATGAGCTTCATCTGAAAAGATGATTTTCTTGGCAAAATCGGCATCTTCTGTAAGTCGATCGCAGGCCCACTTAGCGAAGCCCACACACCATCGCATTGGATGGTCAGTTGGCTTCAACTCCTGAACCAATTGGACTTTGTATGGCGTCATACCAAGGTCTTTATGCAAAATTCGTCTCAATGATGTCTCCGAAATGTTCAATTGTTGAGAACGACGGTGAATTGATGTTGATGGCGCTTCACGCACACTTTCTGCCGCAGCAGCAATATTCTCGGGTGTACGCACTGTTTTTGTCTTTTCACGCTTTGGTTTATCGATGAGGATGCCAGTTTCTTTCACTTTTTTCACAAGATAACGAACATACGGAGCTGACGGTGCTTCTCTTCTTCCAAAATCCGTACGCAATTTTCGCACACATTCTGCAACATTACCATGATTTTCAAAGTAATGTCGCAATATTTCCCAGCGTTGTTCAAGCGTATACACAACCATATTCGTTCAGCGGAAGGATAAAACTAATTATCTGTCAAATCAGACATGAGCTAAGTGTTACCATTCACGAAATAAGCACTACTTGAAAAAAAAAAACGTTAGATGGCGGACCCTTTATTTATTATTCATTTTAATTTTAAATATAGAATGTCACTATTTCCTTTATTATTTCATGTCACTAGTGCTAAGATATCCCAGACTTTGTACTGTTAGCAACTTGTGAAATAATAAAGATAATAATAATTAAACCAAAAAAAACCTTCGTTTTCGAAGTGGTAATGACGTTTCCCATATCAGGACACATTTTAACCGTTCCATTGAAATCGTTTTAAAGCTTATCTTTTTCAATTTGCACTGATTTGTCCAAGAAAACTATTGCTGTATCATCGGCAAACGCAATAGTTCGGCTATTTTTGATTGTTCCCAACAACTCATTGATGCATATAAAAAATAACCGTAGGCAAAGCTTAGACGCTTGCGGAGCAACGTACGGCTGTACATTGTATTGGTTCTTGGGGCCTTGAAAAAGTTCTATGTATTTCCCAGCAAATGACTTTACCAGAATTACGTGCTTATAATTTAACTTGGTAGCGCATCAATAGGTGCTGTGAACAAGATAATAATAATAACATTTATTTATTCTTCCTCAAATAATACATTTACATTAACAATTATAAAGTAGAAACAAAAAGTGAGAACAAATTAGTGACATTTTGTATTGTTTTATTAAAAATAGTGTTAAATGCCATATCAAAAAGCTTTGTATAGATAAAATTAAAATATTGGCGGGGTGACCCTCAGAATATATTGTAGCTTACATTTTATAAATTCAAATTTGAAATTAAATTGTCATTTAAAACGATTACTAAATTTAAGTTTAGGAAGGAAGGTTTTAAGGAAAAAACCAAAGAAATATCATTCAATCAGAGTAAAAGAATTAATTATATTTACAGTCTAAGAAAATATTCGAAATTTTGTGGATGTTCGTTTAAGAGCCAGTGTTTGAGTTGTTTTTTGAACGCAGCAGCTATTGTGGGGGTCCTGATTGACTGAGGAAGTTTATTAACAGACGAGTTGCACAGTAGACGAATTTCTGAAGGCTATAGTGCGAAAGTTGGGCCCACGGACATGATTCATAAAGTTACTGTGTAAATTATGACTAATAAGCACTCTGAAATTTATGTTACCTGATGTTAAGCAAAATATGCGTAACACCTTAAAGTAGAACTGGTAGAATTTACAAATATTGAAATAAGGATGCATGCGATGTTTCCTGCCAAATTTTCTGTATTATATGTTTTTGTACTAAAAATATTAACTCAATTTCGTTAAAATATGTCCCTCCCCAGCAACTAATTTCATATTGTATTGTAGTTTCGAGTCGAAAATACAATAATAAATAGTTTTTAAAAAATTGGTAGAGCATACTAATACTGATACTTACTCAAATAGAAAAAGTTTCTGAGAATGACATGGAAATATTGTCTCAGAGCATCAGTGCATTTTTGAGTCAATGATAAGTCCCAAATATTTGGAATTCTTAACTATCCCGATGTCGAAGCATTTATCGCTACAGTTAATATCATTAAAATAGGTGATTAAAGGAGAACTGTAATTACAAGAGCGGCTCGACAGTTTGTATTTCTGGCATGGTAGACAAAGTTCGTTTTAAGACTATTTTCTGTTTTTGAACTAATGGTTAAATTATGCTCTGCAAACCAGATTCTAAGTAGATTTAAGTCGAAATGTATGCCAGAAACTAGATTTAAACTAATATCCGAACTTATGTATACTCGAATTAAGATTAAACTTATGTTACTTACCATATGTTAGTTCATTGAAGTTGAAACTTGTCGGGTTTCGTGTCAAATGAGAGTATATGCGGAAAACAAAAGAAGGAAGTTAAAAATGCTCTGGCGCATGGATAAGTTCAAGAAATGATCGAGACGTTTTGATACATTAGTAATAATTCAAAAGGAACTACTTTATTATGAGGTTCCCAAACAGAACGAAACCACAACAGGATATCGCTGGCGATGGCAATTGATGATTCGTTTGAGCTGAGCATGGAAAGGAAAATGGAAGCTATACTCGTAAGATGGACTCGTATATAGGGTCCCTTATAAGGTGATTTTACTACATGACAACGATCGGTCACATGTTGCAAAGTCGATGTAAGCCCATTGGAAACGCTCAAATGGAAAAGTCTATCCCACCCGTCGTTTTCATCAGACATTTCTTGTTTCGTCCCTTTTTAGCCATTTTTCACCAGTTAATTTGTTATCCACGACTTACCAGTTTTTCTTGTCTTTCTTGAGCCCTCTATCTTATAGGCCCAATCACCTTTTTCGTTATTTTTTTCTGTGAATTTCACGTATATATAATGATATGATATTTACCCAATCTGTTGACTGCACAATGTTTTGCTCAACAAATGCTATTTTGTTTCATGTTTGGCTTCTTCTTTTGTTCCATAAATGTATTCAATAAAACATTTCTACATTTCGTTTTTTAGTTTTAGAATCTCTTTAACTACTTTGAGTAATCTTTCGATGTACAGTTCTTAGAGATCTGGATTATATACAGAGCACATACTTTTTTCCCCATTTTTAAAACCTATAAGTTAGCTATACTCCGATAATACGAGGAGTCAAAATGTGATCTCTCATATTTGAAGTGGTGTTAAAAACCCACAAACTTTTTCCAACGCATTGGTGTTTTCTTTCGGTTTGGCTAGTATTTTACCCTCACTATCTTTTCTTCTCTTTTTTGAAACTCTTGATGGACTTTTGCAATGCTTAATTGTTAGTTAAAAAAAACTCTAATATTTATATTTATAGTATTTTTGTCAATAATTTTTTGAGCAGTTTTTTTTCGGTTTTTTATGTGGTCGGCAGGGGTGCTATCATCACAGACTATTCCATGTTTCTCGTTTTGATTCCATAGGTATCTGTGAGCTCGGTTTCTCCGACTCCTTTCTCTTTGCCACTTCGCTTTCATTTGCCTCAAGTAGGATGTTATTATTTATTAACAGTCGTAGTTCAAGAGTGTTCATTTGTTTTCTTCATGTTTATAATTCCTAATTCCTTTTAACTCCTTGATTTTTTAGTAAGGCTTTCCAGAAGAGTGTTATTTCATGAGATATTGAGATTTAGGTCATCGTACTTTTTGCCGACAAACTCCGTCTAAGCCGTTGCTACTTTGGTTTCCTTTTTAACTCTTGAAAAAAAAAATTGAGTTAGGCTCTTATTTGAATTTATATCCTTTTCTGGGCTGCTTTAATTTCTTGCTCTTTGGTTTTTGTGGGTGGTTGGTTGAAAGTAATGGGATGCATATGAATGGTTGTCTGAGTATGGTTAGTTGTTTGGGTGTGAGTGGTTTTCTGTTATATTTCGGGTTGTAACAATTTGGTTAGGAGCAGGTGATTTATGGCTTTGTATCTTAATTGTATTGCCTTCCTTGCGACCAGCTTTCTCCCATGACATGGTATGCTTTTTTTCTGTAATGATGGTGCATACGAATTGGGAAACCTTTCGACTGTATGTCACCACATGTCACAAATTCTCATTGCACACGAGATGAATTCTATCGGAAGGCAAATTGGTTTCATGCTTTCAAGCGTTCATTTTTTCAAGCTCACACGAGATGAATTGAATTCCTGTGGAAGAAACTGTACACACGAGTATGAACCACCTTAAATTGTGTTCGTATTTCTATCTTTCTGACATTTGATTTGACAGCTCTTTGGAAGAAATCGGTTCAGGAAAGAAAAAACTTAAAAAGCTACAAGTCGTACATTTTGATGGATCGGTGATCGATGTTCACTTCTTGAGAGACGAATTGCTCTTGAATCGCGTTAGGATTTTATCACCATTCTTCCACTCGAAACATGGTATATGATTTCACTCCGCTTCCTATAAGCTTCACTTTTTTTTTCCATAAACACGGTTTTCTGCAGGTAAAAATCATCTCATGGGCCCTGGCCCATTGACCACACTTGTATGGTACATACGTCTAGCTTAACGGGCCGAAATACCGGTTTGATTTAGTTTGATATTTCTTTTCCTTTTTACTGTTTTACCTCACTCCCTAGTTGGAGGAGCTCCATAGTTCACTATCTTATCTACCGTATTTGTTGCCATGCTTAAGTCTTTGTCACTTTCCTGTTAACCACTTTAATGCGTTTTTTATCAGAGCATTGAAAATTACACCCACACCTTATGCGTATAATGATAAAAAGCCATAATTGTGCAAAAATAAGGAAAATATTAGCAAACTCTTGTCGGCCATTTTTCAAATTTAGTTTTTTTTTTCCACAGACCTTAAGGTAAGACACGTTTTGGTGTCCTTTGCGATTTCTTACAAATTCGTGCCAAATTTTGTGTGGAAAATAAAATGAATTACTCTAACATACTCGAAATGTTGTCTGTGGTATTTGGCGAACTATTCTAAGCAAAGAAAGATGTTTATAAGTGTTACAAGCTCTCCACAGAAGGCTGGAGTAGATCTTAATGACGATGACGACTTTTGAAAAAAATAAAAAGTCGTATTTATAAAAGTTCATTACATACGAAGTTAAAAAGTACAACAATTAAAATAATTCTAGTAACAAATGGACATGATGGTGCCAAATACAAAATTACAACTAAACTACTGAAGGGAAACAACCTTACTCTCACAGTGAAAATGGCCCATGATTACTCCAACTATAAACAATTCAAGGAATGTAGTGTTAAGGGTACCCTTCGTGTTTGATGATAATGCAGAACTGATTCGTCGAGTAGCTTGGTATATCGGGGCTCACTTTATCCCATTCCTCCAACATGCCCTTTTTTTAATCTCTGCTGGGAATTTCATGCTTCCGTATTTCAGGGCTTGAAGGAATTTCCCGAGCTCTTCTCTAAACCACCTAGTCGGTCATCCTCGAATTCCGCTTGGGTCGCGAGGCGAGATCCCACAGCTCAATTGGATTTCGATACACATATCTGTGGTCTGATAACGTAGGTCTGGTAAGACTCTCAGTTAGTGACGGCCTTCACATATCTGTTAGATACAGTTAGGTCAATCACATAGGTTAGGTTAGGTTAGGTTAAAGAAGAGGAGTGTGATGGTTAGACATCACTTCCACTCGGAGGCCAAGAGGCCCATTGTGATTCCCTTCGTTTGTGTGGGTACACATAAAATTAACCTGTCCTATCACGTGGTGGCTGAAACCACCCCGTGCTCTTGATGAATCTTAGAAGATCCGATATATCTGCATTAGCCACGTCCGCAATCTCTGAAAAGAATTTTTGGCCTAGCGACACTAGGCGTCGATTCTGGAGAGCTGGACAGTGGCAGAGCAGATGTTGGATCGTCTGAGTTTCTTCCTCATCGCCGCAGCTCCGGCAGAGATCGCTGGATCCCGAGTCCCATTTCCGGAGCATTGCTCCAATTGGACAGTGTCCTGTGATCACTTCGACGAGCATACGGATCGAGTTACGGTCCAGCGCCAGGAGCTTCTTTGTTTTTCCGACGTTGAGCTCTGGCTACGATGATCTTGTCGTGTAGCTGTCGTTTCTTGAAAGCCAAGACGAATTGGCCTCTTTGATGATTGTGTCGCTTATGATCCTGTATAATGTGCTGATCGGTGGTTGCAATGACGTGTCCGCTTCGCTGATGTCCATTTCAGAACCTTGCCTGGCCAGCTCGTCTGCTCTTTCGTTCCCTGCGATTGAGCTGTGGCCCGGGACCCAGCAGAGTTTAACTTTATGGTGTCTGATGGACTTCAGTGAGTCGCGACATTTCTTGACAGCCTTTGATCTCGTTATACAGGATTCTATTGACTTCAGTGCAGCCTGGCTGTCTACGAAGATGGTGATATCAGATGGTGGGATATCGGCTACCTGTAGGTGTTTGGCTGCTTTCTCTATTGCCAGGATTTCTGCTTGGAACACGCTACACAGATCAGGGAGTCTGAATGATTCATTTTTGTGTAGGGTATCAGAGTAAAACCCGGCCCCAGTGCCTGTGTCCATTTTCGATCCGTCGGTGAAGAGGGTGATCTCATGGTCGTTGATTACGGCGTTTGATAGCCACTCTTCTCTGTCGGGGAAAAGGATAGGCATACTGAGAGAGAAGTAATTTTGGGGGGGAATATAGTCGGTCGTAGCTGCGAGGCTTCTAAAACCATGTTTCCTTCCCAGGTCGTCTATTATCTTAAGTATGGCCGCATGTCCATAGTTGGCTTGCTTCCACAGAGAGGACTCTCTTAGTCTGAGAGCGCTCTTTACGGCGTAGCCTTTTATGAGTAGATCCAAAGGGAGGAGGTAAAGAATCATGTCCAACCCTGCTTGCGGCGTGCTTCTCATGGCTCCCGTTGTACAAACAGCTGCTAACCTTTGTACTTTGTTGAGCATGTTCATATAGCTTTTTATGCTGCTAGCAGTCCACCAGACTAGGGCCCCATAAGTTAAAATGGGTCTGATGATTGCTGTGTACATCCAATGAATGATGTACGGTTGCAAGCCCCATCTTTTTCCGAAAGTCTTTTTGCATGCATAGAAAGCGTTCAGTCCTTTTTTCATCCTTTCCTCCAGGTTCCTTTTCCAGGAGAGTTTGGAGTCAAGAATGATGCCTAGATATTTTACTTCCGCCTTGAGTTCGAGTAACTTTGGGGGAGCAAATATCGGAATTTTCCTTTTCCTGGTGAACAAGACCAGCTCGGTTTTCTGGGGGTTTATTCTCAGACCGTTCTGTCTTGCCCACGAGGAGAGTTCACTCAGCGCAGATTTCATTAGTTCACTGATAATTGGTAGAAATTAACATTTTATCAAAATAACCAGGTCATCTGCGTACGCTATGATCTTTGTGTCTTTTTCCATAAAGAACTTGAGGATCTTGTTGACTGTAAGAAGCCACAGTAGGGGGGAGAGAACTCCTCCTTTTGGTGTGCCTCTAGTTGTCACCTTCCTTATAGAACTGTGTCGAATGTCTGCATTGATGATTTTGTTCTTCAACATATTCTCAATCCAGAATACAATGGATTTGTCTACTTTTATGTCCTCAAGAGCTGTTGTTATGGCCTCTGTGTTTACATTGTTGAAGGCCCCCTCTATGTCGAGGAAGGCTGCCATTGTAAACTCTTTTAAGTATAGCGAGCCCCCAATTTCACGGACAACACTATGCAGAGCACTCTCCACTGATCTGCCTATGAGATAGGCGTGTTGAGTGTTGCATAAGTTGCGTGAATTTAAGAGTCCTCTGATGTATAGGTCACGGAGTCTCTCCAAGGTTTTTAAAAGAAAGGACGAGAGACTAATTGGCCGATAGTCCTTTGCGGCAGTATGAGATGGTTTACCTGCCTTAGGTATGAAAATGACCTTAATTTCTCTCCACTGTGTTGGGATGTACCCCATTCGCAGGCAATTGGAAAAAATGCTTACGAGATGGGGTACAGTGTGGATCTGTGTTTTTTGAAGCATCGCTGGCAAGATATCGTCCGGGCCCGAAGATTTAAAGGGTTTGAACGAATTTATTGCCCATGATACTTTATCCGCTGTGATAATCTTGTTTATCACTTCTTCGGTTGTGTGAACCGTAGGAACCGTCGTCTCGAAGGAGACTGTGGTTTCAGGGGTTTTACAGCCTGGGAAGTGGCTTTCAGTCAGCAGTTCTAAAGATTCCCGACTGGATTCTGTCCAAGAACTATCTGGTTAAAGGATGAATCCCGGGACGCAGGGGTCCTTGGATAGGATCTTCCTGAGCCTTGCGGCTTCATTGAGATCCTCTATTGATTCCCAGAACTCCCGCCAGGATTTGGATTTTGCTGCTCTTGTTTTGCTCTTGTATTCGTTGAAGCTGGACTTGTAATTATCCCAGTCTTCGGTTCTGTTTGAGATCTTTGCTCTATTGAATAGAGTTCGGGTCCTGGTCCTGAGTTGCTTTAGCTCTGTGGTCCACCAGACTGCGCTAGTCTTCCTGCGAGCACGTTGCAAAGGACAGGATTTGTTAAAAACCGCTTTCAGAATTCTCACAAGATTTTCGACTGAATTCTCAATATAAGTTGGATCAGGATTAGTGGTGTCTTGTGGCGGTTCTAATCTGTTGGCAATTAGGTTTGAGAAAAGATTCCAGTCTGTCCTCTGAGGGTTTCTGAAAGGTTTCGGTTTTTCTTTAATGACGTTAAGGTTGAAGAGTATCCGGCTGTGGTCCGAAAAGGAACAGTTAGTAGACACTCTCCAATCCTCTACTCGGATGGAGTCGGACTCACTTAGTAAAGTGAGGTCAATTACCTCTTCCCTAACCCGATTGCGAAACGTGGGTGTGTTACCTTTTTTGCAAATATTGAGGTTGGTGGAGATAATGAAATCGAAAATGGACTCACCCCTTTTATTGATGTCGCTGCTTCCCCATTGAGTGTGATGTCCATTGGCGTCGCAGCCTATCAATAGACACAGTCCGCGTGACTTGGCGTGTCGCACGAGTGTTCGGACTGCGTTTGAAGGTGGATCCTCCTCATCGTATGGTAAGTAAGCGGACGATAGGAGCAAAATTGATTTGTCCTGTTGTTCGTACGTTACCACCGTGAGGTCTCCGTTGCTGTACTAACCTAGGAGAAACATGTTTAAGTATCTCTTGGCGACTATACAGATTCTTAGCTTACCTTCGGTATGTGGATAGTATAAATTATACTCTTTAGACCTTAATCCCTGAATTTTGTTCCTAAGGAGCCAAGGTTCTTGTATTAAGGCTATATCCACATCTTCCTGCAGCATGTACATCATCAAGTCGTCAGTGGCTGCTTTGCAGTAGTGTAAATTAATTTGCACCACTAGCAGCCTCCTTTGACTTGCCTTACCTTCAGGGTTCCCAGCCCGAACTTGATGCTGCCAGATCTGCTGCGGATGTGGTCGAGTGACTTTTGGTCATTGGTAACCATGAGGTCCTTTCCCACTCCGTTCTTAATCTTGGCTGAAGAAATTATTCTCCAGCTGGGAGTATCAAGCTCTTTATTCTTGTCAATTAGCTTCAAAATGGATTCGTCCTTTTCGGGAACCGGTGGAGGTATCCATATTGAAGCCAACGTGCGAAGCGGAAGCATCGAACGAGGGATAACCTCGAGTTTAGCGTTCTGCCAGATTTCGCCGCAATTGTCGATTGTGCGCTTTAAAAAGTCTAGGGACCTCTGATTGTCACAACCGACAACTTTGACTCGCCAGCCTGCCCCGTCGAAGTTAATCTCATCGCTGCTATCCGCGACAAGCATCGCTTCCAATATTTTGGCTTCGACCGTTAGCTAATTGTCGGATGTAATCTTCCCATCTGGGTCGGAACGATCGACAGTAGCCACTTGTAGACTCAAGGGAAGATTGAAGCTGGCTGATGTTTTTGCCTTTTTCGCTTCCCTAAGAGTTTCTTCTCCGAAGAACCCCCTCTTGACGTTCTGCTTCGATCCTGAGGCAGTGTGTCTCATGTGCTCCCGGTTGATGTGCGCTCTTTTCGACAGTGGCCGGTTGTGTTGGCAGTTGTCGAGTCAATTTTGGGACGTTGGGTTTGATAGGAGCCGTGTTCGATGGCTTCTTATCTCGCCCTGTGTCCTTTTTCGAAGCGTGAGTGGAGGTGGGAGCCGGTTTCTTCTCGAATTTGGCTACCTCAATCACATCACATCACATCCTGTCGTCTCGCCGCAACAAACGTTGGTTGAGAGCCAAAATTGTTGAAGATCAGACGAAAGAGCTAAGTTTAAAAGACGGTCTCCTGTTGTATTTCATTTTCTGCTGCCTTAAACAGCATTTTAGGCATTAGCATTGCAACAAATGATGAGGCCAGTCTTTCTGACTTCATAGTACTGTACTGATTCAGAAACTGTCTTCAGTAGTACCGAGTCATAGTGAAAGTAAGCAGACGAAACGCTGAAGTATTTAGTAGCTTACTCTGGCAGCCACCAAATCTTGTCCAGAGAATTTTCCAAGTTTGGTTGTCGACAGTGAGCTATTTAATACTATACTCTTTAATACTAAGCCTGGTAATTGTGGTGGTGTTCTTATAACTCTTGGGTAGTGGTAAGGCAGTCATTCGCGAACTACTCCAGCCATATCGTTTTGGTCATTATCCTGATAAAAGTGGAATGATCCTTGTCACACAGTTTTTAAGCAATTTGCTGGAAATTGTTTTTCAAAATATTTAAATATTGAAATTTGTTCATGTTTCCTTCAACAATATGCAATTTACCAACACCAGCTGCTGAAAATGTATTGCAGACCATCACATGACCCTCACCGTGCTGGGTTTTCACTTCAATGGATTTTCGCTGAACGTTGGCTCTTCCATCCGGTCCATCGATCTCTCTTCGGTGAAAATAACGCTTTTCCAGAACGAGAAATTTTTCATCACTCCATTGCGAATAAATTTCAATCGAACTTTTCTATTCTTCTGGCTAACAAATTACTTCGTTTTTGCGACCCTCCCATTTAATCCAGCTTTGGTAGAACTATTTTCAGATGTTGCTCCACCATTGCATCTCGAAGCTTCAGGATACTCAGTTTTGGATTATTCTTGAATTTGTTCATAGTTCAACACTCATCACGCTCGGAACAAAACTTTTTTGGGCGAATTCGTACTTTATTAACTTCTCGTTTCTCTCTTTTTGGAATCTTTGAATAATATTTCTTACAGCTTTTTCGGGCCTTATTAACAAGCATGCGTAATGCTCAATTATTAATTGCTGAATCTCTGTTGAAATGTGCCGTCCCATTTCGCAACAGTGTACCATCGAATAATGCAGATGAATTTAAAAATGGAAGGACGTAAGGAAGAAGAAAGGAAAAATCGAAGAAAAACCAATTTTGGAAACATTGCTTGGATGGGCCGTTTTCGCCGTGCGGCACTAAATATACACGTTCTTCTGATAATATTGTACACCTACTACTCCTACAGTGATACACAATGGCAGCTGCACAACTCTCCTTAACTACCATTTTTATCTTAATTATACAGATTCCATTGTTATAAACTTTTTACCACCTCTCGTAGATAATATCTCCCGTCCGTCTGATTTCTAAGAAAATTCTTCAGATAATTTGATAAAATTATAATAGGATGGTATCTTAGAAAAAGCTACGTAGTTCAATTAAGACAACATTAATGCTCATACCCTCCATTGTCTGGTGCTCTGGTTGCTTGATAAATTACCTCCAATTAATGGCCCAGGACGCCGTACATCAGTTCGGTGTGCTATTCTAATTTCATCAAACAACAATCACGAAATGGATTCCTTCCATCACCATTAATACAACAGAATTCTTAAATTAAATTTAACTCAACCGTATATCAATCTCCATTTTACTTCTCCGTAATTCCATCCATCAGTCTTAAAGCATATACTTAGTTTAACTTTATTTAAGTTTATTTAATTAACAAAAAAAATAAATTTTATCATCGGATTGAAGGGTTGTAAGTCTAAAGGGTCTAAGTGCCAAAAAATCAAAAGTCAATATTTTTAGGAAAATACAATCTAAGTGCCAAGCCTAATAATATCCAAATGGATCCAAGTGTCTTTTTCTTTTAAAATTTTACCCACACGCAAATAAAGTTGTGGTAGGGTCTAGGTGCCAAAGAACTTTCGCTCAAAAAGGTCTGTGCCTGTCTGCGTTCAGGGAAAATTAGCGGGTGGTTGTAGCTGTTAGCATGGGCTTATGTTTGTTAACAGTTAGTTGATTAAATTACACGGTACGAAATGGACGCTACATCATCGAGTGATCAAAACATTCAGAGAAAACGTAACCCAGAAAATTTCTTTTTATTATGTATTTTTTCGTATATCTCTTAATAATAAAATTGGACTTAGACCCTTTAGACTTACAACCCTTCAATTTATTTATAATTTTTCAATTTTTCACATCTTACTTTAGTTTGTTCTATCAATCATTTTTTTCCCGAGATCTCCACACATCATTATTATGTGTCTACGCTTTTTCTTTTATTTTCCAATTTATTTTTATTATTTGATTACACTCTTCTTTTTGGATTAGAATTTACCAGAGTACAAAAACCAGTGGGTGTCGAAATAAAGTGACACGATACGTGTCGTATGGTTAGCACAATCCAGGTAACCGAATTCGATGCAGCATGAATTTGTTATGTGTTAACTTATAGCAACAATTTTTGAACTTATATAATGCATTAATGTCTCCCTTGACTTAATTAGTTTTAGCTTCTTCATTTAGTAATCTCTGGAGCTACATACAACATATACCCTGCAATGACAATTACAAAATAAGGACACGACCTTCCCTCGCTTTCATCATGTTGATTATGGAATGGCCACTTTTGTAACTTATCCGGAAATATGCGACGTTTTCTTAGCAAGTTTTTTCTTTAAAATTTGAGATTAAAAGCCTTTACTCCAAATGTGTTCCAATATTATTGACAATCTCTCGCCAATTTTTCGTTTTCATGCTGGTCAAATAACTGAAACAAGTGGTTTGACATAAATGTTGAACTGAGTTATCACACTAGCGTCCCTTGGAGGGTCTGAGCCCAAACAAAAGCCTGCTTCCAGTCATATCGTTCCCAGGCACGCTGCTTCCAATTAGAGAGTCTAAGTTTCCTGATGATGAAATGATCGCGGACCACTTGGTCTCTGAACCAGAGTTTCGGTCTGTCTTGCCTTCTTGTACCAGGTGGTCGGAATTCGAAGATCCTCTTTGCTGGAACGCGGTTGCCCATGCGCTTGATGTGGCCGAGGCAAATAGTCGACGAATTTTTGCTTTCCGGAATACGTTCATATCATTATACAGCTCATTGAGTTCAAGGTTTTGTCTTCTCCTCCATTCGCCTTCTTCGCAGACAGGACCATACCATATATCGACAGGTTTTCCTTTCAAAAGAGCCTAGAATCATTTCTGCTTTCTTACATATCGTCCAATATTCAGCTAGAAGTTTTGACCTTACGTGTTTTGACAAACCGAAGAAGCACGGGTTTCCCAAGGTGATTCTTCGTCGGATCTCCACTAAGTTTTTATTAATGGAGTTAATATTTGCCCCGAAGTAAACAAACTCTTTAACTGCCTCAACTGTTGATGGTTACCTCCTGCCCAAGACGATGTTCGACGGAGCGGTTCTTAGTCGACAGCATATATTTTGTTTTATACTCATTTACTTTGAAATCATCGAGGCCTGCCTTTTCTTCAATTGCCGTGAATTGTTCTACTATGGCGCGCTGGGAGCTTGCAATTATGTCAATGTCGCCCGCGTATCCCAGCAGTTGGACGCTCTTGAAGAAGATAGTACCTTCCGTGTTGACATCTGCCTGCCTCAATATCCTTTCAACAACTTAATTGAGGAAATCACACCAGCGCGTCTCTTAGTCTAAATCCATGTTTATAAAAGTTTGGAGATATGGAGTCCAAATCGGCTATCGTCCTGTAAAGCTCTTGGCGATGAATGCTGTCGTATACGGCTTTAAGCGCCATAAATATAAGGTGGTTGGTAAGGATCTGGCGTAATGTGAAGATTGGGTCTATAGTCGATTTGCCAGACTGAAATCCACACTTGTACGTGCCTAATAGTGTGGCGCAAAACATAGCATCGCCCTTTTTGAATACGGGGCAGATAGAGCTGATATGCCAGTCATTGGGCATGCTTTCATCCTCCCAAATTTGACAGATGATTGGTGCACGATCCCTACCAAAACATCACCGCCAATTTTAAAAGTTCAGGCAGAAGACCATCTGGACCATGGATTTCAGCTTACATATTATGTATTATAGCTGAGCTTCTAACCTGGGTGGGGATCGACTGGGTTCGACTGGCGCTGGGCTTTCTTCCGAACTTATCACTCTCTCTGAGTCATGCCCGCTAAGTAGCTGTTGGAAATACTGTTTAAACACATTCACTATTTTCTGTGAGTCGGTGACAATATTATCTTCACAATCTCGAAGAGTCTGGGCACCCGTTTTAAAGCCGGATGCAGGGGCTTTAGTTTTTCTGCAGAAGACTGCCAAGTCTATCTCAAGCCTCTTCGATATCCTTGAACGAGAAAGCTGCGAAGGCACTTTTGTTTTTTCACATTAGCTTTTTTTCCTTCCTTTGGCTCTGTTCTCTTCATGGGTGGCAGTGGGGCAGCGCAACCACGTGTTGTTAAAGCTTATGTGGGCTTGGGGCATATGGGGGAATCTTTTGCCCTGCCGCTCGCTGGTTATTTCCGGTGCGTGCAGTCTAAACCGTTTTACTGATGGTTGTAGCTTTCTCCCATGGGACAGTCGAGGTCTGAGTCCTGCTGGTACCTGATGATGGTCAAAGTCGACCTTTGCGCCCCTGGATGAATGTTGGTACATCCAGAATGTTTGACGCGCGCCTTGCGTCAATCAGCATAACGTCGTTTTGGTTGGCGTTTCGATCATCTGGAGATAGCCAGGTTGTTAAGGGGATCTTTTTGTGAGTGAATCTTGTGCTATTTATCACCGGGAGCCGTTATCTGTTGTCACGTTGTTGAGGCTCTCGGATCGCGTCGCACGAAATATTTTTCTTTCCGATTTTGACATTGAAGTCTCCGAATACGATGTTGACGTCGTACTCCGGGTAGGCTTCGTAGACTCCGTCCAAGAGGTCATAAAAATTCTCTTTGATGGACTCCTCAGCCGCAACAGTGGGGGCATTTGCATATATTAGGCTTTCCCGAATGCAGATTACAGCCAGGTGATCATTTATCGATTTAAAACCGATGACCTTTAGTTAGCAACTTCACCCTGTATGATCAGATTCAAGCCCTCCGGTTTGACATGAAAAAAGTTAAATTTCATTGAAAGTTAACCTTCGGGCTATTGGAGACAAATACGGTGACAATTTCTTTCCTGAAGCATCAACAACAGAATTACTTTTAGCATGTTCAGCAGATCTTCCTTAGCAAAAGTTCATCCAACAATTGTCATTTGTCAAGTTAATAGAGAAATGCAATTGTGTTATTATGAAAATTTGTGTATTTTCATTTTAATCTAAAGCACAAGCTTTGAGGCTAGCAATGGAATGCGCCATTCGCTAAGCTTCGGATCCAGCACATTGTCAAATTAAGAGAAAAATTCTTTAATCGCAATACACATCTGTTTTTTCCGCCATTCAAGATTAATTTCCATCGGTTTTTCCACTATTTGCCTGCCCTTCAATCAACCACTTGAGCTGCGATAAGGTTTTCTTTTTAAATTCCATACCCATATAGAGAAATGTTTTATAGAAAATAGTCAAAGGCCCATTAGAGAGTAATCCTAGAGGGATGCAATAGGACTGTAATTTAAAAAAGCTCCTCAAACCTCCTTGCATCTCAAAGCAACAAAAATTCTCAAGAGTAGTAACAGATGGACGAATATGTTTAATTTAGCTATGACGTGTATCAACAGGTCGTGATAGCTTCCTTGAAGGACACCGGAGGTAATATCAATTAGATCTGAAACAGAAGATATAAAAATAACCTTAAAACGTGATGATTGTGAAATAGTCCTCAATTAGGTTATTGGCTGTCGATCGTCCTTATAAGAACCCATGTTAATTCGAGAAAAGATGAGCTTGCAAGGAAAAACCTTGGACCTCGAAAAGTCTTAGTCCACAGTATCAAGGGGATAGTAGGACATCTTACTCGTATGGTATTTTTAAGTCGTCTTTTTTTTGCAAATTGCGATGAGGTCGGCATTTTTTCCAAAGCTGAAGAGTAGGGTTAGGTGGCTTAAACATTTTAGTTACGTGGTTCCTCCTTGAATAAAGCAGGAGTTGTATTCATTGCGACCGGAAATGTTTGTGTATCTTAATTCATCGAAACGACAGTAAACCATTAGCTGAACAAGTGGGTCAAGGGTTGGCCTGTTTTGGCTATCTATTTGGTTCACATATACACAGTGTAGACAATACAATACAATATAGGAAACTGCCCCGGAGCACATAGCGCTAGCAAGGATTATACGAAATTCCTCCACGTAACCCTATCTTGAGCTAGTTTTCTCATTTCGGGCCAGGTTTTGCCAGGTTGTCCATGCTTTTTCATCACGGATTTCCTATATATCATCCGAGAGCGACCACGTTTGTGTGTGCCTTGAGTATTCCATGTGAGGCCCATCTTTGCGACCCTGTCCAGCTTACGCAAAATATGCCTAATCCAGCTTCATTTCCTCTTCAGGATCTACGTCACCACTGGTAGCTGGAAAGCTCTCTGTAGCAGGTCCTCGTTCGTAATCCACTCCAGCCAAATGATCTGGTCCTCTGCAGGCATTTGTTAACAAATACCTGTAGTTATAGTGGTCTTTCACGCCTCACAACCATATAGGAGGTGACATTGGAGTTTAAGATCCGGGGTTTTAGAGAAGAAGAAAGCTTTTTGGACCTCCATACATTCCTGAACGCATAGTAGGGGAAGCGCGCCTTGTTGATGCGCATCGAGACGTCTAGTTCTGAACCCCCGTCTTTGCTGAGGTAGCAGAACTTGTTAACATCTTTGATCGGTACCCCGTTGAGAGAGGGTACTGGCTCACATCTCGAGCCGATTCTCATCAGCTTCGTTTTGGCGATCTTAATTCTGAGTCCAGCTTTGCAAGCACATCCAATTTCTACTGGATGCCAGTGAACGAGTTAGATGTGAGACGGATGTCGTCCGCGTAGTCTGATTTATGGAGTTTCTCGGTCAGAGACCACTGGATTCCATTGCGGGCTTCGGAGTTGCTGCAAATGAGGATAAGATCGAGGACAGTGATGAAAGGCGAGGGAGACTGTCAGACTCCTCTGATGTTAATGAAAGCTCTTCTCTTTTTGCCCTTGAATCCCACCGTACATGGAGCCTTTCGATACAATCCGCGCACGAAGTCGTCGGTAGTGTTTGGGATCCCAATATTCTCCAAAGCGTTCCAAATAGCATCTCTGCGGACCATGTCGAAGGCTCTCTCAAAGCCGACGAACAGGAGGAAGATCGGGCTGTTCCACTCAACAGATTGTTCAACACTCATTCTCATTGTGTTTGTGTTGTTAACACAAGAAGCCTGCTTACGTCCAAAGTGTTTTTCGATGGGTATTGCGGTCCTTTAAACTATCAGGAGGGCGAGCAGTTTCTGAATAGTGTCAAGAAGAGTGAAACCTATGTAGTTTTTACTCGCACACTGACTCAGGTTGCCTTTTTTCAGGATGGTGATGATGACGCCCTCCTCCCAACTCTCGGGAATACGACGAGTAGACCGAGCCTCTGCGATGATAAAACGCAGGATCAGAGCCATTTGTGACGCAGCTGGTCTAAATAGTTACACGGCCAAGATGTCCGGGCACGGGGCCTTGCCACTTTTCAGTCTGCGAATCGCGGCTTCGATTTCAGGAACTGTTGGAGGTTCTCACCACTAGTTGGAAGTGACCCTGCGAAGAGTTCTCTCCAGCGATCAAGTTGTTGCTGATCTGATGTGAGCATGTTTCCGTCTCTGCTTCTCAGGGGAGGAGCGGTAGCCATCCCATCTGCACTGAACTTCCTCGTGAAATCATAAACACCTTTCATGTCGCCAAAGTGAGCTGCAACCTCTGCTTCGCTTGCCAAGTCCTTTAAGAAGTTCCGTTTGCCCTCTCGCGCCATGCGCTTGACAAATTTCTCGGCCTCGTTATATGCAGCTTGGTCTGCCGCCTTCTCCCGGTATGCCGGATTCGAGCAGTTGACTTTTGAGTTTCCTTCCGGCCTCGATCTGTCTCTAGGTAGCGTCGCTAAGCCAATGCTTACGTTTGTGTTGTCGAAAGCCCACTCTTTCCTCTGCAATTAACTTTAAAGCACCAGGTCTGGCCGCGATGGTGTTGTGTCTGATCGGGCTATCGCTCCGATTTCTCCCATAAATAGCCTGGTTATCACCAGATTCTGGAATCGCTCAGGGTCATAACGTTCCTTTGCGAACCTGGTAGTAGGCCCCAGCTGGACGAAACCTCACAATACCCAAAAATTGAGGGTCGCTATATGTATATCACGGCCGGCATTGAGAATGGTTTTCACGCCAAGGAATCTTCTGCTTATCCGGAAGTGGTCGATCTGGTTGCGCGTTATACCGTTCGGACTCTGCCAGGTGTATTTATGAATGTCCAGCAAAGAGGTGATAAGCGGAACAAATCTATAAAAGTTAAATTTCGTGAAATGTTTGTAAAATACTCGAGGACATAATCGCCCTGGTGAGTCGGGGATTTGCAATCTTGAAGCGTTTTGAAGAAACTGATTCGATATCGGGTCAAATCCCATTTAAACATCCTCGTAGAGCGTCTCAGTAGTGGTGGGCGGAGGTGCTCAAAATCAACTGGGCGCTTCAATTCGTCGATACTTTACGATGAACATTAACGTTGAAAAATTGTAATTGAACGACTCGGAAGATAGCTTTTAATCCATTCAAAAACGGGCTCCTCCAGACTAAAAGAACTCATTTTCAACAAAAGAGCTGGATGGCAAGCTGCGAGATATAGAGACCAGCTCCACCAGTCAGCCTTACGTTACGAAAGCCAAAGTGCCAAGCTGTTGAGTTGTACTACATACGTTGACGGTTTATATGCGCTTCTATGGCTTTAGAAAGTTCGACAACTCTGCATTTGGGTGGTATAGAATGTACGCTGGCGAAATAGAAAATTTATGATTTTCATATAACCCTTTCATCACTACTATTTAACACACTGTGGATACAGCCTTCCGCCCTCAAAGGCTATCCCTGGAATTTCAGGCGAAGCTCTTCAAATAATTCCAACCTACTGAAGAAAAGGCGAAATTTCAATTAAGATAGCTGTGGACAGTAAAACATTTACGCCCACAGCCTGCGCGGGTTGGTCCTGTTATGCCAGGCTGGTTGATAAATTACTTTCAATTAAACGCACCAGACGGCCCACATCAGTTCGTTGTGCTATTCTAATTCCCATCACTGCTAATATAACGGAGAGCTTAAATTAAATTTAACCAAACCCCACGTCTACCTCCACTTCACTTGTTCGCTTCATAAATAAACCAACGATGATCCATCAGTGTTAAAGCTCCATCGCGAGAAATCGATTCGATTTCCACTCGCCATCTTTCGGCAAGAGGTTAACCAATATTCCTGAAAAACCCCAGGGGAGACTGGTCACTGGCAGTGGTGAGACGATAAAAAATTCGTGCCAAGCAATTGAGCATCATCCCATACTTCAGCCTGGCCTACCGTCTGCCTTGACCCATTTCACTTCCATTCATTCTCACTTCGGACTATCACGGTTCCTTCCGGCTCGAGAGAGCAGACGTGGTCGAGGACTATAACTGGAGGGAGCCATTGGGTTCAATGGCCAATTGTGGGCAAGAAGCAAATGCATATTTGAACAGGTTGACAGTTAAGCAGCTTAGATATTCGTTTCGAGTGGACTTTTAAATTAGAGAGGGTGCACAGAAAGCAGAGGGAGCACAAGAACAAAATTAGAGAAAATAGACAAGAGTGACGCAAGTTGAGTTTATGAATCGATGAAGGTCATGTCTGTACGGAGCTGTTGCGAGGCCCATGGGAGCACTTTGGGAAGTTTCGAATTAGTTTTACCTTTCCTCAAGCACGTGTAGCTCGTCGTCTAGAGCAACATAATCCTGTGGTCCTTTTGACAAATTTGCATATTTGTGATGCTGAGAATTGAAGTTGTTTGTTGATATTTTGCAAAAGGTGTTTTGCTAGGGCGATACGTCCCGTAATGGCACTTGAGTGGAGGAGGCTTATGGTATGAAGTGGATCCATGGCTGTTTATACTTTGAAAATTTTGAGATGAAGAATGGATTACCGACGGCCGGGTAGTGAATGAATATAGCTCGACCGGGGGCGAAAAGATGCCAAGAACACGTGTTAGCTTCGGGGATTCTTCAGTGAAAATGGTTTGTGGTCGTTTCGTTCTTACAAGAAGAAGCAATTATATGACTTCATCGTGGGATGCAAATTACAAAATACCACTTGTAACATCGCTGCGAATTGAAGGTAATTCGTTTCATCCGAAGCCAATCCTATCCAGCCTGTACACATTTTTTGCCCCATACGTAAACATGACGTCCAAGGGTGCATGATCATTCCCTCGCTCACAAATTTACAATTCATAGAGAAGCAAATAAAGTTGCTCTCATAGACAGCATTTTCAGTATTATGATGAACTTAGGTTTATCTACGGTGAGCATAGAAGATTATTTAGCGAATTTCGGGCTCCAGACGAAATCGTCAAAGCGCAACATGTGATCCTGAGAATACTTAGTACATTAATCCCTTTGGGTTGGTTGTAACCGAGCCAGCTTATATGTTGTATAATTCAATTCGGCTTCAAACACGACTGCTTTCGCCAGCAAGATTTTAAGGCTGATCCTTTTTAGTCAGCTCTTCGGCTCCTTCAATACTTTCAAAGTCACTACGTCCGGAGATCCAGGCCGTAAAAACGATAGAGTATGAACAAAATTGTCCCAGAACTGACTAGTATTGTCTAATTATGTCGTTTCCGCGTCGATACTGAAATCGATTTTGGGGGATTTTGATGCTGAAGAGAGGCTTTTCGTTACGCAAATAGTTCCACCTGAAAAATGCTGCGCCGCACCACGCGAAGGCATGACTTATCGTCAAAGATGCTTGTCAGCTTTTCGGTGTGGTAGCGGCAAGTAATGCTATTTCTGTTAGAGGTTCAAAATAATGTTGTAATGGTCTTATAAATAAATAAAAGCTAAACACAGGTATGTTAAAAGCAGCTGCCGCGAATTTGGAAGGTTGAGGAGATGCGTACCATTAGTGAAGGTAGATCATTCCTTGGCTAAATGATAATTTCTTGCCAAAAATCATCATCAATTTGTACCTTGTTTTTGAATTCGCGTACTTCAACAATGTGCCTTGTCGATCGATAAAAGTCAATACGTTAATCAGATTCAAATAATACGTCGGAGAGACGTGCAAAGATAACCAACTACGAAGAACGGCAACGACTCGATGTTGTTGGTGATCTCTTAACGCTGAAGCAAGGAACCTCAATGTTCTCTTAGGACCGCTTCGAGCGACATCGGCCTTGATGACTCTAACTACCCAGCTTTCTTCCCTTACGCCCTCGTAGGAACAAGCAATAAAAAAAATTAAAAGAGAGGGTAACATGCGGTGGTAGAGGATATTTCTAAGACAAGGTTTGGTGAGATGTTGGTCGAATAGAGTTCGCTTCGCGCAGCATTCTTATCATCGGCTCGTGGTGGGCGTAGTTCCTCCGATGTGAAAGAGGAGCTTGGACTCAAGGGTTTGGGTATTTGGGCGGTCAATATTACTAGTAAGTAGGTCCTGGAGAAAAAGTGTACATGTCTGCGACCGTTCTTCTAAGGGTTGTAGGTTGTTTAGTTTTAAGCGATCTTATAAGCCCTGAATTATAAGTATCAGCCAAAAGAAGATCACGGGGGATAAAACGAATAAACCTACTTTGGAAAACATCAATGCTCGCAATGTGGATACCGTAAGAGAGGGCCAAACTTAACTAAAATATTTAAGAAAAGGCCAAACAAAGATAGTACTCGTATATAAAGACTTGGTGGCTTAAGAATTCGAGAACTCTTTGGACCAACATTTCACAAAGCCAAGGGCGGAGGTTAAATCCTTGGTCACAGATAACAACTAACTTAGCCAGCAACTAAATGAGAGATAACGTAAGTTTGATTGGTGAAAGGAAGCGCTTACGGGAATAAGTGAATGCTTGACTGAAATCGAAGCTATATAAGAGAAATCGAGCTATGAGTTTAAGAAGTATAATTTAATGCGAATATTTGTCGGAGGCCCTGTTAAAGCCTGTGGCAACAACATCTTCTTTGCTATCCTCAAATCCACAAACGTATTTCGTAACTCCATTAGGCTAGTGGTGGGATGCAAAAGGTAGATTTCGTGAACATATGTAAACACCGTCGACACTTAAGCCCCTGTTTACCAACTCCTACTCTCGCCTCCCCGCGGTGGCTTCCGGGTACCTAGTACCTCGGCTGTAGATTGGAGTTTAAATCTCCTTTGAAAGGTAGTTGGAGTGAGGCCTTGAGCTGACACCAAGGCTGGGCTTTAATTTAATCAACGATGGCCTCAATATTTGTCGAGTTAGCAAAACTATATACTTGGTGAACAGCTTAATCGGACTACTACAAATTATTTGCAGCTCAGGCCGATTGGGTGCGGCGCATGCCGGCCTCGTTTTTGGGAAAAGAGGAACCTGGTCCTCCAGGTTGGGGTTTGGGCTTAGGGATAACATCTCTATAACGGAAAAACAATTTGTTCTGAAACAAAAACAAGCCTCGGGCACGGACGGATACAAATGTTACTACCCCTGCAAACGATTAAATGACTTGCGAGATTGCACGTGGAATGTAAGATCCCTTAACATATCAGGTGCAGGCAACCAATTGGAACAAACCCTCAACCGCTATAAAGGAGATATAACCGCATTCTAACAGATGCAATGGGATAAGTCCGGCAAAAGACGGATGAAAATCTGCGACATTTTCTACGGAAATTACCACAAGGAGAAAAAACAACGCCTCTTCAGATGCGGATTCGTTATTCCAGGAAGACCAAAAAAAAAAGTCTTTGGGGTTCGACATGTAAGCGAACGCCTCATAATAATCCTCATCAAATTCAAAGTCGGAATATAAACCTTATACGAGGGTGATCCGATAAGTACTTAGCATATAAAAGAAAAACAAACATTTTGGAGAAATGGCGATTTATTTTTGAATATAGTCTCCTTTTAGCTCGATACACTTGACCGGCGACGACCTCCTCATTCCACTGAAATTTCTGCCCGGCGAGTGAATTTTTAAAGTTTGGAAACAAAAAGAAGTCGCACGTGGCCAAATCTAGAGAATACAGTGGATGGGGCAGCAGATCGTAGCCCAATTCGACCAATTTGGCCGTGGCGAGGGCGGAAGTGTGAGCCGGTGCGTTATCATGGTGGAAGAGCACTTTTTTCTTCGCCAGGTAGGACCGTTTTTCTTCAATTTGGGGTCGAATCGGCCCAATAATTTGGCATAGTACAGCCCTGTGACCGTTTTGCCCTTCTCCAGGTAGTCGATGTGGATCACACCTTGTGGACAGTCTTCGCCTTCTTCGGAGCACGTTCGCCGGGTGAAGTCCACTGTTTCGACTGTTCCTTGGTCTCTGGTGTGTACCAGTGGATCCATGTTTCGTCGACTGTCACGAAACGATGCAGAAACTCCTTCGGATTGCGCTTAAACAGCGTCAAACATTGCTCTGAAGTGGTCTCACGGTTGCGCTTGTTGTCCGGAGTGAGCATATGACCCACGCGATCTTTTGAAATGCCTACTGTCTCAGCTATCTCGCGCACCTTCAATCGGCTGTCTGCCCATACGAAATCGTGGAGTTTTTTTTCACGTTGCGCGATTTCCTTTCCAAAAACGTGAATCGAATCACCGACCGATATTGCTCTTTTTCCATTTTTCTAAAATCCGCGGACACTCCCGCTTCCACACGCGGTCAAAACAAAACTACAAGTAGCCGTCTACTAGAATGTACTACACGATAATAAGTTGCTCTTGCGATACTGGCGCCATCTGGCGGTGAGGCTAAGTACTTATCGTAGTACTAAGTACATCCTCGTATGCGTTCATTCCCCTATGCAAGAAAAAGGTGATCGACTCAAGGATGACTTCTATGATCTCCTGAACCAAACCCTAAAAGTGCACTAGAGGCTTTTAACGCAAAACTGGGCAGAGAGGACATATTTGAGTCGATTATAAGAAAACATAGCCTCCATAACACCACATCCTAGCTGAACGTAGCCTCCTTGTAGCAAGTACACAATTCCCACATCTCAACATTCATAAAGGAACCTGGCGGCAGATCAGTCGGCCATCAACCAGATTGATCACGTTGCGATCGACGCCAGACACTCCCCTAGCATCCTAGACGTACGAACCTTCCGAAGAGCCAACAACGACTCGAATCACTATCCTGTCTAGTTAAGGTACGAATGAAGATATCAAAGGAAAGCAGTAGACCGCTAGTACCTTTGTCGGTCGAGTTTCCCTTAATCGCTCACAAAATCCGATGATACCAGCACAATCCAAAGAACAGTGGGCCATGGCCAGGCAGCGCCTCTGATGTGTTGGTCGTCCAACCGTCGCCAGGTAGAAACCCCTGGTTTAATGAACAATGTGAACAGACCCATGTAGCAAAGCAAGCTGCCTACAAGGTCATGCTACGTAAACGGACGAGAGTCGCTCGTGAGTTTTATGAACACAAAAGGAGGAGATCTGTAAAATATGGTCGGAGGAAAGCATGCCCAATGAAATGCCCATGAATGAAATCTATTCTACTCCAACTGTAGAGGAATAAGTCTCCTTAACATCACATAGAAAATCTTCTCTGTCGTACTGTTGTGGACGTCTGAAATCCTTTGTGGATAATCTTAGGTTCTTGCCTAGAATTCCAAGTCGATTTTGAAGCTGCATATGACAGTGTGATTAGAGACGAGCTATACCGAGCCATGTCTAGTTTAAATATTCCTGCTTGAAAAGATCATACGAGACTCACTGGCCAACATAAGAGGTACAATCTATTTCAAGTCTGCGCAATTGCTTGCGTACGCAGATGACATTCACGTAATTGGGCGAACACTGTGAAACATCAATGAAGCGTTCAAAAGCATTGAAGCAGAAGCGGCTAAAATCGGTCTTTTGGTAAACGAGGGTAAAACCAAATATGTATGTATATGCTGTCATCTAAAAAAGGCCCACAATACCGCCGTCTTTGCCAGAACGTCACAATTGGCAGCTACAAATTCGAAATGGTCAGGGATTTCATCTACCTTGGCACACTAGTGACCAGTAAACGCAGAATTACTCTTGCCAACCGCTACTTCTTTGGGTTAAAGAGGCTATTGAGGAGTAGAGTCCTCTCTCGTAAAACCAATGTAGCACTACATAAATCACTAATGATCCCGGTCCTCCCTTACGGCGTGGAGGCAGGAATTTAACGAAAACGGATATGGATACCCTTGGTCGCTTCCAGAGGAAAAGTTTGCGTTCAATCAATGGTACCGTTTGTATAAACGGACAGTGGAGTAGAAGATACAACGACGAACTATACAAGAATGTCTAAGTAGGCCAGGCCATGTAGACAGCACAGTTCCGGCCCGGAGAGTCTTCGAATCTAAACTCGAGGAACAACGCAGAAGAGGGCGACCGAATCTAAGATGACGCACACAGGTGGAAGGGGACCTCAACCAACTGAGAGTGCGGCACTGGAAACAACTGGCGAAAGATCGTGTTAGCTGGGGTAGCTTGTTGCCTGAGGCCCAGATTCACACCGGATTGTAGAGCCACTAAAGTAAGTAAGTATTAGGCTAATGGTTATCGGTCGACCTCTTAGGAATTCATATTAATTTGGGGAGATGATGGACTTGCAGTGAAGAAATATTGTATCGCAGGCGATACTTTAAAAAAATTTGAGAATGCAAGGCAGTGGCAATAGTTAGAAATTTCATTCGTTCTTTCGTCCTTTTTTTGTGGATTGGGATAAAGTATCCATTTTTCCAAAGCTGAGGAAGGAGTCCCTGTGAAATGGAATTTTGAAATAAGGCCGTGAGGGGTATCGTTCGTACATTTTTTAGTCTTCTACTTTGCAAAGCTTTGCTAGAGAAGTCTTAGGCAAAGGATTTACAGCCTGTCAGTCGGTCCGTCCGTACGCATATATCAAACCAAACTGACCGAGTAGCTATGAGCCTGAAACTTATCTCTGTTATAGAATACACGATTCTGAGCTCGGATAGCGATCGGCTATCCAGGTAAAAGTTTGTAAAATTCAAGGTAGAAGACCTGGGATTGTAGTTTGGCTCCCGGCGAGCATATCCCATCTTGTTTTTAAAACTGTTACGGGGAGGCAGTCAGGACTGGACGTCCACTATGTTACATACGTATTTTCTCGATGACTATGACAGGGTTGTATTCCCTGACGCTAGAGACATGTGAGGGCAATCTTAAACAAAAACGATTTCCTGGAGACATGGGCAAAAACGTTGGCAATTATTGTTTGTTTTTGTATTTATAAGGTGGTAGAAGCTCTTGAGATGGTTAATAAGAGAGGCTTGCATTCGGTTCAGGTATTCGAGGTAGAGAGATTCGTATAGTTGTAGCAAGGTCGAAAGCAGAGCCGGACTTAATGTAGGCTTGCCACAGCTTGTTTCTTTTGTTGCAGAGGGAGCGTAGTTTCTTGATGTATTATATCAGGGTGAAGCTAAGTTGTAGTTCCTTTTAATGAATATCAGATGGATAGGATAAGACAACTGATAACTTTGAAGCCAAATAGAGCAAGAATATCACCTAGGAACATGTGCGTGATAGGGCTTGACAGAAAATTAAAGCTAATATTTCTGAGAGTTCGGAGTAGAGAACGCTGAAGTGATTGTCGAGTAAAAATATTCCCTAAAAGGATAAATGGAGAAAATTCAGGCGTTTGAAACTGATTTGTGCAGCGAACTAGAAGAGATCGTTAGTTACGTCGTTGGGTAAAATATTTAGGCCCTGGTAAAACTGGACAAAAGTTTTCTTCAGTTCGTAGAGTCAGTTGAGGGACCTTCTTGGAAAATCGACACCATGACGTGCATTTTAGTTTTACCGTCAGATTTGTCTCGAAGGTAGGTAAATTACGACATGGTCTAAAGGCATCACTCAAAAGCGTAAAGTTTTCACAATTGGGAAAATGTTTCGAATGTAAATCTGCTCGATAAGCACACGTTTTGCGGGTGTGTTCTTTGGGCAGGGCACAAATTCGCTTAGGACGCGGGCTGTCTTAAACCGATAAGACAAAAGCGAAAGAAATATTATTTCATACCTAAAAGAATTCAAAAAAATTTCGAAGCTGCAGTTGAATTTTGGAAATTCACTTTTGCTCCTCGTGATAAGGGATCAATAATGAGATGAAATTATTTTGAGAAAAAAACGAAAAATTAACAAAAAGACCAAGTCTTCAACACGGATTCATAAAAGGCTAATCAGTTTACCTAAATTGCAAGGCAATTCAGAACTGTCACCATGATGCCAACATTTATCACAGTTCTTCTCCCATTTATCATACAAACAATCATTAAGCATCTCCACACCAATCTACAAATAGGGCTTAGTGTCACATTTCCCGCAGAGCACAACACACAAAAAAGTATACACAATATCTACTCAGTGTCCTTGAGAGGAAAAGTAACATCCTTTTTTTCATAAACGAGAGAATAAATATTTAATGAAGGATTTTTCCGTTACATCATTCCATTGAGAGTGACTCGTATTTTCTCGGTGGTTACGACAAAAAGGACAAATCGAATAGAAGCGACAGGGCGTGGAGTTGAAATCCTTTTCACAAGGTCGAAGAATCAATTTGTGTAACAGGTTGCATATTCTCTTTTCCTTTGATTTGCCTCAACCAACGATTTTTTGCTTTAAACATTCATTTAATTATCCTTTTAAGATGTTGACGACAAAGGAGAAGAAACACGAAGCAGGCAGAGGCTGTTGCTACCTTCGCCGAGTCATTTATTGTGTGCCTTTCATCCATGGGCTCATGCTAAATATCATCTCTCCTTAACCGCCATTCCGGTTGGCACGAGTTCACTTTCAGGCAAACCATCGAAATCGGGTCGGGAGTTGTGAGTTATACATGCATACATACATACATATTTCGTAGTATATTGTGTATCCTTTGCTGCACTCTGAACATCACAGGATCAGCGGGCATATGATGGCGTGGCGCGGCTATACTCGTCAACAGTGTCGTATGCGGCATATAAATATCGGTTAGTTTACAGTTTCCCGAGCACCTTGTCATGCCATCGGAGCCGGTTATAATATTTTTTAATTCCCTTAATGCACGCCTCGCTGCAGGACCATTTATAATACCTGATTTTCACTTTATTCTCCCGCCAAAATCATTAATCACTTTGCATACGACTCCCACCGCAATGTTCGCGCGATGAGTATGAAGCCGGCAACACACTGCGAGAAGAGGACATACATACATAGCTCCGTCAGGTTTGGTTGTGGTGCGGCAGCAGCAGGAAGTAAACTGTCAGCGTGAGACACTAGGAACACTAGGAAACGGTGCTAACAGACGCTTCATGCTTGTTCTAATACGGACAGGGCGAGCTACCCGAACACCATCATTACCATCATCATCAGAACTAGCACCAGTGGGGCAGTGGGTCGATAGATAGAGCACAGGAGAACGTACATAGTGTGATATAGGGCACGCTGAGTTGCATGTCATATTGTAAGTATCCAACCGAGTTGCTGTGCGGCATAGGGATTCGCCGACTTTTACGTTAAACGCTTGCGTTGTAAAGGGTTTCACGCTTCCAACTGGGCGGAGATAAGTTATTAAACTGCAGATAGTTCATAATTTAATAGATAGAAAAAGTTTTGTCGTTTCGTAGTTTGGTAGTTGCTTCGGGTGGAAGCAGATGCGACACAAATTAGTTGGTCAACGGCTTCGGCTACACCGTCGAGTTGGGAATGCACCATCGGCTTACGAGAGTAGTTTGTTATTGTGGTATTATTCTTTAAGACGGATGAGAAAAGTTTTTAATTAGTTTACATGAAGAAGGAGCCAAGATTGCGCATTGTGAGTAACATTTTATTGTCCTCCAAGCCACTATATGAATGTCACCAGACACTTTTTGAGTTAGGAGTAGATGGCATTATAATCTGAATCTGGATTCCAACAACAAGCCTCTCCAGGGCCTACTGGGTGTCTGGCTGGAACATCATTGTATAATACTTTGGGTATAAGTACATCCGGAATAATCGAGTAGAAAGAGGCTAACTTAATTAAGAGTTAACGTTTAAGCAAAATAATGAACCTTATCAGACTACTTGCAAACAAGTAACTCGCCCTAGACTACTATAAACATCTCACCAAAGCAGCCCAACAATTTGCAATAGGACCTGAACCCAGACGCAACAGAAATCAGTTTAAAGCATATTACGTCAGCAGTATATGTAAAAACGTCCTGCTAAGTCCTTCTAAGCAACTTGAGCCACGTTAGGGGAGAATAAGCTCATTGAATGTCTTTCCAGCTCACAAGTAGAAAGAACGCTTTAGTGACACCTATCAAAGAAAAGTAAATCTCCTATCACATGACCGTAATTCGACCAACACCATAGGATGTTAATGAAAAATAATAAAGAAGGGTAAAGCCATCTTTTTGACCAGAACCTCATCTTTGGCTGCCACAACATTGAAAAAGTCAAGGCCTCACTAGTGACAAGCAGCAGCGACATCGACGCTCAGACTCGTACCAAAACGCTGTTTTTTTGGGCTCAAGAGGCAAGTGAGAAATAGAAGTCCTAAGGTACTTATGTTAGTCAGAAGTGGAGGGGAAAATAAGACTATGAACTATAAGAGCTGCTCCGCGACATCGACTTGGCCAGGAGTATGCTATGTAGCGCTAATATGCACCACTTCTCTGGTCAGATCACTATTCGATTCAATCATCTAGTGACCTGCCAGGTTAGAACGAGCGCATCCAGCATCATGCCAGCTGGAAGGGTGCCTGTTTCCGTTCAGGTTCTCCCTAAACTATAACGCCATTACATAAAACAACAAAACATAATCCATTAGACCATATCTGAAGAAGGAGAGGCTTATCATTGGGTGAATATTTAGACGTCTGATCATGGAAAAGAACAATGATCATACTAACCTCATTGGCCACTTGTATTTTGTACATGAGGCAATTGGCCACATGCCAGACCGTAATCATATCAGTCAGGCGATGTGAACCCGAAGTATAACCCATATCGAAAGTAAAAAAAACCCCGCCTCCTGTGGGTAGAGAACACGAATAAAGAGTGATATTTTTGCTGTTTGGTTTTTCAGTTTCCTATAATATTTTGACATATACTTTGACATATATCAAAGTCATATGACAGACTTACATCCGAATAACGCTTAAAAATTATTGAATTTTATTATCAAAATTTGTGCTTCATGAAACACACACACTTTTACAGACGTTCCGTAAAATAGAAACATCTCAAAACTTTTAACATAATTAAGAAAATGCTACAAAATTTACAATTACAATTTTTAAGATGATTTTAGATATGGCAACACTGCTGCGACTGACGTTGCCTGTCAGCTTTGAAGTTTTGTGAGGTTTATTTTTCTTCGTAACCCCTCTGTTCGTATTTTTAATTTCATTTATAAAGAGGTTTCTATTTATTAAAATTTCTCCAAAAATTGATTTCGTGACGATGACAGATCTTAGACTATCGAATTAAGCCATGATGTTGCTTAAATAAATGAGTTTTTTGAATAAAAATATCGACATTTTATATTTTAGAGCTCGGATTCATGAGGGATATAAGTATTCCTTACACTTCATAAGATATTGAACAATCAGTAGGAATGCTTTAAAAAGGTCTTTAGAGAAACAATCGGAATCTTCTTCTTCTTTTCCTTTTTTTTCCGGCGTAGTTATGGTCAGAAGTGTAGGACCATAACCTTCCCACTTAACTGCATTCCTACTGGTCCGCTTGTGGGGTCCGGCAGGCTTCCCGGTTTGGGATTACTTCATCGCTGAGGCCAATCAAATGCTGGTGTTTTTGCATTTGTTTGCACCAATTGTTTTTCGGCCTGCCTTTTTTGCATGTTGAAATTGGAACGTTGATTGATATTGCCTTTTGGACGGGGTTCAAAGGATCTCTCCTTTGAACATGGCAATACCAACTGAGTCGGTCGCGCTCTATCTTTCTTGTGATGGTTTCTTTTACGTGGAGGCTTCCTCGGATCTTTGAACTTCTAATTCTGTCACGCTTTGTTACTCCCGCTGTCATGCGAAGCTTTAATTTGCTCTCATACTTTGTGTGCATTGTCCAGCATTGTGAACCGTATGTGAGCGCCGGACGTACAACTGAAGTTGCCTTCCTTTCAGTTAAGGGGGCATTTTTCGATCACAGAAGATGGCGGAGTTTTCCCGCCCCTTCATCCACCCTACGCTTACGCGATGATTGATGTCGTCATCACAAGTGCGCTTCTTTATTAATCATAGATCCCAGATATTTAAACTTTTCACACTTGGGAAGCACTCTTCCATTCAAGTAAATATCTGGAATAGGCTGATGAGGGTCAGAGAACGGCCAGCACAGATACTCTGTCTTCTTTGAACTAATACGATACCCGTGTCCCTCAAAAATGTCCACCCACACATCAAGTGCTCGTTGTAGGGACGCCTGATCATCACTTATAATGGCTCCATCGTCAGCAAAGAATAACTGGTGCACATTGGGGTCCGTCACTTTTCCTTCAAGCAAGCAATCAAGGACTGTTATAAAGAGCAGTGGGCTGAGGACGCTCCCTTGGTGTACACCGACTTTGATTGCGAACTCCTCGGTGACTCCTGCGGTGCATCTTACTCTTGTTGTTGCTCTATTGTACATGTCCATGATCACTCGCACGTATGTAGGTTTCTGGATCTATTTTTTGTCTTAGCGCTACCCATAAAAGATCTCTTGGTTGCCGGTCAAAAGCCTTCTCGAAATCAACCAACACCATATGCAAGTCCTTTGACGAATCACGATGCTTTTCCATCATGACCCTTATACTTTGGATTGCATCTGTTCTTGATTTACCCGAGACAAACCCGCACTGGTCATCAGATAGTCGTATTATTTTCCGCAGTCGGCTATCTAATACCCGTTCAACGATCTTCATGGTGTGCGACATCAGCTTGACAGAACGGTAGTTATCACAATTTCGCGTATCACCCTTTCCTTTGTACAAAGGAAGAAGATAGCTTTCCCTCCATTGATTAGGCATAGTGTCGCCTCTCATAAGTTTGGAGATAAGAACCATGAGCCATCTAGACCCGATGTCTCCCATCTTTTTCCAGAACTCAGAGGGTATCCCGTCCGGCCCAACAGCTTTTCTTTTCTTGGAGTTTTTAGCCGCGTACCGAACTTCTTCGACTGTGATGCCGGATATTTCGGCATGATTCGGGGCGCCTCTAGGAAAGTACACTCGGGGAAACTGTTCGTTCAGAAGTTCCTCGCAATACTGTCGCCAACTGTGGAGAATTTTTTCGGCTTCCACAAGGAGTTGGCCTTCAGCATTGTTAATAAACTTTGGGAAACGAATCTCCTGAGCAATTCTTCTTCTCTGGGCGGCTATCTTAAAGATATTTGCTCCTTTGTTCAAATTGCTTTGTCGAAGCGGAAGACGATATTTCTTCCAACTCCTGATATAGGCCTTCCATGCTTTTCGCTTTGAATTCGGCGCACTTTTTCTTCGCGATACCTTTGCAATATCTATATACCTTTTCACGGCGAGCTTTTTCCTCTCTATTAGTAGAAGACCACTTTGACCAAGCTTGGAAAGCCATTTTCTTTTCGTGTATCACTGCTTTGGCTTCGTCTGTCCACCACCAGGTTTCTTTTGCGTGTTGGCAGGGGCCTTTAGATGTTCCGAGCAGTTATTTGGCTTTCTCCAGGCCAGATTGTTGTAGGAAATCCCACATGTCTTGTGCTCTGCACTCCCCATTACCGACCTCATCGATAATGGAAGAGAGATAGTTTTTCATGATGGTAATAAAAGCTTCGCCTTTTCCTTTATCCAGCTTATACCACTTGATTCTCTCAGACACCTTCGTTTGCTGCTTTGATTTCTTACGCCTCCATAAATAATTCAGTCAGGAGGAGACGGTGTTGAGGGGCGATCGCATCTCCCAGGATCACTTTGCAATCTTTAACTCGTGGCTTCATGAAACTGGATACCAAATGATAGTCTATTTGAGTTTCATTTCCGCCGCTGCTATAAGTGATCAGGTGCCGGCTTTGTTTGACAAACATGGTATTTAGCACTATAAGACCGTACGACTTGCACATGTTTAGGATATCTTCACCTGAAGAGTTCCTGGTGCCGTATCCCATCCCTCCGTGGTAGTCTTCATAGTCTTCGCTTGTCTTCCCGACATGTCCGTTTAAATCTCCCCCAACAAACAAAAGCTCTTCCTTTGGGATGATTTTGACAAGGTTGTGGAAATCTAGCCAGAATGCATCTTTTTCTTTTTGTTCGCATCCTACTTGAGGGGCATATGCGCTTACGATGTTCCACACCTCACCATGTATCACCAATTTGAGAGCCATCAAACGGTCACTGGACTTTGAAATGGTTAAGACGTTGCCAAGTAACTCTGCCGCAAGGATGATGGCGATTCCGTTTTTTCCTTGTTCCAATCCATAGTAGAACATCTTGTAGGCTTTTGTTTTAACGTCCAAGAAACGTGCCCGATTACCGGTGTTTCGCCATTTCGTCTCTTGTACGCACAGGATGTCTACTCGCCTTCTAACCATCATTTCTTCAAGCTCATAGCTGCGCCCACTCATGCTTCCAACGTTCCAACTCGCGACTCTTAAATGTGGCTTACGCCGTTGCATTACTTTGCTATCCCCCGGAAATCCTATAGCTCTGACCCGAGCATTGCTGCTCGTCCCAGGATCACGACCATTAGTAGTGCCTGGCGGGGTAGTGCTTTTCCTTTTAGCGTTCTTTTCCATAATGCTCACCTTGGTGTTTTCTAAATTGCCTAGATGTGATTTTTGTTTACCTTTGTTTTAGTCGCCTTTTACGACAAGCGAGAGGTATCGCTGCAGGCATATTCTTAACCCGTTCCTGCACAGGTTAGAGAAACAATCGGAATATCTTTGGAAATATCTTTATGTTTAACTTTCTTGCGAAAGTCTCAAGAATATCCAAGGATAAAGCTTTCAAATTTAAACTAAATATTCTCTGCTGTTGTAGTGCATACACTTACCTTTTTTTTTAAATAATAGGCTAGTGCTAACGTATACTAAGCCTAGGGCACTGCGACCAATGCAAATCTATTGTGCTTGCTAACCGATCAGACGAGGAGTTCCTCTACTTTCTTAATAAATTTGAAGATGTTCCCCGTAGGAACTGAGATGATGCCCTCAGGTATCATTATTTCTCGGAGGGGGATACGTTTCCTAAAATGGCAGAGGGCAGCACACTCACATAGTAGGTGCTCTACGGTTTACTCGTCCTCAAGACAGAGTCGACACTTGGTTTCAGACCACAGACTAATTTTGTTGAGATGTTATCTCAAACTACAGTATTCCGAAAGCTAGCTTACCGGTCTTCTGATATCGTCTCTATAATATTTAAAGATATTAATAGAGTATTTGTTCAGAGGTCATATACATCCTTTCGATTGCCATAGTTCTTGAACGCTGTTCGAAAAGTGCAGAAGTTGTGATTCCCACTTGTCCAAGAGAAAATTAATCTTCGACTTATAAATTCGGCGGAGAGGTTCGGCAACTTTGTACTTTCCACTGGAATTTTTTTAGCGAGTCGGTCGGCGACTTTGTTGCCGTTAATGCCCTTGTGCGCTGGCACCCAACAGAGTTTGATCTTGATTATTTGGCTACGTTGTTCAGGGCATCGTGACATTCCTAACGGATTTTGAGTTCGTACAATACGAGCTCAACATTTTGAGCTCTGCTTGACTGTCTGAGAGCAGTCTCTAAAAATAGGTTGACGCACATCAGGATGCCATATAGTTAAACTTGGAAGATACTAGGACTCTTTCGCAGAACCTTCGAGATTTTCAGATTTTGTCCAAATCGATGCCACCTGAGATCTATTGACATTTAGCAAGGGATCGCCGCCTTCCCAAGCTGTGCGGGTTTTGATCAGCATCTCAAGTCTCTTTTCAAAGTGAACATGTATGGTCCGAAACTGTGGTAATCATATCCAGCTCAGGAAGTTGTTGCAAGATGGACATGTGACCCAATGGTCTAAATGAACTGTCTGTTTCTGAGCAAATAAGTCTGATTGCACTGCGTATTGCAACCTTTTAAATAAAAAGGTGTAGTGGAGTAATTCCGATCAGTGCTTCTTGGGAAGGTTGACTTCTCTCCAGATTTGAGGAATATATCCCAAGTTGAAACAGGGCTTAAAGAGAGCTATCAGCGGTGCTAGAATGATATCTCTCTGGAGGATAGCAGGAAAGACACCGTCCTTACCTGAAGCTTTATAGGGTTTAAATGAACAAATTACCCATTCAACTCTATCAGGGCTGAAGAGTCTGCCAGAGAGGCTATTTGTTTTACTATCGATGTGATTTGTGACACTCATTATGAGAGGTGTTAGCTGGGTATAAGAACCACGGAAATGTACCTTAAGCAAAGTCATTACGGTTTCCCTGCGATTTGCGAAGCGCCCCAAGTCCATTTGTGTGCTCCTGGGATAGGACTTTATAGAGTCGAACCGCAATTGGTAGTTAATCTACACATTCGCAATGTTTCCTCCAACACCTCTTGGATTCCTTCAATTCGAGGTTGTATTTTGTTAGAACAGATCTATAATAATCAGTCTAACACCTCATTCTTTTAGCTCTGTTGGGCAGATATCTCTTAAAGTTTCGCGCTGTGCATACCACCAAGGTACGCACCGCTTGTGTGTCGATTCGATGGATTTAAGAAGCGTGCTTTTTTTCGTGGCAAGTTGAGCCTGGAAGATAACCCAGTTGGTTATTTTGTGATGATATCTGGGGTCAGCTTCTGCAGCCTCACCAGTGATGGTAAATCTGATATGTTGGTGTTCAGATAGTGGGGCCTCATTTGAGACATACCAGTCACAAATTGTATTTGAGAAAAAGGGCTAGAGATTGTAAGGTTAAGTATAACTTGACGAATTATGCACTTTTACTTTAATTCTTTTTCCCAACAATTTGGATAGATGTTGTTACCAAAAGAAAAAACTTTTTATCTATTAGAACCAGCATACGGTTGCGTATAATAAGAAAGTATGCCCGTCTACTCTTATGTTGATCACCTGTTTCTTCTTCGTAAACATTCGTTGAAATTGAATATGTATCATGAGAATTGAGTTATATTTACATTAGGCTAAAGAGCTGTGTTAGTTGAAGACCTAGTTCTTCTAGATTATCGGGAAATTTATTGAAATCAAAAACTTGTTTACATACTCGTTTTGTGGTCAAAGTAATTTACTATTTCATTAGTTTCAGATTTTAGAGTTTTTTTACGGATTAAATATGTTTCAAAATAAAGCAAATTTTATTAATGATTACATTAATTTGAACTCGGCCTTTGAAAAATTTCAATCACAACAAGCCTTGCGTCAAAAGCAGAATTCAGTTTAACCAATAGTAAACGAGCTCATCAAACAATATAAAAACATTAACTAAACAGCATAGTAATGGTGGTATGAGGAGCAATAAAAACAAATAACATATTCATATCGTGCCATTAAGCACTGCCATTTCCTGCGATTTAATTATTAACCATAAAAGTTAATTATTGCGGCAAAAAAGATTTAAATTGTTTGTTTGTTTTTAAGTCAGGGCGACACGTCTATTTAGTTAGTGAAAGCATTTAATCAGCATATTAACTGTTAATGATTTGCACCGTCATACGTGAATATCCTAAATAGGAAAGCGATTAATTAAAACGTCATGCTTAATTAAATCATATCACTGACAGATAGCCATTTGATATCAATAAAAACACGAACGGTCACTTAAGTTGTTATTCAATCAGTTCCCTATTGATTGCTGAAGTGTTTTGTTATACATACGCGCTCCGTAATTTGCATTATTCATGTGGAGTTTCCGATTAATTTCTTTTTTTTTTCAATTCCCATATATTGTACTATATAAAAAAGAAAAACAAATAAAGCGACAGTGATTAATTTTTTTTAAATATGTAGATACGATTTACACAGGTAACATAGCTTTCGACGATTTACAGTGTACAGCCTGAATGATAAGCCCAAAGAGAAACGATGGGTTAAGCATCATCCAAATGTAATCATCTGATATAGCGGTTGGAAAGGTTGGAAAAATCATTTAAAATATTAATTTATTGACCAAAAAAACCTTGCATTATATACAATGCGATAAACTTCTCCCTCATCAGGTTCTGCTAAATTGAAACATCGGAAAAATATGTAATATACCTCAATATCGAAGAAATTTAAATTAGTTTCATCCGAACAAGGATATGGTAGCCCTACCATTTAGTTATTAATTACACCAGGGAAGGAGCTGTGGCGTTTGTTAGTGACAGTGACGAAAATAGGAAATCGGCTCTTATAGGGGTGTCCTTAACTTTTGCTGAACATAATAGCCGAAATATTGTATATAAATAATATTAGGACTGCTACTAATTTTTGATGACTTTTTATAAGTTTTGAGTTTACTTAAGCTGAAATTTAGCGAATGTCATTTCTTAAAAACTCCAGAGTTTTCAATTGCTCAACAAATCTACCTAAAATAATGCAACCTAACATGAACCGTAGGTATATAAAGTATGTGCTGCGCCATCTTGTTGAAATCATATGCTTTCCACATCAACATCGATTAGGTGTTAAAAAAAGGAAGAAAAATAAATTACCATGCTTTTAAATCTTTCGCTGTTGACTGTTACAGTCTAGCTGGTATCGTTAAAAAGTAAAGCCCATAATATGCCTTCTGGCAACAGCACGTATTTTATCATATTCAGAAGGTGAGAAATGTGCTTCATCAGAAAGAATATTTTCCTCAAAAACTTCCTGCCGTCCTGTCCCAATACCGAGTTAGTGTTGGTTCGACACTGTCCATTATCTCTAGACTTGAATTCTTTGACTGACCGAATTCTTCAAGATTCGGAAAGGTGATGAGTCGATAAAGTCGCATTATTACTCGTCGCATATTACAATCGCAATATTCTTGGTGAATTTATTAAGAAAAGTGCGGTTTGTTTGAAAGAATAATGCACTGGCATCTGGCGCCTGTGTTCGACCAGCATCTTTTTTCCAGGAAATCCTACAAGCCACTAATTGCCGGATTTGGCCCATTGTGCTCTTTTTCCAATCTTGAATAGTAGTTCGGTAGCTAGCCTTTACAAGGAACGAAGTCACTGCCAAAACATGTTACGTTTTGTTTTTGTTACGTTTCGTGAGCATAGGCGAGACCTGGATCCACAATTTTGATTCTGAAATCATGCAACAATCATTGACTTGGTAGTCTCCTCACCGACGCCGAAGAAATTCTAAGTGTTAAGCGACGTTAAAGGAATAATTATGATGAAATATTTGGAGGAGAGACGGAGCGAGCAAACAGAGAAAAAAATTGATCGTGTTCATTATAGCTAACACCAAGTTCGAACTCTGCCCCTGCTCAAACCAAGTTGACACACAGGCCTGGATAGCTGGCCTGGCATCCGCCGGATACCGACCCAATGTGTGCGGCCATCCAGGTTGGGGGTTGTGCTTGGTTGTGCTGGGCTGTGCTTGTTAACATCCCTATCGCGGAAAACATATTATGTTACGAAGCAACAAGCCTCGGATACGGACGGATACAATGTTGTCCAAGAAGTGTGATGGGATGGACCAGGCATAAAAAAGTATAAAAACTGTGATATCTATTAGATTAGGTACTACAAGGAAAATACAAAACGCCTACTTGGATGTGGATTTATTATTCGAGGAAGACTCCGACAAAATGTCTTAAGCTTCCCACATGGAGGCGAACGCCTCATAACAATCCGCATCAAAGGCAACCTCGGAAATATATACTTAACTGGATGTGACCTCCTTGGAGCAAGCACACGATTGATACATCTCAATGTCCATAAAGGAACCTGGCGGTCACCAGATCAGTCGACCATCAACCAGATTGATCACGTTGCGATCGACGCAAACTGCCATGCTATATAAAGGGACGAGAGCCGCTCGTGAGTTCTACGAACAGAAAAAGAGAGAAGAACACACGCTTTTTAGAAAGAAAGAAAGAGAGCACGAAAAGCGTGTGTCCGACGAGATGGAGAGATGCTACCGCAGGAATGACGCTCGCAAGTTTTACGAAAAAATAAAACGAACATGCCAGGGCTCTAAAAGAAGAGCAGGGGCCTTTAGGGATGAAGACAGTAGGAGAGTCACAGTCGATGCTGAGAACATAGAAAGACCTCTTCTGTATTCTGTATAATGGTGAGGGTAAAACAGATAACGCTGTCAGGCAGAATGATCCGTTCGCATCGGACGAAGATACAAGAATATTCCGTTCATCCGACCTAGGTGAAATTAAACTCGTTATTTCGAAGCTTAAAACTAACAAAGCCGCTGCCACAGACGGCCTGTCTGCTGAGTTATTCAAAGCGGCTGGAGATGAGCTGGTCGTGTACAATATCTTCTCTGCCATGCTGTATGAACGCCTGAAAGCCTTTGTGGATAATCTGATTCCTATCAGTGTGGTTTCAGGATAGGAAAATCCACAATAGACCGAATTTTCACACTACGGCATATATTGGAATCTTTCACAAGAATTACAAATCAACACTCACCATCTCTTTGTCGATTTTAAAGCCGCATATGACAGTTTGCATAGAGACCGTCTATTCAGCGCAATGTCTAATGTTGACATCCCTGCCGAACTCGTCAAATTGTGCAGGATGACAATGAAGAATTCTCGCTGCTTCATTAAGGTCGGTAGCGAATTAACCGATACCTTTGATGTTAAAAAGGATTTAGACAAGGTCGCATTGTCATATAACTTTTTTAACATCGTGACTGAAAAGATTATACGTGACTAAATAGCCAACATAAAAGGTACGATCTATTTCAAGTCTGCACAATTGCTTGGGTACGCGGATAACATTGACGAGCATAGCGAGACGTCAATGAAGCCTTCGAAAGCATTGAAGCAGAAGCGGTTAAAGGGAATCTTTCGGTAAGCGAAGGTAAAACGGAATATATGCTGCCATCCGTAAAAGAAGCACAACACCGTCGTTTTAGGCAGAACGTCACGATTGACGGCTACAAATTCGAAGTGGTCAAGGACTTCGTCAACTTTAGCTCACTAATGACCGGCGACAATAACACCAACGCTGAAATCAAACGCAGAATTACTCTTGCCAACCGCTGCTTCTTTGAGCTCAAAAGGCAATTGTGAAGTAGAACCCTCTCTCGGAAAACCAAGGTAGCACAATATAAATCACTGATCATCCCGGCCCTCCTTTACGCGCCTTTACCTTAACAAAACCTTAACAAAAACGAATGAGGATGCACTTGGTTGCTTCGAGGGGAAAATTCTGCGTTCAATCTATGGTCCCGTTTGTAAAAATGGAGAGTGGAGGAGACGATACAACGGCGGGCTGTACTAGCTGTGCAGCGACATTGGCTTAGTACGACGTCTTCGGATCCAAGATGGCTAGGCCATGAAGAGCGAATGGACACCACAGCTCCGGCCCGAAGAGTCTTCGAATCTAAGCCCGAGGGACGACGCAGCAAATGACGACCGTGACGATGACGCACACATGTGGAAAGGGACCCTAACCAATTAGGAGTGCGGAAATAAAAACAACTGGCAAAAGATCGTGCCAACTTGAGACGCTAGTTGGTTGAAGCCGAGATTCATACCGGACTATAGCGCCATCTAAGAAGAAAAAGAATATTTGGAAAAGGGAGTCACTATTCGGCGTCTTACTATGCGGGCGAAATACGATAATTGCACGAGATCATTAACCAGCACGAACGCGGCAAACTGCGAGCTGGATTACTGTTTCATCAAGACAACGCATTGGCTCACAAAACCGCATTTTTGATGACTGCTTTTCAAGAAATGGTCTAGGTCCCAGTGACTTCTACCTCTTTTCTCGGCCCAAGGAACGCACCTGAGACAAGAAATTAGAAGACAATAGCGAAGTTTTGTTCGCTGTTAAGGCTTTTCGGGAGTGTCGAGACAGAAGTTGATTTTCTGTGAGAATCCTTGGTTCAGAACAAAGATGGACTAATTTGTGTAGACATTTTTTTCTAACTATAATCACCGTGTTTCATTTTCATTGACATAACTTTTAGATCATCCCTCATACACAGCTGAAAATGTTTCCAAAATATTTATTCGATTATTTCCTAAGGACTTATTGAAGTACTTTCGCGTCTATGATTAGAAATACTTAATTTTTTTTTATTTTTACCGAAAGAATGAAAACATATAAAAAAACGCTTTTGGGCGCAGTAGGTCCGCTACCTCGAGCTCTCTTAACTCTTGAATTTACATATATAAAAAAAATATTAAATAAAATACGTGAAATCCTCTTCTCTAATGGCAAAAAAACCGGAACAATCGTTTTTCACAAGCATCTTTTTCACCAACACAATCCTTCGCCACGGACAGGAAGTGGTAATCACTTGGTGCCAGGTTCGGGACAATAAGTTGGATGTATAAGAAACTGAAAACCAAACTCCAGGAGCTTCCTAGGTTTCAAAATCAATGTGAATGGCATGGTGCTGTCCTGATGGAACAGAGTTATTCTACCATTGGCCAAAACTGGCCGCTTGTGGGCGATTGTCAAATTATTAACAGTGTAGGTTTGAATTAAGAGTTTAGGGGTAGAATAGCAATTCATAGTAGATGATTCTCTGCCAATCCCATCAAACACATAGCAAGACTTGCCTGGCCGTCAATCCTGGTTTTACCACCATTTGCGCCGGCTCAACACGATACTATGACGACCGTTTTCACTTGAAGCTGTCATAAGAGATCCACTTTTCATTTTGTTAATACCTTCGCTGGGAAGAAACGCCTTCGAGTGAGGTTCCTATGACCTAGATTTTGCGCTGTCCGAACACCGTGTTATTGGCGTCAGAAAAGGTCGTTCACATCTCTGTACCATGATGGAGAAGTAACAGAAGTGGTATGACTATAAACATAAAAGAAAAATCAAAACATGGCCACGAAATACAGTCCAAGAACATGAACCCAAGAATAACCCCGTTCTATCAAACTTCCTCGGCAAGTACACTAACTTGGGAGGCACTTGTTTCGGAGATTTTAATAGAAAAGTTTGCATAGAGACTGCATTCCAAGTGTGAAGGATCAAAACGGATTATTGCAATTCCAATTCGCTTCTTCCCATAGTGTTACATTCAGTTTCCCAAGGCCCCATAATAAACTTCAAAAGTTATATCCTAAAAGCCGTTGGTTGTGCTGGATCGATGCTTGTGATCTTCCTCAATTATCTATTTTTCAGTTAGGAAAGGATATGGACACAATAGAAATCTTATGTATAGAGACTACAAATGAGAATATATCAAATTTACCTCTCACATTACCATCATCATTTTCATTCTTTATTTTGAACAAATTGCCCAACACTATTTTAATTTAAATTATAAAACTTAGGAGGATGAAAAGGGACTAATATCTCTGTAAAAAAATTATCAAAACAGCCAAGGCAATTTTGTGCTGTACAGTAGAATTTGATTTTGTCAGGTGCTCTGGAGTGCTTACGTCTCGGGCTACCACCTACAGAAGACATACACCATCAAGTAAAGCATCAAATTTTCGCCATAAGACCTCGACAAAAACCTTTGCAAACATAGGCCTTAAGACACCCACTCAATGGCCGTAAATTGAATTGCTTCAATGACAGGATGATACCAAAGCAAATACTTCCTCCATAAGTGGTTTATTTGATATTGCTTATCCATATACTTCTGCGTGTCCTTAAGCATACCTATTAGGAGAAAGGAGGGTAAACACAATCATTCTCAGGTGAGACCATGCATTAGCCCGACCCCAATTGTCATTCATATCCACAAAGCTTTAAACATAAAAAAAGGTAATCCTGTTTTATGCCTGCTGGTCCACTCACCCATTTCACTTCCACCTTTTTGGGCAGAGAAAGGTTATTCTGGCAAGCACATGACCCACATTCTGATTGTATGCATGGACCTATCCAAATGCTCAGTACATCACTCAAATCCACTTGCCATTCGTCTCCGCACCTAATTACCACCTCAAAGACTACCCAATAACAAAGAACTCCGAAAACAAATATAAATAACGAAGAAAAAAGGTTGTCATAACCCTAATTCGAAGGCCTAAAGGCCATATGTTTCAGTTGTCATTACTGTTGTTCCCTTCAAGCGAATCGTGATTATCTCGGAACGTGACATCCCTTAAAGAAACATTCGCCGTGCTCAGCCTAGCCCATCATCTCCAAGCAATCAGCCCAAAATATCTCTTCACAAACAAAACAAAAAAAAAAGCAATACTCCTTCATCGCAATAGTTGCCGTACGAGCCAAGTTCAATAGACCCTTCAGCAAACCCCTAAACCCTTCTGTGCTTAATAGCCTTCCAACCGTCCAGCCACGCACGTTCCAACTTCTACAACTTTTTCCTTCATGTCTGTTTGTTTTTTGCCAAATTCCCGCAAACAAATAACCAGAATACCAGAACGAGTTTTTTTTCCTTTCGCAAGCCCATCCCTCCTCTCACTCGTGACCGCCATGACACACATCCACAACCCCTTTCGCATCGGGTTAAAAATATGGAAATGCTTTTTCGTTTTTCCATTTTCCCATTTCCCCATCCCGCCGTCTGTTTAGACCACATTCATCATTACCGAGCTGAACCACAGACCTCACCCTACTCACCAGGATTACCTCGATTGCAATTACGCAGACCAATTTGGCCCACAATTTGCGGAAGCACATAGAGAATCCAACTTCATGCGATGCATCCGGCCCACGGACATCGGCGTGTGGCAGGGATCCATCAAAAAGCGCTTCGCTTCATTTTAAAGTAATCAAAGTTTGAAATCATCTATTAATTGACCGACAGCCAGACGGACGAGTTGTTAAACGTTAACCTCGCCAGAATGCCATATTTCCATGCCATCGGTGGTCGGTGGTGCTACGATGCCTGCGCGCCTCCACGTCCACGCATACTCATACTTCGCGTTTTCGTTAGCAGAAGACGTACATGGAAGCGAATCGCTGTGCCGAGTGTAGTCCTTGTGACGGTTAGTGGAATTCGGTGTATGCAGGATGTGAATTGGGGTCCGTGCACCTGTACTCGTAGTTACATGGCGAGGTAAGGATGAGGAGCTGAGTCATAAACTCGAGTAGAAGGAGAAGAATCCAATGATGCAAGTAATAATGGGGAAGTGCTGGACTGTACCGAAGCCGGATACCTTTATCGAATTAACCGATTTGTAATTAAGAGGGCAGTCCTCGCCTCCCAATTTCCAATTGAGTGGGAGTGCACGTCAGCGTTGGTGTTGGCGATGGGATGAAGTCGATGTGTAGCCTTGCTGTATGGGCTTCTTGCATGCGAAATGATTGTAATCGTGGACGGGAGTAAATAAATTGGTATCTCTTAGCATTTGGGCACCGTGGGGGATAAAAGGGTGTTCGTAAAGTTGTTAGCTTTGTTCGAATTCCAATTCCTGTGGGTGAGAGTGGGTGAAACGACCATTGGTTGTGAAGGTGGACGTCGACTGTTAGGTGATGGTGGGGCTGCAGTGTGGAACGGAAAGTGGTCTCGCTAATTGCATTGAGCTTAGTGGGTGAAATGTTGGGAACCGAACCAGAATCCAGAACATGAATACCCGTTCAATTTGAAAAGGTGGAAGACACTTTGTTTTGGATTTAAGCCGATAACGAAGAGTTACATATTCTACGCCCTGGTATAATACATATAACCAAATAAAAATATCAAATAAAATAACAGCTCATATTCCTTCTTTTTCCTTTCGAGGTATATTCTACAGGGTGTCCCACGAGCAGTGTGCCAAAAAGCTAGAGCGTGTAGGTCTGGTCAAGACAAGAAAAAAGGGGGGGGAATAATAAAAAAGAGGTCAATGTTTCAAACATTAATTTGTCTACAAGTCCAGCCGCGCTAAAACCAAAAAAAAGGTTTTTCTTAGAAAAAAGTGGTTCGGGTTTTTTTGAGAATTGAATTTTTGAAAAGAAAGAGTACTTAATTACATACAAATTTGAAAAAAAATAGTTCGAAAATTTTTTTTTAATTTTTTTTTTTCAAATTTTTGAGTTTGAAAATTAATTTCTCTAAAACTATTCCTTAAAACAGCTTCGTTTAAAAACAAGATGAAAGAAGAGGTTACTGGCTTTACAAAAAAGTATATCACGGCATTGTGGATGTAACTGTTGATTTTTAATAATTGTTTTTCCAAATTAAATCAATTTTTTAGAAAATTGCCCCTCCCGGCTAAACTGGGGGGAATAGACCCCCCCTCCCATACGATTTTTTTCTTGTCCTGACCAGACCTACACGCTCTAGCTTTTTGGCACACTGCTCGTGGGACACCCTGTATAATGGAAAAGCTAATTAAGTTTCTAATAGTCCTGACTGCATTCTCCACGCGCCAGTTACAAGAAATTTTTCGCATGCTATCTGCTTCTGGGCTCAGGTCTTGATGTAATTATTCGCCAAATGTATTCAAAAGTGTAATTTAATAAACTATCCAATGGGCGCACCGTACTAGAGGGTTATCCAACAAATGATTGCTTGGTATATGTTACAAGAAGCTAGTGTTATAGCTCGTGGAGTTATCGTAAGAGAGATGAGAAACATAAGAAAACTGTTTTGCCCAGGAGCTACGCCGAAGAGACGAACGTAAACAATTTTTTAGAACCGCGATGTGTTCGCCCCAACTCAGCTTTTGGTCTATAGTAATGCCTAAGTACCTAATTTTTTTACGTCCTCAACTTCGAAATTAACTTCGAATTAACATTGCAAGACAGTTATACATGGGCTTACAGATTTCCTTAATGCACGTACAATTTACCATGTTACAGCGTCAGCAACACTGCATGAACATTTATTTCGTAGTTGGAGAACTCCTGCATGTTGAGGCTGAAATGCATAGTTTTCTTTTTACTGCTGATAATCAATCTGATGTAAATCGCGGTTTATATCAGCCACCAAATCCAGACAATTATTATTTGAACTGTAGGCAATGGTAAGGTCGTCCGCAAAAGCAGAAACTTTTCCTACAAAATGTTGATCAAAGAGAGAGAGTTGATATAGAGTAAAAAGAGGATGGGGCCAAGAACAGACTCTTGAGGTACACCCAACGATATTACTTTGGGGTCGCTAAGACAATCACCTGCTCTAACTTTTTGTACTCTGTGTTTGAGGTAAGAATCAAACCAATTGAACATAAAACCTCGAAAACCGGCACCATAAAGTTTGTTCAAAAGTTTACCATGTCGAGCACCTTGGTAACATCTACGCAGATCGGCGCAACACTTTTTCTCATCCAGTCCTTTATTTATATTTAGCTCCTGAACGAATGAACCGATTTTGATGCTTTTTGTTTTTTTGTTTGAAAGCTAACGTGATCGAGATGGTTCTACAATTTATAAAGCTCTGTTCAGGCGTTTCAAGGTCATCATTGTGGTGCAAAATATATTATAATTTTTGCAAATGGTATCCTACGTCAATCATATTTGAAATTAGTGAACTAGACAGCTGCAATATACAAACAGATAAGCAATGGAGCGCTATACATCGCAAGTGCGTGGAATAATTGTGTCGATTTTTTTGACCAATAATCGGTCGGTGGTGAATTTCGAAGTCAATTTCCTAGTCGTGTCGTGCAAATTGGGCAAACATTCCGGTGCTTAGCTACTAGACTCGAACAGACTGGAATCACAGGAGACCATAGAGGGCGTGGCCGCCACCAGACTGGTCGATCGGTCGAAAATATCGCGGCTATGGATTCCGATGTCGCTGGAAATGAAGAAAAAGAAACATCAACCAGACGACGGGCCACGCAATTGGGCATCACCAGACGGACTCTGCTGCGAATTTTAGTGCAAGACTCACACATGTTTCTGTACAAGGTGCAAACAGTGCATCAGTTAATGCTTGCTGACCGCCAGTCGCGTGTAAATTACTGTCTAGCCATCCTTAATCTCAACAACGAAAAGGGCGATTTTGTGTCGAAAACCATCATGAGCGACGAGGCGCATTTCCACTTAAGCGGTTACGTCAATAAGCAAAATCTTTGTTTCTGGAGAACTGAAAATCCGCGTGTGATGCACGAAGAGCCATTATATTCACTCAAAGCCACTATGTGGTGCGGCGCTAAAGGCGAAAGGAGTGATTGAGCCGTATTTTTTTTTAAAACGCCATCGGCAATACGGTCACTGGCAAACGCTACAGGACAATAACAAATAACTTCTTACTGCTGGAAATGGATAAACATGTGCTTTCAACAAGATGGTGCGACCGCACACACAGCACGAGCAACAGTGGAGATTGTGAAGGAGGCAATAAAACATGTACAAATGTGTATCAGCACTAGCGGCAGCAACAAGAAAAATTATAAAGGTCCAAATAAAGATTTCCATTACTTAAAATCTTTTTTTTTTATTTAGTAAAAAGTTTATTCAAAAACAAAATTAAATGATTAATTTAATAACTGAGACTATCACTGAAAACCCAAGTGTAGACCAATCGAGTGGATTTAACCGTGACTTTGCATAAAGATCGTGCTTATAAGGCCCTCTCACAGGCACAGTCATTTAATATTACATCCACCGTCGTACTTCTGGCAATTGTGTGCTGGAAATTAATAAACAAAATCATGACCTTACCCAAAACTATTTGGAGTGATGAGATTCACTTCAAAATTTCTAGCTCCGAAAATCTGAATAAAAAGTGGAACCACTTCATCCACAATGAGTGACAGTTTAGTACGAATTTATAGCTGGCAGTGTCATGGGACTATATTTTTTTCGGAAAAATTCGCTGATGCGGCCGTTTCAATGAATAAATTGGGGTTGTTGCCTGCAAATGATGCCACAGACGTGAACGACATTTCTTTTCATGAGGATTTCACCGCAGCTGGTGAAGCAATGGCTCTACTGCGTGACAAATAGAGACGCTAATTGCCGCCTTGATTTTACAATTTAACCCCATTCGATTCTTTCAGAGGTCGTGTTAAAAATAAAGTCTGCGTGAATGCTCCACCAATATTCAGTTTTAACCGAAAAATAACTATTTATAGACAGGGCTAAATCAAATATTGTATTCTACTACTAATCTCAGATTAAAGTCAACGTATATATAAAAATAATTTAGAGAGAGCTCCCATAAAAGTTGTTGTGATATCCCTATCGCTCATGGTACTTAAAGGAACGTATATAAGAGCACCTCTTCTCTGATTCTCTACGGGTCAATTATTTTTAATAGGAATGGCTTCAGAATAATTAAGAGGCTATTAATAGAGGTATATTAAGTTACCCGCTCCGTGTGTCTAATACACTTGATTTCCTAGTATTTATTTTTTTTTTCATTTTAGTTTTTATGAACTATTTGTGTGTGTTTAGATGTATCAAAACAAAGCGGAGAGTTGAAACCAAATTTAAACTATCAAATTGAATTTGAGGTTGATCACGCGACCATATATTAAGGAATAAGCGTCAACACTTATGACCTTGTCTATCAATTAGTAATCTTACTTCGACACTTCTAATCTTTTTAAGGTCGTTGGGGGCTTGAGAGGAGGGGAATTTAAGGCTACTGTTAAGGCTGGGCTCCGTTCGACGGCGACTGAAAAATTCCCCATATGAGGGTGGCATCGGTTTGAGTGAAGTTAGTCGGAGTTCTGCAACAACGGGAAGGGGCGGCACAACCCTTATAAAGTAGGTATTACCGCACTACAAGTATGCACCGACTAAAAATCTAATGAAAATCTGAGAAATCTTCGAACGACTCGCAGGAAAACATAGCCTACACAACACCACCTCAGAAAATAGATTCAAGCTATAGGGTCCGCCAAATAACTTTTTTTTTTTTTGAAAATGCTATAAAAAAACTACTGGATATTTTCTCAAATTTCTTTTTTTATTTGAAATTACAATCCTTCCGGTTAATAATGGAAAATAATTTCATTAAAATGGCTGCCTCGGCTGGCCATGCAGTAGCCTACACGATCGGTCCAATTTTTAAGCACATTATCGATTGTGTGCAGCTGTATTTCACCAATGGCTTCACGAATATTGTCCTTTAAAGCGTCAATTGTCTCTGGCTTGTCGGCGTAACACTTATCTTTGACGGCACCCCACAAATAACAGTCCAACGGTGTCAAATCGCAGCTCCGAGGTGGCCAAACGACATCAGCTCTGCGGCTGATAATGCGATCTTCAAAAACAGGGCGCAAAACATCGAGTGTAGCTTCGGCTGTGTGGCACGTAGCGCCGTCCTGTTGAAACCAAATGTTGCCAATATCCTCCTCTTCAATTTTTGTGAACAAAAATTCGTTCAACATGGCCCGATAACGATCGCCATTGACTGTAACGGCCACTCCTTGCTCATTTTCGAAGAAAAATGGCCCAATTATGCCTCTGGACCAAAATCCGCACCAAACAGTGGCTCGTTTTGGGTGCACCGGCTTTTCAATGTATGCGTGCGGGTTTTCTGTGCCCCAAATGCGACAATTTTGCTTGTTTACATACCCGCCAAGATCTAAATGAGCTTCATCTGAAAAGATGATTTTTTTGGCAAAATCGGCATCTTCTGTAAGTCGATCGCAGGCCCACTTAGCGAAGCGTTGTTCAAGCGTATACACAACCATATTAGTTCAGCGGAAGGATAAAACTAATTATCTGTCAAATCAGACATGAGCTAAGTGTTACCATTCACGAAATAAGCACTACTTGAAAAAAAAAACGTTAGATGGCGGACCCTGTAGTAGATTTTAGGATTATGATAATCTCTGGGTAATTAGCCCACGATTCTCACATTTTAATATCCATATCGGGACCTTGCGGTCCTCGTTCAGTTGACAGCCAACCAAATCGCGATCCACATTAGACGCTACTTCAACATTTCTAAAGGTATCTAAATCTTTTGATCCCTATGCGGGATAGGGGTTAGAATATGCCCGCGGCTTGGAGTGCCAATTGTAAGAGGCGACAAAATTCCTATTGGATCCCTGCCCCATTAAAAAAATACAGAAATGGGCGCGGAGCTGATGACTCTGCACTGCCCCCATTCACAACGCCACACTCAAGACCACATCAAAAAACGTTGAATCACCGGCGGCCGGAAACTATCCAAGTGTGCAGAACGTAATGGGCGTAGTATTTTACAACAACCGAATGTCGATTGCCAAAATCCGGGGTCTCCGCCAACTATAGGAGAAGAAAGTCACCTTGTCTCATTAAACAATAATGGTCGTAGGACAATAAGTTTCGCTAGATCAGAACTACTCGTTAGGTCGTGTAAACTACAACATTCACACACAAGAGAATACACAAGGTTACCTGGATAGCACCAGATGGAATAACACGCAACCAAATTGACCATTTTCTGATACAATAGATAGAAGACACCATACAAATGTTCAAGTTGTAAAATCATACAGAGTAGCAGATTGCGATTCAGACCACATCCTAGTCATCGCCAAAATTAAAAGCCGAATCCAAATTTACAAAAATGTTTGAAAAACGAGTGTGAATCATTAACACAGAGACGAAAATAATAACCGGTACTTCCTACTACATGACATAAAAACAAAGGACTAAACAAGACCTGTAGACGCAGCAGGATCAGCAGTAAAAAGAGTTGTAAAGGAAGCAGCAGAAAACAAACTAGGGCGAATGTGAGGGCGAATGTGAGGACGAATGTGAGGAAAAAGTAAAAGCCCATAATATCGTTAGACTTCGAGTCCTAGAAGGCAATGAACAGATCACGGGCACAAGGTATCAAATCTGACTAAAAAGAATCAGCCAATGATCCACACAGCAGAGGTTCCGATATAACTGCAAGCTATTTAGGAATTAAGAGAAGCAACTCATGGCTTAATAATCAACCTAGCACCAACGAAATTAATATAAATGGATCTCTCTAAAGTGGATTATGCTGGGAATCTCGAAGAACTTGGTGAAACTGATACAAACATGCCTAAAGAGAAACAAAGAACAAGGCAAAGGAGAAAATGTCTTATCGGAAACATTCGAGATACGTGAAGGATTAAAACATGGAGATGCCTTGTCACCACTTCTTCCCTTTAGGAAAAGGTGAGAAGAATAACCCTTAATGGAATCATATCCATTCTAGCTTACGCTGACGATCTGGACTTTCTGGAGATACTGAGGAAACAGTTAAGAGAAACATAGCAATTTTTATAATTGTAGGAAAGGAAATAGTCTTAAAAGTAAATGAAGACTATATCCAATGTGTATGGTCACCGACTAGATCGAACCGACCCAAACTTTGCACCTGACTGTACTCGATAAGCGCTTTGAAGAAGTGGACGAGTTCGAATATCTGGGTACGATACAGACTGCCAAAAACGGCATAAAGATCGAAGTAAATGCTAGGCTGCATATGGGCAACGCGTGCTTTTTCGCGATGAAGTAAACATGGTCTATTCTAATAAGACAATCATAATGCCCGTGACACTTTACGAATGTAAAATTTGGTATCTGACTAAACAGGAGGAAAATAGAATAAAAAAATAAAAAACTACGCAATTTAGAACTCGGGGAACTTTATTCAATCCCAAGCATTTTCCTAATAATTGAATCGCGAAGACTAGGTTGAACGTAGGAAAAGACTTCCCGGTAGGCCGCTTAATAAATGGGAGGACAATATAACGATGGATTTAGAAGATATGGGACAGAACAGCGAAGGAACACACCCATGACACGGAGGCTTGGCGAAGGTAGGTCAACGAGGCTATGAACTTCCCAGTTCCAAATGACCGGTAATAGTAATAATAATCTAAACTTTCTGAGGAGACAACATCGACTCAGATAATTGCTTTGCTGTAGCCGAGATTATACGAATACGAATTTTGCAGAATTCAGTATTGAAGAAACTGTCGAAGTACCATCAGATGCCCACTTCTAATGCATTTGGTTTAAAGTCACGACCTACGAGAAATCCATGGTGTGGTGACAGGTGTAGATAAGCCAATATAGAGAATTATGGCTTCCCTGCATCGACGGACGAGAGACCTACGACCAGGACAGAGGGGAGGAGCATGTGCTTCTAAGAAGGCAAAAAAGAGCAACAGAAACTCGAAATCTAGGAGATGGAGATAAGCTGCCACAGATATGACGTTCTACTAAAAGGAAAAAGTAAAACATTCTAAGGCTGAAAAGTAAAAAATCTAAAGGTATTCTTAAAATAATATTTGTCTTAGTAACTTGTTTACGGGATAGGTAGCTCAGAAACCATCTAAGCGGAAGGCCCTTATGCTCGCTTTTTCTATTTTCTTTGCTAGAGCATGATGCTCGACAGTAAAAAACGTCCTAGTGATACCACAGTATGTGTCTTATTGGTTAAACTGTTGTAGTTAAAACATCCATAACTCTAATCCGAAAAACCTCAAAAACTCAATTCGTATAGACTTGCCAGCTCTAAATCGAAACTGATTATTACTCAAGAATGAAGACTCTTCAAAAAAGCTATTTTCCACTGTTTTCTCAAATATTTTGAAAAACACTGGAGGAAGAGAGATTCGCTTGTTGTTATTTACGTTTTTACTGTCAGCTTTTGGTTTTTAGTATCTTATAGTTTCTAGGTACTATCTTCGACGAACAAAGTGTACCACAACATCTATGAGTAATCCGCCAATTAAATGATCCATAAAAAGGCTTAGCGCTCCCGTATTATGCGTTCGGACCCATATTGCCATCATTTTCTGTTGAATCCCTCCTAGAGTCATTTAAAGTATTTGGGAGCCTAAAATCATTTTTCGGATTTCGTTCTGAGATGATTTGCACTGAAAAGTTCGTATAATGGTGTGTGTTGTCCACAGAATATAAATGAGCAACATCTGTGGTTGCCCTGAGGTTTGCTCCTCGATACTTTATATGTTATTTTTAGAGTGGCTACATTCACAAACTTATAAAATCCTGAATTCCGCATTAACACTTTACGTTGTCCTAAAATCTCACTTAGTTCTAAAATGTATGCACCATACCAGAATGAAAACTGCTTGAACACTTTTTTAAAATGTTTACGTTTTTACCTCTAACAGAAGACTTACTCCCTGACAAACAGTTATAGTTCATACCGAAGTGTAATTTCTTCTTCATTAGACTGTATTCCAACTTTCCCGTAAGTCTTAAACGTAAATGTTATTCTTGCACTAAATTTTCCACAACTCTAATCCGAGACGCACCTTTCTTGATTCACTAAGCCTCGTAAACCTTTCCTACACTCCTCCTGCTTCGGCACTTGTAGCTTGTGTGGTATTCCACCATAGTAAGGCAATCGATATACTCGTACACCAACTACACCTCACGCCCAACATTCCCCTGAAACCAGTGCTCCGACCAATAGTGGCAATTATCCACTCTTTTATGGGACGGCATCAAACCGAAAGTACGCGGATTTGAGAGCCGATTCAACACTATTAATTGGCTTCGCGTGCATAATTTCGACTAATTCAGCGAATGTTGCTAATTAATGAATACAACTGAAGAGTTACGGTCCTTCAGTGAAGCCCCATTTCAGGCAGCATTCGTGTGCAATAGTTCTGTGGGATTTTTAACTTTTTTTCCCCTTTGTATCTGGCCTCTTATTTGGCGGTTGTTTGTGCTACAGCATGGCTTATGTAGGGAATGAACGAGCTCTCGAACATCCGGAACGCCCAACGTACGTATGAGTGCCTTTTCATTTATATGGAAATGTATATATGTATGCATGAATGGATACCGATGTTATTTAAGTGGTTTTGGAGGTCTGGCGGGTTGTAGGACTGGGCTGGTCGGTGGGCAGGAATTAAATCATTTGGCTTTAACGAAATTCCGAATGTTGGGCCGCGTAAGCGAATTACTTTTGTGGATGGCCCTTAATACTTTTCTTGCCAGTCAGGGAAAGCGTGCAAAACAGGCAAACTGGTAAACGAGGTAGCGCGAGGGAGATTGGCTTGTTAATGAAACTTTTTCTGCTACTAGGTCAGGAGTATATCCTTATGGAAGTGTTTGTGGGGAAATTGGAATATTTCCCATGGCATACAAACATATTTAGAAATGTTCGAACGATAATGTTAAAAAAAACTAGGACAAAGGTGGAAAAAAATCGAGGGGACAGGGTTCGATATTGAAGTTGCGAATTATCATGAGATGAAGTAGGTATACAAAGTGCGGTTTCGGTCGATATTGTAGTTATGCGCATAGATAGACTTAAGAACATGCCAATAATATACGACCCGCGTACGTGAGGGATAGGAATAATCAGCCTAGTCCCAACGAATATCCAAGAATATCGGAATACCCAAAATGGTTTTCAGAAACAATTGGAAATTGACCGCGGATCCCAAACTACCTAAGTATAACTAAAGCATGAGTACCGGTACTACCAGAAGTAGGGACGAGTGAAGAAGAGTTACGATAGGCTATCGAATAAGAAAGAGTGAAGTTCCGTGTAAGGTGAAGTGGTGAAGGGAGCAATGTTAATTCACTGGGCGTATAAACATAAGTAACAGCAAATAAAGGGTCCGCCATCTAACGTTTTTTTTTTTCAAGTAGTGCTTATTTCGTGAATGGTAATACTTAGCTCATGTCTGATTTGACAGATAATTAGTTTTATCCTTCCGCTGAACGAATATGGTTGTGTATACGCTTGAACAACGCTTCGCTAAGTGGGCCTGCGATCGACTTACAGAAGATGCCGATTTTGCCAAAAAATTCATCTTTTCAGATGAAGCTCATTTTGATCTTGGCGGGTATGTAAACAAGCAAAATTATCGCATTTGGGGCACAGAAAACCCGCACGCATACATTGAAAAGCCGGTGCACCCAAAACGAGCCACTGTTTGGTGCGGATTTTGGTCCAGAGGCATAATTGGGCCATTTTTCTTCGAAAATGAGCAAGGAGTGGCCGTTACAGTCAATGGCGATCGTTATCGGGCCATGTTGAACGAATTTTTGTTCACAAAAATTGAAGAGGAGGATATTGGCAACATTTAGTTTCAGCAGGACGGCGCTACGTGCCACACAGCCGAAGCTACACTCGATGTTTTGCGCCCTGTTTTTGAAGATCGTATTATCAGCCGCAGAGCTGATGTCGTTTGGCCACCTCGGAGCTGCTATTTGACACCGTTGGACTATTATTTGTGGGGTGCCGTCAAAGATAAGTGTTACGCCGACAAGCCAGAGACAATTGACGCTTTAAAGGACAATATTCGTGAAGCCATTGGTGAAATACAGCTGCACACAATCGATAATGTGCTTAAAAATTGGACCGATCGTGTAGACTAATGCATGGCCAGCCGAGGCAGCCATTTGAATGAAATTATTTCCCATTATTAACCGGAAGGATTGTACTTTCAAATAAAAAAAGAAATTTGAGAAAATATTCAGTAGTTTTTTTTATAGCATTTTCAAAAAAAAAAAGTTATTTGGCGGACCCTATACAAAGGATAGAAGAACCGTCTAGACTCTAGAGCATCAGTGAAAGACTGGCAAGTGGCATGCTGGGGACAACGTTCTCTGCTGATGTCGGATGCGGTAAAACTCAAAAGATTCTAAATCATATATTCGACAATAGTATGATATGTTCAAAGCAACATCTATAGGGTCATCTCACAAAATATGTTATTAAACAATAACAATAATAATAGAGAAACTAAATACAGTAGAATTCGGTTATAACGAACATCAACGAGAAACAAATTTTCCGTAGTTTTAAACGAATGTCGCCATATCAGAATGAAACAAAAAGGTTTTTTTATTTACCTTTTATGCCGTTTATTATTATTATTACCGGCCAACTCCTTGTGTGTTCCTTCTAAACAACTCTTTTAAAAAAACCCAAATCTATTTTCCTTCTGTTTAGTCAGAGACCAAATTTTACATCCGTAAAGTGTCACTGGCATTATCATGGTCTTATTAACACGAATTTTGACATTGCGGAACAAAAGAGTTGTTTAGAATAGTTACTTCATCGCGAAGAAGCAGGCGTTGCCCACATACAGTCTTTTATTTATTTCGATCATTACGTCGTTTTTGGCAGTCAATGAGGTACCCACATATTTGAACCTGTCCTCTTTCTCAAATCACTTATCGAGTCAGACACAAAGTTTGGGTCGGTCCGATCCGGTCGGCGACCATATATTCGATTTTTTCTTCATTTACTTTTAAGCCTACTTCCTTTCCTGCCATTGTTAGACTTTCTACATTTCTCTTCTCTTCTTCTCACTATCTCCCAGAAAGTTCAGACCGTAAGCGTAAGCTAGAGAGGTTATTCCCCTCCTTCACCTGAAGGGTCGATTCTGCGGCCTTGTTAAGCCATGAGTTTCTTCTCTAACTTCCTCAATGGCTGGCAGTTCAGTTGGAACCTTTGTTGTGTGGATAACATATTTTTCCATTGCTGCTTGCTGTCCATGCTCATTAAACAGTATATCGAAATAGCTCCTATATTAGGCTACAATTCGTTCGTTGTCCGAAATTATCTCCCCATTATCGTTGCGAATAAAACCCGATCTGACCTGGTATCCTTTTCATTCAGCCTTTAGCCCTTCATGCACTGCTCTCTTGTTTTTAGCCGCATATTTGTCCTGAATGTTAGCAAATTTTTTCCTTTGCCATTGTCTTTTTTTATCCCGCGGGAGATGGCTGACTTCTTTTCGTAGGGCTTTATATCTGGCGCGCATGACCTCTTACCTATTTTCCAGCGCCTGAAATCTCAAAATTGTACGGGCTTTTACTTTTTGCTCGTATTCTTCGTCGAGTTTAGGCTTTAGACAGCGTAGCTTGCTTTCCGCTGCCTGTGTTATAATTTACCATACTGCTTCTAGCTGTTTTGTTTCATCGCTCGTTTTTGTGCCAGCTAGTATGGCTTTCATCACTGCGTCAACGTTTTCATCCGATGTTAACGAGTTGGAGCGTCCAGGCTGGACATTGTCATGTTCCTCTTGGCCTTCTGTGAAAAGGTTGTACCATTTTTAAGCATTTTATATTTTTGTGTTTGATACAATGGCACAGGGAATACTTGAAGTACGTTGGAGCATTTAATTTTATATTTCACATAAATTCCCTGATCCACTTTTTTCAATAGCAAGAAATCGGCAAGCACACCAAAAGACGTCTAACCTACATATGCCTGTGAAAAAAATATTAAACATCCAAAACGACTGACAATGTCAGCATCCATATGTTAGGGGTAGAAATGTATGATATCAACATAACAAAACAGTGGTGCAATGGTAATCATCACCGACTGTTAAGCGGAAGGTCTGTAGTTCAAATCTGACCATAGCCAAGAAAAATTCCTATACGGAAAAAAAAACCCATGCAACAACACCAGTTGTGAATGAGAGATGATCAAAAAATGCTGACGAAGGCATAACCACTCGCAGTATAAGATCACTTCAAAATTCATACTCTGCGTGTGCATTTCCAATATAAGATCTTAATGGCATGGAATAAAGTTACTGTAAAACTACAAACAACGCGACAAATTCAGTCGAATCTCTCGAATCCCAAGACAACCACCCCCGGAGAATAGTGAACAAACATCTTCGACACAAACCATCTGCACCCCGTCCAGGTTGTGTGACAAACATCAAAAGAGCGTAACTCTTGAACCTGCACGAATTATAAAAAAAAAAAAAAAAAAAAAAAAAAAAAAAACAAATTCGAAAATCGAATGTACTAATCTCTAGAGATAAGCTACGGGTTACATTTGGCCAGCCAGAAACGTAAGAAATCAAACTTAAATACCTGAATGTGACTGGTCAGACGTTGAATTTGTCATTTCCTGGAACAAAGAGCATCCAGCAGAAAAGAGAAGCAATTTTCGCCGGCGTATCACCAACGTAGCAAGTAACATAACTCATCCTAACAAGAAAGCATTACAGTTTCCGTGCAGGGACGGGTTAAGAATATCCCTGCAGCTATACCTCTCGCTTGTCGTAAAATGCGACTAAACAAAGGTAAACAAAAATCACATCTAGGCAATTTAGAAAACACCAAGGTGAGCCTAGGGACACATATACCACCATTAAACTGCCCCACAAGTGTGCATGCAAATCAGTGGGTTGACACGACTGGAGATCACCGGTGTTGTAAGAGTAAGATCAAACAAAAAAATCTGGAGCATGCCCGTGTCACAAAAAAAAAAAAAAAAAAAAGGCAGGCCGAAAAACAATTGGTGCAAACAAATGCAAAAACACCAGCATTTGATTGGCCTCAGCGATGAAGTAATCCCAAACCGGGAAGCCTGCCGCTACTTTCTGAGGTCAAACCGGCGGACCAGTAGGAATGCAGTTAAGTGGGAAGGTTATGGTCCTACACTTCTGACCATAACAACGCCGGAAAAAGGAAAAGAAGAAGAACAAGAACAAGAAAGCATTACAGGCAATCGGTTTAGAAGGTTAAATGTTTCCCGTACCATGTGATAATGAAACTGAAGCAAAACAAATTCTGCTGGAGTAATGCTTAAGGGCCAAATTATGGCTCTTCCAATTCAGTGGCGAATTTCTGTTGTAATATGAAATGTTATCGGCGCTACTAGCTAGAAGGGTTTTCTTATTTCAAATAAGACCTATCCCGTTCTGTTTGTACGTGCCATCAAAAACATTGCTTCCAATGAGACAAAACTTTTCATCTCCCTTTCTTCCTCAAAGGCCTCCTAAGTAGATCAATTACTCCGTTTCGCATCGAGATCTAAAAGAGTGGTTGTGGAGCTCCATAAGATAATCAGTAAGGTTTAAAATCAGGTTAGTTCTATTTTGTCCATTGCCACAAGTCACAGCTCGTGGAAAATACATAGTTTTGCTCTTATATGTCAGATCGACGTATTCATTTATTTATCAGTTTTAAAGCTACATATGATATGTTGCGCCGTGTCGTGGTGGGTAGTGTGTCGGTCGCTGACGCGCGATGAGCCAGTACGGATCCCGATAGCACCAACGCCATCGAATGTTTATTTCGCGACTTCTGTCCTCGGCGGTATACTGGCAAAACCCGTCTTAGTACATTTGCCTTGAAAAAACTTCTCGCCTCCCGCCGTTCGGAATCGGCATTAAACTGTAGGTACCATTCACTTGTGTGAAAAACAAATGGTAGACAACATAAGTGAATGAGAGAAGCTTAGCTTTGGCTCTTCAAGACCTGTTACGCCATCTAAGATATAATGAGTTGTTGAAAGCCATATTTGATTCTGGCATACTGTGTATATTTGCCAAATTCGCTAGGCTCCAAAAGACGATGCAAAGCTCTCGCTATTCCATCGGTGATGGTAACGATCTCATCGAGTCATTCAATCTAAGACGATCAGTTTGAGAACAGAGGTCTCCTTTGATATTTTTCGATTTTTTCCCTCTACCTTTACTTGTTAGAGATCATGTGGACAACAGGGTTGATTGGAACCCAGGCTTACTCCGGAACTGTTTTTGATTAGCGGAACTACTATACATATACCTTAAATAGTCACATTTTCTGTACTTTACTAATCTTCTCTGGAAACCCATGGAAGTCAACCGGAATCACCCCAAATCAGAAGGAGATTTCATCAATAGGCTTATGGATGATAAAGAAGCCACCTATTCCACTAGTTATCGTCGGCTCGTTCAATAAAAAAGGGAGAACCTTCCTCTCTTACCTTAGACACAACCCAGCCTGAACAAACATTTTGACACAGGAAGTAGTCATTCTTTTCGAAAACTTCGGTTATATTGGCAGGTTCACCTACTTATAATAAGTCACAGACTTGGATCCCTAAAACCTAATTATCTCCTCATTTTGTAACTGAACTCCCTCCGTTTTCAGTTCTAAGCTTGTCGTTTCTTTCCTTTACCGTGTGTATTTGACGGTTATGATAGATTAGATGGACTATTACTGGATTAAATGTATCCAGAAGTAATTGCCTTACCCTTCTTCCATTTCGCAAGAGTACCATCCTTTACATAGTCCATCAGAAAATGCTCTTTCATAATCTATATGAGCTAGTCTACGGAAACTTCAAATTCCGCGTTGAAGGTCAAACATCTGTAGTCGACAATCTCCTAAACATCTACTACGTACTTAAATACATATTTATATCAGTTCTAAATGTGAAAAGCATTAAAGACAAATAATTTGATGCACTTTAACAAAATGCACTTCCAGTTCCGTCCAACAACCTTGATGAACGGCATCCCTCAGCTTCTAATTCAACTCAACATGAAACATGCATTTTTAACCATGGTGAGCATTCGAGGATACCCCTGCTTATCCTGCTCTACATATTAAATATTCATCAGTATTCTGCTCTGCGTACCGCTACGCTCCGTCATTCTAGCACTCCGGCAATCCGGCACTATGGCACTGTGGCATTGCATGGCATACGATGAAAAACCGAAATAACTTGCACGTTGAACTGATTCTAGATATAATGGCCCGCATAATGGTAGCATGGCAAGGATATAGTTTGGGAATATAGCTGCAGATACGTTCAATGATACGTCCATTAGGAAATGCAAATCCAGAAAAACAGCAAAAAAAAAGGAAATGTAAAGCCTCGAAGATGAAAGACGGATGCCAAGAGAGGATCTAGAGTAGAAGCCGACGATGCTGGATTGAAAAGCATTTATGAAACCGAGCTGTTGATGGAGTCTCTAATCGGCTATCTGACCTTGGGTAGATCTTGTTTGATTCTTATTATTGTGGGTAACGAAGACTGGGACAGAATTTGAACTAAATCAGGCGTGACACAGTTTGTTGTGAAGCAAGTTGAATGACCGGTAGAAATGGGTTTGTTTGTTTTGAATCTTAAGCAGCATCACTAGCATAGCTCTTAGGGGACCTGGTCTGAATACTGCTCGTGTCATAAGCTAGGTGTTTTTATCTGTCATCTTTCGAATTATTCATGACTTTAAAGCAACAATCGAAATTAAGTTTTTTGATTCAATCTCGGATCCGAGAACCGGTAGTATCAGGGGCAATCCAAGATTTCGTTCCTAAGTGAATTAATGAATTATTCAATTTAAGCGATTTTATTTGGCAAATATCCTGGGATTATAGCTTGATTTTTTGCTCACTATGTGGTTGAGTGGCATTGATTTTCTATAACGCACACTGTGATCGATCGAACGTACATCTGGAACTCATGCATCATCTTAACTCACTTCCTCTGTGCTCAATGGTGCTTGAATGCACAATGGTAACATTGAAGGGGTTTTTGCCCAATAGCTCAAATATTTACTGACAACTTCTGTAGCCGTAGCTGAGTATCATAAGTCATATAAAGGATGTTTTTTTAAAGGTTAGGTTTTTAAACTGGCAGTACTGTTTCTATAGACTCTTAATTTTACAGATGAAAGTTTGTTTGTGGTTAGTACGTTTTGCCATTTGTCACCGAATAGATTAATGCCATAAAAATTGTGCAAACTTATTTTGAAAACCATGGTTCCATTCGTAAAACTTATAGTGCGCTACGTCCACTTTACGATCGACATAATCGTCCATATGAGCAAGATATTCGGAAGACGATCACGTACACTCTAATGGATTATATGCATCCCCAAAGATGACAAACAGTGCGAAGAGAAGAAGTTATTGCAGTTGTTGAGGAAAATCCCAATGAGTCGATTCGCCACAGCAATTAGATCTATGACCATCCACTTTGTGGCAGATTTTACGGAAAAATCTTGCCTTAAAAGCTTATAAGATCCAACTTGTACAAGAGTTGAAACCGCGTGACCATTATACGCGTCGTAGGTTCGATGAGTGGACCGACAAGATGATTCAGCTTAATCCGAATGTTCAACGCAAAATTTTGTTTTAATGGATACGTAGGGTGGCGCAAAATTAATCACCCTTTCGGAAGATGTTATAATTTTTGCAAACAGCGTCGTACGTCAATCGTATTGGACATTTGTTTACTAAATAGCTCCGGTATGCAAACAGACAAGCAATGAAGTGGTATACCCCCCGAACGTGAAATAATTGTGTCGAATTTTTTGACTAATAATCGGTCGGTGGTATTAGCGCAGCGTGAATTTCGACGTCGATGTCCTTATCGTGTGGCGCCAACTGGGCAAACATTCCGGTGCTTAGCTACTCGGCTCGAACAGACTGGAAATACAGGAGACCATAGAGGGCGTAGCCACCGCCGGACCGGCCGGTCGAGAATATAATTTCCGGGCATTGAAAACCCGCATGCGATGCACGAAGAGCCATTACATCCACTCAGAGCCACTGTGTGGTGCGGAGTATACGCCATCGACACTACGGTTACAATTACTGACGAACGCTACAGAGCCATGATAAACGACTTCTTACTGCTGGGATTGGATGAACATGTGCTTTTAACAAGACGGTGCAACCGCACACACAGCACGAGCCATAACGGATATTGTAAAGGAAGCGTTTCTTGGTCTCGTAATATCCCAGCCAGCGAGATCACCTGATTTAACAATTCCAGATTTCTTTCCTTGGAGCTACTTGAAATCGCGGGCTTATGCTAACAAGCCTCAGACAATCGCAGCCCTTAAAGAGAATGTTCGACAACCATTAAAACTCACTGTTTGGCTTTATGTGGAATCATGGGCTCATATTTCTTTATTTCGCATTATTCGAGAACAACAAATGTGTGGCCGCCATCGATACCGGTGTCACGGCTGTCATCTTAAAAAGAGTTCTCGTCCAGGACTCACGGCTACCAAATACCAGTTGCTACTGCTTGAGAACTGCGACAGGAGAATCAGCAAAAGTATACGAAAAAGTTTGTTGACGATTGCTGGGGATGCTCAGGTATGGACACGTTGAAATCCAAGTGAAAACAAAGTGAATCCCATGTTAGTAACCATCAAGGCGAAGTTTTGCCACTCTCTGCGCAGACAGTAATTTGAACGATTTGGTGGGTGATCCTGAAAGCCACTGAATTTATCTTACAAAGGCTTTTTTGTAGGTATACTCGTATAGCGCAGTTGTTGCTTTTTTGATGCGGCGCATTCAATTTTTATTTGACCTTCCTATCGATTATCACGCATTGACGTGGTTTGCGAATCTAAGGTAAGTCTCATAGAGTTTTGATGGAGTGATTTAAGGAATCTGTCGTTGTGTGGCTTGTTTTCGTCAAATTGCCAAACCGATTAGACAGCCAGCTAGACGGACCTCATTACCAAAGCAGACAGAGGTTTCGGAAATGGTATCGTCAGTGGAGACCTAGTGGAAGCTTTCAGAATTCATGGGTATCACCTATTGTGCTGTTCTAAAAGAAAATGGTAGCATCCAATTCTAGGTGAACTAACAGAGGTTGAATGATATCACTTACACTTTTTCTGAAGCCCTGCTGGGGGTGTTGGCGAATGCAGATGCATCCAAACTACCGCCTTTGCTGCAGGACTATGGCAGCTCATAACAATGCCATTTGGATAATGCATCATTTCGGCAACTTTTGAGAAAATTGCCTTGGTTTAACTGGTAAACGTTTTTATGGTGGGAAATACATTTACATCGGTATAGCCTAGAAGAAGTGTTCGGCCTAGAGCAATACTCACCTGAAGCTCAACCCGGGGAAATGTGTGCTCTTCGAACAAAACTGAAGTACTAAAGCACATCATTTCATCAAACGAAGTTAAAAGGGATCCGGACAAAGTTAAAAACTAACCAGTTCTTAAGGACAAGCACCAATTGAAGAGTTTCATTTGCTTCGCCACATACCACAGACGATTCGCTAAGGATTTTTCCGAGATCGCAATAAGCCTACATCAATTAACAAAAAAGAGAAGTCAATTCAAGCGAACAGAATTTTCATAAATCAATCAACTACGAAGTGAAGCTCTATACTTGCCTACCCTACTTCAGGAAAAATGTTGACCAAAGATGTTCTTTCCAAGGTGCATGATGATCAAGGGAAGGTAATTGCTTATCCCAGCAGGGTACTCTAAAAGCCAGAACGGAACTTTGTGCAACCAAATCCTTCGACTGTGAATTTGGAACTCTGAAATTCAGAGCCCAGTTGTCCACCCTCAACCAACAAGCGTCTCCAGCTGGCACGATCTGTTACCAGTAGTTTCCTGTACCGCAGTCCCAGTTGGTCAAGGTGCCCTTTCACCTGTATGCACCACCTTGGATTCGGTCGTCCTCTGCTGCGTCCTCCCTCAGGGTTGGATTAGAAGACCCTTTGGGCTGGAGCTGAGTTGTCCATTCGGCTTACCATCTCAGAAGTTGGATCCAGAGACGTCGTACTAGACCGATGTCGCCGTTCAGCCCGTACAGTTCGTCGTTGTATCTTCATCTCCACTATCCGTTTATATAAGCAGGATCAGAGATTGAACGCAGAATTTTCCTCTCGAAGCGACTAAGAGCATCCTCATCCGTTTTCGTTAAGGTCCAGGTCTTTCCGCCGTAAAGGAGCACCGAGACGATCTGTGATTTATATTGTGCTACGTTAAGAGGACTCTACTTCTCAATAGCCTCTTAAGCCCAAAGAAGCAGCAGTTGGCAAGAGTAATTCTGGGTTCTGGTCAAGAGGCCGGTGTTGTGCGTATGCAAAGAAATTGCGCAGACTTGAAATATATCGTACCTCTTGCGTTGGCCAGTGAGTCTCGTATGATATTTTCAAGCACGATGTTGAAAAAAATTACATCACAGTGCGTCAACTTGCCTAAGTCCTTTTTAACATCAAAGGTCTCGGTTAATTCGTTACCGACCTTAATGAAGCAGCGAGAATTCTTCGTTGTCGTCCTGTATAATCTAACGAGCTTTGCAGGGACGTTAAAACTAGACATGGCTCGGTATAGCTCGTCTCTACGATCATATGCGGCTTTAACGTCGACAGGGTATGCTTTCCTCCGTCCACATTTTACAGATGGGCTGGTACTTGCGCCCTGCCAACTCATCTCCAGCCGCTTGAAATAGCTCAACAGACAGGCCGTGTGCGCTCGTGAATTTATCAGTTTTAAGCTTCGATATTACAAGCTCTTGCATCTTCGTCCGTTGCGAATGGATAATTCTACCTGACAGCGGTGTCAGATCTATCACTGCCGTTATACAGTCTACAGAAGTAATCTTTTCATATTCTCAGCATCGACGGTGACTCTAAGATCTGATGTCCGTCTTCATCCCTACAGGTTTCTGCTCTGGCTTTAAATCTCTGGCATGTTCGTTTTACTTTTTCGTAAAACTTGCGAGCGTCATTCCTGTGGTAGCACCTCTTCGATCTCACGCTTTTCGTGCTCTCTTTTTTTATTCCTTAAAAGCGTGCGTTCCTTTGTCCTTTTCTGCTCGTAGGGTGTCATCGAACTTTGCGAGAAGTTGAGGGAAACTAGATCTGCGAAGATCCTAGCGGTCTCCTGCAATTCTAGCTTTCCGAAGTCAAACTCTTGTTGTCTTGCTCGACTCCGTAGCATCCTTGATTTCCTGATTCATAACTTGGTTACAACAAGGTAGTGATCCGAGTCAATGTTGACTCCTCGAAAGATTTATACGAGGGTGGTCCGATAAGTACTTAGCCTCACCGCCAGATGGCGTCAGTATCGCAAGAGCAACTTACTATCGTGTAGTACATTCTAGTAGACGGCTACTGTCGAGTGCCCGCGGATTTTAGAAAAATGAAAAAAGAGCAATATCGGTCGGTGATTCGATTGTTGTTTTTGGAAGGGAAATCGCGCAGCGAAATCAAAGAGCGTTTGGATGCTGTGTACGATGACTCTTCTTCTTCGATGGCGACTATCAAAAATTGGTTTAACGAGTTTCAACGTGATCGCACGTCGGTTTTTGATGAGCCACGTCCAGGTGCCCCGAAAACGGCTCCCACGGAGGATAACGTGACGAAAATCCACGATCTCGTATTAGCAGACCGCCGATTGAAGGTGCGCGAGATAGCTGAGACAGTAGGCATTTCAAAAGATCGCGTGGGTCATATCTTGCATGAAATTTTGAGCATGAGAAAGCTATCGGCGCGATGGGTGCCGCGTTTGCACACTCCGGACAACAAGCGCAACCGTGAGACCACGTCAGAGCAGTGTTTGACGCTGTTTAAGCGCAATCCGAAGGAGTTTCTGCGTCGTTTCGTGACAGTCGACGGAACATGGATCCACTGGTACACACCAGAGACCAAGGAGCAGTCGAAACAGTGGACTTCACCCGGCGAACGTGCTCCGAAGAAGGCGAAGACTGTCCCATCGGCCGGAAAGGTGATGGCCACCGTTTTCTGGGATTCACAAGGTGTGATCCACATCGACCACCTGGAGAAGGGCAAAACGGTCACAGGGCTGTACTATGCCAAATTATTGGGCCGATTCGATGCTGAATTGAAGAAACAATGGCTCCACTTGGCGAAGAAAAAAGTGCTCTTCCACCATGATAACTCACCGGCTCACACCTCCGCCCTCGCCACGGCCAAATTGTTATGGAGGCTATGTCTTTCTACATATGATCGACTCAAATATGTCTTCTTTGCCCAGTTTTGCGTTAAAATCCCCTAATACAATTTCGGATGGTCGGTATACACGAAAGAACTAAGGTCGATCTATTATGAATCTATAACCCACATTGACAAAAAGGAAAGTCTCTGAAACTGCAGCAGGTTCCTATATCTTGTATATATCCTGGGCCAATGACATTATCTAAAGATTTCTGCAGGGATTGAGATGTAAATCTTCTCTTGTGGATAAATGTTTGAAGGGTGCAGAATAACATTTGGTAATATTGTTTGGGTCAGCAACATCTGGGATATAAAATACGGTGAAAATCCAGCCTGAAAAAGGTGCCTCGCTTTGGTTCACCTAGCGCTTTCAAAAATGTTCACGAGCATTCCACTCCTACGGTACTCCAGTAAACGAAATTTACACCGTCGCTGAGCCATTAATCTAGAATACCAAACGACGAAACACCGTCGCCATTACTGTGTCAATCAAGTACAAACCTTGAAGCAGACTAAAAGTTGAGCTGCAATCGTTGCAAAATGACCAAGAGTTGAATTTCCTTCAGTGCATTGAAGAAAAATTTTGATTGTGAAATTTAATGAGGGATAGTTTTACTGTTGATGTGTAAAGTCACATCAATATGACCGACGACTTTAGAAACAAGACGATCTGGTGGTAAAAAGACACATTCATATGCATAACGGGTCCTAATATAGGGGCACTTCAGCAATATTCGCCGATCTAAGATATGGTTCTGAAGGCTTTGCAATCACGTTGAATAGGTTCTCAACCTGCTTTTTGTTTTTTTTTTGGTAAAAATGGAAATACTTTATTTAAAGTGAGTCGTCAGAAACATATTACGCCAATTATTGACCACCGCTAGCCAATAATTTATTTCTTTTTAGTCTTCTATATTGCAAAGCTTCGGCTTTCCTGTTTGTCCGTCCGTACGCATACATATATCAAATCAAACTTGCCGAGTAGCTAATTTAATTTAGGTTGTCACTGCTCGTATAGTGGCCTTTTTCTTCCAATGTTCAGTTCAAACGCCATAATTACAGTCGATAGCAATCTCTCTTGATGGTGTCGTTTGGTCTGAGCACTTATTGATAAACTACACTTTCCAAATGCACGGCTGAATCTTTCAACCATGAATATTTGCGTTTGCCAATAATGTTAATTAATGGCCGGACTTGCCCCATGATCTTTTACGCTAAGAGTTATCCAACTTTTTATTACCAATCACGTCATGATACGTTGCAAAAAAAAACCTTGCCACAAACGCCCTCCATTCCCAATGCTTTCAAACGTTTTGAAACTATTGTGTCATCTAACTGCAATGATTTTGCAAGTTCATCTGGCGTCTGGCGAAGTAATGCCTTTGAAGCGTCAAAGCCACTTTCTGCATGTCATTTCCGACAGAGCATGCTCACCGTAAGTCTCAACAAGAATTCCATGTGCTTCAGATACAGATTTTTTTTAGTAAAGTAGTTCCGAACTATGAAACAAAAAAGTGTTGAACATTTCGGCGCCCTAACAAGCACTGAAGTTCAAGTTTGCCTACAGTACAGATACGTTACCATCTTAAATTTCGTGTACGTTGTTCTGGTAATGTCATCTGTTGGAGGAAACAGGGAAAATTTGCTCAAGGTATCCCTAAATATACATGTTGAAGATGAGTTTTAACGCTCCTTTCGAGAATAACTAAAGAGAATGAACAGTATGACCTGTTTGCTCTAAGAAAGTTCGAAGAAAGAAGCACCATTCCTAGGGAAGTGAGAAATGTCCCCCTTGCTAAATGTTATAAATATTACATTACAATCGATACGATAACATAACTTCCTAAAATCTTTTGAGACAACCGTACGACATACTCGTGTTCGTAGAAAGAGTTTGTGCACTCCTAGCTCCCACTGCCTTTAGGTCTTGTTTTATCGACCATCCGATTCATATGCTTTGTATCACATACCTTGACAGTATCAAAACTCTAAGTCCCGCAAGGCGTCAGGTTTATCAGTTATATCATCAGTAACCTGATACAAAAGAAAGAACGTATTCACGTTAATAACTCCTTAAATGTCCTTAGCACCGAGAGTAATTAAGAGCATGAGGCATAAGGAAAGGAAAAGCAAATTTCATCAATGCACCCCAAGGGGCAGGCCATCGGGGTTATCTCGCAAACTCAAATTGAACGCCCTGCTCAAAAGAAAACGTCAACTCCTTACATCACATCACAAAACTTTTCAAATAACCTCAGTAAACCCTTCCCCGAAGCATACAAAAACGTCACAAATAGACGAATGAAAAATTAACAAGTTTCCTCAAAAACCTTACACTACAAGTCGACGTGGCAGAGTGGGCGCTGTAGCTGTCGCCCTTGCCGTCTATTTCTACCAGATTTGTGTGCCAATCAAAAACTTTCCTCCAGCAATCTATCAATCTTGTTGGTCTCTTTACAACACCTCCCGTTTGCCTAGTTTTGATCTGAAGACAAACAAGTAAACCCACTATGTGAAAGGTCAAGTCCCCTAACGCCGACGGGAGCTAAGTTTTAACTTTTCGCAACAGCTGTGCCATAAATACATCTCAGTTCCCCGCGTCCTGTCTACCACTCATTATGTTAGTCGAAGTGAGCTACGTACATATATCTATGCTTTCGTCCTCTCATGGAAAAACAAATGTTTTCGGAGGGGGGAATCTCTGAACTTGGAATCCTTGACTTGGGAACTCAAAACTTGAAACTCGCAACACAGAAACGCACTCTCATGCTACCTACCCTCCGGGACATCGAGCCACACTCTATTAGGAATACATCAGGCAACAACACGCGGCGACTGGCTTACAACGGAGCCTTAATTCGTTTAACACAATTAAAATTTCAATAATTCAATTAAGCTATTATGACATAATTCGACTCACTGACAACACTCGCATTATGCAGTAATTCGAGGAGCTAGTCGGGTATGGGGATGAGGCTTGGTGTGTGCTTTTCTGTGTTGGTGCGATTCAGGGGGTAAGTGCCTGGCAAATCCAATTTGCTTGGGACGTTATACATATCTAGATGCTTGAAACGTGTGTGCATCATTATAAGCGCTTAATGGAATGTATACTAAATGGACGTTAAGTAATTAAGCTGAAATTGCTATCTGGGTCCGGTGTGTTGTGTTGCATTGAATTGCGTAGCTGGTGTCTTCGATGGTGTTATTATCCTGCAATTGTGCAATATCCTTTTGTCCGGGAGACCGAGGCGGAGACGGATACGATCTTTAGTATCTGCCTACGCAGTTGGCAATGACTGATGCGGGTATATGGGCGACAAACGTCTGGGGGCGGCATACGGGTTACCATTTTAATGTACACTCCGTTTGAGGACTTAATGGTGGATGCAATGTTAAGAGTGGATACGAGAAGCGTTAGGTATGAGAATCGATTTATATTATGCAGCTGATACCATTAAAAACGCTTCTGCAATTGTGTCAATAAAATTGTCAGATTATGAGGACATAAAGGATGAGGGAGAGCCATGACCATAACGTTAGTACGTAAGTACCCATGTTGATGAATGATGATGCTTGAAAGGAAGTTAAGCTTAACAGGCACGAATGCCTTGTATTTTAGTATTTGGCATTTATGCTTGAATCATAAACGAATTTATCCAATAATATTTGGTTTACAGCCTAAGAGCTTAGACTCTCATAAAAATGTTACCAAATTTAGAATACATACGCTTTGGAAATATATAGGTACATACATACATACATTCTCAATTGGAAATATGCTAAAGTAAACAGGAAAACGATCCGAATGGAAAATATTCAGTTTGTTCGCCAGCCTAACCTCATGTTTTGTACAGGATGGCCCTCTAGTGTTTTTTCTTTTCAAATCATAGGTTATAACCACACTGACAGCTGTTTCTCCTTATCTTGGCAGAAAGTCAGTGTGAGACTCAATTCACGAATCAACTCACCATCGATCTCAACAGCTCAACATTTCACGCACTAATCTGAAGAGAATTCTGCACAAAGATCTCAGATTATTACAAGGTTCAATTGACTCAGCAATTGAAGGCACGCGACCATCCGTTTCGTAATCGCTTCGAAGTTTGGACCCTAAAGCAGCTTGAATTGGACAACGATTTTGGGCGAAAAATCATCTTTTCCGACGAGGCGCATTTTCATCTTGTCAAGAAGCCAATGCATCCACAGAGAGTGACAGTTTGGTGCGGATTGTCGAGTGGTGGCATCATTGGACCATTTTTCTTCGAAAATGACGCTGGGAACAACGTTTCGGTCAACGGTGGGTGTTACAGAGCCATGTTAACCGACTTTTTTTTTACTGAAATTGAAGACAAAGATTTGGACGACCTCTGGTTCATGCAGGATGGCGCGCCATGCCACACAGCCTATGCCACAATCGATCTTTTGCGCACCAAATTCCCAAATTGGCCGCCTCGGAGTTGCCATTTGACTCCTTTGGACTTTTTTGTGGGGAACCGTGATGGACCGATGTTATGCCAACAATCTGGAAACGATTCAAGCACTTTAGGCCAATATCATCCAAGCAATCCGTGAACAACATCCCGACACCATCAACAAGGTCTTCGAAAATTGGGGTGACAGAATGCGCTACTGCGGAGCCTGCCAACGCAGCCGCTTGAACGACGTTGTATTTCATAATTAATGGGAGTATTTGTTCTTACTAATTGAACTATTTTACATGGAAAAAATGTAATTTTGTTCATTTTATTGTATTTCTAAAAAGAAACTTGTATTTGGCCCACCCTGAAGTACGGCAGGAATAAAGCTCTGGCTCACTGGAAGACTTGGTCCTATTTTGCTTTAAAAGGATCTTTCTTGTGTGCTTCGATCTAGAGGGCAGAGAGAAGCCTGGTTAGAAAATGGATGTGAGTCAGGAGTTCCAAAAATTCTATTGTTGAGTCTGTGCCAGTCCATCCTCTTATTAAATGAAACATTGGACGGACTGTTTCTTGAATAGGATTTTACTCAGTTTGACCGTGTCTTTCTAGTAGTCGATAGATTGCCAGTACTCTTCCCAGAAACGTTTGGCTTTCTTCTGGATTTTTTTTTTTGTCAAGGCTTCTAGTCAGGCTTCTAGCTTGGTTCATTTAACCAGGAATATTAAGGTTTTATAACGCTTTCTAATAGAGCACGTAGTATACCCACTCTAGAGTCTATACTTGTATTCGGTTTGATACGGCTAGCGAATAAGACGTTTAGTGGACAAGATTTTATCGAATGCTTTATAGGAAGAATATTTCAGGTTTCTATAGGCCGATTTAACTTTCAAGCTGATTTTGAAGAGTATCCACATGTGGTCCCGAAAGGACTATAACTTGTAGAGTCTCCAACTACAAGCCCTGCAGTTGTCATTTGTAGTAAATAAAGTCAAATTGTTCAAATTGTTTGTGCTTGGATGTAAGGATGGGGAAGGTATCTGAGTTGGCAATCCTAAAGATGATTGAAATAATAAAATTGAAGATGGATTCACCTCTTCATTGACTTCCTCCATTTCTGGAAACTTTAGCAGGGATATATCGTCGTCCAGTATCTCGGTACGCGAGAGCATATGTAGGTTGGGTCCTGTATGTTTTATATTGAAGAGGGTTAGATTATCTGTGTTCAATTGTGGCAATAGAAACCGGTTTTTTTTCTACCGTTTTCTTGTTGTAAAAAAAGTAGTGAGCGATAGTGAGTTTTGCTGTTCAACTTCGCAACACGGTTTCTACGGACTATCCATTTGACAGTTGAAAATTGATTTGTTGTGAGTATGTCTTGCTATTCTATAACGAAAACATTAACGCCAGAACAACGCATGCAAATTGTGCAAACGTATTTTGAAAACCATGGTTCAATTCGCCAAACTTATCGTACGCTACGTCCATTTTACAATCGACATAATCGTTAATCTGAGCAAGTTATTCGGAACATGATAAATTGTTTTCGCATCACGTACACTCTAGTGGATAATACAATCCCCAAAGACGACAAACAGTGCGAAGAGAAGAATTGATTGCTATTGTGAAGCGCAGTGTTGAGGAGAATCCAGATGGGCCGATTCGCAATTGGAGCTATGCCCATCTAATTTGTGGAAGATTTTACGGAAAGAACTTGGCTTAAAAACTTATAAGATCTAGCTGTGCAAGAGTTCAAATCGCGTGGCCATTATACTCGTCGTAGGTTCGGTCAATGGGCCGAAAACATAATTCAGCTTGATCCTCGTTTTCAACGCAAAATGTTGTTCTCCAATGAGGCCCATATTTGGTTAAATGGATATATAAATAAGAAAATTTCCGAATTTGGAGTGGAAAAAAACCAGAAGCCTTTGTCGAGACGCCCTTGCAACCATTAAAACTAATTGTTTGGTGTGCTTTATGGGCTGGTGGAATTATCGGCCCACATTTCTGCAAGGACGATGCCGGCCAGACGTAACCAACAATGGAGAGCGCCATAGAAACCTCATTTCTGACTTCTTCGTTCCTTAGTTGAATGGCGTTGAAGTGACAGAGCTTTAGTTTCAACACGATGGCGCGGTATACCATACGCCGTGAGACACCATCAATTTATTATGGGAAACAATTGCTGAGCGCATAATTGATGTTAAACCAGAGACCTATATACCTTTGAAAAAACACCCTTTATTATTTCTCACGGAGGTCCAAGGCATTTGAGTCCTTCGACTCATGAATGACATCCATGTCGATCTGGGAAAGTAATATAAGGATGGACCTAGAAAAGATGGAATAGAACAGAGGATCAAAGAGAGCACGTTTTTAAGTTCACAGGCATTAGAGGAACTTCCCGCCTTCAATTTTAATTTTTGGAGTTTAAATCTTAGCTCAACAATTTTAGGGGATAAATTTTAGTTCAAAGCCCTCTCGTCTCTAATCTCTAATTCACGAGTTAAGAAAATCGTTAGAGAGTTGACCAATACACTTTTTGTAAAATCGAATGATCTCCTAGGAGTCGAAACTGCGTACAGTACTGTGTTGGTTTTTGAAGACGAAGTCCACCGCCATCCCAGATAGTCTGGATTCATTACTGTACCATTATGCGATACAATATATAAGGACGATACAATTTTCGAAATGAAGCTGTAGCTGCTTCACTTTTCTTGGGAACTCCCATTCCTCGTATTCTCACATTCCTCAATAACCACTTGGTATTTTCTTTTGTCCCATGGTCTTTATCGTAGGAGATACCATCTTCTCCATTCTTCCTAATCTTACTCATCTTGCATTTTCTCCTCCAGAGAAGTGCATCGGACTTGTGTTTTTTGGACTATTGGTCACTATGTCTGGTTAACTTGGCCTCATTTAAAGTTGGAAGAGAGAAGGTCGCTTATTGAATAGATGTGTGCTGCGTGGTAGAGGGAGCCGTTTAAGAGGGAGCGTTTTAAACGTTGTTCGGTATTTTTTCTTAGGATGGTCTTTCTCGTTCCATTCTTATTTCCAAGACAAACATATTTAAATCTAACTGAAAAATATCTTAATACATATTAAATACGTCTTCCTGACCTGTGTTTTGTGATTCACCATGTGTGTATTACTCCGGTAAAATCCTCCTCATTCCTTAGTTCATAAGCTATATTAGGGCTAGCTAGGGAAACTTCCAGCGACAAGGCTTCGCCAGCTAAACTCTACATGCTGACGACGCGTCCAGTCTCCAAAAGATACACTCACAAGACCTATGAACCAGGGAGTAAGGAGGATCTTACCGAAGTAACACATTGTTCTGAGAAGCGTTTAAGCTGTGTTGTTTATCTTGTTTAGCAACGTCGGCTATTGCGTTACTCAAACATATGGGCTCCTGTGAAGAGCCGTATTCTCCCCGCGCCGCGGTGACGGTGGTAAATCGCTTAGAAACCATCTCCAAAACGAAATGCTTTTGTAAGAATAAAACTCGATCAACATGTGTTCTAGCGGTATCTAAGATCGGGATGGTAAGTCCCAAAGATCAAGATATTATTGCTAGTCATAACCTTGTGATTTGATTTCGGGTCAGTCTGATAAGAAAACTGATTCTATTTACCTGCCCCGTACAGGATCATTAGGGTTATACCTTAAACTGAAACTCTGATATTCTATAAACTCTAAGATAGACCATAAGTAACTGTTACTCGAACACATAAAACCTTTTCAAGCAAGATGGGCCTTATAGGGGCAAAATTGACTGAGGTAAAACAGATTTCTTATCACAGCTCCAGCAAGACAAGCGTCTACATGTCTAGGATATCTAATCGCATATCCAACCACTAGTCGTTGTCAATTTAGCCATACGGAAGCGAAAGTCTTTTCAAAGTCCACCAGACAAACGCCCCTACTTTGGATTTTGTCTTATTCCATTGAATGTCGGAAACCAATATTGACGTAGCGTGAATACTATCATGCCTCGCCTTAAAGTGGTTGTCCGATATTATTTTCTTTCCCTCAATCCATTCAATCAGAGCTTTACTTATACTACATTCCAACAAATTTGCTCTTTATGTGGATCCCGTTGGCGAATAGAACGGACCACCGCTGTTTTCCACTGAACTGGATAATGAGCGTGGTGAGAATTCTTAAGTCTGTCCAGGATGCAAAGGAGTTCATCCCTTCGCACAAACAAATTGGTAGAAATTCGCTCATTGACGGCAATGCCGTTCGCATGGCTTTTATCACTGAATAGGCTTAGACCGTTATCGCCAATTTTCTATTCATGCAGGAAGTGAGTGATTTAAAAAGGCCGCATTCTCAAACTCATGGTTGCGGGGAGCAGAATTGTTTACCGTATTCATTGACTCGGAAAAAGTGACAATCGAATTAAATTTTCCTGTGGTTTTTCGCCTCTGTCGATACTCTGGACTGTCCAGGGGATTCGGACACAAAGATATCGTTATGATATTTTCTTCTGAGTATTTTTTTTTTTTGCATTTCCCACGTCCGTGGTTATCCTTGTTTTCCCATTTTTTTTATGTGGAAGTGTTTTACTGTGTTTATTTAAATAATAACACGAGTATGGTCGGAATGAAAAATCCATCTCGGCAGAGCCAACATACCCAGATAAGATATTTATACAACCGCTCTCGGCCGGGCTCGGAGGAAAGCAGGCGCTGATCTTGGCACCCTGTATAGTTTCCCCTAACCACCATCTGTAGATTTGGAATACTTCGATTATTATTTTTTATCATACACTATTCAAAAGGAAGAGGGTATTGAACGAGTATGTGTGATAACATATGCATTACCCTTCTTCTTTATTCAAAATTCTGTTAAACACTTAAAACTTTTTTAATGTTTGGCTCACTATGCCACTGATGTCAAATAAATGTTGTTTCACTGACAGAAATTATTTCCATCAATTTTAAAATCATCCATTAAAATTTGACCACCAATTCAAGTCGAAGGATATTGGAAAAGGAATAAAGGAAAGAATGAACCATGAACTATTAAATAAAGTATTTTTTTTTTAAATCCTTGATTTAATGACCAAATCAGTAGCTGAATTAAATTGAGGTTTTAAACTGTTTATAAACGGCTAGACGATAAAAATATCGTCGTCATTCGGTCTGCCAATATGTCCTCAAAAATGTTTATTCAAGCGAATTTTGAATTTATGTATCTTTATTGACACTAATTTCTTGGCAAGAATACAGTTACGATCACATTTTAAACAAAAGTTTTATATTTCCTAAGGTTGGAGATGGGTTTCGTATGGATAGAAAAGTCCAGGTTGAGTGCCAGGAATTAATAAATATATCAGTTATTCAGGCAATATTTTTGCCTGATTTTTCTTGCTCCTTTTCCCAGAAATCCAATTCGAACTAAGCCCAGTTATAAGTTGATACTCACGTTTGCCCTTAGGACTTACTTTTAGTGGAGCAAATGACACTTTTCCATTAAGAGCGCGTCAGAATTTATAGAAAGCTGATGTTTGATTCACAATTTTCTGGTCAATGGAAAAATCTGAATTTCGCATGTTGAAAAGAAATTGAAAAAAATACTGTTCAGGCAGTAAAGCCATGACTTGACAGGCGGTATTTGGACTTTACTCCATCGAAACAAATTTTAAAGGAGTAGTTTGCTGATTTGTCGCTAAATGATGAAACTGAAGACTCTGGTCGCCAAAGTTGGCAGTTGATCCAGAAAAAAAAAAGTGGTTCAATTCCACTGGGATGAACATCCACTGAAGTTAAACATCACCAAGGACGCCCATCCACGTCCCTTATTGAAGAAAACGTGAAAAAAATCGAAAATGTTGTGTTGGCAGATCGAAGAGTGACCATCAGGCATACGAGTATAGCTTGCGAATCGCATATGAAAAAGGTCTCTGCCCGTAAGGTACCGAAAATGTCAGCCGACAAGCAAACGAAAAGACTAGTCGACATTTCGAGGATAAATTCTCGAGAAGTTCCAAGCAGATCGGGAAATGTTTTTGTTGCGTTTCGTAAAACACCGCCGTTTGGTTGCGGATCCATCATTTTGATCCTGAAACCAAGAAACAATCGATGACTTGAAGGCGAGCCTCCTCACCGACGCCAAAGAAGTGTCAAGTTCGGCGAAAAAGATTATGGCATCCGTTGTTCGAAACGCTGAAGGAATATTTATGGTTGCATATTTGAAAAAGCGATCCACTATTTCAGGATCTTACTCAGACCAAGTACGAAGATTGCGGGAGATCATTAAAGAAAAACGACGCGGCAAACTACGAGTGCTGTTTCACCAAGACAACGCATCGACTCACAAAGCCGCAGTTGCGATGCTTGCCATTCAAGAAACGGGATTCCAACATCCGCCCTACTCGTCAGATCTACCTCTCAGTGACTTCTACCTCTTTCTTCGGCCCAAGGAACACTTCCGAGGCAAGAAATTTGACGACGATAGCGAAGTTTTAGCCGCTGTCAACTCGTTTTGGGATGGTCGAGGGAATTCTCGGTTTACACTAGCCAAGTACTCGAAATTGTACTTCTACGTGTTTCTCCTCAGCGTATTTGAACCTTATTAAGTTGTTCTTGTCTCCCAGTAGAGGGCGTTACCAACAACGTGCATGCTATTTAAGATGTTAGCTAGATGCTAGATGCGGGGAATTTTATTTCACTATTTCCTTGGAGCTCAGGCCGGTAAGTAACGGCACAGCCGCCCCTTTGTTGTGGTCAGTAAGAACCTGGTCCTCCAGGTTGGGGATTGCGCTTAGGGTTAACATTCCTTGTCAGAACGCCATCAGAGAGGCCGCCTCAAATCCAAGCCACCACCTTCGACAAATCCCTGGTTTAATGACGAGTGCAGACAGGCCCATGTAGAGAAACAGAATGGATACATGGCTACACTGCATCGACAGACGAGAGCTTCCCGCGAGCTCTATGAACAGAAAAGGAGGGAGGAGCATGCGCTTCTGAGAAGCACGAGAAGCGCGAGACCGAGGAGATGGAGAGATGCTATTGCAGAAACGACGTTCGAAAGTTTCACCAAAAAGTAAAACGAACATGCCAAAGCTATAAAGCCAAAGCGGAAGCCTGCAGGGATGAACACGGACAACTAATATTGCAGTCACAGTCGATGCTGAGACTGTATAACGGCGTTGATAGTCAAAATGCCGCCATCAGGCAGAACGAACCATTCACAATGGACGAAGACGAAAGAGAATCCCGTCCAACCGACCTAGACGATGTTAAGATAGCGATATCGAAACTTAAGTCTTATAAAGCTGCTGGAGCGGACGGACTCCCCGCTGAACTATTTAAAGCAGCTGGCGATGAGCTGGTCAGGAACATGCACCAACTCATCTGCAAGATATGGTCGGAAAAAAGCATGCCCGATGAATAGAATCTCAGTGTCGTTTGCCCGGTCCATAAGAAAAGGGATCCCTATGACCGCGGCGATTACAGATACAGGATAATATACAGGATAAGTCTCCTGAACATTGCATACAAGATCCTCTCTAGCGTACTGTGTAAGCGCCTGAAACCGTTCGTGGACAATCTGGTAGGTTCCTACCAGTGTGGTGGCCAGGAAAATCCACGATAGACCAAATATTTACACTACGGCAGATCTTGGAGAAGACCCATAAATTTCAGATCGACACGCACCACCTCTTTGTCGACTTTAAAGCCGCATATGACAGTGTTTATAGAGACGAGCTATACAGCGCCATGTCATGTTTTAACATCCCTGCCAAATTCGTCAGACTGACTATGGAGAGTCAGGATGACTATGGAGAGTTCTCGCTGCTCTATTAAGGTCGGATGTGAACTAACCGAGACCTTCGAAGTTAAAAAGGGATTTAGACAGGGTGACGCATTGTCATGTGATTTCTTTAAATGGGTTCTTCTTCTTTTCCTTTTTTTCCGGCGTCGTTATGGTCAGAAGTGTAGAACCATAACCTTCCCACTTAACTGCATTCCTACTGGTCCGCTTGTGGGGTCCGCTTTCTTTAAATGGGTTGAGGACAATAAAATAAAATCATGCCGCGTCGAGAGTCATATCGTATGGAACAAGTGCAAGAACCAATGCACGGGTCCTTGCATGATTGACTTGGAAACAGCTTTCTACATCGGATGGTTAGCAAGTCTTTATTACACGCTCAACCCAGCTAAGTAAACCATTTCTATATATAATTTTCTACATGTTCACAGGTAATACGTTCGCTGTGAAAATTGTGACTTCTACTCAAATATTTGAAATTAAAATTGAACTGCAAGTACCCTCTCGCTGATCTTTTTAGCATTTACCTGGGTGATCTGATAATTTCTCTTCACCATTCAGAAATCAGAATCTATTTTACTCAAAACACCTATGTTTAGGGCCTCTCGGGACACTAAAAAAAATTGGCACAGGTTCTCAATTTTTAGGCGGCACGCCGACTGACGAAACAAAGTGTAGTAGATACCTTGACCAGTATATATATTTGGATAAATATGTAGATCCAAAGGGGTCGGGGCGCTTTCACTCTGAGAAGATGGCTGTTTTCTAACAGCCAACTTGATTCCAAAGTGAAGGTAGCCGTCTATGTAGCCTTAATCAGGCCAGAGGCAGTGAGCCACCTTAATGTTGAATGACTTGCGTATTACATAGAATACCCGAATCTGAGTGCACAAAATTTTACCCTAATGAAGTTCAGAGTCCTATACAATAGGGCTAGGTTTCCACCTGTAAGACAATTTCCTGATAAAGCCGATTCGAAGCCACGTTGTTAGAGCAACGACTTCAATCAATAACCTGATCTCCGGGCTAACTACCCCAATTACTTGTACCACGAGAATGTGTGACGGCTTTGTCCCCCAATTGCATTCCTCTATTCAGACAAATGTGGGCTAATCCCGGATATATTGTAACGCTCATCTTCCACGTAGCCCACAATTCTGTGGAACGACGGTTCCACTACGAACATGATATCGTTCAGTTAGTCGGTATCACGCTGTGGATAGGTCGTCCTACAGCTTTCACACTTTTGATCGCATAGAGCGGACTTGTCACAGGTCAACTTTAATTGTTCAGCCTCGCCAATGGCAGGCATCCATAGACTAGGGTCGATTAGGTTATGTACATATTTTCTGTTCGGTATATTTTCGAGTGTAGAGTGTTTTAAGTTAGTTAAATTAATTAAGTTTGTTTTAAGCATTTCTATTTAGGGTAAGATATTGAGAAGCATGAATAAAAATGGATTTAAAGCTAAAAAAACGACATGCAGAAATTGGTTTCGACGCTTCAAGAGAATAGGTTGAAGATAAAGAGCGATCTGGTGCAACGAAAACCTTTGAAGACAAAGAATTGCAAGCACTATTTCATGAAAACTCATATCAGATACTAAATGAAGTTGCATAATTATTATAAGTATGTAGATGATACAAAAATTTCTAATAATTTGAAAGCATCAGGAATATTAATGCCACCGAGAGGCACCAAACGACGTTTTTTCAAGTGAGTACTGCTACTTCAAAGGAAAAAGTTGTCGCATCATGGCGTGGTTGGCGATAAAAAGTGTATACCGTAGGATATATGTATCAACATCTTCCGCAAAGACAAATATTCATAGAGGTTCTGCTCTGTATTTGACGACATCGACAGGATGTAGTTTATCATGATCTGCTCAAACAGAACGATGCTGTCATGGAATAATGCTATCGACTGCAATTGGCGTATACGAACGGATCATTGAAAGAAAACGCTTGCTTTACGAGCAGAGACAGACAAGATGATTTTGCTATTATGACAAAGGTCGGCCACATTTTACAATATAGGTGAAAACCTACTTGAGCACACTAAGATGGGTAGTTCTACCCCACTCGTTGTATTCCTCACTCATTGTCCGTTCGAATTACCATATGTTCTGTTCGATGGCACATGGATACAATAACACAAAAACGAGTTGCGTTTCCGATATGGAATTCATATTTTGCCAAAAAGATGAAAAAAAGTTGTGGTTAGCGCTCGGCAATACTTTAAATGGCCTGTGTTTCAATAATATATTTACCGGGGAAAAGCTTCTAAAAATTCAGTGTTCGACATCGGCAATAAACAGTAGGTAGTAGATGGGAAGAAACGAATCGTACATAACATAGATGACTACATGATGCTTCGGCGCTAGTCTTTTACAGGCTTTGATTGATTTGGAACTAGTATTGTTGAAGCCACTTAAGACCGCAAGACGACAGTGCGACATCTGCTGCCGACGGGAAAAAGGGGAGACATTTCGCCCGGCGACTTGATTGACTACACTCACTCTTGTCTTTCATTTGATGGAATAACCACGTTTTTAAATTTTGTTAAAAAATAAACTTAGTTTTTTAGTTACTATGTATTAATATTTTAATAAGTTTGCCTGAAAATCAAAATTTTCCTTTTTTCGAGAATGTTCTCGAACGCCAAAGTGCCGCAAAATCCTGCACTTCTACGCCTAGTCACAATTGCCAGCTATGCAATGAACACGACATTCCCGAAATGGATCAATGCGATAAGTGTGATCTTTGGTATCACTTTGCATGTGTCAGTTCTGCAGTAGCAGACTTGAGTTGGAAGTGTGATGGATGTTCAGCGAATGTTCTGGGCCAGCAGCAAGTGAAGTGAATCAGTGGCGTCGAATGTTCGAAACGATCCTTCGAATGATAAGTCCTCAATATCAGATAAGTCCGCAGGAAAAAAGAAGTAGTTACTCTTACAACGCTTGGAGGAGAAGAAACTGTTGCGAAAGAAAAGCAATCAACTCTACCTTGAACAAAGATATAAAATTCTTGCTCAGGACTCCGATGACGAGGAGAAGCGTAACGTCAGTCACAGTCAACCCTGAAGAGTGGGCTGTATCAGCTGTTACGAACAGAGTACAGGCCTTGCTGGATTTTCAGATGGTTAAAATCTAGTCCGACTGCAGATGTGCCTTCGGGGAAAAGCAATGGAAGCTGTCAAACATCGACTTATGCTCCCAACCATAGTTCCAGATGTCATCAGAACGCTCCGAATGCTGTTCGGGCGACCGGAGCACATAATTCACGCACTGATTACCAAAGCCAAGAACATAATATCTCCAAGGGCTGAAAGGTTGGACTCATTGTCACTTTGGTTGACTTTAGTAATTGACTGTACGACATAGCAGAGGCCGCATGTTCAGTAACAACATCACCTGTCACACCAGTCTTTGAAAAACGTCCAACTTCGTCTACCGAGAAACAACCAACAACAGTGCACAGCCTGTTAGAAACCATAAAGAGGTGTGGCATATGCCAAGGCGATCACTTAGTGTTAAAATGCGGAATGTTTACGAACGCAAGTCTTTCGGAAAGATGGGAAATGGTACTCCAATACAATTTGTGTCGCTCATGCTTGGGAAGACACCCTTATTCCCGCTGTAGAACATCAAAAGTATACGAGATTAATGGATGTCCAACTAAACACAATCCCCTCATGCACAATTATGCAAAATCTATTCCGGCCACCATGACGCTTTGGGTATTTAGCAGGGGTACAAACACAAAACACACACCAGGTTCACCAAAGTGCTTTTTCGAATACTGCCAATGACACTGTATGCTAATGGAAAATCAATTGATAGTTTTGCCTTTTTAGACGAAGGAGCATCCTTAACACTTTGGATGTAGAATTAGTCACAAATTAGGGCTTTCGGGAAGAACGGAAGAATTATGCCTGAGGTGGACATCTGACACCACACGTACTGAAAATAGTTCGCAAATTGTCTCTCTTGGTATTGCAGGAAGGTGTGGTAGCAGACGTTGATATCAGCTTGACAATACGTATCGTACATAGCTTGGATCTACCAACGCAAGCAGTTTCAAACCAGATGTTAGCGAAGCAATACCCGTTTTTAAATGACCTACCCATTCCCTCATATCAACAAGCGCAGCCGAGAATTCTGATTGGAATGGACACCTGGAAATTGGGTGTTCCGTTAAAAGTATTTCAAGGTAGCTGGTCACGTCCCATTGCAGCCAAAACCAGACTTGGATGGTCAGTCCATGGCCCTGATACATATAACAAAAATGAAGATACTACAGATTCATCTCGACTTCTTGTGTGTGAGTGCGATGCTGACAGAGAACTTCATCAACTTGTGAGCGGTTTCTTTTCAATTGAAAACGTCGGCATTCGCGTTCTTGTCCAACAAATAATCTCCGCTGGAGAGAAAAGAACAACGAAAATCTTAGAAGATATCTGCTTGCACATCGATGGACACTTTGAGGTAGGTCTATTATATAAATTTGATGACATTTCTCTACCAAATAGTCTAACCATGGCACGTCGCCGAATTCATTTCTTGCAAAAGAGGATTGGAAGAAATAAAGAGCTTCGCAGCAATCTGGACCAGCAGATAACAAACCTGGTAGCAAAAGGGTGCGCGAAAAAGTTGACAAAAGAAGAAATGAGCAACAAACATGATCGAAATTGCGATCTGCCAACTTACATAGTACAAAACCCTAATAAACCTTCAAAGGTTAGACTTGTTTGGGACGCGGCAGCAAAATGCAATGAGGCACAATGAGGTACCCTTGACAACTATCTTATGTGGTTTCCGTTGTGGCAAGACAGGTTTCTGTGTGGACATCGCCGAAATGTTTCATCAGGTGCGAGGCCGAGAGACAGACAGACATATGCAGCGGTTTCTATGGAATGAAGCGGATGACTTGCAGAATCCTAGCGTTTTCGAAATGAACGTTCTGACCTTCGGGGCGGCTTGCTCACCATCTATAGCCCACTATGTCAAGAACCAAAAAGCTATGAGCTTTGTAGTCATCAGCAGACCAAGGACAGTAAAAGCTGTACTGCAACGCCACTATGTTGATGATTTATATATATGGTGTCCCCACCAAAATGGAAGCCATTCAACTTGCTGAAGACGTCAAATATATCCACAAAATTGTTGGATTTCACATTAAAAACTGGATTTGAAATTCACCAGCTGTACGCGCAGCACTTGAGAGAGATAGCGATGGACCATACAGCAAAGCATTTGGGGTTGACGAAACGGCTTCAACGAAAAAAGTCTTGGGACTTTATTAGTACACGTTGGCGGATGCTTTCACTTTCGCACTGAAGTTTAACCGACTCCAACGGGATGTTCTCATAGAGCGAGCAGTACCGACTAAGGGGGAGATACTTCAAATTCTCATGTCGGTTTTTGATCCCATGAGATTTCTATCACACTTTTCCATTTGCATCAAATTGTTACTGCAAGAAATCTGGATAGAACAAATTTGTTGGGACAATAAGTTCCCTGCAAGCATGGTGGATAGATGGCTTCAGTGGAGAACGCTACTGCATAACGTGATGAAGGTAAGAGTTCCAAGGTGTTACTCGAAATTATTGTGCCAAGCAAATGCGTGAGTTAAATTGCACACATTCGTGGAGGCAAGCGACAATACATACACAGCTGCATCTTACTTCCGGATCGAGTGCCAAGACAACATCAAAGTTGCGTTCATATGCGCGACAGCAAAAGTTGCACCCCATCAGTTACTCGATTTTTGTGGACTGATTCCAAAACTGCACTCGCATGGCTACAAGGAGACCACCGCAAATTTCAACAGTTCGTTATGTATAGAGTTGGCAAAATTCTAGACGCAAATCAGTTTTCTGAGTGTCAGTTCAACGTAGCTGACAAGGCCACGAAATGGAAATCACCACCATAATTCAACCACCCACAATAGACAGCACCAGCGAAGGAGTACGACCGTCCACACTGCATATTACCGAAACATCCACCAGATGCGTTATTGACGATTCCCGCGTCAGTAAATGGTCGCATATGTATCGTTCCTTGGCTTATGCGATCACCTTTATAGGAGTCTTAATGTTTTGGCTGAAGGGGAAGCAAATCGTTAGCACCAGGCTGACCTCGGAGATGATCAGACGATCAATTTGCAGCTTACCCAGACGAAATTGCCTTACTGCATAGAAGTCAATCGCTAAAAGGAGTTCGTTTATCAAAAGGCAGCCCTCTAGCTAAGCTCTCACCATTTCTGGACACGGATGGTCTATTGAAGATACGTGGTCGCATTGCGTTGGCATACCATGTTCATGAAAGCTGTAAAACATCAATTATTCTGCCGAAGCTCCATCACATCATCCTTCATCCTCCAAGTCACATCAAGTTCTTGATAATCGACTCTCGAGACTGTTCTTAATGAAGTTAAGCAGAAATACTATTGTATATCGCTAACTTAAGAATCTTGCTGAAGTCGGTCCGCCAACGTTGTCAGTTGTGCAAAATTCAAACAGCTCGTCCTATTGTACATTTAGCTGACCCTTTTCCTTCGTTGGACTAGACTATTTTGACCCAATGCTAGTAACCGTAGGTAGGCGAAATGAGAAAAGATGGGGAGTTATATTTATGTGCCTAACGATACGAGCGGTGCATATAGAGCTGGCGCATAGCCTGACTACGGATTCCTGCATCATGTGCCTGAAGAATTTTATAGCGTAACGAGGTACTCCGATGGAAATTTATTGTGATAATGGCATGAACTTTCGAGGCGCATAGAGAGAGTTTCGAGACAAAGTGGAAAATAAACCCTCCATCTGCTCCACACATGGGTGGCACTGAGACGGGCTACTTCTGTCAAAAAAATATGTTTTATATCGCATTCTTCAAGTAAGTCAAGGTCAAAGCAAGACCACTTACGTCTAACCATTTCATTCTCGGAACATCGAATGGCTCCAAGCCATCAAGTGAGTTATGTGGAACGGACTTAAGACGTAATTAGAAGTGTTCCCAAGCAATAGCTGAGGCCTTTTGAAAGAAATGGACCAAGTCGTATCTACCTAATTTAAACAGACGGGCCAAATGGTTTCAGAAGGTCAAGCCGATCGAAAAGAGATATCTGTGATTATAGTCGACGAAAACCTTCCCAGGAACTGCTAGCAGAGAGAGATAGAGTTGTGGTCAACACTGTGGTAGCTCAGGATGGACAAGTTAGAAGAGCGACAGTGTAAACTTTAAGTATACTTTTTGAGAGTCCTGCAGCTAAGCTCGCTATCTTAGATGTTGGACCAAGTGGTAACTAGAAGAGTAACACAAACCTGAAAGGGGCTTCAGATACGTTTACTAGGGGAAGTGTTGCCACACCCTTAAGACCACAAGATAAAGGAGAGACATTTCGCCCGGCGACTTGATTGACTATACTCACTCTTGTCTTTCATTTGGTGGAACAACCACGTTTTTAAGTTTTGTTAAAAAATAAACTTAACTTTTTAAAGTAACACATAATTATTATTAAAATAAGTTTTATTTCTTGTTCCTTACGCAATCAAGTATAATTCCAGTTTATTGATCAAAGGCTAATAATAATGTGTAAAATTTCAAAATCCTTAACTCGAAATTCTTCCATAATTAATAATTGTTTTTCTACCTGCTAAATCCCAAGACCGAAGAATTATACGAAGATGAAACGGTATACCGTTCAGAACATTTTAAATTATTTATAGCAAAAAAAAAAACAGAAACAGAACAAATAAAATGAACGATAATGAATATATGACAGAAAATACTGATCTAATGTTTATCGATCTATCAATTTAAAAATGCATTTGGCAGCGTCAAAATCGCTTAGTATAGTAATCGTATCAGAATCTTTTTGGAAAAAAGGATGACACCGCCAGTCCAAAAACTGCTTCAATCTGTCATTCGTTATCCGCTCCACTTGTTACTTAGTGATATTTGTCCTAGGCCAAACATTTGATTGATTAATTGATTTTTAAATTTTCGGATTTTCGTTTTTCGTTTAAAGTATACTTTAGGGTCATAAAGGTGATATGCAATTGAAAAGTCGAAAAAAGTGATAAGTGGTTCAATTTTAAATTTTCCGGAAGCGCCTCGGAGCAAGCATTTAACGCTTAAGCTAATTCACAATGAGGCTTTCGTGCTGGCGTGTTTCTAATCGCATTAGACTTAGTTTACGATATTATGCTATAATGCGCAACCACGAAATTTCCAAAACCTAATGAGGCTTCGCTTAATTAATTTGAAATGTTCAATAAGAGACTGCAATTTTATTGGATACTGGATCAGAGGGAACCGAAATTATTATAATGCAGAATCTAAGGAAACCAAAAGAAATTCAAACTCAATTGAAAACATGCGCTATGACATTTACGCTACTTTGGACCACAAATTATCGACTAACCAAAAATCAAAACATGACAAGTGTTCCCGCCGAGAAGGGTCCTGTGTACGTGGCAGAAGGCACAGGCTACTGGAAATAAAAGTTACACAGAAAGCACCACTCTCTCAAGAAATTTACGAAGCAATCACTCCAGTATACAAAGAATTAAATGCCGACAAATTCGAATGAAAGTTTCAGCGCAACAGTGTGGTCTGTGGCATCTAAATCAACCTCCAGTACTTGATACTGCAATGTATATTGCAGCAGGCGTATACAATGGTCGATTATCAAGTACTAACCTGCTACAACTTCTGTGTTGAAGCCGACGAGCGCCGCATTAAACTTTCGGAGCGATCACTCCCTAATTCTGCAAAAAAGACCCGATTGTCTGTGAAATCGTCTAGAAAGGAGCAGAAAGAGGAGGATGTTGATATTGAAAGTCAGATGTACGGCGCAGGCATCGCAGACTAAAGGTAAATTGAATTTTTGAAAGGTTTAAGTAGCTATAAAATTTTAAACGCGTTTTTCTCGAAATCCCTTTTTCAAAATCTGGCGGACACGCTGCTCAAAAACCGCTCAATGGATTGCTTTGAAAATTTGACTGTAAGTTCAAAATCGAATTATCTAGTGAAGTACATATCAGTTTTTTATTGATAAAAGATCTTTTTTTACAGACGATTTAGTATCCATTTTTGACGATATTTGAACTTTTTTCAAACTCATGCCATTTTCGCAAAAATCATTTTAAAAAAATCGAACTAATTAATTTCCCGAGGTGAGTGTCCCCCTGTTTGGGTATGTCAAAAAAAGGCGTTCTGCAAGAATGGCTCTACAGCCGCCATTTTGCATCTAGAATTGAATAAACATACTTCTATGTACCCTTAATACTCCCTGAAAAAATCATTCCGATTTCTTTTTCCATCTTCTCAGAATAAATTATCAAAGTAATGCACTTTTTATGCCTCTAGATTGCTGTTACTCCTTAAGCGAAAATACAGTCTTCTGAATTTGGGGCCAGTGTCAAAATCTTAATGTGGTGGAAAGTGGTTGTCTCATCATCTTGGAATGATCGCACCCGGTCTTTTAGCACACTCTGAGCCACAGCGACTATGTTTTCAGGCTCTCTGGTTTTCTTTTTTTTTTATAGGGTTGGTGCAGATTCAAGAGTTACGCTCTTATGGTGTTTGTCACACAACCTGGACGAGGTGCAGATGGTTGGTGTCGAAAGTGTTCGTTCACTGCTCACCGGGGGTGGTTGTCCTAGATAGGATTTTTTGAGAGATTCGACTGAATTTGCTGCATTGGTTGTAGTTCACAGTTACTCTTTTGTTTCCAAGTCATTAAGGTGTTATATTGGATGTGTGCATTTCCAGAGTATGAATTTTGAAGTGATCTTATGCTGTATTTTTTTGATCATCTCTCATTCACTACTGATTTCGTTACACAATTTCTCCGCATAGGCATTGTTCTTGGCCTTCCGTTCAACAGTCGATGATGATTACCATTGCACCACGACCACCCTCTATAGTAATGTGAAAACGGGCTGGATAATGACCAACTTTACGATATTTTTAACGAAGTCTTCACCTTTTTTAAGTAATTTTCTCTTCCAGTTCATATGTTTTAACCTCCTTATCACTTATCGGATCAGTAAAAAGCAAAAGAAAAAAAAATCGAATAATGATACCTTTAAACCTTGCTGCTTTCGCTTCGCGAGATGGGATACTAAGGTACAAAAATTATAGGTAAGGTATACATGCAAATTCGAAAATGATTCAGCGAACACTATGCTTCGCATTAAACTTAATACGAATGATAATCTAATCGGAGCAACCACTTACACTGGTGAGTAAGATTAGGCTCCTAAACACAAATTGTAAGCCACCCATACATGGATTGCAATCTGTCTCAAACTGGCTGATACTGGTATTTGTATTGGCATCCGATAATAATTAAAGACAATACCCAAAAACCATCATATTCAATACGAATCCTTCAACCCCTAGGACAAAAGCCCATTCCCCGTCAATCAACATACACCATATGAGGCGCTCCAGCTCTCGGAAATTTAAAACGCCAGAAAATGGTTGTACAATTCATATATCTAACAAAGTTTCGAAAGCTTTCAATAAAACAATTCAATTTCCTCCGCCATTAGGACGCTCAGGTCCGCACTATCGATTTCCATTTTCAAATTAAATTGCACTGTTCCCTGCCAATCAAACTATTTATTCGTGCCGTAGATACGGTTTCGTTTCTTCTTTTATATTTTATTTTACAGCCAACCTTACGCCATCTATACTCACTTTTTTTCGTTAATATTTTTTTCATTCATTTAGATATTTTTTTCAAACCATTTTTGGGTTAAAACCATTTCGCAAGTGCAACTAACAACAGACCGAACACACTCCGTATTTATTTGTCAAATAAACTGCAAACGAAAAGCGAAATAAAGTTAAAAAAAATCGGAATTCATACAAATCCATTTAAATTGAGCTGTAGATAGTAGTACATGCAGCGCGAGATACAATTCGCAGGATGTAGTCGTTAGATGGTATGAGTAAAAAAACTGTTTCGGTTTTTTGCAGTCTCCTCGCTACCTGATTTATTCAATAAAACTCGCAAAAAAACAAGTTTAAAATATGGACTATGCCTATCAGGAAGTGGGTAATGTAGGCAAGGACGATTAGAACGACCGGCCAATAGGGTGGAAGGGGGACTAAGCTGCCATCTTAATTCAATTCATATTTCGGCTGTTTGAGATTAATTGGGTTGTAAATTGAAACGTTTGTTGGGTGTCTTACGGGTAATAAACAACTCAGTTTACGGTCGCCGGATATCAATGTAAAAACGGAATTGCTGATGAAATGATTTATCAAAATAAAAGGGTTGATTAAAATACGAGGAAATCGGGGTAGTGCCGCTGGCGACGCTTAATGTGTTGCTTTGGTGTCGGTGGAGCAATAGTAATAATTCAATGCTGAAATGTGAACAGGTTTTTTTATATACTGATTGAGGATTCTCTCGTGAATTGGAATTGGCGAATTTCATAAACAGCCATGGAAAAGGGGCCCATTAATCCAAATGGGGACCCTTTGAGAAAGTATGATAAATGTTCGATGCTTTGAGAGCTCTACCCTAGTTAGGTAGTGCTTGGTGTTGGTACCTTAACGATGTCATAAAGAATTATTTATTTCATTATTTATCGCCTCGAAGGCCCAGGCCCGATTTTAATATACGCATCAATCTTGAATGGTCAATTTTCTTTTAGAATATTGTCCACACTCCACTTTTCAACTAATTGTTATAGAGGCTTATCTTGTTGTCTGAATTGCTATCGCTAAAACTCGCTTAAATCGCGTCCATCCATGATGTCATTATTCAATTAAATGACAGTCTGTGTTGGGTACCCTTCAGCAAACCTTCGGTGTGAAGAAGCGATTATTTCTGTCAATAATACATTATCTTCTGCATCATAAGGAGCAGTAGAACATAAAAGGAACACACTAATGACAAGATTGCCAATGAGGCTCTGAATAGTGGGTACTAATAATAAAAAAGTGTATGGAATATACCGAATTCATTGCCAATGATATTATTATTATGAGCTTTTACTCCTTTTAATGATTACCCTCTTTAGATGGGGTCATTGCCACACCTTATTGATACCAGTCTTTCAACAAAAACATTGGCCTGACTGAAAGAACTTAAGAACATTTCCTACGAATGTTTATGACATCACTCCAGGATAGCTTGCTTATTTAGTTTCGAGTAAAATGATGTTACACTCGAGTTCGTCTGCTTTTTATCCTCAGAAAAGGATCAGACATCATTTGATTCCTTTCATCTTTTTTTTTTTACAAAAATCTCCTTAAATTAACTTCAGTACTCCGGGTATTTTAAAAACCCAATGAAGAGATTTTCTTGACCTAAAATTGATTTCGGGTTTGCTCATTGAATTTTTTAAATTAGAAATCTCTTCCGTGATTTTGCACTTCAGGGCTGAATCAAGACCTTCCCGCACATCGCAATGTCTATATGAGAAATAAAGACGGAATAAAATCGCTCTTCCCGACGAATTCAAATTTATATTCCTCTCCCTTTTTTCACAGAAACGTGTGATTAAGGCCGAGAGATAATACATAGACGGCGGAGAGCCGCTTGGGAGCTCTACCACCAGAGAAGGAGGGAGTAGCACACGCTTTTAAGGAAGAAAGAAGAGAAGCGTATGATCGAGGAGATAGAGAGATGTTATCGCAGGAATGACGCTCGCAAGTTTTACGAAAAAGTAAAACGAAAATGCCATGGCTATAAAAGCAGAGCAGAAGCCTGTAGGGATGATGACTAGAAGTAGAGTCACAATCGATGCTAAGAATATGGAAAGACTACTTCTGTAGACTTTATAAAGGCGACGACGCAGATACAAGAGAATTCTGTGTTCAATCAATGGTCCCGTTTGTATTAACGGAGAGTGGAAGAGAAGATACAACGACGAACTGTGCGGGCCGTACAGCGACATCGGCCTAGTACATCATCTTAGGATAGCTAGGTCATGTAGAGCAAATGGACAACACAACTCCGGCCCGAAGAGTCTTTGAATCCAAGCCCGAGGAACGACGCAGGACAGAACGACAAAATCTTAGGTGGCGCGTAAGTACGTGTAACTAAGGCTTTACCTAATCGCTCCGCTACTTAAAAACTATATTAATAATAATGATATTCAATATGGAAAGGCAAGTAAAGAAAGCAACGAAATCACTAGCTAGTGTGAGCCGTTGCAAATCTTGACACTCGGTACTCAACCTTAAAAATTCACTAGGAGGCAATGTACGATGCGTGGGATGTCCATGAGTTTTTATGGGATCAGATAACATGAATTGAATCTCTATTCGTAAAAATTAAATTGTTATTTCGGTTTAATTTTAGGCCAGTGCTGGCAGGATAGAACGCGCTCGCAGATTCCTTAAGTTTATAATTGGAGAGCGTTTGTCAACCAATTTCATCGTGACAAGATGAATAGCAACTTTAGTACTATGGTAATCAAGATGTTAGACTCACCGAAAGTACAGGAATCGAATTCTGCGAGGACAGCTAAGTCAACATTCATTCTACGATATTTTTCCTCAGCAGTATACTGAGGTACACTTTTTCTTAGGAGGGAACCAATGGGGGATATACATATTTGACCTTCCAGCATTTAAATGTCCACTGCAGACTACCCTAAGATTGCTAATCGATAGTAATAATCGAATAGTATTCACATGGCTAAGATTCCAGTTTATATCACTTTGCGTGAAATTTATTGCAACCTTGAACCTTGTTGTGTAACTCCTAGCTCCATCCTGTTAAAAATAATAGTCATCTGTGTCTTTTTCTTCAGGTTGTTGCCACAAACAAGTCCTTATTCATTTGTTTCCAACGCTCCCTATTGAAAGCACGGAGCCCATGGAGGCTTTACGTAAGGAATAAAAAACAGAAAACAAGAAGAGGAAAGAGACCCCAAAAGGCACTCAATTTAAGACTGACAAGAGCGGCCTCGCTATAATCAAAAAAAGGGAAATTATGAAGGAAAGCGTAGAGTAAACCCCATCAATTAGCGCGAATAACGATGAGACAATCTGGACTAAAGTTGCAAAATCGAAGCCAAAAATAGTGCCCGAGAAGGCTAAACTGGACGCAGCAGATACCGAAGCGAAAGGTGAAATCTCGCACGTAAAGATACTGCGTAACACAAAAACCTCCACGGCCAAAAGAGCAGTAAACAAAGCTCTAAGACAAAAGGTGAAAATACGAGCCATTACCCATCGGCCATCACACTACCATGCAAAGACATGGATGTAGTCCCTCGAAGGTGAAAATCTGTGACGCCGTTAAAACGCATTTTAGATTCGAGGGGGTAATATTGGATGGAGGAAATACTGGATGGATCACTGGTATTTATAAAGACTGTTAATTATTATCTATTGGCTTTAGTGTTAATTGAATTCTGTTAAGATGCAAACGCAAGCCCTTATTTAAAAACAAACTAAATAGTCGACAGATGAATATGTAATGCCTGACAAGTTGGGATATTGATGTTGAAAGAGAATCCCCAACGACACACGTCCACCTTTGACAAGAGATTTGAGATGCTGATCCCAAATCGCACAGTTTGGGAAAGCGGTGATCCCTTGCTAAATGTCAAAAGTCTGAGGTTGCATAGAGATGGCTCCAAGATGGATTCCGACATTGGCGCTGGCATCTTTGGACCAAAACGAAAGATATCGAAGGCCCTGGGAACTAGTCTAATGTCTTCCAAGCCGAACTATATGCCATCCTGACGTGCCTCAACCTAAACTTATAGACTGGCATAAGAGTTATAACCATTAATATACTCTCAGACAGTCAGGCGGCGCTCAAAGCGTTGGGCTCGTATAGTACGAATTCAAAATCTGTCAAGGAATGCCAAGATGCCCTTCAAGACCTAGGTGCCAGGTCACAAAGGCATTAAAGGCATCGAATCACAGACCGAATCACCAGGAAAGGTTCCAGCGAAAGGTACATATCTGCGTACCTTTCTGCGGAATCCCCAAGTCAAAGATTAATTTTCTTTTAGGCCGCATTTCCATTTGCAAGTAAGCTCGCGGAAGTCTTGCAGAAGCTTCTTGCAGTAGCATTTACATTATTATATGTATGAATCCTTGCAATTTCTTCTGCAATAAATATCTTGCAAGAAGCTCGCCCATCATATTGTCGTAATTTATTGCAAAGGTATTTACAGGAAAGCCATTAATGTCGCAAGAAATTTGATTATTTACTTAAAATTGTGGAATCATGGCGAGAAGACGTCAACGTTTAGCAGCTGCAATTTTATTGTTAAAAAAAGAGAAAGATCAACTTGAGTTCGCGATTGGATTTTAAGAAGACGGGAAGCTGGTGCCTTCTATAACTTATTAAACGAACTAAATATAGAAGACGCTCAGCTATACTTCAATTTCACTCGTACGACCGCATTTGATTTGGAAGTTTTGTTATTAAAATTGGGTCCCATTCCATAAACAGTCGTAACGTCCACAAATTATTTTTTGACTTATTTTTTTTTTTTAAAGCAAAGACTTCAACCAGCCAAGAGCGCGATATATATCAAACTATTTCGATAACCAGCTAGAACTGTCGCGAGTCAATACAAACCTGTTTAAATCTGCAATTAATTGCACTCGCAATTACTCGCAAGTTTCCACTTGCAAGTAACTGTCGGACAGACGGTCAGACATTCCAGAGCTGTATTCCAGGCGCCTAAGTGACTCCAATATTATCGAATTAAAATTCGTAAAAATTTAATCAACTCTTTACTACGCGTTCACAAAATAAAATACGTGTCGCGAAAAAAAGTTCACGAAGGTGGGAACGTTCACACACTCTCGAAAAATGACAGATTGCGTCATTAAAAAACATTTAATTCGAAAAAACCAATCGGCTGAAATTATAATGTGGAAAGTTATTAATAACAATAAAACAGCAATATCGAAAAAATCCTTCATAACAAAACCATGAATGAGTTTGTGAATTTTCGGCAGACTTAAATGACTTGCAACTTGTCTGGCCGTACCACGCCATTAACCTCTTCGATAGAAAAAGTGCTACATAATGAGCAGACAAACTTTTGATACCAACAAAAAAGTTGAAAACTCGATCCAAGTCCAGACGACTTGAAAAATAAAATAATAAGTTTAAAATCAAACGTCAAAAACTCCGCCAACCTTGAGAAATAGCCACGCATTAATCTCAACAACAAAGAAAACTCATCGGGGAATTAATCGTAGGCTACTTAGAACAACAACTTAAAGATAAAAAAAAGCATTCCAAGGTCATATTTTGGTCTGTTCTAAATTACCATAATCCTCGCTATAAATCAAGACAGGGCAACAAACTTAATTCTTTTTCAAGAAACATCTCGACTCAAATACCCTGCCGTCGAGACGATGAGAAATCTTCCTTCTTTTTCTGTTTGGTTTGATGAGATTATTCCGTACTTTGAGGACTTCTTTCATAACGACATAGAAAAGAAAAAAGAGGAAACATTGTATTAGAAGAGTATAATGGCATCAAACACACTCACGTTAATATCGCATCTTTTGGTGGCTAATAGAAAAAAAGTTTGACTAGCAAGATAAATAAATTTTATGGAGGAAGAATGAAAAGTCAAGGGCTTTTAAATAGAAATTCATCAAAAGCGAAATTATGATGAAAAATGAATGGAGAGGCAATTCACATTTTTTGTCGTATAGGTTACCACGAGAAAGGACTGGTTGCTTCGAGACTCAGTCATGACTGATAAAATTCATTCAAAAGTGAAACTTGCAACTATTTATTAGGCTTACCATATAAGCTGCATCAAAATGGAGAATTACCAATTGTATACGAGGGTACTAGGAAAATAAAGAGAAAATTCATATTCCGTTTTACTCAAAGTTGCCTTATGGGACTTAAAGTAAATAGAATTAAAATCCTCCCAAATGATTTCTAAAGGCCTGTCATGTACCTTCATATACATAGCTGACATGTATGAAAATAGGTCTGCAAAGCTAAGGCGTTGACATTTTTGAAAGACAGTAATTTAATAAAGCCTAGCAGACCCTACACCATACTGAACCTTTCTGTCGATGGGACGTATAATAAAAGTGATTTCCCACAAATATACAATATTGAATAAAGCAACCCGCCAATGCCAAGCTTATATCAAGTTAACCTCAATCTGCCGAAAGTAAATTCTGGATATGCTAGTTAACCAGCTTAGAAAGCTATAAAGCATGTAATAAATTGAGATGAATTTCAATGGCTTTTGCTCGAAGGAATCTTAAAAGTACTAAAGCAGTAAATACAACACAGAAAAAAAAAACGTATGAGAGGCACTAAAATCGCCCGACCCTAAAGTCTGAACGAAAGCTTATGCAGGATAAAAGGTCTCAAAACGGAGGTATCATCAGAAAGAAATATACGTATTCCAAATTTACTACCAACTTAATGCTGTAGAATTGCACATGCGCAAAGTTGGCCTCCGAATGCATCCTCTCTTGGAGATGCAACATGATTATCAGCGCGAAAAAGAAAGAGTACGTGCTGTGCATTTTCTTTGACAGCATGTGTAACGCTGCTAGACGGCATGGCGTAGATGAAACACTGGTTTTGTGGTTCGCTGATAAAGGCCTCGAACAATATGTCAGGTCTGGCATAAATAGAGGCAACCTGCAAGATGGCGTCCTGCCGCCGCTGTTATGGTGCATTGCGGTCGATTCTGTGCTCGATGCTCTCAATACCTCTGGAATCTATGCCCATGCCTACGCTCGCTCTGTCGGCTCATGTTTAGCGACTGTCTGTCTCAGTGCACTGGCGGCGTTAAATGTGATCGATGCACGATTAACCCTTTGATGCCCACTGTTGCCATATGGCAACAAGACTTTCAACGAAATGTCTCTTAAACATAAGTAAACAAAAACCGTTATTCATATTCTCCTTCTCTTGCGTTAACCAAGCACCCAACATTTTTTTTTTTTTCACTTTTTGTATCTACCTATCCATTCCATCACTACTCGTATAGAAATATTTTTCATTTCTACAAAAACACAATTCGGGCATCAAAGGGTTAATGGGCTGTCGGTTAATCCTCTTAAGACTCGTTCTCTTTACGAGAAGGAGGTAAAATACTGGTATGACTAAGCTGGTACTAAAAGACATTCCCATTCTTATATCCAAGGAAGCTAAATATTGTACCTGGGAGTCATCTTAGATATCAAACTCCTTTGGTCAACGCAGATAAAGGTCCCCTGGATCTACACGGCAATGCCACGTCTCAACTTGAAAGTAATGGTTTTTGATACAACCCCCCTCTCGTGGATATGCCTTCCGACGCAATGACACCTGACATCCTATTGCGCTATAATTTCACAGCCAAATTTCCACGGTGTCAAGACTGGCTCTGGACAGATACTGAATCTGAAAAGGACTGTTTTCGGATTCTTACAAATGGCCCCGCCGGGCTGGTCCAACGTTGGTGTTTTATTTGAACGCGAAAACGTCCGACTGCTCTTTTCGTTAGGAAAATATACGTCTGTCTTTCAATCGGAGATATACGGCCATGCTCTATATTGTAAAGCACTACATAGGTAGGGAAAGGAAAAAGTATATGAGTTTGCAGTAACAGCCAAGATGCCGTTAATGATGCGTCCATACCTTTAACTAGATCGAAATAAGTGCATGAACTCAAGACGTTTTTGAACAAAGTCGGAAGACTAAATTCACTAAGGCTTGTATGGGTCCCAGGTCACTCTGCGATCCCGACTTCTGCCAAAGATCTGTCAAATCAAATGTCAAAAAGACTGAAATACTAGCACAATTAAATGAAGTTTATATACATAAACCTCATCCCGTGTGCTCTCGTCTCTAAAACATGGAGGCACTAAGATTTCATTAAGATTTCGCAATGTACCCTGATGAGCTTGATTGAGATGTCATTACATAGCATGGGTTTGGGCAGGACTGCTTCGTAGCAATGTGATATGCAGCTTTGAAGTCGACAGACAGATAGTATATGTCGATAGTATGTGTTCTCAAAGTTCTAACCTAGTTTACATATATATAGTTTGTCTACAGTAGATTTTCTATGGTCAAAAACATCACGGAGAAGCAGACAAATAGAGAAAAGTACACAACCAAGAACTCGTGGAAATGTATACATTGTTCCCATGCATTGTTCGATTAATAAAGTCGCGAAAACTAAGATGGGTAGGACACGTAGAACGAATGGACAGTGGACGAAAAGTCTAAATAATTATTAGTGAAAAACCCGCAGAAAATTAAAGGGAAGGGGCCTAGAATAGGTGGAACAGAACAGGAGAAATGGAGAAGAGCACACTCATGACTGGAAGGTTTGGCGAAGAGATACCAAGGCTCTGAATTGCTAAGTTGCCCGAGGCTCTGAACTTCCAGCAATATTGTAATAATAATAAGATTATCTGGGACTGATCTTGTCAAGATTGTCTTGGACTAGAACCGTTCTGAGAGGAATCTATAATCTTTTTCAGGAAGAGTTTCAGGCATTCACGAATTGGTTTCCATTCAACGGCCACATTTCGACCGTTTAGTAGAAAATTCACTTGCCTCAGCCTCGCCTTAGCCTGGTCTATGTTGGTTAAAAAATAAATAGTCTTTCCTGAGAGTCTGCAAAGGTGCTTAATATTTTCGATATATCTCAATTCAATATTTCGGTGTCGACCGTGACTCCACACAAGTTGTCCATGTCTTGAATATTGATGAAAGCTGTCATTGATCTACGTGAGAGTGCCGATCATTTCTCATCACAAAATTAACGTTAATTTCTATATCTGGACTGTGACAGCTGAAAGTTTTAAGGATTCATCGTTTCAGGGTTCAGTCCATGCATCACATGGTTTTGGTTTCAACACCTTCAATGAATCAACCCATTACACTGATGTAACAGAATGTGACATACATACCTACGTACAAAGATGGCATGTCTTCTTGTGACGAGGTGAAGATAGTTTAAGGCGCGCAAATGCTTCCTTGCCAACAAACAATTTCTTGCATTCTAGCCAAGCAATTTTAACGACAATTCCGAATTGTGACCTGCACAAAAACCTTAATTTTAGATATTTTTTGACCAACTTCTTTGTGGCAGCATATGATCACTTCAACATTCATACTCTGTGTGTGCATTTCCAATATAACACCTTAATAACACAGAAACAAAAATGTTACTGTGAACTACAACCAACGCAAATTCAGTCGAATCTCTCAAAACTTATCTAGAACAACCACCCCCGGAGAGTAGTGAACGATCAACCTGCACGACAAAAAAAAAACCGAGACTCATCAAATTCCCCGTAAGTGGGAAGAGACAGCAACATTTTTGTGTATTTTGTGTCTCCTGCACAAATATTTTCTATTTTTTTAATTATTTCCGTATTGCGCATTTTTTTGACGCTTTTCAAGTTCATCTGTAGCGAATACGATAATATTTAACGTTGAGTTAACTCGCTGACATTAATACAAGAACTCAATCCACCAAATTTCGCAGTCCCATAAATAACAAATTGTGTTTCAGACTGCCCAACAACACGCCTACCTCAATATGGACGCCATTATGAACCTAGAAGGTGGTTTCAAAAATGTTTTTACTAAATACATGAAAAAAAATTTAATTGGTATGGAGTAGAAGGAAGAAGAAGAAACTAGAATCATCGTAAAAATTAGTTAATAACTGAATCACCAAATACGAAATCAAAGAAACCAATGTGAGATTACATAATAACCTCTTTAATGGATCATAGTCATCCACCAAATTTTGGTCTATTCAATGGGGGAGCAAAATTGGTCGCATATGCGAACGACGTGTTTTTCCGCCGATGCACAGAGAGGGTATTGGCTCAAGTATACACTTGCGCTACAGGTGTTTGCCGTGCCTTATCAGGTGGACTGATAATGCTGTTTACCATCAAGACCAAGATACCGCCATTTACACCTCTAGACCAGAAGTTTAATATAGACATTTGGGACTTTGTGTAAGGAAAGTGTAGCTCCCAATATTTGCAAAAAAACGTTCGACTACAGATGGAGACTCAAGCTTGAGTTAACTCTAAGGATGTTTACAGTTGTTGCCCATCCTCACCTACGACTGATTTGATGGCCTACCCTAAGCAAAGCTTACAACCTATACGAACTAGACCGGCAAAAATAAATTTCACGGAGGCTATGAGGACGTGCATTCTGCTGCGCATCTTGCTCTTAGAGTCTTACAATAAATGCAAATATATTGCAGTAATTTGTGGCGCCTTCTGACTCAAAATGGCATATTGGTCCACTAGGATACATGTCCGCAGGCAATCTCTTTTACTCTTACCTGTGAAACTGACTTCGGTCCCTACAGAAAACGCTATTCCTACAATATCGACTTCCATTCAAGGAGGAATCGAAAGCCCGCGCCCTAATCTCAGAATACCATCTTCTGAGCTAATGGCTCCGAGATGAAGTTTGGAATAAAATTTTAAGTCTTCTAGGACGAACTAACTCACTCTAGCGTCTTCCTAGCTGAAGTACTGTCCAGCAGAGAAAAGTATGAGTTATTCTGTATAACCTGAACAAAAAACAGTCACTATTATCTGCAGCAATCCGTCATCAAAACCCTATCTTGAAACACTATCCCATCCGGACTGGTAGAATAATGCAAAGGAGAAAGAAAAAGGACAGCAGCACAAAGAAGCAGAAAATTGTTTTTAGGACGAGTTAGCGAAGCTCGGGACTATCATTAATATCCAAAATGGAATTGAAGAATTTCCTCTGAACTACAATACTTCAACTCCAGTTTCCTTCGATATCATCTACCTAACAATGGGTGGGCTGACTACAAGATACCAAGGAAATTTTCCCACTTATGTGTGTACCTACATACTTATGTATGTATATAAAAAGTAGAACCCACGCAGTTGCAGAACATCCAATCAGAGGAAAGCCTACAGAATATACAAACGCCCTTGCAAATCAAAGATTTCGTAGTTTCTTTAATTACCTATCTGGGATTACTAATCTTAGGTTGGATCTAAGCATCCTAGCAAGCTCGCTGTAAAACCCGGGACAAATGACGCTTCAGCTTTAATTGTACCTGGATTGAGTTACAGTTTGCCTACATATCTAGCCTATCATTCGTGAAATTAAAGTAATTCCTTGTCGCCGTGCTTAAATAAACCTTCGACAATTAAGGTTTTTGTTCCGGCCTAGACAGCAAAGCAAATTATTTTTATCATAATCCTGAATAGGCGTAGGAATTCGGTGAGGTCGTAAAAATCTCGAAATTTCAATCAGCATTTATGGAAGGAATTCATCAGGACCAATATCTGTCAACCAAATATAGCTAGTAGAACGGTCGGCAGTTTTTCCAAATAGGGTCCAAGTGTAAAAATACAAACGCAGCCTATGAAAGTATCAACTGCTTTTCGGGAACCTGGCTTTCAGAAATAAACAAATATTCCGACCCGGTTAACAAGTCTCGATAGAATTGACAACCCCCATCACAGTTTCAGGGACCTTTTCCGATGAAATTGACTCACTTTTTGTCAACAATTGAATTGTTGAAAATACTCAGAAGTTAATTTCCATTTTCAAGCGTCAAAACGTAGAACGCAAAAACACTCTTGCAGGCAAAGATAATTCCACGAATCTATAAAGTCATTTCCCAGAAAAACAGATCCCCATCTCCACCCCACTTTACAGTCAAAGTAACACTAAAGGACATCGACGTAAAAGCAAATTTAATTGCTTCGTTTGATATTTTAAATTCCTCCAACACCATTCTGTGAATATCCGCCCTTTGGCCTTCCTCGTAAATTGAACTAGGTCACCATGGTGAAAGCATCTGCACCACACAATCGAAGCGACAGTGTAAATACCACTAACTTCATTTACCCTAATCAAAGCAAAGCCGAAGCATTTTATGATTGATTCCTTTACGATTTTCCACAGCCACCCATCAGATCTCATGCGCTTCCATCACATGGTGATTTCTGCATTTCCGAGCAAACGACAATGACGGTGGTTGCGTTTCCTTGGCTTCGCTCAACGTTGCACACGACCCCTCTGTAGCATTTTTCTAACCAACCGCCGTACACAGCGTGATCATCCATTCATGTACATGTCACATTGATTATGTTCGTTGGCTTCGTTCATTTTTTCTTGCTACTTGCTTTAGCAATTTTCCACTATCTTCCCCCGTCTTGTCAGCCGTTACGAGCTCTGGAAAAACGCCTGCCTTTTTCCCTGCCGCCACTTATCCTCCGCCATCAGATGCCAACAGGAAGGGAAACATTGAATAAAATTTACATAATGCGAAGTAAAATCGCACAGAACGCGTTACTAGGGCGCGTTGGATAAGTCACGAAAGGTACACATATACTACCTATATAGTCGTATATGTCAACCCACGAGGCACATGAACTCTATGGATGGCTTATAGAGCAAAGGCGCCATGAGACAGGAGTATGTAATTCCTAAGGCGGGGTAAGCCTCGCAGGAAAACAAATCCGAGGTCTGGCGGCAGATGAGCGGCGCATGCAGCATATGGCGCACATGTCGTGTTTATTTCATGCCTCATGTATCGGCATTAACAGGTGGTCCTACTCTGTGAACCAACGAAGCGCTGTCAGGTTAATAATGCCAAGCCACTCAGCAGCCAAGACACTTCACGATATTGCCACTTGAACCATGATTTCCGTCAAGCTTAAAATCCGACTTAAACCAATTAATATTCCAAGGTCACCGTCAAGCACGCCTGCCTTTACAATGTCGTCATCGTTTGTCATTTCACGGATTCACGGCATTAGTGAAGCACATCATTGGTATACAGGGACAAGTAGGCGTTCAATTGTACCTCGCGCTAATGGCTTTTATTCAAATTCATCCGTGGCGTGTGCCGCAGATATTAATGTATACGAGAATACGCCTACGTGTTTATCAGTGTAAGAGGTATGCGGCATAGGGCGCGTCAAACATCATCGAAGAAAATAAAGTCATTTCAACAAACCTTGGAACTGGGCTACGTGTATCTGCATCACTATAAATTTTATTTACTCACATTCCTGCACCTGGATGTGGATGACTACGGCCATAGTCAGGCAGGGTTTGGTGTAAATTATAAAGGACTTTCAAAACATCCCGACTTCGGTAGGGTAAAAGTTACACATATCTTCATATCTTTAGGTTTCCCGAGTTAAATTCACCGGAAGTACGGCCATACATCTTTAATGCGATAAATTATGTGTTATGCGTAGCGATAAGTTTGTTGGTGAGGACCTGCCACCACATGTTCTCATATGTATATGTGGATTCTGGGTCGTGAAATGTAATCGAAGACTAGGCGTTTTCGCACACAAATATGGTATCCTATGGGCTCTAGGGGAATTCGAAGAATGTCTGCCTTGTAGTTTATTCGACAGTCAGAAGTCGGGAAATGTGTCAGAATTTTGGTTAATTTATTTTTTATCGAGGCAATTTGCGAATTTAATGGACAGCTGGCTGACAGCTAGAGTTAGTGTGAGTTGATCTGGTAAAGGTCAAGTTGGGGACAAATTCTAAGAAAATTTAATTGTCCTTGTTGGGTACATTTTCCATACTTTTAGGCATAATTTAATATTTTAAGGTAATTTTATTCATTCTTAGGCCGCATAGTCAAGGGTTTAATTTTTGGACTTTTTTAATTAAGGTCTTTAAAATAGAATACTTGCGTATTACTCGTACAATTGGGAAAAGGTGCTCCACAGAATAAAAAAACACTAACACAATCCTCACATACAGAGCCACGTGCCTATTAAAGGCGAAATATCAAACCACTCAGGGATTGCAATTAACTGAAGGGGCTAATTGATTAATTTATACCTTAAGAAATAGGGGCGAATTAGTAGGCCATATAGTACAAAGGCTCACAGTCACCATCCAACTATCGTGAAAAATGTTACTTTGAATAGCTAAAATTAATTTAACTGTGTAAATGAGAAACATCAGCAAGAAAGTCACAGCGGACAGAAAGACATATTGTGGCAATTTAGCCAATTAGGATAGGATGTCCCCAATCCTCCTAATGAAGCTGGGGATCGATTATACAGAAATAGATTATTAAGGTGATGTCTCAGACTGCGATGTTCTTGTAGTTAGGTGACAAGTCCTTTGCCATCTTCTTTATTGAGTTTTAATGTGTTTTGAAAGATTTTGTTCAAAGGTTGAATGATTCGATTGAAGTTCTTGAATTCCGTTTCAGTGGGTTTTCTCAACTATCTGTAAATTAAGCCTAAAATTGGGAAAACCACTTTAAGGATCGACACCTCTGTCTTTATCTGACACTGAACGTAAGCAAATGTGCATTCTAATATCGAATAATGCAATATTGGCTGAGCGAAGAAGGGCTACATTCTAGCGAGAGGAAGATGGCCGCTATAATGGCATTCATGGAATTTTCATGGAATCCGACAGTTCCTAAGACTCACGGGGCTTTTCCGTAAGTTCGTCGATAACTATGCACCACGGGCAACCGCGCTGACCGATCTGACCCGAGCAGACCAGCCGTTCGAGTGGACGGAAAGTCAGGAAGAGGCGTTTCACAAACTGAGAACAGCACTTCTGCACCTCCTTGTACTAGTTTTATTCGACCCGAAGTGCACGAACGAGGTACACACAGACGCGTCGTGAGTTAGTCTTGCAGCGAAGCAAGGAAGACAACTCACTGCGACCGGCGATGTTCTACAGCCGAAAGCTATTCACCGATGAAAAAGTTTCAATCGTACGAGCTAGAAATACTGGCCATAGTCGAGAGCTTATACCGGTTCAGGGTGTATCTTCTGGGGAGGCAATTTAAGGACGTCACGGGCTGTGAGGCCATAGTCGCAAGCTAATTCCTCCAGTTGGCTCAGCTTCAAGAATTCGACTACGAGACGGTACACCAGCTAGGAAAGGGAATAGCCTACGTTGACGCACTGAGTCGGCAACCAGCAGGAGGAACCTACACACAAATCTTGAACACCAACATCTCCGGCGAGAAATGGGTGGCGACCATGATATGGCAGGACCCAAAACTGAGGAGCATGATGACCATCCTAAAGTGGACCGAGATACACAGGCGAGAAAGCCTTAATGAAATGAAGTAAGTATAACGAGGGTGGCGCTTATTCCGCAAGATGGATGAAGCGGAGAGGTGGATTGTCCAAATGGATTTCGGTGGAGAATCCTTAAGTTGTGCCACGGTAACGCAGGATAATTTGCCGACAAGAAGACGGTGAACATGATGAAACAGATATTCTGGTTCCGAAGATGAGAGGGTTCACAAGAAGCTTCATCCAATCCTGCATCGAGTACGTGTACGCGAGGGGAGAGGAGGCAGAGTCGAGGGGGAGCTGTACAGCATCAACGGCGTCCTGCTACTATTCTACACTATTCTACTATTGAAGGATGAAACCAGGTACGTTTTGGCCTTGGTGGACAATATCACTAAGTATACTGTCCTATGAGCCATCAAAACGGCCAATAACAGAGGAGTCTTCGCAGTCCTGAACGAAGTGACTGACAGAAATACCTGCCGCATGTGAACAAGCGATTCCTCTGTTTCATTACCACAACTTTCAGCTTTAATCTCAGCACTTCCTGCTGCTATGATAACGAGTCCTCTGCAATCCTTTTACGCCACTTGTGTATTGCGTTTACTCGAGCGTAAAAACGCTTCTTTTCACTCTTTCACAGTTTTAATAAATTAATAAATTTCACCCGACCTACGGTGCTTAATATATGTATGTATTTCGAAAATAAAAAAAAAATCACAGACGCTACACAAAGGAATTTCAATGGAACAAACTGAATGCACTGCATGGTTCCATTCATACAATTTCGACAAAGGCAAAAGGCACAACGATGTCAATGGCATTATTGATGGGGTGGCGCATCTACCTTTACACGTGATGATTAATTTTTTTAATCCTTAATGAATATTAAAGTAATATCGCTTTTCAATTCATTATGCGAGGTAGGGTAAGTGTGCCGACATCCGACTTGATGTGAATAATAAAGCAGTTTCGCTGTGTGACTGTAAAAAACCTATTCCACAAGTGGGCAGATCTAGGGCATAGTATACGACAAATGTTTTTTTTACAATTTCGTTAAAGGGCGCCAAATGTGTACGGTTTAACGACAAAGCCATTGCAGGTATCCTTTTCGTAAGACCAAATGAAACATTTTGTCTGTCTACTGAGCTCATTGAAATTTCTTAAGAGAAGAGAGCATGTCCATGGTTGGGCAGACCGGTTCCAATCAAATCCCAAGTTTTGATTTCTTTAATCCAATTCCAATCAGCTCCTATCTATCAACGAAATATCATTTATCGGATATCACTTACGAGTAAAAGCCTTCAGCACGGCTGACTTTAAGAGTACTTTGCATAGGTCCAGGACACCACAAGTCTAATAGAGCATACATCGTTATATGTCGGTATAATTGCCAGATACTGCATTGTGCATCTCATAAGGACAAAAATATTATAAAATCTTTTTTCCCCCCTGCAGGCCGGAAAGTGCATTTTGCCTATAGTTTGGAATACATGTCAACTTAACCCAACATAAGATCACCAGGCAAAGACAACAGGACTGATAAAAAAAAATTTACGATCTCAGATGTTCAGGTTGAGGATAATACAATTTTTACAGCCGATGAACAAGATAAAAGTCGATGATGATTGGAGGAACTTCTACACAAGATCAATTTTCATCATTCATAGACTTCAAATGAGAAAGGAACGACTTCTATGACTGTATATTCAAAAACTAACATACATACATTTTAATTTTTTCAAAAGTGTATTTATTTATTCGCTTACAGGGTCATTTGGTGGTCAATGTGCTACCTTCTGACGCTGATGACCGAGGCTTAAGTTCCGTGTCATACTATCCTTGCTTCTCAATATCCGATGTTTGGAGTCGATAATGAACATATACTCGTACAGTTATGGACAAAAAATAGGATCAAGCCTCTGTTACAAATATTTTCAAACTTTATGTCACTCACTCTTAATTGGCAACAGCGATATCTTCTTTAAAATAGTTGTAGTCTTGTCTTCTAAATATACCCAAACTTTGCAGTACTCTAAATGATCATATGGTAACTCGAAAACCTTTGTCATTCACGCCGAACAAAAGACAATAAAATAGGATCAGTATTTGAAATATTTAAAAAAAACTTGAAAAAGTCGGAAAAGTTTTTATAAAACTGTAGGATTTTTTTTTAATTATGTATTTAAATAAAATATTATAGAAAATTTTAGCTTGAATCAACAAAGAAAACACCAAAAAATTGGCCGAGCAGAACGTTCTAAAGAGGAACACAACATTGTTCATAAATTAAGAGACGAAGGACAAGGCCAACGCCATATAGCCAAAAATATCGGCAGATCCCAGAACTTTGTTCATCACGCTCTGTTACCCCAAAAAATACATCTCAAACGAGGCGGACCGCGCAAAACGACTTCAAGAAAGGACGATCGCATAAAATTTCTCTTAAGCCAAGATCCAATCTCCTGGGAAGAAGATCGCGAAAGATACTTATGCTAACAAAGAGACAGAAAAGAAATCGAAAAATAGTGTTCGCGAAATCGCACCTGAATTAGGATGGCCCAGTAAATGGGAAGAAGTGGCGTAACGATAAATATGATTGGTATCGATGTTAGGACCGTGGGTTACGAGGCCAAAAAGTGCTGAGCTGAACCCTAGCTGTACCACTAAGTGGTAATATAATGGCTGTTTCTCGTGGTATGGCCTCTTTTTTGAATCAAGGGTACGATGGACAAGCACGTGTACGTCAACATACTTAGAGACATACTGCTGCTTTACGCCGAGTGGGAAATGCCATTACCTTGGAAATTTCAAGAAGACAATGATCCGAAACGTATTTCGAAGTGTTTTTTCGACAACGCTGTACACCTCATGACTTGACCTGCGCAACCCTCGCCCTAAATCCTATTGAGAACTTATAGGGTATTGTTAAGCAACAAATATGACCAATGAAACAAAAGACCAAGGAAGCGTTGGGGCAAAGAGTACAGTCGGCTTGATACACTATATCAAAAATAACTTGCATGGCTTTAGCAGATTTAATGCCCTCTATACGTTAGACTGTATTGGATCAAAAAGGGCCATTCGACAAATACTAAGTAGAAACTAATATTTCTTATCTTTAGTATTTTTTTATTATTACTTGGCATTGTGACCCTATTTTATTGTCCTTAACTGTTGGTGGTTGAAAGAAAATTCAGATTTCATCCTGCACGAGCTTTAACGCTAGCTATATAGATTGTATATACCCATGTAAGCCTTTCGATCGAGGTACTTCTGGAACACGATCTTTCGAAGAATAGCACCGATGCGCATTTACTCATACTGGGTTATAACCAGCACGCACATACTCCTCGAGCTTTTTCAGTTCTGCTCTCCAGGATGCCTATATCTTTCACCATGTCTTAAAACACCTTTCAGTGGTTGTGCATTTAGCGAGTCCTGGTCAACGTCCATTCATGCCACGTGCTTTATACCTGAAACATTCGAAAATTGTATGACATGACAAACGATTTCATCGGCTATTGATGGGCATTCAGAACACTCGCCGACTTGAACGCTCCCAACATGTACATATATAAGTAGGTAGAAAATATGTTTAAATCTTTAAATGACCAAAGGCTACGAGTACTGTTATCCATTGAATCTTAGAGTACTGTATTATTAAAAGCAACTAGTAATCCATTTAGAAAGCTTGGAACTATGTTTAACTCCCTCATGGTCTATTCATTCTCCACTCTTTCTCCATCTATTCTATTCTCTGTCAAATTTTAAGTAAATTATAGATTTCGCGTTCAACGCATATACCATATACCATTCATCCCATTTATCGCCTTAAAAGCACCAGTTTAACACCAATAATCCTGCATCCATACTCACGAATCACTGATTACCCCGGTAACTTATCCATCGTTCATCAGCAGTATGGCTTCCCAAGCAATCGGAAATCAAGCTTTATAGGGTATTATACTCCATAATTCCAAGGGATTATGGTGTATCCGTTACCGATCCACCAAAAGCGACACAATGAAATGAGCGATGAGTGAAGAATCATGCACGTTCACCATCTCGCCCACCACGCTGCACATGCACAGCAAACGTGCCAAACAGAAAAGTGTATTTTTCTTCATTGGAATTTTAATTTTATTTATTTTCAGCACAACGAAAAAAGAAAATTATTTTCAGGTTCCAGGCCATCAGCGCACACCGTCAGACAGGACTACTCAGTCCACCCAGCCGCAAAGTATTTCCAAGCGTTCCGACTTTCTCCCTCAAGGGAATGGAAGGAGCATAAAGATTGATGCAGCTTTTTAGTCTTGTTTATATTATATATTACTAAATCTAAAGCTGTGGCCACTACTGATACCGCGTGCACCACCATTGTGTCTGGAGAATGCTGGGTTAATCCGAATTTGAGGTTACCGGCCCTGCAATTATGACAGGATGCAAAATAATTGATGCATTAATCTTGGACAATATCTTCGTCTATGCATATATTAAAGGCATTTATTTGTCACTATCTGGTTCACCGAGGCGGAATATTTCGAGACCTGCGCCTCGTAAATATTAACAAATGTCTGCGAGGGAGAGCGCCCTATAATTAATATTTGTTGTGCTGATGATTTATTGGCGAGCGTAATTTTTGCTACCATAACAACCCGCCCGTAGCTGGTTCATTAACTACATAATTCGCCATAGCAATACAAAGGGGTTGTCAAAGTATTCGTAGGGATTTGGTCAATAACCACGATGCCACCTTCTTTTTTCTGTCCGACTGTTTTCCAAACTTATAGATAGTTAATGTCGTGGGCTATTTCACTTAATTTATGCTTCATAAATACTCAAGGCGCCAGTTACGTTGTACTGGCGATGGCTGCCGTGTTCCCCACAATTCTTTCAAAGTAGATGTTATAAAATCTTGAATCAAGGCATCACCTTCTTCTAAAATAGAGAGTTTCAGTTAACTCATTCCCGGCAGATAGACTTCTCCATCCTTCTTCTTCTTCTTTTCCTTTTTTTCCGGCGTCATTATGGTCAGAAGTGTAGGACCATAACCTTCCCACTTAACTGCATTCCTACTGGTCCGCTTGTGGGGTCCGCCGGTTTGACCTCAGAAAGTAGCGGCAGGCTTCCCGGTTTGGGATTACTTCATCGCTGAGGCCAATCAAATGCTGGTGTTTTTGCATTTGTTTGCACCAATTGTTTTTCGGCCTGCCTTTTTTGCGTGTTGAAATTGGAACGTTGATTGATAACGCCTTTTGGACGGGGTTCAAAGGATCTCTCCTTTGAACATGGCAATACCAACTGAGTCCGTCGCGCTCTATCTTTCTTGTGATGGTTTCCTTTACGTGGAGACTTCCTCGGATCTTTGAACTTCTAATTCTGTCACGCTTTGTTACTCCCGCTGTCATGCGAAGCATCTTCATCTCAGCTGCCGTTAATTTGCTCTCATACTTTTTGGGCATTGTCCAGCATCGTGAACCGTATGTGAGCGCCGGACGTACAACTGAAGTGTAGAGCCTTCCTTTCAGCTTAGGGGCCATTTTTCGATGACAGAAGATGGCGGAGTTTTCCCGCCACTTCATCCACCCTACGCTTACGCGATGGTTGATGTCGTCATCACAAGTTGCTTCTTTATTAATCATAGATCCCAGATATTTAAACTTTTCACACTTGGGAAGCACTCTTCCATTCAAGTAAATGTCTGGAATAGGCGATGAGGGTCAGAGAACGGGCAGCACAGATACTCTGTCTTCTTTGAACTAATACGATACCCGTGTCCCTCAAAAATGTCCACCCACACATCAAGTGCTCGTTGTAGGGACGCCTGATCATCACTTATAATGGCTCCATCGTCAGCAAAGAATAGCTGGTGCACATTGGGGTCCGTCACTTTTCCTTCAAGCAAGCAATCAAGGACTGCTATAAAGAGCAGTGGGCTGAGGACGCTCCCTTGGTGTACACCGACTTTGATTGCGAACTCTTCGGTGACTCCTGCCGTGCATCTTACTCTTGTCGTTGCTCTCTCGTACATGTCCATAATCACTCGCACTTAGGTTTCTGGAACTCCTTTTTGTCTTAGCGCGACAGAACGGTAGTTATCACAATTTCGCGTATCACCCTTTCCTTTGTGCTAAGGAAGAAGATAGCTTTCCCTCCATTGATTAGGCATAGTGTCGCCTCTCATAAGTTTGGAGATAAGAACCATGAGCCATCTAAACTCCATGTCTCCCATCTTTTTCCAGAACTCAGAGGGTATCCCGTCCGGCCCAACAGCTTTTCTTTTCTTGGAGTTTTTAACCGTGTACCGAACTTCTTCGACTGTGATGTCGGATATTTCGGCATGATTCGGGGCGGCTCTCGGAAAGTACACTCGGGGAAACTGTTCGTTCAGAAGTTCCTCGCAATACTGTCGCCATCTCTGGAGAATTTTTTCGTCTTCCACAAGGAGTTGGCCTTCAGCATTGTTAATAAACTTTAGGAAGCGAATCTCCTGAGCATTTCTTCTTCTCTGGGCGGCTATCTTAAAGATATTTGCTCCTTTGTTCAAATTGCTTTGTCGAAGCTCCTGGGTAGCCTGGTTCCTGTCAGACGCGGAAGACGATATTTCTTCCAACTCCTGATAGAGGCCTTCCATGCTTTTCGCTTTGAATTCGGCGCACTTTTTTTTCGCGATACCTTTGCAATATCTATATACCTTTTCACGGTGAGCTTTTTTCCTCTCTATTAGTAAAAGAGCACTTTGACCAAGCTTGGAAAGCCATTTTCTTTTCGTGTGTCACTGCTTTGGCTTCGTCTGTCCACCACCAGGTTTCTTTTGCGTGTTGGCAGGGGCCTTTAGATGTTCCGAGCAGTGATTTGGCTTTCTCCAGGCCAGATTGTTGTAGGGAATCCCACATGTCTCCTCACAGCTCCTCATTACCGACCTCATCGATAATGGAAGAGAGGTATTTTTCATGTTGGTAATAAAAGCTTCGCCTTTTCCTTTATCCAGCTTATACCACTTGATTCTCTCAGACACCTTCGTTTGCTGCTTTGACTTTTTACTCGCCTTCATAAAAAATTCAGTCAGGAGGAGACGATGTTGAGGGGCGATCGCGTCTCCCAGGATCACTTTGCAATCTTTAACTCGTGGCTTCATGAAACTGGATACCAAATGACAGTCTATTTGAGTTTCATTTCCGCCGCTGCTATAAGTGATCAGGTGCCGGCTTTGTTTGACGAACATGGTATTTAGCACTATAAGACCGTACGACTTGCACATGTTTAGGATATCTTCACCTGAAGAGTTCCTGGTGCCGTATCCCAGCCCTCCGTGGTAGTCTTCATAGTCTTCGCTTGTCTTCCCGACATGTCCGTTTAAATCTCCCCCAACAAACAAAAGCTCTTCCTTTGGGATGATTTTGACAAGGTTGTGGAAATCTAGCCAGAATGCATCTTTTTCTTTTTGTTCGCATCCTACTTGAGGGGCATATGCGCTTACGATGTTCCACACCTCACCATGCATCACCAATTTTAGAGCTATCAAACGGTCACTGGACTTTGAAATGTTTAAGACGTTGCCAAGTAATTCTGCCGCAAGGATGATGGCGATTCCGTTTTTTCCTTGTTCCAATCCATAGTAAAACATCTTGTAGGCTTTTGTTTTAACGTCCAAGAAACGTGCCCGATTACCGGTGTTTCGCCATTTCGTCTCTTGTACGCACAGGATGTCTACTCGCCTTCTAACCATCATTTCTTCAAGCTCATAGCTGCAACCACTCATGCTTCCAACGTTCCAACTCGCGACTCTTAAGTGTGGCTTACGCCGTTGCATTACTTTGCTATCCCCCGGAAATCCTATAGCTCTGACCATGGCATTGCTGCTCGTCCCAGGATCACGACCATTAGTAGTGCCTGGCGGGGTAGAGCTTTTCCTTTTAGCGTTCTTTTCCATAATGCTACGGTTTGACCGTTTTCTTTCTTCTCCTCCTTTTTTTGACACGGGCATGCTCCAGATTTTTATTTTTTTTGTTTGATCTTACACCTACAACACCGGTGATCTCCAGTCGTGTCAACCCACTGATTTGCATGCACTGTTGTGGGGCAGTTTAATGGTGGTATATGTGTCCCTAGGCTCACCTTGGTGTTTTCTAAATTGCCTAGATGTGATTTTTGTTTACCTTTGTTTAGTCGCCTTTTACGACAAGCGAGAGGTATCGCTGCAGGGATATTCTTAACCCGTCGCTGCACAGGTCAGACTTCTCCATCCGCTTTCTGCAAAACCTGATCTGACTAGAGATGATTCCCCCTCCTTCTTATACACGCCGCATATGGCCCCTTGAAGTCAATAAATAGATAATCCTTACCGATTCAGAATTCCTGGGTCTGTTCTAAGGTCAACCATAATGAGACTATTTTTTTGGGCTTGGAACACTATATACACAATATGGCTGGCCATATATCTATATCTTAATACCTACCGACTTCATGGCCAGAACCCAAGACACTTGTACTCTAGCTGTTTCATAATAGCCAATAGGGCCTATGGTTGCCTATCCAATGTGGTTGAATGTGAATGGCAGTTTAAAAGAAAATATTCCGATGTTTGAACATGACTATCCAATGATCACATAGAATGCCCGAATCTCCTATCCTAACGCGATCCTATAACATCTCAGTCAATAACATTATGCGAAGGGAATACTACCCCAACAATTTATATAACGAGGCTTGGATTGGATGAATAGGACCCCACATACCACACAATTTCGTGGGACGGCATACTTTGTATGAACAGGATGTCAAGTTCTGTGAACTTCCAGTCAAATAGAATGGTGTCACGTCAAGATCGGAGAAACGTTGACCTATACCATCAATGCTTTACAGACAAAGCCTGTACATAAAATATACATCTCGCCTCTTTTCATAAAAGTGTAAGAATTTTCTATTAATTTAAAATTGCCCCTATTATTGAATGAGTCTCTATTGTAGTCAGGCAGCTACCGTAAAAAAAAAACGGCATGCCACTGGAATTTTTTTTCCTCTCGAAAATGCTATAAAAAACATCGTTTAACATTTTTCAAAGTAGCGTTTTGTTAAACACAGTATTTCTTACTATTAGTTGTGGAAGATAATTTGAATCATTTCAAGCTTTCGGGCGTAACATCAATCATTAAACTCACCTCATAAAAAATCGAACGTCGTTAAATCGTTAATCCGCCCAGGCCAAGCAGCATCACCAAAAAACCTAACGTACTCGATTATTAAACTTTGCCTGCAAATGATACATTGTTACATAGCTTGTGTGCCAGGTAGTGCCATCCCGCTAGATCCATACCTCCCCCAAATCCTATTCGTCAAACTCTCGTCAAAAAAAAAAAAAAAGATGTAACCATATTTCTGTATAAGCCACAGCTGAACATAAACTCGTTGCCATCCTCTTCTTTGAAAAAAGAAAAAATTCGCAAAATCGATGTCAATTTACAGGGGACTTAAAGCATATGCAGAGAATCGGTGTCAGTTCGTGTACGAGTAGCTACTTTGCTTCCATGCCTAAGTAAGTTGACCTTGCATCCGAGGTCTTAATGCACAATTACCCTCAGGCTAGTGCAGCTAATATTTAGGTACTAGGTGATATTCTCGGATTTAGGCATACACTTTCACCTAAGAAAAACCTAATAACCTTTTCCATATATCTCTTCTTCTGGGCTCTTTCCAAGCGACTGGACAACAATATGTATCCAGCCCATCGCTAAAAAGGGGTGAATATTCTTCCCATAAGGAAGAGTGAAGTCAAGGAGAAGGTGAGTGGAAGGACATTTCTTGGTAAGGTGTTCGTTCGACGGGACGGTAGGAAGGGGCCTACCGAAGATAGTTTACAAGGATTTCGCGACATAGTCGAGAACTCCGTGGACCAACGTTTTACAAGCCGGCGGGGGGCCCGAGATGGTTTTTTGACACCAAACAGTTAACCTGATTAAACCGGATTGAAGAGAGCAGGAATCAGCGGTAGAAGATATGTATATGTTTGGACATTGTCATATCATCAGCGTGTACGGAAAGATGAAAGCTATTGGTAAGACTGTTGACATAATTAATGGTTAGGATAAATATCAATGAACCGAAGTGACTTCCTCCTGGCATTAATTAGATCAAAAATAGAAGATTTGAAAATGACATTGTATTGGCGGTCTTTGAGGTAGAATTTGATTAATGGGATAAAACTTGGGGGAAAACCAAGAGCAGCGAATTTTAGAAATATAATTTGAGGCGAGATTTTAATAAAGACTTTGCTGAAGTCTGTGACAACAACGTCTACTTCACTGTCATCCTCCAGTGCACACAATGATTTTTAAAAAAAAATCTCGATTGCCTTAGTTATCGATTAACCTTTTAGGAACCCATGTTGATTTGGAGAGAATATGAGATTACATTGGCAGAATATATGGCAAGGGAGTTTAATAATAATTTAGAGTTTAGTAATGGAGCAATCGTTTGAATTGGGATGATGTAAGCATTTTTCAAAACCGAAGCAAGAGTCTCTGTGAAATAGAAATATCAAAATAAGGCCTTGAGGTCAGGACTTGATGAATCATTCTTCAAGTTACGTATTGCCTATTGGTGCCCGGTCACAAGGGCATAAAAGGCAACGAAATCGCCGAACAACTCGTTAGAAAGGATTCCAGAGAATGGTACATATTTAGCACTGGATTTAAGTGCTGTCAAATTCAGAGATTCTCCTTAGCCGAATCACACGAATGTAGAACTCCTTGCCAAGTTCAGTTTTTTCCCTTCAATATCTATAAACACGCAAGATCAAAGCCCATCGGCTTCTCCTCACTCTCCACAATACTCACTCTGTGCATTGGTATTTTCGACCGTTTTGGATCTATTGATGAATCGATAAAATATTTTGAACGAATCAATGTTGCCTGTGCCTCAATAAGCTGATGAGCTTATAATCTTAGGTCGCTTATCTTTAAGGCCTACATTATATTGACAAGTTCCAAATGACAGCATAACCTTGAACAAGTTTATTAAGATGGCATACATAAATGGATAGGAACACCAACGGACTTAGACTGATTCATTATGTGGGGTTACGTCCGGCAAAAATGTGACCCAATGGAACTGCAAGCAATTCCGTCAACTCCATGATAGCTGAGTTAATCGTTTACAAACCTTCAGAAGTTTTTTTTGGGTTTCCGATTTTTTTTTAATTTGTAGTTAAATATAATTCAAAAGTGGAATGTCACAAGTGGCTTTCGTTGGAGCCTGTCAGCACCTCGGTGTCAATACATCGTTCATGTCACGAGCCATACAACAGTACAGTATTGCAAATCGGTATTGTATTGATCCGAAAAAAAACTGACACATTTCATCGCCAGAAATGTTTTGGAAAGTTGAGACTCGAATTTAACGAAATTCTCGACTGAGTGGCGGGAAAAAGGCATGCTCTATTGAAAATATCAAAGACAAAGGTGCAACGGATTTGGAAAGATGAGCTCAGCCGCTATAAGATCCTAAAAAGTAAGCTTCAAGCAAAAGAGCTGTTGCACTTGAAAAAAACCTTGTCAATGTCATGTTTTTCGAAGAGGAAAAATACCCGATCGAACAATTCGTGAAAAAAACAAACCGATGGCGCTTATTTAGCGGAAAGATCATACAAAGATTTGAACCTTCGATTGTACACCAAAAGTGAAGCGACACTGTTTTTCATTTTTTTGGGGGCTATGCCGGTCGGTGGAGCTCGCCGAATGTATTTGTGGTCAGGGTGCTGAGGCTTACCGTGAAAGTTTTTTGTGCTTTAAAGCCAAAAAGTGATTTTCCAGGAAAAATCGACATCAGCATACAACACACGCATCAACCAACCAACCAACTTCAAATATTATACGAAAATACGTATAAGTATTTTTCAGCTCAATCGGGCCACCCTGTGGAGACATCGTGTAATAATGGCCAAAGAGCATTTATAAAAGTTTTAAGCAAGCAAACTGTTCCTGTTGAACTTTAAGATTTTTTGAAAACGGATTGCATTTATAAATTGGACCGAGAAGTTCGGTAATAAATCATCCACACCAACGTTAGACATAAGTTCACAGTCATCAGTTTACAAATCAGAAAAAGCAAACACCGTTTCAATTACTCACCTGGTTTCGAAAACACTTGATATTTTCAACAAACAACTTCTTGAAAACCAATTCGATCTTCAATTCGATTTCACATTAAATCTACAAATAATCCTTTTCACCAATTCAATTCTGTTTCCCAACCAAGGACTCACTGACAAAAAAAAAATCGAAAGCCTTCGTCTCTTGGTCGAAAATCTTCACAATACCCGTGCTGCCAATAAAAAAAAAAACTCAAATGGAACTACCCGTGACGCACAGAACTTTTTCGTCTGTTTCTATACTATTATAGTCTTCTGCACCAGTTTTTTCCAGGAATTTTTGAAGTTTGCTGTTTTCGTAGTGGTGGAAGAAGTAATAGCAGCGACAGTAATAGTAAGTCGTACCACGGAGTTTTGAAAGTCAAACGGAAAACTTCACTTTGAAAGTATTATACAATAAACTACGGAGAAGAAAACTTTTACTCGAGGACACATCCTCATATGTATACCTATGAGGGAATATGAGTCGGTGAACTGGAACCTCAAGCATTTAATGTCGAGTGTAACGTAGGATGCGACAACAAGAGGCGAATAGCAGTAACGATGAAAATAAAATTTGCCGGTAATTGGAATTTCTTTAGGTAATATGTGCGTGCAATCACTTTAAATTGTCACGAGGGATCCCCAAGCAGCCATTTTCATCTTAGGCGGTGTAATAAGCATCTAACGATCCCAGAAGATCAGAAGGCAAGTCGAGTTGGCCCGCCCGAGTGATAAGTTGTCGCGTATTTCTACCTCGTACCAGAACACGAACAGGATGAGTAACTAGCTACTCGTAACTGCTATCAAAGACCAAATGCAACGTTCTAATTTAGATATTCCTCGTTAGACGGTGAAGAGCCCCATAAAATGTTTAGAACAAAAATTCTCCACCAACGTACAATCATTTAGAATACTGGCAATGGCTTCATGAAAAATGCAATTTATCTCTATGCAGGAACTATGACCTGAACGCGAATTTGTAATATTAATATGCAATTTCCCGGTGCCATGTGATACGCTCGAATATCCCGCTCAAATAATGTTTCACGAGTGAAAGGGGATATAATCGAGTGGTCCTAAAAACTTGCCATTGGCCTGCAGAGATAACCAACCCATTCAAAACCGCATTCGATATTCTTGCGAATGCGACAGCGATGACATTGGCAGTTGCCGGATGCTGTGCATATTTTAAAGCCATTTGTGTTCTTAGGGGTCACGTCGGAAGAGTAGGTCATCTTATGTGAAAAAAAGCTTTTAGTCGCTGCAATTTATAAACAACCGTTACCATCCTAACTCACGTTCAACAAAGACCAAATAGAAAGAAATAAAGTATGATAAGAACAGCGATACGCCCTCTATTCACAACCATAGCCACCAGCCATATGCATACAGCTTCGCATTCGTGCCACAATAACCATGAATAGGTTGAGCTGGAGCACTGGAGTGTGGCCTTTCTAAGCGTCCGGTACGTGACGCAGTCAAGCCAACCATGGTGTGCTACATATTTATGGCGAGCAAATGCTTTATGGCTTCAATACCTATCTGGCAAATTGATTGACATGAATTATGGCCGATCAGCAGGAATAGCCGCAGCCTGGGCACCCAGGATTCCATAGCTATTAGTAATTTGTCTCGTTGCTGATATGACTAGCTACCACAGTTGCACACAAACTTTAGACTTTTGTTTGGTGTGTTCATTTTTCGTCCATCCCTGCCGTAGGATAACATATCCTAAAGGATTTTCAGGTGAATGCAATAGATCCAGTTTAATATGCATGCCTTCGGTTGATGTGTTTCGTTTTGATTACCTGAGTGCGTTCGCTCTCTCGGAAATTGCTTAAACAAACATTTGTTCAAACGATGAGGAATAGAAACGAGTTTGGGAATCGGAATCGTTAACTATGTAATATTGGGCAGATGGTCCTGGACGTTTTTTGCATTCAACATCGACCATTGGGATGAGGGCTGATGTCATTGGGGACATCTGCTGTGAAATGGCTACATGGATCGATTACTAGAACCTGGTAATGTTGTTTTAGAATATGCTGAGTAAAAACATACCTTCGTTCGTCACTGTATTTAATTGAATTTCTCAAGCGGAACACTTTGAAATAACAGTTCTTATACTGTAGGTTACATAATAAGCTACTAAACCAACATAAAAAGTTTACCTTTAGCAAGATTTTGCAATTCAATGGATTTTCTGAAACAAATAATGTGGAGAATGTCGAAATACCTATAGCATTCGGTAGTGATTGATTCCTAATTGAAAGCATATCAGTCACCCAGAAGTAACCTTTCCGTAAAATTCCAGAGTTCAACAAAGGGTTTTATTTTATATCACCAGCAAGACACTTTATCTTGATGAAAGGTATTTATTCTGAAAACAAGACCTGGGGTTAGTTACGAAATACAATGTTCGACAATTTTCCGCCTCGGCTCTGCCTATAAATAGTATCTTTCTATTAAATTTTCCACCATTTCGCCTAATTGCGACTGTATGTTATTTTACATAGGACAACTCTGATATTTTCTTTTACTGAATGCAACATTCATTAAAAGGAAAAGTTTTCATTTCACGCAATACACTCTTTGATACACCCGTTGCATGACATGTAGCGCCACCCACGTTCACTCTGTCGAAATAGTTCAGTCCATTCACAGAAACGGTCGAACCAGCATCACATCTCATTTTGTTTTTTTACGTATTCAGACTAATGGAAATGAGGCCAATCACTCAAAATAATTCTGTCTAAAAAAATAATAGTTTTGTTCATTTATGTTTACGGCCGTGTAGGTAGCCTTCTAGGTTCAGTTTTTGTGTTAACTAAACATACCCTTGTTACCAGCCACATTCTCAACTATGGTGGCGATATTTTCAGATAACCTTGCCGGACGAACATGCGTTAAAGTCGTCACACAACTAACCAAGAAGTTCAGATTTATCGATTAAATTTATTTTATTGGCAAGAAGACGTTTCATGATACCCGAAAGCAGTACGAATTTCAACAAACAATTTCAATTAAACGATTCAATAATTAAACTCGACCCTTTACATCAAAGTCCTAGGAGAAGATGCTGTTTATAACCTTTGTGTATTGCTTCTGTTGATTCCAAATTACAAAGTATTCATCATCAGCTAATCCAGGAGACTGGAAGCTGTCAAAATTAATTGGTAAGCCAAGCAGCTACTAACAACCTGATACCTTGAGGCAAACTGTAAATCTGACTAGCCCTCATACAACCAACTCACATGCTACCTTTTTGACTTCTGACAACAAACCAGAGAATCGGTTTAACTAGCAATATGCAGATAAATTCCTACGAGAATATTTCACATACGTTTATCAATGTAACAGTAAAGAAAATTAAGTGATTAAGACCTAGACATATGCAACCCGCAACTATTCCCGTGACTTTTTGAACACGCTTTCTAAATAACATGCTAACTAAATAAATTTCTGAGAAAAGGATTAAGTGTAAGTTCGGCCCTTAAAAAAAAATTACAGGTACTGCCTTTCGAATACACGAATCTTTTCCATATAAAATGGCGCCACATTAAACCACATCGGACAACCATAAGAGATGATGGGCTTTGTTAGGGCTAGCTTATGATTTTTACCCTGCGATCAAGCTGTCTGCTGTGAAATAGACTCCTTGTCCTACCGAAGGTTTTATTAGCTCCAGCAAGACAAGCATCTATATGTATATGTCTATTAAAATATAGATATTAGTCAGCTAGATACCAAGATGTCTAACCGCGTTTCTCACCGCTAATGGTTATCCATATTGTCCAATGATCGCAAATTTCCTCCAGTTCATTCTTGAGGACGCCCTACACAACGAAGTCCCAAACAGTATCGTCTCCAACTTTTAGATGTTAATTTTTAACTTAAACTTAATTTTTAACTCGGATGACATTGACGCAATCGGGCGAGCACAGGGGGACGTCAAAGAAGTGTTTAAAAACATTAAAGCAGAAACGGCGAAAATCGATCTTTCAGTGAACGAGGGTAAAATCAAATATATGCTGTCATCCAAAAAAGACGCACAACACCGACATCCTAGCCAGACCGTCCCAATTAACGGCTACAAATTTGAAGTGGTCAAGGACTTTGTCTACCTTGGCTCACTAGTGACCTGCGACAACTACACCAGCGCTGAGATCAAACCCAGAATTACTCTTGCCAACCGCTGCTTCTTTGAGTTCAAGAGGCACTTGATCATCCCCGTCCTCCTTTACGCCGCAGATGTCTGGACCTTAACCAAAACAGATGAAGATGCCCTCGGTCGCTTCGAGAGGAAAGTTTTGCGTTCAATCTATGATCCCGTTTATATAAATGGAGGGTGGAGGAGAAGATTCAACGACAAACTGTACGGGCTGTACAGCGATATCAGCGTAGTACGACGTCTTCGGACCAAACGCCTAAGATGGCTAGGCCATGTAGAGCGAATGGAAAACACAGCTCCGGCCCGAAGAGTCTTCGAATTCAACCCTGGGGGTCGACGCAGCAGAGGACGACCGAATTTAAGGTGGCGCACACAGGTGGAAAGTGATCTTAATCAACTTGCAGTGTGGCACTGGAAACAACTGACAAAAGATCGTGCCAGCTAGAGATGCTTTTTGGTTGAGGCCCAGATTCACATCGGACTGTAGCGTCATCTAAAAAGAAGAAGAAGAAGTGCCTCTTCTATGGGAATACAGACTGGTTCCGCCAAAATATTGTTACGGGGGAACCCATCTCGGCCCTACTCATCCTCATTTCATTTCCTTCAACTGTGTTCGGAGATCATAACAATTAGCGTTGGACCGGGGACAAAGTCACTCCAGGCTTAACCAGCGTTATGCCACTAAAAACAACCATGCAGTAACCCGGTTTTCAGGGAGCGCCGTGGCGCAGTGGGTAGTGTGTAGGCCGCTGACGCAAGATGAGCGAGTTCGGATCCCGATCACACCAACGTCATCGAATGCTTATTTCGAGGCTTTCCCCCTCGGCGGGGTACTGGCAAAACCCCCCCTTTGTAAACTTTTCTTGAAAAAGCTTCTCTGCTCTCGCCGTTCGGAATCGGCATTAAGCTTTAGGTTCCGTTCACTTGTGTGAAAAAACAAATCGCACACAACATAAGTGAAAAAGAAGCTTCACTTGGCTCTCGCTCTTCATGAGCATTAACGCCATCTAAGGTGTCTGTCTTGCAGTACAATGGACCAGTATTTGTGTCTGAGTGCTCCAACAGATAGCAGAAGCCTCCAAAAAAACAAAACTGGCATTGATAGCGGCCAGACTATCGGTGCCCATATATGTTTGCTAAGTGAAGCCAGTCTTTTCGTAACACACGAAACTCTGCCTGGCACTAGCTTGATCTCGTATGTTAATTCAATATATCATGACACTTGAAACTTATCTAAGAAGAGGCCGACACCATTTTATTCAAATACTAATCTCTCTTTAGACTAAAATAAAATAGCAAAATGTAGTGTTTTTTTTTTTGTAATAGGTCACCTCTTATTAGTACCTAGTAACTCGTATTTGCAATGTCCTAGTAACGAAAATGTTGTGTTGTATATATCCAGCTACCAAATCGGATTCAAATCATCTCTCCGCGTTTTCCGACTAAAGTGCAAATGTGATTTCCCCACTGACTATTGTAGGAATTGTAAAAATGAGAAATGGCTTCAAAGCTCTATTATTGCACCTGCTCCAGCCAGAACTTTTTTAAACGAAACTAAACAAAAAATAAAGACCAGGTGTTGAGCGTTGCTATAAAATTCCTCCCAATTCCACCTCAAGCTACTTTCGACTACTATCTACTATAACAACAAAAAAAACCTGATGCATATTTACCTTGAATTTGAAAACTAAGATAGCAAGTCAGTCAGTCCTCCGTCAAGGCACGCTTCAAAAAGGATCTAAAAACGAAACAGAGAAATTGAAGGAGAAAAAAATTACCCAGGTTACCATCGTGCATAACTTCCTGCTTTCAACTGGGAATAAACAAATAAATAAATAGCTTACAGAACCGCTTACAAGTGGAATTTTTTTAAGAACCACTCATATACAAAGGAAAGTTGAAAATTCAATCTGAAAGAAGTTTCATTCCTTGTTGTTCAAACTGCCAAGGACTTGTTGTGTAATTCAACGAGCCCTTTTTGTTTTTGTTCCACTCGTCTCCCTCTTAGACAGCTGCGGGAAGAATGAGAAGAAAAAAGCAAACTTTTTTTATCAACAACTCACACAAATTTAAATTCAAACTGTAAACTTTCATAATCAACTTCAAGTGTAGCCAAAAAAGAATCCGTCGAACGAAGCAAAAATAAAGCATCTAGATTCGAGGAAGAAAATCAAAAGAAAAAAAACGTAAACCTTTGAATCACAGTTTCACATTCTCGCATTTAATTTATTTTTCTTCATCCAGCACAGGCTGTGATAGCACTTGTACGTATGGCATAGATTGCCTGCATGGTATAAAGTAGACGAGTGCGGACAGGACGAGGAGCAACCTTGGCAGGAAAGAAAAAAGCATTTAATTAGTAGAAAATTAAACCAAACAAATGAGCTCTGATTTCGGTATTTCAAATGGCATCCGCCAAATGCCACTGCAACTGCAACCACGAAAGCTGTGGGTTGCTGGAAAAAGGAAAATTGCACACAATGTCGCCAGTGATAGAAGACTGCTTAAACCCTAATATAGTGCTCAGAAACGGCGCTAAGAGAAACAGTAGCATATGTGGTCTCCCCCCAGAAATCAAGCTAACTAAGTTGGTTAATGAATGTGTATGTGCAGCCCGCAATCTGCCCCCGGCTTTCCAACTGCCCGTCGACAAGCTAGCTAGCGCGACGCGACGTTCCGACAAGTCGCTTTCGCCTAGAGTTCAGGTTAATTTTTTTTTGGTTCGTGCTCTACTTCTACTTGAACCCGCCTCGACAGTTGCAGATATTATAATTTAGCATTAAGCTTAGTTATTCTTCCGTTTTGTTTTTATTTCGAGCTCTCATTTTGTAGCTAACCGACCGCTGTTTTTCTGTTTTTCCGCCAACTAACTATCACCATCCACATCATCATCGTTAACGTCGTCGGGTATATCCTCGATGGTATAAGGCTGGGGGTCAGAAAAACGTATGCAGGACTTGCAACTCAAAACCGCACCGCAAAATGGAATTCTGTTCAGCGCCATAGCCATAGAGGAGCATCCGCCACGTTGTCTCCTAGTCTCACTCTTCAAAAGGATTATTTTTAAATTGCATATTCTTACAGAATGTATTTCCTCTTCCCACTCAACCCCATTGAATACCGGAGCACTCCGCTTTTTTATGACGATTCCATGCATAGTTTACGAATTTATTACATAAAGAAAGCTAAAAATGCGCTGCTTGTTCTGATTCAATATATTTTTAATGCCCCGGCACTCGACTCGGTCTCACGTTTGGTGCCGCGGTCCCGACGGATAACCGGCATGAGATACTCGGTCACTGCAACTACCATCGTCGACGAATGTGGTTGCAGCACGGGTATGGCCATGCCTGGTCATAACCAACGAATGTATTCAACATTAAATCATCTGGTCACGTTTTTGAATTATGCAGAACCACTATACATTTGGCTAACTGCACAATTTTGCAATTTTCACTAAAACCTCCTTCCGCGCCCTCCTTCCGTATTTGTTGTTTTTTTTGTAAAATAATAATTTACTCTTTGATTCGAGGCGGACGCGCTGGCGATAGTATACAGCGTCCAGTTTTGCAGATTTGTAGTGAATATTAATGAAAGTATTTCCGAAGGGGCGGATTCGGACGCGAACAAGGACGTTTCGAGTTGCGTTACGGTTGCAAGTTAATTCAACTTTTTGCTGGTCTCACACCAAACGGATGATGAAAAACAAAGCACAACGTTCAGAGCTCTGCCACAGTGACCTTTTCATCATTGAAACCGCAATAAATGCAACAAAATACTGTTTGGATGCCGGATATGAAAAAGGATAAACAGTGCAAGGACGTGAATAGAAGAACCTGATTAACTATTTAAGGTATTCCGGATAGTCCAGATAAGGTCGAAATTCATTAGGAAGTCGGTACTCGTAAATGCACATTCGCTATGGACGAGGGCTAATATTGATTACACTTTGAAATATTCTATAAACCAATCTCGGAATAGTCCTTCATTTGCCTGAAATTTAATGTTTGGTTATTTAAATACCTCAAAAAATATTATATCATACTCGTACATTGTATCCTAATTGCCCTATCACATTCATACACACCAATGGAATTGCTTCTCGTCCCTTGCCCTCAAACAGGCCAAGTTGATCATATTAAAACGTTATTAGCCTGGCCATCAAGGTTGTCTTCAGTTCTACTTCTAGTTGACTAAAACCTGCAATTATTCAATATATTAAAAGCAAGACCGATGGATCTTGGAGAGCCGTCGTGGTTGCACAAGCTTTAAATGTCACTTACCTGAACAAATTGTGCGACGTCTAAAGATCATCTATCTATCGCCCCCTGGATACTAGCACAGAATAAATAGTATGATAATAAATAAATATTTATTATATAATAAATATAAACTTTAACTAATGCCAAACCTGTACAAAATTGCTAAATTTCTTAATATTATCTTTTTTATTAAATCGGCAGAAAGTCCATTTTTTGAAATTGAAATAAAGTAATTAAATGTAAGCGCCCAGTTGGAAAACATTGATTTGATCATAAAAACGCACAATTGTTTACCAATCTGGTTCGTTCTTTCAACCCCATTTTCCTCAAATCCATCCACTAAATCTAATTTGGAATTGTATCGCAATTCCCTTCTAATCGCCATTTCATCCATCAGCAGAATAATATTATTCTTTTCGTACCGGTTCAAATCTAAGCACTTTTTTTTTATTAACTCTAAACCGTTATTTTTAAAACTTGGTTGTAGGGAATTTACAGGGGCCCATCGATAAACAGTAGAGATATGTGGCAAATTTGGATGTGTAATGGGGGCGGAGTCGTCGGGGTACGCTTAGCCCTTGTAACACAACCCCTCTGGTACAACGCAGCTTTGCTTTACTCTCCGCCGCGAGTTGTGCTGTCCGAAGACCGCAGCAGCCGCTGAACGAGCAGTCAAGCAAATGAAAAAATAGGTCCAAAAGGACGGAGTGGAGCCGAAAGAAATGAAACAATTTGGCTTTGTAAATAATGTTAATCAATTTTAATTTTATTAAATCAAGAGGAATCAATTAACATTGAAAAAGAAATGGATTAGACCTAATCAAAATTAGGCGCTCTTACTCAAGCGTGTTAAGGTATTCTATTGGCGGTGGAGAACCCGACCGTCGAATGGAATAACTAAACTCACTCGAATAACCAAAAAAGCTTTCGCTTATGCCCAAGTGTAGCACTTTTCTTGACAGTGGAATTGATCCGACTGATCGTTGCGAAGTGCTAAACCTGAGTGATTCTACACTGGCATAAGCTCGGCTTTTATACAGTCCTGTGGTGTTTACATTTGCGAGTGCATCCCGTTGCTTTTAATTTTTAGGATTGCCAGGTTACATTTTCCAGAAATTAATTTTATAATATTAAAAGAAATAAATTTGTAAAAGAATAAAGTACATAATGGAATTACAATTCAATATCAATGATTATAAATATCAATAAATAAATATAAATTCACAAATATAAAACATGATTTCAGGATAATGAAAATACGTAGTGTTACAGTTGCAATTTATTCTTCAAGAATTGGTACGCTGACTGTGAGACATAATAAATGTTTTGAACCAAATCTTTTACATCTTGCTTATATTCTTTAGGTCGTGGACTAAGAAGAAGTTTGCAAAATGTTTTTGACTCCTTGCTTATTTGAAAAGAGTCGATGGTTTGAAATACGCTTGATTTTGTTGCTATTTGTTTGCGGCTTTGGAGATTTACATATATATTTTGCTACCATGTCGTAATATTTTTTTCTGTAAAAATTAGCTGATTTCAGATATTTTTCACAGTCATTACAACATCCATCTACGGGGTCACTTGTTCGGCTCTTTTTAGCTGGACAATCAAGCTCCAACCACTTGTAATCTTCCTCAATAACTTCTAAGTAAAATACCGGAACAGCTCCGAATTTCAACTTTTTTTTACCAATGTCAGAACTTGAGAATATTATAGAATATTAATATACAGAATCCATTTTTCCTATTCAAAATCGTATGACAACCCCTCAACAATCAATATATAATAATAAGTCCAAAGAATAATCCAAATCGTATGCAAAGTTGTCAACAATTATAAAAGTAACAATTCAAAATCAAAAATAGAGTTAAATATCAAAATACAAAGTAAAAATGGAGTCGATATAAAGGGTCCGCCATCTAACGTTTTTTTTTTTCAAGTAGTGCTTATTTCGTGAATGGTAACACTTAGCTCATGTCTGATTTGACAGATAATTAGTTTTATCCTTCCGCTGAACGAATATGGTTGTGTATACGCTTGAACAATGCTTCGCTAAGTGGGCCTGCGATCGACTTACAGAAGATGCCGATTTTGCCAAAAAAATCATATTTTCAGATGAAGCTCATTTTGATCTTGGCGGGTATGTAAACAAGCAAAATTGTCGCATTTGGGGCAAAGAAAACCCGCAGGCATACATTGAAAAGCCGGTGCACCCAAAACGAGCCACTGTTTGGTGCGGATTTTGGTCCAGAGGCATAATGGGGCCATTTTTCTTCGAAAATGAGCAAGGAGTGGCCGTTACAGTCAATGGCGATCGTTATCGGGCCATGTTCAACGAATTTTTGTTCACAAAAATTGAAGAGGAGGATATTGGCAACATTTGGTTTCAACAGGAAGGCGCTACGTGCCACACAGCCGAAGCTACACTCGATGTTTTGAGCCCTGTTTTTGAAGATCGCATTATCAGCCGCAGAGCTGATGTCGTTTGGCCACCTCGGAGCTGCGATTTGACACCGTTGGACTATTATTTGTGGGGTGCCGTCAAAGATAAGTGTTACGCCGACAAGCCAGAGACAATTGACGCTTTAAAGGACAATATTCGTGAAGCCATTGGTGAAATACAGCTGCACACAATCGATAATGTGCTTAACAATTGGACCGATCGTGTAGGCTACTGCATGGCCAGCCGAGGCAGCCATTTGAATGAAATTATTTTCCATTATTAACCGGAAGGATTGTACTTTCAAATAAAAAAAGAAATTTGAGAAAATATTCAGTAGTTTTTTTTATAGCATTTTCAAAAAAAAAAAAGTTATTTGGCGGACCCTATATAAGCGCAGGAAAACACAACCATTCGCATGAAAGTACAATTCCCAAGTGATTTCGAATCCAATCCACACAATCGAAAACAAGAGAAGCAATACAACACCATGCAAGCTTACGATAGAAGAAGCTATCAATGCATACGCACGCACACACACTTGCATACACATCGTAAGCTGCTTTGCTCTCGTAAAAACAAAACCACCGAAAACGCACATGCTACTCTCTTGCGCTCGCACCAGCTTCTCAATTTTTTGTATACTCTCTTGCATGTTCTCATGCTTGTACTCTCTGTTCAATAGGGTGCCAATATTGGAACCCTAGAACAAAATTTGCTTTGTATGAGATGCAACTTCTGTATACTATTTATTCTGTGATACTAGCCACCTATTAATAAGATCAATCAACTCAATTTAAATATTTTTCCAGATACTATCATAAACCTCATTAAGATTGAAATTCTGTGTCTGTGTATGCGTGTCTGTGTGTCGCATCGTAGCTCGGGAACGATTGGACCGATTAAGCTAACGTGATCGAGATGGTTCTTAACTATTACATATATACGAATTATATAATAGCCTTCGCAAGTTCTAAAGCTGTAAGTTCTCATTTTATTCTTCCGAAAATTTGGCTTGCTGGTAAAAACTAGTTACGAACATAGGGCTCTTCCATGACTGTCTTAGTAGTACTTAATAATAATTCACATATGAGAACTAGCCAAGTCAGACCTTAGGCTTATATTATATCCTAATATATTATCCTAAGTTATAAGAAAAAATGATATTTTATGTTGTTATGAAATATTTCATGTTGTTATAAATGTCGGCACCTATTGGCCGCACTCATAAATCTGTTTTTTTCTTTGCAGACAGCAGATCTAAACCCAGATATGGAAGAGATTCTGTGCGCTGGTAGGTTGCAAGCAAGATTTAGCTGAGTTAAATGATTCAAAAGAGTGCTATTTTGAGAGATCTTACACATCGACGAGGGCATGTGTGACATTGTCAGACAATCACTTTTTCATATGTATATTGACTTAATTGAGACCTTTTTCATAAGTGGGGGAGCGTACTGAGCGATTCCAAAGTCATACGGAATCTCGCATGTGAACGAGGGTAATGGCAGATCGGGGAACTTGAGAGTAGCGGTGCGACACAGATGTTGACTAAAATATTCGAACACGTTTTCCACTAATTTCACGACTTGAAATAATATGAAATATGAGTGCAGTGATTTAGTTCTTAGCCTTTCTTGTTGTAATTATTTTGATGCGGTTTTTGTCTGGAAACAAGGTTGTAGGGGGGTGATGGTTCTGAGACCTTCTCGAATTCATTTCAAAAAATCATCATTTCAAAAAATCTTATGACGAGTGTTATTTAATATTTATACATATATCATTCAAAGTTTAATATTTATATATTGTTCAAAGACCATTCGCTACGCTTCCCTGTAATGAATGTGTTTCTTCAATGTTTCACTTTTATGTTCCAGGGGCGTTAAAAATCGTCCACTTTTTCGAGAAGGTGGTTTTTGCAAGAGGTAAATATATGAACTCCGTCTGTAATGAGGCAAGGAAAAGAGCCGCCGTGAAGGATAAAAGTTTGATAAACCACATAAAACCATGCTACCCCAATTTTCTTTCAAAATGTGGGTTTTATGACACATGTTTGCATTAAATCTAGTGCGATGGAGCCAATGTTTTTCAACTGGGCGAAGACTAACAAGGCTTGCAAATATGAGACTAATTTGTACCGAGTTCTCTGCTATTTGATTCAGAGCTCCGAAGTTAATATTCCCTAGCATATAGACTTACACCATTTTTTACATACAGAACAGCAACTGATGCAAAGAGCCGACGCAAATTTTCTTGTGGCAGTGGTCGCCTATACCCATTAGTCACGAAAGTTTCAAAAACAGAGAATGTGATAAAAAGCCTAAATGTTTAAATGCTAATTATGAGATTGAGTCTTACTTAGGACTAGACACTCATCTAGTCATATTGCAAAGTTTAATGTGGAAATACTTGATCAGTTCTGATCGATATTGGCAAGAAAGCATTCATTTCCATGGCTTTAGACGGCGAGACAGCTATTAAATGTTGTAGAGATCAGTTCGTTTCAAGACGATCCGGGAATTTCTTCATAAAGATTTTTCTTGAATTTGAGGTGCAAGCGCCACATTCGGGTGGAAGCAGGCAAATCTAGGTGAGTATACATACTTGCAAAAATACCAGCAATGCTATGTGCACTTCGAAACAAATATCGACGAATCATCTTCCACACTTAGTTGAGCAATCAGTTTGTAAAACAAAATAAATTATCATTAACGCAAACACCACTTTGGCTCGGATAAAGTCAAATGAGAATGGCAAAAAAGATCACAAAGTTTCCAAAAAATGTTTTGAAATGCATCAAATACTGTAAAGTAGAAATTTGATTCTCTCTTAAAGAGAAAAGTTAACCGGGCTACTAGCACAGAATTTTTACCAAGAAAATTAGAAATGTGACTGAGAGCTTTTGTCTATTGTAAGCCTCGGAGTAAAGTAAACGTATAAAGGGAACAAAGGATACGACACATCAGCAGGAACTTATCTAAGAAAGGATATTTCATAACGGTACTCGAAGAAGTGTACTTTTGTTATTTCAAAATATCTATATCTCCCAGAAAAAAAGCTGGGCCTCTCATAAAGTTAGGTTTGTTAAAAGATTTTGTCAAGGCTGTGTTTTATCGGACCGCACATCCAAAAATGTTGAAGGATGACATATTTGAAAACGGTCTTTCGGGCACTGGAAGATCTGCTTGGAATTCACTGGTTGTTATCCAAGTGTTGTTATGCAACAGAAAACAAAATTAATGTTACCAACAGTTGGCTGTTGATGTATTACATTATTTTCAAGTTATGCATATGTCAAAATGTCTCTGAGAATTCATTTCCTTCACTCGCACTTCAACTCTTTCCCGAAAACCTCGAACACTTCAGCGACGAACATGGGGAACGTTTTCATCAGGATCTTAAATTCTCTGTCTGTTTGTTGGTTTGCTTTAAGAGACACAGATACAAATAAATATAACGAAAAAACGAAGGCTTTTTAATTTTTGTATTGGTATTTTTTTTTTTTGGAAATCAAGAACAATAAATCTGATTTGGAAACCTGATTTGTTGGATCTTTTCCATAATTTTAACATAGTGCACCTGACTTGTTAATTTTAAGGACAAAAACCACGATAAGAAGTTACCCTAGGAAGGGATTACTATTTGACGAAGGAAAGCGGAAAGCAGTTTGCAGTTTAATCTTATAAAGGGTGGTCCGACAAGAGGGGTCATTTTAAATCTCTCGCAAATGTTGGACTCTCAAAAGTTGTGTATCGTTGTGATGACTATAAATAAGCTAAAACTCGAAAGATGTCAAATATGGTTCAATACAAACCCATTGTGAAAAGCTGACAATTCACTACAAAACAGTAAAAGAATCGCGAAAGTATCAGATGGCCGCGACAATACAGTCGCCGTACCTCATATCAATTCACAGCCAATACGATCCCGTACTCTTCGAAACATCACGCTCTGCTGATTTCATCTTTACAAGCGCCCTAATGGTTTCCCGACACGGATGCCCTATCTTGCCTACTTTTTCATTCACCCCTCACATCCCATTGGTTGTTATTAATTTGCCATCGTCTTCATAGATTCCATATCCGATATTACTGATCACAACGACATTATCATCTGTGGCGATTTCAACCTTCCGTGCATTAAATGGCCCAAATTCGACGATGAGGTTTACTTTTTCACGATTAACACCTCATCAGGTAAAGAAAACCTCTTCATAGATCGCCTCTCTGACTTTGGTCTCCTCCAACGCAGTAATATCACCAACAACACAAGTCGACAACTTGACCTGATCTCATCTGACGACGGAGACTCATCCTCTCTACATTGAATCCGCTCTATCTATCCCTATAGGGAACACTTTCACTCGAGAATCACTTCACCTTACCCGAATTCAATACTTTCTTTAGCCCACTTTAGAGCAATAAAAACAACAGCGGATAACTATCCATCCATTTTTAATCTTCTCAATACTTCGTGCCACATTCTTCCCAATTTTTCAGCTAGTCCACCGAACAATTTATCGAAAACCGTCAGTACAATGTAATTTTCACATCTTCTATTTCTGATACAAGTGCCAAGCTTTCACTTACTCCCTTTCTCCTTTCCCCACCTCCCATCCTATCTGTCATGATGGTGTTTCTCCTGTTAACTTTTTGGTTGACTTATCTTTTATCTGTGATCAAGAACTTAACTTTCGTCAACAAATCGTCAATATTATCAAACGTACCAATTCGCCTCGAGTTTGTGAAACTTTGGTCCAAGGAGTTTTTGAATCCTTACGTCACAAAATCCATACATATGTATTTCATAATTGGCCCCTTCTTAAAAATGCTAGTCTAGTTTGATCCCCCTCTTACGGTAGATTTGTTCGTTACGTTCTTCGTGGTCTTCCCTAGGCTGCGGTAGCGATAGGTAGACGCAAACATATCAAACATATCCGTGACCTGACATTGGAAACACCCATGTATTGCTGGTACCACTGAGCTACTTTGATGATGTAACTCGAAAGTAGGAGACGAAATCCTGGATTGCCTATTAATAAACCCATCAAGGGGGTCATTAGATTCATCTTAACCACTTCTATTCATTTCTCCTGATGACGGGGACCATCAAGTATGGGCCTATATAAGTACATTGTCTATTATGAAGTACTTTATTGTAGCACAACAACGGCCCCCCGACGTGGCGGACGTGGCGACGCTTATCTTAAAAATATTAATGATAGTCAATATTAATGAAGTCAAAAGGCCGAGAGAAAAATTTTATTTTTTTATTTTTTAAAGTTTTTCTTGTGTCGGGGGTTACTTAAAATTTTTAATTTATTTTTTTTTTAATTTAAATTTTTTGCCTTAAGTAGTACAGCAATTACTTTTTGCACCTTAAATTATTGCACTAAACAGCAAAGCTGATCTTTTCATATCTCGTCAGTAGTTTACAGACTGTAGGCTATAAAATAACAACCTCTCTTCCTATGTACTTGGCACCCCAATGCCAAAAAGTCCAACTCACTTGTTATGTTGAGCATGCATATACCGTAACTGGGTCAAAACTTCTACCCCTCCTGCCATTAAACATGGGCCGTGAGATATTAGCTATGTCCAGATTGTAAGAAATTTAGGGCTAACCTTTAACAACATTTTAACCCGAGTCCACGTCAATACCTACATATATAGGAAAGGTGTACGAGTATGGTATGATATGGTATGATATCCCATAAGTCTTTTCAATATTACGTGAAGTGATGTAAAATAATAATAATGAAAATAAAGTGTTAAAAAAAAATATTTATTTTTATATTATAAATATATATTTATATTCAAAACATTTAGCCCATCTTTTTTCTAAACCAAGAATTCCCTTAGAAAAAAATTCTTTGTCTTGACCCCCCAAAAAGCCTCAACTTCGGCATCGTCTTCAGATTCTTTGCCTTGGATATGTTTCTTGAGCTGAGGAAAAAGGTAGAAATCACTGGGAGCTAGATCTGGTGAATAGAGTGGGTGTTCGAGCTGTTCGAATGTCGTTTCTTAAAAGGCAGCAATGGCACCCGCGGCTTGACATGACACACTTGTGCTTGACACCTTGAAGCAAGGAGGCTCGCTTCCGAGTCATTGATTGTTGTTTGGTTTTAGATCAAAATGGTGGCTCCATGTCTGGAAACATAACAAAAGCATTTACTGATCTGCTTGGAACCCTCGAAAACGCCCAGAAACCTTTTCAAATGTAATTCGTTCGCAGATTTCTTTGAACGCTGACATATGAGATTAGCTATGTATATGCTAATGGTCCCTCTTCGATCTACCAGTACAACATTTTCGAAACTATTTTTTATGAGAGACGTGACTGGACATCCTTCGTGATGTTCATCGTGTGGATGTTTTGCCCAGCTTAAATCTTGATGATGATTCTCGCAAAAGTTCTGTTGCTACCAGTTTTATCCCATGACTGTGGAATTTTCTACAAATTTGACTGCAGATTCGGATCGAAGTTTAATGAAGTCTTCGATAATATTGGTCCATTTACGTATATATTTAAAATCCCTAGATGCGAGCACATCTCCGCCTACTCCAAATCCATTTTCGGTTACTAACTCGACAACATCTGTAAATACCATACACTAGCATTCTTTTGCGAGATTATGCACAGAATCAACTAACATTTTCAACCTTCCAGGATTTCTCTCTCCAACCATCACTTGTATATAATCCAGGTACACTTATCTGCAATCCGAAAGACAATTTTTGTTCACGCCACCCGCCTATGGAGCTCCACACTGAGATGCAGAATGACTCTTGCCAATCACTATGGCAAGCCGAAGTGAGCCGAAAGGTTCTCTTGAGAAGTAGAGCTCTCTCAAAACAAACCGGGGTACATTTTTGCAGAGAAAAAAATCTTCGTGCGTATAATGGGAATATACAATTATAGGTTGTACGGCGATAGTGATATCAATTTGGGTTTGACTACCCTTCTTCAAAAATACCTATCCGATAGGTCACCCATTAAGCGACCCAAAAACCCTTCCTCCAAAATGCCTATTGTTGCGTGAGCTATAAATGAGTGTGCAGTTTCACCATCCTGTTGAAAGTACATGCCCTCAGTTACAGTTGCCGTTTTACCTACGGCATCCTGAAAAACATAAGGCTCCAAGGTATAAGGTGCACTATGTAGTGCCTTTGAGTGGATGTAATGTAAATGATACCTGACACGTGAATTTACAGCCCCCCGGGAGCGCACATTTTGTTTGCTTACATGGCTGTTCAGATGACAATCGACCTCGATGCTCATGATGAACTTCAACCGAAAATCGTCCACTTCGTCGTTAAGGTTCAGGAAAGAGTAAGCATAGTTTAGATGTAATTGACAATTTCCACTTTGGAAGGTAAATCTTTAAGTATTCCATTACACAGCAGAAATGAACAAATAATGACCAATGGAGTAACACTTCGCCTGGTCAACGTTGACGGCTTACCCGCGACAACGGGTAATTTCACGCAAAAACCATTGACAAATGACTCCGTCAAAAAATAGTCACGAGTATTTCGCAACTTTAAGGAGTATGGCATTCCATGTAGCTTCACAAATTCCAGTTCACAAACGGCAGTTTTCGTCATTTGCAAAAGTCATACCATCTTCCATCGTCACATTGTACAGTGTATTGATACCACTGTTCGGCTCGCAGAGTCTTTTATCCCGAGAGCGTAGAGGACGGCATCTTTTAAGGTGTTACATAGAGTTAAAAACTAAAGACCGGCTGGAGAGACTTGATGGTCGAGCCCTAAGTTCAATCAAAACTGTAAAAAACTAAATTAATCATTACTGTAAAGTGGACCTATCTTATTTATAAAAGAAAGTAAGAATCCCTGCCTAGGGAAGGAAGGAAGCCTACAATGTTCGTTAATCAGAGAAGTCATCACTTTTAAACATACTGGTGACTTCGATGATACCTTCAAAGCCGTCGAACACGTCAATGGATTCCCGAGTTAAAGTCCAAATCAAATTCTTATATTAAATAAGTCAGGCAAAGTCGTATTTAGTATAAGTAATCTGGGACATCTCTAATAGAAGTATTCTAGGCACCGAAGCTTGAAAATTGAGAAAAATATCTTAATTCCGTTCGGATTCATTCCTTGACGTCAGTGGTGTAAATAAGACTAACTTCAACGCGATTAAGCTGATAAAAGTTCTCATTTCCACGACATTTAGACTAAGCACTATGGTTCAACTGAACTTAAGCTAAAAGAAAGCAAATCAGTTTAAAATAATCGCCAGCTGCGGGATAAGTATCAAATCAAAATCCATTGAAGGCGGATGACCAAGAATTCGTGCGCTCTTTTCGATATAGACGAGACTTGCACATAGCACACCATGATTCCCGCATCATTGTGCAATACACCAATCTGAACAGAGTTATTTTTATAATAACGAAGGAACCAACTTCCGCACCACAAGGTGCAGTGAACTTCAATAAATCTAAAGGGTGTTTTTTATAGAGGTATAGAACTTTGAAATGGAATAAAGCAAAGATGGTTTTCTTAAATTGATATGAAATTGACTTTATTCGAAAGATAATCTTCTGACATTATTTAATTTAAGATGGCTGGCGGTAAATGAGCCTAAAACAAGATTACCGTTGATACCAATTTTTATAAGCAAATTTTGTTTAGCGATGAAGCTCACTTTTGGTTGAATGGATACGTCAATAAACAAAACTGCCGTATTTGGAGTGATGATAATCCTCAAGTGTATGTTGAGGCACTGTTACATCTACAAAACTGACTGTTTGGTGTGCTTTATGGGTTGGTGGAATAATTGGTCCGTACTTCTTTAAAAACGATACTGGCCAGAACGTTACAGTCAATGGTGGCCGCTATAGAGCCATGATTACTGACTTTTTCGTTCATCAATTGAACAACCATGATGTGCAGGAGCTGTGGTTTCAACAAGACGGCGCAACATGTCACACAGCTCGTGCCACAATTGATTTATTGAAGGAAACGTTCGTTAACCGCATAATATCACGTTAGCCTCCGAGATCGTGCGATTTAACGCCGCTTGACTATTTTCTGTGGGGATATGTGAAGTCGCTAGTCTACGCTTAAAAATATAAATCTAAAGCTCATCAGACTACATCAATATAATCACGTCTTCAGTGATTTTGTTTTTCGGGCCTTAACTGACTATGATTTGAATATTCGTATGTATAATACCAACGATTATAATTTTCCCATGACTATTTCTACATGGCAGAAAATGTATTTATTAAAGCGGATATTGATGTCGTGTATTCCCATTTTTTTCATTTATTTAAATAGATTATGCGATTATCTTCCGCTCTATTCCAGATTGTAGTTAATTTATTGCTTTTAATGTTGAACAAAGGTGGTTATTTGAATAATAATAAAATAATTATTATTAATTCTTTTTTTCTATTGTAATTAATTACTTGAACCGGGACATTTGTTCCGATCCGACGGTTTACAAATATTGACTGTGACCAAATGCCATCCGCAAGTAATATACATAAATTTGGTTTCGTCGATAAATTAGTTTTATGAACAAACACTGACCCAGGAAAGGGTTAATACGTAAACCTTTTTTTTCTTATGTAACATAATTCTAATTCAACAGCTGTCCTTCGTTTTAATATTTTTGCATCCTGATTTAACATACACATGATTAAACGACAAGTTAATTATACTAATGAGTAACATTTGTTTTTTTCTTCACTCAAACATGCTTCCTTGACATATTGGATAGTAACCGGAATTTACAATATGTGAGACAGGATATTGCTCCTGTATATGAACTCCTCATCTCATTCTCGGAACCTGATATCCTGGATTTAATGCCGGTGTGTGTCATGTTGGTCCTGCCCAGTAAATCCATATTATAGAGAAACATATTTCGGGTGAATCGTTGAAAAAAGCACCCCAACCAATAGATAGAGATAAAAAAATTAAATTAAAAATTTTAAGTTACCCTCGACACAAAAAAAACTTTAAAAAGTAAAAAAATACAATTTTTCTCTCGGCCTTTTGACTTCATTAAAAGAACCTATTAATATTTTTAAGATGACGTCGCCACGACGGGGGACCGCTAAGAGAAGAAGGGTAATTAGTTATATCTAGGTTTTTGTATAATCCATACTTTATCATTTTCAATATTCTTTTCATTTGTATTCTTGTTTTATTTTATTTACTTTGGTCGCCCAACGCGACGACGCTTATCTTAAAAATATTAATACATAGGTTCTTTTAATGAAGTCAAAAGGCCGAGAGAAAAAAATTATTTTTTTACTTTTTAAAGTTTTTTTTTGTGTCGGGGGTAACTTAAAAATTTTAATTTTATTTTTATTTTATTCTTTTTAAATTACTCGCCAACCGTAATTGCGACAGGTAACTACTTAAATTACATTTTTCTTAAGTATTATGCAACAATGCATAGGGTTCCTTGTATGTACAAAGTGGTGCAAAATTTATCATCCAATTTTGTTTTTGAACAACTTTTTTATGGATGGAAACCTTTATTTGGATCCTTGCAACTTTTTTTGTTGTGTGGAAAAGGTGATATCCGTCCAGTGGCTATCGCTAGTGTTGATACACATTTGTACCCGTTTTATCGCATTTTTCATGACTTTTCGCAAGATTTCCGTTCGTGTTTCTGTCGAACATTCTCCTTAAGGGCTGCGAACGCGAAGGTCCGAAGCTTATACAGGGTCCGCCATCTAACTTTTTTTTTTCAAGTAGTGCTTATTTCGTGAATGGTAACACTTAGCTCATGTCTGATTTGACAGATAATTAGTTTTATCCTTCCGCTAAACGAATATGGTTGTGTATACGCTTGAACAACGCTGGGAAATATTGCGACATTACTTTGAAAATCATGGTAATGTTGCAGAATGTGTGCGAAAATTGCGTACGGATTTTGGAAGAAGAGAAGCACCGTCAGTTCCGTATGTACGTTATATTGTGAAAAAAGTGAAAGAAACTGGCATCCTCATCGATAAACCAAAGCGTGAAAAGCCAAAAACAGTGCGTACACCCGAGAATATTGCTGCTGCGGCAGAAAGTGTGCGTGAAGCGCCATCAACATCAATTCACCGTCGTTTTCAACAATTGAACATTTCGGAGACATCATTGAGACTAATTTTGCATAAAGACCTTGGTATGACGCCATACAAAGTCCAATTGGTTCAGGAGTTGAAGCCAACTGACCATCCAATGCGTTTTTGCTTCGCTAAGTGGGCCTGCGATCGACTTACAGAAGATGCCGATTTTGCCAAAAAAATCATCTTTTCAGATGAAGCTCATTTTGATCTTGGCGGGTATGTAAACAAGCAAAATTGTCGCATTTGGGGCACAGAAAACCCGCACGCATACATTGAAAAGCCGGTGCACCCAAAACGAGCCACTGTTTGGTGCGGATTTTGGTCCAGAGGCATAATTGGGCCAGTTTTTTTTATAGCATTTTCAAAAAAAAAAAAAATTATTTGGCGGACCCTTTATATACATAAGTCTGCGACTCCAAGTAGCCTCAAAGGAAAAAGTCCGGGATGGTTAAATCTGGCGATCTTGCTGGCCATGCCAAATTGCCAAAACAGGAGATTACGCGACCAGGAAACGCTTCCTGCACAATATCCATTTGGGCTCGTGCTGTGTGTGTGATTGTACTGCCTTGTTGAAACCAAATGTTCACCAGGCCCCGCTCATCCAATTCCGGCAGTCAGAAGTCATTTATCATGGCCCTGTAGCGTTCGCCAGTAACAGCGATCGTATTGTCGATGGCGTCCTCAAAAAATGCGGCCCAATTCCCAATTACTCCTCCGCACCACCTCTTGTATCACATGCGGATTTTCAACGTCTCAGAAACGAAGATTTAGCTTATTGACGTAACCGCTTAAGTGTAATTTTTTCGACACAAAATCATCCTCTTCGTTGTTGATTAAGGATGGCATGACAGTATTTCACACGCGACTGACGGTCAGCAGGCATTAACTAATGCACTGTTTGTACTTTGTACGGAAACATATGTAAGTGTTTCGCTAAAATTCACTGTAGGGTCCGTCTGGTTATACCCAATTGCGTAGCCCGTCGTCTGGTTGATGTTTCTTCATTCTTAGCGACATCGGTAGCCACGGCCGCGATATTCTCGGCCGAACGATCTGTCCGGGGGCGCCCACGTCCAGCATGGCCTCCTATGGTCCCAATCTGTTCAAGTCGAGTAGCTAGGCGGAATGTTTGCCCAGTTGGCACGACACTAGTAGGAAATCGACGTCGAAATTCACGAAACTCCACCGACCGATTATTGGTCAAAAAAATCGACATAATTATTCCAAGCTCATGTGAAGTATAGCGCTCCATTGCTTATCTGTTTGTATACTGCAGCTGTCTAGTTCACTAATGTCAAATATGATCGAGGTATGACGCTATTTGTAAAAATTATAACATTTTCCGATAGGGTGATCCATTTTGTGCCACCAAAAAGAGCTGATGGCCTTGAAACGCCTTAACAGATTTTCATAAGTTGTAGCTAAGAACCATCTTGATCACGGTAGCTATCAAACAAAAAAAAATCATCAAAATCGGTCCATTCGTTCAGGAGCTACGATGCCACAGACAAACAGACACGTCAAACTTATAACACCCCTTTTTTGCGTCGGGGGTTAAAAAGTGCCAAAGACACTAATTTGCTCATTCACATTTCCAAATCCCATTTGAATATTATATAAATCCATGATTTATATAATGCTCCACAGAGACTCATTGAACACTTGCAACTGTTTTAGAAAGAAACATTTTTTTTAAAGCTATAGTTCTTCAATAGCACTGATTGGCTATAATCGTTTCCACTTTGTCATAGAGTTGTACATTTTTAAATTGTTACTATTTTCATCAAAAGAGCCAAATGAGAAAGTCGACTAGACTAGCTCCCAAGTACTGACTTTAGTCACGAAGCCACCGAATTACTTGTCTCTTAATTCTAATAATTTGATCTTTAACATTAAAAGCTTCACTCTACTTCTTTCTTCTTTTCCTTTTTTCCGGCGTCGTTATGGTCAGAAGTGTAGGACCATAACCTTCCCACTTAACTGCATTCCTACTGGTCCGCTTGTGAGATCCGCCTTCACTCTACAATAATAAAAAGTCTTCATTCTTACATTTCTTTTCCTCAAACTTACAAACACCTCTAACCCAGAAAATCAAATGCAACCACTCTAATTGCACATTGATAATATTTCTTCGACGATCGCCGGTATGAAACTTGAAAAATACATAATCCCCAAATGACATAGTAGACTCTTTTGGCTGCAACGTTTTGAAACTGTCTCTCTAGTTATAGCCTACTGAGGGCACCGTAGCAATGATGTTATATGTTGATCTTGAATCGAATACCACAACAGCCGAGTCATCGAAATCTTATTTCAAGGTGTTTGTTTTTAGCGGAGTGCTGACAATACCACTTTGTTTCGTCCGAAAAAAGTCAGACGTTGTTGGAATTGAAAAGGAAGTCCCCTTCAAGTATGGGAAAAAATGAATTTCACACAATATAAAGGGTTTTTCAATTGGCACGGGAAGAATTTCCGGCTTGTGCCGCCCATGTTGTTTTGGTGACATCTGTCAAATCTGTTCTTTATTATTTACTTTCTGATGCCAAATCACCAGGGGCGCGCATATTGTTGGCTGACTTCGAAGCTTTTGGAAGTGTACCCCAATTTTGGCCGAAAAATCATCTTTAGCGACAAGGAGTATTTTTGGATGAATGGTTGTGTTAACAACCCACACGAGGTTCACGAGGTGATAATGCATTCGCAGGAAGTCACCGTTTGGTGTAGATTTTGGACCGGCGTCGTCATTGGTCCGTGGTTTTTCGAAAACAATGTTGGTGAAACGGTCACTGGCAATGCCGAACGCTAGAGAACGGTGATAGCCGATTTTTTTATGGCCCAAATTGAACCATATGGACCTAGACCACATGTGGTTCCAGCAGGATGGAACTACGTTCCACACAATACAAATTGAGGGTAAGGTTATCTCTCGCCGAGATGACGTGAATTGGCCGCCAAGATCATGCAATGGGACAATCTTAGTCTTTTTCTTGTGGGGTTTCCTGAAGTCACAGGTCTATACGAACAAATCATAATCGAGCGATGCCCTTAAGAATTATTGAAAATTGGGTCACTCGGATCTATAAAGGCATATATGGGCCTTTGAAATAAAAAAATTATTTTACTAATACCTTATTCTTATTGAATAACTCCTTAGGTGTTTGAGAGAAGATTTGGTTCCAGTTAACAATAAGAATATAAAAAAAACCGCCCTGGCTGTGGCTGCCTAGATGAACATACTCGCTTATTAGACAGAAACTCCTTTATCCTTTATGGTTGCCTGGTTGCCATGTTCGAATGGTATACTGAAATTCTTCTGTTAGATATAGTCGCATACTTTATTGTGTTTTAATAACTAATTATTGTCACCCAGTTCTTATATCCTGATAAGCTGCGTATGAGCAACGCGTGCGGAAAATTCTTCGAAGGAATTATTCAAAACAACTGTCTTGTCTCGAAATGTTAAAATCCATATTTATAAAATCATAATAATGCCAGTGACACTTTAGGAAAATATATTTCGAGTCTTTGAAAATGATACCTTAAAAAGAATCTGTGGTGAAAAACCAAACGAAGGACCAAGCGAATGGAGAAAGCAATACAATCAAGAACAGCGAATCATAGAAGGAACGCACTCATGACAGGAGGGCTTGGCAAGGGTGGTCATCAAAGCTATGAACATCCGAGTTCCAAATGGACGGTAATAATAAAGTAATAATTGAAGGAACAAAAAATTATTTATTTTTCTAATGTACAATTGATTTACTTTACAATAAACTTTTCTTTTTTCATACCCCAGGCAATAAAAAAAGCGTAAAAAAAACTGAAGGGATGTCGCAAATTTCGGTATACCGCCGGTCGGTGAAGCCAAAGGAAGTCTCGTTTATTTTTAATTTTTATACACTTTTTGTAAAATAAAATGAGTGGTAAACAAGAAATCACTAATGAAGTGCGAAAACTACTCATTAAAGTGAGGAACGAGAAAAACTCGATAACGATAGTTTGTGAAACTCCTGAATTATCTTAGATGACAGCTATGTATATATCCACTATAGTCTACTAGGCAGATCAGTATGCGCGGGCTTAACTCCGCTACTGAAAATTTTTGATCGAGCGAGCAAATTTGTTGTTTTATCAAATTACAATCATAACCAATACTCTCAAGTAAATACATATAGCTAAGTGTGATACATCAAATTAATTGTCTACTTGCAAGGACGTTTAGATTTAAGATCATATTTTCGAGAAACGTGTTGTTCTGAAGCTTTGACCACATCTTTCGCACCTTTTGCCTTATAGGCTTTTCTGACGAAATTGAAAGCTCGTTGCATGCAATCTATGGATTCTTCTTGGGTACCTCTTAATAGTGTGATGATCCGATCAGCTTTCAATGCCTTTGCCAATTCCACAGTGAAATTCCTCACGCCCCATTGCTCTCGAATACCCGGCGCATGGGGATCATATTGCGTCAACTTGTATTTGCCATTAATTTTATCCACCAATGCGACAATAGCGTGAAACGAAGGAATAATTAAGCCAGTGAGTGGATCTATTGCTCTCTTCTTTGTGACTTCAATTTCTTGAGTGGAGAATACAATTACGCGTTTTGAAGAAGACTGAAAATGTAATCGGATCGCATTGACAGCTTGAGAGATTGTGGTCTTATATCCGAAACATGGGCCATCTTTATCGACGTTATTTCTCACTATTTTTCAATCAAACAATTTCATTTGATAATTTATGGCTCATCTACAGACCTAGATCTATCGAATGACATGCTGCACACATGTGTGGTTATAGCCGATATCTACATTTAGTGCGTACAAGATTAGTCCGAAATCGTTTTCGGACCACTATATTCCCCGTACATGCACGCGCTAGGCCAAAAAGTGGGTGATTGCTCTCGCTCCGCTACGCTCCGCTCGATCAATTACAAAAAAAAATCAAACTATTTGAGTAATCAAGGATGTAGACAGCCAAAGAATTTGACAATACCATCCAGAGCAGTATGGTGCCAAATACTACAATAATACAAAATTGCAACTGAACCCAAACATTAAAAAATGTTACGGTACATCCTGAAGCTATTCACCATGTACTATGTAGAAAAAAAAAGTTAAAAAACTTAAAGCAAACTCACACGTAGTGGGAAAAAACGCTGATACACCCTAACAACATAATGAAACGGTTCAAATATGCCAGAAAGTATTTGTGAAAACCTGCACATTGTCGATACTACGGTCTGGGAAAGAGTATTTTTTGCCTTCGAGTGTAAAATCAATGTCTGTAGGAGAAATGCAGCATTTCACATCAAAAACATTTGCCCTACTTAGTGCACGGCTGCTAATGAAGTTTGATAATTGCACTTCATTGATATATTGATATAATGGATAATGGATGGGTATAAATATCCTGACATTTTAAATAGTGATTACTTTATAATGCTTAGTGGAAACCTAATCATCGCCCACAATCATCTAACTTCAATGTCATTGAGCATTTATAAGCCCATCTTAAACGATGGTTCAATGGTCCAATGCTTAAAAGTATTTTGGCTAAAGAATGGAAACAAATTTTACGCAAACGTACCCGAAAACCAATAAGGCCCAAAAAGTTACAATTAGCTTCAATTTCACCCGTACTTATTATTTATTATTTTTTAAAGAAAATTTAGATTTGTAGAATTCAAATGTGATTTTTGACGTCGTATGTAGACTTTTGCTTACCACGTACATAGGTATTTATTATATAGTACTTATACATATAGAGCAATTGAATAATTTCGATGGTCAAAACTAGAATCATCCATACGCAATTGGAGGACAGTTTCCTCACTAAGTCGGTAAGCAAAGGAACTCCTGAAAGTGTTATTATGATAAATCACTCACGCCAGTCTGGCTGGAAAGCAAGAAATGAAAGTGGTCGAGTATGCAAATCATATGGTGATCCTTGTATCAGGGTAGATGCTCTCTATAATAAGTGGAATCAGTGGACTGCATTCTAAATATAAGTCCAAAAATATCCGAACATGCTGCTTACCACCAAGACAAAGATACCGTAAATCCAGGGCCAGATCTGCAGTGCTAAATACTTGGGCGTTATTCTAGCCCAACATAAAAAAACGGACTAGGAAGGTTAGCTTAGTCATCTACTCCTATGTCTGTAACAAGACTTTCGGCAAAAAGTGGGGATTTACCTAACTTAACTCTGTGGATGAAACCTATTGTCCATCCCATGCTCATCCATGGCTTGTTAGTTTGGTGGGTGTGGCTCTCAGCAAAACTTAGCTTAAGGTTCAAAAATCAGCTGGGACGAGAATGGAATGCAGGATCGGGAATAAGAATATGACGAGCTAGCCAGGCTCGAATTCACCTCCAAAATCCATATCGAACCTGTATATCTACTGCTGAAACCCGTCAAATCGCATATTTCCCAAAACTTCCTGACCAGACAGTAAATAGGCCTAGAGTTATCGCTAAGTGCACCTGCACCTGGTTTGAAGCACAGTCCAAGAAGTCAATGTTTCCTTCCTACCAGATACAATGAATACTCATTGATTTGCTTTAAAAATAACTTTATAAGTCCTCGTAGAAATTTCTCATAACATTTGAGTATGAAAAACCAAAATGTCCAACCTGTCCATGCGAAGAGTTCGAATAAAAATTTCAGTAGCATGAGATCTATTAAAATCTCTTAACAATACTAACTTTATTAAAGTTCGTAAAAGTCAATCATGATAACGAAAGGGCATGCATGCGGAATTGTATTTTACTTATTCACACGCAAATCGTAACCATAACGTAACACTTAACGCAAGAAAAAAAACATTTTTATTGCAAACGACCCATGAAGCTACTCGGTTGAAAGCAATTAACGACAATATTCCGCTTATCGGTAGGAACGCACAAAAACATTTCGCCTGACCATAGACACCTGTTAGCAGTAAAGCCAACTGAACGACAAACGTGCAGTAGAAAAACACAAATAAAACCCTTTTACCGAGACATTAATCCTGATCCACTGCCCCCTGCATATTTGCACTTCATTTAGTCGCGGCCGCAGAATTAAATCGAATTTTTATATCCACACACTTTACACTAATTCAAATCCGCTTAACCCAAGTTCTTGTTTTTGGAATTATTTTTTTTTCAATTATTTGTTTTTATGTATACAGGGTGTCCCACGAGCAGTGTGCCAAAAAGCTAGAGTGTGTAGGTCTGGTCAAGACAAGAAAAAAATCGTACGGGAGGGGGGGGTCTATTCCCCCCCGTTTAGCCGGGAGGGGCAATTTTCTAAAAAATTGACTTAATTTGGAAAAAAAATTATTAAAAATGAACAGTTACATCCATAAGGCCGTGATATACTTTTTTGTTAAGCCAGAAACCTCTTCTTTCATCTTGTTTCTAAACGAAGCTGTTTTAAGGAATAGTTTTTGAGAAATTAATTTTCAAACTCAAAATTTTGAAAAAAAAAATGAAAAAAAAAAATTTCGAACTAGTTTTTTTCAAAATTGTATGTAATTAAGTACTAATTTTTTGTCAAAAATTCAATTCTCTTATTAGTTTTCAGTTAAAAACAGAAAACCGGATGCAAAAATGTTTTGTAGTTTTTGAGAAATTAAAAAAAAAACCCGAACCATTTTTTTCTAAGAAAAACCTTTTTTTTTGGTTTTAACGCGGCTGGACTTGTAGGCAAATTAATGTATGAAACATTGACCTCTTTTTTATTATTTTTAAAAAATTTGGAGTTTTATTATAATCATTTTTCAATATGATCCCCATTTTTTAGAAGGCAAAGATTATATCTCCTTCTAATGGCTGCACATAAGTCAAGCAATTTGACTCCAGCGACTTCAATCCGTTCATTCAGTCGTTCCAAAGATACTATTTCCACTTCGTAAACATAATTCTTCATGAATCCCCACACATAAAAATCTAGAGGAGTTAAATCTGGTGATCTAGGTGGCCATTCCGTGGGGCCCTTTCTTCCGATCTAACGGTCACTAAAATGATCATCCAGCCAGTTTCTAACCCGTAAGCTGTAGTGTGCTGGTGCTCCATCTTGCTGGTAGATTAAATTATCTGCTATGGCCAAAGGAACGTTGTCCATCAAATCGGGCAAAAGGTCTCGTAGGAACTGCAAGTATGATTCTCCATTAATAACGGCATTCAAAAACCGGGGCCCGATTACAGTTTGTCCAACAATACCAAGCCAAACATTACAGCTAAAGCGGTGTTGTGATTTATTTTGTTTTTTGTTGTGTAGATTGGTGCTACTCCAATGATGCAAATTGTGGAAGTTAGTAACCCCATCTCTGGTAAACTGTGCTTCATCCGTCCAGAATATCCTTCCAAAATTGTTTCGTTCAGTTTCATCTCGAAGCAGTAATGATCGACAAAATTCTGCTCGCAAAAACTTGTCGTTTGAGGTGAGTTCCTGAACTGGCCTAAAATGGTACGGGTGTAAGTTTTCGGTATGAAGCACTCTCCGTACTCTAGATTTGGGCACTCCAAGCATAATAGCTATCCTCCTTGTACTAAGGGAGGGATTACGTCAGACCAAATCCAAAATTCTTTCATCTAAGATTCCTGATCCATCTGTAACTGATCTTTCGCTTCTTCGATGCTCTAGCACTCCGTGCTCTCGCAGACGTCGGTGGATTCTTGAAAACATGCTACGACTGGGACACCTCCGATTGGGATATCTTTCAGCGTAGAGTCTTTTGGCTTGACGATTTCGAGGTCAATGTTTCATACATTAATTTGCCTACAAGTCCAGCCGCGTTAAAACCAAAAAAAAAGGTTTTTCTTAGGAAAAAATGGTTCGGGTTTTTTTTTAATTTTTCAAAAACTACAAGACATTTTTGCATCCGGTTTTCTGTATTTAACTAAAAACTAATAAGAGAATTGAATTTTTGAAAAAAAATTAGTACTTAATTACATACAATTTTGAAAAAAAATAGTTCGAAATTTTTTTTTTTAATTTTTTTTCCAAAATTTTGAGTTTGAAAATTAATTTCTCAAAAACTGTTCCTTGAAACAGCTTCGTTTAAAAACAAGATGAAAGAAGAGGTTTCTGGCTTTACAAAAAAGTATATCGCGGCATTGTGGATGTAACTGTTGATTTTTAATATTTTTTTTTCCAAATTAAGTCAATTTTTTAGAAAATTGCCCCTCCCGGCTAAACGGGGGGAAATAGACCCCCCCCTCCCATACGATTTTTTTCTTGTCTTGACTAGACCTACACACTGTGGCTTTTTGGCACACTGCTCGTGGGACACCCTGTATAAATCCCACGCAGTGTTTAATTTTAATCCACACTTTACATGTAGAGTACGAGTAGATGGCCGTGGAGTGGCGTCAATAAAATTTTAATTAGTCTCCCTTCGCTACAAATCAGCTGGGATGCATGGGATCATGTACTTATTGATTTTGGCGCTTAACCCCATTGAACAAATGATATTTTAAATTCATATTCACGCCATATATCGCCATGTGCGATATTCCAGTGATTAACTGAGAAAACAAGAAAAGATGAAGGAGGATTGGGAACAGCCATCCGAGCTTCTTCTTCTCTTTTGATAAAATGGAGATAATCGCAATATATCATGTTTACAGGCAATTATTCTCAGTTCTACAATACTAAACTTAAGTTAGATTTAAGGTGTCTGATAATATAATTTTTTAATTTTTTTTTTTTAATTTTACATTAATTTTAATTAAACTTTGCCTTACTATTCTTACAAATATTTTTATATTGTGTTTTGTCCTGTCCTACCCTAACCTACATGTTCCGTTCCACGGAATTGCGACCCACGTGGAAGATTAGAGGTACCAATCTATCTTGGATCAGCCCACATCTATCTAAATAGAAGAATGCTTCTGGCGGGACAAAGCCGTTGAGGCGCACTCCCTCGTTGTATAAGTCATTGGGGTAAAAATAACCCCGGAGATCAGGCTATTGACCGAAGTGATTGCTCTTGCAACGTGGCTTCGAATCAGTTTGATCAGAAAGTTATCCACCCGTACAATCCTGGCCCTATTGAATAGGACCCCGTTCGAGTGAAATTTCGTGTACTCAGATTCAGGTGTCCAAGACAAGTTCTGAGACATTATCTCTCAAACACCCAAGTCGTTTCCATTAAGCTGACTCTCACATTGAACCAGACGGGATATCCATAGACAACCATGGGCCTGAATAAGACCATGTAGCAGATTACCTTCACTCTGGAATCAAGTTGGCTGCTATGTATGAACCTGCGCCAATTTTTTGCATTCTCCCGTTCTAAACAATATAGATTCTGATTTCTGGAAATTGATTTTCAATTCCAGTCATCACAATACTGCTGAGTTTTTTCGAAGGCACGCTGCAAAAAAGTAACAATGAAGTCGATCGTTACACCTGATCTGTACGCGATTAAGTCATCTGCGTAAGCTATACCTATAGAGTGGTGAAGAAAAACTAGCAGATCGCTTAGCTGATGCCGAAAAGGATCGGCGAGTCTACTGGCCCTGTTGCAATACATTTTTGATTTCAAATGTTTGGGTAGAAGTAACGTTGGCAATTTTCGTACCTATTCACATGTCAAAATTCATGCAAAGCAGTGGTTTACTTATGTTCAGCCGACTGAGCTTGTAATAAAGACCTTCTAGCCATACGGTGTCGAAGATTTTTTCAATCAGGCAGGCACCCGTGCCTTGGTTCTTGCATTTGTTCCTTTGGATATCCGATACGATTTTCGACGCCGCGTTAATAGTGTCATGCCCCGCTCTGAAACCGAAGTGGTTATCCGGGATGATTTTATTGTCCCCAACCCTTTTAGATAGGGCTCTATGGACCACCTCTTCGAATACCTTGCTGATACTCGGAAGCAGACTTATCGACCGGAGATTTGCCGGGTTAGAGGTGTCTTTACCCCTCTTAAGGATTAGTTGCACCACCGCTGTCTTCCAATGCACTGGATAATATGCATTATTCAGTGCATTGTTGAACAGGATGGTGTACCTCTCTACAGCCACTGGCGGATGGTGCCTAAGCACAATATTGGATATACCATCGAGACCCGAGGATTTTTTCCTTTGAATGACTGAAAGATCATCTGGAGATTTTCCGTCGAAATGAAAATCTTCATTGAACCTGACAAAGCCAAGGTTCTCTGATCACCAATGATCGATATTATTTCGAAGGTAGAAGTGATGAAGCAGGGCTCTGTTCTCCAGGTCGTGAATCGGGCGAATACTGTCATTCCCCTTGTATATTTCCTGGAAAACAGCAGTGTGAGCTGTCACCTTCTCCTAAAGATCCTCGATCGTCATCCATGATGGCGCTCTCGGGATCGATGCTAACTTATCGTCGCAAGCGTTCATTGTCTGACGTTCTCGGAAACTTAAGATCTTGAATGTTATTCTGATTGTTGGATCTTACAGCACGAATTCTGTTGTTCTAATGCAAACTTACAGATATTCTGTAATTCTCTTTGATAAACTGTTGGAGATTTTCAATCAGTGACTTCAGTGTCCTGACCTCCGAGTTTTGTCTGTCGGTAATCCGCCTGTACAAGAGTTTGAGTCTTGTTAAGAGTCTACTTTTTTGTCAGTGCAGTACGTCGATTGTCGCGTTTCGGTACTCGTATATGGTATCGTTATGTCATTGGCGTAGTATTGTACTGTCCATCGTCTGCTTAATTATATCGTCCATTTGTGTGAGATACCTGTAAATCTGCAGTTTGACAGGTTCCTATTGGACGGTGGAAAGGAGGCACTCGAAGTGAGCGCTCTTGTCAAGGAATTGGCAAAGCGAGGCTAACGTGCCCTGATGTAATCGTAGGGATGCGTTTGGACATACTCTGCCATTTCCACGAACTCGTCAGGTATTGTGATCACGGCACATAGTCCGCAATTGTCACTATCGTATAGAATGGTCCGCAGACAGTTAATAGACCATTCGTTCGGTTCTACCAGTCTCAATCGGGAGTCTATCAGGTTGAGATCCAGATAGGAGCTGCTCCTAGGATACGACGGACTATCCGTTGCGAGCAACTTGACTATACGAGTATATTCAATGTTGCGTAGAACCCACCAATGACTTAGTAGGCTCTTTCTAGTGTTAGGAATGTTATTTCCCCAATCACTATGTTTAAATCGCCGGCCAGAACGTAGAAGTTTACTACCGAGTTCAAGCGCAGAGATCGAAAGAGGGCTCTGTGATAAAAATATTGAGTTGAGGTGCTTCAGATGCATTAAAAAAAATGTACATTTGCCGTTAAAATGTACATTTTCGGTCCATTACGGAAAGGAATGCACCTGGAATCTCCACTTCAAGACTATATGTATATGACATTATGCTTAAGATTATTTTTAACGAAAGTCACAACTCCCCCGCCTTGAGTAGTGTTGGGTCGGTCTCTTCTGATTATTCTGTAAGAACTGTGCCGGATTTTGTGCTTCTGGTCGTGCAGCAGGTTAAAAAAAATTACATTCACCGACAGGATCTTCAAGGACCTCTCTACCAGGATTTTTACGACCGTAGGTGCGCTAGACCCGTAGAAGCGAGCAGATGCTGTATACTCGGCCTCTGGTGCCATAGAGACAGGCACTGGGGCTTTAGGAACAGCCAATGGCTTTTGTACCGTTTTTCCCGAACCTGCCGCCATTTGGGCAGGTGATAACTAGTGTTTGGAACTATATTATTCATTTATGGATGATATACCTTGCTAGATGTGAGAGGCGTATATGAAAGGACTGATGTCATGACTTTTGCCTGCCACAGTCAAAAATTTTGTTTACTTCGACGACAAATATTCTGTTGTTATAATAAAACAAAAAATTATTAACAAATTTCTCGTCGTGTTTCAAAATTAAAAATCCAACGTTATTACAACGTCAAGACCTTAAATGAGAGAGCCAACATGTTTTTCTGATTAAATTCTACACCAAACTGACTAATCTATGTCTGGCAAGACTGGCTCATCAGTTCTCGGCCAACCAATAATTTTTTTTTCTTATTTATGGATTTTCTACTTATGTATGGGAGAAGTGATAGAAAATAAAACACAGATAAATTTGGACACAATTGTCGCGTGAGCAATTCATCGGGTCTTTATGTGATTTTCCTGGCAATACGTTCAACGAAATTTGATTTGTTCCAACGAGCTTATTGCTATTTATTTAGAAGTTTAGAAAATGGCTAATTGGATAAAAGCTGATGCGGTTTTCTCAGGTCTATGACAGTGCCTACAAAATGTATACCCAAAGAATGTGGGTGTTAAACTGGAAATACAGCCAGACTTGTTGTAGTAGATTACAGTCTTCATGAAATGTTTTCCATTTTCTACTATACAATTATTTCTACCACAAGAAATTAAGGTGGCATTGATTCATGGAATCATAAAGAGTAAGCTTTAATATTTTTTTTTCGAATCTTCTATACATTCATTAAAGAAACATGGATCAACTTGGTCACTCAAAAATACATACATAGGTTTCATTTTAAATTTCAAGTCTTCGTTGAACAGTCCATTGTCGATTGAAATTACCATGTCCTTTGCATAGTAAAAGTTTCGGAAATTGTTTTTTTTTTTTGGCGAGTGGTCTGATCTACAAAACACGCCAAGCAACTGTCGTTTGCGAGTATGCGATTAAATTAGAACGAGTTTTTACTGGATCCCTATCGAGTGATCGAGCAACGGTAAGTCATCATGATTCACCAAGTGTTCAAGAATGAAAGCATGACTTCAACTGCAGTTTTTAGGTGGCACAAGCTCTTCAAATATGGTCTGGACGGCCGTGGAGGTCAAGAACCGACGACAACGTGTCACGTATGCCTGAAGTTAGAATTTGTTCCTGAATGGCATACTGTAAATTAAGCTTTTTATCTAGAAGTACTAAGAAGACTGAAAAGAACAGTCAACCGGGTAAGGCCAACCATCGCCGAAAACCGAAAATTGCATCGCCACCATGCATCCAGCTACCTGAGCTTCAAGACGAGACCTCAACCTGTTTGTACCTCCATCTTCCAGGAAGTCTTCGAGTCTACGCTCAAGACATGTATTTTAAAGATTTTGAGGGAGAGACGAAAAGTCTAATAATGTCAGGCTTAGAAGGAAATGAAGAGAAAGCCTAATACTGATTTGGATCGATCCAAACATCGAACCTGACTGTACCCGATGAAAGGCTTGAGAAAGTGGTCGAATTCAAATATCTGCGCACCATATTGACTGCCAAAAACGACATTATGATCGAAGTAAATATAAGGCTACATATCGGCAACTCATGTTTCTTCGCGATGAAGGAATTATTCAAAACAACTTTGTTGTCTCGCCATATTAAAATCCGCAATTATAAAACCATTTTAATGTAAATTACTCTTTACGGATGTGAAACCTGGTATCTAACTAAGAAGGAGGAAAATAGATTTCGGGTCTTTGAAAACAAATTCTTAAGGGGAATCGATGGCAAAAAAAACAGAATGAAGAAACAGACGAATTAAGGAAACTATACAATGGAGAATGGACAGTGGATGCTAGCCAAAAAAGTGTAAAACCCGAATATTTTTTTTTTGTTTTGTTGGAGGCTTCTACTATCTGTTGGAGCACTCAGACGCAAGTGCTGGTCCATTGTACTACCAGACAGACACCTTTCTTTAATGTACGAGTATTTTCCCCGTGGTCCGGAGAAAAGTGAGGAGGGGCTTCAATGATGTAGAGCTAAGAGATTCGGCTGTGTCATCCATTTCGCAACATACAGCACAGGTAGGCGTCTCACTGATGCCAAGTACGTAGAAATGCTTGGCAGAAGTGTAATCGCCCGTAATGACCCCCGCAAGCCTTCTGCAATCATTTCTCTTTAAGGATAAGAAGAATGTTGCGGTCTTCTTGTAGACATTTGGACTGTGTGCATTAAAGTTGATGTCGGATTTGACCATGGAAGCAGGTAGACCTAAGACGGGTTCAGATCCTGAGAAACTCTCGTCTGAGCCCCTTCTAGCCAGTTCATCGTAGATCTCATTTCCTGGGATCCTAGAGTGACCTGAGACCCATACAAGCCTTAGCGAATTTAGTTTTCCGATTTTGTTCATTAATGTAGGTCTTGAGTTCATGCACTAATTTGGAGCTGGTTAAAGGGTCAGAAACAGTTTTGAGTGTAGGTTGGCTTTCACTGTAGATGCATATGCTTTTTCATTTCCATTTGTGCTTCACGACATAGTGCATGGTCATTGGGATTCTGATCCAAAAATTTTCCTAACGAAAAGTGTAATCGGAAGTTTGCGCGTTCAAAGAAAACCCCAGTGCCGGACTCTCGCCCTCACCTAGAGCCATCTGTAAAAATGCAAAGACAGTCCTTTCCAGGTTCAGTATGTGGTAAGAACCTTTCCTGTCCTGACGCCATGGAAATTTGACTGTGAAATTATAGCGCAATGGGATAGCAGTCGTTTTTGCGTCGGAAGGCATATCCATGGTCGAAGGTCGGAAGACATATCTCGCGCAAGTACACTGTCATTCCAATGCAAGTTGTACCAAAAACCATTTCTCTTGAGGCGAAACGTGGCTTTCAGTGCGCATCCTCTTTTATATATGTACATATGTCAAGGGGTGGAAGATTCATCAAAGCATATAGAACAGTGTGCGGCGTGCTGAGGAAAGCCTTTGGAGTTTGGTGAAAGAAGCCACAACGTGTTTGCGTGTTAGCCTGTTCCACCAGATAACCGAAGTATATGAGATTATCGATCTTAGCATTGCCGCGAAGATCAAGAGGACCTTTTCGGCCACAAGCTCCATGTTTTGTCAAAAGCACCTTTGCATTGCCAAAAAGCTGACAACGCTTTGATGGTTTGTGACTCAATATGCTTTGACAAAAGAAGCTAGCTTCCTTAGCTTAGCTGTACTTACCTTCCTTGGCTATCGGGATGGGAATGCCTTTTAGAACGTTCTCGTGAAGAGAATGTCATCAGTCTTAAGATGATCCGACAGCCCTTAACTCGTGCATCAGTCCCCAATCACATTTATCGCCGCCTGTGCTTTGAGACAGACAGTCGCTAAACATGAGACGACAGAGAGAACAGCAATATCATCCGAAAGAATAATAATAATAAGACGATGGGTGGGAGTGCAATATAAGGATGAACCTAGAAGAGATGAAACAGTAAGAGCACAGCGAAAGATGGGCGGAACACACTCATAAGAGAGAGGCTTGGTGAAGGGTTGCCAACGAGGGTCTGGACTTTCGAGTTCCATATGGCCGTTAATAATAATAATAATCTGAAATACATAAGTCTATTTTTCTGAAACTTTTCACGATACGTTTTAAATAGACCCGCACATAGCGTTGAATTTTCAGATATTTTAACATCTTAAACAGGTAACTGATCAAGACTGAGACTAAGACAAGACTGCACTTCGTGTTCGCCTAGTCAGCTGCGTGATGGATGATGGGACTCGTTTCCATTGGGCTGGGTAAGTAAATAAACAAAATTGTTTCATCCAGGACTTCGAAAATCCACGGCTGAAATGATGATGAATGGCTAAAATGATGCTGGTGTGACCGTCAATCATTGTCTTAACGAACGATGTCGATTCATTTTATTTTATTTTGCCTAAAATTGATACCATGGATGTGGACGATGTTTATTTTCAGCAGGACGGCACCACATACCGAATCGAAGAAATAATTTCTCTATTGCATGATAAATTTCTTTTACTTGTAATTTCTTACTGGCTTACGAAAAAGATATCGAATCCAGACCAATTTTGTTCGAAGTACAATTTCATAATGAACACCTGGTATATAAAAATGGCCTCTATAGTCCGAATCTGCAGTGTGTATGAGTACATTCGTGAGCGGACCAAATTTATTCGACGCATAATTGTATCGTCTTACGTACACTGGTCTCTAGTATTTAAGGGCGCCAAGTAATAGGTTGGCAGTTTGGGCAGACCAGTCGGATGCAAGGACATATTTTTCGTAATGTCAAACTATTTTGTAGCTTTAATCTCTTTATATCTTATTACTTCTTCACGAAGAAATCATCTTCTTATGATCTTACGATATACAGGAGTAAAGACTTACAAATGCCACATGGCTGGGTTTACTTGAACTTCCTTAGAAGATCCGTTGATGGAATATATCGTGGCTACATAAAAACTGTCGCTATGAGGTCAAAACCGTTGGTAGCGTCTGAATACAATTTATTAATGAATCTTTTATTCTATGACATTTTCACACACTTAACTCCAAACTACGAGTATCATACTTATCCCTTGCCTAACCCACGTGTAAATTCACCCCACGTCAAACCATTAGACATAGAGATCCTAAAGTGGACACTTTAGTTTTATCGCGAACTCATCAGTTTTCTTAATCCTAGAACCATCACCGGCAATATGTGTTTGTACTACTCGTATGATGAAAACAAAAAAAATATCCTTTCGACCGAGGATGGAAGCCTATCCTCAACTGTAGATATACGTATTTGATTCCGCTGAGAAAATACAACATATCAATTCCTGACCAATGACTATGGAAACAAAAACATTTTTTATCCAGCACTTTCAATTGTAGCACTTTATCAGGAATCAATTTAATTTGAGCCCCTCTCTAAAATCAAGACCATTAAATTGAATTTCGTAGGAATTCCTCGGTTATTGTGGTACTTTTCACGACGGGTGACCTAAGAGGATATTAAAACCCCACTTCCCAGACCGCTTTATTCCTCTCAGCTACCCCCACTTTATAGTTTTTTTCTTCGTTTTTGTTGCTGTTGAAAATAAAAGCTAAGAGGAAACTATTAGTTAAGGACGATTCCTTTTCCCGCTCTACCCGATGTAGAAATGTCAGAATTTTCTTTCGCATTTTCCGGGTACCCGCTTTGCCCGTTTGCCTCCTTTTATTTCGGTCCTAGAAATAAAAAAAAAACGCGAAAGAATTCCGAGCACACTCACAATAGAAATAACAGAAGAATGAAAAGCCAAACAAAAAACAAATCAAAAAGGGAAGAAAACGTGAAATGAAAAAGAGTGGAGCAACTTTTCAATTGATTAGTCTGGTGACCTTTTTTCTTTTCCTTTCTTCTCATCAACTTCGTCCTTCCACGCCATAGTCCGCCGCCGAAAAGTACGAAAAGAATCATTTTGGGGGAAAAACGAAGAAATTACGGTAATTATGAAAAACTTTATCCTCCTTAGAGCCCAGTCGCAATTTCAATCGAAGACGTCGTGTACGTTCATTTGCAACCAGACCCATTTGAGTAGTCCGATTGTGCTGGTTGCCTTTACCGGTATCGGTCAAGGTTTAGGTTTTCTTCTTTTAAGGCGGTCGGAAGAATGCTTGCTTGGCAAATTGGTTTCAGCAAATTTTCCGCCATGTTTACTTACCAACATCCAACAATTCTCCGACGTCGTCCGTTCTCCGTACGTCGTACTAGTGTGCTTTTGAAAACGATAAACACTTTTCGAACTTTCGAATTTCGCTCAGTGGCGGCACTGGTAGATATTGGGAGTCTTGGCAATTTGGCCAGTTCGAGCGGTTGCCGTTGTGGACTGAAACTAAACAGAAAATTTAAAGTTTGATAATTTGTTTTTGAATGACGATTATAAGGAAGACCAACGAAAAAAAAGGGTTAGTCGTCAATTTTGGGCGGAAGCAGGGGATAGGAAAATGAACTGCCGTAATGGATGTGGCGGGAGGGAAAGCACAGTCCATGTCGGGTGTCAAATAAATGCTAATTGCGCTTCAAACCGAGAAAGGAGGGTTAAATAGTGATTAATTGGATTGCGTTCCAGGTTGGTTGATAAATTGCGTTATAGTCAAGAGAAGGGCAATCCATAAATAAGAAAGAATAATTCCTTTATTCCGAGCATCAAGAAAGGGCCCGCTGGTGGCCCTTTTTTCCTCATTCTCGTCTCCTTAATTTGCGACATGCCGGGCGGATGGCATCTATTTACATTTTTGCTTTAAGTCTCCGAACTCGTTAGGGTTCTTATCAGTGTTAAAGCACATTTGTACAGAAATCTTTTTTTAATGAGACCGAAAGATAAATGGGTTTGAGCGCGAAAAGAAAATTATATGACCCGGACGTGGAACTTATTTCCGCATATCCTTTTTTTTTTAATTTGTGCCAGGCGACAGTATCCGGTCTTTACCACAATCTATGAAAATAGAGCTCTAATTGAAAGTAACCCTTTTAACAAGCTCCATGAAGTCGTTTTCCAATTAGAGAATCTGGAGCAGCCAGAGTTACATACACGCAACTTAACCTACATAGTATCTTTGAGTTGTTTGTTCTTCAAACGAAGTTAGCAGACTGGTGAAAGAATCTCTTTTATTTTATGCACATAAAGTACGATTTGTGAAAGAGGAGAAGAAAACAATTGGACTAGAACGAACGACCATTAGAGTAACAACACCTTGTATAAGTGCTGCTTTGGTTTTCGTGAAATTCTCGGTGCAGATGAAATGTCTGGAAATGAAAAGAAGTCAAGTGATATGTAGTGGAAAACCAATTTAAAACTCTATCGTATGCAATGCTCCTTCTTCATCTTGTAAAAATAATTTTAATTGAAGTTAATGATGTTTAACAGTTTAACAGTTTTGACGAAGGGTCAACGGGACGTGGGTCCCATTGAAAGTAGTCTCTCAGAAGAGGAAGCGCACGCGCTTATTTAATGATTTAATCAATTATTTCCAGTTCTGGGTAGTATCGCCACTGCTTTTCAAGAGAGATCCTTAAACGATTCCTAACTTTCTTGAAATTAAAACTTTTCGTCAAGACATTCCACGTACTTTACAGGTGGTGTACGCCATTTGGGCATAAAATTTATTCGATGATTGTCGGGTTGCCACATCGGTGTAGGCCAATTCACTATAAGTGAACGATTTGTATGCAATTTTTGGTATATTCCAGTAATTGAAGATTTCCTTGATTGGAAAAAAAAAAGATCTCATCGGCCATAAATTCTGATGTGGAATGTTGAAACAGTTCAAGTTAGTCCTCGCGACTACGTATCTATCGTATTCCGATGTCGTCTCTCAAAAGGTTATATTCTAGATTTATATCCAGAACTGATAAATATGAAAGCATTACTGACATGTTCGATCGATGTGTATTTAATTTCTTTTTTCTATGAAGCTGTGGTTTTGTACTTTGCACAAAGATTCCTTATTTAAATAATATTATTTTCCCATATTTCAACACTGAACGTCAGACTACTGATTCTCCGAAACTTCTCCCAATCACTCGTGCATGTTGCGTGTTTACAAATTAAGCGTACACCCGCCAGAACTTAATATTGGTGCTATTTTAGGTCCATCAATTATCCAGAAAGGCAGCTTCAATTCAATACTATTTGAGCGAAAAAGAAAACAAACCCTAACATCAACACATAAAATTTAACATAGAGACGGCTCGTTTTTGTGATACACCTGGTAACGCACATATTCCGCAATATCGGTACATGAAAATTTGATCAAATACTGTATGAATGAAATCACTTCTGTCTACTTCTCTAACGGAAAGGACCATATTATCTTCCTTGTGCGAAATAATGGAAAGACAGCGAAGACAAACCAACTTGTACACGGGAATCCTTATTACAAACGATTTTTCCGAGGTAAAGTCTACGCGTCAATTTGTAGGACCATCAGATGCAATGGTGTAAAAAATAATAAATAAAAAAATTAAAATAAGATGGGATCAGCTTGTAAGGAGCCCAGCTAGAATAGAAAGTTCTTCTACCTTGAAATTTGCAAAGGCTTTCCTGTTTGTCAGTCTGTCCGTACGCATATATCAACAAACTTGCGCGAAGTGAATGTACATTATAATGTATCATATCCAAAAAAATAGGCGCTTGGTGAAGTGGGTTTATTCGTCACTACGGTTCATACATTTGATTTTATAATTTATTTTTCATTCACAGTTTATAATTCACATTCACAATTCACATTTCAAACTTGGGAGAAAGTTTGTAGATATACGATACATGCATACAGGCAGACCGGAAAGCTTTTGCATAAGTCTTCCCTGCCTCCGCCTTGCAAAGTAGAAGACTAAAAATAGAGTTGGAAGGGGGAGAATCAAGCGACCGAAATGTCATCTGGAATTAATAAAACTCTATTCGCAGAATTTTAAAGATACCGTTAGGAGCAACAAGCTGTATATATCTACATATACATATTTCTGAAGCAAATAAGAAACAAAACGAAACAAAACGTTCGCAAGTCAATCTCGCAATTGATCGCAAAACTTTTCGAAAAGTGTACTGATTTCGGTTAAAACCACAATGTACTTATTGGCATCAGATAGCAAACAAGTTGTTTGGAGAAAACCAAAAAACATCAAGTCAAACATGAAACCCGGAAGAGGTTGCGTGATGCATGGCTCTAAGTGGCTGCAGAAACTTTGCATTCATAAAAAAGACTAGACAAAATTGGGTATATGAATATATTTATTTTAAAACGAAATGGACGAAGATCTGCTGAAAAATTCAGACCACCTTCAGTTTTTTTTTAATTTCAACAAAATAATAATCCAAAGTACACTTCCTACTAAATATGAATCGTTGCTTTATAATGCCCCAAGGCTGCTTAAAATACCTTCATGCTCCACCGACTCTAATAAAAAGCATCTACTCTAAGTAGTATCCTACTCTGAGAATTTAAATATTTCATTCACTGGTTTGTTGGATTTTTTCTTTATTTTTTTAGATATACAATTGAAACTGCATTTATGTATGTCTTGTCAATAATTTCTTTCTTTTAAGCGGGAAAGACACAAATATACGTACATATAAGCATTAGTTATGGCTATACGCCCAATTTTGTGAGGTGCTGTGCGGTGCGAATTAGGAAAAACTTTTCTTAGACATACAACATACAAACGGCTGAGAACGTAAACCAATGTGCATACAGCAAAGACCAACCAACCGAGGACGCCATACACTAACTTACTGGCCTCGAACATGTAACAATTCAGCTTAAATTTAAAGCAGATCACTATTTGCGCCTACCTCGATACTGTAAAGCGTTTAATAACATTGACTTCAATCCGATCACGAAGGCCGTATCTCTTACGGCTTGGTCATGTTCGAAGGCCATATTATGACCACTACATCCAAAGGGGACTCAATGGCAATCTCAGCAGCAAAAGACTGCCTACAGGTTGAATTCTCTTTGAATCCGTTATGCCAACGACATCAAGGCATCAATCCAAATTGGTCAGAGACCATATATTTCGTTTTCTCTTTGTTTACCTCTAAACTTACTTCCTTTCCTGGCGGTATTTAACCGACTTTCTACATCGTCCCGATCATCAGGATAAGCTAGAACGGATGTGATACCATTAAGGATTAAATCACTCTCTCTTTCTTAAAGGGATCTTATTACAAATTATTGTAAAAAGAAGTGATGGCAAGATATCTCCTTGTTTTTATCCTTCACTCATCTCGAATGTTTCAGATAAGACATTTCCTATTTTAACTTGTCCTTTGTTTCATTAGACATACTTTTATCAGTTTCACAAACACTTTCGGGATTCCAAACCTTACAAGGACGTGATACATTTCCGATCGATATATAGAGTCACATGTCTTTTCTACGAACGTTGGTGTACCGTTGCGTGGAGTTCCCATTTCTTTTCTAAAATCTGCAACATAGTCAAAATCTAATCTTTTATATACGGGATTGATAACCAAGTTTTCCATTCCTTGACGATGGTTTCATGTAACTTCTCTGTTAATTTTTCCCCTGCATGTTTTATTAGAATTCCGATGGTATCAGTCGATTCCTGCGGCCTTATCATTCCTAAACCAATGGATTGCTTTCTTTACATCCTCAACAGTTGGCAGTTCTATCTAAACCGCTGCTCTGTGGATAACACCGTTTTCCATTGCTGCTGGTTCTCCATATACATATGAGATATCGGCTATATGTACCTATAAAAGAATTAAAGAATTTTGCAAAGTATATTAGGAATATGTGAAATATGTATGAATGATTGGAACTGAATTCAATGTATATAATATGTAAACGATAAGTAAATAATTTTGTTGAAATTGGTAAGCTCTCCTGGTGCGTCTTTCCACGGCCGCGATTGAAATAAAAAAGAAGAAAAGAATGTCGACCATTATGTCTCCAGCAATGCTGCCACGAGTGCTGCCAAGTATTATTCCAATTATAAGTTAAGTAACTTTGAAATCCTATTTACATTCAGCAGTTAATCGAAATATCTCCTCCATTGGTCTCCAACCCTTTCATCGTCCGAAACGAGCTCCCCATTATTGTTAAATCCTGACCTAGCCTGATATCCTTTTTGTACCTTAGCTTAACCTTGAATGCATTGCTCTCGTGTTTATGGCCGCACATTCTTCGTGAATTTTAGCAAGCTTTTTCTTTGATATTGTCATTTTTTATCCCGAAAAAAAAACGGCTGACTTATTTTCATAAGATGTGATATCTTGTACGCGTGATCTGTTTGCTATTTTCCGGGGCTTGAAGTCTTAAACCATTACGGTCTTTTACTTTTTCCTTGAATTCTTCGTTTAATCAGGGTTTTCCTTTGGGAAGCTCGTAATAGTCTAGTTTGTTTCTGCTGCCTCCTTTACAATACTTCTTATAATTGACCACACTGCTTCTACTTGGCTTGTTTCGTCGTTAGTTACTATGCCATCTAGTAGGGCAAACCTGTTATTAATTTCATTCTAATATTGACGCTGGATACGAGGGTCCATTAACTTTTCAACGCCAACATTTTTTATAGATTGAATTCCCAGGTCGTGGTTTGCCAGGTCGTAGTTTGAGCAAATAGATAGGAACATCGATAGGAAGGGACCTCAATTGATTTTAACTACCGCACTAAAATATCGCGCTAACTGGAACAGTTTTTTGTTTCAAATGTATAGCATATTTGCCCCAAATTGTAGTGTTAAACCTTTTTTTTTACTTTCCTGAAAAACTTTAGACTGGGAAAAATCTTCAGACAAAGACAAAGCGACTTTTGCAATTGGAATTTAATAGTGACTTTTAAGACCCCAATGCACTTCGCGCTTTATATTCAGTCCAGTAGAAAAATTTCAAGTTTGAAATAAAATAAATAATAAAACTGAAAAAAAAAATTGTAGGTACGCAATACTTTATTTTGGGAAAATATACAGTCATGTTGCGATTTTTTTTTAAAACAATATCTTCTAAATGACGGCTCTCTTGCATCCGGATCCTCACATTTGCAACAACGCGTGAACGAAAAGTTGGCGGCAGTTTCGCGGCGAATATTCTCTTGCGGGGCTTGAGTTGTTCGAGGATTGTATTGGCTTAAGGTATCCCTACAAGAAAAAGTCGCGTGTGAGTTCCAGAAAGCGAGGTGGTCAGGGTATGCCTCCATACATGCTGATGAATTTGTTCGGATAAATAGCCCACAGCTCCATCGAGATCCTAGCCGTATGTCGTGTAGCACCGTCTTACTGAAATAGCATTCTGTTGCTATCCCAAGGAAACAGCTGCAGTTGCGGCAACAAAAACTCGTCCATCATTCGGCAATAAACGTCACCAAAAACTATCTCTTGTTGGTTAAAAAAATAAGGGTCAATAACGCGCACAGTTGATTGTTTCATTTCTTGTCGAATTTGATCAGCATGTTCCGGCGTCGCTGTTGATGTTTAATTGAAGTTAATGATGTTTAACAGTTTAACAGTTTTGACGAAGGGTCAACGGGACGTGGGTCCCATTGAAAGTAGTCTCTCAGAAGAGGAAGCGCACGCGCTTATTTAATGATTTAATCAATTATTTCCAGTTCTGGGTAGTATCGCCACTGCTTTTCAAGAGAGATCCTTAAACGATTCCTAACTTTCTTGAAATTAAAACTTTTCGTCAAGACATTCCACGTACTTTACAGGTGGTGTACGCCATTTGGGCATAAAATTTATTCGATGATTGTCGGGTTGCCACATCGGTGTAGGCCAATTCACTATAAGTGAACGATTTGTATGCAATTTTTGGTATATTCCAGTAATTGAAGATTTCCTTGATTGGAAAAAAAAAAGATCTCATCGGCCATAAATTCTGATGTGGAATGTTGAAACAGTTCAAGTTAGTCCTCGCGACTACGTATCTATCGTATTCCGATGTCGTCTCTCAAAAGGTTATATTCTAGATTTATATCCAGAACTGATAAATATGAAAGCATTACTGACATGTTCGATCGATGTGTATTTAATTTCTTTTTTCTATGAAGCTGTGGTTTTGTACTTTGCACAGAGATTCCTTATTTAAATAATATTATTTTCCCATATTTCAACACTGAACGTCAGACTACTGATTCTCCGAAACTTCTCCCAATCACTCGTGCATGTTGCGTGTTTACAAATTAAGCGTACACCCGCCAGAACTTAATATTGGTGCTATTTTAGGTCCATCAATTATCCAGAAAGGCAGCTTCAATTCAATACTTTTTGAGCGAAAAAGAAAACAAACATCAACACATAAAATTTAACATAGAGACGGCACGTTTTTGTGATACACCTGGTAACGCACATATTCCGCAATATCGGTACATGAAAATTTGATCAAATACTGTATGAATGAAATCACTTCTGTCTACTTCTCTAACGGAAAGGACCATATTATCTTCCTTGTGCGAAATAATGGAAAGACAGCGAAGACAAACCAACTTGTACACGGGAATCCTTATTACAAACGATTTTTCTGAGGTAAAGTCTACGCGTCAATTTGTAGGACCATCAGATGCAATGGTGTAAAAAATAATAAATAAAAAAATTAAAATAAGATGGGATCAGCTTGTAAGGAGCCCAGCTAGAATAGAAAGTTCTTCTACCTTGAAATTTGCAAAGGCTTTCCTGTTTGTCAGTCTGTCCGTACGCATATATCAACAAACTTGCGCGAAGTGAATGTACATTATAATGTATCATATCCAAAAAAATAGGCGCTTGGTGAAGTGGGTTTATTCGTCACTACGGTTCATACATTTGATTTTAAAATTTATTTTTCATTCACAGTTTATAATTCACATTCACAATTCACATTTCAAACTTGGGAGAAAGTTTGTAGATATACGATACATGCATACAGGCAGACAGGAAAGCTTTTGCATAAGTCTTCCCTGCCTCCGCCTTGCAAAGTAGAAGACTAAAAATAGAGCTGGAAGGGGGAGAATCAAGCGACCGAAATGTCATCTGGAATTAATAAAACTCTATTCGCAGAATTTTAAAGATACCGTTGGGAGCAGCAAGCTGTATATACATATACATATTTCTGAAGCAAATAAGAAACAAAACGATAAAAGTTCGCAAGTCAATCTCGCAATTGATCGCAAAACTTTTGGAAAAGTGTACTGATTTCGCTTAAAACCACAATGTACTTATTGGCATCACATAGTAAACAAGTTGTTTGGAGAAAACCAAAAAACATCAAGTCAAACATGAAACCCGGAAGGGGTTGTGTGACGCATGGCTCTAAGTGGCTGCAGAAACTTTGCATTCATAAAAAAGACTACAGACAAAATTGGGTATATGAATATTTTAAAACGAAATGGACGAAGATCTGCAGAAAAATTCGGACCACCTTCAGTTTTTTTTTAATTTCAACAAAATAATAATCCAAAGTACACTTCCTACTAAATATGAATGGTTGCTTTATAATGCCCCAAGGCTGCTTAAAATACCTTCATGCTCCACCGACTCTAATAAAAAGCATCTACTCTAAGTAGTATCCTACTCTGAGAATTTAAATATTTCATTCACTGGTTTGTTGGATTTTTTTCTTTATTTTTTTAGATATACAATTGAAACTGCATTTATGTATGTCTTGTCAATAATTTCTTTCTTTTAAACGGGAAAGACACAAATATACGTACATATAAGCATTAGTTATGGGTATACACCCAATTTTGTGAGGTGCTGTGCGGTGCGAATTAAGAAAAACTTTTCTTAGACAAGTACATACAACGGCTGAGAACGTAAACCAATGTGCATACAGCAAAGACCAACCAACCGAGGACGCCATACCCTAACTTACTGGCCTCGAACATGTAACAATTCAGCTTAAATTTAAAGCAGATCACTATTTGCGCCTACCTCGATACTGTAGAGCGTTTAATAACATTGACTTCAATCCGATCACAAAGGCCGTATCTCTTACGGCTTGGTCATGTTCGAAGGCCATATTATGACCACTACATCCAAAGGGGACTCAACGGCAATCTCAGCAGCAAAAGGCTGCCTACAGGTTGAATTCTCTTTGAATCCGTTATGCCAACGACATCAAGGCATCAATCCAAATTGGTCAGAGACCATATATTTCGTTTTCTCTTTGTTTACCTCTAAACTTACTTCCTTTCCTGGCGGTATTTAACCGACTTTCTACATCGTCCCGATCATCAGGGTAAGCTAGAACGGATGTGATACCATTAAGGATTAAATCACTCTCTCTTTCTTAAAGGGATCTTATTACAAATTATTGTAAAAAGAAGTGATGGCAAGATATCTCCTTGTTTTTATCCTTCACTCATCTCGAATGTTTCAGATAAGACATTTCCTACTTTAACTTGTCCTTTGTTTCATTAGACATACTTTTATCAGTTTCACAAACACTTTCGGGATTCCAAACCTTACAAGGACGTGATACATTTCCGATCGATATATAGAGTCACATGTCTTTTCTACGAACGTTGGTGTACCGTTGCGTGGAGTTCCCATTTCTTTTCTAAAATCTGCAACATAGTCAAAATCTAATCTTTTATATACGGGATTGATAACCAAGTTTTCCATTCCTTGACGATGGTTTCATGTAACTTCTCTGTTAATTTTTCCCCTGCATGTTTTATTAGAATTCCGATGGTATCAGTCGATTCCTGCGGCCTTATCATTCCTAAACCAATGGATTGCTTTCTTTACATCCTCAACAGTTGGCAGTTCTATCTAAACCGCTGCTCTGTGGATAACACCGTTTTCCATTGCTGCTGGTTCTCCATATACATATGAGATATCGGCTATATGTACCTATAAAAGAATTAAAGAATTTTGCAAAGTATATTAGGAATATGTGAAATATGTATGAATGATTGGAACTGAATTCAATGTATATAATATGTAAACGATAAGTAAATAATTTTGTTGAAATTGGTAAGCTCTCCTGGTGCGTCTTTCCACGGCCGCGATTGAAATAAAAAAGAAGAAAAGAATGTCGACCATTATGTCTCCAGCAATGCTGCCACGAGTGCTGCCAAGTATTATTCCAATCGTAAGTTAAGTAACTTTGAAATCATATTTACATTCAGCAGTTAATCGAAATATCTCCTCTATTGGTCTCCAACTCTTTCATCGTCCGAAACGAGCTCCCCATTATTGTTAAATCCTGACCTAGCTTGATATCCTTTTTGTACCTTAGCTTAACCTTGAATACATTGCTCTCGTGTTTATGGCCGCACATTCTTCGTGAATTTTAGCAAGCTTTTTCTTTGATATTGTCATTTTTTATCCCGAAAAAAAAACCGCTGACTTACTTTCATAAGATGTGATATCTTGTACGCGTGATCTGTTTGCTATTTTCCGGGGCTTGAAGTCTTAAACCATTACGGTCTTTTACTTTTTCCTTGAATTCTTCGTTTAATCAGGGTTTTCCTTTGGGAAGCTTGTAATAGTCTAGTTTGTTTCTGCTGCCTCCTTTACAATACTTCTTATAATTGACCACACTGCTTCTATTTGGCTTGTTTCGTCGTTAGTTACTATGCCATCTAGTAGGGCAAACCTGTTATTAATTTCATTCTAATATTGACGCTGGATACGAGGGTCCATTAACTTTTCAACGCCAACATTTTTTATAGATTGAATTTCCAGGTCGTGGTTTTTCAGATCGTGGTTTGCCAGGTCGTGGTTTTTCAGATCGTGGTTTGCCAGGTCGCAGTTTGAGCGAATAGATAGGAAGGGACCTCAATTGATTTTAACTACCGCACTAAAATATCGCGCTAACTGGAACAGTTTTTTGTTTCAAATGTATAGCATATTTGCCCCAAATTGTAGTGTTAAACCTTTTTTTTACTTTCCTGAAAAACTTTAAACTGGGAAAAATCTTCAGACAAAGACAAAGCGACTTTTGCAATTGGAATTTAATAGTGACTTTTAAGACCCCAGTGCACTTCGTCTTTATATTCTAAAGGGTGTCCAGTAGAAAAATTTCAAGTTTGAAATAAAATAAATAAAAAAACTGAAAAAAAAATTGTAGGTAATACTTTATTTTGGGAAAACGTACAGTCATGTTGCGATTTTTTTTAAAACAATATCTTCTAAATGACGGCTCTCTTGCATCCGGATCCTCACATTTGCAACAACGCGTGAACGAAGAATTGGCGGCAGTTTCGCGGCGAATATTCTCTTACAGGGCCTGAGTTGTTCGAGGATTGTTATTGTATTGGCTTGAGGTATCCCTACAAGAAAAAGTCGTGTGTGAGGTCCAGAGAGCGAGATGGTCAGGGTATGCCTCCATACATGCTGATGAATTTGTTCGGATAAATAGCCCACAGCTCCATCGAGATCCTAGCCGTATGTCGTGTAGCACTATCTTACTGAAATAGCATTCTGTTGCTATGCCAAGGAAACAGCTGCAGTTGCGGCAACAAAAACTCGTCCATCATTCGGCAATAAACGTCACCAGAGACTATCTCTTGTTGGTTAAAAAAATAAGGGTCAATAACGCGCACAGTTGATTTTTTCATTTCTTGTCGAATTTGATCGGCATGTTCCGGCGTCGCTGTTGGTGTTAGTGGTCCCGGAGAAGTTCTGTTCAGCATTGTCCCTTCTTGTCTAAACCTTTGCACCCACGACCAGATAAGATGCGTGCTCGGACCATCACTCAGCCTGTGTAAATTGAAGTGAGTACAAAAATTGCGACGCGCTCGAACCAATGACACACCCTTTGACAAATATTGCTCAAATGTGCTCCGGACCAATGACTCATCGCAATTAATACGAGTATATATAAATAATATAATCCGCAAAAAATGCGATCGAATGATGCCTACCGCATTTTCCTCACCCAGCTGGTTTTTGAACATTCGAAATTTAAAGTTGAAAATTTCCCGCTGAACACACTTTATAGCGTTTGTTGATTTCATTATTTCGGTAATATTCCAGAGAGCCACAACTATACAACTACATATGTATGTACCTACCATATAATATGCACATGTGCATATGAGGTAGAATCCATTGGCAGCCGTTTAAAGCCCATGAAATTTAATTGCAACCTTTCTATTAAAAATATGACAAGTCAGCCTCTTAATTATTGCTGATGCTAATATAAGTCTTGAGTCCAAATCATATTCACTTATTTTTTCTGGTCTATCTAGGATGCTGTTGACATGTAGTACGATGATAAGTACCTGATTTTAATTATTGTACAGTTCAGTTCTTATTAAAAATTATTAATTTTGAAATAATATTTCAATATTTTTAGCTGACCGAATTAGTGAAGCTATGTCTTGGAATTTTCCCCACTATCTCAAGAAACAATTAGTTGAAGTATCAGTTCTCAATTCAACATAAGAAATAGAATTATTTTTTTTAACATAATATTTCATGACCTCTTCTTAGCCTTTAATGCATGAGTATACTTAAAACCGTTTTGATGAGCAAAAATCCCTTCCTCATTACATCATTTCTCCACAGGGTATTGACATCGAAAAATTGAAATTATCTGTGTTCAAAGCACATCCTGCATTTAATATAATCCTACTTAATTCCAATTCTGTCCAGTTTGGAAAGAGCATTTAGCACACAATTCCATTGGACATCAATTGAAAACAATAAAAAACTTTGAGGACGCGTAAAACGGCATTTAAAAGCATGAAACAAGCCGATGTCCCGAAACATTAAACCAGACAGGACAAAGACGAAACAAACTTTTTTATGATACCAGCTAATAAGTCCTCGTAAAATGCGCGTTCGTTGTTCACCGTATGGTCCTTCCGCTTTATGTCACGTAATTATATGTAGATTTAAACATCCTACTTATGCGTACTTAAGTGCTTACTCGTGCCACGGACTAAATATACACCGGTCTAATGTCACCCGCACATACTCGTTATGCTTGGAGCAAAAGAACTGAATGTGATTTTTTGCTTGAGAATATATCTGGTGTCTATCCATTATCCAAGGACACGTGAAGTGATGCCTGTGTGGGCGAGTACAACTTTTCATTGTTGACGTCTGTTTGAGATACCCGAACCCGGAAAAGTTTTTCCAACGAAAAATTACGGAGAATGGGACAAGGGAACAATTTTGCATTCACAGTGACTTTAAAACCAACGAACTAACCGGGAGACGGACGGTAAGAGAAGAAAGCAGGAAACTCGAGGTTGCAAATGTCATATCGACGAGCGCTGTTATGCATATTGGAGTGCACAGCGATACAACACTACTCCGACGTTGACAACGGCTTATAACTTATAACCAACTATAAAAAAATCAAATAAAAGGAAAGTTTAAGCTGCAGCTATAGGAACTTAACATGTACCCAAACTTGCTCCAGGCAACCCGCCAGCACCGTTGCCAAAAGCTGCCGTATTCAACCAGCTGCGTGTGTCTTCGGCACACAATCGACAGGCAGCCAGTGATCCGGGTCTGGTAATGGAGGAATCTTGCCGAGGTTTTTGACGCAATGCAAGTTTTTGGAATTCTGTGTTAGGTTATGTCCGCCACATCATAAAAGTAGTTTGTTGAGCGAAAGTATTCGCTTATCCTTCCGGATAAGAAGGCAGCACAGTATAAGATGTCAGATTGGTATGTAGAAAGTGTTTAGTGGCAGGAGACAGTGAGCGAAGTCTGAGGATAGGTTTCTGTGACTGTGCCGGCAAAATGAAGATGGCTCAGGGTGGAAGAGAATTTCATTAGTTCGGCGAAAGTTTGATGAAATTCCGAGGGGCATAGATAGCAGGCAAGTTTCGTTCGTGAAAATTGTTAGGAAACGACCTGTTTGGCAAAATTATTTTTTTTCTTGGAAGGTATTGTACATCGTGCCACATGGGTACAAGGTGAAATTGGTTTATATTTTCTTATTCAGTCAAAAGAAGAATATTAATCTCCGGTTGAAAAAGAAATTCCAGTTAAAATATTGGCATAAGGGAATACTCGTACGTGGAAAAACACACGTTTGCCATCCCACTTCCCCGCAGTGAATTAACTGTGGTTAAGGGATTTTCATCATCTCCCAAAAAAGATTTAGATATACATATGTACGAGTATATTATATGATAACCTTCCTGTACTCTATTTACGTAATAACTTCGTGTTAAAGCAAAGAGAATAATTAAAATTAACGAAAAGGGCGATGTATATTTAATTGTCTATACACCACTAATATTATCGCCCATCTCTGCAATCTATGGGCAGTCATGAAAGACGTGGTATGGATCTATCTGGCTAGTTCGACGAAAAAAATCGCCCTTAGAGCTTCTTCAAGCAAAACAACAACGGACACTGCTTTCGCAACCAGCCCTTCATGTGAAAGGGTCGGTCTTCTCTAAGTACTCCTCCTAAAAATGTGTGTTTTAAACTGTTTACCTGATTTCCTGAGCAGGAAGATTTGGGATTGCGATTAAACTTTTGATAACAGCTTGAAAACACGCTACAAAGCTCAAATCTAAACTAAGAACTTGGGTTTTTCAATTGGCGCGGTCATGTTCTTTATTATTCAGTTACTGATGCTAAATCACTATAGCAAGTTACACGATTGAACAGCACGTGAGTGTTCGTTAGAGCAAACGTGCGACGAGACGCATTTTTGAATGAATGGCTGCAAAATTGCCACATATGGGACGACACCAACCCACACGAAGTTCACCAGGTGACAATGCAATCTCAAAAAGTCTCCGTTTGGTATGGACGTTGGGCTGGCCGGCGGCGTCATTGGTCCATACTTTTTCAAAAATGATGTTGGTGAAGTCAAAAGTCAAGAAATCAAAGGTGAAACTTGAAGTCAACTTGTAGCAAATGCTACAGAATAATACTATAATAACCAATTTCTTATGGTCCAAATTAAATCATATGGACTTAGGCGACATGTGGTTCCAACAGGACGGTGCAACGTGCCACACAGCGGACGCCACGATGGACATTCTGCATGAACGATTTGAAAGTAAGGCTATCTCTGGCAGAGATGATGTAATTTGGCCACCAAGGTTATGCGATTTGACCGCGCTAGACTTTTTTTTTGTGGGGTTTCCTGAAGGCGAAGGCTTATGTGAATAAAGCCCAATCGACCGATGTCTTAAGGTGAAATAGCACAGGCCATCGCTCAAATTAAGCCGGATCTATGCGGAAGAGTCATTGAAAATTTGACCACTCGGATCCTTGCCTCTGTAAGAAGCCGAGGAGGGCATATTCATAATGGCATACCTAGGCATTTAAAACAAAGAAAAATCTTTGTTAATATCTCTCACACAGCTTGTTTTATTTCATTTCAACATCTACCCGCCCTTATTGAAACTCCATTTAGGCAACTTTTACCCAGAGGGAATATACACAACCAGGAACTGCAACTGCACCGAGACACTCCACGACAACAACCATAGGATCGTATCAAGACCTAATTCATCAGAGCAATCAAAGTCAACGGTAACTTCGAGCACCGCCAGGACACGCCATTCCTCGACACCACCAGCCGCAATCGCGACCGAAGAGAATAAAAACACAACATGGCATGCCGTGCGGCGATCTATATACATAATTCTCATTCGGATTTCACCTTGATCTTTCCGGTATTAAAAGTAATCTCCTTCACATAGGTTTTGGCTTTGACTCCTAGAGTTTTCAAGCTGTAATTCTATCGTTAGCATGAACGGGGGATTAAAGATATTTTCGAAAGCGTTTCGGGTCAGCACCGAAATGGTTGACTGGGAAATTGTGACAATAAATCACATTTTTTTATAACGGATATTTTTTTTCATTTTTAGTGAACGTGTCCCAAAGGGTCGTTATTACTTTAACTTCGTCTGCTCACTTGAGCGAGTTCCGAATTTAGGCCCGAAACGGAATTAAACTTTTCAACTGTCTATCAATATGCCCAACTCTTGCATATTAGCTTGATTTGTTTGTGATTGTATATAACATAATATTTTTATAGACAACCAACATTCTGCATTTGCCATATGGATTGAATTCAAAACAAACTCTGCAGACTGCAGTTATATTTATGCACATAAGGAACTCAGTACTTCAGAGTACTACAACGCAAGCAACTTAGAACGATTTTTAATCTCTAAAGAGCAATTTCGTGTTTTCTTGTTTTTCGAGCACTATCAAGCACCTCTCTTGTTTAATATTAAATTGCCATCTTTCAACCATAAAGAAAAGTGCATCCCTTAAAAAGCATCAAGCGTCCCTACGCATGATATTCAAATTTTGTATACATAGCAAGTCTACATTTAAGAAACATCACCATTCATACATGCATGGTATATCTCATACGGCAAACGTAAATGGGTCCATAGCTCATGATTGTAATATCATCCTCAAACAAAATAAGGAAATTGCTCCAATAAATATATCAATTCCCTCTTGAACCACAAGCACAAACAGTTGCACAAAACTTCCTCAACTTTCTCTTAGCTTAAAGCCCTTGCAATAACTTTTTCCAAACCCTTCCCTGGCCCTCTGCCGACGCAACTTTCCCGAAACTAGGCCTGCATCCCTTATGTCCTGAAATGAAAAAGCAATACCCTTCGTACAAACTTTGTATTTGGCTATTTGGTCTTTGAATGAAGACGGTAACTTCCGTGGTTACTCAATCAGGTCCGAGTACAGCTCAGTGCGGTTTATTTGCATTTCAAACTTGGAATTCAAATACGAGTGCATGAGTTGCAATTGAACAGTTGACTTTTGTATTTTAAGTGGCAATTACTTGATCAGGTGAAGAAATCGTTACTATTATATTACCCATGAAGGTAGGTTTAGGGATGCTCCAGTCAATAAAGGCACCTAGGTCTGGATTAGATCTGATGTCGTTGATTATAAGTAATTTGAAAATTTACTTCGAAAATAGTTGTGGTAGCTGTTAGTTGGAAGATAGTAATTGCGTTTCAGAGTAGCATAATATTTGATGTCCTTCAGGAATTGATGCATATTCTGAAACAAATAAATATAAAAGGACATCCTTGAAAGGGATTTTCCATGAACTGATTATGTTGTAACGAAGTAATTGGGAGAAAATCGAAAATATCAATATTGGCTTTAAGGACGAGAAGTCCTTTTCAACACAATTTCAAACTAATACAGTTTTAATGAAAATGTCAAACTATATGTATGTCTCTATTAAATATTTGATTCTTAAGGATTCCTTAAAACGACTATGCATTGTTGTCACAACGGTAGATTGAACGTGAGCACTGACTCCGACGCGCTAGCCTTTCTGTATCTCTGCTTTCATTGTTGTATTAAGAATGAATGTAGTGTCCGTGAAAACATCCGAGTATGACTCGCGAGTGTGTTCTGGTAAAGTGGAACATCAAATGACGGAAATGGCAAACTGGAACCAATCCTCAAGGAAAGTTGGATATATAGATATACTGTTTCAATGTGTTTGACCTACTCAGCCAACGTTGGAGGCGTTCCCGCAATTGACCGAGTTTTTGTTTTTTCCGAAAGATCAGAAGTTATGTTCCGCCATGCCATGAATCATCAATTAAAACCTTTTTGTAAAGCTAATTTTTCCATTTTTAATTTTTGTCTCTATAGTGGGAAATTGCCGGAAGTGTGGAAAAACTTAAATATTGTCCCAGTACCTAAGAAAGCAAAACCCTCAAAACCCTCCGAGTTCAGGCCTATCAGCATCTTATCGTTTCCTGGCAAGTTACTGGTAAAAATAATGCACGATCAAATACAGTCATACCTAAACGAACGTAACTTGCTTTCTGTGTGGCAATCTGGGTTTCGCAGCCTTCATAGTTGTGAAGCTGCTGCAATTAAACTTACTACAGATATCCTATTTGCGCTTGACTCGGGCAAGTTTGGAGTAATAGTACTCTTAGACTTCTCCAAGGCCTTCGACAGTATTGACCACTCAATTCTTGTTTCCAAACTAAAATCGAACTTTAATTTCTCAAATTCATCTCTCAAGCTTTTGCGCAGCTACTTAGTTAATAGAGTTCAACGTATCAAAACTGAAACTGGAACCTCAAATTCATTTGTCACTAATATTGGTATTCCGCAAGGCTCGGTACTAGGTCCGCTGCTATTTTCATTGTTTATTAATGACCTTCCGGATTTCATCTCTAATTGCCAGGTTCATTTATATGCCGACGATGTTGTTCTTTATACATATTTTTCGTCCTTTTGGTCTGAGGGACGACTGCATCATAAGATTGAATGATGATTTAAGCCGTATCTTTGCTTGGCCTAGAAATAATAGTTTAACAGTTAACCCGTCCAAGTCCGTTGCCTTGCTTTGCGCTAGAGATGAGCTCAACTCTGATGATTTTCCCTCTGTCATTCTTAATGATGAAGTCATAGCCTATGTTAAAGACGTGACCTATTTAGGTTTCAAAATAAACAGCAATATGAGTTGCTGTAAAGCAATCTCTGACGCTATCCGGAAAATTTACTCTGATTTGTGTTGTTTGAGATCTTCCTCAGACCTTTTGATACCCAACTTAAAGAAACATCTCATCAAATCTCTAATGCCTTATTTTGCTTTCAACTCGTCTGTTTATCCATCTTTGGACTGTGTTTGTAGAAGAAAACTTAATGTTGATCTAAATGATTGTATTCGCTATATTTACCGTATCCCTAGGCACATAAGTGTATCCCACTTGCGGCATAATATCTTTGGTTTGAGTCTTGATAACTACAATACTTAAATTTTAGGCTGCTCTTGAGGCTTCACAATATCATCCATAAAAAAAGTCCTACGTACCCCTCAGATACTCTCAATTTTGTTCACTCACAAAGAGGTGTTAAATTAACTTTACCGCGCTTTACACACGGTATTGCTGAACGCTCATTTTATGTATCTGCCATTCGTTTGTTGAATTTACTCTCAAACGGATTACAAAGCACTACCTCACTTTCAGCCTTCAAGAGAAAATTATTTTTGCACCTTTCCAATCGTGATTAGATACACTGCAAATTAAATTATTATATTTTAATGTATTTGTTATTTAACTATGTCTCTTTCAAGTTTATTTATTCACTTATTTATTTATTTATTTATTTATTTTATTTAACGTACTCTTTCTTCAAATGAATCTTGTCAAAACTTTATTTAGATGTTCTAAAAGATTTAAATCTTAATGTAATGGGAAAAAAAAAAAAAACCTATTGTAGTCGGAAAAGGCGATATCTGGAAAATCTGGGAGGTGGGGTAGGACGTGTCATCTCAAAGTTTTCGCCAAAACAACATGTGTGCTAATGTTATCGTGTATCGAAATAACTTTTTCGGGTCTTTGCTGGCATTGTGTTTTTATTTTCTATGCTCGGCTCAAACGCATGAGTTGTTTTCGGTTGCGAGTTTCTACGATGTTTCCTTCGGTTGCAACAACCCATAATATACCATGCCGGGCTGGTCCCACTGACTATACAACATGACTTTCAATCCACTGTTATTTGACATGACTGTCGATGTTGATGCAAGACATCGGCACCCGCACGTAATGAATCCTAATGAATCTATTTCTGATCGTAAAAACCAGTTCGAGGTCTCTAGACTTAATCTAGCATGGCAATAAAATATGGCTTCTTCCACGTCGAAATCATCAGTTTTGTAGTATTGGAACCATCCGCGACACGTTACTTTACTGGTAAAAGCCTCACTGTACATTTCTATAATCATTCCATGCGCCTCAACTGCAGATTTTTCCAAATCAAAGACGGTAATCATAACTTTCTGAAAATTAGGCTTACTTTGCTCGAAAGTCGACATTTTCACGTGCAAAACATATATGACGCCGATGAACATACATAAATGTAAATGTAACGCGTCTGATCCGTCATTTCTGTCCGACATATTCCGTTAACTGCATCTACATATGAGACACACAAGACTGACTGACAATTTTTTTTTACTTTTACTGGCTAGGGGAGAGATTACGTCAATTCCAATCTTTTTTATTCTTCTTTTTAGATTGCGCTACAGTTCAGGGTAAGCCAGGGCTTCAACCAACAAGTCTCTCCAGACCCTTTCCACTAAGTGCGTCACTAAGGATGCGATCGTCCTCTGCTGCGTCATCCTTCGGGGTTGGAATCGAAGACTCTTCGGGTTGGAGCGGTGGTGTCCATTCGCTCTACATGGCCCACCCATCTTAAAGTAGGATCCGTAGACGTCTGACTAGGCCGATGTTCCTGTACAAACCGTTGAATATTTTTCTGCACTCTCTGTTGACACAAAGGGGAACAAAAATTGCACGCAGAATTTTCCTCTCGCCCAAGGGCGTCTTCATCCGAAAAACTGAAATTCGTGAATCTTCTCCAAGATCTGTCGTAGTGTCAATGTGATTATTTGGTCTATGGTGGATTTTCTCGGTCTGAAACCACACTGATAGGAACATACCAGATTGTCCACAAACGCTTTCAGTAGGGCAGAGAAGATCTTATATGCGATCTGCTGCCGCTGTGGGAGAGACTTATGCCCCTGTAGTTGGCGCAGCTATGGGGATCTTCTCTCTATAGCATCGTTTGCCTGGTGATGCTGAAATTCCATTCATCGGATATACTTTCTTCCGACCATATCTTGTAGATGAGTTGGTGCACGTTCCTAACCAGCTTATCACCAGCAGGTTGAAATAGTTCAGCGAGAAGTCCGTCTGCTCCAGCAGCTTTATGGTATAAGACTTAAGTTTCGATGTCGCTATCTTAACCTCGTCGGGTGGACGGTTTTTGTCATTCGTCTTCATCCATTATCAATGGTTCGCTCTGCCTCACGGCGGCATTTTGACCACAAACCAGAACGAGACGTACGTCTTTCGTACGCCCTTCCCCGCGACACCCTGAAATTTTGAATGAAGTCCAGCGACAAAACCCATTACAAACGAACTCTATCCGCGAATACGTGTGAGCTCATTTTATTTTACCGTGTAATATAACAAAATGAGTACGTAGTAGTACACTACCGACGACTACCAGTCTAAACACGAAACGTAAAATAAAACGCAATCAGTCAGTCCTATGTGAGCAGCCTCTATTGGAAAACAACTGGTTCCAAATTGCACACCTAATACTAAATTTTTGCCTCAATAATAGGGCCAATTACGCCAAGGCAGATGATTTTGATTGATTTTGATTTTCTTGTACGAATTTATTGAGTGATAAGCCTCATTTCCTTTTGACTGGGCTTCGAAACCCAAGACAAATATAATAGTACACTGACCATTTCATCCACAACGAACACAATTGGGTACAGGTTTTGGGCTAGTGACGTTGTTGGCCCTTTTTTTTTTTAAATGATGCTTGGTGAGTGTTTAAATGAATGATTGCGTTCTAAACGATCTTGACCAACTTGTTTTTTACCTGAAATTATTGCTATGGTCGTGAATGACTTTTTTTAAGAACATGCCACTCTCCTGGACGTTACATTTTCGAAATGAAGAATGCAATTGGCCGCCCATATCGTGCGATTTAACACCATCAGAGTTTTTTCCTTGGAGCTAAGTCTTAGATTAAGCTGTTCTTCACGAAATAAAGACGGAATATAAATAATAATGTCCTGACCCAACTGTCAGCGATGGGCGTTTACCGTCAAATCCAATTAAGTCCCTTCAAAATTGCAAGTAAAAGCTCTTTAATTCGGAATTCTTTAATTCTGGAAACTCGTTTATTCGGGAAAAAAGGTTTCCGAATAAAAGAATTTTTTCCGAATAAATGAGAGTCGGTTTTAAATGTTTGTATGTAGAAATTAAATTAAATTAGCAAAAATTAAATAACCCAATGATTGAACAGATCTCAAAAATGTAGAAGTCGGAACAAAATGTCTATTGGGGGAATCGCAGTAATCCACATTTAGATATTGTTTGGGAAAACACCAGTAGAGTTTAAGTTGACGATAAATGTAAATCGTAGTCTTTAACCTTTAAACCATTAAGACCGTATTCAGAAGGTCATTCCACAACTCAATTCTATTCCTTACCGTTTTTTCTTTGTGCCCTAAACACCAATGTTGTTTTTTTCTTCGTTTGAATTCCCTTTCTAATGGTACCGATTTGATCGCGCTGAATTCAATAGTGTGACAGATACAGGCATTTCTGTAAATTTTTCTGTGTGGATGGACGGTAAAATTAAGTGTGGTCTCAGTGGTTAAAGGATTAAGCACTAAGGTGATATGTACATATTTCTGCATAAATAAAAATTAATTATAATTCAGGTGAAAATTTCAGTTAAACAATCAACAAGTAGAGGTTTATACAAATCATTAAACTAAAAACAAAAATTAGAAGTTCTTGAATGTGTAAAAAGTAGAATCCATTACAAAACATTTTAGAAAAGTTTAACATAACTAAATCTACATTTTACGACATAAAGAAAAATAAAGACAAATTAAAAAGCTTCGTTGAATATGAACCAAAATCGAATAAAAATATAATTAGACTGAGAGAGCCAAACTTTAAAAAAATGTACAGTGCCGTTTACACTTGGTATTGTTCGCAGAGATTCAGTGGTGTTCCTATTCGTGGAATTGAAATTCAAACTGCTGCCATACGTTTTGCACAGACTCTTGGAGAACCCGAATTCAAAGCTAGCCATGGTTGGTTATCACGATTTAGAAAGAGGTACGGTATTTTAAATAGAAAAGTGGTTGGAGAAGACTTAGGGCTTCTGACACTGAAAATGCAGAATTATTTAAAAGTGATTTTAAAATATTTGTACAGGAGCAAAATCTTTCTGATTTCCAAATATATAACGCAGATGAGACAGGATTTTTTTGGAAAACAATGCCAGATACAACACAGGCTGGTAAATCGGACAAAAACGTTTGTGGTCATAAGAAGCCAAAAGATCGTTTATCGGTTCTGTGTTGTAGGGAAAGTACAACTAGGGAGTACTGAAGGATATTATGGACAAGTTATCGGTACATTATTACAACTCGTAGAAAGCTTGTTTCGATCAACGCATTTTTAATGAATGGTTCTCAAAAAAAATTATCAGTGAAGTAAGGTACCAGGAAAATGTCTTAAAAATACCAAAAGATGAAGTTAAGGCAATACTGCTAGTAGACAATGCTCCTGCTCATTCCACCGATCTAGAGAGCGCCGATGGACGCATAAAATGCAAATTTCTTCCACCAAATACAACCTCCATACTTCAACCAATAGACCAGGGTATAATCATGGCTTTTAAACGATTATATAGTCGTCGACAGCTGGAAGATTGATAATTTTTTTTTGAAAACGAGTGTGATAATGTTGGAGTGCAAACTTTAAAAAATTTTAAAAACTATAACTTGCGGAAAGCTATTTACAATTTGTCTCATTCCTGGGCTGAAATAAAAACAACAACTTTAAGAAATTGTTGGAAAAAATTAATTATCCAAGATGAAATGTTGCACTATGACAGTGAAGACGACATCAATTTGGCAGATTTGGCAAACATTATTCGTCAGACACGTCAGACAGAAAACTTTACGGAAGAAGACCTGGAAAACTGGGCTTATATTGATCAAAGTGACCCGGGCCATTTAGTTTTGAATGCGAAGAAAATATCCTCGTCATTATTGGATTAAAATTCAATGGAAATTTCTTCTGAGTCTGAAGATAACGTAGAAACAGAAACATGGAAGATAACTCGAAGGAAAGTGCTGCAATGCTTGGACAAAACAATTAGTTATTTAGAAACAAGATTCAGTGAACCAGAAATTCAAGGATACTACACTTCTGTTAAAAACTTAAGAACTAATCTTTTACGCGAGCAAACAAGTAACATTAAACAAAGTCATATTGAAACATTTTTTTAAACCAACTGAAATGAATATTGATATTGATAGTAATATGTAATAACGATTAAAAATATGTGTATGTTGTATTAAATGAAGTTTTTGTATGTTTTTCATTTCTTGCATTTTTTAAAACGTTTATATAATTTTTTTTATGTTTTTAGTTACAAAAATGAATTATAACACATTTTATGTATTATTTGCAATCTTTTGTGTTAATAAAATAATTTTTCGTTTTAAGTTCTTGCATTTTTTCATCAATAGGAACGCGTTTTAGTCTTCTTCTTTCCCTTTTTTCCGGCGTCGTTATGGTCAGAAGTGTAGGACCATAACCTTCCCACTTAACTGCATTCCTACTGGTCCGCTTGTGGGGTCCGCCGGTTTGACCCCAGAAAGTAGCGGCAGGCTTCCCGGTTTGGGATTACTTCATCGCTGAGGCCAATCAAATGCTGGTGTTTTTGCATTTGTTTGCACCAATTGTTTTTCGTTCTGCCTTTTTTGCGTGTTGAAATTGGATCGTTGATTGATATTGCCTTTTGGACAGGGTTCAAAGGATCTCTCCTTTGAACATGGCAATACCAACTGAGTCGGTCGCGCTCCATCTTTCTTGTGATGGTTTCCTTTACGTGGAGGCTTCCTCGGATCGTTGAACTTCTAATTCTGTCACGCTTTGTTACTCCCGCTGTCATGCGAAGCATCTTCATCTCAGCTGCCGTTAATTTGCTCTCATACTTTTTGTGCATTGTCCAGCATTGTGAACCGTATGTGAGCGCCGGACGTACAACTGAAGTGTAGAGCTTTCCTTTCAGCTTAGAGGGCATTTTTCGATCACAGAAGATGGCGGAGTTTTCCCGCCACTTCATCCACCCTACGCTTACGCGATGGTTGATGTCGTCATCACAAGTTGCTTCTTTATTAATCATAGATCCCAGATATTTAAACTTTTCACACTTGGGAAGCACTCTTCCATTCAAGTAAATGTCTGGAATAGGCGATGAGGGTCAGAGAACGGGCAGCACAGATACTCTGTCTTCTTTGAACTAATACGATACCCGTGTCCCTCAAAAATGTCCACCCACACATCAAGTGCTCGTTGTAGGGACGCCTGATCATCACTTATAATGGCTCCATCGTCAGCAAAGAATAGCTGGTGCACATTGGGGTCCGTCACTTTTCCTTCAAGCAAGCAATCAAGGACTGCTATAAAGAGCAGTGGGCTGAGGACGCTCCCTTGGTGTACACCGACTTTGATTGCGAACTCTTCGGTGACTCCTGCCGTGCATCTTACTGTTGTCGTTGCTCTCTCGTACATGTCCATAATCACTCGCACTTAGGTTTCTGGAACTCCTTTTTGTCTTAGCGCGACAGAACGGTAGTTATCACAATTTCGCGTATCACCCTTTCCTTTGTGCTAAGGAAGAAGATAGCTTTCCCTCCATTGATTAGGCATAGTGTCGCCTCTCATAAGTTTGGAGATAAGAACCATGAGCCATCTAGACCCGATGTCTCCCATTTTTTTCCAGAACTCAGAGGGTATCCCGTCCGGCCCAACAGCTTTTCTTTTCTTGGAGTTTTTAACCGCGTACCGAACTTCTTCGACTGTGATGTCGGATATTTCGGCATGATTCGGGGCGGCTCTTCGAAAGTACACTCGGGGAAACTGTTCGTTCAGAAGTTCCTCGCAATACTGTCGCCATCTGTGGAGAATTTTTTCGTCTTCCACAAGGAGTTGGCCTTCAGCATTGTTAATAAACTTTGGGAAACGAATCTCCTGAGCATTTCTTCTTCTCTGGGCGGCTATCTTAAAGATATTTGCCCCTTTGTTCAGATTGCTTTGTCGGAGCTCCTGGGTAGCCTGGTTCCTGTCAGACGCGGAAGACAATATTTCTTCCAACTCCTGATAGACGCCTTCCATGCTTTTCGCTTTGAATTCGGCGCACTTTTTTTTCGCGATACCTTTGCAATATCTATATACCTTTTCACGGCGAGCTTTGTCCTCTCTATTAGTAAAAGAGCACTTTGACCAAGCTTGGAAAGCCATTTTCTTTTCGTGTATCACTGCTTTGGCTTCGTCTGTCCACCACCAGGTTTCTTTTGCGTGTTGGCAGGTGCCTTTAGATGTTCCGAGCAGTGATTTGGCTTTCTCCAGGCCAGATTGTTGTAGGGAATCCCACATGTCTTGTGCTCTGCACTCCTCATTACCGACCTCATCGATAATGGAAGAGAGGTAGTTTTTCATGTTGGTAATAAAAGCTTCGCCTTTTCCTTTATCCAGCTTATACCACTTGATTCTCTCAGACATCTTCGTTTGCTGCTTTGACTTCTTACTCGCCTCCATAAAAAATTCAGTCAGGAGGAGACGATGTTGAGGGGCGATCGCGTCTCCCAGGATCACTTTGCAATCTTTAACCTGGGGGCTTCATGAAACTGGATACCAAATGACAGTCTATTTGAATTTCATTTCTGCCGCTGCTATAAGTGATCAGGTGCCGGCTTTGTTTGACGAACATGGTATTTAGCACTATAAGACCGTACGACTTGCACATGTTTAGGATATCTTCACCTGAAGAGTTCCTGGTGCCGTATCCCAGCCCTCCGTGGTAGTCTTCATAGTCTTCGCTTGTCTTCCCGACATGTCCGTTTAAATCTCCCCCAACAAACAAAAGCTCTTCCCTTGGGATGATTTTGACAAGGTTGTGGCAATCTAGCCAGAATGCATCTTTTTCTTTTTGTTCGCATCCTACTTGAGGGGCATATGCGCTTACGATGTTCCACACCTCACCAATTTGAGAACCATCAAACGGACACTGGACTTTGAAATGGTTAAGACGTTGCCTAATAACTCTGCCGCAAGGATGATGGCGATTCCGTTTTTTCCTTGTTCCAATCCATAGTAAAACATCTTGTAGGCTTTTGTTTTAACGTCCAAGAAACGTGCCCGATTACGGGGTTTCGCCATTTCGTCTCTTGTACGCACAGGATGTCTACTCGCATTCTAACCATCATTTCTTCAAGCTCATAGCTGCGACCACTCATGCTTCCAACGTTCCAACTCGCGACTCTTAAGTGTGGCTTACGCCGTTGCATTGCTTTACTATACCCCGGAAATCCTATAGCTCTGACCCGAGCATTACTGCTCGTCCCAGAATCACGACCATTAGTAGTGCCTGGCGGGGTAGTGCTTTTCCTTTTAGCGTTATTTTCCATAATGCTACGGTTTGACCGTTTTCTTACTTCTCCCTCCTTTTTTGACGAGGGCATGCTCCAGATTTTTTTTTTTTTTTTTTTTTGTTTGATCTTACTTTACAACACCGGTGATCTCCCGTCGTGTCAACCCACTGGTTTGCATGCCCACTGGGGGCAGTTTAATGGTGGTATATGTGTCCCTAGGCTCACCTTGGTGTTTTCTAAATTGCCTAGATGTGATTTTTGTTTACCTTTGTTTTAGTCGCCGTTTACAACAAGCGAGAGGTATCGCTGCAGGGATATTCTTAACCCGTCCCTGCACAGGCAAGGAACGCGTTTTAGTGCATAAAAAACGCCTTTTAGTGCATAAAAAAAATCTCTCATTAATTCGGAAAATTCGTTTAATTCGTTTATTCGGCCTGACCTTCCCCCCAACCATTCCGAATTAACGAGCTTTTACTGTACTCACGAAGAGGACAGTGACAACTCAGTGAATTCCTTCCAAACATGTCGGTGTCATCTGCGCATGCAAACTTTACCCAGTTAGGTTTGCTGTATCTTTTTAAAGGCGATATTTAAGAAATTATATGAGCTGGTTCTATATTACAATAATTTAACATCGATGGTCGCAATTGGATCGCTACCGATCTTGTTGGAGCGACAAGAATTTTACATGAGCATTTTCAAACTCCTATGATTTTGAAAGGGAGGTCAGAGGTAAAGAGTCTGCGGCTTCAATATCAACAATTTGGTCGCGCTTGTCCTTCTGAATTAATAACTTGCCCTCATAACTCCGTCGAGCATTGTTTTCTCTAACCATGTCAAACAGATGGATTGATGTAAGCTCCCAGCTTACTTATTTCAACGTGTGAGTTCAACAGTTAATATTTTCTCTTAAGTTTCAACATTGTTATCTTAACTTGACATATAGATGACAAATCCAAATCATTTTTATGAAGTACCAGCTTTACAATGATACGTGTTAAAATTGTATGAAAATTTAGTTAATAGGTTTCAGCAATTTTACTGCTGGTCTGGAAATTACGACTACTGTAATTTTGAGACTAATGTAAAAAAAATTGAGAAAAGTGTTACTCGGACTCTGCTCCATTGAGACAACAGATGTAGAAGGTTTGTTGATTTTAACCGTAGCCCTAGAAACGCCGATGATGCTCCCCCAAAATCGGCAGTTGTTCCATAAAGCATAAAAAATAAAAAGATCGTAAATTGTAGTTGAGTGAGATATCTAACGCCTTAAAGATACCAGAATGCAGCGTATTCACCATTTTGCATAAACATTTGAGCATGAGAAAGCTCTGCTCTAAGGAGGTTGCGTGTTTGCTTACAGAAAATCTTACAGAAATCAGAATCAATTTTATTCAGAATAGCTTTGTCGAGGGCCTCTCGGACAAAAATTGGACCGGACAGGCGTCCACTGGTAAAACAAAATATAATCAGGTACCTTCGGATCTGGCTCGACCGGCATTTTGACAAACATATAGATGGTGCTTTGGCAAGGGCCCGGAAAGTTTTCACTCCAACAAAAAGGCTAACTTGATTGCAGAATGAAAGTAATTATCTGCATGGCTTTAACCAGGCCCATGACTGCCTATCGATTTTCCGTAGGGTTCATACATAGGCATACGTTCATACATTACATAGAACACCCGAATCTGAGTACACGACATTTTACCCTGACAAGGTTCTATACAATAGAGCTAGGATTTTACGAATGCATCATTTTCTGATTAAATTGATTCGAAGCCTCGTCCCAAGGGCAATGACTTCCTATAATAACCTGATCGCTTCTCTAATCTCTTGTACTATTTTAAGAACTCATTAAGTGGTATATACTCGTACGTCCTCATTGCAAATGAATTAATCATATAGTCCGCCTTCGCCGTTCAACAATTCATTCTGATTATTCTACGGGTTGTCCACTTTCATTCCTATATGCTTTCCTTCTAGCTTACTAGCCTTTACACTTCCTTTTATTTTCTGATAAAACCTTCGAGCATCATGGCTGCGGGTAATTTGTCTCTCCCTACGTAGTTAAAGAATTGTTTCTTTATGGCAGCACAGCGGAAGAATGGCTTCTTCTATTATAATATACGTTTTTATTTGTCAAAAAACACAGGAAAGTTTAAAAGTGTATACAATTTGTAAATGCTTGCCATTCACTCTTTAAAGTTTATTTCGTGTTAATGTCGACCATGCCTACATTTTAACGGTCCATACATCCATCACTTTTTCGAGCATATTGGCTGGTATCTCTCTGGTAAAACGCGTAATGTAGTCTTTCAGGGTTGCAATTTTTTTGCTTGCTAGGTTAGCGTAAAAAATCATGCCATCAAAAACATAACTTGTAAAAAAAACCAAGTCTCGCAACTCAGTTCTTCTACCGTAAAAAGTTGTGAGATCTATGTAATACCAAGTCGGTTAATTTATTCAGCCCCTACTTAAGGGACCTTCTGTCTTAAGTTATTACGTAATTAGCTAACCTAACAACATCTTATAGTGACCATATTAATATTAAAAATCTTCTATGTTTTAAATAAATAGATTGACTTGTCCATCGCATGCATCTCACAAGTAATACATATTATATTAAATTAGATTGTTTAGTGCGATTGCCAAGTCAATCTATTTATTTAAAACATAAAAGATTTTTAATATTAATATGGTCACTATAAGATGTTGTTAGGTTAGCCAGCAGGAAGAGGAATTTAGAAAGTTGCCTTCAGATTCCTAAATATAATGCGGGCTTGGATAAAAAATTAGAAAAGCGAAATAATCAAAATTCCATAAGCTAAGTCCGGTAATGAAAATAATTTTGGCAACGAAAGTAATTTCCTTCCTGAGCTACCAGGCCAGCAGCTGTTATCGACAGTCTTTCCTAAACGTAGATTATCAGTCTGTCTACAGTTTGGAATGGCCTGACATCAGTTGATACATGTAGGCGTTGTTGGAAATTCCAACTTCCATCACTCGATGGCGCTATGAAGAGGACCAAATTTAAAACAGGGGAAATATCCACGTCCTATAACGAAGTGGGGAATAATTTCTCCGCAATTTCACTTTCTTTCTCCTTCAAATTAGTACTTTCTCCTATTAGACCAAATTTCCCCTTGGATTTGGTACACTTGGTTGTCATCACCACTAATTTCCCTTTCAAATTGTATTAACAAATTGTCTTTACAGATGTCTCTGACTGTGTTGATAAAATCCTTTGTTTGTACCCAAAGTGACGTCTGTCAAACGATGAGTGAATCATTTTCCATTTTACGGAGTAACAATTTTCGTGAAAAACAAAATCGCCCTCATTCCACTCGCAATCAATCCGAGTTTAAATTTATTTTCTTATTAATTTGAAATTCGTTGTTAGCCGATAATCCATCAAACTGGGGAACGAAATGTCTGTCTCGCAAATGGAAAGTATCCTTTTCAAAGATCGCACAAAAGTGATTTTCCACTTTACTAGTTTTAATTGCTACGTATTTGGTTAACTGATGAAGTATTTTCCTTAACTCTGTTTGGATTTTCCCACAAGAACACATGTTCAATCTCAAATTCGCAGTCAAGGACCTGGAGCGACAGTCAAAACGATGCGAAAAGGAGGAAAAGCTGGAGAAGGCCAAGGCGAAGAAGGCCATTCAGAAGGGTAACATGGATGTGGCACGAATACATGCGGAAAACGCAATTCGACAGAAGAATCAAGCCGTGAACTATCTACGGATGAGTGCTAGGGTTGATGCGGTGGCTAGTCGAGTTCAGTCGGCCCTGACCACGCGTAAAGTGACCACTTCGATGGCTGGCGTGGTCAAGGCTATGGATGTGGCTATGAAGGGAATGAATCTGGAAAAAATCTCAAATCTGATGGACAAATTCGAACAACAATTCGAGGACTTGGACGTACAGAGCTCGGTGATGGAGAACACAATGTCGGACACGGTGACCACGTCAGTGCCACAAGGCGATGTTGATAGTCTGCTACAGCAGGTAGCCGATGAAGCCGGGTGAGTAATTTAAATTTATTGTTCTTTCCCCTCTTAAAGGTCAATTAGGAAAGGTTATTGGCCGGGGTTGTGATATAGCACACTGGGCGAATGCCGAGCGCCTAATGAATCCAATTAGTGGTTCTTAACGAAGTCGTTTCCGGTAACTTAGAACAAGTCTAGCCTACATTTCACTATCGTTCCAATCGTTGTAGTCTTTTGTTGGACGGGACCACAGTTCTATGAATCTGATTCCATAACCGTCTTACTTAATCGATTTCCTCGCGTCCCAGTGTTATCAATTCTTAGTTGTTTATTTCATTCTCAAATGACATGTTATTCATCGTCTCACCACAACAACAACATCGAATGTCAACATGCGATTATAACAACCCGGTTTTTGCATTTTTCCTTTATAGCTTGGAATTAAACATGGAGCTGCCCACCGGACCGCAAAGCTCAACGATCGGTGCATCTACTCAAGTCTCTCAGGAACAAGACGAGCTCACTCAGCGCCTGGCACGTCTCCGACAGACCGAATAATGTGCCGCTCGCCTGTCCATCGCACTCAAGCGTTTAATGGCAATTCATGTGTATATTTGTTAAGAGTCCTTGAAGGAAGCAGAACCACTTTGTTTACTTTTCTTTCAATTTTTATTTCCACTTAAACTAACTTAGTTGTATGCTTATAGAGAGAAATACATTTTAAATACAAAAAAAACAGGATTTTCTGGGATAACTTAATCAGTCGTTTTGCTCGGGGCGGCAGAGTTTTCCGTGGGGACAGCCGGCGATGCCGGAGGAGGCTGCTGGGATTTTTGTTTCATGCGTTTTTGTTTGTTCGGACCGCGGACGCGTGGTTCGACAGGATTCTTTGGCTTTGGTTTGGGCCCGCGTTTTAATTCGGTCTTGCGGGTCCGATGCGGGACGACCATGGGAACGTGGCGCCAGCTATCGTTGTATCGATCCAGACGCTTCTTGAGTATTTCCACATCTCTCGTCCGTCTTTTTAGCATCTTTTTCGTGTTTGTTATTCTGAAATAGAGAAGTGGTCATGGAACTGCTCGTGAGTGGGACATGGGCATACTTACCGGAGGACGAGGCGTTCGTTTTCTGTTTGGATATCTTGACATTTGCGGTAGAGGCGCTCGACCAGTACCTTATACTTCTGATGGTCCGCTTGAATAAGCATATCCTTTACTGAAGATATTTTCGATTCGAATAGGAGAGCAGTATATTCCCAAATTAATTTAATTCGACTAAGGACGAGGCAAATCAAGTGGGATTGACAGTTCACTTGATGTTATTGATTCACAGTGTAGTGACTTAGGCTGATTCACAATTGTTGTCTAACCGCAGTTCAACTTTCCAGGGATGGCATATACGTGCAGATAGAAGAACCAAATCAAATCTTTTGAGTTCATTGCATTTGCGTGCCTGTGGCAGAATATTTTTGACTAATTCCAGTGACGCGTCCCCAGTTGTAGATGTCCCTTTCGAATTGTATACGCCACCTTAGATGCGGCGTCTAAATCGTCATCCCTAGGGTTGAAATCACAGACTCTTCGGTCCGGATCAGTGGTTTCTTTTTGTGGGATCTGTAGGCGCTTGACTACGCTGAATTCGCTGTACAGCCCACACAATTCCACCCCCATTCTCCGACAAATTTAACGACGAAAGATTATACGCAACATTTTTCTCTCGAACCACCCAAGGGCATCTTCATCCACTTTCGAACACATCCAAGCCTCTGCGCCGTAGAGGAGGACCGGGGTTTTGTAAAGAGTTTTCTGTAGCTTAATTGCTTCTTGAGCCTAAAATCGGTTGGCAAACATTTTTCTATGTCTGATCTCAGAACTGGTATCGTTACCGCTTGTGACTTGTAAGCCAAATTAAGTGATATCCTGGCTTACGTCAAACTTGTACCCACCAATGGTCATTTGAACTCAGCCACACTTCTCTTTCGTTAGGTTCAGTGCTCTCAAGTCAAGTAATCATTTGCGTATGCAAACAATTGTACACGATCCTGTCCACAGCCTGTTGAGCTTTGTTGAGCTTAGCAGGGATTTCGAAACATGGCATGATCCCATAGTCTGTCTCTGTAGACTCTACATATGCTTCATAGCCTTCTCCGGAATCCGTCATGGTGTTAATAAAGGGTTTTTCAATTGGCGGCATGTGACGGCCTCGTTGTTTTGGTGACATCTGTCAAATCTGTTGTTTATTATTCAAATAACGATACCAACACATGCAAATGCTCCAGCATTGGAGACAGCGAGTTATTCACCTCAGACTTCGTTCTGTTTCGAGCCGATGGGCGCGACAACTCTACCGATCCGGATATTCGCGGAGTTCTCTTAGCAATCCACAGCCGCTATGATCCCTTGCCCTTCAAATCGTCGAATTCCGCTGACTTCAGCTTCACTATTGCCTCAATAAATCTTCCTAAACGGAAACTTTATCTTGTCTGCTGTTACTTAATACCCTCACAGCCCACACATTGCTACCCACTCGCTGTTGATCTCGTCGACTCCATATTTGATATCGCCGAACCCAATCATATCATCATCAATCTCCCATACCTTAAATGGGTTCAATCCGATGATGTTCAATCGCTGCTAACCTCTCCTCAAGTCAAAGAATCCTTTTCACATATCATTTCTCTGATTCCGGCCTTGTGCAACTCAGTAATATCAACACTAACATAACAGACAGACAACTCGACCAGTTTTTCTCATCTGATGCCGTAAACTGCGTTGTTACCCCAAGTAAACATTTTCTCTCTCCTTGAGACCCCCTTCATCCACTTTTATCGATAACTCTTTCACTCGAGACTCAATTCACTATTCTTCCATCCGAAAATACGTACTGTTTCAATTTCCGGAAAGCTGACTTCGCGAAACTAAATAATGTTTAAAAATGTTAATTTTAACATCCTTCTTAGCCCTAACTCACACATATCCTTAATTGAAACTCTTGCGCTATTTTACTCTAAAATCCTCAGCTGCTTCATTCTTTCAGTCTCATATTCACCAAAAAAGAATTACACTTCATCTCCGCCCTGGTATACCAAGAAACCCTGGTATACCAAGAAACTATGCTCTTTGCGCAATAAAAGAAACAAAAATTGGCAAGTCTATCTTAGATCCTCCTCTGCATCTGACCTTTCTAATTACATGCACTTCTAGACTAAATTTGTACAGAGTGATTCATACTACCTCCGATACCTGAACCGAATGCAATCCTCTCTTACCTTTGACCCCAAGTATTTCTTCCACTTCTTCAATGCAAAAAGAAAAAAAAGAACGATAACTACCCCGCTACATTTAATTTCCTCAATAACTCAACGAACCCGAAATAATCGCCAACTTCTTTGCCCGTTTCTTCAGTCAATCATTTACCGGCCAGGGTCTTCAACCCGATCACGACTATTTTCGATATTTGAAAGACTTCCCCCAGACGTCTCCTGTCTCTGTGAACATAACTCCCGGCCTAATCGCCGAAAAAATAAGCAACCTAAAGACAACTACTCTCCCAATTCCGACTGTCTGCCTACCATAGTTTTAAAAAGTGCGCGAACCATTTTATTTTACCCCTTACCGCTTTATTTCAAAGCTCTATCTCTCAAGGACTCTTTCCTCAGATTTGGAAATATGCTTATAGCATTCCATTCCACAAAAAAAGACTGAAAAATGATATGTCCAATTATTGCCCCATTGCCAACCTCTCATGCCTACGCAAACTTTTCGAGAACATAGTTTATGATGTACATACTATTCTTTCACACATTCCATATTCCATATATTCTCCTAACCAACATGGGCCCCTAAAAGGCCGATCGACAACCACTAATCTAGTTGAGTTTGTTTCACAATGTTTGTGTGCACTGGAAGTCGTCTAAGAAATAGACGTTGACGCCACTAACTTCAGTAAGGCCTTTGACACAATATCTCACCAAATCATTCTTCTGAAGCTCACTGCCCTCGATTTCCCTCCCGGTTTTATCTCGTGGATCAAATCTTACTTAGAGGATCGTCAATATAATGTTATTTTCAGATATTCTATCTCTGATCAAATTAATACTACCTCGGGTGTCCCACAAGGTAGTCATCTCGACCCATTGATATTTATTCTAACCATTAATGATGTTGACAGCGTTATTCTGAACTCTCAGCTCTCTATATATGCCGATGAAATATGAAAATATTTAAACACATATCTGCCCTTGACTCGTACTCTCCCCAATCTGACCTTAACAGGTTCCCTACTTAGCGTCGAAAAAACCATCTCGCGCTCAACGTCAGCAAATGCCATTCCATCAATTACTCCCTCAAACGCTCTTCCTCACCACCCAGAACCTACATTTTTCGTAATGAAATCGACTTCTTGGTTGACCTAGGGTTCATTGCGAACTTAACTTTTGCCTCCATATCGACAACATTATTAAACCTGCCATCTCGGACCGCAGCTTTCGTTAAACGTTGGTCCAAAGAATTCTCGAATCCTTACATTAAGAAATCATTATACATTTCTTTCGTTAGGCCACTTCTCGAGTATGCTAGTCAAGTCTGGTCCCCCTCTTACGAGGCCCACACTACGCATATTGAGGCCATTCAATGTAGGTTTTGCCCTTCGTGACCTTCCCTGGGCTGATCTCCTTTATTAACCACCTTATACGGATCGCTTAAAATTAATCAACTTCCAACCCCCCAAAGACAACCTGCGGTAACATTGACAAACCCACATTATTATAGCTATCACGAACCGATGTCCAGAATGCTGCACAAAGCTAACACCAATCTTGCCCTATACCATAACCTTTTACCTGTTCCTTAATCGTTTCCACCCTATCACTTAGTTAATAAGTTAATTTTGTTAAGGCTTGCATTAAGCTTTTTTATCAAAATGAGTATTTGTTAGGGCAAATGTTGCGCGCACCTTACGCATAGCTTAGTTTATTCTTTCTATTATTTTTCTAGCTACCGTAACAGGAACGTTCATTAAGCACGGCGGATAAGATCTTATAAACGATGGTTGCGCCAACAGTTTTATGTAGCTTCGTCTAAGTTGGGCGTAATTATCTCTTATCTCCGCCCACTGTGGCAGTGATATTTAGTTTAGAGGCTACAGAAGTGATCTTTCACAACCTTACAAGCTATCTGCGCTCATTAATGCAGGCGCTTTGACTTGGCATGTTCACTTTACTTTTTTGGAGAACTTTCGTACGTCGTTCCTGCTTTGGCATCTTTCTTTTTCCTTCTTAGAAGAGTATGCTCTAATTTTCTTTTCTGTTCTTAGAACTCATGAGCAGCTATCGTTACCCGATAGAGCTTTGCCACGTATCCATTGTATGGGTCGGCTGACTAATGGAGTTTGAGAAAACGTCTGCTTCTCTGTCATTTTTGCAGTCTTTAGAGTGCTTAAAGAAGACAGAGGTTGTATGTTATGTTGCTGCCCTCTCGACTCCAAATATTCTCTTAGAGACTGGCCTCATACGTTAAAGGAATAGCCGGAGACTAACAATGTGGCTTATAGAAGTACCGCTTGACGAGTGACTAGATTTTCACTAGACGACAGCTTTTGAAAAGGAAATAGGAATTCCACGAAACACCACACCCCCAACTTTTCGTAGATTTTAAAAAAGTATATGACTCCGTAGACCTATCAAAAATGTATCAATCCTTTGTAAAGCTGGGAGTTCCGAAAAAGTTGGTAAAACTGATACAAGTATGCCTAAATGAAAGCAAAGGACAAGTTGAAGTAGAAAACACCTTATCTAAAATATTCACGATACGTGAAGGATTAAAACAAAAATACGCCTCGTTCTCACTTCTTTATAGGCCTTGCTGGGAGATAGTGGGGCAACAGTCAAGAAATGCAGAAAGTCTAATAATGGCAGGAAAAGAAGTAAGCTTTGAAGTAAATGAAAAAAAAAACCAAAAATATGGTCACAGACCGACCTCCAAACCTCGCATCGGACTGTACTCAATAAGCGCTTTGCAAATATTTCGGGCGACTGCCAAAAAACGACATAAAGATCGAAAAACATAAAAGGTATATGGGCAACGCGAGCTCTTAGCGATGAAGGAATAATTCAAAACAACGCTTTTATCCCGCCAACAGGACGAAGCAAGAGGCGAATGAGGAAAACTACACAATCAAGAACTCGGGAAACTTACTCGTACTCAGCCACACGCATTGTCTGGGTAATATATTGTAATCGCGAACATGATGGGCAGGATACCTAGAACGATTGTACAGTGGACAAACAATCCAAAGAATGATGAGTCGAAAACCCGAAGGAAAAATACTGTCAGAATGGCCGCGCCATAGATGGCAGTGCAATATAAGGATAGGCCTAGAAAAAGTGGAACAGAACGGCGAAACATGCAAGGAACACACTCATGACAGGAAGACTTGTCGAAGGGTTGACAACGAGGCTCTAAACTTCCGAGCTCTAAATAGCCGGTAATAGTAATAATAATGCACGATTCCAATAATTTTGTAATCATCATAGCTTGGTTGCAACAAGGTAATGATCTAAATCCTCCTCCACGAATGGTTTGAACATTCAAAATGCTGGAGAAGGATCTGGCGCCAATCGCAATATTATCGATTTGGTTGGTTTTCCAGGTCCCCTTATAGATGTTAAGATGTGGGAATCATGAGCTGACTGCTGAGGACTACGTCCCGTCACAAAGTCTTCTAGCCTGAATATGTTTTCTTACTTGGTGTTGATTAGGCTATGTTTGTGGAATATCGTCAATTCCCGGCAGCCCAGCTGTGACATTGAGTGTATATTGTGTATAGGAGATCATAGAAGTCATCCTTAGGTCGGTCGCCCTTTTTTTCTATACGTCGCAAATAGTCGAATAATCTACGGAATTGGCATTCCGCTCTCATCGAATCCAATGGAAATGACGGTAGGTAGACAGGTAAATATGTATATCTGACTCAGTTTACGTGCAATAAGCCCTTACCATATCAGTTTACGTGCAATAAGCCCTTACCTTGCTAGACCTAAGCTGTAAAATAGATGTTGTTAGGATATCTAGAAAATGTTCGATGACTTTGCTAATGCGGGATTCGAATCCCGTATTAACGGCGCCAGAGGCAAACACCATTGAACCACGCTGCTCCTTATTCAAAGTGGGCATTTTAAATGATAAATCCGAAATCCTACTTATAATCTATCACTCCTTTATGTGTCCTTAAAATAGTGTAGGTGAACGTAAATCTTTTACTTTTATATGTCTTCGCAATCTATTTGTTGACATCTTGCTGGACATGTTGAGACATAACAATAGTAGCAAGGCAGGTCTATCAATGTTTCCTATTAGAAGCTAATAAATGAACAGAACTTCCCGGAAGTTAAGAAGGATTTGCCCGCGTAGTGATTTTGAGCGATCTTCCTAAGAGGTAAGTTAAGTTACCAGGCAAGGGAAGATCGGATAAAGATGCGTTGAATAGCCTCAACCAATGGCTTGATATCATGAAGGCCAGTTGTTCATGGTTTACATATTGGTTTGAGTAACTTAATTTCTTTTGATCAGTGTTTTACAAGGGTGGAGTTGGCTTTAATAATAATGTCATTAATATGATAAAGTTAAAAAGACACAAGTACCACCCTCGTCACGTCGTAGCTTGTAAATGTATTTTTACAAAGAAACGACATTTTTTGAAATCAGATTTTAGAGTTGTTTGCAGTGAGCGAGAATTTCGCATCATCAGCATAGATAGGAAGACTAAATTCTTCAATTAAGTAGCTAATATCGTTAATGGACTAATTGAAAAGCATAGGGTCAAGGTGACTACCTTGAGAACTTCCAAAAAGGACTGCAAAGCAATCGCATACGGAACATAAAGAGGGCTTTGTAAATCACTGGAGAATAACAAATGCCCCAATTTGTGTTGATTGATTGTAAAATTTCTTAATAATTATTCAAGAATATGGCTGAAAGCCATGGGTTATCGATCGACTTATCGGCCAATATAGAATCGAATACTTTAGGCTGACCAGGAAGCTCAATGACGACTGCTTCAATGAATATTTTTTAGAATTTCTACAGAAAACATTTGTATTTGGAAAATTATGACAGAGGGCATCATGGCTCAGGGTTTGTATGACATGAAGTTCGAATCCCGCATCAACCAAGTGATCGAAATCATATTTCGGGGTGGGGCCAAAGCAGCTTTCTGTATTTGAATTCTCTGTTAAAAGTTATAGTAATAGTTATGACACTAAACTACGCAGATTTCAACGCTGGGCAAGAAAAAATACTGAACTGCTATTGGAAAAACACTGTCTGCGTCTGCATTCCATCGCGTTCAAAAGCATATTAAGACTTCTGGACTTTTTCTGGGCAACCTCTTAGTCAATTTTCACATTTCAATATCCTAGCACCGATCAACCGTGATTAATTAGATTATCTTGATGCAGCCACTGCACTCGTGCACTACAAAATCGATTACACCGCCAAAATGTGATATCGGGAAGATGTAATTGATGTAATCTTCTCAGACATTACTGACCTCCACTGTTTAAAACCCCACAGACCAATTTTCAGACACAGAAGGACTGATTGTGCGAGTTCACGACCATGATAAGAAGTCGCTTTGGCCGATGATTGAGGCAAGTTTGTGTAACGAAAGAACAAGCCTCATGAAAAGGAAATGAATGAAGAAAGAGCATAATAAGCAAACGAAAGCCTTGAAGGATAAGCACGAAGAATAATTGTGTCGCATTCAATGCTGAGATTAAGGACACACCATTTATGAAAACTGTGTTGCCATAACGAACCATTCAACCAGGATGAACACAATCAAGTAATCTAATCATTCAGCTTATACTGGGTGAAAATAACTATATTAAACTGAAAACAAATAAAACTGCTGTAAAAATGGATTGCCAATGAGCCCCTTGCAGCAACTGTAGCAACCTGGCGTGGAGTATGCGGCAGCTCATCTCAGCCCAAGGAATAGAATCTTAGCATCATTTTCCCGGTCCACAAGGTAATGGATCCCTTAAGAGACGAATAGAGACGAGGTATATAGAGCTCTGTTCTTAAAATCTTTACCCGCGAACTTTAGTGCCAAAAAAGATTTTGAAGCCGATTGAAGACTGGAAATATTATACAAGACGTTTACTCAATATGAGAGGCACGGTCTATTTTTAATTTGCATAATTATTTGCGTAAGGAGATGACATTGACGTGGTTTGGCAAAATAAACGAGCATTGCGAGGAGTGAAATATTAGTTATTGAAATGAATTTCGCGAGTAATGAGTAATACAGCACATCCCACCGTCACTAATATTAATGTAATCACTCCTGCCAACCGCTGTTTCTTCGGACACTCGAACATCATAATGACCCTACATAAAAAGCATGATGAAGTAGAGGAACAACCTTTTCGCAGATTCGTACTAACTTATTCTTAGCATAATTGAAGCTCCTGTTCCATCCAGTGGTACTATAAAATAGACGGCGGAAGCGGCACATACTGCTCGCAAATATCAAGTCAGATCAGTGAAAAAGTATGAAGACGCAGAATTAAAGGCATTCTTTATTTAAATCCATGTCAAACGCAACAGCTCAACCAACTCCGCGGGCATGCATCAATATCGACGGCCAAGCAAAATATCCATGGATCGAAGCTCGTGCTGTGTATTTGGTGGAATCAAATCAGAGTGATAACAATGAATTGCCGCAATTTGGTGAAACCATCACAGGGTCTCAACTAATACACAATGGCACATTACAAATAAAGATCCGACAACTGTGCTGCACGACAACACTCAGCCACATTTTGCCCAGGTCAACGGGCAACTTTCGATCGAAGAAGCCAACATTTGTTTTCCGAAATAAAACTCCAATTTCAACAGTCGCTAGAGCAGTGATTCTTAACCGGTGCTCCGCGGAGCACTAGTGCTCCGCAAGATTGTCGCAGGTGCTCCGCGAAACGAAAGCTAAACTCATATAGTATAAAAAAATATACATATAAATTTATTAGAACAAACTTTCAAATATATGTATATGCGGTATGTACTTAGTTATGAACAAAAATTTAAATCAAGCAGGCTGCATTTCAAATATATGTACATATATGCGGTATGTACTTAGTTCAAACAAAAATTTAAATCGAGCAGGCTGTATTTCAAATATATGTACATATATGCGGTATGTACTTAGTTCAAACAAAAATTTAAATCAAGTAGGCTGCACAAAAAAATTCTGATCAAATAATATGAAATATTTTAGTGTTGTGTTGGACGTAAACCAATGTGTTTTCAATAATTATTTGATTAAATTTGTGCCAAAAAAGTGAAAAAATTTATTTCAGTAAGTATATTACGTTATAATTGTAAATTAACATAAATTTAAAATAAAAAATTAAATAAATATGTGTACATACATATTTATTGTATTTATTTATTTAAATAAACTTAATATCAATCTCCTATGTTTTCATAAACTTAATTTTCTTATTCTGCATTAAACACTTTCGAAAAATACCTCTATTTACGCGTATATATATATGTATGTACTTATTCTTATTCCCAATTTATTTAGCCATGGACAAGTTCTTGAAACGAAAATGTAATTCTGAGAAAAATATTAATGATGGACCAAGTACAAGTCGGAGTAGTATTAATAGTGGTAATACAGAAGATGTGTCAACATGTAATAAAATAAGGAAGACTTATAGACAGTATTCTGACGAATACATCAGTTTGGGATTTACATGGACCGGTGAAAAGGAGTGTCCAATTCCTAAATGTGTTGTATGCGGTGTAGAACTGTCCAATAGTGCTATGTTTCCGGCTAAATTAAACCGACACCTTACTACTACCCATGCTAATCTTGTTTCAAAAAATAAGGATTACTTTAAAAGGTTATTGGGCATGCAAGATAAGCAAGCAAAACAATTTAAATGTGCTATGACAATATCTGATAAGGCGCAAATTGCATCATACAAGGTAGCCGAGTTAATTGCATTGAAACTAAAACCACATACTATAGCAGAAAGTCTAATTTTACCGTCATGTTGTGAAATAGTCAAAATCATGTTTGGAGAGGATGCAATAAATGAGATTATGAAAATTCCCCTATCTAATGATACAATAAAAAAAAGAATAAAAGACATGTCACTTGATATCGAGGAAACGGTTAATAATAAGCTTTCAAAGAAATTTTTTGCTTTGCAAATAGACGAATCTGTTGATATTAGCAGTAAAGCTCAATTACTTGCATTCGTTCGGTTCATTGATGAAAATGAAATAGTTAATCAATTTCTTTGCTGCAGAGAGCTTACAGGACATACAAAAGGAAAAGATATCTTTAATTGTATTACTACATATTTAGAAAAATACCAAATATCCTGGGATTTCTGCGTTGGAATTTGTACAGATGGATGTCCATCAATGGCAGGATCTATTAAAGGATGTGTTACACTTGTGAAGGAAAATAATCCAAATATCATATCTACACACTGTTTTTTACATCGGGAAGTTTTAGTTTCAAAAACATTGCCAAACACTTTAAAATATGTTTTGGATGAAGTGGTACAAATAGTAAATTATATTAAATCAAGGCCTCTGCAGGAACGCATTTTTAAACAGCTTTGTATATCTATGGATGCTAAGTATGAAAGTTTGCTATTGCACACTGAAATAAGATGGTTGTCTCGCGGTAAAGTCCTATGTCGTTTATTAGAGCTCAAAGATGAATTGTTGTGTTATTTCCGAAATGCCGCTGTGGATAAATTTGCAAAAAATTTTGAAAATGATATTTGGTGTGCTAAATTGGCATATTTAGCTGATATTTTTAAATACTTAAATTCAGTAAATACAAGTATTCAAGGTAAAAATGAGAATATTTTAACAGCCACGGATAAAATACTGGGATTCAATAAAAAAATATTGCATTGGAAAAATCGAATAATAAAAAACAATACGCTTGATATGTTTCCTTCAATTCAAACTAAAAATGTCGCAGATATTATTCCTGCCGTAATAGAACATCTAACAATATTGGAAGAAAAAATCGAATGTTACTTCCCATCCCTTAAATTAGAATCCTATGACTGGATACGAAATCCGTTTGGGACATTTGAATTTTCTAATTTGGAACTGTCTTTACAAGAAGAAGAAGAAATTATTTCCTTGTCTACAGATCGATCTCTGAAGATGGAGTTCACAAAATTGTCTAATGAACAATTTTGGATTTCCGTCCAAGATGAATACCCATCTTTATCTAAGAAGGCAATCGCAATATTATTACAATTTGCTACATCATATCTCTGCGAACTTGGATTCTCAACATTAACAAATATAAAAACTAAAAAACGAGAAAGACTTCTCGATTTAGAAGAGGAAATGAGGGTAGCAATATCTTTTATTAGACCCAACATTGGCGAAATATGTAAAACTCACCAGGCTCAAATATCCCATTGAATTTGTATTATATTTTAAGTCATTTTGAATTTGTAACAATTTAGTTTTGTTAAATATATTGAATATATTTTATTTTTTGTATATTGTAGTTATTTGAGTTGAATAAATAAAAAAATAAAATACAAATTACTAGAATCAATGTTATTTGGTAAGGTGCTCCGTGAAGGTTTCATGTAATTAGAAGTGCTCCGTGAGCTCGAAAAGGTTAAGAACCACTGCGCTAGAGGCTTTAAAATGTTGATAATGGAATTAAATAAGATTTCGCAGATATCCAATAATGCAACCTGTACGAAAACCAATAGTAGTAATATAAGCTGGAAAAGCTGGTAAGATCATCGGTGGTGAAACGTACGCATATTGGTGACCATCCGGGCGCCTAGGTAAATTTTTAGATGACAACTCTGTGGCATAAAAGCTATGTTCGCGATACCATGATAGACCTATCATGTAACAAATGAATATCGAAAGTACAGTTGGCACAAAAAAGCATAATTTATACCTAAATCAAAGCCGTATTAGAAATACGTAGTAGAATGAAAAAGTCCTTTGACACTTCTAATCCAAAATTCAATATGGCATCGGTAGCCCATAACTTATCATATGTGAACGGCCAAAGCTTTGATTTAAGCACAACTCATGACAGCACTTACCTATCGATCGTCTTTCTGACATTTACATTTAAAAAATCAGAACTTTCTCAGAATGTTAAAAATAAAAATCCGACCGCAAAATCGCTAAAAACAAATGAGAGGGAATCTCATTCTAACCCTAAATTCGTTTAAAAAAAAAACCTTTACAACTCCAGGCTGGTCGCCTTATTAATTGTACTTTTAGTACCCCACAAATTAAATCGTTGTATCTCCCATAGATATGAATTTGTCGTCCTAAAAAGGACGATTTAGTTAATAAGAAATAAATAATTTAAACGAACAAAAAACACAAACTATGCTCCTAGTAATTTTGCGAAGCAGGAGGCTCCCGGCGTGTGCTGTTCTTCGGCAACAGCACCGATTGAATATTAGGCATCACACCTCCTTGAAAGATGGTAACTCCAGCCAATAATCTGTTTAATTCCTCATCGTTTCTAATAGCCAACTGCAGATGACGGGGTATAATCCTGGATTTTTTGTTATCCCGCGCAGCATTGCCTCCCAGTTCAAGGACTTCTGCTGCTAAATATTCCAAAACTGCCGTAAGATAAACAGCCGCTCCAGAACCAATTCGGTCAGCGTATTTTCCACTACGAAGCAAGCGCTGTACACGAGCGACGGGAAAAGTGAGACCGGCACGACTCGATCGGCTTTTGGACTTGGTTGCCTTCCCGCGGCTATTCACGATGTTACTCATAGTAGTTTGAAGCACAATTGCAAGATAACAGATAAATATATTTAAACAACAAAAAATTTAACAAAAATATATGAATTGAACTCTCTTGTGGTCAACACATTAGTGATGATCCGCAAGTCTAATTGAAGCTTATATGGAGAAGGCAACAGATAATGAACTGACTTCAAATCCGTTGCTATATGAACGAGTCTCTAAAAGAGAAATGTTTTTACAGCTTTTCACCATCCCGTTGTAGAGGGTCTTGTATTTTCGTATTGCGGTTTTATGACCTGAAACCCTAAATTCATAGGAAGCCGACTTATAGCTTTGTTTTCTCAAACAGCTTACTGTATGCCCAAGTCACCCAGAAACACATGACAAATTGTCAACCACAATATCTCTTAAATGAACCTCGCTGGGTCCTGAAAAGGACCGTTTTCTTCAGTTGACGGGGATAACATATCAGACATCACTTAGAGAGTAATATACAATACAATCAAATGTAAATCAACCAATCTACTTTGAACTGGTATACTTGGTAACAGCTTTTGTACCTTCACTTACGGCGTGTTTTGCGAGCTCGCCGGGCAATAACAAGCGAACCGCTGTCTGAATTTCACGACTAGTGATTGTGGACTTTTTATTATATTGTGCGAGTCGCGACGCTTCCGCTGCCAATCTCTCAAATATGTCATTCACAAAGCTATTCATGATGCTCATAGCCTTTGACGATATACCGGTATCCGGATGGACTTGCTTCAGAACTTTATAGATGTAGATAGCATAGCTCTCTCTCCTCTTGCGCTTCTTCTTCGACTTGTCACTTTTAGAAATGTTTTTCGGAGCCTTGCCAACTTTTTGCATCGAACTTGCGGTTTTTGAGGGAGGCATCTTGATACTTGTATATTATAAAGTAAAACTGTTCACAAACTAACATATAAGCTTATACTGGTAAGCCAGCGATGATTGTGTACATCTTTTATAGATTTTGTCGATGGCTTATGAGTCTCGAATAGCGCTGAAATGGCTAAGATCCGCTAGCCCTTACAATTTGACAGAGCTTTGGACTTTTTTGACATACGTAAGCTGTCGGTGTCATTCCAGAGGTGAGTTTGGTTTTAGAAGTGTCATTCTCCATTGTAAAAAAAATATCTAAATTTCACAAGACCAATAAAGAAAGGATGAATACGAACAACCCCAATAATAAATCTAGTGTGGAGAGAGTAAACCATTCACGTAAAGCTGGTCTTACATTTCCCATTGGGCGAATTCATCGCACGTTGCACGAAGGCTTGTACGCCGATCGAGTGGGTCGTGTTGCTGCTGTTTACCTTGCAGCCGTACTGGAATACTTGGTGGCAGAAGTTCTCGAGCTTGGTGGTAATGCTTCGCGGGATAATCAAAAATCTAGAGTTATACCACGTCATATACTGCTGGGAATCAGAACTGACGCGGAATTGTCCTTGCTTCTAGCGAATGTGACAATCGCATATGGAGGTGTGCTGCCACATATCGAACCCGTCTTATTACCAATGAAAAGAAGCAATAAGTCCATTTCTTAGTTTCTTAGTTTATTATTTATTCTATGTATGTAGCTACACACGCATGTGAACTTGCGAACGCAATGTGTGTTTATAATAAAATTAGTTGGAAATTAAGATACTTTCCTTTAATTCGTTATTGTTGCACCTTGTTGTGGTTAAAGCATACTATATGAGCCCAGACTATATTTAACCTCTTCCCTCTATTCCATTGATTTTGGGAAGTAGCTTGTTGTATGCCTTGTAGGGACTCAATAATTTTGAATCTTATCAAGGTAAGCAAGTTCGCTCCTTATTGCTCGAAGTTAACTTTACATTTTTCTTATACTTTGAGAAGGCTGTTTGCTAAAACAGCGACTTATTGCAATGTAATGATCTAAATTAATTTTAATTTAATTATCGTGGGGGCAACACCCCCATTTATTGAGCTTAATTCAAGCTATCTTAATCTAATCTAACTTATTAGCTAGGTAGAACGGGAAAGAGGGGAGGGCATTAAAAAGGCGGATTTTTAGGCATGGAGTGCTGATATTGAAATCGAAGTAAGGATTCGAATTAACACTTCCGAGCATACGAGAAATGGGTTCATTAGGCAGTTCATAGGCAGTACGGGGGGTGGGTAGGTATAAGAGACGGGAATTTCGTACATTGCGGGGGTAAATGTTGATAGAGACAGAGTTGTAGAGGGTCGCGCATTCAATGGTAGCTGAAAGGTGCCGATGGGTGAAAAGAATGTCTGATACAATTCTTCTTTCTTCCAACGTGTTAATGTTGATTAGTTTGAGGCGGTCTTGGTAAGGTGGTAAAATCAAAGGATTGCACCAGGGGAGACCTCGAAGAGTGAAACGTAGGAACCGGCGTTGGATGCTCTCGATTCTAGAAATGTTGGTTTGTTGGTAAGGAGGCGTATTCAAGAAGGGGCCAATAAATAGACCGGGTAACGTAAGGGTTCGAGAATTCTTTAGACCATCGCTTCACGAAACCGAGTGCAGAATTAGTTTTAAGGATTATCTCATCGATGTGTGCGCGATTTTAGCGCCTGGCCGCATAACATGCCAAAGTTGCGAATGACCTGAACAGTTGAGATGGGTTGATTATTGAGGAAGTAGAGACGAGGAGGAGGTTTGATTCGTTTACGTGAAAAGGTAATTGATTGGCATTTGGAAATGTCAAGCTCCAAGCAATTTTTGGAACACCAGATGGAAAAACTATTGAGATCAGATTGAATAAGGGAAGAGTCATGACTGGAGGAAATGGTCTTGAAGAACTTGATGTCGTCGGCATATAGTAAGATGTGGGAATATTTGATCACCATTTCAAGATCGTTTATGATAAGAACGAAAAAAAGTGGACCTAAGTGGCTGCCTTGGGGGACGCCGGAGGGAGCTAAAAAGGGTTAGAGAAGGCAGATCTAAAACAAACACTGTAATAGCGATTTTCAAAGTAAGAATGGGGTCGAAACCAATGGAGGACAATTTGAATTTGACAATTTACTGAAACCGGTTGAAATAATGTCGACTTCTTTGTCGTTCTCTAAGGCTGATAGGGTAAAGGACACAAATTCAACAAGGTGAGTGTTTGCAGATCTGCATTTGAGGAAACCGTGTTGTCTAGGGGAGATTAAAGACTTGCTTAGATTTTCATTCAAAATACTATCGAAGAGTTTGGGTATATGTGACAGTTTGGCAATGGGACGATAGTTGTTAATAACGTTCTTCGGAACTTTTTTGTGTATAGGGGTGATAAATTGGGTTTTCCATAAGCGGGGGAATTCACCTATGGATAGGGACAGTCTGAAGATTTTCGAGACGGGGAGAGAAAGGGTTGTGAATTCATCATTAAGTAGATTTAATTTGTTTTCGATGGCATGAGAATCGACTGTGCGTGGAAGAAATGGTCCAAGGGAAAAATTCGGCAAATAATCGAAGTAAGAGAGGTCTGGAAGAAAGGAGTCGTCGGCGAAATACTGTTTGAAGAGGTAGGCGATAATATTCGAGGTTTGATCATGGAAGGAGAGAGATGTGGGATAGCCATCAGATTTTCTTTTGTAGTTAGGTGTTGGAATAGTAGAATTCCATCTAGGACTCTCTGTTGCTTTAAAGTTTAAAGACCCTGATCTCTTCTTATGCAAGTGCAACTCCCAATCATGATTACTTTCCGTATTATTCTCAGAATACGTCATGAGACAGCCTTGCTCTGATAGATAGATGGTTTTCAGAGGAAATATAATTAGCACTGTTGAGCTCTTTTTAACAAAAACCCGGAAACTAAAAAGACAATTGAAATATGGCAAAGTAGGTAAAGTCTTTTATCCAGATGGACTGAGTATCGGCGGTGGTCGTTATAGGAGACTTCCGCTATCACTATAGACCTATGATGATGGAAAATATGATGGTAAACATGACAGGCCACGTCTGGCGAGCTCAATATTATTCTCAATATATCCCACAGCATTTGAAAAAATCCATGACAAACTAAGAAAACTTATTATATCGCTTGTGAAGATGTTAAACAGTAACGGGGAGTTAACCGCTCCCTGTAAGCCTTTTTTAATGTCAAAGATCCTGCTCGAAGTAACGTAGTCACATTGAACAACAAATTTCTATCCCATAGCCATTACGTAAATGATATGCAGAAGATGATTTGGCATGCCTGGTCTGGTGAGCTTGTTGAACAGACCTTCTAACCATACGATGTCGAAGGTCTTTTCAATGTCGAACGGACAAGCGCCCGTACATTGGATTTTTCGCTTATTCCAGTGATTGTCGGAAGCCAGTTTTGACGCAGCGTGAATAGTGTCTTGCCTTAGAACCAAACGGATTGTCCGGTATCTGGGGGCACGGCAGTGCCCCCGCCAAGTCGAGCAAAAAAGCGGCACGGCCGTACCATCCTTTTCTCGAAGTAGTTCGGGCCATTTTCGACCCCCTATAACTTCGTTGTGGATAAAACTAGAAGCCTGAATTTTCAGTAACCAAGCAGGCATCGCATAGACACGGTATATTTCAAATTTCATTAAATTTGAACCAGTAGTTTAAGAATTATAACTAGTCAAAGTTTCCTAATTCTGTCACTCACTCACTCACTCACTCACTCACTCACTCACTCACTCACTGACCGATCATCAAAACTCTAGGGCACTTCTAGCAGACATAGAAGCTTGAAATTTAGAATACAATTAGTGTTTAGTGTATAAATCAAGGAAAAACTAAAATATTTTGCAATTTTGGTCCAGTTTTCTAGATACACCAAATATTATTACTAATAGGATAGTGTCTGTATGTATCCTTCTTCAATTTATCTAGATGGCGATTAACCCCTAAAAATATGCAATGCAACAATCAATTGGCGGTTGGGGAATTGGATTTAGTGGTCAATGTGGTTCATGTATTTGACGGAATATAAAATAAATATCTTTATTATGTACATATATTTAATAACCATTTGATGAACTTATAATTTGATGAACTTATAATTAAATCAATTTAAAACAAATTGTATGTTCGGTGTCAGAGTTGGAGACTACTAACTTGTACAGTTTCGCTCAAAATTACGATATTGTTAAAACACGCCCAGTCTCCTCTAAAGTCGAGTGCTACGAGATAAATGACGGTAAAAAGTTCCTGAAAAGAAGAGATAACCCATATTTGATCAATCACTATTTCTACGACGGAGAACAAGTACCAGAGAAATATTTCTTCTCTTTACTTCTTTTATTCAAGCCATGGCGTTCCTTAGATGAACTCAAAATGGGGTGTGATACTTACACGGAGGCCTTTAATTTGGCGAAAGAAGATTTAAAAGAAGAAGTCGATTATGGTAATTCAATGATAGAGTCAAGATATAAGATACAAAAAGCATGTGAAATGATAGAATCTAAAGTTGCTGAGATAAACGAAGAAAGGGAAATTGTTGATGATGACGATGGTCCTGAAAACCCTTTAGACTTTGAAGCTGTGGAAGCTGCAAACGCAATGGATGACTTTCAGATAATCAATCTGGTAGAAGAAGAGCAGACTGATCTTCAAAGTATGATCGCAAAACTTAATGCCGATCAAAAAGAGTCTTCGATATGATCACACATAAAATGGACACAACTGATAATTAACGCTGACGTTTTACGCTGCTTGGTGAGTGGAACTGGTGGCACTGAAAGAGCTTTGTAATAAAAACTCTGAAAGTTTGGGTTAAGATGTATATAAACAAAAAAGTGGCAGTTAGTGATCCAACAGGCATAGCTGCATTCAATGTGAATGGATTGACTATACACAGACTATTGCAGCTGCCGGTGGAACACAAGCAAACACCGAGGTACAAGCCACTTTCCGATGAAGTGCTCCAAGTTCTGAGATCAGATTTGAAATAAGTAGTGTTGTTTTTATCATAGACGAAGTGTCGATGATATCCAATGTTACTTTAACATATATTCATTTACGCTTGTCTGAGATATTTGACACAAGCGATGATCAGAATTGGTGGTTTGGAAAAAAAACATCTTGTACTTTTCGGGGATCTTTTACAGCCTCCGCCGGTAAGAGAAAAGTCACCTTTTGAAAAACTCTCAACTGCTGAAACTAACAAGTTGTTAGGTTCCCTCAGTATGCCGAATCTGTGGATTGAACTGTTCGTATACGATGAACTTACTATTAACATGCGACAGCTCAATGATTCTAACTTTGTTGAAATGCTAAATAGAATAAGATTAGGTGTGACTACACAAAAAAGACCGCGACTTACTCTCGACTAGATTAATAACTCTAAAAACCAATTCAAATGAAAACAGATTGATTGAAATAATTGAACACCTCTCGAAACTTCCTGATGACACCGTTTGCTTATTACCTACAAAAAACGTGTGTCAACAATTAAATACTGCAATGCTTAGATCTCTCCCACATCCCGTAATAAAACTTACAGCTGTAGATAGCATAGATTGCCCCAGATACCTACCAAAAAGAGGTCGTGAATGCATAAAAAATTATGAAGACGATGCTTCTATGACTGCGGGCCTAGAAGAGAACATAATTATAAAAATAGGAGCAAGAGTCATGTTAAGGCGAAATATTGACGTGAGTCTTGGTTTAGTTAATGGTTCTATCGGTATAGTGCAAAGAGTAAAGGTTGATCCGGAAAATACAAAAATAATTAAGAAAATATACATTACATTTGATAAAGAACAGGTTTACGAGCTTGGTCCGGTCAAAACTAAATTTGAAATTATTAATAGAGCTTATGTTCATCGCGAACAGTTTCCTATATGTATAGCCTATGCTATAACTATACACAAAAGTCAGGGCCTAAGTCTAAATAATGCGCTGATGGATATCGGTTTTGCAGTATTCACATCCGGTCAAGCTTACGTGGCACTTTCGAGAGTTACAAGTCTGGGCGGCTTACATCTAATTAATGTCGACTTTGGAAATATTATAAAAATATTTTGCAGTATTCACATCCGGTCAAGCTTACGTGGCACTTTCGAGAGTTACAAGTCTGGGCGGCTTACATCTAATTAATGTCGACTTTGGAAATATTATAAAAATATTTTGCAGTATTCACATCCGGTCAAGCTTACGTGGCACTTTCGAGAGTTACAAGTCTGGGCGGCTTACATCTAATTAATGTCGACTTTGGAAATATTAAAGCGCAGGAATCCTCAATTTGTGAATACAATAGATTAAGAAGCATTTACCGTCCAGACTTGACAAAAATTGTAACATCAAAGCCTCCGAGAAAAACCCATAGAGACAGGGAGTGGGCTTTGAGAAAAACTGCAGCTGAAGCTCAAGAAGTAGTACCGGAAAAGAAAAAGAGGAAGACAATCTACAAAAATAAGAAAAGCTCATAAGACACAGAGTGGGCTTTAAGAAAATTTGTTGTTGGTATTCAAAAAGTAGAAGGTACCGGAAAGGAAGAAAAGTAGGACTATCTACAAAAAGAAATGAGATGCCATCAAAAACATAACTTGTAAAAAAAACCAAGTCTCGCAACTCAGTTCTTCTATCGCAAAAAGTTGTGAGATCTATGTAATACCAAGTCGGTTAATTTATTCAGCCCCTACTTAAGGGACCTTCTGTCTTAAGTTATTACGTAATTAGCTAACCTAACAACATCTTATAGTGACCATATTAATATTAAAAATCTTTTATGTTTTGAATAAATAAATTGACTTGGCAATCGCACTAAACAATCTAATTTAATATAATATGTATTACTTGTGAGATGCATGCGATGGACAAGTCAATCTATTTATTTAAAACATAAAAGATTTTTAATATTAATATGGTCACTATAAGATGTTGTTAGGTTAGCTAATTACGTAATAACTTAAGACAGAAGGTCCCTTAAGTAGGGGCTGAATAAATTAACCGACTTGGTATTACATAGATCTCACAACTTTTTGCGATAGAAGAACTGAGTTGCGAGACTTGGTTTTTTTTACAAGTTATGTTTTTGATGGCTTATTTTCTTTTCCTCTACCCATTCGATCAGAGCTCTGTTTATTATTTTTCAAAAAACTTACTGACATTCGGAAGCAAACTATTATACTTACTTGGCGTAGGGGTTACCGTGATCAAGAAGACGGTTCCCTCGGGGCGAGGCTTGGCCATGGCCCTTCCGGCTAAATTGATCTCCGCGATAATTCCTAATAAGGCGCAGGCCATCTCAAATACAGAATAGACTAGATTTAGTGCTTTCCAAACCAACATTTAGACTCTGAGTCTGGTTTCGTTATTTGTCTATGTACCTTAGGCCTCATTGTTTCCGTCCCAATAGAGGCAAATAGCTCTTGATGTTGCATTATTTGACAAAGGCAAGACCCATGCCAGATAGCTGTATATTTTTTAGGACATCATAAATATCCAGGAGATTGTGTTCGGCTCAAGGCTCCATTCTTCTTACGGAATGTCTTATAGAGGAAGAAACTGCCTATGTTTGCTTTACTTTCAAAAACCCAGTTCCATTTTTTGTGGAATTTAGATTACGCTGACCCACTTAGTTCTTCGGTAATTTCGGTAAACTGGAGTAGTAAATTCTTATTATTTCGACTACGATAAGTCAGAGTAAAGGGGATGTGAATGCTTCTCTCTTGTTCGGAGCATGACTAGTATCCAGTTGGTAAAAAAGTAAAAAAATATTTTTTTTCTCTCGGCCTTTTGACTTCATCAAAAGAATCTTTTAATATTTTTAAGATGACATCACCGCGTCTCCTTTGCTACCGTGCTTTCAAACAAAGAAAAAAATCATCAAAATCGGTCCATTCGTTCAGGAGCTACGATGCCTCAGACAGACACACAGACAAACAGACACGTCAAACTTATAACACCCCTCTTTTTGCGTCGGGGGTTAAAAATAGTCTATATTTTAAAGAATGTTTGTTTGCGGCTGATTTACATATAACACTAGGATAGAGCAGACCATTGTCTTCTGTCAGGAAATTATAGGACTAATAACTATATCTTATATAGGCTGACTTCAGGTACGAGTTAGAGGAATCCAAAATTGTAAGGCCCTTATTCCATGGCAAATAAAGACGTTTTGACTTCTATGCAGGATATGAGTCGAAATGAAGCAGACTTGTAGTCCCGTCCGTCGTCCATCCGTGGGTACGAATAGAACCAATGACTTAATAGGGTTAAAAATGTGATCTTGGCATCGATGTCTAAGTATTTCAACAGCTGAAAACTTATTCGATTTAGAGTCCATGTGCCCAGAGTCCCGAAATATTAGTATTTAATATTAGAAAACACAGACAAATTTGCTAACGGGGAATGATAGAATCTTTAACTCCATTCTGAAAAATATTGGTAACGATTGCTGGCTTAAAGTTCAGTGTCTTTCTTATGGAGATGAAACCTTTTTAGGCCTTTTTATATGATGTTGTTAAGCTCGAATATAATAACCCAACTCCTATTTAAAAAAAAAAAAAAAACAATAATTTCCTTATTTAAGTCGCTGAATCCGTCCATTTCGTCCCAGTGTATCAAGTCACAGCCCAAGCTGTCACGTGTGGAATGTGGAACACGTAAACTGAGTAGTGACAAACTTTCCATGTCATTTAGACCAACAAAAATTGTTTACATAAACACTTAAACAAGCTCAAACTAAAATAAATCCAATAATTCCTATTTAAATAGTAATGGGATCACCGCCGAAAAATTTCAATCCACTATTGGAGTCGCCGTACGCCAAGCACCTGCAGCAGTATCCGTCACAATCGGAAGGTTATGCGCCTAGTGAATTTGGAGGCAAAATTTTCACATCCCCATCCACCCCCGCTAAACAGTCGCATCAGGATAATGATTTTGCACCCAGTGGGAATTACAGGCGACGCGGTAATAATCGTTATTTTAATGTTAATCGGAATGCTGGCGGTTATGATCATAGTACGGGTGGCCGAGGAGGTGGACGAGGTGGTGGAGGATACCGCAGTAATTATCATGGTTATCAAAACAGCCACAATCAACAAACGAGTCGATACAGTAATAGCGGGAATCGACAGCAACCATATCATACACAAAATTTTGTAAGTTTCATCCTCACTGTGAGTGTCTGTTGCCTGTCTCGTTTAAAGTCTAGAGTGAAATCAAATAAAAACGGAATTGTTTAGGCACGCAAGAAATTATTGCTATTGCAAGACAATTGCCAATTGTATCCTCCAGGGTCTAGATCAAAACTCTATCCGAGACCCTGTTGACAGACACATCCTTCTCAAATCGTCCATCTGTCTTACAAGATCTTAATCGAGATTTGAAACATTTTATGTTACAGCCTAGATCCGACAGCCATGCGCGCGACGACTTCTTTCATCCGTCTATGCTCGAAGACCCATGGAAAGAGCTCCTTGACCGTCACAATGCAATCAAAAACAGTCGAATTAGCGAACCTTCAAGCGAAATTCCCGCTACATCGACTGATAATCAATACTCGTCCGAGGAAGACGACGTCTCTAGTCCAAAGAAACCAGCCGAAGCATCCCCAGACTCACAAACAACTACGTCCTCAACCAATTTATAACAAACTCCCACTCACTAACCGATCCAGATCGTCATCAGGATGTCGCGTCTCTTGCATGAACTTCTGGAACCAAACAAAAGTCAATTTGCTGGGGATGCAATCTAAACTTTTTTTCACATTTTTACCGGCCTCTAAGCTCGTAGGATTCAACTGAGTGCAGTAAGTGTAAATAAAACAAATCAAAAACAATTTTTTTTCTCATAAGTGTGACGAAGAATCGCGTTTTATCAGGAAAGAACCGAGTCAAGTGTGTTTTTTTTTTCTTTTTTGTTTTATTTTTATAGCAACAGAATTATAGAATAAAGTTTGTAAAGGTGAAAAGTCGAACTAAATGCGTTTGGTTTTTGTTTTTGTCCTATTTCGATCGGTTCTGCTTCTTTATATACCTCTCCCAATCGGCGCTTAAACGGTTGTAAATGTTCATAGCCGCTCGGGCGTCCTCCACTGAATTATGTTCGCCCTTTTGAATCTCGATACCGAGAATTGCCTGGCTGAGTCGTTTTAAACTAGGTGTTCGGCCGTTAGACACCACGCGGGCGAGAGGTTTATACCGGGCCGTGTCGCGGACATTCACATACGGATGTTTGATGAAGAGAACAGCCAAATCGTTATGGATTCCGTGCCCTACAAGTATTTTGCCTTGAAGTAGATTTACCACTTCGTCTTGTACTTTTTCAAAATCCTCGGCATGCTCGATGTCATGCGGGCGAACACCACTTACGCTAGTCCGATAATCTGTAACAGGCTCACGAGGTTTCACAAATTTATCCAGGAGAACCTCGCCGTTACGATTTACTATCGAAACCCGGGCGAGCATATCAAAGCTACCCATTGGTCCCGCACCAACCATTTCACAGTCCATAGCCACAGCAACAATGCCTTTATGTTTCCTTCGATGATTTCGATGTTTTTTCACAGCTCCTTGAGGCGATGTGTTAGCATTACTCACGTCGTCAGTTTGGGTCGGAGTAGCAGGTGTATCCTCCATCGCATTAATGGCAGCAAGCACTGTAGACCAATTGGTTCCGGCATTTTTTCGACTCAGCGACGGTTTTTGTAACGTGATTGGAGTCATGTTAATTAGTGCGGAAGGCGGTGGTTGCTGGGCTGATTTTTTTGTTTTGATTTTTGCACGAGCTTCATCACCTGTGGACTGATTGTTTTCCTTTGGTTTTCGCGCAGCTTTAGTCTTCCGTTGATGACTTGTCTCCATGAATGTGTTGATGGATTTCGATTGTGTGTACAGGATGAGGGCAGTTTGTTTTAGAAAACATTCAGAATTGAATAAATTTTGTTTAAGTTGTGTTTTTTTTATTTTTCCTTTGTAAGCAATTTGAAGTGGGAGGACGGCAGGAATACAAAACAGTGTGCTCCGATCTGATGGACACAGAATTTTGACAGAATAATAGATAAATGATTTGACATAGGTTTTGAATGGCGCTTAAATGTCAGTGGCGGAATTGGATTTTACATCGTCAGCGAGTGCGTTCAGTCGGACATCTAAAATTTAATCAAAGTCGTTTTAAAAATGGCTTATGACAAAAATACAATAGCGCTTTGGGACTGATTGCTGATTTTTCAGTGAAAAAGGTTTTTTTTTTTTTTTAAATAAAATGGATACAAAATTATTCATTAAAAGTATGATTTCCGGCTCAAAAAGGCTCCTCAGATTTTGAGTCCAATAACGAATCGGGCGAATTTTTGATATTTTCGACCGAATTGAAGTGTATTCCAGAAAGGGCTTTCTGCATGGATCGAAACATGCGGTAATCGGATAGCGCAAGATCTGGACTATACGGCGGGTTAGGCAAAACCTTCCATCTGATATTTTCTAAGTAAGTTTTAACGGGCTGCACAACATAAACTCGAGCATTATCGTGATGGAAAACCAATCTACCGTGCCTAGTCTCCCATTCTGGTCATTCTTTCCTTATTGCCTGGTTCAAACGCATCAATTGTTGTTCGTCCATCCATCCGCCCAATAGACCACTCCCTTCTGATCCCACCAAATACACAGCATTACTTTGGCGGCATGGATATTTGGCTTTGGCTAGTTGGTCGGGTTTGACATGATTTTCTGGGCTTGGGATCATCATAATAGATAGATGTTCGTCACCGATAATAATGCGGTTGCAAAAAAGATTTTAGTCGTATGGTACCCAATTCCCTTGCTTGCCTTCAACCGTCTGGAAATTGTTGCTTGGGCAACATTTAATGATTCTACAAATTCTTCTTGCGTTTGACACGGGTCTTCATCTGAAACCACCAATGAAACCTATCACTTTAAAAATCAGCTGACGTTAACCTACAAGCTGTTGGGAGCACATGGGCACCCGGGGTATCTAATGGGTGTCGCTGGGAAAGACATACGATGGACGTACGTCTCACTCTGGCTTCTGATCTTCATCGTGTACTGCTTCCCATTCTTCATCTTCAAACTTTCTTTCTTGTCAAAATGAGAACTTTTAAGCGACGAAACAATTCGCTTTAAGGAAATCGATAGAGTATGATCACCATAAGTTTCCAATAGTAACCGAAAACTTTTCCTCGAATTCCAGAAGTACAGTAAAACTTTCCGCAAATACTCTTTCCCTTCTACTAGCCACTCTTTTTATTTTGGCTGAAAAACATCATTGCGGAAAAGTCTTTATCATCCCTTGGCATTAAACATACAAACCAACCAATGCCTTTCCAGTTGAACTTGATTTCGGTCTAACCAGTTGATTTTCTTTATAAATATAAAGTTCTGCTAAGTGATGTTTTCACGCAGCTGATGGGTTTTTGAATAAGAAGAATTATGCGAAGATTTCGAGATTTTTAATCTATTCAAGTTAGATAGATAGCACTGATGCATCCTTTGGATAGCATACTTAACCTACATAATAAGTATAAAAGTTTTAATTGGATGTCCTTAAAAAGTGTTGTGGAGATTAACACCACGAAGTATGACTTCGATGATTTGGCTGTTGCTAGATTCGAAATATGTACATACGTGCCATCCTCGTCAGAGGAAGGTAGGTAGGTAGGTTGAGGTGGCTATGCACGTTAGAGTTCAACTAGCGCTTAGGCGTCGTTTTAATGTCAAAAAACTTGTGAAACCGAAGAGGGATTTATCCAGCCTGGGGACTTAAGAAAACTGGTTATGTTGGCCAAGTTGAGGTTGGGTACCTCTGAGAGGTCATCGAGGAATTATTTTCCAAAGCCGCAGAACTTGGGACTTGCCAGTGCTGGGCATTCGCAGAGAAAATAGCGCATGGTTTCTTCTGCGGGGGTAAAAGACCGGTTTCCTATTCTGGCAACGTGGGTTGCTATAGGCCAATGGCGCGTACTGACCGCCACGATTCTAGATATGCTGGAGCGGTGTCTATTGGAAATGTTTTGTTTTTGGTATAGGAGAGCCAGGTTTTTCTTGATATCTTGTATCTAATTGATTAAGCCCAGCTACGATTAGCTATGTTGAAAAGATGTTGCAGGATGTTGCCTTTGAGAGGTTCAGTGACAGGCCAACCGTTTCAGTAGGGAGAGTTTGAGGTGGCTCCGAGCTTGCCTAATTCATAGGCCCTCTCAATTCACTCTACGTTGCTGTGTCTTGAAACCAAAAGGAGCGTGATATTAGCCAAGCCGCCAGCTTGTTAGCTCATCGTCAAAAGCCAGCACATTATCCACACAGCAACGGATTTCCTCCACAATAAGGCACTATTAATAAAATTTTTATTAAATTCTATCAGCTGGATCTATTTAAAATCGCACTATTTTTTATTAAAGCAATGCTTTCCTATGTTAAAATTTATATTATAAGCTAGTCATTCAGAGGCTTACATTAAGAGAGATTTTAATTCAATTCAATGTTAATAATTTCTCTTATTAAATTTATATTAGTAAATAATTTACAATAGTATTGAACGTACACCCGTTCCCCGTGAAATAGTAATTCAGCCAGGGTACTGCCAGCTCGGAATTCGCTCCCAGCCCAACTTGACAGTTCTCCCCGGGCACAACAAGAGAGAAAAAACCCAATTGTATCAACAACACAACAACATTCAGCAATTCAACTGAATTCAACCCTCTGCTCCAACCAGTTGTAAAATTGTCGCGTTCGCGAGTGGACGGAGAAATTAGGATCGTGTGTCGCACCGTTCTTGCCTTTGTCGCACCCTAAAAGGCGACAAGCCCATTGTCTTGTGTATGTGTCCAATGCTAAAGTAAAGTGCATATAATTATCAATAAAATGCAATTTCCCCGAATTCGTTTAACATTAAATTGTTCTTTTAATTTTGTATCTAATCAGCACGTTTAGTAGCGCTAGTGCTTGTTTCTTTATTTGTTTATTGGTTCCAACCGGCTTAAATGGAATAATACTAATCGGACGTCTGCCGGGAGAGAAAAGGATTTTTCACTGCAACTACAACAACAAGACCAGACGAAAAAAGGACACCTACTCATAGCCACACAGCGATACGATACGAACCAATACGAATACATGATATCCGCATCCGCACACACTTTGCCGGAGCAATCGAAATCCTACAGAACTGCATTCCGGGTGCGACGCTGCCGCTAAACCTGTTGCGTTTTTTTTTGTGCATTTTTTTTTAGTTCGAATTGTCGCCTTTTTTGGTTTCACATTTTGTTTTTCTCTTTAATTTGGTTGATTTGCTTGTGATTGATCAGTGAATTGCCAAATTCGAAACGAACAGTTGAGTTTGATAACTTGACCGCCCGTTCGATCGGCAAACGTGCGGGCAAAAAAAAAAAACGAAACGAAACGTCCTCGTGAACGTCAGGGCATCAAAGTGTCAAAAGTATTCGCCAAAATCGTGTCGTCTATCTGGAATTTGAATGAGGAAGAGAAAATTTTCGGAAACAAATGCAAATTTCATGAATAAATTGCTGCTGCTGCTGCGCCCGTAACGTTGAAGCAGTCGCGCTGTAGTGTTTCTTTTTTTTTTTTTATTTTATAATTTTTTTTTCAATTTTGCAACCAAAAAAAAAAGTTATTCGTTCCTTTGCTATTGTGTTTTGATGTATCTGTTTGCATTTTTGTGTTTAACGTGCTTGTTTTTGATTTTTCTGCTGCTCTTTTTCGGTTCGCTCCTCTATGAGGTTTAAAGCTAGTGAAAAATATTAAAGAAAAAAAAAATTCTGTTGATTATTGTACAACTTATTGGTATCCCTTATGTGTCGTTGTAGTCGGTCACTCCAAGTGAGAGAAAGAGTTTTCTATTTACACGGTTCGAAATAAATTCTGGTGGTCTGGATCTGTTCAATTCCCTTTGGGAGCAACTTTATAGTTGCCCGACAAAGCTCTGCTTCGTCACTACTGCTAACGCGGCGGTAGGGGACGATAGCGACTACGGCAGTGGCGTCGACGTCAGCGGCTGTACTAGGCGCAGGCCAGCCCGAGAAAAACAGGGAGTAGAAGGAGGAGGAGGAGGAAGTGGCGGTGTATTCAACTTTGGAGGATTCAATCTACCGCTCTTCGGGAAAATGGGCACAGTCAAGTCACGACCTCTGACCCAATCCGACTCACTGTCGGATGGTAATGCATCGCAGATGAATGGCATCGGTGGCGGCGGTGGCGTATGCAGTATAGTCACCAGTTTTCCGAATAAACAAGATCTACGGTACGAGATCGCATCGTCGAACACGACTAATCAATATCATGTGCGGCAACCGAGTGTCAGGAGTCGCTCCACTCAACCGATGCCCGACGCGGCCGAGCTGGATAGGAGATTCGCTAAAGTTCTGGTGAGTTTGCTTAAAATATATCTGTTTATGAACGTACATATGTAACGTACTAGCATTTGGACTGATATGTGCTTATGAATAAGTAGATAGGAGTTTATTGTTCTCTTTGTTCGATGCCCTTCCCATCGAGCCGAGGGGACAAGCGAAGGCTGGGTTTATGGGTGTGCAGCACGTATTTGCATTTTCTCTTGCTCTTGTAGATTTTTGTTGAATCGACATAATGCTGAGGAACGGAAAGGCACACGAGTGCTCTGCTATGGGAGACACTTTGGTGTAGATGCATGCGTTCGAGTATTTTCAACGTGAATCATGGGAAAACAATCTCCGGCTCTTGTTTATTTTCATTCTTCGGCGCTCGATATGAGTTCATTGGGTTTTCCAGGAAAATCGGAGATTCAATGATACATTTTCATGTGATAAGGCTGGACAATGAGAAGGAATTTTGGCCGTTATTTATAAAGTATAGCCACATGGAATGTTTAGAAATTCACTGAAGATTATATGTAGCATTCTTTTAATTGATCAATGATAAACAAACCCAGTAGTTTGACTCAGAAGCTCCTAATATACGCCTCAAGGGTGGCTTCCTGGGTTTCTATCTTCCCTTTTTTCCTTGAAAACTTCTTGCTGGTTTGAAACAACACACCTGGTATACAATCAGCGATCTACATGCCTATTCATGTGCCTTATTCCTGGTCGAAGAATCATTAGGGAAAAAAAACTGACATCACGTTGATGTTTTGATTTTTTCCATATCAACTATCGTATTTACAACGAGGAGCTGGCCAATGTACCTTTAATTTTCAACGACATATTTTCATGCACTTTAATCTTATATAAAGGCGGGCCGTAAATCCGCCCCACCGAGGACAAAAATGACATCGCAAAGGATGTCTTTTATAACCTTCGAGACAGGATTTACGCTCAATGCCCTTGTCATGACACCAACTTGATGCGAAGCTGTATGAGGAGCTGTTTTTGAACCCTTCATTGGGAAACAGTCTGTACAACAATACATCCGAAAATTGTAAACCAATAGGCTTCCCAACAATAAGCCTTCCCAGCCGGCACGATCTTTAGCCAAATGGTCCAGGGCTTCTAGTTGGTTGAGGTGTTTTTCCACCTGGATACCGCTTAAAATGCTTTCTTTCTCGACTGCGTAATTTCTCTGAGTTAGGATGAAAGAATGGGCCGAAGTGGTTTCCATTCACTCCACACGGCCCCGAAAATTCTAACGTTGGCTTCATAAAACTAGGCCAAAGACGCTTTACAGCCCTTACAATTTTTGATTGTATCTTGTCCTCCACTCTTTACAAAATGGGCCCAAAGATTGCCGAATTTTTTGTCTCAAATCTCGTAAGGGCCTCTTCATATAACAAGGATTCTATAAACGGTTACCTTGGTTTTTGGGAAGAGATCTCTATTTCTTAATTACCTCTTGAACCCCGAGAAACAGAATTATTCTATATCACACTTCAGCATTGGTGTCATTACAGCTGGTTAGTGAACCAAGTTGAATGAAATCCTTGATAACCTCAAAGTTATCAAAGTCGTCTTTCTGGCCAAGACGCCGGTGTTGTGTGTTTTTCTTTCATGATAGTATATAAGTTACTGCGGATATTGATGGAGGAGAATTCCGTTCCCCTGACTTCGGTGAAGTCATAATGACCATATTGAAATGTATGTAAAGTCCAACAAACCGCAGTAGCAAAAGAGCTGCTCGCTGATCACTTCAAAGCAGCTGAAGAACTGGTGGGAATACATACCCCAGCTCACCTCTAGTATATAGTAAGGGTATATACCCGATCCTCAACAAGGACACCATTTGAGTGCGCCAACTACAAACCACTACAAATCTTGTCTGCCGTTCTGTGCAAGCGCCTAAAACCATTGGTAAGTAATCTGATCGCTCCACATTAGTGCAGTTTCTGGAAGTCCACCACTGACCAAACATTCACACTTGGGTAGATTCTGAAAAAAAAACCAACGAAATCAACTCACTTGCTGAGAGACGAGCTGTTCAGCGCCATGCCTTGGAGAATCCTCTAAACCTCATAAAAGATGGAAGCTATCTCCCTAACGGTTTTAATGTTAAATCCACGTTTCCGCACATTTTATAGTGCACGTAATGCCGTTAAAATCGGAAAACACAGTGAGCATTATCTGCATATTTGAACGCGATCAAAAATGTCTGAACGATTGGACCTGAGTTTTGATACTATAACCGAAACCCATAATATTCCATCATCTGGTATGACACGTTTTAGTAGTCTGGTTTGTCATTGGTTTCCGAAAAACTACCATTTGCCGCTATTTTTGCTCGAAGCAAGCGTCTGAGATATATCACGTCGTGCCAATTGATATACCAACACCTTTACCGACTTCTCTGGTGATTCAGTGGTCGGTCATAATCACTACTTTTCCCACCTTTTCCGGAGCTTTCGTCACCTACAATGCCTTCACGTTTCTCTTTCAAATACATACTTGTACCAACTAAATATGAGTAGGGACCTAATTTTGACTCATAGCAGTTTACCCGAAGTATTTAACATTTGCTGCCCTTTGTACCATTCTCACAGATAAACTGAATTCAAGTTAATTCGTTTGTTTTGTAAACAAATCGTACACTTTAGCACTTATGGCCTCTCTGACAACAGTTTAAACAATCGATTCGGCTACCGATACTTTATAACAATTGGGCGAGTTGGACAGATGGAACCTCGAATTTACAAAGTTCCTCTTACTTTTTGAACATATCATACTTCCTTAAGTGGCCCTACAATTAAAGGGCGACATATTTTTTTGAATGCTACTCCGGTTTGATAATAGTAAATTTTGACAATGGTATTAAGTATATAGCTCATTACGGATTAATTGTCTGCCATTTCCTCTCCAAATACTCTAAATGTTCTGGAACACTCTTAAATCAAAAAAAAAAAAATTATAGAAGTTCGTCAGAGTCATACAACGACATTATGCGTCATTTACATCAACATAAGCGTAGACAAGTCACATTCCATTAGACAGACCTTCAAAAGACGTTTAAACTTCCGTTAATACTTCCACATTATACCACATTACATACATATGTATATCTATCGTCTCGCAACCTTGCATCAGCATGATTTATTCATCAGACACAATCTAAACAGCCGCCATAAATGTTGTCACCAAATCTCAACTGCTAGCCGTCTTTGGCCTCGCGTATCGATCACAAACTGTCACTGCGAGTCGAGCTCTTTGCGCTTCGATGCAATTTGTCGCGACGCCTTACCTCCCATGCGCCTTAGAGTCGCATGTCCATTGTCTGTTCTTTCCAATTAATCTGAATCAGCTATTAACGAATCATAAATAACCGTATTCCAGTTGAAACCAACTAAGAAAGCCAGCAACGCCAGCGCCCGGGATCGGATGCCTGATAATAAATCAGTGCATTACAGGCCAGGTCAATTCTAAGTCGACATAGTGTGCTACTTTGCATCTATACACTCGTATTCGTACGAGTGTGTTTTCCATATTCGTCGACCAACAAGCCCCCATCCACTCTAAGCAACTTATCTCATTCCCTCGCTCGTGCAGTACCGGTCCAAAGGTTGAGCGTCATATCGGCGTCGAGTTCTCTACTATGCTGTTGTTCGACTATATTTAGAATAATGATATTCCCTCTGTCGTTTGCCACTCGAACTCGTACGCCGCGGAATACCATAAATAGCCAACGTTCTTCACTTTTCTCTCCAGCCAATGCAGCTTTTCCCACTTTTCCACTTTCCTTATACGACGAGCAATCGTGCGTTAGAAGAGCTGGACGCACGCACGCAAGTCTATCGAAGAGGGATATCATAAAATGGTGGGCGCGACTCGTATCTTAGAGAAAGACACCCTCCTTAAGTACTCAATCGCATAATTACTTCCGATGCTTGCTTGTCGATGTTCGATGTCACAAACATCCCTTTGGTCGATCTTCTGTTCCTAATTTTGCAATTGCCACAAATTCCCTTAATTGACAAACGCTTCCTGGGGTATTCGCCTACGTCTTAACTCGATTCATGAAAACTGAAAAAATCTATTTCGAATATGTTTTTTGTTTACAGATCATTAACGGTACGCGAAAATCTGTTGCTGATTGCCTTTGCAAACAGTCTATAGTCGGTCGGGGTAAACATGACTAGGAACGAGCAACAGGGATCTGAGCGAGTGATTGAATTGAAAATAAATAATTAGCGAAATTCAATTTCTCTCGTGTCTTGAACTTCCTGTCGACCTTGTGATAAGGCGGTGGCTTTTAAGTGAAACATCGAAAGCACTCTGTCGAGGAACAACGAATGCACTTGTTCGGTTGTTTTGTCTCATCTAATCAGAATCCGACAGGAAATCAAATTTAAAGAAAAACAAATGCAATGTGGTCTAGAGATAAAGCGACTGACATGCATGTAGGGTGTACTAGAAACCCAAATCGAGGTCTTATCGGCTGGGCTGTCGGAGTGGTAATGGTGGCGTTGTTATAGATACATATGTAGCTATTTCCTAATTTTGAGTTGGATACAACCCGAAACTAGAACAAGATAGATTTCAGGGCGCTTGTATTGTAAAATACTGAAACCGATCAATTAACGGGTTTAAACCTTGAAAACACTTCTTAGGCCCAAAATAGGTTTACGAGATCATGATCATTGTCTTGTGGGAACTGCATCAATTGGTCCTGACCTTTATACCATATCATCAAATCCAACCAGTCTTTGGGAATATTGATCGATGACAATACTCTTATGACGCACAGCAAAATACCTTTAGGAAAACATAGTTGTACCTATAACTTACTGATTCTGGTCTGAAGCACGGATAAGAAGAGACGAGACGAGAATTATAATATTTTTGCTGCTTTTGTTCAGTTGTCATACATTGGTTTTACCAAACCATTGCTATTCTATTGCTGTGCGGTCCCTGGAATAAAAAAAGCAAGTTTATTACCAATGGACTTGCCGGAAAAGAGTGGATTGCGGTTCCTTATTTATTATCGCACACCTTTGTTGGTCGCCTGGAATGATTGGATTTATACCTAACCCCGATTGCAAAAATGTTAATGGACGCATGAGTGAGACTAATACCATTATGTGCACATCGTGTTACGATAATAGATTTAATTACGAGGATTTACTAAGCTTTGGTACAAATTGAAATCAGACAAGCAATCGAGCAATCTTCTTTCAACTACTGGGTACTAACAATGTTCGACAATAACCAAAACAATTAAAAATATAAATCTTAGTCAAACTCAGTTTTCAAAGAAATTCTTATAGCGGAAGAGGAGGCCAGTTCTGTTGATCAATTTTGGCCATTTTTGTCTAAGCCCTTCTTATTAGCTGTTTACGGTATCGCAAGCTTATTTCTCAAAGTTATGTGCTGATTTTTCTACGAGGTTACGAGCTTCATCATCATTTGTTAGTACTTGATTGTGATAAAATATCACGTGTATTTGGAGCTTTATTTCGGAGAAAAATGGTAACAGGTATGTTCTTAAAAGTATCGTCCATCTCCAACTACAACTTTTGTTAAAAAGGACTGCAAATTTTGGGAGTGTCCTAATTTTTGGCCTTTTTGCAAGATCGGAAGTGCTCCTCAGCCAGGCCATCCAGGAAAGGGCCAGAATGGGGACGACCCATTTCAGTGTTTTCGTATTGCGAAATCACTTTGTGCTGTCTTAGTCGTATTGCGGTTTTTTTCCTTCAAAAATTGGCTCAAGGGCATTAGTTGGATTCGTGAGGGAGCGCCTTTGATGGCCTCACCCGGTTGTAACAACTTATAATAAACCACGCCGAGCTGATCCAATTAAATCACACCGTCATCTTCGATCCATGGCTGTTTGACCTGACCGTCAAGGTTCATGCATACCCTCGGTGCTCCCTAGCTTTCTTTCGCTTCGGATTATCTTAATGGACTCACTTTTTATCGCCAGTCAAAATACGGTGTAAAAAAGGCTATCTTGCTTGCTGGTGGCATAGCAGTTTGATCGTGAAAAAACGCCGTCCGAAGTTAACTCATATGCCACCTGATTTTCTTTCTTTGGACCATTTGTAAGACTTTCAAAAGATGACAAATCGTTTGTTCATTTACGGTTGCGGTGCGTTGAATTTGACATGGGTCTTGTTCAAATAATGTTTCTAAGCGGTCCCAGAAACTCTTTGTGTACCATTTCGAAATTACCACTATTCTATTTTTGAAACCATTCACGACGCGTTCTTTCATTAATTGAGGCCTTCCCGTAAATTTCTGTAACCATCCGATTCACTGCAGATATTTTCGAATTAGATAGTTAAGCAAAACTTCCCCCAAATAATGCACACATTATGATGAGAACTTGTTGACAAATGACCGAGCCATCTGACGCTTGTGATATGATATTTTTATTTTTTTTTATTCATTTTTATTTATAGTTTCTTAGATCTATCTTATGCTAGACAAAAATGCTTAAAACTAGCTTAACTATCCTTACAAATTTAGGAATCCTACTGGCCCTAGGCGGAATTTTAACATATGCCTTTCGACTACTATATAAATAACTTACAATTAACATTATTATAATTAACTTAAGCAAAGAAAACATTTTTTTTTTTCAAAAAACTTAGCATATGATCATTTTTTTATATATATTTATGCTCGTATAAGCCTTGAACCTACCTAAACCTAACTAAACATATCTTATTCTAACTTAACTAATATATACATATACATACATATGTATATAAATATATACTTTATATATATTTTATATATATATACAAATATATCTTTTTTTTTTAGTTTTAATATATTTATACGTTTTTTGGTTTTTATTCTTTTTTTTTGTTCTATCCTACCTTAACCTACCCTACCCTACCCTAGCCTATGTAAGCCTGCCATTGGTGTTAGGCAAGCCCTGCCTTGAAGAGGCTGAAGCTATTGAAGTGTCCACTGACGCAGCTCCCTCCAGCCAACAAAAGCGTTGATGTTGGCGGACTACGTCTCCTCGATCCCGGCGTGAGACCGATCTACAGAACCTCAGGCCCTTGGGCTCACTGAGCGTGACATCGGGACAGAGGGAACAGAGGAACACGGAATTGCGACACACGTGGAAGATTAGCGGTACCTCCAATCTCTCCTGGATCAGTCCACATCTATCTAAATAGAGGAATGCTTCTGGCGGGACAAAGCCGTTAAGGCGCACCCTCTCGTGATATAAATCATTGGGGTAGTAAGCCCTGGAGATTAGGATATTGACCGAAGTCATTGCTCTTGCAACGTGGCCTCGAATGAGTTTGATCAGGAAGTTATCCACCCGTACAATCCTGGCCCTATTGTATTGGACCTCGTTCGGTTAAAATTTCGTGTAATCAGATTCGGGTGTCCTATGTAACCCGAGACAAGTCCTGAGACATTGTCTCTCAAACACCCGAATCCTTTCCATTAAGCTGGCTCTCACATTGAACCAGACGGGGCATCCATAGGCAATCATGGGCCTGATTAAGGCCATGTAGCAGATTACCTTCACCCTGGGATCAAGTTGGCTGCAATGAAACAGCCATCTTGTCAGAGCAAAAGCGCCTCGGGCCCTTGCCAGAGCAGCATCTACATGTTTGTCAAAATATAGATACTGGTCTAGCCAGATCCCAAGGTATCTGACTACACTTTGTTTCGCCAGTGGGCGCCCGTCCTGTCCAAGAATTGAGAACCCGCGCCAATTTTTTCTAGTGTCTCGAGGGGCCCTAGACAAAGGCGTTCTGAACAAAATAGTTTCTGATTTCTGGCAGTAGATTTTCAACTTCCAGTCATCACAATACTGCTGAATTTTTTCGAAGTCACGCTGCAAGAGAGTGACAATGACGTCGATCGTTGAACCTGATCTGTACGCGATTAAATCGTCCGCATACGCTATTGAATGGTGAAGAGAAGCTATCAAATCACTGAAGTAAATGCCGAAAAGGATCGGCGAGTTCACCGTACCCTGTTGCAGTCCGTTGTTGATATCAAATGTTTGGGTAGAAGTCACGTTGGCAATTTTCAGTACGAAATTTCTACCTGTTAACATGTTAAAAATCATATAACTATAGCAGTGGTTTACTTATGCCCAGCCGACTGAGCTTGTAGTAAAGCCCTTCTAACCATACGATGTCGAAAGCTTTTTCCAAGTCAATGAGACAGGCACCCGTGCGTTGGTTCTTGCATTTATTCCATTGAATATCCGATACGTATGTATATTTCTGACCAGCATGTACCCCTAGTGCCATCTATTGGAAAACGATGGACTCCCATTTGTACAACTGTAAACAGCACACATTCGCACGCCCATACCGCATTCTTCACTTCATCTTGGTAATATTATTGAATAACGTTTTTTAAAACTTTGATTATTCTTGTGTTTTGGAGGCTTTTGCTATGCACTGACGGAATCAGTCAGAAATATTGGTTTATTGTACCGTTAAACAGGCTTCTTTTATTGTTCAATATTTTTCTCGCGTTCAGGGAAAAATAAGCAGCAGTTTCAGTTCTATAGAATTAAGGTGTTCTACACACAACACGTCGGTCTTAGGTAGTTATGTCACTTAAGGCGTATAAAGGCAGGACATTCACAGAGAAACCGATGTGCTGTCTTTCTTCTTACCATAAGCAGTACAGTTGCTCGCCTCACTGATGCGAACCATATCGAAGTGCATAGCATAGCCGCAGACATCGGGGCGTATACGATTTTATGCTTGAAGGACCAAATCAAAAATGACGACAGACTTGAGCCGGATTCAGCTCCTGAGAAGATCTGGGATCTGAGTCAATAATTTAAGTTTTTTTTACTTCGTGCCCTATTTAGAAGTGGTAGTGCCATTAAGCATGACTGCGTACCCAGACTCTTCTTCATTTTGTTTCACAATAAAAAGTTTCAAAATAAAAATTATCATACACATAATTTCTAAAAATGCAATCGACCGTTGTCGTGTTCTATGGAAACCCCAGCACCAAATCCTTTCTCGGAATTGCATCGCAACTGAATGACTGACGTTGTAGTACCAGAAGGCATATCCATAAGACAGAGATTGTAGTTAGTATAGTCCGAAAGTGGTTTTTAGAAACGCATTAGGTAATGGAAGTCGGTTTCCATCTAAAGTGCTATCGTCTTTTCCTCCGTCGAATTCAAATCACAATTGAATCTTTTTTTTTTCAAATCCGTTGTCTTTCATTGTGCTTTCTGTATTAACTAGTTGTTATAATGACAGATTTACACTCCTCTTGGACTTGTGCACAGGTTTAAATCAGTTCTGGTACTACACTTGCGCAGTTTAATTAATTCGAGGATAAGGATGATTTTAGCTTTATTAAATTAAATAGGCAAATGCTATTGCTAACAACCGGATTTTACATTAATTTTTTATTTTAATTTAATTTAAAAAAATCAAGATCTTAATATGTATACAACCTTTTTACTAAAAATAATTTTTCATTGCTATATGCAGTTATGAGTTCCCAAACAGTTTTATTGAATGCCAGAATAATATACATATATGTTGAGCAGGTTTACATAGGTAGGTGTGATATTAAACACTGAATTGTGCAATAAAAAAGTTATTCGACGGCTATCATCAGAAACTCCAAAATTTTGATTTGTACTCGTATAAAAGCATAGCGATTAAGTTGCTATTTAGGGACCACCATCTGTATATATTTAGGTATTCGGGATGAAATAGTGCCGGAAGATTTGATAAATGACATTGAATTATTGACTCCATTAAAAAGATGCCAGCGATAACGCATTAAAAAAAAAACGTGAGGTGATGTGTGTTTCTAAATTTATACCTTTTTTTATGTCTTTTTTTCTTTTTCCCTGAATTAAACGAGACTCCAGATTTTTTTTATCATTTTCTGTTGGACGGGCACAATACCTGAGTGCTTAAATACCGAACGCGTGCGGATCTCATTCTTTAGTCGGAATAAAGTCACAACACAATTTGCCACTTGCCTAAACTGACTTGCGGCATATAATATATTAGGTTTGAAAAAATAAGGTTTGTGCCGTTAATGGCTGATTGTGGAGGAACCTTTGAGATGCTAGTTTAAGTTTGAATTTGTCTATAACTACACGTGTTTTTTTTTTCGCTGAACGTACGTGGTCATCGAACATGAAAAACATTTTGTTAAAAAAGTGGTTTAATTTTTATTTTAATGTAAAATACATCTACCAAAGGCGGGTGGCTCCGTCTACAAATAGTCTTAGTTACTTTTGATGAAATTTTATATTGGTCACGCATAATTACAGCCGAACTTCGCATATAAAAGCTCATTATCAGACTATCTTTGGCATATCCTCAAAGGATTAAATCGAGTGGTGTTAAATCGCAAGATCTCGACGGCCAATTGAAGTCTTCATTTCCAGACAACAAGTTCAGTAAAGCTAAAATTTTACCATCTGTATATAATGTGTTGGTGTTCTGTTGAAAAATATCAATATCGTTCGATAACGCAATCTATTTGATCAAAGGATTACACTAGTTAGTATAATTTTCAAAAAAAAAAATATAATCGAATGACACCGCCAGTCCAAAAACCACTTCCACATTCCACTATTCCTCTGGGTTCTCAGATGCGGCAAATTTGCTTGTTTATGCACGCAGACAAATTTTTAGCTGACGTTGCCGGTCAAACACGAGTCTTCATATCACTAACCTTTCCGGAACGTTCAAGTTTATGGCTTAAATTCAGTATAGCTGCGCGAGAAGGGACTTGATAAATATGTATTGCTTCAACAGATTGTAGAAGTGTGTATCGTTGCATTATTAATAACCTTCTAGACGGTCAATAAATGTATAGACCACTACAATTAACTAAGTGGAATGCGTTTCCTTGCCCAGCGGAGCACTTACTTGAGCGGGCTCGTTGTTCAGTATTTTTTGTGCTAACCTTGCTCTTCAAAATGTTCTTGACAGAAAAGTCTAATAGATTCGGGAGAATTTGTAGCATTTTTTCGGAGTCATGCAACTGTTTTGCTCGGGATTTATCTGGTCCCTTGGAATGTCCATAGTCTTTAGCTGAAATGTTTGTGTGCCCACTGTTTCAATATTCCAAGCTTCAGAGGCAGTTTCACGATAAAGGATCGCGTTTATCTTAACGCCACGGTCCAAAATCAAGAGACCATTGTCAATCACTGCGGCTCAAATCATCGAAAACTTCGCGCATTCTTCCTGGTAGCCATTCTGTGGTCCAAACTATCGTACGACGTCTCTGGCAAGGGAGCTCGATAATTTCGCTTGGTGATATGTCGCTAAATTACAAATAGCACTTCGTCAGAGAAAACGTTTCGTAACTAATTGGCCATTTGCTTGCATACGGATTAACTCGTTTGGTCTCTACATTTAAACTATTTTTTGATTAGGTGTGAGATCGTAAACTTCTTTAACTTTAGAGACTTGATGCCGAATTGATTTTTCAAAATGTGTTTAGCTCAAAAACTAGTTTTTCCGCTACACCGATGATTTTGTTTGATTTTGGTCTTCACACTGAATCATTTCTGACCACCTCTATAGCGTTTTGAAATACTATCGATTTCGCGATATGATTCGCTAAACAAACATTTTGTTCACTTTCAAATGTTTCAGCTTATGTCAGCTGATGTACCAAAAACTAAACTAAAAAAAACTAAAACGCAATAAAAAAAGATTTTTACGCAAGCTCGTCAACAGTGACCATCAAAGTACCAGCGGCGCTATCATTCGTAGTTAACAGACACAGCGACGTGAAGTTTGTAACAGTTAATGTCAGTTGGATTAATCTCGTTGTTAATTAAATTTTAGAAAAATATCGGGGACAATAGGGTTGTTAGTACTCTCGCTAGTGGTGTGGAGTCATTGTCCATAAATCTGTCTCAAATTATTAACAGAAAGTTAAGAAAGGAAGGAGAATCCCAATAGCTTACATATGAACAACAAGTTATCATCTGCCATACGTTATTCAAACTTAATGAACTGGAGCTTAATAATTGCTAAACCGTGCATGTGATGGGACTGGAAAAGAATCGCCCACCATTGAATAAATACTTCCGAATAGACGAACGGCTCGACCCAACCACACACTGTTTTGTCGACCCGAGATATTTTTACGAAGCTAAGGAAGCACTTATATTGATCATGATGTAGACTGCAACTTCTCCATCCTCAATTTACCAAAAACCAAAAACCACAACATTTCTTTATCGGGGGCATCATGACTTTGCCCTAAATATGGATATGGCGAAAGACTAGCAATAATAATGGAGATTTTTTGGTTTCAATAAATTAATTTGTATTATACACTCTTCGCAAACTAATTAATAAGACGGTGAACGAAAACGAAATTGCTTTTTTGAGATCAGTGGGAGTCGCATTTCCGCACCAGTTCAAAATTATCATTAATATCATTTATTAATTTTTTTTTTAAAGCTTTGACTATCCGCTGGAGCACTAACAGGGACCGAAAATAATTTACTACAGGAGGCATTATCATAGAGTTAGAGATCTTTAATCATTACGCCACAGTGCTTCCTTCGTTATTATTATATATATTCCATGTTTCTACCTTTCTGTTGCATATGCGTTAAAATAGTAATACCGTTGTTTTCATCCTTATGAATCATCAACTTAATTTTCCCAATTTCTCATTAGTACGAAAGCTTACTTACTGACTTCTGACTTATCATGCTAGCGACCCTTGCAAGGTCTGAGCCAGAATGAGGACCTGATCTACTCAAATAGTACGAAAGCTTTACAGTCTTAGTTCCCTCTTTTGAATTAACCTCTCTCAGTTCTAATACCCTTCTCTTCCATGCAGGGACGGGTTAAGAATATCCCTGCAGCGATAGCTCTCGCTTGTCGTAAAAGGCGACTAAAACAAAGGTAAACAAAAATCACATCTAGGCAGTTGCTACAGTTGCGTACATTCCTTAAATCCACGTGCATTTTCGCGGCATTAACATTTTTTTATGATCTTGTGTAGGTTTTTCTTATGCTATCCACGGTTATGATTCGTTTGGTTTGTTTTTCCAATAAACCCCGATAATAACGATAATAAATCTTGCCACACAGAAACACAACGTGTAAGGAAATCTGGCACATAACTGTAAAACACATAGTTATAACATGACCAAATCATTATGCAAAATTGAAAATTCTTCGTCAACTGAGACTTCTAAGTACGCGGCGAGCTTTCTTCTTTACGCGGCGAACTCTTTCTTTACGCGGCGAGCTCTCTTCTTTAATTCATTAATATTCGCGAACAAAAACGTCATTTCTATTTTCATAACCTCAGTACAAGACGTTGAATGGCGCGCGACTGGCCCACGCTTGCTCTATATCACTTACTCGTATAGAAGGTCACATGGTTCACAACGGCTTTCTCATACATCGTTGTTTATAATTCATATGCATCTTCTCGATTCTTACCGAATTTTACTAAAAATTCCATGTTGCGACGGTGCTCTAACTTTTATCTATGCTGGGTACGCACTGTCCTGATCGGCTGCAACCTAATCGTTGTAAATTAATAAAATATTGGATTACACGATGGCATCTTTCGCAACGACTTGGACGATACCGGTTGCATTTCTATTTTTGCTTGTTAAAATATGTACTCAATCCGAGATTATCGTTCCTGATCGGCATCCGAAACTTCTTTTAACCGCCTCTGTTGAGTGCAAGTTATTTTTTCCATATGTGAAACTGACTTACTATTTATTGATGACTCCGAACGACGAATTTCGATAAGCTTTTTTATTATGTATTTATTCACTTTAAAGACAGTTGTATTTTAGACAAAAATGTTTAAATCTAGCTTAACTACCTTAATTAATTAAAATTACCTTACTGGCCCTATGCGGTCATTATATAACAGACAACACATTCTTAAAGTCTTTTGACCTTACGATTAGCTTAATTGGCTAAATGAATGATGAATAATTAATAGCTAAGAACATAAAAGAAAAAAAATTAGCATGTTAATTTTAAGAAGCTTTGCAGACAAAACTGCCATTGAGGGTATTGCAATTTGGATGGCTTGGCTTTTTCGGAGAAAGCAAATTGTTATAATCTTAAAGACTGAAACCTTTGTCTCATTGTGATATTTTAATCGGATAGGAGAAGAAAATGTCACTTTTGTTAGTATTCATTAAGTAAAGCTCTGGCATGATCATACGGGATCAAGGTTAGTTTGATTAATCAGTCTAGTTTTTATTCGTCTGCTGCGTCTAAGTCTTGCAATTTTTTTTCTAGTTTTTTAGTACTGTGTACAACGGATATTACAAATCGTCAACCTTCCAACATAGTCTTGTTTTTTTGCCCTATAAGTTACAGCACAACCAAGGAGATTGGATAAATTAATTGCTTTTTCAAAACAGTAGCTAACGATCGTGGCATGTCTACATATATATCGATAGATATGGTTTACCTTTTTACAGCGAATTATTATGGAGAAAAAAGACGTAGTAATTGATCTCTTTTTTTTCATTAATTAGGTAGGTATAAATTTCAAAGGGTGCTTTAGATATGATTTATTTTCTGTACTATTTGTACCACATTTTTAGTCATTTCCTTTTCCGTTCAATGTCTGTGTTGAACGCATATCATTTTGTGGATTAAACTTTTGCCCAATGGCCACCATTTGAATTGAATGAGGTTGGTGATTGAGTTATGTCTTGAATTCGATTCATCAAAGAATGGCCTTCGGATAACTTCATGGTGGCCCTAGATCACTGACTTCATGGTGGCATAAAGATGTGTGGGCAGACTTGATTCATAATTTTTGGTTCTGTGTCCATTACTGGGGAAGGTGTCGCTAGCATGTTTACTCGAAACGTGTTCAACGTGACCAATTATTTGATGATTGATTGCTATGTTGATGTCATCTCATGACCGATATCTAACCAATAAGAGAAAAAGAGTTAAATGATTTTTAAATCATCCAATTTTAACTTGTGTAGTATTTATGCTTGGCGTTTCCTTTGAAGAACGTAATCTGTTATTCATTCAGGCATTTGGTTCATGTAAACCTTACATAATAGGTTTTCATATTAATAATAATTATTAATCCATTAATGACAGCCGTTCGATATAAACAGCTTAAACAGCTGAACTTGTGGTTAGGAATTTTTGGCACAAAGTCATTCGTAACAAAAACGTAAAACCAGTTATCCACGATTGGCGACTTGTAATTTCGAAATTGATTATCCTCGCCCTAAAGAAACTCGTTAATTATGCAAATATTGGATTTATGAACAAATATTTCATTTAATTTTTTGGCTTTTATTCATGTGTGGCTAGACTGAGGAGTACAACCACTTATTTAGAATATAAAATTTGCTTCGAAATTCTTTAGATTTTAAAGGCAGAGTAACCAATTAAGACTAATTATATGATGCAGTGGTTTGAAGAAAATTATCAGACCTCTGTGAAGGTTGAACGGGTATTTCTAGAGAAAAATTATGAACTTGGTTAGAGGAATTTCCGAAAATCTTGGCTTATTTCTTCGTAAAGTCGGATACAAATCTATTTTAGGTGTTCGCTTTATCATTATCAATCATCCAAATAATTTTCTATTCAATTAAATTACCTAGGACGGGCTCCCATTTGAAAATTTATTATTCTCGTAAAGAGTTCAAATAGACTTTCCCAGTTTGGTTCAAAGTAGAAAAACGTAAAAATTAAACGTTTTCTTACTATCTAAAATAATTGATTTTTTGTTCGGCAAGAATGCAGGTAATTGAAATGAACCGTGTCTCTGGTATTTGCAATGGAATTTGCCTGACATCACAGACGAAAACTCTATTAGCTATCGACAACAACCTGAAAGTTGTGCTTGTTTGACAAATAATCCCTTGTTCTTCTCCAAGATTCTTGTGTGAAGATTTCGTCAATGTTGAAGTTTCCTCGTCTGAAAGTACAATGTTATGATATTAATAACGAATGGTTTGGGGGCCTTTATGGTTTTTGGCAGTTTGAAGTCCAGTAACCTGTCCTAAACACCGAACAATCGATACGGAAATTCTATGCTATGTTGCTTGTTTCCAATCTGTTCAACTCCCGTGTGTACTGGGTGAGACAAAAACCTTCTTAACTCACTATTCAAGCAAAAAAATCATTTTGACCTCTGTTCTTATGGTTTGTCATATCAGATTCCATCCTACTATAGTAAAAGAACCTTACTTCGACCTGAACCATTTTTTTATGAATTCTAAATATGTTAGAATGTGAAAAGTTTGTTGTGAAAAGTGACTTAGCAGTCTTTTTATTTGGAAATGTTCTTTAATAGTACCGAGAACTTGCCGCTCTTTTTCTATAACCTGGTCGATTTTGGTGGTTTTTTCGCCACTGGTCCTTCGAGAGGCAGTTTTTAAGGACCCAAATCCTGGAACACAAAATTATATCTTAACTCGATCACATACTATTGGGTTTATAATAGGTGGGTCATTTAAATTCAAGATATATGTTGGTAACATTCAAAAAGAAAAACAAATAATCGCTGAAAAGAAATTTTTCGTTTATTTTTAGCTTTGATAATTTTTTTTTATCACTTTTTGAATATACTGTAATATCGTGAACGAGTAAATGAACGCAGCCAGAGCGATGGGCTTATTTTTGACATTTTCCATCACTTTTTAAATTATTTCTGTCCATGACTTGTTAATCAATCTGGAGGCATTAAGTTAGGCGATCGCGTAGTTCATTCAAAATCACCATTGTTCGAAATCAGGCGACCTAAGAACAATGGAAGTAATAAAACTATTATCGTTCGAAGTGTGTGAGTATCTGGGCTGTGGCGTCGTCTTGTTGAAACCAAAAGTTGCTTTTGCCACTCAGAATTAGCATCGAAAAATCCAATGTCAAAATGTCCTTTCCGGACAAATTGCAGTCCAAACAGTCACGCGCTTGTCGTATTGATTGATGGTTTTCATTGCCATAGAATCGACAATTTTGTTTGTTCACGACCCCATTCAAAGACGAATGAAACTCATCGCTCATGGTAATGTTTTGCCAAAAATCATCGTCGGTTTTTGTTGGTCGGTAGAAGTCCATAATTAGATTTTGTATGCGAGTAACTTCAAATCATCACGAATTATGCGTCAGAGAGGCGTGGAGCGATTTCCAACTGCGAAGAACGGTGTCAACTCGACGTTGTGAGGGTTCTCTCCAGGCCTGCACAGCTTAAATGTTCTCACCAAATCGCCGCATGTGACGTCGTTTTTTAAACTACCAAGGTGACCGGTGGTGATACATTTTTGGTGTAAAAACTTGATGGTGTGGTCTGAAGTCGCTTTGTTCAGTCAATATTTTGCACGATAGGCACGTTGCGTTTTATTGAGAACATGTTTTGAATTGTAAAGCTACGAGTATACGGTAACAACGTGTTGTGGTGAAGATTATTGTTCCATGACGCCAGTTCACTTGGACTAGTGCTTCGAACGCGGGCTGTCATTAGCGGATCTGTAAACAGATGTGAAAGCTGCATCGTTGCCAGATGCCGACATTTTAAATGGCCCACCTACTATACTATACGAGTGGACTGTTTTTCGGACTTGCTACCGTTTATTTCTTGCTACTTGTTTATTTCAACATCGCATTCCATTTCGGCTTGATTTAAGGCTGAGAAGCTATTCCCTATTATAATGTGACTTTTCTAGAAATGAGGGTTTTTTTTTGTTTTTTGCTCGAAGTAACTTCATCCTGATTTTAAATGAATCGTTCAAAGAAAAGTCAGCTTAACCGCGTAGGCAGGTCAAGGTAGACTTAGATGTCTGGTAATTTCAAATTTCGCGCGTTGAATTTCGATAAGTTAGAACTAGGAGGTTAATAAGTGTGGACTGATAAACTCTCGCATAACGTGTTGAAATACCGAAAATTCACTACAAAAACAATGACAGCTCGTACTTATTTTGGTTGTTATCAAGCACCTTCTTCCAAGACTACTTGACAAAAATACTGAAACTAGCAATCCATACACAACGCCGTTCTTTCCCTGAGTGGGATAAACATGATTATAATAACATTTTGGTGCAGTTTTTGGGCTGGTGGCGTCATTGACCCATATTTTTTCGAAAATGATACTGGTGCGACCGTGTCAGTAAATGGATCGCGTTGCCGAACGATGTCGGAAGGTTCCAATATCTTTAGACCTATACGTATTTCCAGTAGGACGACGCCATATGCCACATAGCTCCTAACGCAATGGCTTTATGTCATGACAAATTTCCTGGCTGCCTATTGTGTGACCTAAAGGTGGGTATGTAAGGAAACTACCTGAGTCAGGACTGAGTCTAGGTAAATTTAGAGCTAAAACATCGTTTTGATACATTAACTTGTTTAATCTAGTTTGTAAATGATTATAAATGGAAGTTGTTAGGACGTTTAGGATTGTTGGAGGAGATAAACCGCGAAATATAACTTCGATGATGAAGTTGGACTCCCGGGTCCGGCGATGTTCCTTTTGTGGAACCTAATATCACTAGACTTCGTCTTTTGGGATTGTTTACACTAAAATGTACTTAAAAGGAAATATTAAAGCTTCACGAAACATTGATTTAAGATGACACCTTTTATTGGATAATCTTATAAAGGGTGGGCCAAATACAAATTTCTTTTTGAAAAAAATTACAAAAACAAAATTAAATTTTTCCCATGCATTGTGGCTTTATTAGTAAGACCAAACATTCCCATTAATTATGAAATACGACGTCGTTCAAGTGGTTGCCTCGGCTGGCTTCGAGTAGCGCATTCTCTCACCCCAGTTTTCCAAGACCTTGTTGATGGTTTCGGGCTGTAGCTCACGGATTGCTTGGATGATATTGGCCTTAAGTGCTTGAGTTGTTTCCTGATTATTGGCATAACATCGGTCCTTCACGGTTCCCTACAAAAAAAAGTCCAAAGGGGTTAAATCGTAGTTCCGAGGTGGCCAAATGACATCGCCAAGACGGGTGATAACACGATTTGGAAATTTGGTGCGCAAAAGATCGATTGTGGCGTGTGCTGCGTGGCATGGCGCGCCAGCCTGCATGAACCAGAGGTCGTCCAAATTCATGTCTTCAATTTCAGTAAAAAAAAGTCGGTTAACATGGCTCTGTAACGCCCACCGTTCACCGAAACGGTGTTCTCAGCCTCATTTTCGAAGAAAAATGGTGCAATAATGCCACCACTCCACAATCCGGACCAAACTGTCACTCTCTGTGGACGCATTGGCTTGTCGACAATAACGTACTGGTTTTCCGAACCCCAAATGCGACATTTTTGTTTGTTAACGTAGCCGCCGAGATGAAAATGCTCCTCGTCAGGAAAGATGACTTTTCGCTCAAAAACATTGTCCAATTCAAGCTGCTCTAAGGCCCAAACTGCGAAAAGGTAACGAAGCGGATGGTCGCACGCCTTCAATTGCTGAGTCAATTGGACCTTGTAAGGGGAAAATCTGAGATATTTGTGCAGAATTCTAGGCTAGTGCGTGAAATGTTGAGCTGTTGAGATCGATGGCGAGTTGATGTCCGGGAATTGAGTCTCACACTCTCGGCCACAGCAGCCACATTCTCATCCGTGCGCACCGTTCGACGACGGGACCATGAGTGTTGTCCACTAGCATACCATCTCACGAACTTTTCGCACAAACTTGCATACGGCAGCTCTTGTTTTGGCTCTGCGATATTACTAGTTAATGTGAACTTCTCTGCAGTTGTCATCAAACATAGTGTTTGTTGGTGGTAGTGCTTGATAGTCTTTATAGAGCCCTCTCATCTACGACGGGTTTTTAACTCATTCTTGGTTTGACTGTTCGTCCACTGCCCATTCGTTCTACGTATCCTCCCCATCTTAGTCTTGGCGATTTCATTGTTCGGTCAATGCTTGGGGTTGAATAGAGTTCCTCGAGTTCTCAGTTGTGTGGTTTTCTGCATTAGCATGTTTCTTTGTTCTGCTTTCCACCATCGATTCTCCTTGAATTCTTGGTCTTAACACTTTTCCTATTTTGTTTTTTTTTCCTGGATTTTGACTTGTTTTCCCTCTAGTTATACTTCAAGAATAAAGCAAATCACTCTTGATTAAAGAAAAAAAATGTAAGTGCTGGAGGACCAAAGGCATTCTTTTTTGTAATTCACTTCCTCAATTTCTTTCGCGGTCTTACGAATACATCAAACAACCTTACCAGCCCATCGGTCTATCAGCTTTCCCAAAAATCACTATAATAAAAAAAGAATTAAAAAAAAAATTAAAGAAAGAGGAAATCAATTTCCCATTACTCACTGTCATTTACATCATGTTACGTTACGAACAACAATATTTATTTAAACCCTCAGCCACCGTGCCACCATGTCATTGCCCCTTCCTCCTTCTGTCTATACACATGCACACATTGCATTCGAAATGCTCTTGAAACAATACCCGTCCACGAGCTGTGTACTCCGAATCGCATCTTCATTAAAGACATCGAATACATCTAGTATTTGTGTCGATCAACAAATTCCACGCGCATTACATCACTTCACAATCGCGCTTTAAAAATGAACGGAACGAAGAAGGGAATATAATAAAAACGAATAGAAGAAGCGAGAGGAGGAGGAGGAGGATGAAAGAATACGATGAACATTGTAAGTGGAGTAAAAGAAATCGAAAGTAATCACTCCCTCAGTACAGCGTTGAAGTGCATCGAGATAATGCCTTACAATAACTTCCGGTTCAGCTGGAACGCATACCCGACAACCCAAAAATAATTTCGATTGGGGGGGAGGAAAAAACAAAGCAAATACTACAATAGAACGAATAGGGAATAATGGAAGTATGAAAGTCTTCCATCAATCCGTGTCCTCCTCCTCCACGAGATTACCAAATAAATCCAATGCTGATGCGTTCGACGTTTGTGCGTCAGTCGCACATTTATAAAAGTCCATTCGGTCGTCTCCCCGTGCCTTCCTTCAACGTATCTCTGTGTGTAACTGTGCTTCATTCATGAAAACACACATCCTCATGCTAGCAATCATCCTTTCCGAGCAACTCACGTGCATGCACGATGAGACGATACATCTCGACGTCGACGATGACGCTCGCGTGATATGTGATCGAAGACACTTCGAAGTGTCGGTGGAGGCGCGGGCGGAGGGAAACCCCTCAAAATCGGATTAATGTGCCTTACAATGGATTCGAGGGGTTTTTCTTTCCGAGAATAACTTTTACCGCACTTGAACGTTAGAGATGCGAGACAGCTATGGAGTGGTTACACCCCAGCATAAGTTGAGATAAATACTTCGTCTGCGCTCTTTTAATCTACTTGTAAGTGTGCATCTTATATATGTAGGAGGGCCTTCGTGAATCACCGAAACCACGAAGAATCCATCAACTCGAGATTGTATGGAATGGAATGGATATCCGATATGTGAGTGGTGAGTGTGGCAGTGCTGAAGCCGAAGGGATTGCTGCAATATATCTATGAGAAATTAATGCAATGGCCAAGGGCAAGGGCGTACACCAATCAAGTTCATATATTTAGTCAGCGAACAAAACAGAAACAGAAAACAAAAAACGAAAAAAAGATATAACTACACGCATGCGAGTGCGAATGCGGCTTTGAACGCATTTTTTTTTTACAAATGGAAGCTATTAAAACCGCATGTTGAAGAGCCAGGCTGGAGATGGATCTAAAGCGGATGTGCATAAGTAAAAGAAATACGAGTTGTGGTTTCGATTAGTTTCGAGTCACGAAGAACCAATGGATACTAACGCTAATTCTGGTTGTTTGACCATAAAAATGATATGCAACTACCACTGCATGGTAGACCTATCTTCTTTTGAGACCCAACCCTAAAACAACATGACTCGGCATCCCAAACACTCTCCCCACTTCAGCTCGACGTCAATTAAATATAAAAATCCACGCGCGTTTCTATTTCATTTATCGTTTAACGATTACAAATTAGATTGAGTTCACTCAGTTCGGAACTGGTAGTGACCGTATCCATCTTCGTTAGCGTTCGCTGTCTTACGACAGAGTGCAATTGTTAGCGATTTATTATCAATTTAATGTTCATTCCGGTGGCATGAAGCATGACTCGGTGTGTGCAGTTTTAAGAAATATCATAACGTACCGGGAATGATATCATCGCTTGACTTACCAAATTTGCGGGAATTTTTGGCGCACGCACCGCATTCGTTGCTCAAGTCAGAGTTATCGTTCTGAAGTCGCAAGTGTTTGTGAGATGAAGTCATAGTTGCTTCGCTTGAAGCAACATAAAAATCAAATACGAGAGACTTTATGGTAAATAAAGCTCTTATTCAAGGTTAAGTAGGCGTCTACGGTATGGGAAGGAATTTTAAAGATTCGTAACTTGGCTCAGGGTCAAATGAACCTTATCTTATAGCCAACGATATCTTGACTCTAATGAACATTTATTCCGCGTCTTGGAATATTATTTGAAATTCAAATAGCTATTAGTTTAACCTCCGACGTTTAGAGCTTGAGGCTACATGTGTGGGGTCATAGCAAAAATCCACATATCCATCTGTTTTTGTGGTAATTTTAGTCACAGCCAAACTAAACCAAGCGGTTTAAGATAAAAAAAAATGCTTAAATTAAATCAGGGAAATTTCGGTTTTGTTCCTTCGTGAGTTTTAAGGTTTACAATACGTGCCTGAAGAAAAAGAAAAACGTATGTGTTTTAAGCTGGAGTCATTGAGAAGGATGAGACTCCCGCTATAGATTGACATCAACGGCTCTCAGAATCATCAAAATAATATAAATCTGGCAAAGATAGGGGCTGCCCGCAAGTCGGCGTCTTGTTTCCGCTGTTATGGTGGTCAACTCTCTGTTCGATGCTCTTAATGCCACTGGAATCTATGCCCAGGCCTTTGCGGATGATGTTGCTGTTCTCTCTGTCGGCTTATGTTTAACGACTGTCTGCCTCAAAGCACATGCGGCGCTAAATGTGATCGATGACTGGTGCACGAGTAATGGGCTGTCGGTTAATCCTCTTAAGATTGATGTCGCTCTCTTCAAGAGAAAGAGGAAAAATACTGACCTGACGTGCTAAGAGACAAATATTGAAAATTTATTATAATAAAACTACGAATTTTTTAAAAATAATAAAAAAGAGGTCAATGTTTCATACATTAATTTGCCTACAAGTCCAGCCGCGTTAAAACCAAAAAAAAAGGTTGTTCTTAGAAAAAAATGGTTCGGGTTTTTTTTTTAATTTCTCAAAAACTACAAGACATTTTTGCATCCGGTTTTCTGTTTTTAACTATAAACTAATAAGAGAATTGAATTTTTGAAAAAAAAAATTAGTACTTAATTACATACAATTTTGAAAAAAAATACATACATAGTTCGAAATTTTTTTTTTTTCAAAATTTTGAGTTTGAAAATTAATTTCTCAAAAACTATTCCTTAAAACAGCTTGGTTTAAAAACAAGATGAAGGAAGAGGTTTCTGGCTTTACAAAAAAGTATATCACGGCATTGTGGATGTAACTGTTGATTTTTAATAATTTTTTTCCCAAATTAAGTCAATTTTTTAGAAAATTGCGCCTCCCGGCTAAACGGGGACATCCGCAACATTCTTCTTATCTTTAAGAAAAAATTATTGCGGGCATATTACGGGCCCTTACACTTTTGCTAAGCATCTGCTGTATGTTGCGAGGAGGATGACACAGCAGAACACTTTCTCTGCAACAGTCCCGCCTTCCTTCCGCACGGTGGCGCACCATTGGGGCCGACATGGTGTGTGCTGTACCGCTAAGCCCTACATCGCTGAAGTTTTTCCTCACTTTTCTCCGGACAACGGGGAAAATACAATAAAGAAAGGTGTCTGTCTGGTAGTACAATGTACCAGCAGCAACAAATAGTAAAAGCCTCCAACAAAAAAAAAATGAGGCATCATCGTTTGTTTTCTCTGTCATAGAAAATCAAATTGTTTTTTATGATCTGTATATGTCAAAACATCAAACAAGATTATGGTGAAGTTCATGAGCAACGTTCCAAAACTATAAAAAGTGACAAACCAAATTTCGAGTCGATGGTCGCAGCTTTATGATCGTTTACTCGTACTCCAATCTTGGTGGTAAATAGTTTTGCACCAAACAGGTTGTGCCTTTGTAAGTGGAGCGAAATTCGAGTGATCATGTTATTCACTATTGAATGTTCATGCACTAGTGAGAGAATGCACCGGTTAAAGTACAGAAAATATGGCAGCCTTAAGTGCTTCAGTTCAAAATGAGGCAAATCAGCCGATTCCACCTCGCTCACAGATCTTAGCCCACATGGTGGCCAGTTTTGCGTGCAAGATGAAACCAGCCCAAGAATTGAAGCTTCTTGATCATTTGAAGCGCTGGTAATCGTGTAGTATCGAGACATGATCCACACATGCGATTTAACTAAAGCCTTTGTTGCTTTATGCCGACAAGATGATGGACTGAATTTCAGCCTGGACTCTTATCATTGAGCCGGGGGACCGGTGGTATCTGTCACTACGCTACCGTCTCAATGAAGGTGGTATTACAGGTGTAGCGTTTGGTAGGTCGAAAAGAGACGAGCACGGTCTTTGGTAATAGAATCAACATAGATACCAATATTTTGAGAAAATCTTTTCTGAACACTGTATGATAATGAAAGAAGATAAAATTTCGGTGTCAAGTAGAGCGCCTCATTCGCCAAGAGCAAAGACAATCGAATAATTCACTAGACTTAGATTTTTTTTTTATAATTCGTGCAGGTTCCAGAGTGTACGCCCTTATGGTGTTTGTCACACAACCCGGACGGGGTGCAGATGATTTGTGTCGAAGATGATCGTTAACTACTCTCCTAGGGTGGTTGTCCTAGATAGAATTTTTTGAGAGATCCGACTGAATTTGTCGTGTTGGCTGTAGTTCTCAGTAACTTTTTTGTTTCCATGTCATTGAGGTGTTGTATTGGAAATGCACACACAAAGTATGAATTTTGAAGTGATCATATACTGCGAGTGTTATGCTTTTGTCATCAATTTTTGATCATCTCTCATTCACAACTGATGTTGTTACACAGTTTTTCCGTATAGGAATTGTTCTTGACTTTGGGCAGACCAACCTCAGATGAGATTGAGATAGCCATACTGAATATTATGACCAAAAAAGTTGACGGTTCCGACGGACTATCTATCGAGTTCCTTAAAGCATCAGGGGAATACCGGGTTGTTAACAGCTCATCTTTAAAATATGGTCAGAAATAATTGTGTCTTTAAATGGAACTTTACAATCGTCTACCTAATATACAATAAAATCATTCATTCTTCATTGTTGTACATTAAAGTCGCCTATTGTTTAAAACCTTGAATAAGCTAGGTCTTAGAACAGATTACACCAAAGTTCAAAAATATTCGCCTAACAGCATATGTACCACTATCTACCGGTCGATATCAAAGCTGTTTATGGCAATATTCAAATCAAGGGAAATCTGGTTTGATTGCCAAATTTGTCATGCTTTTCAAAATGATGATGGCGAACTCTCGTTGCTACATCAAGGTCGGCAACTAACTAACCAAGGCCTTCAACGTCAAAAAGATTTTTGATGATGTACTATCTTGTTATTTTCTTTTACATTTTCCTTAAGAAAATCGTGCGAAACTTTCTCATCAATGGGAGAGACACTATTTGTGTCAATTGATTTGAGTATAGTGCTTGCGATGCCAGCGTTGCCTGAAGTTGGTGCTAAGGATGTGGTGGGCGTTTGTTTTTAACAAGTAGACGCCACCTTTACATAGCCGGCAAGCTTTTCAAGTACTGAAATCGGTCTGTTGTCGAGCTCAAAATCTAACTGAATCCTACATACCTACGGGTAAAGTCGAAAAATTCACCTAAGTGATTGCGTCCGGTGATTTGACATCTTTAATGGGTTTTCCAATAACTTTGTCCGAACTTTGACAGTTTATTACTCAGACGTTTCGGGGGCTTTGAAGTACATATTTGCGGCTGAAATGATTATTCAACCGAGCGAGCAATTCAACAAATTATCGCGAAATCCAGGGAAAACGATTAGTTCGAGCGGTACGACTGAAACGTGCAGTCACACCAGAATATTGCTTCATGTTCTGCATGTGTGGGTTAGGATTCAAACCACTCGATACTTCGTCGTGCATAAGGAATTGGATTTTCTGTGACCTTAACTTGTTGAATTTTGCGAAGGGACTTGGGCATGTAACAGTTGACGAAATAACTAAAGCCCCCAAAGTCCGCGAACACATAGTACGTTCAATGATTGGGTTCTGCAGTAGTTGGAAACGGAACTAAAATGGCTAGACAGTGACTGTCAATGGCGAACTCTACCCGGCCATAGCTGACTTTTTGTGGCCTCAATGGAATGTTATAGACCTGAACGACATGCGATTCCAACAAGACGGGGCGGTTCTATACATGTTACATTGCAGTTGTTGCAAAAAGCAGGTCCCAGAATGCTATGTAATGATGTGTAATGACCGCTAAAATCGTGCGATTTAACGTCCTTTTGGCTGTGGCTGTGGCTGCGTTTTCACTAGCCTAAGACAACATGCTAAAAACAATTGACCAATTTAAACATATAATCACTCAAAACATTGGCGGGATCTAGTCCAACTTATTTAACTGGGATCGAGTCCTATAAATAAAGTCATGGAAACCATTTGAATGATATCATTTTTAAAACATAATGAGTTTTAATCCGTTATAAAGTTTTCTATCATATCTCACATACAACCCTTTTCATTCCGTGTAAAACTTAAGGCACTCTTGATGAAAAGCCTATTATAAGCAAATATAGGAGGAAGACGTTAAGTATACGGGTCATATTGTCCTCAATTGGTTTCTATTGAATTCAGGCGATTTCCTTATACATGCGAATGACTGCTACTCCTTTGGGTGCAAGCAGGGATTATTACCACTGTTTGAAGGCAAGTCATTGTTATAGTTATATGAATTGATAGATTGACGGTCAGAAAATGACAGCCCGTATATTATAGAAAATATAGGGAAACAAATTTTCGTAACCAGCATTATACTTTTTTTCATTATTGATGATCCTTATAAAAGACAAATTTAAAATCGTTATTTTATATACATAACATATATATGTATATACTTATTTCGTAAATTGTATTTCGCCATAAATTGTTTTTTGTTTTTTTTATGACCGAGACCTCAAGCTTAAAATGACGGCTAACATTTACTTGCAGTGTTAAAGGGCCGCTACATTCGCGTTCACACGTATTATCAGAAAAATATTATATAACCCAATGGATTTTTAATGAACTTTTAATGACAAACTGGACAAAAGATTGTTATATCTTTGGTCTCTTGTGGTGACACTCATGTTTTGCTCAACGAATTTTTGTGACCGAACAAAATTATGGTTTTCGGACTGAGATAATGCCACTTTAACGCTTTTCCATTACACACACAGAATTGGGCTGTTTGATGCGGTGCTCTGGAGCTTGCCTTGCGGTTAATGGCCAACGTGAATGTTAACAACATTTATGGTATACGAAAAAAATGCAATAAAATCCAACATACAATCATACAAGATATCACGTATGACATTAATGCTCCTTGGCTATTTACATCCGTTGGTTGAATCAAGCCTCCGCCCACCCAGTTTGACCCCCCAAAGAAAATTCCGAGTGAACACAATGAATATCGAAGAAAAAAGAGCCCAGATTTAGGGTCACTTTATCGTGTCTTTTTTTCATTTTGATGCATTTGAGTGCCATTTCGATACTGGTAACCCCAAGTCATCTGTGATGATAAGTTCCATGAATGTGGGATCCGAATGGAATAGTTCTAATACATCGTGCGCCATCTAATATGGGTCGATGTAAATTTCGAATAACTTCAACAATTCTCCACCGATTTTGGAAATTCCAAAACTTTTATTCAATTTAGACCAATTTATTTTGATTAATTTTTGAAAACAATATCAATTAAATGACCGCCTTTATTGCCGATGCAAAAATGGGCTCGTTTTCGCGCATTCTCCATGACATTTCCGAGCATTTGGGTCGAAATTTCTGCGATTTCCGCACGAATGTTTCTTTTGAGCTGTTCTATTGTCTTCGGGCCTTTAGCATACAACTTGCTTTTTAAGTATCCCCAAAGAAAAAAGTCTGGAGGAGTCAAATCCAGCGATCTCGGAGGCCAGTCAATATCGCCCTTTTTTTACACCAATCTTCTAGGGAACTTCTTACGCAAAAGTTTCATTGTTTTGTCCGCAGTATGGCATGTCGCGTCGTCTTGTTGAAACCAAAAGTGAAATAAGCCTTTTTTACGCATTTTGGCCTTTTTGACCACATAATGGGCCAACATCCACCGATATCGATCGCCATCCACTGTATCGCCAACTTTCAAGAAATACGGTCCAATGATGGTTTTAGCGCATACACCGGCCCAAACAGTAACTTTTTGATCATATAGCGGTCCTTGGTGAATAATGTGAGGATTTTCGGTGCCCCAGAAGCGACAATTTTGTTTATTAACTGAGCCAGAGAGTGTAAAATGTGCCTCATCGGTTATCAAAATTTGCTGCCAGAACTTGGGTCTTCTTGAACACTGGCCTTCACAGACTCAATAGACGAGTTTGAACGCCGCGGACGACGGTTGCTCACGAGGGCTTGCCACAGAACCAAATTGAAAAAAATTCGAGGCCCAATGAGGAATTGTATCTTTTTTGGGCGCAACACGATCACGATATATTGCACGATACGCACGTTGAGTTAGCAGAATCGAGCGTTAATTTTTAATGAACATTGAAACTATTTCCGTCCGTTCTTTTGGTGTGAAGCGATTCATCGTTAAAATTATATTGAATTGACGTTTCCAAAATGCTATGACATATGAAAATCGGTTGACAATTATTGAAGTTATTCGAAGTTTACATCGACCCGTATGGGATGGCGCACTCTGTATGTAACAAATCGTGCTGCGCCGCGTCTCATGCAAAAAGCATTAACTAGTTAGAATGCGATTCGTGAGAGATGGATAGTTTTTGTGAAAGCTTTTTCAAATTATAATGACTCAGCTCTCTTTAAATGCTATGTACTACTCAAATGCTCTTTTTCTTGATGTTCCAGAGCCCCCGTAGGCCTTTTTCAACAGTTTGCTCATTGCTCATGTTTTTTCATTGTAGAAATCGCCGATAACACTTGAGATTAACTAATGTCTTTGGCGACTAATTGAAAGGTAGTGCCTGAATTAACCTGGCCGCTTGAATGACTCAGTCTCAGTAATATTTTGACAGAATGTGCGAACGATTTAATGCACTCCGAGTTGAAGCAAGCGCGTTCACGTCTTTACCTTTAAGATTCTACTTGACAGGTTAAGCCATTTCAACTCAACAAATTTCATTATTAAACAGCTTTAACCGATGTCTCATTGCTTTGCCCTGAATTCTCGACTTCACGCTTGCACGTTTCTCTTGTTTACACTATGGAACCACATCTCTTGTTTACACATCATTCTCAAGAATTTATTTATCCACATATCACTGCTTATATGTGAGGGCGCATGAGGAAAGGGACCTCCCGACCAAAATTTCGATTTTCACTTTTTTTGCTAAATCGATGCTAAATGACCACGAGCATCGACTCAAGTGGTTTTTATACCGAAAAATTGCGAAATTATGATAATATATACTCTAATAAATACTCTTATCAAAAAGTATTTCGAAATTATTCATTATTATTTATTGGAAAATAATTAATTTGTAAAAGTGAAACAACTTACCGATAAAACTTAACTTAAAGTTACTGATATCGCCGCTAGCGGAGCTACTAATGTCGCGGTCGGCATCAGTGTAGCTTCCTAAATACCTATCCGAGACATTACGATCTCAATGTTACCACTATTAACTTTCGAAACTTTAAAACGCTCTCCTGTAAAATTTACGTTTTGGTCGGGAGGTCCCTTTCCTCATGCGCCCTCACATATACTCTCCGTTGGATATGTTTAATTCTGACGCATTCCATTCATATGACTCAGGCTTTGTTGACTGATAACAACCGAAACTGTATCCATGAAGGTCCAGAAATAATAAAAGCGACATAACGCAGCCTCGATGGCTTATTCCGCGCCCGATAAAGTCTTCATCTCACTATGGGAGCAAGCAATTGTACGTATTAATTACAAATTTTGCTCAAAACAGAACTCAATTGCCTCTTTCGGGTCGCTCTTCTTCATTACCGCGTATACGTCGAGCCGCCCATGCCAATCATCTCTGACTTGCCTTTGGGAACGGGGTAAAGACACGCCGTCATACAACGTCTCACAGCGTCGTGACATCAAAGTGCCATACGGTCATGCGGCAACGCCGCATAGTAGTAGTGCAGATCCATGTACTCGTCCACATGTCTACGAGTATCTGCATCCCGTCTACAGATGATACGAGCGTCTGTTAGACCCTATGCCAATGATTTTCACTTCACGTCAAAAAGAATGCAAAACAGGAAAGGAATATGTTTGAGATGTCAATCCAGAAGGCTGCAGCACGTAGAAAAACGAACGCAGAATATGGATCTGCATGAGTCATGCTTTTCGGTCGTTCGTCGCGGCCAACTTCCTCGAGTGGAAATGTGCAATCCTGCAGCCACTTACGCTGTCGAGTACATGGCGGCAACGGGTATAGCACACTTTTTCAAAAGATACGATTTGTTAGTTTTCATTCTCTTCGGATACAGATACTAGTCGTACTAATGCTTTTTCGCTTTATTGCTTTTCTTTCTCCTCGTTTCTGTCGTTTCCTGCTCGCAGAGCAAATGCAGGAGAAAAAAACGACAAATGAACGACATCAAAACCAGTCATTGTTGATGGCAGTGAGACTTGGTCTTAGTCATCGCCCGGGTCCTCCATTTCGCCAACACTAGTGCTGGTGGCTTGGTCTCCCCCGAAAAGTTTTACTTTTTTGTACTGAATTTAGTTTTGTGCTCCACACAAACCATCATGCGCTGTATGTTTCCTGCCATTTTGGCAACAGCCGTGGTTGATATACAAAACTGGATTTTAATGTAGAGCGAACAAAGGTCCAGAATAGGTCTGGCTGTGTTGTTCCATTTGTTTGATTGTTTCCGCGCCATCGACTCGTACACTCCAGTTTCGGTTATGTTATTTGTTGTTTTGGCTGGTTGTTGGTCGAGTTACCACTATTGATAGCTGAGGCTTCTGTTCCGTTGACCAGGGCTAACCGGTTTGGAAGTGTGTTTCTTCTCGCTCGATGCCTGAGGGATGTGCATATTTTTGAAGAATTGGATTTGGATTAAATGCAAAATGGTGGTTTGGTTGGTTAAATTGAATTATCGAGGGACGGAGTTAGTTTTTGATGAGATTTGATTTCAGAATTGCTTCCAGGGTATTCGATTTCGATTACGTTGAAAAGGTGCTGAGAAATCGAATTCGTGGAAGTTGTCATCGTTGGCACTTGTTGGACGTGATGAGGTGTAGATTTAGTTTGAAGAATCAGATGTTCTGATTGGAGACGAGCCGAAAGGCATTAAAATTAAAGTAGACATTGCAACCGAATGTTGAGTAACAAATCCCTCTTCCTAACTGCTAGGGTAATGCTGTATGAGACCTTCATCATCCAAATCTTGCCTTATGGTGCAGAAGAATGCATGTCGATAGGAAGATCTTTTCTGCGCTTAAAGTGAATGATGAATTAGGTAGAAGGGAAAACTATGAGGGCTGTATGGTTACATAGACTTTGTTAAAAATCTTCGTGTACGAGGTGTTCAAAAAGTAACGAGAAAAAGAAAAAAAGAAACAAAGAAAAGGAGAACGATATGATTATAAACGATCGCTGAATATCGCCTTCCAGAAGTATTATACGAATCGGAACAAGCGCGGGCATTAATTTGAATTACACAGACGAGTAAACATATATCTTCCCCGAAACCAATCATTCTGGCTATTTTGTAAACATACTTCGAACAGTCAAAGAAGTTTAAGTTATATTTTTATCAGACTGCGCCTGTTTCTCACTTTTCCACCGATCAAAAATTGTTTCATAAATTTAAGTTGAAAGAGTAGTCGTTACTAGAGTGCAAACTTTATAATGGGATCCCCGCAGTACCTGATTTCTAAGAACTAAAGGGGATTCTTCATTTGGTGCTCTATGTATTCGTAAAAGAGATTCGATGACGAGGAACTGATTGAAAGATAGATTTTCAATTGTTTACCAGGTGTAAAGATCCAGGCTTGGCAAGAATGGTCCTGCATCCGATTCTGTACTATTGTCGAACAACATATGACTGTAGTCCTAAATTAGACGAATTGCTTGTAATTTAACAATCATAGGTACTAATAGTAACGTGTCATGACGTAGTTTTTCATGGACATTCATGCGGAGGAAGGTTTTATCCCCTAATGAATTCTTCATCAAAATTTTATTGGCGGCTTACTGCATTGCATCTTTCTCATATGAAACTTATTCCTCTACAATGCAAGGTAGTTAAGGTGGCGTATGTTTCCTACTGAATTATCCTAAATTGATTTGAACAACTCAGGCATACTGATTGAGAAAAGCTTGAGCTCTCGCCCTCTACGATCTGTAGAGAAGAAACACTATATAGTGAGCTGGGGCATCTGTCAACTTTTCATCATTACATTTGTGAATATTCATCAGCGTCATATATTGGTTTGTGCGTGATTGCGTTTGAAAGGCAATCGTGAAGGCAACTTTATCGAGCAACTGGGGCCGTGTATCAGCAATAGCACGAAGAATGCTGAATTTCAAACCGTCCAACGACTCTGGTTTATCGGCATAGCCTAGTGACTTCACAGACCCCCAAAAAAGTAATTTAAAGGTGTGAGGTTCCAGGATCGTGCAGGATAGGTCGCAGGTCCATTACGCGAAATTATGCGCTCAGCCAATGTTGCGCCATCTTCTTGAAATCAAAGCTTTGTCAATGCCGTTCAACTGAGAAACGAAGAAATCAAAAATTATGTTTCTCTAGCGCTCCCCATTTAAGGTAACATCCTGGCCGACATCGTCCTTCCGACCCGTCGGAATATGGGTCGATCATTCCACCAGTGAGTTTTAATGGTTGTAAGAGCGTCTCTACAAAAGCTTCTGGGTTTTCTCCACCCCAAATTCAGCAATTTCGTTCAGAAAGATTTCATATACAATATATAACAACAATTTAGGTGGAAGTGATACACAAGAAAAGAAATATAAAAATAACATTCAAACATTGAGCACTATGAGTAACATTAAATAAGGTAGGACAGCAAAACTTCAATTTGATTGTGATCAAAACTGAAAAGCCAATGACTTTGTTTAGAAAGGATGTTCGTGGTCTAATTACGCGAATCGAAGGAGGAAGACGATTAAATAGTTTGCAGCTGACAACGGAGTAGAATCCTCAAAAGTGATGGTATGTTTACCAGGTATTTAAGGTTGCTGCGTAAATTGCGGGCATCAGAGATTCTGCCTTGCAAATAACCACTTCTCATAAAGAAAATGTTAACACCTTGTATTTGTAGCTATTTACTAACTATATCAATTTTATCAACATCAAACACAATTTCAAAGGAAGCTTCGTTACATGTGCAAACCGGCAATTAGTAGCGACTACAGATATTGGCATGGAAACGAATATCAAGATTCAGCATTCTCTGCGGCCTAAGGCTGAAAAACATTAGTTTTATTTTATTGCTGGCACTAAATTTATGTTTGGCGAACCACAGTCTCAATAGGTGCAACTAGTTGGAGGTGGTTAGGAGAGTGGTAGGCAATACCAAGATCGTCGATAAAAGCCGTAACTTTACCTGCAAAAGGCTGACGAAACAATGAATTTGTATATACTAGGAAGAGAGTAGGCCCCAATACAGACCCCTGAGGTACCACGAGTTTAACAATCCATTGGCTCCAACTTTCACTTTTTGTCTTCTATCTTTGAAATATGATTCCAGCCAACTATAAATGGATCCAGCCCGTTGCAGTTTGCTCAAGAGAATGTTATGATTTACCATGTAAAAAGCCTTGGTTATGTCAACAAACAGACCAGTTCAGCTTTTTTTCAAGTAACTAAAGTCCTTTGTTTATAAGCGAACAAAAACCCATAAGCGCATCTTCAGTAGAGAGTCCTGCTCTAAAGCAAAGACTGAAAAAACGTATTCTCTTCAGGAACTGCAGAATTCTACTTTTGACAGCTTTTTCAAAGATTTTCGGGATGTACGAAAGTAGTGAGATAGGCCTGTAGTTGTTTTTAACTCTTTTGTTACCCTTTTTAAAAATTGGTAGAAAATTTGCGCATTTCAACCTGTCCCGGAACGTACCAGTGGAAATACTTAGATTAAAGAGGAAAGTGGGTATGTCTACTATATTAAGAGTGATGTGCTTTAAGATATAATTAGAGAGGCCATCATCACCACAGGAAGGTGAACGATTTGGGGAATTAATTAAGTATACCTATACAACTTCAAGACCAGTTATTGGTCGAAGGAAGAAGCCGTTGTTGCAAACCGGTTCTTCCACCTGATTCTCTGCCTTACAATCCAAACAGTATTCAGATATCAAATTAGAGGAAGACACTTCACCAACTGTAGCAAAAAAATCATTGAAATATTTGCAACTATCTTTGGATCATTGGCAATAGAATTGTAAGTTTAATAGGGTTGGGTATTTTAGAGGCATTGCGATTCATACTACTTTTCTTTTTATCCCATGTGCGTTACTAATTTTTTAATAATAGGATATATCGCGACACATTCGAATTTCGAAATTTCGAATATCGAATTTCATTATTAACCTTAATAGACACACGTTTGAGAAGAGCAGAAATACGAGGTTGTTTTACGCATTTCCTTACGCACAGCATGATTTTATTAAGAATGGTGTGGTTTATCCAGGGCTTAGGTTCTAATTCCGACTTCCTTACCTGAGAACAAAAGGTAGTTGAACTTAAATGAGATTACAATATCTTTAGAAAGGAATTATAAGCGAAAAAGCATAATTTTCAACATAAACAGCCTCCCAGTTTGCAAACCGAAGTTTGATGTTTAGTAATTTAAATCTTATTTCTAATAATCTTATACTCTGGCTGCGCGTCTCAAATCTTTTAAACCATTAAACTAAAAACCTGCCATGTAGTGATCCATGATATGAAGATTAAGATTAACACTGTCGCACTGAATGGGAGGTATATTTCGAAAACGTCCAGACAGGTATTTGAGGTAGGTCTCGTCTTCTCATTGACAAAGGAAGTAAGACCATGTTCGGCTATAAGGCTCCAAAGTGACTCTGAGACTGGAGTTGATGATAGGATGGCAATGTTTAAATCACCTCGAATAATAAGGTTCATAGTCTTTGTTTCCAAAAGTAATAAACTTTAGAATTCAAGGCATTACTGCATCGAGAATCATGTTTTGCTACCAAACCAAAAAATTGACATTGTCTGAAGGCCTGTGATATGGGGCAAAAGCACGAATATTGAGTGCAATTCAAGTTGAATGCCGAAAACAGTTCGAATGGTGTTCGAACGATCAGGTTCGTGCTGCTATTTTAGCGGCAAGTAAGAATGCTTTTCTGCATCGTATTGATGGTGATGAAAAGTGGATCCATTACGATAATGATTGTGGTGGTGGGACCGACTCAACTTGGTATAATATGAGTTATTGCAATCGGGTGAAATTGACACAGAAGTTCGCTATCGAACAAAAGTAACACGTTCGAGCCTACCAGAAAATCGTATTCTCCCGAAATGGGCAAAAACGACTAAACCTAGTTAAAGTCTGTTTGTTTCGCCGTCAGCCATCCCCTCAAGCCCTGGGAGTTTTGAATAGTTCCTCCTTCTGACAGTGTTGTTTTGGAACATCGTCATGATTCCAGGAGCATTAGGTGAATTTATCTTCACTAACCGTTCTGAATCGGAATAATATGCTTTAAAAATCAAGCTGTTTTGGTAGTTCCGACGTTGCAATATGCTTTTTATCACCTTAATTAAAAACTTTTCGATTCTATTAAACCCTCTTTTGCCAAACATGGGGGGCCAAACCAGGTCCTAAGAAAGCCGTACCAGCTATATTAAATAGCACAAAACAGCCATAAGCCATGGTAGATGTAATAAGTACCATGGAACATACCTATTTTGATTGGTGGTCGAGTTATTACTACCGTATCGAAGGCGCTCTCAGCAGCTATATCCGTCCTTTAAATGTAATAATTTTTCTTTCTTTTTTTTTACGGTAGAATCGGAAGCCTTGCATAAAGTTACGCACCCACATGTAGTGACAAAGTTTTTTCCTATTAAAATCAAATGCTATTAATCATGTACAGCAGGTGTTTTGACATGCCTATTCTGGTAAGCTTGTGAGGCGCACTTTATAGCCATACAGTGTTGAAGGCGTTTTCACGCACCCACATTGCCTTTTCGCTCTATTCCATGTCAATGTTAATCATTGACTTAATAGGCATATAGCGCCATCCTGCTGGCACCACATGTAGTCTAGATCAATGTCATTCATACTTTTGAAATTATAATCAGTAACGCAAGCCCCAGTGTTTTCTGCAGAGGCACTAATCTCTGAGTGCTGAAACGAATACTGTACTTGAAACGTTACCGTCCGTACACGTAGCGTCATGACTTCAATTGAAATATTTGCTCAACGAGCCAGAAAGATACTGCTCAAGTTGACAATTCATTGTAAGAGCAATTACTATTCCAGAGAACACGGTACCATTATATTATTAAAGAATCACCATTACCTCGCAGTTCTTTGCTCCCAGCTTGATGGCGAATTATCTGAAGCAACCATGCACAGATAAATATTTTCTTCTTTCTGTTTGACACACTTAGGTGCCCGCAGCAGCGCGGTTCAAGGTGAACGTCAATGTTCTCCAGCCTCATTCAATTGATTTCTATTCCGGTCAAGTACGACCGCTTCCCAATCATACAAATCGCCTCCATCCACAAGCCGAGCACTTGCGAGGAATTATGATCAAACTGTTTATAAAAAAGTATTATCGTTAGGCAAACATTTCCCGAATCGATTTAACGGTGTGAATTCGTGTCTAATTTAGCAATTTAATCGCAATCACATGCGGCCACAAGCGTATCTAACAAATGCAGTTGCATCAGGCATAAAGCCCATTCAACTTGACGATTCAGTAGTTAAGCACTCGTAGCTCCGTCGCACGGTAGCGCCTTCACGAAAGCGTTATCAAACCGATAGAACCGCATGTATGCGTACCATTATTCCAAGCACGTTCATCTCTATTCATTTGATTCACATGTGAAACAGTGATATAGCGTCATGCTTTGGGGAGCAGGCAACAAGAGCTCCCGACTGGAACTCTTATACTTTGCTCGTTCGCGGCCAGAAGCCGAGAGAAGCGTGATTGTAGGCTATGACTAATGGATATGCGCATTTGAATAAATTTAATAATTTGTTTTCCGTTTTCAGTAACGTTACGCTGATGGCGACTATCCGCCGCCCGTCGATCATCAGAACAACGATTTTATTGAATGACTCATGAGTTGTCGTTCTTTATTTTATTTATTTTTTATTTTTAACGAATATGAATGGATCTTGGATAGATATGAAGATACTCATATGGGCGGAAGCAATTAGTGCTCGTTGTGTGACGGTGCACTGGCGTGAATTGCCGCTTGTTCTCCTGGTGAAAACAATTAGAATATTTGCTGTCGTGATCTCATAATCTCATTAGAAGCACGAAGTTGATTCCAACAAACGTCGGAATCGTCGTCTACACCGTTTATAGAAAAGCGAAAACAGAAGAACCTGTCTCTTCATAGTTAGCTTCCCTTTCAGAGACATGTTTCGGAACGTGCTTTGACCATGAAACCAACATGTTTTACTGGATCTACTACACGCCCGATGCACTGAGTCGATTCGCTATAAATGTTTGTGTTAATGACAGACAATTGTCTTAACTTGACCTGGGCCGGCTGGTTTCGATGATGGCGGGGTGGTGCGAGTGCAATTAAAAGTGAAAATGAAGCAAAAATTAATGAGTCTAATAGGCGGTTGAGGTCGTCTTGATTGACCAATCGAAAATCAAGTCCAAAGCTACGAGTATATAAGCTGAGATTGCTATAATTTTCTTTTTCTTTTCCCATTTTTTATTGTCTTTAATGGCAGGCTGACTCACGGTAATTGCCGCCTTCAGATGATTGCTTTTCTTCACCCGTAATGACTCCGATTGCAGTGGAATTGAAAATGAATAGGTGAACTTTGAAGATTGGAGTGATTTCTAGATGTCACGAAGGGCATTATATCTTCAAGACTTTCTCTTATATGTCTACAAGACAATAGATGCTGGGACATGCCTTAAAGGAAAATGAATTCAGTATGGTCGATGACATGATAGGAGGCGCTCTAGCTTATTGCTCATTGGATCGAAAGGGATTTTTTCAGTTGTTTTTAATTGCAAGCTAAATCAGTTTCTATTTTCAAACTATGGTGGCGTTTCCCATATAGAGAACCCATAGCCATTTTTTGGTGGTTGTTTTATCGTCTGCGTCAGATAATCGTTGGCTGCTCTATATGCAAATGTATGCTTAGATACCAGATAGTTCTACCCACACGAAGCTTCCGCTTATTGGAACTAAACTTGTGTTGCCCGTTTTTTTTTTTTAAATACTAAATGTTTTTGAATAAAATATGGCTATGGCGTTGATTTTATTACGAAGAAAATCATCGTGCGTGGGAATCTGCCATTTTTTTTCCCAATTTTGGAAAATGGGTTTGTTTAGTCACGAAAATATTGGCCATCGCTAGCTACATTGTGAAAATTGCACTTCTTTTGATGCGACCCATGAATCGAACCAGTAATTGGCTTCTTTGAAAGACCGGTAGTACTGCTGAGCCAGGCTATTCGTCATCGAATGGAATAGGTGGTAGCCAGAAAGGGAAATGCCTGATGAATACAGCGGGAGAGGTAGGACATCCTATTTTAGGTTTTCCAGGTAGGGTATAAAGACATAAGCAATATGGGGCCGTGTGTTGTCGTGCTGCTAACATTGCTTGTGTATTGTGGCCGTTTTTTCTTCCATATTAGGCTCAAATGCATGTTTTAAGTGGCGAATTTCTTTAATTTTCCATCTGGTTGTAACAACTCATAATATAATTAGTTAATTGATCTGGTACACACAGCATGAGCTTGGATCCATAATCACAGGCCATTTGACGTTCCTCGGCTTCAACTCGCATGGCTTCCAATTTCCTACTTTTGGACTATCCCCAAGGCTATCCAATGATTGCAAATAGCTTGCTGAAAAACTGCCAATGAATCTGTGAACTTTGGTTGATTTTGAATCATCCTAGGCATAGATTTTTTTGAAATCAAGTCTAAAATTAAAGCTTTCCTCAAATGATGCTTATATAACCTAAAGTCGACAATTCTATGAACAAAAAAATACGTAATATGACGCCGATGAAAATTCACAAATGTTGATGAGGACTTGTATCAAATACTCAATCTTACAATGTAAGTTTCTGATCTGATATTTCTGACTAGCATGCATCGTTAACGCCACCTATTGAAAATAGCAGATTCCCATTTGAATAGCTAATAATTATTTCTAAATATAATCACATGAGCCACATGACCGGCTCGAGTTAAAGGTTTCCGAAAAGTAAAAGCTTTGAGCCGCACCCCCGTGAACGAAACATTGCGTCAGAACGATATAAGCTAATTTAGCAAGCAGATGGCTGGACTTATTTGAGGAACTAACGTCTCGAGTACTCTATAACTTTTGCAGTTTAATCCAAATGAGAGGGGTGATCCAAAAGTAATGATAATGAAAATAAAAAACGGTAATTAACTATAGTTAAAAAAATTATTTATTTTTCTACATAGTCTCCTAACAAGTCCATTTTTTTTCTAAAACCAGATTTTCCGTGGAAAAACATCTTTGTCTTGACCCTCCTAAAACATCTCAACAGCGGCTATAACTTCGCTATCATTCAAATTTCTTGCCTCGGATGTGTTCCTTAAGCAGGGGAAAGAGGTATAAGTTACTGGGAGCTAGATCTGGTGAAAAGGGCGGGTCTTCGAACGGTTCGGATCCCGCTTCTTGAATGGCAGGTCTTTTTTCTTTTGTTGTCTGAGTAGTAAATTCGGAAATAGTGGCTTCCTTTTCCAAATTATTTGTTCAGCGTCCCAAAAAATGGATGCCTTTCCCACCGAACTTCACGATGTTCATCTTCAGTGGATGTTCAGCTTAAACTCCTTAGTCCCACGTGCAACTGCTGTAGGAGTAGAGTCCTCAATACACATTTTCCACGTTTTCCTTTTAGCGGTTCGTATTCAAATGTATGCATCTCCTGGCAATAGTGATCTATTTATATGATTTTTTACGCTAATCTAGTGGGTATATAAGCAAGCCAAAAAAATGTTTATGCGGACTGGAAATAACCGATTATCATTACTTCTGGGTCACCTCTCGTACATATACAATCGCCAACGGCTGATTTCTTGAAATCGCACCATCACAAGATGTATAACATTTGTTGTAGAGAGGTTGATACCATGTTTACCATTTCGAGCTTGAGAAGTTCGTGAGTAATAAACCTTTGAATCGATAGCCCACAAGGAATATACTACACCGAGAACAGCCTTTTTTTATGTGCATGTGAAGTGAAGTCTAATCAGTGTCGGTTGGGCTGTTGTTGTCTTTCTAGACTTTGTTGTTTGGTTATTATTGCATGTTTTGTTTTCTGCCACTTTGTGGCCACTGTTAGCTATCGCGGAACATAACCACGAAATGGTTTTATCGTAACTAGTTGGAGTTCTAGTCGAGGTGACAATCAAGGTTAGCACCAAGGATAATACCTACATAGATAAGCCTTTTTTTTAGGGGGTCGCGCTGATTAAAGAGTTATGCTGTTATGTTGTTTGTCACGCAACTTGGATCTTGTGTCAAAGATGTAGGTCCAGATATTTTTGAAGAAGCGTGGGGAAACCAGTCTTTGCCTGGGGCTTTTTGGATTTTGAAGGAGCCAGTCAGGGTGTTGGCTCAAAATCATGAGGAAGTTCTGTGGAGATTGGTGCGATACTGCACTGACTGTGTAAGGGGGTAGAACCGAAGAAGATGAACTTTAGCTCAGTTTTTTTGCCAAGAATTCAAAATGATCGTTCTAACAAGTCACAGACCATTTTTGGTGTCTTTTCAGGAACGAAGGTTCGTCGATGTCGGCAAGATGTATTCGAAGTTGGCCCAGTTACTCAGCTTTAGCTGATATTTTAAATTTTTAACCTCAGTATTTTAACCAGGCCCTATCTGAATCAATGCCTTTGGAGATGAGACTTGACTTAAGGGGGGATAAGGTTAATTCGTGTAAAAAAAGGCACATTTGTGTGATTTTTTTTATGAAACAGTTCAAATCTATTTATTAAAACCAATGGTACATTATAGTATGACATCTGAAGAATATTGTGTAAAATTTTCATGGGGAAATATTAAAAAATACGGCAATGGCAGCAATTGGAGTGTCTCGGAAAAAGTTGAATTGCGGTGCTCCTCATAACTCGGTGCTGGACAATCTGAAATCAGAAAATCAAAATTATATCGTTAGATAATCGCTTTGCCCAGGTAACGCTGGGGGGGGTTTTCGAAATTTCAATTTTTCACTTTTTGGGAACACTGAAGGAATAAAAAATCGGTTAATTTGTTATTGTAGAATGAAAAATAACTATTAACAAATTTGAAAAAAAACTCCAGCGTTACCTCGTAAATTATGTACAGAAATAGTGTTCAAAATTCAAAACGATCGGTGCAGTAGTTTTGAAGTTATGAGGGGCACCGACTTTTAAAACGTGAGTTGTGGGAAAAAAGCTTTCAAGTTTTGAACACTAAAAAACTTGGGATGAAACCTTCATAAGCGAGTTCTATCGGCTTACCTCACACTGAATCATCGATGCAAGGTCCATAAAGGATGTTGCAATCACCCATGATGTCCAAAGCATCTTTTTGCTCCTGTCTACGATGACGTAAACACCTGAAATTATTCTTGCACGGATCATTGTAATCAGTTTACAGCTTTCGCGTGACACTTTGATGTTAAATCCAAGCCCTTCTTTCTTAGTCGAATGAAAATTTATTTTTCCATCACATTTTATACACTTCACTAGCGTAGCAATTGTTGAAAAGACTAATAAAAAATCTATTAACCTATAGTATTTTTGAAGATCCTCCGTAACTTGATTTTCAATGGTCAACGCGCTACTTGTTGAAATGTCTTCGTTTTTACGTTTTTGCCTAGGTACAACTTTTCTAGATCGATATAATCTCGCACCAGTTGATGCTCTATAAGATCTTGTAACTTTTTTAGGCATTTTAGCAATATTTTAACACAAAACTGACCAAAAATGGAGCTAAAATGATGCGAAAATCGGAAAGTGCGTGTACGTCTGCTCGATAGAACGTTTACTGCTACACTAAATTATATACTCTACATTGATTAATGTTATAATACAGGTCTAAACACGTTTGTACTCGGTTGCAAATTTCTATACAGAAAGATAGGGGTAAGGAATTCTATAGAAATCGAACCAGCTGAATGCTAACAATAGCGCGCTCGTCAGGTAGGAATAAAAATCCGTATAAAAATAGTGCGAAGTCAATTTTGCTTCGATCGACTTGAAATTTAGACACAACATTCTTGAGATATTATGCATTCATTCAAAAAAAAATCGAAAAAAAATTTAAAAACCCTATTCCCCCCTTAAATAGACTAGAAATCGTGATATCAAGTTTCTTCTCTCTAATCGGCTAAATGGCTTGTTGCTTCTGTTGACAATGGTTCCAAGTAGATATTCAAAAACCGACCCACCTCGTTTTTTTTGTGGGCAATGACGCACTTTGTGAACTATAGTTCTTCACAGTATTAATACTAATATATTCCACAGTGACAGCATTCACTTGGGAACTTACAAGCCATATCTGTGGACATTCATGCCCGAATATTTGAATATTCGAGGAGCCATAATGCCGAATAGAATGGAGTTGAAGATTCGTCTACCTAAAGTGTCTGCTGCTGAATTGGTTTCTCATCTTAAAAACAACGATTGGCGACATTAATTTTGTATATGATTGCCCCGCTAATACCGTTGTAGCTTTATGATGTGCAAAGCTGAAGTAGGCCGAAGTCAAAATCCGTGAAGTTGTATTCGTCGATTTTTATATCGCAGCCAACATGCCAATGGTGTTCATCCTTTTTTTATAATAACAAAAACTTGATTTTGTCCTTATTTACGACGTAACTTAAAATCGAAAAGTCTTCATCCGTGTCATGACCAGAGCTCTATATTTTTTATGTACAAGCCTCTCGTCGAAGTTGGTAGAGTTGGAAACTGTAATCCGTCAGTTGCTTTTGGTTAGGCTTAGGCTGTCCCAGTTTTTGAGAAAAGTATGTCATATATACATTTTTTATATTTGCATTTTACGCCTGTTAATCTCTATGGATTTTCTTACTACGAACAAAAAATACCAATTCAACAAAAACTTGTCCGAAAACTATGCTATGGATGAACCCCGCAACGTTTCATGAGCGTCTGGTACCCAACTCTGGTAATTCAAAGTTTGGGGAATGTATGAAACCATGCATCGATTCATTCATAATTTTAATAAAAGTGGTTGCATCTGTTGAGTGAACCGCAATTGAAAATGTTGATACAAATAACAAATTGAGCAGCTTCTACAAGCAGTGCCGATCTTTCAAATTCGGTGATTTAAATGCCCAACACATAGTGATTTGAGATTCAACCTAACAATAGGGTGAGCCTGTTAAATTGATGAGCTCTCCACAATATCGATAAAGCTATTAGAAATTACTTCTAAGAGCGCGTAGACACGAAAGACTCTCTCTTTAAAATGGCAAACCAATTTCGTTTCTAGGCCAGTCTGAGGGAGTTATTTTCTTAATTATGTAGCCGTTATGGACATGGTATTAAAATCACATCAGTAAAGCCCATTTGTCTTTAAGATTTATTTTTTGATCAAATGCCTTAAGCTTGGATACCATTCGCAAACATCCAACATTATGCCCAAGTCAAATATTGGAGTAGGTACAGCTCCTATGTACAAAGGCATCTGCTATCGAGTATTTTTAAAATCTAGAATTAAGAAACAGGAAAAAAAATCAAAATCATTGTCTTCACTCAAATAAGAATATTTCGCCTCCGTTTTGCTTCATCATTCAAACCCTCTTCAGAAATCATCATGATACAAGACAGGCGATAGTGTTACTAATTAGCGAAAGAAGTCATCACCCACGTTCCTTAGCGCGCCCAAGCACCAGACGGCGTCGTCGTTTTCGTCGAACAAGTTCCGGAAATCTGATAGAAACGTGAGTAAAGAAAGGAAAGTAAAGACGAAGAAAAATGTCTGCTAATTGCAAAACTCACAAACTACCTTTTCCCCCAGCAAATTACATTACACACATCTGTACACAAGGACAATAGGGACGTGAGGGCCCGTCGAGGAGCAACAATAGCTAAGACCGAACGATATATTGAACTTTTCCCACCGTTGTTACTGCTCGCGCTGGACTTCCACTGAAGACGTGTGCATTGACCTTTGCATGACAAATATTGTCATTTGAATAGATGGTGTACGAGTGTGCATTGACCAGTCGAGAAAGGAGACATGTGGCGTTGGACGCGAAAGGGAATTCCGTCATGTCGCCATACATCACCGCATTACTACCTGTCGGGACTACCTGTTAAGTGTTGGTCTTTGTCAAAAGTCACGTCTCTAGCGAAATATGGATGCATGGACTTATACAGCATTGGATATGGTTATGGTTATGATGATGGAACTAATGGAACTGCTGTACTTCCTATTCAAGATTCGTCTGTAAACGGTGCATGTTACACTTAACACCTTTTTACAACAAACCCTCCTTCGCTGCTTTCTCATCGTCCTCCTTACTCGATCTCGTTTTCTTTCTTTTTATGGTTCTTTCCCCCATGTTTGGTGGGTACTCTCCACGTTGCATAAGAATACTTATAAACAAACGTATTCCACATCCCGTAGATTTAAAGATATTCCATTGAAGAGAGTTAAAAAGGTTTCGCGATCCGAGTGAGTCTAAATGCGAGACAAAGCCCACAATGACATCATGCAGTACCTCATTCGTTTCCCTTTAGCTTTCTTCTTCCGACCATGTGTTGTTGGTTAATTGGCGAACGCGGGTCGAAATTAAGCGGCCCGGGCCACGAGGTCGTTACAGTGTGCTGAAAATTCCAATTAAACGTTCCGATAGCATATGCGTTTATGTGTTTCTCTGGAGGAGTAGTGTTTCTGTGTTAAGTGGGGATTGGAGTAAACCAATTTCAAAAGCACGCTCCAGGAGGAATCTCAAGAAATAAAGAACAAAGCAATGGACTGGAGAAGAAGCGAAAATTTGCATGCAATCACGGTTATTGATGAAGATGAAGCAAGACGCTTAGGTTTCTGGGAAAGCGTAGACAATTGTGTGGTAAAGTCGTTGTGCGCTGTTTGACAGCTTGTCAGAGTGTAAGAATAGACAGAAGACAGCGGGGGAGGAAAATAGAGATATGTCAGTGATTTTTGTTTCTGACTGAAATTGACAGAAAAATGAATGATGAATTGCGAGGATGCCTGCGTGGTATCCAAATCGTGGTTAAAGTCTGACACACAGAAGAATGCCTCAGCTCTGCTCATAGAAAGATTTCGGTTTGTCGATGGTTAACAAGAAAAATGCTTTACTGTTTGCTCTCCTGTTGGGTAATGGGCCTGCTGACTTTCTCTTAAATATGTATGTATGTTGTAAAGCGGAAACAAAAGCACCGACAATGAGTGAAAATAAAATTGAATTTTGCGCAATTTCAAGGGTTTATTGTAGCTAACTCGCATGATTTGTTCGTTGTGCTGGTTCGATATCATTGTGGCGCAAGCCTACATGCGTTACGTAGTAAAAGAAGGTCGTGAAGACGTTGACTTCTGCTGAAATATTGGTTTATCGACTGGCAGCGGCCTGGAAACGTTTTTATAATATTTTTGTAATAAATGTGTGTCAACAAAATTTGTTCCAAATCCAGAAACACCAGGTATCGAGCTGATGTTCTGAAATCGGTTATAACAGAAGCTTAACAAGCGCGGTTGAACGTGTGTTTCAATCTTAACGGCTTATTACATCAAGAGTTCTTCCACAATCTGTGCAAAATGTGTACGAAATCCATCGTCAACAAAATGATTTTTTCGGTATGACTGACCCCTAATATTCTCAAACTACCAAGGGCCCTATTCGGTACCCTTGAATATTGGAAACCATTTTCTTTAAGGCGCTCTAAAAATTATTCGAATCAACGAGTCATATGTAATCTCTTTGTCAACTTACTGCTGGCTGACTAGCAATTCATGCTACTCCGGTGCTTCTGCCTTCCTTACAGATTGGGCTTTCCGTAATTCAGCTTGCCTGTTTCTTAATAGTGCACAGATATCGGTCCAGTATTCTTCCGATTCCACCATTCGTTTAATTAATAAAGCTGTAGGGCTGTGAAAGATTACCTTACCATTCCATAAAACGTCTATAATTGAAGATTGAGTGCCTCACGTCCTCCTCCTCGTTTGAACACTCGTTTGGAACCCCACAAAAGAACTGCGTTATGAGGTAGTTGCAGTTTCTCCTTGCTTTCGATTTACTCACACATCCATTGAGTATGTGCCGTTTGTAACAATTTCGCTTTCCTGCTCACGTAGTTCGCATGTATTTTAAAACGCAGCCGGCTATCAAGTAATACCTCTAAGTATTTTAATAAGTATTCGGATTTTGATATATTTGACGGTTTTTTCTACTCATGATGAGAACGTCTACCGTTTTGTAGGCGCTCAGTTCGAGACCTGCCAGTTCAAGCTACGTTTGTGGTTGACTCAACAATTTGAATGTGCTTTTCAACGATCACTACACTTATGTTATCAGCGAAGTTTATTATATTGACTCCCTGCAAAGGCTGAGACTCAGGACGTCTTCATTTGTTAGGTTCCCTAATTGGGGTTCCAACATGGAACCTTGAGGTACTCCCGCAGAGACGTAGTGATGTCGCCAAAATATAACTTTCCGATGTTGTTTAATAAAATATGTACTCTAATAAACGTTTGCAAACGGTTTTGTAAGCATTCCATTATGTATATTCCAGCATTACCTGGAATTTTGAAGCTCAATGGATTACAGCTTTTGCATTAACACCACTTTTTCTTAGATAGCGCTACCGTCCAGTGTGAAGCTGGACTTCAACCAACAAGCGTTTCCAGCTGGCACGATCTTTTGCCAGTTGATTCCAGTGCCGCACTCCCAGTTGGTTAAAGTCCCCTTCCACCTGAGTGCACCACCTTAGATTCGGTCGTCTTCTGCTGCGTCGTCCCTCAGGGTTGGATTGGCAGATTATTCGGGCCGAATCAGTGTTGTCCATTCGCTCTACATGGCCTAGCCACCTTAGACGTTGGATCCGGAGACTTCATAATAAGCCGATGTCGCTGTACAGCCCGTACAGTTTGTCATTTTATCTTCTCCAGTCTCCGTTTATATAAACGGGACCATAGATTGAACCCAGAATTTTCCTCTCCAAACGACCAAGGGCATCATCACTCGTTTTTGTTAAGGTCGCGCTGTAACGGAGGACCGGGATGATCAGTGATTTATATAGTGCTACCTTTGTTTTTCGAGAGAGGGTTCTACTTCTCAATTGCCTCTTGAACCCAAAGAAGCAGCGGTTGGCAAGAATAATTCTGCGTTTGATCTCAGCGCTGGTGTTGTTTGTAGCTGGTCACTAGTGAGCCAAGGTGGACGAAGTGACGTTCTGGCCAAGTCTTCGGTGTTGTGCGTCTTTTTTTGGATGACAACATATGCTAGTTTTACCCTCGTTTAGCGGAAGACGGAAGAATGCTTTTGAGTGCTTCATTGATGTCTCGCTGTGCCTAATTACGTCAATTTCATCCGCGCACGCAAGCAATTGCGCAGACTTGAAACAGATCGTACCTCTTATGTTAGCTAGTGAGTTTCTTATGATCTTTTCAAGCACGATGTTGAAAAAGCTACAAGAGAGTGCGTCACCTTGTGTGAATCCTTTTTTAACATCAAATGTCTCGGTTAATTCGCTACCCACCTTAATGGAGCAGCGAGAATTCTCCATTGTCAGTCTGACGGTTGGTGCGGGGATGTTAAAACTAGATATGGCTCGTATAAATCGTCCCTATGCATACTGTCATATGCGTTTTTAAAATCGACAAAAATATGGTGTGGGTCGATTTGAAATTCTTGGACCTTTTCTAACACGCAGTGTGAACATCTGGTCTATAGTGGAATTACCTGGCCTGAAACCACATTGATAGGAATCCACAAAGGCTTTCAGGCGGTCACACAGTACGGTAGAGAAGATCTTGTACGTGATGTTAAGGAGACTTATTCCTCTATAGATGGCGCAGTTATAGGGGTCTCTTTTCTTATGGACTGGGTAAATGATGCCGACATTCTATTCATCGGGCATGCTTTCCTCAGACCATATTTTACAGGCATGCGCTCTTCTCCAGCCGCTTTAAATACTCGTAGCTCAGAAGGAAGGTCGTCTGCGCCCGCGGCTTTATTAGTTTTGATAATTTTCTATATTACATGCTTAATTTCATCTAGGTCGGGTGGACGGAATTCTCTTTTATCTTCGTCCATTGCGAATGGATCATTCTGCCTGACAGCGGTATCAAGTCTATCCTCGTTGCTATACAGTCTAGAGAACAAGTTTTTCCATTTTCTCAGAATCGACTGTGACTCTACTACCAGTTATCCGTCTTCATCCCTATATGCTTCTGCTCTGGTTTTATAACCCTGGCATGTTCGTTTTACTTTTTCGTAAAACTTGCGAACGTCATTCTTGCGGTAGCATCTCACGCTTTTTGTACTCTATTTTTCTTACTTTAAAGCCTGTTCTCCTCCCTCCTTTTCTGCTCGTAGAGCTTACGTGCGGCTCTCGTCCATCTATGTAGTATGGCTTTGTAGGCGGTTTGCTTTGCTACATGGGTTTGTTTACGTTGCTCATCAAACCAGGGGTTTCTAGCTGGCACCGCGTCGGTTTGAAGCCGAGCAAATCAGAGGCAGCGTCTCTGATGGCGCACTGACAATACTCCCACTGTTGTTCTGTGGATTGTGCCGGTGTCATTGGACTTTGCGAGAGGATGAGGGAAACTCGATCCGCAAAGACAACTCTGGTTGTCCTGCTCGACTCCGTAGTATCCTTGATATTCTCATTCGTACCGTGGCTACAACAAGGTGGTGATCCGAGTCGATGTTGGCTCCACGATAGATTTGTACATCTAGGATATTGGAGAAGTGCCTGACGGTGATCGCAACGTGGTCAATCTGGTTGATGTTCGACTGGTGAAGAGTCGTTCCTCTTTGCCCAGTTTTAGCTTAAAAAAGATTAAGACTTTTTGTCGAAGTCTTCCTCGAAAGACATACATATGTGCATCCTAATAGCCGTTGTTTATTTTCCTTGTATCACAATTTTTCATACCTTTTTTGCCTGGTCCATTCTATCGCAATTCTTGGAGTGCTTGTAGCAGTCGAAGGTTTTTTCCAGTTGGTTGCACGTACCTGGTTTTTAAAAGAGACCGTATATTCGAGGTAGTGGAGGCTGTGTGTCAACTTGGATTGAGCAGGGACAGAGATCGAAGCTTGTGTTTTCCAACGCGATCAACTTCCTTGCTCTGTTTGCTCGCTCCCTCCTCCCAAAATTTACGACATAATATTCAATGTCGGCAACGCAGTAGGTATCGCCAAGCATTACACAGTAATATGATTTTGTCAAAAAAAATCGTAAAGCCTCCGAAATCGACGTATTCCTTTTTTTTTTGCTTTGATATATCTTTTCCACTTTATAGTTTACTCGCTGGGTAGTATCAGTTGATGTGGAAAATTTCTTGACTGCGCCTCGAATGGAAAGGTTAGCGTTTTTCTTGAACTCGATCTACGGTTCAGCTTACAGCCTGGGGTCCACAGGTACAAATTTTCGACCCGAGCTGGTTTTCCCTGGACTGACAGAGTTTTATACGGCGTTGTAAAGCTGCTTTTAATTTCTTCGGCGATATTCGTTCAATATTAAAAGTCACTCCTCTTCTTTTTTCGCCAGTATGTCAATAGTACGTGTTTTTCCTCCTTTAATTCTCGCCAAAATATTGTTTTTATCAGGCAGAACATTTCAAAATTTCAGCACATGTCAAATATATTGACTGAAGAAGTCTAAATGAATAGGAACAAAAGCGTGAGTTTAGACGATGAAAATCATTTTTGAAAAATACCTAATCACTTTCTACCCTTAAAAGTTCGATACTTAACGTAGTCGAAAACTCAAAGTCATAAGTCTTTTGCGGCTTACAGTGTCAACCCTTATCATCTAAAGCACTTCTTTGCCAACTGCTTCAGCTTTTTATCATCTGCAATACATGGCCATCTATTACCATCAGCTTGACATGGTTCTTTCTGAAGCATAGCATCAGATAATATATCATGGGTTAACATGTCATCTCCTCAAACCGATGAGCACAGATACCTAATCTGTGTACGATAAATTTATCGCTTGGCAATAATCGCCCTAATCAACACTAGGACAAACCATGTGCTATTTTAAACCGAAAAATATGAATGCGATGTTCTACCCAAATCTGTTCCATCTTCCCGTTGTTTGTTTTCTCGATTTGCGGGGCGAGGAATATTTGACAAGTTTTTACGTTATAAAAAACAAACTGCCAATTAAATTTTTTGTTAACCTTATCAGGTATTCTTCTTCTTTTTCTTTTTTTTTTCCGACGTCGTTATGGTCAGAAGTGTAGGACCATAACCTTCCCACTTAACTGCATTCCTACTGGTCCGTTTGTGGGGTCCGCCGGTTTGACCTCAGAAAGTAGCGGCAGGCTTCCCGGTTTGGGATTACTTCATCGCTGAGGCCAATCAAATGCTGGTGTTTTTGCATTTGTTTGCACCAATTGTTTTTCGGCCTGCCTTTTTTTTTTTTTTTTGTGACACATCGCATGCCCGATTGATGTGATTTTTGTTTACCTTTGTTTTAGTCGCCTTTTACGACAAGCGAGAGGTATCGCTGCAGGGATATTCTTAACCCGTCCCTGCACGGAAATAACCTTATCAGGTAGGTATTCATTGTGCAATTATACGTCGAATATAATTAGTTCGGAGTCATTACTATTATTTGTTCTCGAAATATTGGAAACGAAAAAAAAGTCACAAAAAAATACGAACGCGCACACAGGCTTCTCTAAATAATATGGTTGCCGGGATGGGAAGTGGAACTTTGTTCTGTCTCCCGAAAATAAAGAGCAGCTCAAAAGGTCATCGTTTCGCAAATGTTGTGAAAATAGAATGCATCACTTAGAGAGCTGAATGCTATTTTAAAAATCGAGTCCAAGGAATGTTTCGAGGATAAAAAGGGGCGTTAGCATACTCGTAGGTGTATACTACCTAATGCGGACCTTTTTGGATGTGACCAGACTGCAAATTATCGTTATTTCGCGAGCACATTTTGAAACACTACAAAACGACATTCACAAAGTCTACCCTATCCTTGCGCATTATGGAATATGACGTTGGAAAAAATCAGAACATACGGTTCTCTCAAATTGACTAACGCCATCAGTTGAAAAACCAATCAGTTGAAAGCCAATCAGTTATGATGGAGTGGAAAGCATCTTAAAAAAATTAAATGGAATTGAACTGGTTATACGAGTACAAGCTAATGTTATTATTCCCATATTTTAGAGTAATAAATACCAAAAACAGAAACCCCCAGTAGCCGTAATGCAATGATCGACAAGTCGTGTAAAAAGGAATAAGTTCCATTTCCTTTATTGGCTCCATTTGAAAGCTAAAACCGTCTGGGAATTATTCCGCACACCTAACTTGGCACTAGAAACCAAGGAAGTGAGATGCAACAGTGTTGCGATACTGACCTGATTATACCAATTCAACGAGGATAAAAACCGAATCAATCTATCGCTGGAAGGCTCTTCCTAATATGGAAAATAGATGAATAGAAGCGAAGACAGTAATTCAATCGTGGGAAAATGACCAATAATGTTACTGCCAGTAGTACCGATAAGGTGTTGAATGCATCCAATCCACATTGAAGTGCACAATTTGACGCATAGGTATTGCTAAAGGGAAAACAATTTGGCGGTTAGTTATTTCAAGAATTTAATGACTGCTCCACACCCTCAAGTCGATGACAAATTGCACTCCCATCCCCCCAGAAACCTTCTCTTGTAAGCCAGTTTTCGGGGGAGGGCGCCAGAGCTCATCGTGTCCATGCATTTGCTCGAACACAAATTCATTTTCAACTCGTTTTTTCGAAGGATTCAATGAACCACTTCACTTAAAGGCTTAATTGTGCACTCAAGTGGGCCAGCATATTACAAAACGAAGAGAAAAAAAACAAAATAAATGGAAAAATTAAAAAATGTAATCCACCCCCGCCTAATCAGTACCTTTCCTCCACAATTCGCATTTCATTTCATATTCGAGTTGTTTTATTTGTTTTTTTTGTTTCTAACAAACCAATACATTTGTGCAGATTTGCAGAAGCTCGAAGGCATACGTGAACGTGCCGTATATACATATAATAGAACGCGCCCTCGTCCTCTTTTGCCATTCGAATTTGCACGACAGAGCAGCGCAATGCCAGAAGCGAAAGAAGACACCACCACGACGACGTCGCGTATGTTCCGAGGAATAATTATTCCCTTTGTTCCAATTGTAGGCGGGCGGTGGTGTGAGTTTGAGGCTGTAAAGAGCTTATTCTCGAATTGGAGAAGTCGTATATTGCATATGTTAAATTTGCTGCCAAAGCATCGGTATGCTCCGTACTATTACGTAGGTCAACGTGTATATGGTTATGGGTTTGTGTACCGTACGGATGCACGGCTGTCTGTTCGTATTAACTCCCTCAGATAGGTTTTGTCGCGTGGAACAAAGGATTTCGTAATACGAAAGCCTGTAGCAATGACTGGTGAAGAACACAGTGGAAAAAATGTTCTGGTGGAATAGAGTATTGATTTCTTTAAATGCTTTGTGCACTTCAGACATCGTTTGGTTTTTCTGTATTTAACCTTCAGAGGGCAGTGATCAGATTTTGATTTTCTTATTATTCGAACTATGATTTAAGTATGTTGGCTCTATCTCATAAAATCGATGATTTCATGTCATTCGTTAAAGGGTAACGTATCGCGAGAGGACGATATAGATATAACTGTTATTGCCTAACGTTCTGCGAATTCCGAAGTAGCCTTCCACATTTCCATGGATTTTAGTGGCCTTGAAAGTTATGGTCGAATTGACCCTGGAGTTGTGAAATGTCTACAAAAAACGATTACACTTATTACACGATTAAGTAACCTCTCGTCGGAATAGTGTTCCAAATTGGCCAAGAGATAATCAGAGAAATTTGCCCTCATCATAATGTCGTCTTTTTAAAAGTCACGTTGACGAAATCGTGACCTGTTGTGATACATTGACGGCATTTTCGAACTACGCGAAAACACGTTAAGACATAATATTGCTCCCTCAAATTGTCTTTGTTGGTTATTGCGTTGACTCTCCTACCAGGTTGCATTTTCTACAAAGTAGACGGGGATGTTTTTTTTAGCTATAATCAGTTTCGATGACAATGACACCTAGTCCAGCCATGCAGTTTGGTCTAAGTAGTGCGTTTAGGCACGTTGCCTAAACGATCGATTTAAAAACTCTTGAGTATTAAATCTTAGAGAAAAATACATTTAATGTGTGATTGCTAAAGCATAAAAAAATGACCTATTTGCGTTGTTGTCAACAATACAATGTTCGACAGTGGTCGAGCCATGTGATTGTCAATATGTTGATACCGAACATATCATACCTCAAGCTCTTTTGAGACAACTTTCGCGCTAATGTGCCTTTTGTATAGTAAAGTGTTCTAGAAGTCATCGTATAGTTGTGGACGTTTATTTTGACCATGCCCTAGCTGACCAGTGGCATCAAAAGTGGTTTGCACGTTTTAAAAGTGGTAATTCGACTTGGAAAGAAAGGAACGACCTGAAGAGCCGCAAAATTTGGAGAATCAAGAATAGTACGAACTTCGCAATTAAGACCTACGTTAAAAACTTCAAAAATTTTCTGAATTATTGGGAGTAAACGGAAGAAAATTTCTTACAGTCATGGGAATGATCCAAAAGCAACCAAACTGGTTCTCATACAAATTGAATCCACAGGCGCCGAAAGGCGTTTTTTCACCTGTTGGACCTGGGCTTCAATGGCATAATAGTAAGGCATTTCTGCATCGAACTGTTCTTCTTCTTTTCCTTTTGTGACACGGTCATGCTCCAGATTTTGTTTGTTTGATCTCCAGTCGTGTCAACCCACTGATTTGTACACTTGTGGGGCAGTTTAATGGTGGTACATATATGTGTCCCTAGGCTCACCTTGGTGTGTTCTAAATTGCCTAGATGTGATTTTTATTTACCTTTGTTTTAGTCGCCTTTTACGACAAGCGAGAGGTATCGCTGCAGGGATATTCTTAACCCGTCCCTGCACGGAATCTGCATCGAACTGTTATTGGCGATAAAAATGTAAAGTCATCGGTTAAGCCTGACCAACCATCATCATCAACGACAAAGCCAAACATCGAAAGATCCAAGCTCATGCATGATATTTGGTGAAATCAGAAGGGTAAAGTATTAGAGCTTCAAATGAAACCATCACTATATATCGCCATCGACTCCAATTAATGTGCTTAAGCCATGCATTAAAATGAGAATATTTGTAAGATGGTTTCTGAAACGCTCAAATGAGAAGTCATATCCCATCCGCTTTATTCTCCAGACATTGTTCCTTCTGATTATCACTTGGTTTGATCAATGATATACGGCCTACCTTAGCAGAAGTCTGCTCTTTGAGGATTGTAAAAGAAATAGGTCAATTCGTGGATTGCATCTAAGGACGCGGCGTTCTTCCGATATGATATTGGTATGCCTCCCGAAAGATAAGAAAAGGTTGTGTCTAGCCATGAACAGTACTTTGCATCTCGCCATTTATTCACCTAGATAGATTTATCGTCATTTGATGATCCCTCTCGAGAGTCACCACCCACTCATGCACAGCCCTACAATCGAGGGGTGTAGGCAACTCGGTGATTGTGAGATTGTGGACCACCATATACACGTCTCACCCCGGAAAGCCTGTTTTCGGACGTACAGTCAAATTTAGAGAGCCGAACCACATGAATGTGGAATGTTCTTCCCAGCTCAACTTTTCCCACTCATTACAATCCACAAACACCTCCTTTCCCTCTCTCCCTCTATACCCTCGGCCCGTGCTGTGTCTTAACTTCTTGACACTTAAGGGTATCAATTACATAAAAAAAAAAATCACGCATTAACTTTGTATTGATACATAGAATATTAACCGACTTTGCTTAATGATAAAGAATTTGGATGGTATTGAGTACAACTATGTGATCGTTCAACAAGTTCTACAAGATATTTTATAACACACGTCTGTTTAGGACCCTCCATCCCTATTACAACAATAATTTGCAGTCAAAGAGGTCAAACGAGTTCTCATAATCCAGGCAGGGGCAAACTCTTTATCAAGAATAAGTCAAGTGACAGTTCTAAGGCTAGCCTCAATTGGTAATGTGGTTGATCCAGGTGACATAGAAGCAGCAAGCCATCCCAACTTACCCACATCGATATGCAATCGAGAGAAGTTTCGGCTTTGGTTTAAAATAGCTAGAAGACTTGAAATCAACTTAACTCTGACAAATGTGTCAGCAACTTATACCATAACTACTCTCTCTTTTTTACATAACTTATTCATCTTTTTCTTTAAAAATGTTGAGTTTTGGCTTGAGCATTGGCTGCAATATCTTGTATGCTACCTTATAGCTTGAATAGAGTAGGCTTAAGCTGGTTTCTCAGTCGTCCCAGTCAGTAAGTATGTATGTCAGTATATTTTATGATTTTAGTTATAGGTATATCTTGGACATTTGCCCTCTAGTGCCACTACCTGAATTTAACAAAGAAGCTTAATGGGGATTACAATCTACTTCTAAATACTAAGTCCCGAGGGTAGCAGCTTTTGCACCGTTACTTGTGTGGTATAAAGACTCGCATTGTTATGCAATATGACCGGACCATACCTATTTGCCAACGCAGGCTTGATGGCAAATTGTGAATGCTTTACGTCGATGTCCTCACAATATTTGACTGTATTTATCTCCTGGTTGAGGAAATTCAAAGTAGATTGGAAGATGAAATGGTTAATACTTTCTATGACCACCGCTGGCCTTTGATTACCGGTTGAATGCTCCGTGGCATAAAAGTTACTAGATTTTGAAAGTATTCTCTTTTTACGCCATTTTCAGGCTCGTTGAATTGCTGTTTTCAATTTTTCTTTGGCCTTTGGTTCCTGAATACTAGTTCAAAGAGCCCGGAGATTCCCCATCAGATTCAAATCGAGGCTGCTTCCCTGGCAATTTAATGTTTTTATGTTTTCCACAAAATCCTTCACCTAAATGCACATAAGATTCTTGTATTAAAGGAAATTACTTTTTTGCTCGATGCCACAGTGCACAATCATCCTGCAAGTAATAGGATACAGAGCACCCATGAAAGGCTTCTGCTATCTGTTAAGCGAGTACTTAGGCGCTTACTGGTCCATTACGAGTGGTTGTGACAATGATCCATTCACTGAACCGGTGGAAAATACTAATTCACCTTTGTCGAAGTACGAAATGCAGTCCCATATCATAAAATTTTGAAGAAATTTAATTGTTGTCAAAACGCACCCTTTGTATAATTCTTCTTCACCGATAGATGAGGTTGCTTTTGTTCTCATCGGTGCAGGTAACATATTTCCAGTTATGTTTGGTCCAATTCTTAGGGCTTCCGTTTTCCAGGTCAAAGGAGGCTTTTTCTTAGTCTTCTGTTCCATATACTTCAATTTACTTGCAACAATACAACTGTCACATGACCCTATCATTTTTTTTTGTTTTTATAAATAGCCTGAGCCGAAAGCTCTTCTTATTTTCGAAAAAGTTGTTAGTTCTTTATTCAATTTGATTACTCTGCGCAACTGAGATCGGCGTGGCGCAGTGTGTCGGCAGCTGACGCGCGATGAGCGAATTCGGATCCCGGTAACACTAATGCCATCGAATGTTCATTTCACAGCTTCTCTCCTCGGTGGGGTACTGGCAAAACCTCCCTTGCCTTGGCATGTAGATCCCGTTCACTTGTGTGGAAAACAAATCACACACAACATATGTACGCGAATGAGAGAAGCTTGGCGCTGGCTCTTCATGAGCTGTAACGCCATCTACAAAGAAGGAAGTCAAACTCCAATTGTTATCTGGAACTGTGCTCGGAACACCAGTCGGGCCTTGTGAAAGACTGGCTTCGTGAAGAAACGTCCACATCATTTCATAGCCAAGACGATCTCGTCATCTCGATTCAATTGACAACTTTTGGAATGAATTGAAAAGGTCAGCTGTTTGCAAAGAGAGACCAAATGTGGGAAGCAGTTCGAAGTTAATGGTATGCAGTGGCCCTAACCACATGCCAAATGTTGACCAACTACGAATTAAGAAAATCTTAGAAAATAATGACGGATACTGTGGAAACCCAGGTAAAATATATGGAGGAGTAAAAATAAATCCATTATCTTTGCATGAAAATGAAGGCTCAAGTATGCGCCGTTCTGTTCAATAACTCTTTGCCAGGACTTCTTTATGCATCTCTCATAGAAGCCCTCATCCCTATTGGCCAACAACTGGGGCAGTTTTTTTTCGCGACTCTCTTATGGCGAATTTTTCACCAGCAAAATCGTTTGCCATGGACAGAAACAGGTTATAATCACTTGATGCTAGATCCGAACTATAAGATGGATACATACGAACTTCAAAAACCAAGCTCCCCGAGCTTCTGGCGTGTCAATATCGATGTATGCCCTTGCATTGTGATGATGAGCACAATTCCTCTCCTATTGGCCAGAGCTGGCCATTTCTGGACCGTTTCGTTTGAAGTTTTCATCAGTGATCTACTTTTCATCACCAGCCACCATCCGCTTCTAAAATGGGTCGATTACGTTACGATTCAGTAGCGATTCTCAGATGGGACTTTGGTATATGATGTTTTTTAAATACCTTTCATGCTTTATAGTGTTCTTGAGATCAGAATATTGAACAGCAATATCGCATTGATTGCCAATTCTCAAGAAACTTGATTATCCATCGATGTATTTGACTTATTTAGCATCCAATGATGGATTAAACCAAGGAGAGTCATATTCACTTTAAGACATTGCAACAAAGAAAAAAAGCCAAAAAGGTAAACTTATTGCACAAGAAGGAATGTTTTGTACTCAATAGCATTAGCAACACCTTCATTATCAAATTATTTCGTCTAACCCCGTGTCGAAAACCGAAAATGGAAAACTCATTACAAAAACCCGATTGCACAGTTGAAGTAATCTGCTACCTCGAAGCTATTGTTTAAGCCATTTCACCACGTCTCTGACCGATGAACTTTGCCCTACTCGATCAACCTCGCGACTGGAATCAAGCGTATAAGAAAACCAATCATCCATAAACGACTCATTAAAACCCATTAACATACGAGAAATTAAAAACCAAAACGACTTATCGCATTTCTTTCCGTGTAAACAACACTCGAATAAATAAAGAAATGGAAAAAACTGCTTCCTCTGGCAAATACGAAATCCGACTCCTAGTCCAAACACACATCCGCGCTAGAAGCTCGTCACATTCATAGAACTCCACGGAACTCGCTCTTTTCGTTTTTATTTCCCTCATTTCAATGAACCTAACCGTCGAGAACCAAGCATTTCGGGACGTCGGATGAAAGAACTCAAGATCCGATGGACTATGTGACACAGCACGGCAATATGCGACGTGATTTTCTTCATAGGAAGCAGTACATAATGGACTGTACAGGTACATTCGTACATTGCTACTGTGTCAAGTCGCAGCAGAATGTGTTTCACTTCAGGTTGATATTCTTATCCATTCCTCTGAGTATCGCATTGTTATGTTGTACGGATGAATTGTGAAAGGAAAAGTGTACGAGATGCGTTGGCGTAGTGGAAATTGTGTCAAATGCGTGCGTGCGTCCATAATTGCGAACGACAACGAGGTGAATGGAATACCTTTTTACTCTGTTGCATGCTAGATATGGTACACCATACGAATGCATATTTCTTCCCTAGAGGCGAGAAAGCGTCCTTAAAAAGGATTAAGAAGCAATGAAGTAAAAGGAAAGATGCAAATCACACGTGATTTGGGTATGACGCTTGAGTGATCGAATTACAGTGTAACCGAACCAATTTGGCATGTTCTCGGTTTACTCGAACGGGGAACATAATCCAAGTGTTTTCCTGAGAGGTAAAGGATATATCGAATTTTGATATGAGTACGCGTGGATGTGGGAACTTTTTGAATCCCTAGTAAGAATTTATACTATGTTGTGTGGAGGAAAGGACTCTGCACGGGCTTACATTGGATTATTGGATTGGAAAGGATAGTGTAAATTGGATTCTGCAACTTATCTTCCGTTTTCATACAAGCTTTCATAGCTCAGTGGAGTAGGATAAAGAGACACATTATCATAGTTTGGGACTAAAGTATTTGCAGTAATCCCTTCCAATGTGTTACCGTAGTTCCGAAATATACATTTTCTCAACTTAATACATGAAATCTATTCCAATTCATTAGTTCAATGGCTATCCTCTGAATACCAATTGTATTGCTCCACTTATTCATAAAGTGGAAGGAACCACTGCCCGAACGTAACTTAACCTAAATGTTCCATGATGCATGCTCATGCGAAGCAGGGTAAAAGTGTGATACTTGCAGTGAGTACGTCAATACTAATTGCATTCGGTTTTAATGGCATATATGTACATGTTTCCCCAAATGTGTTCACGAGGCGAGAATCGATTGAAATCGTTTTTGAGGACATGAAATCATGTCAAGGTTTTTCTTTCACATCACGCGAACCAGACCTGAGGTCTCATTACTAGAACTTCCAGTATGACTGTATTGTATACTACATCGACTGTCAATCAACCCGTCTTTGTGGGCATCGCTGCCTCCATATGGAGGTATAAAATGCCTGAACCTGGATAAGATCAGCTCAAAATAATAAAGACAAATTGAGCTTAAGGAGCTCTTCATTGTCGTACAGATCAATGATAGATTCAATGGATTAATTAACGAAAATCGTTTTTGAAAAGGAGTTTACTTACTTGGATGACGCCATAGTTCGGGGTGAATCCTGGCCTCAGCTAACAAGGTTCTCCAACCATCACGATCCTTAGCCACCTAAATTATTATTATTATTAGCATACAATTTAAGAAGTCTATTCACAAAAGACTTCCAACTATTTCTGTCGCGTGCTAAAGCTTTTAATTCGCTGAAAGATTTGTCCGTCTCTCTGACTATTTTAAATTTTCAAGTAGATTTTGGACGTCCTCGATTTCTTCTACATTGCGGATTCCATTCCAGGGCAGTGTGAACAATATCGTTTACAGGTTTATGGAGTGTGTGACCCGTACTTTCGTTTTATTTTTTGTTTATTTATTGGCTGTTGATTTGTGATGACCCATAAGCTTTCATTGTTTATTCTTCTCGGCTACCAAATTCTTAATATCTGTCGCAAGCATCTATTAACAAAGCTTTGTAGTTTGTGTGTTTGCAGCTGCCACGAACCATGTTTCTGAGCCATAAAGCAGAACGGTTTTAACACAAGCATTGAATATTCTTATTTTGGGTTTTAGGTGCAAACCTTTCTTACTCCAAACATTTTTTAGGTTGGCAAACGCACATCTATCAATATCCAACCAGGCTTCCGAGATATTCGAACTGAACCATAGAAAACGTGGTTCTTGGCTATTTATAATAAACTGTGCATTATTATTGGCTGGCGTTTATCCTCAATTATTTAGTTTTGGTGATGTTAATTCTTAGATCAGCCTTACTACATTCCTTCTCCACAGCTGTAATTTGGGCTTGCATATTAGAGTGCCGATTAGAAATAAAGACAAGATCATCAGCGTACTGAAGGTCACATAGCTTGTTCCGCAGGCTCCAGTCTATACCCCACCGCTCGTTGCCAACAGTTTCTAAAACAGTGTCTAAGGCAGTGATAAACAAAAGGGGTGACAATGCACACCCTTGTCTTACGCCACTAGTAGATTGAAATGGATCACTTAGAACACCATTATGCAAAACATTGCTCAGGGCTGTAATTGAAGACTTTCAGGATGGACGATTATTCTCATAGACGTTGGAATAAGCCGTACCATCTCTGTTAACATAATGGACCGAAGATTGCACGCATTTTTTTTTCCTATAATGCCCAATGTCTATTCTGAAAAGGAGCTCTAAAGAGTTACCTTGATTTTTCAGGAGGGCGCTCCATTGATACTATAATATTTAATACTAGCAATTTCGATCTGAATTTTTCACAGCATATTTTCGATAGGTTTTACTATCGATATATGATCCGTCCGTGCAGGGACGGGTTAAGAATATCCCTGCAGCGATACTTCTCGCTTGTCGTAAAAGGCGACTAAAACAAAGGTAAACAAAAATCACATCTAGGCAATTTAGAAAACACCAAGGTGAGCCTAGGGACACATATACCACCATTAAACTGCCCCACAAGTATACATGCAAATCAGTGGGTTAACACGACTGGAGTAATATCAAACAAAAAAATCTGGAGCATGCCCGTGACACAAAAACAAAAAAAAAAAAAAAAAAAAGGCAGGCCGAAAAACAATTGGTGCAAACAAATGCAAAAACACCAGCATTTGATTGGCCTCAGCGATGAAGTAATCCCAAACCGGGAAGCCTGCCGCTACTTTCTGAGGTCAAACCGGCGGACCCCACAAGCGGACCAGTAGGAATGCAGTTAAGTGGGAAGGTTATGGTCCTACACTTCTGACCATAACAACGCAGGAAAAGAAGAAGAAGATATGAAAAAAAAAAATTGTCACATGAGACTACCCCCTTTAGGCATTCGCACAGCATGGTAGAGAAGATCTTATAAGCTATGCTTATGACACCTACTCCCAAATAATTGGCACAGTCCTTTGATATGGATTGGGCAAATATACTAATGATGAGATTTCATTCATCGGACAGATAAATTGATGTATGCTCCCAAACAATTCACTGCTAGCTGCTTTGAATAGGTCAGCCTTTCTGCTCCAGCGACTTCATTCAGTTTCGATTTTGCTATCTTAACCTTGCCTAAGTCGCATGGAAGATATTCCTCTTCGTCTTCGTCAATTGTTCGTTCCGCCTGGCAGCAGTATTTTGACTCTTATCGCCGTTAAACAGTGTGCAGAAGTGGAATTTCTAACCTTCTAAGCATCGACTTTAACTCCAATGCAGGTTGTCCGTTTTCATTCTTGCATTGGCATTTTCATTTTACTTTTTAGTAAAACTTTCAAACGTCATTCAACAAATCGCAGGAGAGTCTGAAGTTCCGATGCTTGTCTGCGCCGAGGCATTTTCCTTGTTTGAACTTATCTCAAACATGGGAAGAAGGAATAGAAAGTCAGCGCTGGAGTAAAACTCAATCCTCCTACGACAGCTTATTTCCTTAGAAATTCTGATGGGATAAAAAATGGTGTCGACTCTCGATAATTTGAAATTCAAGGGATCGGATAAAAATCAAATTACCAAGAGTTATAACCAAGAGGGAGGGAGGAAAAAATTCGAATAATTAAGAGTTTGGCTAAAATTCGTGATTTATTACTCGTATCTCAGACATTTGTACAATTATTCACAAATGTTAATTTTGGAAAGAAGTCTATAATTTTCTGTTTCCTAATTTCTTACTTTTGTCTATCATTGTCCAATGAATTTACGATAGTGGTGAGAGCTAAAAAAAATTGTCACTTGTGTCGCTTCTGAGAGTTGTAAAAGATCTCATTACCTCGCTCAATGTGATTGGAATTGACGGTTGTTCTTCTTCATTTTCTTCCTCGCCTTCGTCTAGAGGGGCCAAATCCAACAGTTCACCATCAATTAGGGTACCGTGGACACTGATGTCATCGCCAACATGTGCATAATTCTCAAATGTTAACTCTCCATAGTTAGATAGAAGTCATCAACCTGGGTCAGATTTGTAATTATTGGCGGTTTTGATGACTATTTTACGTTTTACGTTTATCTAAACCCGCAGGTTCTGAAGCAGCTATAAGTAGTGGTAGGGTTGACATTTTTCCAGGCCTTGTCAATCATGATTATAGCGGTCAAAACAATTACACTGACATTCTTACTTTCAATCCATCACAAGAGAAACAATTCCTCTACGGTAGAGAGTTTTAACATTTTAAATTATGCCTTGGTCTAATGGTTGCAATCTTAATGTCGTATTCACTTACAAAGAAAAAAACAATTTTTTACTGTTTAATGCTGGTGGGTTATTATCCACGGTGCAATTTCCTAGAAACAGTAAAATTTTGCGTTTTCCCTGTCTCATGTCACTGTAAACTGAGGTCAGCCGTTCATTAAACAAATCTGTCGTCATCCACGGTATTTTTTTTGACCATAAGTTGTGGGCAGCTATTGCAGCGTGGTTTTGCAGATATCCCTATAATGAGTGGTTTCAGTTTTTGAGTACCGAACATTTCAAAAAGGACAGTTATTGAGTTTCCCGCCATGACACTTTTCGTCTTGGAACGTAAGAGTGCGATCAGGAAGACATTTATAAAAATCCCCGATTTCGTCTGTGTTAAATATGTTCCTTTTCATAGCCATTCAAAAGTTGGTTTAGTTCGTCAACCCGTTGGGAACAAGTGGAAATATCCACGCTGGCGCTCTCTCCGCAGATTTTTTTAAATGTGACGACGTGTCGATTTTTGAAATTTGAGAGCCCACTTGCTGCAAATCCTTTAATCACAAAAGACTGCGCAAAATATATGATTTTTTTCTTCAACATGAAACCGGCAATGGGAACGTTTAGACCTCTACACTGACGAATCCACTTAAACAAGCACTTCTCAAGTCGGGGAAATTCAATCTGGTGGGACATTTTTCCACTCGCATTTAAGACACGTCCGGTGACGTGGTCTTTGTTTTTCAAAATCATTGACAATGTCGATGGTAAAATGTCAAATTGCTGAGTGACATCTTTTTTTAATTAACCGTATCATGTTTGGGCAAAAAATATCAGTTCACATGTTCAGTACCGCAATCCTTTCACTGAAACGGTCGCACCAGCATAATTTTCGAAAATGACACTGCCTGCTCAAAAATCGTACCAAACTGTCCCTCGCTATGGATATACAGATGGTTCACCCATTTCTCTTTGGTTTTTTTGGCCCTCAGAATAATTTTGTCTAAAAAACCATAGTTTTGTTTTGTTATTTCCGACAATCAATCAGTGAAAGTACAACGATGTGCATTATCCCATTCTTATCAACTGGACCTTGTGAGCATATACTCAATAACTTTTCGAACCTGTCCTAGATATTCAAATTTATGAATAAAAGTATTTGATGTTGGCCAAAAGCAATACAAATGTCTTTACTCGTATACTGAACTTTTACTGTTTTAGCACATTGTACGAATGTACAATTGCACGTTTACTTAAGTCGTCGCACTGAATATTTCATGTTGACAGTTCAACAATATGGCGACTCTTGAAATGTCACCTTATGTTGGAAGAACTTTCAATTACCTACTTGAGAAACATTAGCTCCTCATATTCTATATTGTACAGTTCTATCCATAAAATTTTATGCTTCATCAAGGTCTTCACCTTGTAATGAGAATATAATAGGATACCCAGTAGGAAGGTTAGTCTACCATGTCCATTTATTTCACCTTTTTTTTTCTGTGGATAAAGAAAGAAAAAAAATGTGCGAATTTTCTGATGTTCCGCTGCATAATAACAGAATTACACATGATACAGTACATTGACGGAGGAAAGCACTGGAACGTGATAGCTGTTTCGTTTCATAAGCAACTAATAGGCAGAGACTGACTAATGTGATTAATGAAGTACTTAGGCCTTATGAAATTATTCAATTTTAAATTAGCTCGGTTAGTTGGATAGAAGATAATAAAGTCTTTTTTATGGTTAGGAAATAATGAAATATTAGATAAGAAATCTATACAATACTTCTCTTTCCATATTCCTGCTTACCATGATAAATACATTTAAACAACTCAGCACCATGTTATTGAAAATAAAATTAAATGCGACGGAGATAACATATTTGATGATTAAGTCAAACACCCTGAAGAATCGATGACAAACAAAATGTATTCTAGTATGAACCCCAGTCTAATTCTAAAGTGAAAAATATCGTTAGAATGTTTGACTTTGTTACAGTTCTCACATGGCATATAGCGTACTTCTAAACCGCTGGGACTAAAACTATGCATTTTGAACCGCTGGCTCAAAATATCTAGACCATGATATCAGCAAAAAAGATTTAGAGCGAACGCATTCACTTTATTGCAATATTTTTATGAAAAAACAGATTACTAGACAAATAAAAGATTATAGGGCCAAGCCCTGACCCTTGAGGAACTCCTTTATAGATAAAATTCAAATGATACGATAATTAATTTGAACACTTTGACTTATGTTAAATAACTCAGAGCAGTACAAGTAATACGAAGTTAATTCAAAACCAACGCTTCTTATTGTGTTTGCCCTTGTATCGCTCTTCCAGCGATGCAGCCTTTATTGCCTCTCTTCTCTTTACATTTTTGGTTTCTTTTTTGATTATGGTATTGTTTTTGATCTTATGAGTGATGCTCATGTGACTTTAGTCAAATTTACCAATTTCCGAACAAAATTCGCTGACACACTTATCAGAAAGAAGTTCATGCGATGAGCCAACCGATATGCCAATATCCTCAGTAATTTCTCTGATTATATTATATTATAGCGATTCGACTATTCTTCAAAACATTTTTTTTCATTGTTCCAACGTTTTCATCTGTTGTTGACGTGCTGGCGCGATTTGTGATTTTTTTTGCTCAGTGTAGACAGAATAGTGAATACAGCTGCAGCTAATTTCTGTTATCAATCTACAAAACTGACTTTTTTTCTAGAAACTATTTTCCAGTCCCATCACAGATCTGTATATGGTCCGAAGGCTTTTGTATTGATGTGATTGTCGTACGTGACTCGTTTTAGAAAAGGCTCGGTCTCAGTATGTTTTAGATATTAAATTTGTGCATTATGTTGTTCAATTTAAGAATTTTATTACTTGTACCATAAATGAACGATCAGAAAGTGACTTGCCACAACGACAACGAGATACAAAGCCTAAATTGATACCTTTTAAGTGGTGGTTGTCAGATCCAATAGCTTTACGAATTTCACTTCAGCAAGACTTAATTGCGGTTATAGCCTCAGAATCTCTCATGAGGGTGGCGATTTGACACGTTTCAACTATCATTCTACATCGCTTCCTTTCGACCTCTCTATAGTGGCTCAGAGAATTCAGCTGCTGGTTAAACCGTCTATACGTCCACGGTAAGATCGTGGATTTGATGGCATCTCCCAGCTTCGATGTTAAATTCAACCAAATCATCTTAGTGTTTTTCAGCTGAAATTGTTCGCCATAGAAGCGTGCCTTCTACTCAGCAACCCACCCACAGAAACTCCCACATCACTATAGCCAAGCGGCAATCAAGATCATCATGTTGGCTAACGTACCATCCAAATTGGTAAAACAATGTCGGTTCTGGAACTACCCAGGAAACAGTGATTTTTAAAATTAGCTTAACAGCTGGCGGTACTTGTCCGTATTGCGATAGGAGGAGAAAGGGCAGTCAACTGATGCCACAATGCCCCCAACAAACCCAAGACACTAGTCTTACTGTACTGGACCGATCTACGGGCGATTGGCTGGTCGGAAACCACTCAAGCAGGCCTGCCATTCCCTGCAACTTTTTCCCACCGTTTTCTCTGCAGTTGTTAAGACCCGGCAAGTAATGCACAATCTGTTCCTGGCAAGACATTTTTCAACGACCTCATGAATTTCACTACCAGGTGAATCTAGATTTCGCGCCTAGTCAATTCGTCTTACACCCTTCCAGTCATGTACACGAGTTAATAGTGTCAATTGTGTCTTCTTAGGCTTTTTGGAGGCCAGAGGGGAAACAAATTTCGGGTCAATAACCAATGTATTTCTATTGAACTAAATATTGTTGGTTTCATCGCCTTAGATACGTAACAATATCTGAAAACAATAACCATGGGGTTTCTGGCAGCCTGCCAATGGGGGTTGGAATTTAAACTTCATTGGCGCACAGTAGTAATCCTGTTCCACTCTACCTCGATTGGCTAACTTAGCTTGCTAATTATCGTCCGAAGTTTGGCTTCGTCTATTCAGGGCGCAAAGCATTAAAAAGCGAAAGAATTTCAATGTGCTATAATGTGCTCTTACTACGAGTTCTCACCGATGGAGTTACGATTCGCTAATATGCAGATTTTAACTAATCTTTTCCATGGTTCAGACACAACTATTTACTAACTAAAGTGTTAGTTAACAATAAGCTGTTTCCGTGTAGACATAGAAGCTAGCCAAGAGCATAACTGCCACAAAGGGCTTTATTAGCATGACCCGTTGAAAAGGGGCTACATAATGCTTGCGTTATTCACAATATTTATTATTCTGTTTAAATGTTAATTGAAAACTTCAATAGTATTAAATATTGACCATGCAATAGGGCGTAATAGGGCGCCCCTTACTTTAATCTATCAATCCAAATATTGCACGAACCATGTCCATAGTTTTTTTATTTGACACAAACAAATAGACGTAGGCCCATCTTTAATCTACATTAATACTCAGAAATCCCTGAGCATCATTCCAGTAGATTTCTCTGTCTCAGCGCATCAGTTCATCTTTGTATAACGCACAAGCCAACACAACTTTCTAACTTCAAATCAACAAAACAACAAAACAACAAATCAGAGACGATTAGTCAGTATCAGTTTCATATTTACATCGAAAAGACAACACACGACGGTATGCCACAAGGTTAATTACTTGATACCTTATTTGTTTTCTATCGCGTAATTGTTTTCTCCTTCGCATTCAATCGACCGCAAGCAGAAAAACCAAAAACAAATGTTAAGTATAGGATGTACTCGTATCTACAGTATTGTATACAATCTCAGTGTCATTTCATCGTTGTGGAACAACATTGCGCAGCACAATATTGGATTGGCCCAGAAACCGAGGCATGAACTCGCCCTGGTGGCACATTCTCCGCACCGTGTTTATATGAGCACATTGGTATTCGATTCCATGGCAATGTCATCAGACTTTTGATTAGATGGAATCTATAAAATAGAGACGCCAGTCAACTGCGTTCCACGGTTTTTACGGTGATATTCGTTGTGCCTGCTTCCATTGCTTGGACGCTAGTCGGCTGCACTCCACATAGACGGGCTTGATAACGCGGATTCTGACACACGTTAGCTTTGATGTGTTTATTGGCTTCATTATGTGCTTGAGGTGGTTTTTTTTTTTTTTTGCTTCTCCTCGGTCTTAGTCGGTTCGATGGGTCTCTGCGTTCCTTGCAAAGATACATTGACGCAATTGTCGATAGCTTTGATGGCGGGGAAGAGAACGGCCGACATTCTGCCGTTGCGGCTAGTCTAATTAAATCAATCAATCAAATTGATAACTCAATTATTTTCCATTTCGCCTTGTGACCATGGGGCTTGGTATTTTGCTGTCCTCTGTTCAAGGCGGTGATGGTAAGTTGTTGTATTTATCCAGAAATTACGAGCGCACTTGCGTGACACATGAAAAGGAGTGAACAGAACAGACCCGAGCAGAGATGAACATCCTTGTCGATTTATTTTAATTAAACCGATTGTAAACTGGAAAGGAGAACTGGCTTGATGGATGGAGAATTGAACAAAGGCATTTATGGCTTTAAGGAGCTGAGTAAATCGTGGCTATTTATATGTCACGGTCCTAATTATGGGCTCTGCATGGCGGTGATTAATGATGGCTCGACACTGAAGTGCGTGTATTCTCTGGAATCGAAATCGTTTTGTACGTCTGCCTTTTTGCGATGAGGGATGAGTGGAACACACAGAACATGTGTTTATTGCAGGCGGTGGTAAATAAAGTCGAATGTCAACTGATGTTGGGTGAGGTTGTCCTCTAAAGGATTTCTTTGTTTGAGTGAAGACATCCACAAGGGTGATATGGGTGTGCGCATTCATTATTCACTGAAATTCTTTTTAATTGAAGGTGTTTCCCTTTTTGTTTGACGAGTATGGTGATGTTCACCAATTACTCTTATTCGGTAAAAAAGTTGTCAGTCTCTTGCTGCCAACTGCTATATTGGGCGTTATGGCACCTCGTATCCAATTCCTAAAACATAATTTGCTTGTTGATGGAAAGTAAATTGCAGGAGTAAAAAAAGTAGAAGTGATTGTTAAACCTAAGCTCCAAGTTGACATAGCAAAACTGTTTGCATTAATCATAATCTAAGAAATCTCTGCTTTATTCTTCATTGAAAAATTGCATCGCAGGTTATACATACACCTTTATACTCTGAGCAAAATAGCCGGGTCCATGATTATCTAAAGAAAGTACCAAAGGGCGCTTACCACAATTTAAACTACGGCTCCTCAGCGCAGTCTCTGAATTTGATACTAAAGTAGATCCAATCATTTTGTGCTCGATTTTCCAAAACTCATACGAATGAGAGGTGGAAGACAAAGAATAGCGTGAAGAAGCCGTGTGCCTTTCTCCGGGCTCTAAACGGAATCAGATGTAGCAGATGTTGCCTATCGCTTTATATATATACCCATAGATTTGTTTTATATTTCAGTTGTATAACCGTTGTAGTCAGGACAGGTACGACGCTGGTCACGGTTAGGGAATACTGCGAAATTGAATATCATTGAACCAGATTAATGCGTACTATGTCGGAGGCACTTTGTCTCTACCCTAAAAAGCCAACACTTTTAACTTGCCTGGAGAGTTTACGTTTTATCACTCGATCTTTTCATCTGAGTGATTCTATGGACGAAGGTTTTAAGACTCTATTTTTTGCGTCTTAAGAAACTCAAGAAGTCTAAGAGGTGTTATCCAGCTAGAGGATTTTCCAATAGGGTTGCTCGATTTTTGAATTTAAATAAAGCAGGTTGTGTGGAAGAGTTCCAACTCAAAATTCAAGTTGAAGGCGCATAAAGCTCAAGTTCTTGTTCTTCCATAAACTCTCTTGTCAGAACCTTATTATTACAGAACTGGTTGACTCAAAAATGACCACCAGATATCAAAAGATCGACTCTGCAGTAGGTTTGTGAAGAGTATAAAGCTCACTTAACACGCTGAAAACTTGTCGAATGGAGCACGTTGTTCAACCCTATAGCTTTTCATGTTTATTTACTGCACAATTTAAAAGAACTTTGATATGTGTTTCCTTAAGACAGTAGCTGCTACAAACAAACATATGTCGACTACTGAAATATCCTCTAATTAGGATCTTTTTGTGGGTTTTGTGATCACTTCAGACTCCTTTGTTTGAGTTTCTTTTTAAGTCGCAGGTCTATCAAAATAACCCACAGACCCAGACTGGAAGCTCTCAAAAAGAATGTCCGACAAGAGTGCGGGAACTTGTTGGAGTTCGGAACCTGGAGCTCTCGCCGAAACAATCACAAATGCGGTGATAGGAGCCCAGATGGTCATAAACAGTGCTGGCGCTAACTTGATCGATATCATCTTCAAAAAGTAATGTAAAGGAAACCTAAAGTTCTAAATTGAAAAATGTATGAAACTACAATATATCCTTAAGTTTAAAGATATACAGAAACAACAACATGTGTGTTTGGGCCACCGTGTAAAATGGTTTCCAGTTAATAAGTTTTGTAAACCTGACATTTCTACAATAGATTCCCAATGCTATTTTCGTAGTAGTTCGTTTGTTTAACCCGGCGAATATAAATAAAGAGAATATAAATAAAATATAAACCCTTTAAATATCGTATTAAATATAATTTTCTTCTTATTATTTACAGGTAAGTGATGTTAAGGAATACATATCTCTGGTTAATCTCTTAGGGTAAGTTTTGAGAAGTAAAGGGACAGCAATGCACTTTTGTGATTGCTTTAGGTCAGGTAAGGATTTGGTTTTTTACCTATTACTATTACCGTATTTTGTTGATGTCCTTGGATGGGTTATGGTCCAATATGACGACCCATTTCTTTACTTCTCCTAGTTGAATTTCATTGCATTGGTATTTGGTATCTTTTTTCCCTAGGCCCAAATATGTCTGTCCTTTCAAATTATGCTTACCATGTAAAGTTTTACTCAAAGCCTGAAAAGATGTCATTTTCTGAACTGGGTTCCTTATCCACTACTAAAGAATACTGTCATTCAAAATGTATTCAGACATTTTTCTGATTAACAAGTTCAGTAGAAGAGTTGTAACCAAAAAAAAAAATTCACAATTTTTCGAATCTCGGAAAGACTCCCATTGATATCAAGATCATACCACTACTAGGTCTTAAGATTTATTTGGTAACAGATGTATACGGCTTTATATGGGAGCCTACAGGTGAAATTTGTATTTTTGATAGAGGACATATGCGTTTAAATCCAGACCATGTATTGCCCTTTAAATAAAGATATGTTCGTTAATTTCAACAAGGTCAGTACATTTGTCTTTAGAAAAAAAATTGTCGACTAGAAAAAAAGAAAAAAGAAAATTATTTAAGTTTAAATATAATTTAAGAAAGAACATAAAGTGAGCGTCCTGCGGATCGATGAATATATTCTTTCTGAACATACTATTCCCGGCCAGTCGAGCAAAATGGGAGGTATTTTCAAAGGCCATTCCCACTAAATCAAAAAAACTAAAATCTCCCACAAATGTTGCTTGATTAACACAAAATTTAACATATGAAAAAAACAAGATCAAAGTGATATAAATTGTATGCTATTGACAGAAGTTAACCTCTCTGAAACCCCAGAGATGAGATATAACTATGAATCATTTATAACAGCCCGAGTCAACTTTTGAAAATGGAATGGATTGCAACTGAATCATTCTTAGTGCTTTTCGCTTGAATCGAATCTCTAATGATTTTACAATTTCAGCTTGAGCCTTACATACACCTTTATTCTGTAAAGCTTCTAAACATTTTCCTTCTCTGCATCGACTTTTGGGCAGACCAGTCCCATCGAAGAGCATTTTTTTTCCTTTTTATTCTCACACTCTTAAATGCACATACGTTCTATATGCTCTACATGATATCTACCTTCGTTCAGCCAGTATGAACTTTTAACTTATTCCTTCCCCAGATAAATTCTTAGAATTTTTGTAGTTACCTTCCTAGCTGTGATTGTTTCGTATCCGATCCGGCAAAGATAGTATCCCGGAATAGTTATCTCCTGGTGGCACAATAATATTTCGTAATATCGTCCAGAATGGCGCTCCCATATACATATAATACATATGTAGGTACGAGTATATGTCCATTTTGCTGGAGCATTCAAGGTGACGCTTAACCAGATCTCCAGTATTTTTGTTTTTTTTTTTGGTACCTGTTGGAGTACTCAGACGCAAATACTGATCCAGCTACCAGGCATACACCTTTCTTTATTGTATTTCCCCTGTTTTCCCGAGAAAATTAAGAATCAGTGGTGTAGAGCGAAGAGATTCGGCACACACCACGTCGGCCCCAAGAGTGCGCCACCGTGCATGAGAAAAGGCGCAGAGAAAGTGTTCTGCTATGTCATTATCCTTTCAAGATGCAGCACAGGTGGGCGTCTCACTGATGCCAAGCACGCAGAGGTTATTAGCAGAAGCGTTATGGCCCATAAATACCCCGCAAATCTTCTGCAATCAATTCTCCTTAAGGTTAAGAAGAATGTTCGGGATTTCTTGTAGACATCAGGGCATACGTTCTGCATCCGGGATATTCTCTCCATCTACGATTGTGCGCATTTAAGAACCAATCGTTCATGAAGGATTTGATCGTGGAAGCAGGTAGACCTAAGGCGGGTTCAGAGATTTCATTTCCTGGTATCCCAGAGTGACCTGGGACCCATACAAGCCTTAGTGAATTTAATCTTCCGAATTTGTTCAAAAAGGTCTTGAGTTCATGAACTAATTTGGAGCTTGATAGACGGTTGGACAAAGCTTGTAGTGCAGTTTGGCTGTCACTGCCGACGTATATGCTTTTTCCCTTCCACCTATGTATGCTTCACAACATAGTGCATGGTCATTAGGATTGCGTGTATCTCTGATTGAAAGACAGACGCATATTTTCCTAATGAGAAATGCAGTCGATTGTTTTCGCGCTCAAAGAAAACTCCAGTCCTGGAGCCATCTGTAAAAATGCGAAGACAATCCATTCCAAGTTCAGTTCAGTATCTGACCGGAGCCAGTCCCGACGCCATGGAAATTTCACTGTGATATTGTAGCGCAATAGGATTGTGTCGGAACGCATATCCATTAGACAGGGAAAGTACACTGTCACTTCAGTGCTAGTTGTACCAAAAACCATTACTCTTGAAGCGATACCTGGCTTTCAGGGCGCACCATCTTACAAACAGGTCAAGCCGGGGAAGATTCATCAATGCATCAAGGCGGCTCGCTGCGTGCTGGGGAAAGCCCCTGTACAGCTAGAGCAGACCGCTCCTAGGAGTTTGGTGAAAGAGGCCACGACGTGTTTGCTTGTTCCACATATGCACAACCGATGCATATGAGATTATCGGTCTTAACATTGCCGTGTAGGTCTAGAGGACCTGAGCTTTGAGACAAACAGTCGCCAAACAGAGAGAGACAGACCGTGAGCCGATAGAGAGAACGGCGACATCATTCGCATATGCCAGCTTAGATTCCAGAGGCATTAAGATCATCGAGTACAATGCGGAGGCAGCACGCCACCTTGCGGGTAGTCCCTGATTACGCCAGATTTAACACATTGTTCGAGGCTCGCATCAGCAACCAATGTCCTGTGCACAAGCATGGCTTTGATCCACAAAACCAATGCTTCGTCTACGACACACCGTTATACATGCTTTCAAAAGCTCCCTCAATGTCGACGAAATTGCTTATAACATGTTCTTTCTTTTCGAGTGCAGCGTTACTCAAGCATTACTACCTAATATTTTAGTGCTAGTTTGTATACTATCATCCAACAAGTGAAGTCATTTTAAAGCCTTAGAAAAAAAAAAATATTGTCATGCAAAATGGTGATAGGTTTATTTAATCTAAAACACAAATTCTGAACTTAGAGAGGGAATAAAATACCTGCCTAGTATTCCCAGAGTCGTATTTTTATTTCAGGCAAAAAACGTGAATAGACACCGTTCGGTATTGCAATCCATTCGCTCAAGCGGTCGCATTTGCATCATTTTCGGAAATATACAGGAATTTTCAATAGCAACATAACAGTTTCGCATTATGAACTTGAATGGGTTCTTGTTGTTTCCCAATAGACGACGTTACCAGAACTTAAGTGTACGAGCATGCCAGCACGCCGTTTAGGTCGCCTTTTGTACTAAGAAAAGAGTATATACGGAAGTTTTATTGCACTATTTTAATTAAAAATAAAAAAGCACAAATACTGCGACTGTAGCACATAGAATTCTGTTTAAGACTTACAGTGAGCATGCTCTGTCGAAAATGACCTACAGAGATTGGTTTCGAGACTTTAAAAATAATGATTAACAAGAGACGCCAAGAATTGGCTCGTTTCTGGGATAGCCTCAGAAGTCGTGTTGTTTTTCCAACGTGGTGCAGTAATATGGGAAAAGTAGTGGCTAGCGATGAGTAATATTTTAAGGGACATGTGTTTAAAGAAAAAAAAAAAACAAAAGGTTTCGAGGTCCTATTATGGTAGTATAATACAAACAGACCCTTAAACCTTTTTTATGATCTCTCATTTTTATTCAAGGTGTAATTCACGAACGAGATGGAGATTATTAAAATTTTCTTCCGAATTTCTGAGTCGGTCGTCACAACTTTAAAAGCCCTTATCCAAGCGGTGAGAGAGCACACCAGTTCAAAATGAGCCAAATCAGTCGAGTGGTAATTTTGCCTACACCATTAAAAGATAAAATTAACTCAGGAACTGAAACCTCTTAATAATTTGAAGCACTGAAACTTCTCCGATTGGGCTCTGCGGTGGTTTGAAGAAATTCCTGAATTTTATAGAAAAATCATGTTAAGCGATGAAGCTCATTTCCTTGTCACTCAGCCTAATATGGGTTAATGGAGAGCGAAAAGTGACCATGTGTTGTGGATTTCATACCGGAGGTGTGGTCGGACCGTATTTTTTTGTCGATTAAAATTATCGCCATGTTAAGGTCAATAGAGCTCGCTATGTTGGAAACAATTTTTTTGACTGGAAATTAATCGACAAATTGCTGCTACAAAGCTGATTGTAAAATTTATCTTTTGAAGGGGAAATTCGCTAATAGTGTAATCCCAAGAAATGTTCCGGTCGAGTGGCAACCTCGTTCTAGCGATTTAACGGCGTTGGATTTCTTTTTATGGGGTTACGCGATCAAGCAGACAAAATTAGAGGAACAATATCGAATGCGAAACTGCCACGTTTCGACCGGACCTACTCGCGGTGGTCATATGAGTGAGATCGAACTCCATATTTAACGTGTACTTCAGAGTGGCCCATAGAAACCTTTCAACTTTGTTTTTATAATTACTCTGAGGGATTAGAGAGAGATACGTTTACGGACATGATTCAAATAGCAAAATGAAGTAGAAACATGCCGTTTTCGGACTATACATTTAATTTAACGTTGCAATTTATTTTTTGAAAATTATTCCGTTGAGATGATTTCGATCATTTTCCCCACAATCAACCAAATGTTTTATAAAATTTTTAAATACTTCCTTGAGCATATCCCTTCTAATTAGGCCCTAAACTCGAATAATATTCTCGCAGACTTGCTCTAGGGTTCACAACTTGTCTACATACACTTTGGACTTGAGATGATAAAACGGGCGAACGAGGTGGCCAAGAAATTTCGGTGTCGCGCTAAATTATTCGGTGCCTGAAATGTTTCCGTTATAGCGAGATTGTGGGCCCATCTTGTTGAAACCAGGTGGGCGAATATTTTCATATACGTTCACAGTTCCGTCGAAAACATAGGTCCTACCACATCATACTGAGCTACGTCCATCCATACGGTTAACTTGGCAGAGGGAAGAGGCTTCTCGTGCATTATCATCGGGTTTTCGGTAGACCAGTAGCACCTGTTTTGTTTGTTTACATCGCCATTAATATAAGAATGAGCTTCGGCAGTGATCAGTAAAGAGTTTAACGGGTTGTCACCAGAATCAAGTTTTTCGAGCATACCCTTAGCAAAAGATTTCCTAGTCACGTGGACTGCAGAAAAGTCCGTTTAATTCCCACATTTGATGCATGTTTTCGTATTGATCTGCCAGGGCTAATCTGTACTGACTGTCTCATTCGTTCTACCATTTCTGGCGTTGATCGCGATGGAAACGCACTTTTTCCGTCAAGTTTAAAATGTTTACGAAACGCGCGAATTGCATTAGCGTACGAGTCATTATTGCCTTTACGATAAATGCGCCAGCACAGCTGTCCACTGCCCTATGACGACTAACCTCCTAAAATAAGTGGTTACAAAAATGTGAAAGGTTTTTATGTGCGATCCTGTATACTACGCCTGGAAAAATTTCAAGCCGATATCTCATTTTTTCGATATTTAAATATAAAATTGTTTTCCTTATTGTGGAAAGCCCTGTATTTTACAATAACGCCGACAGCCCAAAAATTGCACCAAACTGTCACTCTTGGTGGATGAGCGGGTTGTTTCACCGTTTTCCTGGGTTTTCAGAACTAAATTGAAATAAGCCTCATCACTCAGATGATTTACTCTAACTGTGCAAGAATGAGTTGAAAGAGTGATGACTGAAAGCCTTACGTCTCCACGATATTTTCATCGTTCTGGTCGTGAATTCTCCCTATTTGAACACATTGTGGCATATCGATATTTTATAATCTCCAAGTTCTTACTTGCCAAAAGTCATATTAATGAATGACTGAATGTTGAGAAGCAAAGGCGCGAAATTAAAAATTACACCTTTTGTTGGGTAACCTATTGGCATTTAGTTTTCCGACTGCCTCGCTAGTGGTTATAGTCACTACGACAAGCAGTTGCCTTGGGCACCGTTAATCGTAAATCTCCAAAGACAATGCCTTAGGTGAGTCACGCGGTGATGTTATATTTTAATGTATTCATTCTGGACGGGAATCTTCAGCTGCCCGAGTTAAAGACATCTTCGTCACCTGAATGACGGTGCGTAGAGTAAATGATTATCATCACCCTGCATGATTCAATCAGGACCGACTCTCCAATTAACTATCTTATTAAATTATATTCCTTGAATTTGCTTCAGGCTTTCTTCCTTTCTCTACGCCTTGTCTTCTTGAGCTTGTCCATGATGATCCACCAACTGCGGCTATTGGTGCTAATGTATCATACCGCCATAAAATGATATATTCCAATGTTTTCAATTGGCGTTCGACGTTTGATGAATCATCTTGTATCCCAGGCTCAAATCTTGAAAGAGCTCGATTTAAAATAATCAAGATGACATGATTCTCGCAGTTCACGCACCCGGTCCACCGTCAAGACAAATACGCGTTCAATGAAAGAACTACTGATATGTGGTTTGGAACCAAGAAATCCTAATGATTGCTGATATCTGGTCAAAAGAGAAATTTTCCAACAACATAAACAACATATGTTCCGTCATGAATGATGCGTCGCCCTCTACCCTAGCACACACAAACCTATTCGTCCATTTCCCTGAATACTGATAACGATGAAATGAAAGAAATGCCACATGCCGCATCATTTCAACCGTCATTATCGCACCCTCACATCGCTTCAATAATTCCCAAGCAGAAAAACATCGAATGGAACACTTCGTCTTCGGTATCTTCGTAAATTAGTGCTGGACACAGGGAATTTGTATCTCAAGTGGTGGTAGTTCCCTAGTGGCCTCTACAATCCAAACAAACTGATGGTTTTGCTAGCTACAGTGCGATAAGACTTCCATTTCGCACTTGTGCTACGCGTGATAAAGAGACGCCGAAAGGAGCCTATTATCGTGGTTGACTATGGTTTCTCGTGAAACTAACAGAACCTTGTAAATGTTGATAAAAGCGAACTTCCAAGAAAGCAGGGCGCGAAAAAAGTCTCCAAAATTGGTTTATTACACGCATGGAGGTTGTGTCTAATTGCAGTCGCAAACATGGGTGTGGGACTTTTAATAAATGTTTTCGGGGACGCAACATAGGTTAATGAGTACTTAAAATGCGATTCTAGGTCGCGAAAGTTTAAGTGACTAATATGCTAGTAAATATAACGTCGGATTGTGCTGGGTGTGGAATAAGGTCTTGTACATGATGATCAGTGTAGTTCTCGCTGGCGTCGACGTCAAGCAATACTCCAGAACACAAAGCTGTCAGCGAAAAATGCCAATCGTCCCTACGAATGGCTCCAAAGCCACGCAACCAATCAGCTGCATAGCCAATTATTTTGTTATCCAAAAGCAAATTCACGTTAAAGGTGATGTCCACGACGAACTTGCGCATTTCCCCATTCCACGTCTGTTTCTTGAACCCGATTCAGCCGAGTACGCACTCAAATGCTATTACGATCGCTCCCTTTAATCACTTATCCACTCATGCTTCCCAAATCCACATCCCACACTCGCCCCTTCATCCCATATTGCAATTGAAAATTCACATTTTCTGCAGATTGTAGCAATTCAGTCCAAAGTGTTCCAGAATTGAATTGAAAACAAACCCGTCGCTCGGTGAGGCGCATGGGAACGCTTTCGTTTTGCGTGTCTGTTGAATTTGCACTAGGAATATCGAGTACAGACAATATGGGTCGATAAACTCGTCCGTCGTTCGACGTTCTATGTACGTAACGTGCTACTCGTACATCGACGACGTTGTTCGGATGCCGTTTATTGCCCACATTAAAGCAATGCGTTGGATTTGCTTACGACAACGTGATTTTCTGTTTTCCTAAAGGAAGTAAAAAATGTAATCTCCTTAAACGGGTCTTTTCCTTTTTTAGCTTCTCTGAGTTGTGCCATTTTTTACTGTTTTCAAAGCGAATTTAATTGCAATAGTTTAGAAGTGATTCAAATTGCAAAATCTTCTTTATGAGATGGGCATTTGATTTAGAGTAGCTGTCAAGTCGGTTTTACGACTCGAATGTGTCCCTTGCCTTCAGGCAGATTAATTAAGAAATCGTTTTTGATTGTCCTGAGCCAGCAATTAAGCGGATGTGTAATAGTGCAGCTTTATTGAGGCAATTTAATTACGTGTGGCTTAGTGTTTTGTGCTGTTCTCTGAATCTTCTTTGGTTAAGAGCGAAGGTAGTTAGAAGTGACTTTGATGGCAGAGTGGTCTATTCAATCAACAACCAATACAACCAATAAGCTACTCTCGGGAGCTGCTTGTAGTGTCGAAATTCAACCTATTTGAGTACCAAACCAATGCAAGGTGACGCAAAATTAATCATCCAATTTGTGATGAAAATCTTTATTTGGACCTTTACAATTTTTTCTGTTAAGTGAAAAAGATGATATCCGTCAAGTGGCTGCCGCCAGTATTGATGCACATTGGTACCCGTTTTATTGCATTTTGCATGACTTTCCGCAAGATTTCCGGTGATAACTGTTCGCATTCCTGTCGAATATTATCATTAAAGGCTACGAATGTCTGAGGCTTGTTGGCATAAACCCGCGAGTTCAAGTAGTCCCAAAGAAGGAAGTCTGGTATGGCCAAATCCGGCGATCTTGTTGGCCATTCCAAATCGCCAAAACGAGAGATTACGCGACCAGGAAACGTTTACTTCACTATATCCATTGTGGTTCGTGCTGTGTGTGCTGCACCGTCTTGTTAAAACCACATGTTCATCAAGCTCCACTTATCCGATTCCGACAGTAAGGAGTCGCTTATCAAGGCCCTGTAGCGTTCGCCAGTAATAGTGACCGTATTGCCGACGACGTCCTCAAAAAACGAAGATTTTGCTTATTGACTTAACCGCTTAAGTGGATCGTCGCTCATGATAATTTTCGGCACAAAATCGTCCTCTTTGTTGTTGAAATTAACGATGGCTTGACAGTAATTCACACGCGACTGACGGTCAGCAAGCATTAACTGATGCACTGCTTGCACCTTGTACGGAAACATGTATAAGTCTTGCACTAAAATTCGTTGCAGGGTCCATCTGGTGATGCCCAATTGGGTGGCCCGTCGTCTGGTTGATGTTTCTTCTTTCTCAGCGACATCGGCAGCCACAGCCGCGATATTCTCGGCCGAACGATCAGTCCGGTGGTGGCCACGCCCTGCATGGTCTCCTGTGGTTCCAGTCTGTTCGAATCGAGTGACTAAGCGCCGGAATGTTTACCCAGTTGGAGCGACACGATGAGGAAATCGACGTCAAAATTCACGCTGCGGCAACACCACCGACCGATTATTAGTCAAAACAAAAAACGACACGCTCTTGCGGAATATAGCGCTCCATTGCTTGTCTGTTTGTATACTGCTGCTGTCTATCTCACAGATATCGAATATGATGTGACGGCGCCATTTGCAAAAATTATAAAATCTTCCGATAGGGTGATTAATTTTGCACCACCTTGTATGTGATTTTTTAAGCCTTTGGTATTTATTATTATTATTCAACCAAAGGAAAATTAAAAATCTTATTTCGTATTTTATTCGAGTAGATAAATCAATGCTTGCCATTTACTTTATAAAGATTATTTCGTGTGAATGTTGACGACGACAACGTTTTAAGTGGTCCAGACTGAGAGTCCACTTTCGAATCACTATTTTGAGCATATTAGCTGGTATCACGCTATAACACTGGTAATGTTGTCTTCCAATCAATTGGCGTTGGCTTATCGATATAGACGAGTGATTCGACGTATTCCCATAAAATCTCACGATCTAGCCGGCTAATTCACCGGTCCTAAACTGGAGATAAAGTGCTCACCGAACTCATTTCTCAATTGGTCCATCAATTCGCATACTATGTTACATGTAGCGTCGTCCACACGCGTAGAACCACATGTCGACCAAGTTCAGCTCGAGCATTTTGGGCAAAAAAAACTTCGAATATAAAATATACTGGCAAATAAATCCAAAAACAACCAAACAGTACTTTTTTAATCTTCTACTTTGCAAAGCTGGTGTAGGAAGACTTATGCAAAGGTTTTCCAGGTAAAATTTTGCAAAATTCAGAATACCTGGAATTACAGCTTGGCTCCCGGCGAGCTGATCCCATCTTGTTCTAGGTACATTGACCGCTCTGTATTACTTGAGGTATTACCCATCGGACCTAATACGACAGTTTTATTCAATAAAAAATAAGCTTCGTCGCGGAAGACGATTGTTCAATACAAAAGCTGATCTTCCTCTCTGAAAATTCGACTCTGCGACAGGTCGCTCGGCCTCAGTTCTTGCACAAGCTGTATTTTGTGGGGTTTTAGACTAAGAAGCTTATGTAAAATCTTCCATGCATTCGAGTAACATAAGCGGCTAAAAATACCAGAGCAATGTATGGAGGGATAAACCAGGCCTAATCTGGATTTATATCCAACGGTAATAAGGAGCTCGTTTCGAGTAACGAAAGGTATCACTGAAAAAACGATCACAGCAGGAATTCAGGCAGAACTGAATCCCGATAAAGGTGGTGAAACTGATTTAAGTATGGGAAATAAACACTTCTTTTTAAATTGGTGCTGAAATACGTTATGAGATCCCTTCAGGAAAATCATTAGGTAATAACCCTTAGTGGACTCACACCCGCTCTAGCTTACAATGACGATATAGTGATGAACCATAAGAGAAATGCAGAAAATCTATTGATATCAGGAAAGCGGATAAATGAAAAGAAATTCAAATAAAGGGTATTTTTTTAAGAGGTATACAAATTCAATATGAAATAAAATACTTGAAGCCAATGTTAATATCTATGATATTAACTTTATTTAATAGATAATTTTATGCCATTAGTGTTTAATATATGCCATCTATGATGTCGGTCATATGCACGCCACGGCTAACTCGAATCAAGCGTAATCGTGAAGCCCAATTTTCTACAGCTTTATCGAGCAACTAGGTTCTGTATATCATCAAAAACACGGTGAATGTTGATTTCCAAATCGTCAAACGTCTCTGGTTTATTGTCATAGATTAGTGACTTCACGTACCCTCAAAGAAAGTTATCTAAATGTGTGAGATCACTGGATCGTGGAGGCCAGTTCACAGGTCCATTACGCGAAATTGTGAGCTCAGCAAATGTTTCCCGCCGTGTGGGTTGTTGCGCCATCTTGTTGAAACCAAAGCTCTGTCATGTCAATGCCATTCAACTAAAAAACGAAGAAGTCAGAAATCATGTTTCTATAGCGCTCTCCATTGACGGTAACATTTTAATAATTGGCGCGTGCACAAGGGGTTATGATTCAAGAAACAAAGACACAGCACGGGCCGAAGGTATAGGGAGAGAGAAGGAAAAGAGGTACCGGAAAGAGGTACTGGATTGTAATGAGTGGGAATGTTGAGCTGGGAGAACATTATACATTCGTGTAATTCGGCTAAAAAACGAGTCTCTAAATTTGGCTGTGCGCCATACAGGCTTGAGAGTGAACTGATGAGTATTCCGGTTATATTCTTGAAGGGGAGGAATGCAAATGGCTAGCTCGCCTGCAGAGAGATCTTTGTAGCACCAGACCAGATATGAGTGTTGTACTCAAGCTTTTCGCTGATGTAGGCTTTGTAAATTCAAGCGAAATCAAAGGGGGTGAAATATTCCTTGCATCGTTTAAGGATACCTAGACATTTCGCAGCATTCTTAGCGACCTCGAATATATGGTCACTCCAACTAAGAGTTTTATTAACATACATACATACCACGGATGGAAAGTCTTTCGGTTTCATCGACACAAACGCCATTCAAGGTTAATGTCTGATTATTGATGGCTAGCTTGTGACAGTAGACATCATTGTGTTTTGGAAGCCCAATTAATTATGCTGTCTAGGTCGGAATTAAATGTGCTTAACATACGCTGCCGTTCAAATTCTACGGCCGAAGACCAGGGACGCGAGTCCTGGAACGAATATACTATAGCTAAGAGTACTGTCATTATCGAAGAAGTGTATTGGGTTAGAAGTAACAGTTTAGAGATCATTTATAAAAATCAGGAAGTGTCGGTGAAAGGACAGAGCCCTGGGGAACACCAGCGTTTATTTGGTGAATATCGGACTTAAAACCATCCAAAACAACTTGAATTGAACGGCCAAAAAAAGTAATTTCTAATCCATAGAAGAAGAGACTCATCGATACCATAAGCACGAATTTTCGACAAAAGACTGTCAAATGCTTTTGAAATATCAAGCGCAACAATTTTGCTTTCGCCGAAATGGTTCAAAGTTTGGTTCCACTTTTCGGTGAGATATGCCATCAAGTCACCAGTGGACCGTACTGGCGGTCATTAAGAATTTTCCGCGATTCAAGATATTTCATAAGCTGACGATTATTCAGCATTTCCATGGCCTTAGAAAGAAGGGACGTGAGTGCTATGGGTCGGGTCGGTAGGAGGTGGGAGGCGAAAATTCGCCCCTTTTAGGGACGGGCTGGAAACATGCTGTTTTCCATCTACTCAGGCACAAATTAAAAGAGTTAAAAAGATGAAAAATTTTACACAGTGGTTTTGCCAGCGTGGAAGAACACTTCTTCAGAAATATTGGGGGAATACCGTCAGAGACAGCGGATTTGTGCACGTTGAGATCCTTGAGTACTCTTGCAACTGCACGAGTGCGAAAGTAGATTTGTCCCATGGAAGATTGTACGCTCTCAAGTATAGGCGGAGGCCATCTGGGAGCGTTGAAATATGATTGAGCCGATGATTCCATCAGCTCATAAAGCACATCGAATAGTGAGTTTTATTGGTTGTAAGGGCGCCTCGACCAAGGCTTCTGGGTTTTCTCCACTCCAAATTCAGCAATTTTGCTTGATTACACATCCGTTTTACCAAAAATGGGCCTCATCGCAGAAGAAGATTGTACGTTTAAAATGAGGATCAAGCTGAATCATGTGTTCGGCCCAACTTACGACGCGTATAATGGTCACGCGGTTTCAACTCTTACACAAGCTGGGTCTTATAAGCTTTTAAGACAAGATTTTTCCGTAAAATCTTCCACAAAATGGTTGGGCTCATTCGACTCATGCGCTCCACAATGGCAATAACTTATTCTCTTCGCACTGTTTGTCGTGGTTGAGGATGCGTATCATCCACTAGAGTGTACGTGGTGCGAAAATGGTGTTCCGAATAACTTCCTCAAATGGACGATTATGTCAATCGTAAAATGGACGTAGCGCACGATAAGTTTGACGAACCGAACCATGTTTTTTCAAAATAAGCTTGCACAATCTGCATGCGCCGTTCTGGCGTTAATCTATTCTTCGTCAAATGGCAAAACGTACCAACCACAAATCAACTTTCAACTGTCGAATTGACAATTTGTAAAAACAATGTTTCCAGTTTAAAAATCAAACCACTAAAAAGAACACCCTTTATGAATCGATATACACCGTAAAATGTCTTGAAATAGTGAACATTCAATACGAAAGTTGTAACAATATGCGGCAGCGTTTCGTATAATTCTTACTGTTTTTGGTCATTATAAACCGCCTTTTCGCATAGCTGTGGGGATATAAATCTGGCTCGGCAAGACGAGTTGAAAATACGCCACCATAGTGGAGCATATGACTGAAACCCTTGATGCCTCCATTTCGTGACGATCACAGGAATGGAGCATACCGCAAATGTCTACATTCTGCACAATCTCTTTGGCTACGTAAGGCCTAGTTATCAGAAATTAAAGCCAATGGGCTAAGCACGCCACGCTTTCGCCGATTGGGTTCTGGAAGTGAATGAAGATCATGGTTTTTGGAAAAAAATATTCTGAGTTGTGAGACTCATTTCCTTTCGGCTGAGAAACAGAGTCAACAAACAGTGAGAAACAAGAGAAACAGTGAACAGCTTATCCAACCTAATGAGTGGCGGTTTTTGGCCTGGTAGTGTCATTGGACCATATTTGTTCCTAAACGATGCTGATGGCGTTGCCGAACGGATTTTACTCTTTTTTTTTTGTTGCTTAAAATTGGCACCTTGGACGTTATAGGCCACATTTATGTTCAACAGGATGGTGCCAAATGCAATACAGTAGTTGAAACAATGGCACTCTTCCTATTTCTTTTCCTTTATATGTATGACTTAAATTAAAAAAACGTTAAAATTAATAAAAATAACAACTTTTGTTGGATGACCCGGTGTTACACTCAAGCTGTGTATCTGTACTTTATAGATCTTTCGATACGACTTCCACATAATTTTGCGGAAACAATATTCCTCGAGTTTGAGTATTGCTACATCAGGAATGATACCCATTTCACAAAACAGGATGGATGCCCCATCAATTGAAATTCTCATTCCCTAATGGATCATCAATTACTCGTACCGCTGCCAACGCCAACAATAACAAGAGCACCAATAGCATTCGAGAGTTTAATCGATATTTAATGAAATCCATTTGAGATGAATTCCCCATTAATTGTGCAGCATTCCTGACACGATACCTTGACGCCACCGCCCTTCACTCCAGCTTTTCGCATTTTTAATCCATCTCACCCGGGGTTGAGCGGGCCGGCCTCGAAATGCGATTTACGAGTTGCGATTCACGAGAAAACATCGAAACGCAGAGTACTCGTACGGCTGAAACCAAATATGGAAAGGAAGAAGCATCTTGAGTACCAGAGATGAGAGCAGCACCCCGTGGTGATGATGGCGGCCACGGTGATGCTGATGGTAATGTGGTTGGTTTCGAGTGTGCTAATGACGATGCTGGTGACGCAAATGAGTGCACCACGTTCAGTTTTCGATTTTAGGTTTTTTAATCATGACGCTCGTCGTTTGTTTATGCAAATGCGCTTCTTCATCCAGGCCGCATCCTCGGGTGTATTATTCCTCCGATGTGCTCCTCTGTCGGGCTGGGCTGTCAGCAGCATGCTCCTTTGTTGTACCATTATTGTGTTGCCATGGTTTGGTGTCGTCTTGTTTTGCTATTGTTGTTGTTATCCGCCTTAGTTGTTCGTCTATTATGTGCCCATTGGTTGGGGTTCTTGTTTACCTTACATTTTATCGAGGTGGAGTTAATTTATTAAATAAGTAGACACATCATGTTCCGGGGCTGGTGGCGAGATTGGAGATCATGATGATTCTGTGGAAATGCCACTCGAGTCGCGCGATGGTGTTGTTCGAGTGGCTTTGGCTTTGTGTTACTGTTCGTGGCTTGACTTGGACTTTATGGTTAAGTGAAGAATGTGGTATAGAATTGCTCATGCCACGGGTATTATTTTACTCCGGAGCGGTGATGATTGGGGGTAGGGAAATGGAAAAGTAAATGCTAAGCAATTGGAAACGGAGGAATGCGGAACGATTTCTGAATACTAATTCAGAATGGAGTCGAATGGAGCGAGTGAATGTGTGATATTTTTTGTTTTTCTTGAAATGGATGTGAAGGCAATTTGCATTAAGATCTGTTGAGAGTAAGTACCATGATGGCGAGGTTGGCTGGCAAAAAGTAAGCGTTTTTGGATGGGACGGTGATTTGAAATGCAAATGTCAAAAGGGGGATAAAGGTGTCACGGTGTAATGGGATTGCAGTAAAGTCTTTTGAATACGGAGAAGATGATTGGTCACGGAACTGTGGCAATTAGTGCCCGAAATGAGTGTTTGAGATGGACTGCGACTTCAAAGGGTTATTATGAATGGAAAAGTAATCTAAACTTGAGATCCGGTCAGAGTGAAATTCTTCGCGAGCCATATTTAAAATGTGTTCAACAAAAGGAGCAGAAAATTTCAGTTACCTACGGCTTGGGAGCTTGTATATAATTACGAATGGCTTGGTGAAATGGGAGAAAATCTGAGCTTGCAACAATAGACTGCACAATATGCTGATTCATCGGTTTACGCCATATTAAATGTACTGCGTACAAATGTACATGCTGTACTGCAATCTTCCTTGAAGTATGAATTAAGAATTTCAAAGATCAAACCCTCGATTTCAATTTGCTCAATATGCCCCAGACTTCCCGCTTTTGATCTCATCGGTGATTGGGAAATTGGAAGAAGAATGAGACGTTATGAAAAGCTTTAATAGCATCGATGTCAAATTCATATGGCGACTCCTAAGAAAGTTTTTTTTTTCACCGCTGTTTCTGCTCAGAATTCAACAGATTTGGAACTTACGTTCTTGCTACATATGTTTTGTTATGGTATGGCATGAATCACTTTACGATTCGGAGATCGTGTTTAATCGTTTTCACAGTCTTATTGTTTGTTAAAACGTCGTGCAGTCCAAAGCATACCCCACCTTCAACACCTTCGCGAGCTTCTTGGAAACGCTTATGGCATTCGTAAGCACTAATTTTACTCATATCAGACTCTCAAAAAGCAAAACTTAATCCAAATTCTGTGATCCATTCTGTAAACAAATAAACAATTGGTATTCGCACCAAAATACATACTCGTATATAATAGCTGACAGCAAACCAAACAACTGGTTTGATTAGCTGGTACCTTTCAAGCATATTTACGAATGAAACAACAATGAAATCGTACGAAAATTGCTACTTTCTGGAAACAAACAATTACATTCACAGAGTGATTCAATTCGTGGTCTGAATTTGCCACTTTTCTTTCAGTCACATATGTCAAACCGAACTTTTATCCGAGACTGTACATGTTTAGTTTAAGCTTTACCATTTGTGAACGTGTTAAAATTACAAAACTTATGAAAATAGTAATTCTGTAGTAAGTACGTTTCGTCCATTAAGAAAGCATTATGGCCGACATAATCATCTGCACTACTCTAGATACTGGCACTGTTTCAGAAGTCTTAAGGACCATTATCGAAATGTACGCTCTGCAGAAAAAAATGACTGCCGTTAGTGATTGTTTTGATAGTTTGACTTTTAACATGTTAACTGGTAGAAAGTTCATTATGAAAATTGCTAACGTGACTTCTATCTAAACATTTAAATCAAATATGGACTCCAACAGGCCACGGTTAACCTGCCGATCCTTGTCAGCGTTCACTTAACCCTTTGTAGCGCTGTGTGACATATCTGTCACAAACCGATTCTTTGCCTATTAGAATTGAAATATTTTTTCAAATCCATTTTAAATCGAAGTAGGCTATCTATGACAAACCAATGTATCAACTCAGTTTAACAGGAAAAATGTTGATCCCGTTAGCGCCGCGTAACCGTCGTCATTCGTCGACTGATCTTGTTAAGCAACCCACGTGTTTTTAAGCAATCAATAAAAATTAGTAAAAAATATAAAAACGTCATAAATACTGTGAATTTTACGAAAATATACAAGGTAAGTACACGTACTTTGTGGTCTAGTGTCGGTTTTTATGTAACTGAATGTCTTCGATGAGTTTGACTTTCTGTCGTGTTTGTACCAGAAATGTCACATTGCCTAATAAGGGCAAGCATTTCTTTGTAAAGAGGCTTATAGTATGAAACACTTGTTTTCATTTTTAGAATGACTTTCCGACCTCTACCGGAAGACGAAATAGCTAAGATGTTGAATGCATACGAAGAAAGCGAAGATGGCATGGAAGATGATGATGACAGTGTTGCAGATCCGGATTATCAAGCAGAAAACGAGATAGAGCAAGAGCAGTTTTTTAGCGATGAAAATGAAGATGATGAAGTTAACCTTCCTGAGATTATTCATACTTCAGAAAACAATCAACCTGATCCGTCCGCAACTTCTGCTCCACCGCAAGGTACGCCATCTGTGTCACATCCTAAAAAGCAACAGAAAATCAATCTGCAATGGAAGAAGACAAATCTGCTTTTGAATGAGGAACAGTTGGGTTTTCTCGGGCATGAAAACTTACCAACACACATATTAGAGCTTGATGATCCGATTCAAAATTTCCTGTTTTTGTTTCCCAAGGATTTAATAGAATTCATTGCAACACAAACTAATTTATATATTGTGCAAAAAGACCCCAATAATAGTTTTCGAGTTTCCACAACGGATATCCAACAATTTATTGGTATAGTGTATGTCATGTCTTTGATCCACCTTCCCCGAGTTACCAGTCATTGGAATGGCACAATTGGAACTCCTTTAATTCAAGAAGTAATGCCCGTAAAGACGTTTGAAAGGATTCGACAATTTATACATTTCAATGACAATTCACAAAATTTTCCCCGCGAACATCTGGAATTCGACAGGCTCTTCAAACTTAAGCCAGTTGTTCAAAAATTGAACCAAACATTTGCAAAAGTTCCATTAGAGCAATATCTTTGCGTCGATGAGCAAATATGTTCAACGAAAGCAAGAAACCACTTGAAAAGATATAATCCAAAAAAACCACACAAATGGGGATATAAGATTTACGTTCTTAGTGGAGTCTCTGGATTTGCATATAAAATAGAACCCGAAACTGGCTCAGAAAATGTTTTACTGCCCGACGAACCGGATCTAGGCGCATCTTCAAATATTGTTATGCGTCTATCGCGAAATATACCTCACAACCAAAATTATAGGTTATATTTTGATAATTTTTTTACAACTTTGCAATTGATACAATATTTGTCAAAAAATGGTATACTGAGTCTTGGTACTGTACGTCGAAACAGGATTCCAGATTGCAAATTACCAACAGAAAAAGATATTTCCAAAAAAGACAGAGGCTATTCTGTTGAGTATGTTGCTGATTTTAACGGTGTGAATGTAGCAACCGTTGCCTGGAAAGACAATAAGGTGGTTAACTTGGCATCAAGTTTTGTAGGAGAAATGCCAAAAGCACAGGTGAGGAGGTACGATAAAAAGACCAAGCGTTACGTATCAATTGATCGTCCAAATATTGTTGGGGAATACAATCGCCACATGGGTGGCGTGGATCTAATCGATAGCATCATGGGACGCTACAAAATTCAGCTTCGCAGTAAAAGGTGGCAGGTTCGCATGTTTTACCATTTTCTGGATTTGACTATGGCAAATGCATGGCTACTTTACAAAAAAATTCATGGAGCAAAGGGCTTGCAGGACAAATGTTTAAACTCCGCTGATTTTCGGCTTACAGTTGCAACAACTTTATGTAAGCTGGGTGTAGCATCGAGTAAAAAAAACCGTCGATCTATCGAAAACGAAATTCAGGCAAAACGACACAAAGGTCCAGCACAAATTGTTCCTCCAGTGGCAATCAGGCAAGATCAAACCGGACACTGGCCTGTTTGGACAGAAAAGAGAATACGCTGCAAATTTCCTAAATGCTCTGGTGTTTCACAAACAATGTGCGAGAAATGTGGGGTCGCTCTGTGTTATAATAAACACAATAATTGTTTCACACAATTTCACCTAAGCTAAGTTACCCTTATCATGCAATGTGACATTTCTGTCACACACCCTTAAAGTTCGTTTTCCACAAATACATAAAAAAAATAAAATTTTTCCAGAAACACGTGTATTTTTATTTCTTTCAATTAACATTTTTCACTACGTATTTTCAATTTTTATTATTTTGCCCTACAAAGGGTTAAGCAATGTGACAGTTTCTCTTTCGCCATATAACGTCTGCGGACGATTTAATTGCATGCTGATCAGAACCAATGATCGGCGCCATTTTTAGTCTTTTGCACTTGCTACTTGCAGTAGTAAAAGAAAAGGCAGAACAGAGATCTGGAACCGTTACAAGAACAGCCTCAGACTATATAAAAGTGAGATAAGAAAGGCGCAAAGGATACCCTGCCTTAATTTCTCCTCAGAAATAGAAGAGAGTAATGACGCCAGTAGAGTGAGGAAGATATTGTCAAAGGCTCCCACTATACCCGCCCTAATTAACAAACCAGATGGCACCTCAACCGTGACTAGCGAAGAGTCACTAGACCTCTTGCTCAATACACAATTTTCCGACAACGCAGAGGCTAGTAGCTATCATTTTAAACAACTTCAAAGGATGTAGTAAGCAGAAGGAAACTCCAATGGGCAGTAAATAGCTTCCTTCCATACAAATCTGCAGGTCCGGATGGAACCTACTCAGTAGAGATTCAACGTGCCTGCGGCATTCTCGAACCGTGGCTTTTGGTATTATTCTCATCCAGTTTAGATTGGGGCTACATACCACTATCCTCGAGGGAAGTAAATGTTACATTTATACCAAAAGCAGTAAAAACCTTCCAAACAACTGCAAAAGACTACAGACCTATCAATCTCTCCTCCTTTCTTCTTAAGACGCTAGAGAGATTGGTGGACCTGTAAATCAGTAGACACAGCTCTACACACGACAGTTGGAACCGTTGAAAAATCCCTTTTCAACAAAGAATTCATCATAATTGCCTTCCTCGATATTGAAGAAGCCTTCAACAATAAAAACCTCTAGTCATCACCAATGTATTAAGCAAATTTGAGGTTAATGGTAATACCTTGGACCAAACAAGTGCTTTGAAGCAATTTAATTAATTTGAAATTCGGCTGCTAACACACAAAAAGGGCAGTAAAACGTGGCACACCACAAGGAAGAGTACTATCGCCGCAATTGATAGTTGTAAACGAAATGCTCCTATCCCTGGAGGACAGCGGGCGCAAAGTAAAATACCTTAGCGTGATACACGACAGTAAGCTCAACTGGAAATTGAATGCAGAAGACCACATTAAAAAAGCAAACAACTGCGCCATACATCTCCAAAAAAACTTTGGGCAACGGATGGGGTATCAAAACCCATATCACACACTGGCTGTATACCATGAACTGTGCAGATATGCCAAACTTCTAAGTATAGTTCAAATGGTGGCGTGCAATGCTATAACCGGGGCAACGCGAAGAACTCCCCACCGCAACCCTTTTTGCCAAGGAAAAGGCAAAGAAATCGGCGCTGCGACTTTAGGAATCGGCTCATCGAAGTTCTCCGAAATAGGGCACCCTGGTAGCCTACGCCAAAGCGATGATCTAAGTGAAATCACTGACTACTTAATATCCACCCTGGCCCAGGTATTGTCAACGTAAAACCACAAGCCTGCTAAATATAGCAGACAATTTTCTGATAGAGGGCACGTTGTAAGAGCAATGGCTTCAGTCAATAACCTGATCTCCGGGGCTGACTACCCCAACAATTCGCATCTCGAGAGGGTGTGCCTTAATGGCCTTCACCTCCTAGAAGCATTACTCTATTAAGATAAATCTGGGCTGATCCAGGCTAGGTTAATCTTCCACCTGTCCTGCTATTCTGTGGAATTCTTTACGAAAACTATGCCGCGCTCTGTAAGCCGGAGTGCCTCAGATTCAGGAGAGATAGGATAGACGTTGCTCGACAGCATTTACGCTTTTAATGGTTTACATAGGTTAAGAAACTTCCCAACTTCCGGGTTGGGTGATAATCAATCAGGTCTAAAGAGGCATAAAAATACTTGGGTGTAGTGCTCGACAACAGACTTAACTTTAAAACCCATGTGGAATATTGCAGTAAAAAGGCGTCACAAATACAGGCAGTGCTTTCCAGAATGCTGCCAAACATCGGTGGACCGTGATACGGGAGGAGTAGTCTGGGCTCTTACAACGAAGGAGATAAAAATAAAGCTCAAAGAACAGTATGCGGTTTTCGGACACTCTCGGATGAAGCAGCCTGTGTTATACCAGATATGGTCCCTATCGATGTCCCCGCCGACGAAATGCATAGGGTTTACCTTAGGCGAATCACAGGCCGTCAAGAGACCAGCGTTATAAAAGTAGAAGAATGGGTAACATCTGTGGCACTGTGGCCAGCCAGATGGGATAACACGGCAAAAAGCAGATGGACCCACGAGCTAATCCCCACGATTGAGTCTTGGGGAAAAAAGAACAGACGGGGATTGCAATTACCACCATACGCAATTCCTGTCAGGTCACGGTGGCTATCAAAAATATCGTCACAGATTGGAACACCTTCTGTAGGGAATGTGCAAAGGAAGAGGAAGACGCAGAGCAAGCAAGATGAGTAAGCCACATGTTAAACTCAGGTGATTACTGACTGGAGATCTGCTCCTTCACAACGGGCATGCAGAACGAGCTAAGAAGTCTCGTAAGATTAGGAAGAGCTGAGACGGCATATACGGAGCAAATGTCATAAATTGCTAACCAGCCCCACGAAGTAATACCTAACGGCAGTCCCGCGGGAGAGTGGTTGAAGTGCGCAGGGTGGTTTATGGTGGCTTATTCTTGGCATCGAATATTCGGATTTGCGAATCATGCATACCAGTCGCCCGGGCTACAGGTATCATTCGAAGATTACACATCCTTTGGCGCAGTCATAAAAGAGAAAATACTAAAAAATACGTTAAGCAAGAGGCTAGACTTAGATTAGGGTTTGGGTGGTGGCGTCGTTTTTAGGCTCAGTTTTAATCAATCTACATGAAACCCAAAAATCGGAAAAATCAAACATGAATCTAAAAAAAGGTGAATGTATGTCATGTTCTATGTGTATTTTGGTTAAGGTAGGTTAAGCAAGTTTTAGTTAGTTTTACGTTTTAGATAAAATCAGAAAATCACAATCAAGTACTAAGTTTTAAGAATGTGCTTTAAGGGGGTGGTCGTGGTACAATGGTAATCATCATCGACTGTTGAGCGGAAGGTCTGTAGTCCAAGTCTGTCCATAGCCAAGAACAATTCCTATACAGAATAATTGTGCAGCAGCATGTGCATGATCAAAAAACGCTGACGAAGGCATAACACTCTGTATGTGCATTTCCTATATAAAAACTTAATGACATGGAAACAAAAGAGTTACTCAGAACTATCCCCAACGCAAATTCACTCGAATCTCTCAAATCCTATCTAGGACAACCACCCCCGGAGAGTAGTGAACGAACATCTTCGACACAAACCATCTGCACCCCGTCCAGGTTGTGTGACAAACACCATAAGAGGGTAAACTCTTGAACCTGCACGAACCCTATAAAAAAAAAGTGCTGTCTGCTTAAGATGAACTTAATATATAATAGTTAACCCAGATTAAAGTATTTTTGTCTAAAATAAGTCAGATATAAGAAAAGAAATAAAAATGTTTTGAAAAAAACCAAAAAAAAAACTTAGCCAGGTGCCTGAACATCAGCGTTGGTATGAACAATTGTCACTTATGGTGTGTTATTTGGCTATTCGTGGTGGTGTCATTAGTTTATAATTCTTCGAAAATGAGATGTAACCGTTGCCGTAAATTCTCATCGCTCAAATGTTAACCAAATTTTTTGGCCTCAAATCGAAGATATGGATATGGAAGACATATGGTTTCAACAAGACGATGCCATCCGTATTGGTTTTATTGCAAAAAGGTGTTTTGGGCGAGTTATTTCGCGTTTTATTGATGTGGATAGGCCACCAAGATCGTATGTTTTCATTGTCGTCATTGGATTTCTTTTGCGGATCATGTTAATGCACACAATCCGGAAACTCTTGAGATTTTGAAAGCGAGTATTCATCAAGTTATAAACGATTTATTGCCCGATATGTGTTAAAAAGACATCGGAAATTACCTTGTCAGAATCAGTCCTGCAAGAACTTCCGTCGAGGACATTTAAATTATATTGTACTAACTATAACTAGGACATTTGTATATATTATACAATACAATGGTAGGATTCATACAATTGATAAAAATAAAAAACTGATCGAAATCGAAATCATAAATAAGTTTTATCTAAATTTACTTTTCGGAACCTAACATTGGATAACCTTGTGCATGTGTCCAGTGTGGATAAGGGTCTACCCAGCTAACACAATTTCAAATCAGTTGGAATACGAATTAGTCATGCTTTTTTGCTAGAGTCTTTTACGGACATTTTATGGATAAAATCATCCTTGGTTAGCTCGTTACTGACCTACATAGAACAGCAGGGGTTTTCATCTCCATTCTGCACAATTTGACGAGTTTGTCATAAATATATGAATTGTGTAGCTCGTTCATATTTATAGTATCACCATACATACAGCTTTGAACTTTACGTAGGTTGTCTATTGCGAATTGACTTTGGCTTTGCAAGTATCTCTTCTTTTTTGTCTGTTATAGTTAACGAGCGCCCTCGTACCACGGTATGCCGCCAAGGAGGTATGATAGGTGTGTTAACCCATTGATTCTGTGGTGAAGTTCGCTTAATGCAGAGGTATATATGTATAGCATTTGGTCTAGGCGCTGCACAAATGAGAGATATTTCAAAGATCTAGACTGCGGGACAAAAAATGTAGGATGGCTGCCTGACTGACATTGCTGATATGGCTACAGTTTTGTTTATCCTAATGAATAAACGGCAACATTTACATCCTCTTAAGATGGACTTTGACTTCATCAAATTTAACTGTGGATGTACAAACTGTTGGAGGCAGAGATGTATTTTTGGTCCACAGCATAGATGCATAAAACATCCATAATTCAGTGACCACAGATTTATCATCCACAGGCTTTTAACCGTTTCCATTTACATTCTTCATTAATATCTTCTTCATGGCCTTGTATATTATTCCTCTTCATTTAATGATTTATGGTCTACAGCGAGTGGAATGCTCGCCACGCGGCGGAAGAATCCATTCTGAAAAATATAAGACAGCTCAAAATGTAATCTACTAGGTCGGCCTTATCTTATTCTCTCGCACTCTATTAACCCCACGTCACGTCCCCATAATTTAACATGACAAATGTCACTTCGTGTCGGGATTGTCACTTCGTTTCATTGATTACATGTTCGTTTTCCGCTTGACTCGTCTACTTTGACTCACACACACTAAAGAAGAGACGGCTCAGTTCAACATTTTCCCCCCAAACTTCACTCGTGTCACCGAAAATAGCCTGCAATCCCGAATACCTTTTCAATCTCACTTTACTGCTCGTAATTAAACCACACCTTTCCCCATTCTTTTCCTTCGTTTCATTAACAAAGTCATCCTTTTACGGTTGTCGCTTATGAACAAAACATTCATTCCCCCCTATAAACAGCGGTAACTAATTCATAAGCCCATGTGTCGCACCTTTGTTTCACATAAGCCGGCTGTCCGTCTACCTCTCTTCGTGATTCTAATCGTTGATTTACGACTTTTTCGGTATCCAAGGTGATTGTAAGCGTCGCATACACTCTGACACAAATCCCACCCGTGATTTCAGGATACACTTAGTCATTTCGTTGTGGTCGAGCAATCGTAGACGTCCAAGGAGAATATGTTGATTGTAGCATTAAGAGTCTTGTATTCTTTTAGGAAGGATATGATATCATGTTTCTGATGAATTCCCGTCTTAGGTAGGGAGGAAGTGCCATAGGGGCTAAGTGACCGGCCGGGAGTCGACAAGCGGGGGACTGTGTGCTGACAATAGAATATTGCTCGTTATAATCGCATTAGGAGTGTGAGTCAGTTCGTTAACAAGATGACATCGGTCGGATATTGCACGAATTCGAGAATGTGGGATGATGTTTGAGACGGAAGGTTCGGAATGCCGGAAGTCATGAATTTATCTGACCTGGTATCGCACTACTGTTATTGAACTCGTTTGATGATTAAATTGGCTCGGGTAATTAGGTTGCTTATGGGTTAGTTTTATTTTAGATTAGAAAACTCCATTAATGCATATTACTTAGACCTCTGCTCCCTTGCTTTGCTTTTATATTGTTCTCTCATAGGCAACAGATCAGTTCAAAATTGCATTGTTTGTTCCCATCACAAATCATATAATTACAACGATGGTTTTGATTGAAGTATTATCAACTTTGCTGTGATGATAAATTGGAATCGCTGGCGTACATGAAACAGTTGCTTTTCGGATGACTTAATGCTGATTTGTGTAACAATTTTATTGTTTTAATTATTTTAGACGATTGTGATTCCAGCAACAGTTACGTCAAGAACTGGTTTATTACTAGGATAAGTCCATACAAGATAAGATCCAAAAAGGGACTTTTGGTGAAGCAATAACTCACTCCTCCGGTGGCAGATTAGGGTCACAATTTGACTTGTTTTTGTACCATACCAGTAGGGTTGTTAAATTAGTTGAAGGCAGTGGGGCTGAGAGCAAATACTATAACTACACAGGCGTAGTACTTCATTTTTAGCAACCTCTTACTACAAATATGATTTAAATTGTTTAGGGAAAAATGCTGTCACTAAATGTTTTTGATCATTAATCTTGTCATAGGGTTGTTTTTATTTATTTATTGGGACCTTCAATAAGTTCTCGGTATTTCCTAACAAATGACATTAACTACTAAAACTTCAGTGTATTTTAGTTCGCCGAAGAGTTTTATTTCTAGTTTTGAACATGTCGAGTTTTATATCAAGGAAAGCGTTTTTGCGGGAAATATATTGTGTTTTATTATTGTATTACAAATAAAAAAAAAACATGCAACTGAAACACTAAACATTTTTATTGAGACTTACGGTGAGCATTCTGTCAGAAACGACATGTAGTGATTGTCTCCGACGCTGATGATGCACCGAACAAATTTTAAGATTAATAAGTGTAGGCATTACGTCAACTCGGACGTGAACTGACCTTGCAAAACCATTAAAAGTAGATAATACCGCAGATTCGAAACTCTTGAAAGCATTAGAAATAGTTAAGAAATAAGGACGATGACCGCCCTTTTTTTCACTTGTGAATTGTTACATCATGGGAAGGAAAGGAAAAGTATTTTGTGACTGGTGACGAAAAGTGGAGACTGTAGGATAACCCTTAGCGTGAAGATGAGTGAGTGAGTTTATTGTCTTAATAAAAAAAAAATACAAAGTTCAATGTACACTACTCCACGTCTCCTATGTCTCCATGGAGTTATCACTTCAATGCTAGATAAGACCTTGAGGCGGTAGAGGAGAGTCCAAAATCTGCGAAGCCTAGAGGCTTTTCTGCAGAAGATTATTATTATATATTTCTTTAGTTCCCTTTTTCTGGTGTGCACAGACTGTATACTCCATAGAGAGCATGACAGTTGGTTGTACATATACTGTTGGTACCACAAAGGAAAGTTGCACTCTTCCATACGAGTTGTGTATCCTTGGTATTTTCAAAAGTCCATTAGCTCTTTGCCTTGTGTTGACGCCGTGATTAATCGGTTGTTTAAAGCGTTGATCGTTGTACGTCTCATTAATTAAATTTAAAAGCAAAAGTTTTTGGACGGTTAGTACATTTAAATTTTCACTAGGACTATACAAATTTTCTACATCACGACTACCATACTTAGCTCGCAAGAGTATACCTGCTTCAATACTTCAAACGACGTGTGGTTGCTCAGATGGTAAAGAGCGTATGTCGACTGTCGAAGTCGCCTGCATAAGTACTTTATATAGTAGTCCCACTTAAAGTTGCAGTCTATCGTAGGACCATCGGTATCGTCGTCAGCAAATATACATAAATATTTCGAAGGCATTTCATGTATTTTAAATATAATGAGCTTCTCAAACCGAACGAAACCATCACGGAAGACCGCGTTTATTTTTAATTGATGCGTTTGATATGAAATTGAAGGAAAAAAGACCACTAAACGATCAGAGATAGATAATTTTGCTGCAAGACAACGCTCGAGCACATGTTACAAAATTTTGAAACCCTACTCGGAAACGCTTAAAAGGTTAGCCCTAACCCACGCTTCGATTATCACTTGGTCCTAAACAGAACTTCCATTCTTACGAAAATGCCAAAAAAATGTGTGGACTTCGATAACCTTAACAGACGTACAATTTTTCCAACATGAAATTCGTATGCTGGTGGAGAGATGGGATTCGAGGTTTATTTATTCGTCAATTTCTATTTTGTCTCATTTCAAGTAATCTCTCCATCGTTTCTTCAATTCTCGAAGCACTTCTGAAAAGTAATTTTTCGTATGGCCTCAAACGTCGCAAATCTTCGTCCGTTGGCCAAATTCGGTGAATACAGTGACTAAGGCATGATTAGGGTATTGTTTTTCACCCAAAAATGACACACAAACAACGATGGGTGAGCAGGTGCCTCAGTGAATGCAACATGCATTTTTCTAATAAAAATCCGGATATTTTCTTCGCATTGTTGCACGCAACGGTGCATAACTTTAAGTTATATTCCTGTACGGTCTTCCAGTACGAATTCATGAACTACATACGCCAAATCGAAGAGAACAGTGAGCTAAACTTTCTCGTTTGACCGAATTTGGCATCCTTTTCTTGACATTGGCACTTCTGGTCGCTTCCATTGAGACGATTGGGCTTTGGTTTCGTCGTCATAACCATAATCCATCTTTTGCCACCAACGATGAACTTTTTTAGCAAATCTGGAGCATCATTCACGTTATTAAATAGCTCCCGAGCGATGCTCCTGCGACGGTTCTTTTGGTTAAAATTTATCAGTTTCGAAATATGACACATGTTTCTTGCCCAAAATATCTGAAAAAAAATGCATAGCATATTATGCTAATATCCACAGCAACTTCTGCTAATATTTCGACGATTCCCCATAACACTTTTCTTCCCCAGGGCGGGCATCATCATTAACGTCTTCTTCGTCTTCTGTGAAGAGCTTATATCTACAATTTATATACACCTTTTTGTGTTAAGAGTAAACTCGCCGAATGCCACAGTCAACATTTCAAGCATGTTTAACAACCGCAATAAAAGAAATAAGAATCCAAAATTGTTTATATGGCTTATGACATTCAAAAACACAGTCGTAGATGGATGGAATATCCAGGATGCAGTATGACTATGCGCGTACGCCCTGATGTCTGCAAGAAGTTCGCAACATTTTTCTTATCCTTAAGGAGAATTGATTACAGAAGGCTTACGGGCGTCATTACGGGCCATTACACTTTTGACAAGCATCTCTATTTGCAGTGAGACGCCTACCTGTGCTGCATGTTGCGAGGAGAATGACACAGCAGAACACTTTCTCTGCGTCTGTCCCGCCTTCGCACGCGCACGGAGGCGCACCCTTGGGGCCGACGTGGTGGGTGCCGAATCTCTTAGCTGTAAATCACTGAAGGCCCTGGTAGTACAAGGGACCAGACCAACAGATAGTAGAAGAAAAAAAAGGTCCTATTTTGAGTGATTTAATTGTAATCAAGTTGGAATTTAATTTTTAACTTGTAATCGTATGATGCAGAAACTTACTTTTTTTTTGCTCGATGGCAGAATATCCTGAAAGATGGATCAATAGTGACTGAAAACAGTCTATTGTCCATTATCACATTGATGTAGCTATCACAGTTCACTAAATCGGTGCAAAATAATAATTCGCCATGACCGAAATACAAAACGCAGGCCTATATCATACAACTTAAGAGAAATTTAGTTCTTGAGCATACAGCATATTGATATTTGTTCTCACCAGTAACGATAACAACTTTCCAATCATGTTCAGCTCAGTTTTTATTTTTGAGGTCAAAAGTGGCTATTTTCCTAGTGTTCTCGCAAACAATCTAGCCCTCTAATATCCAACAGAGGTCAGAGTTACTCATTTCGGCTAAATGCAACCATTTTGAGTCCTACGTCATCGATCTTAAGAGTTTAATATTTTGGTCAAGAACCATGTCGTTTCTAGTCAAGGTACAGCTTTTCATCGAAAAATTATGTTTTTTCTGATAGTTACGTGCTTAAGTTTAAGTTTTTTTTTTTCAATCCTTTTTGAATATGGTATCGGTTAAATGGGTGTCGCCATTATTAGTGAACATTTAGGCTTCTTTTAACGCATCTTCAGTCGGCTAGAACTACGGGCAATAGGTTCTCACACTCTTGTCAGATATTCTATTTAAGAGCTTCCGTCCAGAATGAAATTTCGACCAAATATTGTTCGATTCGTCGTTGAGGTTCAGAAGAGTGTGATGATAGTTCAGACGCGATGGTCGGTCTATACAAACAGACAATTCACATTTTGAAAAGCAACATTTTTAAGCGCTACAGAGACGAATTCTTTTTGTCATGTCCTGTGGGCGAAGTCACGTGAGTAGTCTTGTTGGCGTGTATTCTGTTTCTGTTTACCTCAAAAATATCAAAACGAAATTTCCTGTTCCCTCCATTTGCAACGTTTATAGAATCATCCAATGCGGGGATAATATTAGATCACCTTTTTAGTGGCACCATCTTCTTATTTTTGATGTTATTACCTGCGGATGCCGAATTGTAAGGTTCCTGTTCTGGAATATTATCGTATTAGGAATATGGCGCGGTCGGAGATTGGTTCGATAAAAGAAAGAATTTCTGAAATTGACAGTACACACGTCCGCAGGCCCGTCGATATATTTATGTGTAGCGGTGGAATGCAACTGGCTAGCCCGTCAGATTTCTAACCTGAGGCAAATAAACGCCTCGTTAATTAAAGGCAGGTTGCTCTGGGAAAGATATTTCTAATAATTTCAAAGCATTCTTGAGGAAACCTGTTATAATACGTGATTGTCAGTAAGAAAAATACTCAGAATGCTCTTCGGTTTCTGAAGTGCAAATGGCATTCATGGAAAATTGCTGTATGGTTGGGGCTACGCTTCAACGATAGGTAATAATAATTTCCACTGTATTGTTTCTATCCCATTTAATTATATTGTCAATTTCGGGGCTTAATGAGCTTAACCTACTGTGCAGTTCCAGCTCTACTACACGAGAGCCCAGACTCTTGAAACGATTAAGTAAAGTTGAGAGGTAATGGAATTATAAGTAACAGGAGATTCTCAATAAAAACAAGGATGTTGGACACAATATGGAGTCCGGGGAAACACTGGCGCTTATATAGTAAATTATTGACTTGAATCCATGCAAAATAATTTGTATTACCTAAATGATTCGAAAGGTAGTTTCTAATCCATCGAAGATATTTTTAATAAAAGGGCCTTGTACCAAATCCCGAGAAAAATCTTTTTAAATAAAACCAGTAAAGACAACAATTTCGTTCTCATCCGCGGTCATTAAATCAGCAATGGATCTGTTGCTATCAGAACCTTACCGGCGACTCCATATATTTCATGAATTTCTATTTACTAGTGTGTTACCGGTGCAAAAGACGACCGCTCCCACGTTAACAGTGACGGGCCCTAACATGCCCAAATCAACCTGTTCGCTGTTGATTGGCTTTAAACAAGGTTGTGACGCGCAATAACTAAAGGGTCCGCCAAATAATTTTTTTTTTTTTTTGAAAATGCTATAAAAAAAACTACTGAATATTTTCTCAAATTTCTTTTTTTATTTGAAAGTACAATCCTTCCGGTTAATAATGGAAAATAATTTCATTCAAATGGCTGCCTCGGCTGGCCATGCAGTAGCCTACACGATCGGTCCAATTTTTAAGCACATTATCGATTGTGTGCAGCTGTATTTCACCAATGGCTTCACGAATATTGTCCTTTAAAGCGTCAATTGTCTCTGGCTTGTCGGCGTAACACTTATCTTTGACGGCACCCCACAAATAATAGTCCAACGGTGTCAAATCGCAGCTCCGAGGTGGCCAAACGACATCAGCTCTGCGGCTGATAATGCGATCTTCAAAAACAGGGCGCAAAACATCGAGTGTAGCTTCGGCTGTGTGGCACGTAGCCCCGTCCTGTTGAAACCAAATGTTGCCAATATCCTCCTCTTCAATTTTTGTGAACAAAAATTCGTTCAACATGGCCCGATAACGATCGCCATTGACTGTAACGGCCACTCCTTGCTCATTTTCGAAGAAAAATGGCCCAATTATGCCTCTGGACCAAAATCCGCACCAAACAGTGGCTCGTTTTGGGTGCACCGGCTTTTCAATGTATGCGCGCGGGTTTTCTGTGCCCCAAATGCGACAATTTTGCTTGTTTACATACCCGCCAAGATCAAAATGAGCTTCATCTGAAAAGATGATTTTTTTGGCAAAATCGGCATCTTCTGTAAGTCGATCGCAGGCCCACTTAGCGAAGCGAACCATATTTCGAACCACAACCATATTCGTTCAGCGGAAGGATAAAACTAATTATCTGTCAAATCAGACATGAGCTAAGTGTTACCATTCACGAAATAAGCACTACTTGAAAAAAAAAACGTTAGATGGCGGACCCTTTATATCTGTTCCTAATTCCGAAGTTGTTATACAAATATGTCTCTAGTGACAATTTATCTTAATATATTCGTAATGACAGCAAGCTGAAACAATTTTCGTCGAAGGTACTTCATGGTAGATGGGAAAAGTGATATATGTATGTATGTAGAAACAAGCAAATATGATTTGAAAATTAGATTATAACCCACGAGAAGGTGAACATTTGCTCGATTCGTTGCATCTGCAAGATCTTTCATTAGCAACCCTATTTCCGTGAAGTACCCTTTAATCAATATGCTCCTTGTATGTGAACATAAGTTTTGAATCTACTTCCCCCAAAGTGATTTGACCCATTTTTGGTAATTTGTGTTAAACCTTAGTCCTTTTTGGTGGTGTAGTTTCCCATCCAAAATGATGCCTTAGACCATGAAATGTTTTCTCAGTCCATTTCTAACAAAGTCGTCTGACAGTTCATTTCCCTCTATCCCCTTTATACCATCGTGCCCTGATACCCAGTAGAAAATAACTTTAGGTAGGTGATCATGTTAAATTCGTGTTTAAGCGTCGTTTTAATGCCATTGATTAGATTCGAGTCACCGGGATGTTTAAGTCTAGCCAGTGGGGGGAAAGTTGATTATACGGGCTGGACTGAAGTCAGCGACGGCAGACAAGTCATTACAGAAGAGTATCAAACGCGCCGAATTATATACGTATGTTTTCTAGTCCAATGGGAACTTAAATGAATGGAGAAATCCAGGAACAAGTCTTAATAAAGAACACCTCACACAAACTCTTAAACATGGGGTGATTCCTTCGTGGTGCATGGTTGTCGCTGTGTGATTAGAGGGTGTGGTTGCAATGGTTTGTATCACCAAAGGCCTTCTGCAACATCCGCAGCATCGTCTAAGTTTCTGCAGCAGATATTTAACTTTGCAAACAATACTCAATTCAAATTCTTTGCCCAATAAAATCAGACATTGTAGAAATTTCCAAATGTACTTTTAGCTTTTCACAAAACACAGGCGTAACTATGGAATCAATGGAGATGATAACATGGCTTTTGACACAGACGTCAATGACAGTACTACCAACCTACGATATAAGGATTTTTTTTTCGAATCGATATGCCAGAAAATCGCATTTCAAGTTGATCTCAGTCTTTTTTGCTGTTTGGTTTTGCAGTATTCCCTTTTTAACCGCTCACCCGCTATTCGTGACATATGCCGAAGTCAAGCATGTTCAATTAACATTGCCATTTCATCGTAGAAAAACTCACACCCGAATAACGCTTAGAAAGCAAAGGCTTTCCTGTCTGTCTGTCATATCATCTTTCTATCATATATTTACAAACTTAAGCGAAGTGAATGTGAATTATAAAACTGTTAATGAAATACATACAATAAAAATTATAAAATCAAATACATGAACCGTAATGACGGACAAATCCAATTCACCAACCGCTCATATTTAGAATATGATACATTATAATTCCCATTCACTTCGCGCAAATTTCTAGATATATGATATATGCGTACGGACAGAAGGACAGACAGATATATGATATAGGCGTAGACGGACAGACATGAAAGCCTTTGCATAAGTTTGCAAAATTCAGTATTAGAATACCTTGAATTCTAGCTTGGCTCCTGGCGAGCTAATATCATCTTGTTTCTAGCATATCACATCCCTTTACGGTCGCCATAATCGACCTACTGAGCGAGAAATTCAAACCATAATGACCGAAATTCGCTCCCTTTTCACACTAGCGAAAATCAAACCACCCACCTGTATGCTTAGGGTGCGTATAGAGGAAAATACTGCCAGTGGTAATAAAGACTACGTGGACGATCTTGTGCAAGGATCTTGGTCTTATAAACTACCGACTGTGCTAGACTTAAACCGAATGATCTGTCACAGAGTAAAGTTTTCTGTGAATGGGTGTCAGAAAAGCTAGGGAAAGGTCCGCTTTTTTATCAGAAAATTGTCTTCATCGACGAGTTTCATTTCTGATTGAATAAGATAGTAATACACAAAACTGGCGTATGTGGTTTGTTACAGTTAAAGGTCCGGCGGTATTATTGGCCCAATTTTTTTCAAAGATCACCGTAAGAACGATGTTACCGTCAGTGGCGCTCAATCACGTTCAATGATTTTAAACTTTTTTGTTTTGCGCAAAATGCACGAGCTGAGTCTGGTCGACACGTGGTCTCAGAAAGACGTCGCTACATGCCACACAGTACGCGAATCGATGGACGAATTGAGAAATAAGTTCCGTCACCAATTTATCTTCCGTTTTTATCCGTTTTTCATCGAGTGATTTGACGCCTTTTGACTATTTTTTAAGGCGACACTCCGTAATGGACCACTTGAAATATAGTCGTGGTCAACATTTACACGAAACAATCCTTAAAGAGCATATTGGCATACGTTAAATTATCTACTCTACAGGAATTGTATACACTTTTGCCATTTGCCTGTGTTTCTTTTGACAATTAAAACCCAAACCCTTAATAAATCACATACATTCATATGCCTTTTCGTGATCTTATGTCTTAGCTCAATAATTTTGTTCGATTCATTGTATCAAATTCATTAAAATTTAAGAACATGTAAATGATCCTAAATAATAAATAAACAATTTGCTCAGAAGCCTTTTGACCTATTCCCACCAACTTCTTAGATCCAATCTGCATCACATTTTTGGCTGAAAGTAATATCTACATTCTCTGGTACTTCTAAATTGATTAATGCTCTCAACACGTTAGTGGACTCTTTGAACTGCCCGAGCATAATCTTGCGTTCCTTTCAAACTGACATTTGGTCGTTTTCAGCACCCGTTCAATACCTTGAGCATCCTGAAGCAAACTGGAAACAAAGATAAGTTGCCATCTTTTTAGCCTACTGTTATAAATATCCCGGGTACACAATTGCAAAGGTACTCACAAGCCCGTATTTGCGTCTTTCAAAGTAACGCAGTTTAGAGGTAGAGTGCCGTCTTCTGACCCCGATGGAATACGCAAGGAATTCGAACAGTGGAAGGCATCCAGTTCACATTAGAGCTAGACATAACTCTTAGCAAAGACGTTGAATCACACCTGTACAAATTTGTTCGATATTTTATTATGCATTCGAAAGCTATTATACTATTATCGCGTTACGAGTACTTCAGGCTAGTTCAGAAGTTCACGGCTCTCATTAAGATACCGAAGCTGCAATCGCACTATCAATTTTTTTTTCAATGCTATGAATTTTTCCTTAGACTTTATCCCCTGCTTACAGATTTATCGGATTAAAACAAAAGCTTTCACTATACGTGAGCCTTTTAATGTCTTATTTTCTCTTTCATATCATGATCATGCTATACTCATAATCGACAAGATTCCTAGAAATATAACCTCTTTGACAAATGATAAATATTCGAGCATTATCTACTAAAGCGTGCGTCTCCTTCTTACTTTAACTAGCGTTATGGATCCCATCAAATTATAGTAATCTCTAAACGATGTTATCTTCCACCGGATTCCAAGTCACACACTTTCCCTAGAATATTAATGACAAGAATATGACACCCACGTCCGCAGCCCCTATTCATCTCTCACTTGACCCCAAAAACTACACCATTCCGTTCCTACCAACAAAGAATTAATTTCAGTTAATCGTCGCACGCCTGCGCCTTTCCTAATCAATTCCAATCGCGCTAACACCTCCCCGCGTGGGTGCACACATTACCATAAAAGCCAATGACTTCGAACCTTGTCCGTCCGGCCACAGAAGTCTCTTGAAATTTGATAACAATCATATCGTAAAACGAAAAAGAGAAAAGAAATATCCAATCATCAATTGAGATCCAATTTTCGCTTGAAGTATCCACAACACTCCGGTTCATGGTCAGCCGGCACTTCAACAACCCTCGTCCGTTCGATTCATCATCTCACAGATGTTTAGTCGTACCTTTAGGCAGCTGGCAGAACCGTGGTAATATAATGAATCGCCTTCTCGCATTCAAGGTATGCAGAATCATGCGACTGCCTTGCAACAAAAACCAGACAGACACACGTAGTTACAAAGCACTTGGATTTGACATTCGTGTCCACTCGTGTCTCGTTAACTCTCGGCCCATTTATCCAATTGTTGATTACAAAAGCGGAGAAAATGAAATGAAAATGAAATACTATCTCATCTGCGTTGATGGCGCAGATGGAATAGACAAATGAGTGTCTTTTGTTGATGTGCAAGCCGACGATGATGCTCGCTGCCTGACGTGGCTGCGTACGGGTAGCTTTGAAGCGCTGAATGGTCGGATGGGTAGACGGGCAAATGGATGGTTGGATGCGTAGCGTAAATGGTTTCATTGTGGCTTAATTGACGTCTTCGACTTCATGGTCAATCCAATTTTAAGTGGAAATTCGCGTTCACCACTCGTATGGTGAGAGGGTAAATATCGAAATGCTAATGCCAACGATGGATGAATAGTATTTGGTCACATGGTAATAGATAAAGGTTGGGGCAAGTGATGAGTTGTCGAATGGTGTTTTGGTTGTTTTCCTCCCACTGCTCTGTACATGACAAGAAGGGGTCTTAGAAGAAGAGGACATGGGTGAAACGTTGGAACGTTTGTTGGGTAAGAATGGTTCGTATTAGCGTGGAGTTCTCCATTTACAAATAACCTCTTGTTGAATCAGTGTTTTGTTTTATAATAATTCGTGATAGTTTGTTAGCAAACAATACAGACGCCGAGGGGCATATCGTGACGAAAGGGGCACAGCTCATCACATTAAGCTTACGATAATAGTGGCTTATCTACTTATATCAGATATTTATGACGAAGTAAACTGAAATATGAGTAGTCCTCCTGGCTTTATCAAATTTGTTTTCCATGCAGGAAACATTACGTCGTTAGAGACTAATCCCTTTGGCCAGTTGAGCTCTTTGAAACTCCTGACCCTGATGGTGTCTTACCGATCAATCATCAAGTTAAAATAGTTGATCAGTAAAAGTAGTTCAGTACACAATAACCAATAAGATTCAATATCAGATGATTAGTGTTTGTTTGTGTGCTGGTCACAACATACAAGTTTTTCTGGTGTTCCAGAATATTGTGTTTTGCATGGAATTTCTTATACTGAATGATTGAAAATATTGCAGAAAGCCTTTGGGGAGTTTACGAACAGTATAAAGTATTTAAAAGTGGTTGAAGAGCTGGCTCATTCTGTACGCTCTTCCACATCGAATACCGTTAAAAACGTTGACATTTTTACAACTCTGTGCTTCAAAATCATCATGTGAGCATAAGAGATCTTAGCGTCTGACGTTCAGCACTTTGTTGTAGATATTAGGGCAAACGATCCGTTGCTGCACGTCTTGTACCAAAAGAGCTGAACTTCATGCAGAAAGACCATCGAAAGAATGTTGCTGAAGAGATGATCTTAGAGACCCAAATTGAGTCAAACTTCACGAAACCAATAATTACGCGCGACGCGCCATGGGTCAATGAAAGCGATGTGCAAATATCCCAACAATCCCCTGAATGGCACCTCGAGAGCGAGGCGAAACCGATAAAACCGCGCCAACGTCAACAAGTATTGTTATTGGATTGAATATTGTCTTGACGTTTTAAAGCGCTTAAGTGATGCAGCGCGCTGCAAACGGCCGGATTTGGGAGCCGACAAAATTTGGAATGTGCACTACGATAATGCGCGTATTGTGAAAGATTCTTTGATCAAACACAGCGTCAATATTTAAAGCAGGCATCGTATTCACCTGATGTGGCTCCTTGCCATTTTTTTTCTTTTCCCTTGATTTACCATTTCGTGGGACAAGATTTCAATCTCTGGAGGCCATAAATCAAAATGCGACGAAGAATCTAAGGGCCATACCAGTTGCCGCCTACCAAAAATGCATAGATGATTGGGTTAAGCATTGGCGCATGTGTATTGTTTCTGATGGATGCTATTTTAAAGGTGATCAAATAAATTTGTTCGAAAATCAACCTAAACTTATTTTATTTGAAAATTCCCAGGACTTTTTGATCATACTGTATGTACCAAATGGTCTATGACCAGAATCCGCTGAAGAAATTCGAGAACTGCTAATAGCTATCCACTACCTAATCCGTAGTGTCTCCGAAACTAAGACTTCTCTCGACAAGAGTGTCTGCATTTCTCCTGCAAAACTGGTTTTGAAAATGAATGATGAGGGTAAAGTACTATGGAAAAACACTTCAAAACTATAGCACTGGGCATTATTTTGCCAACTACATATACTTGTCACCTCGTGCACGTTTTTTCAAACTTATTGTGTGGAGAACACATACATATCAAGGTAGAGGAGAGAGGTGAAAGATGTTTTTATAACCAGGCAAGAAAACCAAACCACTTTCACGTAAGACATTATAGGCGCATCAGCCTACCATCGTCTCTATTGGATAATGACATTCAAGACGCCCACTTGTCTACATCTAAAAGAGTTTACGATGGCGGCTTTATTCATGTTAAAGGTACTTTCAATAATTTAAAAACGTGATCAATAACAACAGCTCTGGAAGATATAAAAGTGAAAAAGTCCCCCTACAGACTCGGTTGGTATTATACTTATCAATAGAATTTCAAACCCAAATATCGGACAGGGAATCAACCCCTAAGACTGAACTAGTTTTCTTCATAAGAACAAACTGTCCGAGAAACATAAATATCTTGGTATTATTTTGATTCCGAACAAACGAAAAAAAACATTAAGGATATAATCCAACCCCGTCTTGTACACAGCGTTCATGAGGCCCATCATCTTATAAGGGTCCCTAGAGATATTCACCAAAGTACAGACGCTAGCTGGATGCATGATCGGAGATTTTCACTTAACGTCTTTAACGTGAGAACCATATTTGTGAAAAAAAATCTTAGCTAATAGTTTGTGTTTTGCCTTTGGCATCATTGCATTTGGCAATGCGAGCACTCCGCCATTTTTGTGGCCTTGTGCTAATGTCTAATGACTTTGCTGACCAATTCTTGAAAGGCTGTGTATTTATTTTGTCCCTCTCAGATATAAGGCACTTAAGACAGTGCTTTTTCCAATCCCCGAAAGTTCTAATATGAGCTTTTCCAAAGATGCGATCGTTATCTCCTCAATCATGGTGTCAATGATGGTGGTGGCTTAAGAAGAAAAAAAATCACAAAGGCTCAAGTCAGGCGAATATGGCAAAAAATTACGAACAAACAGCGATGACTGATGAGTGAGAAGTGATGCAATAGCCATATTTTTTCCCACAAATACGGAGGTTTTCTTCATATTGCTTAAAGCAACCAGTTTAAAACTTAAAGTTAATATTGCTTACCGAACCACGCCATTGTGAGCAAAACTTTCACATTTGACCGAAAAAGTCACGCCAAGTGGTTCTTCTGGTCGTTCTCATTGTGATGATTGGGCTTTAGTTGCGACGTTAGATGTTTCGTCACTAGTGATAAACCGTTTTAGCAAATTTATAACGTCGTTCACGTCATTCAATAGCTTTTGAGCTATGCTCATTTGACGATTCTTTTGGTCACAATTTAGTATTATAATTTCGGAACATACTTCGCCGGCACATATACATACGTTTTTGCTCAGAGTAGACTCGCCAAATGCCACAGTCGATATTTCAATTTCGTTGGAGCACTTAATTCTATTTTTCACACGAAATTTAATGTGAATCCTTTTATCCATTTTTTTTCCATCACAAAAAATAGCTAGTACACCAAAACTCGTCTAACCTTTATGTCTGTGAAAAACAAAGTAAATATCCAAAATGGCTGTGTATCAAATTTAAAAGAAATCGACAATTGTATGAACAATGTTTACTGTAGTTTGCGAAATTGTAAAATAAAGTCACCTTATTTTTTGAACAAACCTCGTACACCGACAGCCCTTTAACCATATGATGGGAAATGCTAACCATTTGCTGGTAACTGTTTATGTCCCACATAAATCCTTGTGGATATATATAACGATAGCATCTTTTTGAAGTATCCAATAACGCCGCCTACCCTAACCGAACACCCTCCAGATTGGCGCGAGCTGAAAACCTTAGTTTCGGTAGACAAATCCATCTAAGCGGTCGTACTTCTTTTCATCTGAAAATGTTGATGTCAAAATCTTCTATCCCAAGTATTTTCAAGTGGTCTAAGGCGTATTTCCGCCGACCTTCAATATTGGTTTTAACAACATTGACTTGTGCTTAATTTTTTGTATTGATTTGGGAAAAAGTGTTGAGAGTTTCTGTTTTTGTAATTTTTTGATTAAATGTCTCTTTTATTCAAAATAAATTTTATTTTAATTTGCATATATTGGCCATTGTCTGTAGTATGCATTGACGTTCTTATGAAAGACTCGGTGATAAATTCAAAATATATAAAGGGGATGAAAAGTTTCTTTAAAATGTGGGTTTCCTCCTGGAAATGAACATTTGACAGTGCATTCGTAATATTCAATTGCATGGGCCATGGGTAGGACCCATTGCCACACAAGCGTCCCGATCGAAATCATATACTGCCTTCAACAACCACAAACAGTCAGAGGGAATATTGATGTGTTTCAAAGCCCCCGAGATGTCCTTGGTTTGATGACGAAGTTTGTCAGCTTGGCGAACAGAAACGGGAAAAAAACACTAATTCCACACTAGGGAATGATGCTGGAGAGGTGACGTTCGGAAGTTTTGTCAACGGGGATGAAACCAACATGCCGAAAGCCCGAATATAGGTAGGTACTAGGTTCTTCGTTGGATCCAATCTACGAGGGGTGATCCAAAAGTAATGAAGGTGAAAATAAAACACGGTGATTATAGCTAAACAAAAATATTTGTTTTGACCCCCTCATGCTTCACAATCTTATTCAAAGTTCTTGTCTCGTATGTGTTCGTGGAGCAAAGGAAAGGGATAGAAGTCTCTGCGAGCTAGATGTGAATAAGGTGATTGTTCGAGCAATTAGAATCCCGTTTCTTGAACGGCAGTCATCACAACAGCGGCTCTGTGCGCCAGTGCCTTGTCACGGTGAAACAGCATTCTAGATCGCATTTTCCGCGTCTTTTTTTCCTTAATGACCTCCATTCCACCATAATTATTCCTTCCGAGTCTCAAAAAAAAACAGATGGCATAACCTTTCCCGCCGAACTCGACACTTTTGTTTAGGGTCAGTGAGCCGCTTCGCTACCAAGGACGATATAGGTGGATCCAGGTCTCGTCCATGGTCATGAAACTTAACAAAAACATTTCCTGATCTAATTAACATTTGGTTGACAACTCGATGTTGTTTATTCTTCTGCCATCATGACCACAACTTAATTTTACGATTTCTAAACCACATCATCGCGTAGGCACTAACGCCTAAAGACGCTACCAAATTCGCTTCGATATATGGCAGATCATTTAGTTTGTTTGAATCTGTGACCTCCTTTGTCTATTGAGACAAATCCTATATGCCAGGCAGAGTGCAAAGATGGTTACGAGTGAGGAGCATTGCTGTTTTAAAATTGGCGGCAAGTGCTCAGCTTCTTTGTATGCTATGCCACATGCCAGTTTCTGCGGGTTAGACGATTTGAGAGTCCGACAAAGTGTCTCAAGCGATTGGGCAATGTTTCCAAAGTTGTTCTCGATCTTCATAATTACAAGCCAGTAATGGTAAGTAGGTATATTCGTACATAAAATGATGATTTATTCCAGATAATGCTACTTGTAGGTATGATTTAGGCTCAATCAACAAAATTTGAAAACCTTTGGTGCAAAAAACTACTTTCTAACACCTTCTACCTTCCTTTTTACACCCTTTAATTTAAAATAACTACATATATCTTCCTCAAGTAATTCTGAAATTCTGTGAAAAACTCGAACGTATCTCTGTATGTATGTCTAATTGTCCTGACCTAGCTCTTGCCAACAAAGTTTTCCATTTCTTGCAAACATTTTTTCCTCATTGCACCGTACAAGTTCATCTTCAACTTTTTTCTCTGTTTCCAGGCTTCTATGGATCTTCCGCCGGACAAAGCTAAACTTTTGAAGAACTACGACGACGAAAAGAAATGGGATATCATATGTGACCAGGTAAGTCTATCCCAACAGTTCATCATCCCTTATATACTCGTTACCACTGATTCACCCAACTTCATCATAACAACCCAACAAAGTATCTCCAACTGTAATAAATCCTATTGACTGGCAAAAACAAAATAACTGTATCCAACGCACACAAGCGATTATGTAAAAGGAAACCGACGATGATGGCGGGCGCTAGACGTCCGTTGTTTTCTTTTTGTGTTCTTTGTCCGAACTTTTTCTTGCTAAAGTTGTGAAGATTGTTGTCTGCTTATAACCACTGCCAAACCGCGCCAATCACTCTTCGTGCAAAACGATTTTGCTTTGTCAACTTTTAGCTTTAGGCAACAAAGAAAAAAAAAACAAAACAAAATAGAAAAAAAAACGACAGATCAAAGCCACGACATTAGTGGTGACTTGCAGTTGTCTGGAGCCGACGATATTTACAACCGTAACTGATGCGTCCCGTGATGCATCGAGCAGCGGTTTTAAGTGGGTGGCATTTAAATTCAGAACGGTTGCTTCTTGCTTTTTATGATTGTCTTGACCATTCGTTTGCGGTAAAATGTCATTAAGTAGCTTTCTTAATTCCAGCGCCACACAGGGAACAGCAAATGCGATTTGAAAACATGCCCGAAGGCCATGTCTTCCAGTAACCGTAGATTTTCCTTGTGCACTTAATTATTTTTAAGATGATGAAGGCAATTGTCAGCGCGAAGGCAGCTGCTGCAAAGACTATTGCGCACTAATGTCGTAAATCGTGCCGGTCATTTGAGCGAGGCAAAGCAATTGACAGATTTCTGGTCATAAACGCGATACATTGTGGTTGGATCGATAGGGTTTCATTTGTTGTACGAAGTTAATATCATCATTCCTGAGCGTATGTTCATGTCTTTTCTGAGAAATTAACCCCTTTCATTCGTCACAAAGATTTGACTTTGGTCATGGCCAAATTGACGCTTAAAGTAAGTTTCCCTAAGGCAACATTTCTTTACTTTCACAAAAACTTTTTACTGAAGGGCAATGGCGAATCGCTTACTATTCACTTCGTCATGAAACCAGTATTAGGAAAAATAAAAACTTCCTCCTTAAGCGAACGAACGGTCAGATAGGCTTGGTAAGCATGAATTTATGACACAACACTGTCTTCTCTTCATATCCAGCCCATTCTTTAATTATATCATTTCCGAGTACGAAAGATCTGTGTTCATGAAAGTTACTCCCATCGTTGAAGGTAAGCCGTTACTGAGTTCAGACTCTGCCATTTAACGTAAGGTTTTATGTCTTAATCAATGAGCACTTGCAATTTGGAACCAAAAAAATTTTTCTATTTCTAAAACTGTTTCGCCACTCGATTATTTAATATTTTATATTAAAGCGGGGATCTACAGACGCTGATAGTAATTCGTTGTTTTGCTCGTTGAGCAAACTAGAATTAGGTTCACTATTGGTTCTAAATTGTTTGATTATTATTATTTGGGACACGGAAGTTCAGAGCCTCCTTGACAACCGTGTCATGTTTCGCTGTTCTGTCCCATCTTTTCTAAGTCCATCCTTATATTGTCCTCCCATCTATGACCTTTCTGGCGATCTCCCTGAGACTTTCCACTCTTTATTTGTTTAACTATGCGTCCACTGTCCATTCGTTCTACATGTCCTGCCCATCTTAGCCTTTGCGATTTTATTGCTCGGTCAATACTTGGGACTGAATAGAGTTCCTCGAGTTCTTAATTTGTAGTTTTCTCCATTTGCCTGTTTCTTCGTCCTGTTTTCCACTACAGATTCTCCTTAAGATCTTGTATTCAAGGACTAGAAATCTATTTTCCTCCGTCTTAGTCAGAGACCAGGTTTCAGATCCGTAAAGTGCCAGTGGCATTATTATAGCTTTGTAAATGCGGATTTTAGCATTGCGAGACAAAATAGTTGTTTAAATAGTTCCTTCGTCGCGAAGAGGCACGCGTTGCCTATATGCAGCTTTTTGTTTAATTTTATCTACGAGTATTATTTTTTATTTTTATTGTATTTGCTATTTATTTCTCTTAAGGTATTTATAAACTTAATTCATTATAACAATTTAAATCCATATATAAACAATTGAATAAAACAAGAGAAATCAGGTGGCATTCGATATTTTAAACTGAATGAGTTCAAAATAGAGTTGAATGCTACTTCAAAAGGAAGAGTACAATTAGATGGGGTGGGGTGATTGAACAAAAAATAGAGAGAAAAAAAAAAAAAAAAAACAATTTCCACTAATTTAATTTACTTGACATGATATTAATATTAATTAGATGTTATTTCGTAAACGATGCAAAAAAATAAAAAATAAAATAAAAATATGTATATAATCAGTGCACTAACATCAAAAGTAGAATTACAGTTAAATCAAAATATTAGAAATAAGAGAGTCCAATGTATAATAATCTTTAGAAAACAACCAATTTTTTACGCGTTTTAAAAAACATGCGGACATGTGAACACATCTGATATCTTCCGGGAGGACATTAAATAAACGATTACATATAACTGAATAGGAATTTCTATAAGCGGTGGTTCGGTAGTTTGGCACTTGTAGCAAGTTATGCGAATTATTTCGCAGGTTATGGTTTGAGATTATACGAAAATTTCGATTGCCAGATTTCATAAAGAAGGCTTTTAAAACCTTAAAACAGTATAAGTGACGAACTGGGAGAATACCTAATTGACAAAACAAGGGAAAACTAGGATGCCTACTAGGTTTACGACAAATTTTTCGGACAACATTTTTTTGCAGGACTAATAATGGCTGTACTTTGTTCTGATAGCCACCACCCCAGCAATTTATACCGTATTGAAGCTTTGAGTTAAAAAGCCCATAATAAATTGTGGTTAAGAGCTTAGTTGAGCATATATTACGAAGGTAATAGAAATGCCTAAGTGTGGAAATACAGTACTTCTTTAATGCAGTAGCGTGGGATGAAAATTTCATATTAGAATCAAACAAGAGTCCTAGGTACATAAATTCGTCTACATTCTCTATCAAAAAACAATCATCACTACACTTTTCACTAGAACAAAACAATTGATCAGGCAAAGTAGTTGCACATTTGCATTGATACAATTTAAATTTTTTGCAATTTGGTGCATGAAAATACACATCTGGTTTTGCATTAATGGACGGAGATAAATTAAAGGACATTAATTTAGTCTTAGGACTTATTACAAGTTTGTGTTGTAATGTCTTAGTGTATGTATATCACAGTTTATGTCGGCGATAAGATCTAAGGGACTATTGACACCATACGATAAAGCGACATCGTCAGCAAAGGCAGTAGTTAAGCCTTTTAGATTGAGCTGGAAGAGTGAGTTAATGTAAATTAAAAAGAGAATGGGACCCAATACTGAGCCTTGTGGTACTCCAAGACTGATCAATTGCACGTCACTTCTCGTCTCAGCCAACTTTACTCTCTGTGATCTATCATTCAAATATGAATTAAACCATTCGAGCATGAAATCACGCACACCAGCATTTTCTAGTTTTCTTCGCAAAATATTATGGTCTACCATGTCAAAAGCTTTGGTTAAGTCAATGAATAACGCACCTGTACATTTTCTTTCGTCTAGATTGCGTATTATTTGAGAGCTAAACTCTAAAAGTGCGTCCTCGGTTGATTTGTCCTTTAAAAATCCAAATTGAGTAGGATGAAAGAACATCGCCTTGTCCAAAAAATTTACTAACCTAACTTTTATAAGTTTTTCAAAAACTTTACTTATGCTCGGCAGAAGAGAAATTGGTCTATAATTTCCTATTTCAGTTGGTGAACCTTTTTTAAATAAAGGAATTACATCTGCACACTTTAGACCGTCAGGAAAAATACCAGAAAAAACACTACGATTGAATACCTGAGCTAAAACATCCACAATGAAACATGCAATATTTTTAAGGATAACATTAGAAATACCGTCGACACCACATGAATTAGAGTTGTTCAAACTGCCAATTGTACTTAAAATTTCTAAAGGAGTTATAGGGTCAAAAACAAAACTTCTACACTGCACAGAGTTTGCATCACCAATAACAGAACATTGAGAACATAGACTTTGAGTTATTCTACTATGTAGTTTAAGTCCGATACTTGAAAAATGTGTATTAAAGACGTTAGTGATTTCATGTTTATTTGTTATTTCTTTATCACTAGTACGTAGAACAATGGTTTTTTGAATTGAAGACTTTTTGTTGAGAATTGTGTTTACAACTTTCCACTCTTTCTTAAGATTACCTCTAGCTGAATAAAATTGAGCACGGTAATAGGAGTCACGGCAAATTGGTATTTCCTTTTTCAAATCTGCACATATCTTTTTATATTTAATTTTGAGAAATAGATTGTTAGGGTACTTTTTGCACTTTTTTCTAAGTTTATTTTTTGTTGTTACTTTATTAAATAAATAATTAGTTAACCAAGGCTTAAGCTTATATATGGGTTTTCTTGTGGTTAGGGAACTGCAACTAGCAATATGGCTTTTAAGAGTGGTTATGAAATTTGAATAAGCAATCGATACGTCACTACAGTTATAAACATTGTTCCAGAGCTCAAAACACAACTTATTTCGAAGCCTTGTAAAGTTTATTTTTGGCTTGCTTTGGGAATATTTCTGAGTTTGGATATTGTTTTTACTTTTTATGTTTAATAGGAGGCCGGTCATGGTATGGTCAGTAATCAGAAAATCAAAAACGCAGTATTCACACTCCATAAAACCCACATTTCGAAAACGTCCATATATATGGTCTAAACAAGTACCTGATGCAGGCCTAGTGGGCACATTGATAAAGTTTGTCAAGCCATTTAAGGCTAACATAGTAAGATAATTTGATACCGTGGGACTATCATCTAAACAATCAACATTAAAATCACCTACGACCATTAAGTTTTTGGATTTCTCCCTATCTAACACAATTGAAATATCATTATATATATATAATCATTATATATATATAATATTAATAAACATCGTCACATTGAACATCTGCAATCTATAAACACATAGGAAAACAAATATTTCATTATTTATTTCGATGGACACCTTTAAGACGTCTGCACTAGGACAATCAATTTGGCAAACATCAATGATTTTAAAAGCGTTCTTTATAAAGCAGCCAACACCACCTGCTGCGTAATTTTCGTTTGTTTTAGCATAGAAACTAAAACCAGGAAGGAAGTAATCATTTACTTCAACCTCATAGATCCAGATCTCAGACACGAACACAATATCCGGGACACACGCAAACGAGTTAATATGTGCGACTAGCGCAGAAAAGTTTTCTCTCAGACTTCTAATGTTTTGATGAACAATAAATAATTTTTCATTACAATAGGAACTATTAGTAAGAACAGCATCACAGTGAGGTTTGCAATGGACAAGGATCAGTCAATATACAATAGTTCCAAGATTGTAGGCTATGACTTAACCACCAAGTCCATTGCTTGATGAAGTCTGTCGCTTGACCATGTCTTTACCTCGACCAAGCTTTTTGCTCTACCAAGCCTATTGCTTGACCAATCTATTACTTGACCAAGGCTATTGCTTGATCACATTTATAGTTTGCCAAGTCTATTGGCCTATCGCTTTACTAAGCCCATTGCATGACCAAGTCTATTGCTTAAACAAGTTGATTGCCCGATCAAGGCCATTGCTTGATCAAGGTAATGCTTGGGCATTGTCCATTGCTCGATCAAATCCAGCTGATCGATTGGTTAACGCAGACAGTTTAAATGTCTCCACCATATGCTTAAGGTATCGTATTCTAATTTAAAGTGTGTGATCTCCCCCTCATAGCCCAAGCGGAATCCGGGAGAGACGGACAGGGTACGACTCAGAGAGGATCTTCCTGCAGGAAAATTGTTCCCTGGTGGAACGCTGAGCTCTGTCTTCGAGGGAAGCCAGAAATCTCCTGAATATATCGTTTAAATCGAACTCGGAAGATGACTGGAATAAATACCGTTCGAAGTAAGAGAAATATAAGAAGCTTATTCGTAAATCGAAGAATAATTCCTATAAGTCCTTCTGCGAAGAGATCAAATCCCTCAAGCGAGGAAAATCGACAAAGCTGGATGTACTCAGAAAGTCCTTCATCGAGTCTAAAGCAGAAACTCTCAGTTTACTGCTTCAGAACCATTTCCCGGGAAATCAGACTGTCATCGGTTCGTTGTACACCCCTTCATTGGTAACTGCGACTGAAACGACTACTGAGACCATTGAATTTGATGTGGCATTTTCCGATGGGTTCAAGTCGCCGGGTACTGATGGGATATACCCTGTTATGCTGCAAAAAGGTATAAGACAACTGCTTCCTACTCTGAAGTAGGAATATACTTATATATACTTATTCCTTGGCGCGCGGTGAAAGTGGTCTTTATTCCCAAAATAGGGAAAGAAGATTACTCACTCGCCAAGAGTTTTAGACTAATCTGTCTAACATCCTTCTTGCTGAAAAGCAACTGTCAGCACAGGCGGCGCCAAATGTGATCGATGGCTGGTGCACGAGTAATGCGCTGTCGGTTGGTCCTCTTAAGACTGATGTCATTTTCGTCACGAGAAGAAACAAAAATATTGGCATTACTCAACTGGTGCTAAAAGGCATATCCATCCCAAGGAAGCTAAGTACCTGGGAGTCATCTTAGATAACAAGCAAGCTTCTTTGTTCAAAGCATGTTGACTCCAAAACTACCAAGGCGCTGTCAGCTTTTTGGCAACGCAAAGGTGCCTTTGGCAAAGCATGGAGCTTATCGCCGAAAAAGGTCCTATGGATCTACATGGCAATGATAAGACCGATAATCTCTTTTCTCCGGACAACGAGCAAAAAACAATAAAGAGTGGTTTCTGTCTGGTATTTGCTCCAAAGATAGAAGAAGCACCAACAAAAAAAAAGTTATATTGCTTGATCAAACCTAATGCTTGACCGAGTTTATTGCTTGATCAAATCTACTAGTTGACCTATTCTATTGGTTGGCAAAGTCCATTGTTGGATCAAATCTATTGCTTGACTAAGTCTATTGTTCGATTAAGTCTATCGCTTCACTAAGTCTTTTGCTCGACCAAGTCCATTTTTGACCAATTCGATTGATTGACCAAATCCATTGCTAGTCTAGATCAAGTCTAGTTCTTGACAGTCTATTGCTCCACCAATTCGATTGCCCGGTCAAGGCCATTGCTTAACCAATGCTATTGCTTGACAAATCTCGATGAAGTCCAGCTGATTAATTGATTAACGAGGATAGTTTAAATGCCTCCATCATTGCTTAAGGTTTTTTGAAGCGATCACGCTGACTTTATTCTTTGAGTTGATGATGAACCATCGGTAATATAATGGGTTTTATGTTAGGCCCTTAATCCATAGTACACTTGTTTATCAGAATGGCGTTATCCAAACTATCAAGAATTCCTACCTCAATGATCTCTCTTTATTGTGCAGTCATTATTTAAATAAGGATACTATGTCACGCGACTAACCTATGTGCCTTTACCGTAGCAAGCTGATCTTCCAAATTGTTCTTATCCAGTGCAGGCGGATATTTTTGCTAAAGCCAACCTCCTGCATGCTTTTCAGACATTTAAGCCATATTTGTGGTTAGATTATTCCAATATAGCCTGTTCTACTCGGTTTCATTCTTGTCTTGACTGGCTAATCCTCCTTCTACGGACTAGACTTTTCCGCCTCTTCATTGATAGGTTTAGAAGTATAAGAATTAGCCAAGACTATATGCCCTTAATGAATTGTAGTGATAATGCTTTCTACCCCTTAATTTTTTTGTTGGGACTTTAACTATAAATTTACACCTCTCTATCGGTTTAGCTGCAGATTCTCCTTAACTGTCATTTTATTAAACTTTGACGGTATGGGTATACTTTTTTTATATCTACTTCGGAAGTAATCAAATAATTTAATGATTTCAAACCACTCAAACCATTCTAGTTTAAGCGTCGTACCGCTTTAAAGAACTCCACCACGCACTCAGGGTTTACCACCGTAATACAATTTTCCTGTCGATGAAACCTAATATCCGTTTCCTTGCCTTCCATTAGATGTTATCCTTATTGCTGCAGGAATCATAAACATGGCAATCGATAACGGCAGATAAAAACGAAAAAAAAAAGTCATGAAATGGATATGAATACTTCGTTTGTCTAACGGTAACTGGAGTTTGCTCCCCGTAAACACCAATATCACCGCACTTCACGGCATGAATGACTGACTGACAGAGTGGTTTCATCACCCTGGGTTGACAGGATGTTATGCTGTAACGCAACACCACACGGAAGGTGCTCTCCTGATTGATAAGACTCAACTCCACTTCATCTACCCTCCATGGTGTATAGGTGGATACACAGGCGCTCATATCTGATATTTTCGTTGCCGAACCTGTCACAGTGGTCCGCGTAGGTCGTGTAGATGATGGTGGCAGCGTAGTGTGCGGATATTGCTGCGCCTCTGCAAAATTACATTTGGGCCATGGACTTTTTATTAAACGGCGAAAAGGTGAAATAACCAGTTCGTCGATGGGAATCGGACCGTCAACTATAATAACAGCTGTGCAAAATAAATTCACAAATACTCAGCGATACCTGCAGATACTTTTTCGATTCGTTTATGCCAAACTGGTATTACTCGTATTGTCGCTTTAGTGCCTGGCACTTCTCGATGTGCTTGCGGTTGGACTTGGATACGTAATTCATGACTTGTGCGTAGGATGCCACTTGTTTTCACACTCCCGGTGAATGTAGGTAACCAGTGCTCGCGGGCAGCCTTTGAAGCAGCAAACTTGTCGAGAAGAGCACAAGAACAGTTTCGATTAAAAGAAGTCGCGGCACAAATTATTGCTAATAGCCTTTTTTGTTTTTTCTCTTTTTGTAAATAAAATACTTTGGCTAACGATGAATTCTTATCATTATTTTCGTAAGCGGCCATGTAGCGCATTATGCGAATTAACATGTGGGTCGGTTGTATATTAATGGCGACTTGACATTTGCAGCCGAAGGCGGATGGAGAATGATTTGCACCTGCTTACTTCGGTTCTGAAGTGAAATGCGTTCTGACGGTAACCGGTTTCAGGCTCGTGTACTCGTAGTCAGTCCGATATTATGTAAGAGAAATGGAAATTATTGTTGATTAACATGAAGTTGGATTGTTTTCGGTTCTATCGAAGCGTGTTGCATTTTTCTATTGATTCCTGTGGCGAGGAGTACGGATACCGACGGCTTGATGTTATTATTATAAATGATGTCGCACAAACAGTATTGGACAAAATTAAAGAACGTAAAAACCCTTTTATAAGGAAAATCTTTTAACTTGAGTAGGATATGTTTACCAGGTTCGATTAATGACTGGCTTAAATTAATCATTGGTTGATGATATCGTTGTGTATTAACGGTTTCGCAGGGCTTCAAGGGTTTGTACTACACAGAGCATGGTCTTTTTGCCGAGGCGATTTGGCCCTAATGTTGAAGAACCGGTTTCGCCAGGTGAGAGGCACGATATTTTCCTATTCGGGTTTTCAAAATAAATCCATTTTTCGTCAACCGTCACAATTCGATTTTTCATTTGACGTTCATTCAACTCGTGTGGGACCCATTTACCGAGTTTAATGATCTTCCCCGTTGCCCGTAAACGTCTGCTAATTGTTTCTTGTGGCACTTGTAATGCTTCTGTTAATTGTCGCTGAGTTTGGGTCATCATACAATAACTCTTGTATGTAATTGCATGTCTTCACATTTTTGTAGTCGACCAGAGCGCTCATTGTTTTTCACATTACAATCACCACTTTTAAATTGCCGAAATCAAGTCTCACATGTTCTAATTGATGGGCCGTGTTCATCATGTGTTTCTACCAGCAAACGATGACTTTCAACAACTTTTTTTCTTTTTATTAAATAAAAAAAAAAACAATGCGTGCCGCAAATGTTCTCTTTCAGGCACAAAACTCGACATGATCACTAACGATAAAAAAAGACGCTAGTTTTTGGCGGACTCAACTTGTGTGTGTTTGTACCTAAATACCAGACGAACAAAATGACGTATGTGTCAAATTAATACGCCACGTACTTTTCGCTGGCGCCATCTCTTAGTTCAATAGGAAAAAACCTATGCATACACCTTGTAAGTCGTGTTTACTTCTTATAGTCCCTGCAGATATAAATGGAACTTTTTTAACTAACCGGTTCATGTGATCATCACATATATAGGTAACTGATACACCTGCATGACAATCCGCAATAATCTTCTGCCTAAATTCGGTGGGATATTTGTTGCGTGCCATTTTTACAACTTTTTCACACTCAGAGTGTCAACTACTCTGTAGCACTTATTACTTGCAAATGATCGCAGTTTGCAACATTGTGTGATTGTACCAAATGTTACAGATATACATATGTTACTGTAATACGGGGACAAAGAATAACCGCAGGCAGCTGGTACAATAAGCCAGTGCTTTAGTTTTGTCGCTTCTGTTTTCAACGAATCGTCCTTAATGTTTTTAATTTTTTATAGAATTAGTCTTTACCTACGTTACACAATAAAGTTGATTTACATCTACTTAAGTTTAATAATTTTCTTTAGAAAAATGTAAATGTAATGCGTGTTATTGTTGTGTCCGACACTGTATTTAAGTGGACCTTTTGAAGTGTCATTTCCCACATAATTGATACTCATTTTATAGAGAAGATCTGTGCCTAAAACAAACCTTTGGAGAAGATCAAATGGGCCGAGTGTAGATCCCCAACCCAGTTAACTAAACCGGATGAATGACCTAAATAAGATTAACTGAGATAACGAGATATGAATAAATATAGATATATGTAGGTACCTAGGCTGTCTCTGTACTCGTATATATATTACTTGCGCAATGCAGCGGCTTTTAAGAACTTTCATCCCAGTGTCTCATTACCACGGTTCTCTAGAGCAGGATCCGCCACTGGACCCTGAAAGTCATTAAGCAGTGCGGACACCTGAATTTCTTGATAATGCACAACAAAACTGAAGCTTTTTGGTATTGATTCCAAGATCTACCTATATTCTGTCTATTCTGTCTTCAATGTTAACGCCACGATCATTAAACCAGATCTATAGGATCTAATTGACCCCCATTTTGAGCTGAGGTATGTATTGATATCACGAAGCGTAACGTAATGGCACCGAATACCGGCCGCCTACCTAAATCCGGCCACTTGGTTATTTAATAAATATCTATGCGAAAACTAAATGTAAATTCATTTTTACTAATAAAATATATAAATTAATTACTATACTTGTAATTAGTTAAAAAAATTAAATTATTTATTGTTGAACAGAAAAAAAATTATTAATGTGGTCGAAGGTAAGATTTTGCTTCAATAGATCGATGAAATCCTAACAATCGATAACAACTTAAAAATGAGAGATATTTTTGTACCATTTCAATAATTATGATTTTGATAATTATTCTAGACTTATATATTCTTTAGTAATGTAATAATCTGAAAGGTTATTGCCATTATCACTTTGTGGGTCAGAAAATATTGTGACCGGAATTAGGGCCAGCAAAATTTACAATGTGTCCTAATATCGGCCGCCGGTCGGTATTAGGATACGCGGACTAGAGAATATGCTCCTAATTCCGGCCAGACAGACGGATGACTATAAACATAGTCCGAGACGTAACATAGTTTTTTTTTATTATTCATTTATTGGTACGCATATGGAAATTTACAGAAACTGAAATTTATCCACTGGGAATTCTTTATTGTGTCTGTTAATACCTTGAATTGCTCTATTTTTTCTATTATGTTCTGCAGACAAACCAAGGAGTTTCCTCGGTGCGTTAATTTTTCCTGTGTAATATATTAGGAGGCCGCAGTTACTTGTCATACCGCTTCGCTGCAGCATGTGTTTGAGCGAAGTGAGGTAAAACTTAAAGGTAGAGTTGATCTCAATTTACCGAAAACAAATAAAATGAAATGAACACATTTTGGCGCTAAAATATTTCAATAAAATTTTGATACTACGTGTTGATTTAACATGAGTCATATTGATGTTTTTCAAAACATGTGCGATTTCAAATGTTTTTTACCAATCGGAACTCAGGTGTTGCAATTTGAGACTAATGATTTAAATCTTTTCACATGTTTAGAAAAACGCTCCTTGTGGACTTTCATGCTGCCTGTTTCATCTATGCTGCTTATGGTATAAGACAATCTGATAGCATAAGTCAAATGTAAAAACCAATATTTAATATGGTTTTGCTGGTAAACGAGGGCCGGAATGAACAACAATATACAAAGCTTCAATATTTGAACTCGTGATTTCTTTATTAAAACACGGATTATGTTTGCTTTTTTTGGCTAAAAACGTTCGAAAAGAAAGAATCTTCAAAAAAGACAAAAATTAGCGCGTGCGAAAATTTTGCACTTTCAATTTAAATTTTTTCAATCAATTAATTTTTTTTTAAATTAGGACCAAAATCAAAATTCTTTCCATGTGAAAGGATGATACGATGTTCCCGATGATTGGCTCCTCCTCTATCTCAGACTGCTGGTATTGAGGTATCTGCTGCCGACTGATTCTAAGATAAATGATCCGCCGCCGGATCAATTCGAGGATTTTATCATTCCCACAACTAACGTAAACTAGCCTATTTCCGACCACTGAACTTCTTTCTCGTTTCTTTCATTTAATGTGAGAAAACTATTGAACGAAATTAATTTCTAAAAGTGGATTCTTAAAGTATAATGTTTCGAACATTCAAAATATTATCACCCGTTATTTTTTATTAATGAGAAATATTTTTAAAAAAAATTTATAAATTCAGTTTTTAGAGGTGATCGTATGACCGTATTTCCGACCACTAAAAGCCGAACTGCCGATTACCGACCACTACTAGGTCTATTTCCGACCAGATCAAAACCAACACTTTATGTTTTTCTCGGTCACTGCAGCTCTAGACATGGTTAAACTTTGAGGTACACGTTGAGATATCTCAAGATGCCTGGTAAGAAATCCTTTATACCATTTGTGGGATGGTATTCCATTTTTAAATGGAATGTCACGTTTTATATATTCCACTAATTTATTGACGGACTCCAATAATTGGATTAGTTATTAAAATTATTTATTATTTGGTTTTTTATGGAAAAATAACCGATCATTAGGCTAACAATAGCCCCAAAAAAGTTGGCGCCGTCGTATATCATGGAAATTACACTTGGCTAGAGCTATTCCAATTTTTATTATTCTCCGACGAGAAAATATTTGTGGCGTCATATCTTATAGAATTTTTTGCCGATAATTCCTTAAACAAAATAACAAGTATACGGATATTTCAAAAATACTTAAAGACTCGCATATTGATACCTTAGGCGGTCGGAAATAGGTCAATAGCCTAAATCCCGTCATTTGCCTACTACCGACCAGTGGTCGGAAATATGGTCAAGTGCATTTTTCCGTTGTTGCATTTCCGACCACAACATTTTCTTGTTTTTTTTTTAATAAAGTGAGGTAATGATTAATCATCATTGTATCTTGTTAAAGTTAAAGATGCATACTAACGTAAAAGTTAAACTTTTTCACCTCAAATCTTGAAAACTATTTTAAAAACAGTAAAAATCGATACTCCAAATTTAAGGATTTTCAGATGATTTTCTACAGTGAACTGAGTTTTCGTTTTAATCATTTATCATTTCAACATATGAAAGTTAGCTAATCGCTACTTCGAATAGTTGAGCATAAACACTTGCAAAATATGTTCTGATAAACCTTAGAGTAATTGTATGTTCCAAAAAATAATTATTAACGAAAATAATCGGAATTAGGAAGGTGGTCGGATATCGGTCAACTTACGTTATCACTAAAAAGATCCATCGCCGTATCGCGTTAGAACTCTCTCTGAGTTGTGACTGTTTAAAGCACACTTTTTCCAACGCTTTTCACAGAGCATCCAATCGCCTTTATTATAATATGCCAGAAGAACTAATCCCAACATACAAAGTGTATATCAAACAAATCAACCACCTAATTACTTGCGTTGCTATCCCCGTCTGTAACGCGTACCGTTCTCGATGTGCTTTTATGTATCTACCGATGCATAATCTTAATATTAAATTTATGTTTTCATATTTTATTTCATTATTTCCCTCTTAATTCAAATGTATTTTGATGAAAAATGGGGCGGCCGATATTAGGGGTACAAGTGGCCGGTATTAGGATCAGTGCGAAATAGTGGACGGAGTTAGGGTCCTAGTCCAACAATGGCAAGCTTTTTATTAAAAATTTATTTTAAATATACTAACGACAAAATAAACTAACGGGTATAATTTATTATCGTTAGGAATCGTTTTCTCATATAGAAACCACTGACACAATTGAAATAAATGTTCCTATTAATTCAATAAAAATAGATAAACGTAGTCAATCCTTAAATGGCCGGTATTCGGTGCCTTTACATACGTTATAAGTAATTTCCCTTGTATTTCAAAATTAAATCGACGGTTTTATTTGCTTTTATTACGAAAAACCTACTGTAAAATGTTTTTCGCCGGCATATTATTATCACTCAGGCTTGTTGAGAAGCATATTAACTTCGCATTTAGTAATCGATTTTTTTTACAATTGTAATAAAGTTCTTTCTCAAATTAAAAAATTGATATATGTATATCATTCATTTGAGACCATTTGCCATTTCTCCCTAAGAACATGCTTAAGCTCTGAAAGCGTCTAATACATACATATATCTTTCCATCTGCGTAGATTCTCTTCACTAGGGTTTTCCAAAGGCATTCAGCTGTGTTTACATCGGAAGGGCATGTGGCTCAGTTCATTAAATTAATGGAATTTTATTAGCCTGTTGATTTTTTTCCTACTGACCATTGGCTGTAGATAAATCCAATTGGTCTCACGATTATTTGCTAGAATGGGAATTAATAATAACGTTGATTGTAGTTATAAAACTGATTTATTTTTCTACTGAGTGCGCCATCTCATATGGGTCGATGTAAACTTCGAATAACTTCAACAATTGTTAACCGATTTTCATATGTCATAGCATTTTGCAAACGTCAATTCAGTACAATTTTAACCATGAATCGCTTCGCACCTGAAGAACGCGCGAAAATAGTTTCAATGTTCATTAAAAATGAACGCTCGATTGTGCAACTCAACGTTCATATCGTGCAAAATATCGTGATCGTGATCGAAAAAAGATACAATTCGTCGTTGGGCCTCAAATTTTTTTCACATTTTACGCTCTCTGGCTCAGTTAATAAACAAAATTGTCGCTTCTGGGGCACCGAAAATCCTCACATTATTCACGAAGAGCCGCTATTTGATCAAAGAGTGGGCCGGTGTATGCACTAAAACCATCATTGGACCGTATTTCTTCAAAGTTGGCGACGCAGTGGATGGCGATCGATATCGGTGGATGTTGGCCCATTATGTGGTCCCAGAAATGCGTAAAAAAGGCTTATTTCATTTTTGGTTTCAACAGGACGGCGCGACATGCCATACTCCGGACAAAACAGTGAACCTTTTGCGTAAGAAGTTCCCTGGAAGATTCGTGTCAAAAAAGGGCGATATTGACTGGCCTCCGAGATCGCCGGATTTGACTCCTCCAGGCTTTTTTCTTTGGGGATACTTGAAAAGCAAGGTGTATGCTAACCGCCCGAAGACAATAGAACAGATCAAAAGAAACATTCGTGCGGAAATCGCAGAAATTTCAACCGAAGTGCTCGAAAGTGTCATGAAAGGTTAAGAAGATAGTTAAATATAACAAATCGAATAAAACAATAATAATTGGTCCTTCCCCCTTTTAGATTGTATACGCAACAATAACCTTCTTTTTTGCTACGGCATTCTTCTGAACCAAGTTGTTTTATTTACGCTCCATTACAGCGAGGGGTTTGAATACAATAGAATTTTTTTGATTCAGTACACCACAGACTACAAAAACATTGGAAACAATTCAATAAGAAGATATCTGTGGTAGTTTCTTTCCGAAACTTGAAGTTTTGGGAATTCCTTCCACCGAAGACATGTTTTATGTTCCCAAGAGTCCGTCCGTTCATCATGTGTCAACATAAAAAAATGGTTTTATATTTATCGGAGACCGTGCCAAAATATCGTCCTATGCGGTCGTGTGTGAAATATTTATTTCTTGCTGCCAGTTTGTTTACTGACTGTCTTCCTATAACACACTGAGACATGTAAAAAGAGTGCCTACTGATGAGAATATAACATCCGTTCAGGAGAGTATTGAAGAAGATCCTTTATCAATTCGACATTGTCCACTTTATGGGAAAGTGTACGCAAAGATTTTGGTTGAAGTACAAGACAATTACAGTGCACAGTTTGAGCGGCCGGTGGGCTGGTAGAGTCATCGGACCACTTCTTTTCCCAAACTCAAGCGTGTTACAGTCAACTTTTGACTTGATTTGTTTTCTTTTTCCATTAAATGAAATCAATGTCTATAATAAGAAATGAAATTCCAGGAGGATAGCACTATGTGTGTTTCAGCAAGGGTGATATAAGACTGATAGAAAAATCGTGCAACTGGCAAATTCCAATCCGAAAATAAGGATATCGGAGATCCAAGGACATAATTAAGATGAAAACAAAACTCCGATTTCCACTCGCACTAAAAAAATTACGATTCGCCGATTCAGGTTTGAATTGACGAGTGGCACTAAGGAAACCGCTTGTAACACTAAAGCAAAGAAAAAATATAGTTGCTTTTGCAAAGTCCCACGAGAATTAAACAACAAATCAAACTAGTGAAAGTACGTGATATGGGGCGATGAAACAAGAATTAATCCCAAGGGTCTAGTTGGCCCTCGGCACATACGACGGCGAACAGGAGCATTTTTGTGTCCAAAATATGTTTGGCCTATCAGTAAACATAGTGATAAATCTCTTGGTTGGAATTGTTTTTCCTGGAACAGTGTTGGTCCGATCGAATGGACGGAATTTTAACAGCCAATAATATGTTGATATATTGGAAAATAATATTGGCAGATATTGGGAAATTTCAACGAGGCAACGACCCCAAATATACGGCTAAGGCGACTTTTTGAACAAAACTTCTTCAATGTTCTTGACTGGGCGGCAGGAAGTGCAGAGCTTAACCAAAGTGGGCCTCAGTGGGGTGATTTAAAAACGGCCGTTGCTTTGAACATTTCACAAATGTGGTCATTTTATTATAAGTGCGTAGCACTTAAACAATCGGGCTTTTCCACAAAATATTGATATTGAAGCCATCATTGCACCCGTAAATATTATGTTTTAAACCCACTTTCTATAATATGTTTCTGATTAATTGTCCAGTTGCAATCGCACACTTTCTTCCTTAGACTTATTTTTTTGTAATTAATTCTTTGAATTATGTACATATTTGTCTGTTAAAAAAAAAAGAGTGAAAAAGTTCAAAAAACAAAAAAAAAACAAAATAAAAATAAACACGTTGAGAAGAATTTCAAGAATGGTGTTTCTGATTAATTGGCCATAGCTGTATGCAATCCAATACTCAACGTTCTTGTAAGATAGCGTGATGGGGCAAGGTGAGAAATCCAAGTTTTCTTAAGTTCAAATCACCCATAAAGCTCTTATACTGCATACAAAAGTCAAAAGCGTTGCAGATGTTATAATCTTTAGTTTATACTTGTTCTTTTTAACATAAGATCCAAGTAGGTGGTTGGAATTTCAAATGGATTGAAAATATTGGAATAGATTGATTCAAAAATTTGAGAAAGATGTCTAACAAATAAGGTGATTAAAATTCATTAAAATAGTTAATAACTTATTTTAAGGGAGGTTTTTTTCACAAAGGTAAAAATATAAATAACCCGCTAAACATCACTCATCGGCTGATTATCTCGTTTAGGTCTTTTTTATGGGGTTCGTGCAGGTTCAAGAGTACACGCTCTTATGGTGTTTGTCACACAACCTGGACGGGGTTCAGATGGTTTGTGTCAAAGATCTTCGTTCACTACTCTCCGGGGGTGATTGTCCTAGATAGATAGTTTGAGAGATTCGACGCAATTTACATTGGTTGTAGTTCACAGTAACTCTTTTGTTACCATGTCATTAAGGTGTTATATTGGAAATGCACACACAGAGTATGAATTTTAAAGTGATTTTATGCTGCGAGTGTTATGCAAGGTTGAGTGTTATGAGTGGTTGTTTTCATCCAATTCTGTTTTTGATTTACTTTTTTGCTAAATAAAAAAAAAAATGATTTGGATAATGAAAATCATTATTTGGACCCTTACAATATTTTCTGTTAAGCGGAAACGATGATATCCATCAAGTGGCTGCCACCGGTGTTGATACACATTCCTACTCATGTTATCGCATTTTCCATGACTTTCGGCAAGATTTGCAGACCGAAAATCTTCTATGCGGTCACACCGTCTTGCTGAAACCATGTCTTAACCAAGCCCCGCTCATCCAATTCCGGCAGTAAGAAGTCTTTTATCATGGCTCTTCGTGTATCACACGCGGATTGTCAGTGCCTCAGAAAGGAAGATTCTGCTTATTGACGTAACCACTTAAATGGAAATGTGCCTCGTCGCTCATTATGATTTTGGAGACAAAATCGTCCTCTTCGTTGTTGAGATTAAGGAAGGCCTGCAGGCATTAACTGATGCACTGTTTGCACTTTGTACCGTAACATGTGTAAGTCTTTCACTAAAATTCGCTGTTGGGTCCGCCTGGTAATGCCCAATTGCGTGGCCCGCAATTGTCTGATTGATGTTTCTTCGTTCTCAGCGACATCGGCTGCGCCCTGCATGGCCTCCTGTGGTTCCAGTCTGCTCGAGTCGAGTAGCCAAGCGCCGGAATGTTTGCCCATTTGGCGCAACACGATTAGGAAATCGACGTCGAAATTCACGCTGCGCTTTTTGGACATTTTCGTAGCCTCTGCTATCTCTCTCACTTTAATTCGACGGTGGCCTAGCACTGTTTGGTGAACTTTAGCGATGTTATCGTCAGTTATTGTAGTTTTTAGACGTCCCGAACGTTCATCGTCTCCCAAGCTCTCACGGCCACGTTTATATTCAACTGCCCAAAATTTCACTGTGGTAAATGATTGTGCAGAGCCCCCATACACAGAGTCCAACTCATCTTTGATTTGCGTAGACGTTTTGCCTTTTAAAAACAAAAATTCAATGACAGCTCGATACTCAATTTTGTCCAGTTTCACAAAAACACTCACATCAACTCACTCAAACGACTGTAAAAAAAAAACCTCCCGTCCAAAATGGCTGAAATTTTGGTGTGCAACTTTCAAAAGATGCACAACTACATTCACTAGCTTTTATTGACGAGTGCTGCTGTCTTCATGTTGGGGTCGGAAACTTTTAAGAGCAACCTTGTATAACATCTTCCGGCAGGGTGATTAATTTTGCGCCAGTTTTGTGCAGTTTTTGTAGTTACAAAGTAGTTTTGTAGTTACTCTGCCTGACATGAGGCGTTTTTTGCAATTGTTGCAACAAATTCAATCGAAAAGAAAACGTTCTTTATACTCAGCTCTGAGGTTAGCATGAAGCCAAAATAGTGAACAAAGCAACGATTTTTTTTAATCTGAGAACGTACGAATAGGCATTTCGGAAATCCATGTTAATAAGATATAACTGCTATTGATAATGTTTACAGGCGTTATAATAATTCCGCCATGTATTTAGACTAAATGCTTATTAGGCTCTGAAAGTAATTCTTCCAGCCCCTGGTACAACTAGCACTAAACTCAGCATGATTCATTCCACATACTAGACTAAGCCCCCTAATACCTGGTCCCAAAGTCAACCTGTGCAGTTCAACGTCAAAACGGCTTAAAATCACTAGACATCTCAGCTATACCCATACCCTACCTACGAGTATACTTATAAGGAAAAAAAAATAAGATCTGGCCTTTAAATAAAAATAAAAAAAAATTATAAGAAATTCCTAGAAAACCAACGAAACTGATACTGGTGGATAACATGTTATGGCTAAAGCATCTTCGTTCGCAGTAGACCACTAAATCTCCTTAATTGCTTACTACTTGACTCCATTGGCCACACCTCAATTATAAGCTATCGCCCTTTAAATACACAACGCCCGACTAACATCAGTCATCAATTACATCAATGTATGTATGTATAGATGTATATACCTCCTCTTATTGATTGATGAACACGCCGCCTATCACAGGTAGTATAACATTAGATTTATCTGAAAAATATTAAAATTCCCAAAAAATTAAATCGTTATTGATAACACCTTGAACCTGAGCCAACATTCATTCATAGCAACGAACAGCTTTGAGGGACGTTGTAACTCATTTATAAATCGTTTAAGTAAAAAGAAAAACAATTTACATCGTGTCATAACTGTGTCAAGTTGACAGATGAATGATGAAGCAGTGACATCGAATGTTTTTCTCATTTCTCTTTAAAATGTTAATTTCATCGAATCGCTATTTATGTACAAGGCAGCTTGATGTTCATTTTGTTAAAATGTAAATTAATGACGAATGTAAAGCGTAGTAGCGATAAACAATTTTCACTACGCCCTTTTTAACCAGTTCAGAAGACTTTTGGAAAGTGTGACTCAAGAGCACAAAGATTTAATGACCGATTTTCAAAAACATTGGAAACTAGGTGGAATGTGAGGAAATTGCTCAAAGCATTAAAAGCAAGAAACTTACGGGGTTATGCGGCAACCGGACGCTTAGTAAAATAAAATTCACGGAGAAATTAATCCAAAAAGCGTTAACCTATTAATTCAAAAAGCTTTAGAGTAATTAGTATTACCATTCGTTTTTAATGACGGTTTCACGATATGAGATTAATTAGGAGTGCAAGAGTATATCCGATTCCTCGTAATTCGTTAAAGTTTTTTGCAATGAGAAGGGGATTCAGGTATATTAGTGACTCGCCATAGAAACTGAAGTCCTTGGATATTCATTGTACTCTTATGATACATTGAAAACTTATTCTTATATAACGAGCGATTTAATCCTAGCTAGACACACAATGCTAGACCAAACCACGTACATAATTAAAGCTAGATGTCTAATGTGAACCCCAAAATGATGGTGGTTGAAGGCTTCGCTCTACCTGCCTGCTTAAACCTGTTAAGAAGAATAATGACATTAGGAAAAGATTGGGCTGATTGGTATGCTAATATAAATAATAATAGACATTTGAAAGATATTGTTTTAAGACAGAAAAATGTCCTTTCATAGGCTAGTAACTAGTTATTTTACGAAGATATTACAATTTTTGTAGTTTAAGTATGTAGGATGAATAGATCTTCTTTGTTTAGTACATTAATTCATCCTTGTCCTTGTCTCCTTTGTTTACAGAAAAGTATACAGCATTCTTTTTACGTGGAGGCTTCCTCGGATCTTTGAACTTCTAATTCTGCCACGCTTTGTTACTCCCCCTGTCATGCGAAGCATCTTCATCTCAGCTGCCGTTAATTTGCTCTCATACTTTTTGTGCATTGTCCAGCATTGTGAACCGTATGTGAGCGCCGGACGTACAACTGAAGTGTAGAGCCTTCCTTTCAGCTTAGGGGTCATTTTTCGATCACAGAAGATGGCGGAGTTTTCCCGCCACTTCATCCACCCTACGCTTACGCGATGGTTGATGTCGTCATCACAAGTTGCTTCTTTATTAATCATAGATCCCAGATATTTAAACTTTTCACACTTGGGAAGCACTCTTCCATTCAAGTAAATGTCTGGAATAGGCATTGATGAGGGTCAGAGAACGGGCAGCACAGATACTCTGTCTTCTTTGAAGTAATACGATACCCATGTCCCTCAAAAATGTCCACCCACACATCAAGTGCTCGTTGTAGGGACGCCTGATCATCACTTATAATGGCTCCATCGTCAGCAAAGAATAGCTGGTGCACATTACGGTCCGTCAATTTTCCTTCAAGCAAGCAATCAAGGACTGCTATAAAGAGCAGTGGGCTGAGGACGCTCCCTTGGTGTACACCGACTTTGATTGCGAACTCTTCGGTGACTCCTGCGATGCATTTTACTCTTGTCGTTGCTTTCTTGTACATGTCCATGATCACTCGCACGTAGGTTTCTGGAAATCCTTTTTGTCTTAGCGCTACCCATAAAAGATCTCTTGGTTGCCGGTCAAAGGCCTTCTCGAAATCAACCAACACCATATGCAAGTCCTTTGAAGAATCACGATGCTTTTCCATCATGACCCTTAAACTTTGGATTGCATCTGTTGTTGATTTACCCGAGACAAACCCGCACTGGTCATCAGATAGTCGTATTATTAACCCCAGTCGGCTATCGACTATACCCGTTCAACGATCTTCATGGTGTGCGACATCAGCTTGACAGAACGGTAGTTATCACAATTTCGCGTATCACCCTTTCCTTTGTGCAAAAGAAGAAGATAGATTGATTAGGCATAGTGTCGCCTCTCATAAGTTTGGAGATAAGAACCATGAGCCATCTAGACCCGATGTCTCCCATCTTTTTCCAGAACTCAGAGGGTATCCCGTCCGGCCCAACAGCTTTTCTTTTCTTGGAGTTTTTAACCGCGTACCGAACTTCTTCGACTGTGATGTCGGATATTTCGGCATGATTCGGGGCGGCTCTTGGAAAGTACACTCGGGGAAACTGTTCGTTCAGACGTTCCTCGCAATACTGTCGCCATTTGTGGAGAATTTTTTCGTCTTCCACAAGGAGTTGGCCTTCAGCATTGTTAATAAACTTTGGGAAACGAATCTCCTGAGCATTTCTTCTTCTCTGGGCGGCTATCTTAAAGATATTTGCTCCTTTGTTCAAATTGTTTTGTCGAAGCTCCTGGGTAGCCTGGTTCCTGTCAGACGCGGAAGACGATATTTCTTCCAACTCCTGATAGAGGCCTTCCATGCTTTTCGCTTTGAATCCGGCGCACTTTTTCTTCGCGATACCTTTGCAATATCTATATACCTTTTCACGGCGAGCTTTTTCCTCTCTATTAGTAGAAGAGCACTTTGACCAAGCTTGGAAAGCCATTTTCTTTTCGCACTATCCTGTTCAACAATGTACTGAATAATGCATATTATCCAGTGCATTGCAAGACAGCAGTGGTGGAGCGGATCCCCAAAAGTGAAGTTGAAATTTAACTTCCAGAAATCAGAAACTGTTATATTTTATTCAGAACATATCTGTCTAGGGCCTCTCAGGACTCTAGAAAAATGGGCGCAGGTTCTCAGGCTGGACGATCCAAGGCAAAACCTTACCTTATGATCTGACTAGACAAGTTTTTATATTTTGACAAACATGTAGATGCCGGTGGGGCAGGAGCAAAAGCCCGGGGAGCTTTCTCTCAGAAAAGATGGCTGTTTCATAGCAGCCGACTTAATTAAAGAGCGAAAGTAATCTGCTACATGTCACTATATGGTTTTTCTTAAGTCATAGATTATTTTGACACTGAGAGTTGTTCGAAAACTTGACAGAAAGTCAGTATCATACCACCGCGGAATGAAATAAGTCGCTTTACGCTTGAACAACTTCGGCATGATTGAAAACTTATTTCCAAAGTGAATGCTGTGCAGCCCAATCAGTGCGTTTTTAAAAAAAAACTGCTGTACGCAAGTTTGTGCAAAATAGTTCGCGAGACTGGTATGCTAGTGCACAACATTCATGGTCCCCGTCGTGGTGTGCACAGATGAGAATGTGGCCGAGAGAGTGAGACTCAATTCAGAACATCAACATCAAAAAAAAAAAAAAAAAGTTCATCATCCAAGCAATCCATGAGCCCGAAATCATCACCAAGGTCTTGGAAAATGGCAGCCGGCACAGACGACATTGTATTTCATAATTAATGAGAATGTAGGTTCTTACCTTACTAATAAAGCCATAATACATGGAAAAGATTTAATTTTGTTCATTTTATTGGATTTTTAAAAAGAAACTTGTATTTGGCTCACCCTTTATGTACCCAGAGAAAGTGCGCCGCATTCCTCTATTTTGATCAATGTAGGTCGATCCAGGATCAATTTACGGTTCTGCTAATTTTCCACGTGGACTGCGTTGGCTCCTCTACGAACGTGATCTTGCGCTCCGTGTAATAGATCAATGTCGAAGATCGGCAGGACATCGTCCGACAACTTTGACAACGCTTTGAAGGGCTGGAGCGGACTGTGTTAGTGGTGAATTATAATGTATCAGCCTCTTTAAGGCAAGCCTGCCAAAAGCCAATGTTAGTCGCTATTTAAGCTAGTTTTAGGCATTTTTGTGCAGGCTAAGTTTGTTCTAAAATAAATGAATAAGAACGAATATAAACCTAAAGAAAACGAAATTACCGCAAATAATTTCAAAATGTACCTAACTTATCTCCTAGAGCTTATTCCTTTTGTTCAAAATATATTCGCGCACTAAGCGACGGGAGTCAAATATTACTTTTACTCATCCTTTTTCCTGTCAAAAGGATAAAAACGAATACAATTCTACTGGGTATGAAATGAAATAAATTGCAAACTTGTGTGCAAATCAAACGCCGAGCCTTGCGAACATCTGTTCATCAATGTATCGTGTGGTTCAGACCGTGTTCTTCTAGGAGTGGTATATAGACCAAACAAGCAAACCAACATTTCTCATATCTTAGGTGTTTTAGAGGAAATATCATGCATTGCGCCGAGTATAATTGTCTGTGGTGACCTCAATAATGATCTTCTTGCTAATTCTTCGTCTAATCTGATTAGCAATTTTAAAATGTTTGGATCTTACACCAGTAAACATGACAACGCCCACGCACTTTACAACTCATTCTTCCACCTTGTTGGATATCTTTCTTGTGAATGATATAACTAAAGCTCTACTCTATACACAACTAGCCGCCCCAGGGTTCTCCAAGCATGATATGCTGTATCTATCATACGATGTGCACTTGAAAACAGATCAAATTAGTTTTAGGTATAGAGATTTCAAGAACATTAATTACAATGATTTATATTCACATGTAAGCGCTATTGCATGGGAAGAAGTTTATCACATGCCCTCGGCCAATGACCAACTCTTGTTTATACAAAATAATATACAAAGGCTTTTCAACCAGCATGTGCCTCTAATTTCTAAAGTAATGAGGAATAAATCTCCACCATGGTTCAATATTAGTCTACACGAACTTATTAAAAAACGTGACATTGCTTATTCTCGATGGAAGCGCTACAAATTGCAAGACCATTACAACACCTATCGCCATCTCAGAAATTCAGTCGTTGTCCGCATAAGAAGTGCGAAGCGTCGCTACTTTGACCGTACATTAAATAACGACTATCAAGATAGCAAAGTTTTATGGCGCAAACTTCGGAAAATGGGATTTGGCAAAAAATATTTATCGCCACCAGTCGATATAGATTGTAATTTTCTAAACCAACATTTCGCGGCAGTCTCCAACTTACAAACCCAAAGTGCTAGTTTACAGTTTGAATCCCTCGCATGGCAAAACAGGCACGAATTTGAAGGCGAGACATACTTTAGATTCATCCACCTCATTGACGAGGACATAGTCGATGCCATTATAACAATAAAGTCAAACGCGGTAGGCCTTGACGAAATTAATCCTCAATTTACCAAAGTCATCCTTCCTTACATACTTAAGTATATAACACACACATTTAATACAATTCTTACAACTTGCGATTACCCGCTAGTCTGGAAATTTGCCAAAATTGTTCCGGTACCGAAAACGTCACACCGCACTTGCACCGACTATAGGCCTATATCCATACTACCCTTTTTCTCTAAGGTATTTGAGAGGGCAATACTGAAACAGCTGCAAGCTCATCTAAGTCGAAATGAGCTCTTGTGTAATAATCAGTCCGGGTTTCGCTCTAAACGAAGCTGCAAAACCGCACTCCTCTGCGTGGCGGATGACATACGATTGGCAATGGACTCAAATTATTGTACATTTCTAACATTACTGGATTTTTCTAAGGCATTTGACACAGTAAATCATCATGTGCTGTGTAGGAAACTGTTAACACATTACAAGTTCTCTCATTTGGCTGTAAAACTTTTATTTTCCTATCTATCTGGCCGACAACAATGTGTCTCAACCAATAACCAAACATCGTCATACCTTAGAACTTCAGCAGGAGTTCCTCAAGGATCCATTCTTGGACCACTACTATTTTCATTATACATCAATGAGCTTCCGAAGCGCGTTACTCATTGCTCTATGCATATGTTTGCCGACGACGTACAACTTTACTTAAGCTGTTCGGTGGCCAATATTTCAAACGGTATAGGCTGTATAAACGAAGACTTGCAGAAAATCCAAGAGTGGGCATTGAAACACAACTTATCACTCAATCCTAAAAAGTCTAAGACGTTGTGTATATATAAACGTGTGTTAGATACTTCAGTTTTCCCCCGAATTTTACTACAAAATACACCTATTGAATACGTTACTACAGCCAGAAATCTTGGAGTCATCTTCAACAACACGTTAACCTGGTCAGACCACGTAACAACTACTGTAGGAAAAATTTATAATGGCCTCCGCCTGTTATGGTCAACTCAAAATTGCATACCAATCAGCACAAAAATGCTCATAGTAAAGGCTCTACTTCTACCCATACTATTGTATTGTTGCGAGGTGCTCGGTGAGTTTGATTTCAACACCAGACGAAAACTAAACGTCATATTTAACAATTTAGCCAGATATGTTTTTAACAAAAGATATTCCGATCACATCTCTTCTTATGCACGACAAATACTTGGAATGAATTTCAACAACTTCGTGAAATTCAAATCAATTGTTCTTCTGCACAACATAATGCTAACTCGTCAACCGAATTACTTGTACAACAGACTCATTCTCCCCAGTTCAAATCGCACTAACATACTTATTCGACCAAGATTCAACTGCCTTCAATCAAAACGTTCGTTTTTTGTTAATGCTACATTGTTATGGAACACGCTGCCAATCGCGTTTAGGAGAATCACAAACACCAACAAATTTAAAGCTTTACTCTTCCAACACCTGGCCAATGAAAACTAACCTATAAACTCACCCAATATTTAATAAAATTGTGTCTTATATTCTTATATTCTTGTAACTATTTAGCTAAATTTAAATTACTCAAAATCAGAAAATGTATACATGTATTAAGCGTTTCACCCATAAGATACGAATCTTGCTGTGAAACATTACTCAAATAAATAAATACAAAAATACAAATACAAGTATGCAACCTAGTCTACTTAAGAAACCTGGGGATGAGCAAACCGGTATCAGCACTACAACTTTGTAGGCTCGATCGATCAATATAGCTTACTTGAAAATTCTTTTTATTTTTGAACGCCACTCTTCTATGAATTTAAAGACATCCATGTACCCAATTAACTTTAGAGCATGCATAAAAAATGTTGGCCTAAGTGTATCGTGCAGCGTTGGTTGATTTCAGTTTCTTACGTTGTCAGAATATAATACATACAACCGAAGCGGTTATTTCAACTGTTTTAAAGCTTTACAAAATTTTTTTACAAATTCTTTACAAAAATGTAATTCCTTTGGACACCAAGGAAATGGTCGTAAATGACTAGTATCAGGGTTGCTCCCATTAGTGATTAGACGTGGAAAAAACTCAATACAACATAATTATGGTCATGGTCCGAGCCAAGACGACTTCGAAGCTTAATCCCCAAAAATCATCTTTTCCAGACTGGTAGCGCGATACAATAAAGAAATTAAAGGGGCTAGCACAATGATTAAGATCACTCTGCTATGGGTTCTGCGTCACAATAATATGATAAGGCTGGCGAGTTAGACAATCTCGGAACTACTGCTAATACGCACACTGAAATGATTTGGCCGCCATCTAAATTCAGCATTCACTTGTTTTTGTCCTTCTCTCCGAAATCACCACTTTTGTAACCCTGAACCACTTGGAACCCGTTCTTTAATTAATAGAAGTTTGATCACTTCGGTTTCAGATTATTTTTTAGTTGAAGGCGAACAGCAAAACTTCCCGCAAATAAATTTAACTTGGCTCGAGAGTCATAAATTGTATCCAGAAATAGATACCCTTGTGGCGTTTCTGATCTGACATTTTCGATTAGAATGCATAGTTACCGCCATCTATTGGAAAACGACGAATTCCCATTCATAGTATTCTAAGTAGGTATGTAATTTACCCGCCATTGATCTTGGCTCCAATTTTTGATAATGTGTTGACAACTTGGTTATTTGTGTATAATACCTCTTTTGGATATTACGTTGTGCTTAGGGAATATCGTAAAAGGTCCTTCTTAATGACTATTTTAATTGCGGCGAATATGCCACGAGAGTCAAGTGAAAACTTAACATCTAGTTTTCCTAGGATAACACGAAGTGAATTCCTTGACGAGGCTAGCAAGCACTGTCCATTTCATTTGGAATCCTAGAATGATTGAAAGTAGATGGACGCTATTATCCATTAGGACTAAGGCCAACAATTTGTGCTACCGTTCTGAGGGAACAAATGTTAAGGAAATTTAGGGCTTACATCAGATGTTGCTACAAATTATGCAATCGACTTTTCCACGACTTGAAGGCTTCCTTATAGGCGGTTTCTAAAATGTCCTTGAAGTTACGTGTGCAAGTTTCTTTGACGGCACCTAGGGTCCCTAGCTGGTGTCCTTTAAGGAAGAAATTCACTTTTAGGAATAGAAAAACTCAGGCCAAGTCGAGACTGTAGGGGGAATCGACGCGACCTGGTTATGCGTCAGGCGGACGGTCACCGTGGAACAGACAGGATATTTGCTTTCCCGATTGACTCTTCTGTTCAGTCTAATTAGCGCTTCTACGCAAAAGCATTCCTCAAGTACAAAACCGTTGTGGACAACCCCCTAGGCATATTTTGGCCCGAGACTCGTTCTCACACTCTCTCGATCGACTTTAAAGAGCTTGTGCCTTTTAGAATTGCAGATTTCGAAATGCTTTCATTCTTGCACACATTGATGGCAAATCGTTGTTCAATCGCCCGTTACGTTCTAGGCTTGCATCGAGTCATTCAACAAGAATCCACTAACAACTCGATGTTGTCTGAACAAACGCTCGCAGATGTCTAATATTTGGCGCGATTTGAAGGCCGCCGCGAACGCACTTCGGCGTACACGTTAGAAAAACCAAACGTGTTAATCCTCACTAATAGTTATTAGTTTTTTTTCCGAACTGTGACTGCGATATTTGCTGGTAATGCATTGGTGGGGTTTTAAATTGATCCTCTTGGTAGTCCTTCCTTATGTCAAAACATAATTGATAACATTATTCAATTAATACCAATAATAACTCTTCTTCTGGACTTCATCCTATTTAAATGATTTTCACTTATCTTACAATGAATGATGCCATTGAGTATACATTTTGTGTCGATTTGCCAATTAACAACCGGCCTGTCCTACAATGTACCTTTCAGAAATGTTTACCAACGCAAATACGAAAAAATCATGCAAATCGGACTAATAGGGTGATATGTCAAAATGCCTGTTACTTTTTGAACACTTGAACATCTTACTCGTAATTTGTTTCGTTTTTGTTTTTTATAATTTCAATCACATAATGATGCCACCAAGGTGCTTAGCATTAAACTCTAGTTGTGCACATACATAGATGTCCGAATGGCGACAGCTCGTCTGATATTCGTTTCACTTGTCTCAATACTTTCGCAATTCAAGTATTGAATAGAATGGATTTCCCGAGGTCGATGATGTCATCGCTATCATTGCACTTGGCTAAGTTTGTTAGTAAACAGGGACACATCAGAGAGTCACGCTATGAGTCATACGGCACTACTGGTATTTACCTCGAATGGAACGTGTTTGGAATGCTCATTTCTAAGCACTTAGTACTCATTATTCCGTAGAGTATATATTAATTACTTGCTGTGCTTAATTGATCAGGAAGTACATTTACTTTAGTTTTGATGGTACTTAATTATGAGCTTTCTAATGGGGGGCAAACAAATGTTTAATGTTGTATTGAATATTATAGAACCTCTTACATGACTCTAGCCATTCTATGATTCTTGATTTAAGCAAGCAGATTTTCTCCAACGCGCAAAATGTTACTGCCAAACGTCTGTGTCGATCATTGATCTCTACTTTCAAAGATCACGTAAGCATCGTTTGAATATCCGAATTAACCGTGACAATGATCCACCAATCTGAACTAACACGAAACGAAATATGTACGTGTTTATAGCTCCGCTCCATTTTCAAGCCCATCAACCGAAGATAAACGACGTTTACCACCTGTCAACCACAAACCAATTGATCCCATTGAACTAGTTCATTTGCACCTATCTGTATGCGAAATCAGGTACTACCATTCATAAAATAACCATCAAAACATCATTAAAGTACAATGAGACGCCTCAAACGCGAATCAATCAAACATAAAATCCCAGTCAAATGTCTTCCATTACCATGAGAAAGCCATCAAGCTAAAGCCAACGAGCCATCGGTTAGTTTACCCTTGAGTAAAAGTCATGAAGCTTAGAGGAAAAAAAAAAAACACAAAACACTCATCGAAGTCATTCAGAGCGCCGCCTCTCGCACCCGTCAACCCACCGGCTTAGGGTTACCCGCCTCTTTAGCACTTGATACCTCCTCGTCACAGTCTCTATGCATAATTAATGTCTCACAATGCTGTTGTCTTTCATCGCCATTCCTCGGCGTTAGCTCTACTCCCTGAAGCATGCATGAGTTATTTTATAAAACATTTTTGCTCCAGACATTAGGCTTTAAGACGCTAATGGGCTCGATAGAACCATAAACACTTTGTAAATGCGTAATTAGTTCCTTGTCGCTGGGTACCTGCGTTGGAGTGGTTATGAATTTGATTTCGATTCTTGAGTTGTACGAGAAAATAATTAAATTACAATCAAGCTGCCGTGGACTGTTGTACTTGTATGTGGAGCACGAGTTGCATAATTCCTTTGATGGTTAATGGAGACGTTAATGCGGCGACGGTTGTCGGCTCGATTGGACGACTGGTTCATTAATTAAAGTTCCACGGAGGAGGAGGTGCTTTTCGATTTCGAGCAAATGCACTCGAGATTTTCGAGTATTTTGAGAATCTAGAGACTTCAGTGGGCAAACACTTGATATTAGAAAGTGAGTGTGAAGGTGTTAAGTTCACTGAAAAAGTGTAGGGTATAGTACTGGTATAAGGGTTATTAAGAGAAAGTGCCAGTCGGTAAAACGTCGTACAAAGGAAGTGTTTTAATTGCTCAAGTTGTGCGTGTGCTCAAGGGGTATAAGATGGGTTTAAAATGGTTTCTGTTATTCTGCGATTCATTGCGAAGCTTTCAAAGTCGCGACTTACAGAAGCTGAGGTGATTTCTCCTCTCTATAAGATTCAGTAATTGATTGATGAGGTACTCATAGAAAAGAAAACACTTTATCAGGTTTGCAATCATCTCCTTTTCGACAAGACGTTGTGGAAGTGAACGAGCTTAGATGATTTCGATTCGAATGAAGATCCAATTTAGTTAATTGAAGGCTTATGAATCGTGCCAGATTATACTAGAATTTGATAGATAACTCGACTGCCAAATCAAATTTCTTAAGCCTATTATAACTTCAGAGTCTTCTTGAGCGCTTGTGTCAATTGTGGCTTATGAGTTCGTGCTCAGGGCAATTAAATGTTTGTTTAACGATTACCTAAAGAGGCATAAGTTGCGTTTTTCCGCTCATGACATCTTCTCTGAAGAAATTCAGGATATTTCATAAACACATCTTAAGAATATTAGAATTGTATGGGCGGATCCTAGCTGATAACATATTGCCATTAAATATTTTCTTAAACTTAATTCTTCTCTCCCCTGTCATCGTTTTGATGATAAAGAAGAGGGAGTTCCGATTTCGGTTTGTTACACTTTTTCTGACTATGTTACTCTATATTTGTTAGAGTTTGAACTCAGAAAATCATGTTCAGAAGAGAACCTGAACCTTTATCAACATAGCTCTTTACCTATCATGGTCTTCTGCTATAGTTTTCCTGTATGTATAATTTGAGTGTCTTGTACAAAAAGTCGGGGAAAATATCGATATTCTACATTTTTGCCAACAAGAGTTAAATTAGGATTTATGCTTTTATCAATATGAGGAACACATAAGCTCAGGGCCGGATTTTTTTATCAATTTTCATTAAGGCGCTGTAAAATTACGCAGACCGGAATAAGGCTAGCAATAAAACAAAATCGCAAATATTCAAAGAAAACAAATTCTCGAAATTTGGGGTCATATTTCTTTATTAAGACTTTACAAAGCCTTATTGAAGAGGCTTTATTTACAATATAACCATACACTTTTTGAGTAAACAAATAAATATATGTAATTGTGATTTATAATTTACTGTTTTTTTTTCATTAAAAATTCAAAATATTTAAGAAAATAGTAGGAAAAGTCAAAATTTAAATTTTTTTAGAATGTCGATATTTTTTTGCTCATTTTCAGGTCATTTTTTTCAATTGACTTTTCTTTCGGCATGATTAAATCGACTTTTTGATAAAGCCGTCCGCGTAGGTCGACTTAGATGACATCGTCCTCTGTCAACATTGCCGAGATTTTTTAGACATTCAACCTAAAACACTTATCTAAGCCACTATTCTTTTATTGACGACTCGAGTGAGAGCTATATAACTCAATTGCCCTGCCTCTCCTGATAAAAATGGTCTTTAATTTGTTCTGCTTGTTGGTGTTTCGCGACTTGAAAGTAAAGAACCGAAATGCCGAAGTGTTATCGTGATACCTGTCTAAATAAACGTTCTGGCTTATGGGTAGGTGATGTGTGCTCTTTTAGAGGCGAATTGGCTTAGTTTAATAGTCATTCATTGTCTACACCAATGTAGTCAAAATTGCTAATTTTTATGTTATGTATAAAGTTAAAGTTAAACAGTGCTGTTTCAAAAATGAACAAAGGTTATTCCAATACATAATCTTCATTTACATACATTTGTGATGTTTTTCCAATGTTTCACTAAAGAAATATACCCATTTGGGCCAATACTACCTCAAAGTTCTGTTCTATGGCATACGGGCTGTCTATCTTAGAAATGATTGCCTGAACTTCAGAGAAGATGGAGAATAAGTCTGGAAGGTAAGACGGGCCTCATATCCCAACTGCGTCAGCTTCAGGAACGTTGATTGTGCTGTATGAGAACTTGCATTTTTATTCAGGAGCATGGGATCATGTCTATTTTTCAGTGACGATAATTTTTTACTGCCGATTTCTACTCCGCCTTAATTGTTTCTCATTGTTGGAGAGACGCATAATGGACAACTCTCTTGCTAATCTACCATATGGTAACCATTATCTTTTTGGGGTGAAGTTAAATCTTTTCAAATACCTTGAGAAACTCATTTGCGTGTACAAATTTTCCCAATCTCTTATTCACTTTTCGTTGCGAATGACGACGCGATGTAAGAAAGGATCCACAACCTATAATCGCCATGGCATATTCGCTAGTACTAATACGTGAAGCACTTATTTCTCTATTTTTCTTTACTTTTTCGATGGTTGAAACGTGAATATGTTGCAGTTGACACTTCGAACGTTATAGCAAGGCTAAGATAAATCTCGAATCTCTTTAACAGCTATTGCGAGTTTGGTAAACTAGTTCGAACGATTTTTTCGCTAAACGTACTCAAGCCAAATGCCTAGAAAATTGCCCTTGAATAAAATATATTGGTGCAAGCATTCTCTATGTAAAGAAAATCTAACTTAATAAACTACTACTGTAAATATATTTTTACCGACAGAAAGGTTAATTTGCACTCTTGGAATTTTGTTTTCTCTACAACCCTACGCCGTGCCGCAAGAATCAGTTGAGGAGTGATCAGTATATCGGCTACTTTATATGAGTGTAACGAGCTGCTATACAAGTATGTCTGTGGACCTCTAGTTGATGTCTCATTGCAAGCAATCGTTTATAACTAGAAAAAAATGTTTAAACCCAATTTAAAAATGCCTTCATTTCTTTTGCCTTACCGTTTTTGAGCATATTGCCTGGTATCTCGCTTATCACACATGTATGTTGTTTTTCAAGGCTGCCAACGTCAACGGCTTATCGGCCAAGACGAGTAATTTGACGCATCCCCATGAAAATAGTCTAAAAGCGTCAAATCGCACGATTTAGTCGAATAAATAAATTGCCCACCGAACTCATTTCTTAATTGATCCATCGATTCACGTGCTATGTGCCAAGGTTAAGCTTATGCATTTTGGGCAAAAAAGGTTCGAAATAATTGAAAGTTCGAAAATTTGAAGAAATACGAGCCTATGATTCCGCCGAACCATAGAACGTATTGAACAGTGCATTTTCCCGGGTGTATTAGCAGCTTTTGTATTGCCTGACAATCACATACAGCAATTTTGTTTATTAACATACCTATTCAATCTTTAGGCTAAGTCATGTAACGCAATCCCCATTGCTGCCAACGGCGACAAATGGACAAGTCACGGTGTTCATTAACACTGGCGGATACAGCAGTAACATTTCCATCTGTACGCATTGTGGGTGAATGGCTTGATATCCAATATTGTGAAAATTGCACGAAATTTCAATCACTTGAATTGCCATAGAAATAGGTCGACTATGAGGACAGTAAAATAGTTGAAGTGCACCAAAAATTAAAGTGTTTACTGGGAACAAATTTTAATATATAGTAAAATTCAATAATTCATTGTTCGGGTTGTTTGGATGTAAGATGACAAAATGGCAATTGAGCATGTTCGACTTTGGCACATGTCACAAATCACGCGTGAGCTATCAAAAACAGCAAAATACAACTAACAAAATACAAAAATACAATTTTTTTACAACTTAGTCTATCCTAAGCGACTTTAAGCTAAACCTTTACGTTGGCTAGTATCGATGGCTTTCGCTTGACCGATTCTCCCCAGTACATCTTACAACGACTGGACTCGGCCATCATGCACACCTTGCATACTCAAGACCTCACCAAAGCTAATACTCGTATTCTTTGGTCAATTTTCGGCATCATCAATGCGTAAGGCATTCCCAAAATCCTTTAACTAACCCTAACGAGATTCTTACCGAAATAATCAGCCATTCTGGGTTACGCTTTTATGAAATTGCCAATTGACTATCAACAAAAGTTGTTCTGATTTGTCAGTATAGGGTAAGCTAACAGAAAATTATTGATTAGAAGATACGCAACAAATTGATTTTCGAAAGGTACGCGATTAATTGATTGTTTGAAGCCCTGTGTGAGCGTCAACACCATCTTGTTAAAACCAGAGATTGGTCAGGCTCAATTCAAAAGGTCGGCCAGCATGTTGCAATAACATTCTCCATTCGCTGTAACTCGCCCTTCAGCCTCATGTTCGAAAAGTACATATGTCCACTTTTGGGTTCTCATATGACACAACAATTTACATAGCAAAGATCAAGTTTGATGACAAATTGTCTTATTGTAACGTATCAGGGACGTCGCAAGTTTTATGGTCATATATTTGAATTATTTAGACCCAATTATTGACTTCGACGACGAATTCGGGTTCCTGGCTGGTTTTGACCACCTTCACTCACAACACTGATGTATTGATTTATCCGTGATCTCAAAGCATGTTGATAAATCAAAGTGCTCAAGAACGAACTTGACACCTTTCAAAAAAATTTACCCATATTGAATTCTGTTCGCAACAATAATAAACAGCAAGATCCGCACCAACTGTTAATCAGCTCCAGAGTATTATTCACTATTGTTCCTGGCGCCCCGGGTGGCGGTGGTAAATTACCGAAAATCACTTTTATCCTGCACTGGTCCTCCGCAATCAATATGGAGGAAAGCCTCTAAGACAATAAAGCCTAAAAGTAGAATACTCTCTTGATATTGGTTGTTAGGGTAACGAGAGCCAAAAAGCTGTTGTCGATAGTTGGTTATTGCCCTTGCTTTCGTGAATAAAAACAATATCTGCAACAACGTGTCGTTCTTTAATGGGTGGGAGATTGATTAATTTTAGGCCATCCGTATAAGGTGGTAAATTAAGGAGCTTAGCCCAGGGAAGGCCACGAAGGGCAAAGCGGATAAACCTATATTGAATGGCCTCAATACGCCTAGTGTGGGATTCGTAAGAGGGAGACCAGACTTGACAGGCATATTCGAGAAGTAGCCTAACGAAAAGCAATGTATAATGATTTCGTAACGTAAGGGTTCGAGAATTCTTTGGACCAGCGTTTCACGAAACCGAGGGCAGAGTTGGCACGTTTAATAATGTTATCCATATAGAGGCGCAAGTTAAGTTCACGATCACAAATTACCCCTAGATCAATCAAGAAATTGACAGGCGAAACGATTTCATTACGAAAAATGTAGATTCAGGCTGGTGAGGAAGAGCGCTTACGAGGGTTACTAATGTCTTGGCATTTACTGACATTGAGCTCGAGATGGTTTTTTTTTGACACCAAGTAATGAACCTGTTAAGGTCAGATTGGAAAGAGCACGAGCTTACAAGGGAAGGTATGTGTTTAAATATTTTCATATCATCGGAATACATATGTACATATATGGAGAGCTGAGAGTTCAGAATACACTGTTAACTTCATTAATAGTTAGACTAAATATCAATGGGCCGAGATGACTACCTTGTGGAACACCGGAGGTAGCATTAATTGAATCAGATACAAAAGATCTGAAAATAACGTTATACTGACGATCTACCAGATAAGATATTTTTCATTTCATTTTCATTTCATTTTTCATTTCATTTATTAAATAATATTGGGATGTACAATAAGATTAACATCTTTTTTAGTACTTAGATACATTATAAATAGAATGAGTTTAACATTAACAGCTAAAAGTCTTAAACTAAGAAAACAAAAGTAGAATTACGAACATTTGTTGAGTGATAGATATAATGGAAGGCAAAGGAAGGATTAAGGATGGGTAGTTAAAGAAGAGAAATGCGAGAGGACAGCACTTTTGAATATTGCACGATTTGAGATTAGTTTAATTCGCGGTGGTAGTGAATTCCATAGTTTGACAGCATGAATGAAAAATAAACGGCTTGAGTTCAAATATTGGTGACGGAAAGGAACGATATTTAAATTTCTTACAGAACGATTAAAGACAAGTTTGTTAAATAAGTATGACGGACATTTATTGACAATGATTTTATGCAGGAATATACAATTTCTTACATTAATGTATTGGTCCAGTGTGCAGCCTAATAGTTTTTTTCGAATGTTCTGAAATATGGTCATATCTTCGAAGGCCGTATACGTAGCGCACGGCATCGTTAAATGCTACCTGTAATTTATGCAGGGACAGCGAGTCAAGGGCACTGTAGACAACATCAGTATACATAATTATTGGGACTATTAATGTTAATACCAGCTTGCGTCTGGTTTCCACCGGAGTGAAATAAGACGATGGCCATAATTTGCGTAAACATCCGTAAATTCGACCAATGACTCTTTGAGTATGGCTGTAGCCTGATAGAGAACGGTCAATAACAATACCAAGACTAGTGCATTGGTCAACAGCAGTAATTTTATTATTGTTTAGAAAAATATCAGGTAGGAGATTAGAGTCAAATTTTCGTTTAGAAATTGGTATTACCTGTGTTTTTTGTGGGTTTAGAAGCAGCCCATTCGTCACGGACCAAGCATATATTCGGGAAAGTTCTTCGTTAACAAGGAGAGCCAGCTCAGAGAGCTGGTTGAAGGGCTTCCCCAGATGCAGTTGAACATCGTCTGCATAGAGATGCACAGATGTTTGCGTGCAAACTGATGGGAGATCGTTGATGAACAAACAAAATAATAATGGTCCCAGAATTGATCCTTGAGGAACCCCTTGAACTAAGGCTTTTAGAGAAGAAGATTTACCGCCGGAGATAACTCTCTGAAATCTTCCTGATAAGTAGCTGCCAATAAGCTTGACCGCCCTATCACAGAAACCAAACAAGTTTGTTAGCTTCCACTTTAGGATGTTGTGATCTACACTATCGAAAGCTTTCGAAAAGTCAAGCAGACAAAGAAGAGTTACATAGCCTTTGTCATAATCCTGCCTTATTTCGTCAAGTAGGTTTATCATAGCAGTAGAGCAGCTGTGATTGACTCTAAACCCTGATTGTTTCGAGTAGAGCAAGTTGTTAGTAGTTATATGGTTCCGGATTTGCTTCTCTAAGACTTTTTCAAAAATGTTTGATAAACAAGGTAATATGCTTATGGGTCGGTAGTCAGAAGGGGAATTAGCTTTAGCATTTTTAGCGATTGGAAGTATCCTTGCAATTTTCCAAGACCTAGGAAAAGTTGATGTTGTAATACAATGGTTAATAACATGAGTGAGATGGCTGACAATCTGCGGTAGAATAAGTTTAATAAATCGTATTGTTAGACCATCCTCACCGATAGCATTCGACTTAACGGCCATGGTGCATTTAAAAACTTCGTCTTCACTCACGACGTCAAAAACTTCGAGTCTCTGCACAGAACTTTCCAACTGCGTCGATATGTGGTTAGAATCATTATGATAGAGTTGATCGCCTACAAAAAAGTTATTAAGAAGATCTGGGTCGAGAGCACTTTGTTGGTTATTGATTTTAGAGACACCAATTTTTCTTAAGTTTCTCCAAAGTGTTTTGGCGGGTAAGGACGCATTTATCTTTGATGCAAAGTAGTGCTTTTTATATGCACGTATAACCAGAGTTGCATTATTTCGGGCTCTTGTAAATGCTTTCCAATTAGCATTAGTTGAACTGTGCTTCCATCTACTATGCAATTTGTTTCGTACTTTAATTACGTTTATTACATCGGAGGTAAACCATGGACAGTCTTGGTTTTGTACTCTTACTGTTTTAATCGGTACATGTTGATTAAACAATTGGATTATGATCGACTGAAAGGAATCAACTTTGTCATTAGGGTCAGCTTTCAGTCTGCACTGCATCCAAGAGGCGGATGTTGTAGCAAGTTGAAGGGCATTAATATCGACAGAATTGAAGTCTTTATAAGTAAAAGAGGCATTAGTTGCACATTTAGATAAGTTAATATTATAAGTCAAGAAGATAAGGTCATGATCAGAGATATCAAAAGATATTTGGTCAGATAGAAGGACGAGTTTGGGATCAGAGACTATAATGAGATGAAGAAGACTGGTTGAACAATCAGGGACAAAGCGCGTAGGATAGGTGGTATTTACAATACTCAGACCAACAGAGGACACTAAGTCTTTCAACTGAAATGCACGAGAGTCATTTCTTAACAAATCAGCATTGAAATCTCCACAAACAATTATATGCTCATAAAGTGCACAACATTCCGAAAGAGTAAGAAAGAAAGGCGCGGAAGAGCAGCTTCGGTTTTTACTATACACACAAGAGACTAGACATTTAGTATTACAGCCACTTATTTCAACAGCAATAAATTCAACAGCAGGTTCGCTGGATTTAAAAATGCTTTTCGACTTAATCGTTGACTTACAGTAAATTGCCACACCGCCACCTGTGGTATCAGTGATTCTATCATTCCTATGCAATTTGTAATTTGGTATATCATAAATTACATCAGAAATATTTGGCTTAAACCAAGTTTCATTGACACAGATAACATCAATACAAGAGGTAGAGAACAAATATTTTAAATAGTCTAATTTAGTGTAATTTAAACTACGTGCATTTAGATAACAAACTCTGAGACCATTAAATCGCTGGGAAATAATATTTGTCATAGTGTACGTGGATTTATCATTCATACTGTATACATCACTAAAGAAAGAGCTTGGAATATCCATAGTAAAAATTCTAAGAAGAGCGAAAAAGTGCGTTCCTACAGGGGGTTTAGGGTGAGGGGAGGAAATTTAGCAAGAGTGGGAGAAGAAACATTAAATATGAAGTTAACAATAGCAAAAAGTTTTAGTTATAAGTAATATAAAATTTATGAATTTTTCACCGCAGCAGCAGCAAGAAGATCATTTGGGCTTTCAATGAGAAAGCTTTTTCCACTCACCGTCTTCCTAACATAAACATCTCCATACCTTGTGTGCACAGCAGCCAGTTGTTTTTTCCTCCGAAGACCAAGAGCGCTGTTGAAGAGAAAACGTGTTTTCTTAGTTAAGCTCTCATTGAGATAACAGTTGTCATTCGATTCAATGCCTAGATCATGCAGACGAAGCTCGGTGGCATTTTGCTTTCGGTAGTTAGCAGCTGACTTCAATACTGAGTTTCTCTCGAGAGAGTTGCTGAATTTTACAACAATTGGTGGAGGTGCTGTCCCATTATTTCTTCTTTTGGTGCGAAAAATGTTCACTAGGAGAGGCGGCTTACAGTCGATAGTATGACAAAGTCGGTTGAATAAACTTCTTAAGTTCTCCTCGGGCTGAATCGGTATGCCGAAGAGTACAGCATCGCATGAAATCCCCTTCTTCTCAAGCAGGTTGCACTGCTTCTGCAAAGCTGCAATTTCTTCACGATGGTGTTGAGAGGCTGTGTTGGAGTTTTCTTCAAGCCGATCAATGCGATCAATTATGTTAGAGATGGTTATGTCGACCTCATCGAATTTTCGGCTAAAATTTCCAGTGACTTCCTCAATCCTCAGAAGTTGGATTTTAAAAATTTCTTCAGAGAAACTCTGCCGTAGTGAGTGGAATTGCTTGGAGAGTTGTTCTTCTAAAATCTTTACAGTGATGGGTAAATTGTCACTGTCCAGTTGCTTTTGAGGAGGAGGAGTGGGTGTAGAAGGCAGCACTTTCGCTGATGCAGCTCTTGTTCGGGGATTTGGCGGAGACATGTTCACTAGTATGATAGCCCGTGAGAAGTTCGAAAAGCGGTAAAGAATCAACGGCGAATAATAACTAAACTTTATTTTCTTTATTTAATTAAAAGAAAGAATAAGTTCAAGATTTTATTCTTTAGAAATATTCAAATAGAACTAGTTTTATGATTTCGCACGTTAATCGTTTATTTAGAAGATATAAGATAAAATTGGGGGTGAAACCGAGATAAGTGAGCTTAATGAAAATAACTTAATGAGACATTTTGGCCTTGCTGAAATCAGTGCAACAACGTCTACTTCTTTGCTGACTTCGAGTGCACATAAACATTGCGGAAAAAACTATACTAGATTAGTGGTTGTCGATCGACCTTTTAAGAACTAGGAGTGTTTAAGAAAGAGAAAATTTGGGTTTACAGTGCATTACGAACGATGATGAGAGCTTGGCAATGGGACGATAGTTTAATACATCATTTTTCAGACTGGAAACATATTTCCAAAGCTGAGGGAAGAGTCCTTGAGAGAAAGAGCTTTGAAATAAAGCGGTAAGGGGTAAAATAAAATGGTTCGCGCACTTTTTTAAAACTATGGCAAGCAGACAGTTGGGACCGGGAGAGTGGTCGTCCTTCAGGTTGCGTACTTTTTCTGTGATTAGATCGGGACTTATGTTCAGGGAGACAAGAGATGTCTGGCAGCCGTCTTTACAATAGTTACTAAGAATAGTCGTAATCGAGTTAAAGATCGTGGTCGGTGAATGATTGGCTGAAAAAATGAGCAAAGAAGTTGGCGATTGTTTCGGATTCGTTGGAAAAGTTATTGAGAAAATTAAATGTTGCGAGGTAGAAAAGAAAAGAATGAAGCAGCTGAGGATTTTGGAGTAAAATAGCGCAAGAGTTTCATTTAAGGATATGTGTGTGTTAAGGTTAAGAAGAAAGTTAAAATTAACATTGTTGAGCAGTCAGATCGAAGCTTGATGGTCAGTAAAAAGGATTTCTTTACCTGAGGAGAGGTTATAATGCGATATAATGGGTCTCATCATCGGATTGAACCCATTTCAGGCACTTTCAGGTTTGTTGTACGAGACTTTATTACGATTTTGTATGCTATTGTAAGATAGGGCTTATTAGGGCCGCGTAGCGATTTTAAAACGGTTAAATGGCTTGAGGCCTTAGTGGACATCCAATCTCTTGGTATAACTGTCGCATCTAGTTTACAAGTAATTAAAATCGATCTGGCATTGGATTTTGAGCCACGGGAGTCGCTTGCTAACTTACGTACCCCAATATCGATCCGACTTGCATATAAAACTCCAACTTTCTTGTCTAAAAAATAACCGTTCATGGTCTCTTCCAGAGCATGATATTCCAAGTTATGTATTGCAAGTCTAAGGTAATCGCTCATTCATTAAAAATGTCACAATTAGCCTAAAACTTTAAGATTGAGGGCGGCATTAACGAATTGTGCGTGGCCATTAAACTATTGGAATCAAAGCAAGAAATTTGTCCTCCCGCCAGATGATTCCACTTGCCCACCGCGAAAAATTACGAGTAGTTAAGATTAACAACCATCATTTGATTTTCTTTCAACAACAATCGGATCGTAGGCTTTTAGGAAAGTATCAAATTGATTTTTAGGGGTTTTGTTGAGACAAGTGGAATTTATTAATCTCCTATAGAAGTTACCTGAATATTGTAGTAGGCTCACACCTAAATTCGAACACTCCTCTAGGAACAGGAACAATGTAAAGGAACTACCGGTGGAAGAGAAACACAAAAGAGAAAAATCGAGTCATTCTTGTGCTGGCCGCCAAATAATAAAGGTGTCTTGAAACTATAGTGCGTGTTTTTATATCAATTTCAATAATTAACAATCGGGACTATTACAATATCTACATAGATCTAATGGGAGTCTATCTTTGTTTGGTCAGCAAAATGTGGAATTTAAGGTCAATATCCAAGGCTAACCCCTATATGATTACTGCTGCAACTTAAGGCAGCAATTAAGTCTATACTATAATCTAAGCTATGTCCCATACGTAGTGTATAATTTATTATTAGCAAATTCTAAATACTTCCTCGTTAAGAACACAAGTTAGAGGTTGAATAACAACCATTAAAACCGAGTTCACATGTTGTTTATATACAGAGATTATAAAGTAGCCATTTGGAGAGGCTATTTGTATTTCGATGTACGTTTGAGGTATAAAAACAAAGTATTACGTAACCGGAACACTTATAGGGCTATCTTAGCCTCACAGGCTACATAGTTATATTTTAATTAGACCGACGCGAGGCAAGTAGATGAAATCACAATTGCGCTGCGAATGAATAGTTCTCAGACTGACCTAGTGGTTGACTGTGGAAGTGCGTGATTTGATTACATGAAATTGTATTTAATTTATGATGCATGAGTCAGATATAACATATAATGCGATCGAATCGTTTCTTAGAAAATCAACGACATCTTTTCTTAAGTATTCTTAAGTTTCTTCTTCCAAGACGCTCTGCCACATAAGTCACTTCCTCCATCGTCTGCAACAAGTAGTGAACTGAGTAGACTCTTGTTCACTGATTCCAGGAAATTAGTCGTCAACGGTATCATTATACATGATTCAGATGACGAAAATATTACTGTCATACTCCCACCTGCGTCACACGTGTCTTCACACTATTCCCAGTTGCTGGGCACTTCCTGTCATACGTAGGCACGTGTCAAACGGGTTTCTAACGTATGAAATGAAAGCTATTGCGCAAGCTGGCCCAATATTTTTTTTTCATTGCTTGTCAGGTTAATGTGTATGTTCTGTAATGAGCTCCAAGCACCGATTTATCCATTACCACCTCGTTCCTGTTCAACATCTTTCCAACAGTTCCTAAAAACTCGGAATTTGCAATGATTAACAATACCATGGTGTCGGACTGCTACGTTAACATCGAGACCCGACTCCAACGATCTTGGTTGATTTAGTCCTCACCACGTCCTCGAAATGTGTTTAGTAAACTCGGTTACATTCATCTATCTTCATCTCTATCGGTCTAGCAACAACATTTAAATGCCTACGAGCTCAAAAGACCTTTTCAACCTCATAAATATCGCCCTTCCGACATCACATTAACTATAACTATTGTCGTTACCGCTAGTTTAATTACTTTCATGCGTTATGTCTCTAGTGCCTTTTGCGAGCAATAACCATAACCAATGCCAAGTTCACCAGACTGCGAGAACCATGAACGACGTCGGTGCACGACCTCCTTGTTCATCTGCCAGATCTGTGAGCACCCACCCTAAGGCCATTCTTGCTTATGCATACTTGGAGTACACATCTCCTAAAAAGATTATGAAGAAATGTTACTTCTTTCGTCAAAGCACTTAAAGTTGTCTTGCCAATTCCTGAGTCACTTAACAAATGCTCGCCGCATCTACATCATCAACGTCGTTACTATCATCATATCCATCCGTCTCCTAGCGTAGCTCCTTCTTTCTTCGCCTTCTTCTTCCCGTTCGTCTTTGAAGAAGACAAAGCGAGTTGTTTACACTCGTACGAGTAGTTGTACTCGTTTGTTCTAAACGCATTTTCGCTAGCAGCAATTATCCATAATGTATCTAAGATATCATAGAGGCGTGCCTAGATGTCAGCACCGAAATGTATCGTATGCTGTCGCATTTTGTTGCTCCGCCGTCTCATAGGCTATGTAATACACACTTTACACGTACTCCTTGTGCGCTGTCCGGGGAGGAACTAGTTTCATCGTGAATTTCGCTTAAGGGGCGCATAAGGTGTAGGAAGGCGTCTCTCCTTTTCCTACTTGGAATACAAGACTCGGTGCATCAGACATTTATGTACGAGTCAGTACCTACAACCGGGCGAGGATTAATGAACCCCACAAGTTGTCTCCGCAACTTATTACGTTGATGGTGGTTGCGGCCGGCTGATGTGGACGCACCTTCCACCCGGAATGAAGACGAAAACTCAATTTCCTGTCGGGCTCTGGGCTTTCCATTAATTTTTGTGTAATTGATCGCGTACTCGATAGACGAGCCGACGTTGTACTCATGCTCCGACCATCAAGGAACTAGCATAATGTGACGCTTGTCGTCGTTGTAGAGTGGCATGCATTCCTTGAACGCGGACATGTGCCGTGTGCCATGCACCTAATACTGAGTGCTGGCAGGAACTCAAGCTGTCGTCATGTTGTGTCTCTCATTGTCTTAGCCTCAACTCGGCAATGATTTATGTTGAAAATTGCTCAGCGTAGCGTGAAAATTCTTCCTCGATACAACCACTAACGATCTGGAGTATAGTACGTACGTGGATCTACGGTGGAGTTGGCGATCGTGGTCGGACAACTCGAGCTTCGACATGTAAGCAAGTGTTCAATTGATAGTAATTTTCAATGTTTGGTCATCGGTCAGTGAGTGCGGTAATTTCACTTTTTGTTCGTGGAGGAAACGGGGTAAATTAGTTTTGACAGCTGACCACACTGGAATTGGATTGGAAGTTATGAAATGCCAATGGGGAATGGTTGGCTTATGGGTTTTCGAATACGCTCGATGGATTTCGTGTGGACGGACAATGGAAGTGATTGCGTTAGTCGGTTTAAGTAACTGGTTTCAATACGATTTATGTAATTGGACGTATTGTATTGTAACGTATCGTATTGTAATTATGAGAAAACAATGATATCGTTTGGGGATTTGTGGGGAGCTGGACGTAAAGGGCAGAGCTTAGCCACTCTGTTTTCTAAAATTCGAAAGCAATTATTGCTGCAAGAGACTTTTTATGCTGTTTTATGATGGTTTGCGGGGCAGTATGTTTATGAGATCATAATTAAACTACGTGCTACCAAGTGGAATGCATTTGTTTACGAGCTGAAAACCCAATGGGAATCGTTTCCTACAAAGCAATACAGAATCTGTAACTAGAAACAGCGTTTCATGTAGGTCATTTATCCAAATGAAGTTTTTCCGAATGAAATTTTCTAGACTATTAAGTAAATGCTATTTATAGCAATCTAATGGTTAACCTGTCTCCGTGAACCATGCCCACACTTCTGCATTCGAACTCTATGCCTCAGCCCTGTGACTGAGATCATTTTTCCATAATTATTTTAAGTTGATTTGAAATTTTTGAAATCTAATGGTGGAAAGAAATTTTAAAACTATGATCAGGGTTAGAAAGGCTTTTAAAGGCTTTATAGTCTGAAAAAAAAATAAACTAGAAGACTTAAACAAACACGCAATATTCTATAGTTAGTTACCAATACTAGGCCTTTCAGGAAGATATTATGTTTTCTAGAGCCAAGGAGCGAAATTTTTGATAAAGTCATCAAAGGATCGGAGTGATTACAACCAACTTTTGCATCACTAGCTCCTTGCTCCTGCATATGTCGCATATCGAAAATTGAAGCTCTTCTTTAATTGGATTTCTACTAAAGCTTTTATATCGGTTTAGGGGAAATTCTTCCTCTTCCTTATCATGACACCTACTGCAGTAGTCGTTATCTGACAGTCCTAATCTTGCGGTATGTTTTCCTAAAGCGCAATTTCCTGTTAGGACTCCGATTAGGCTGCTTATAATCTGTGTGCGTATTTCCAGCAGGCTTGTGGTTTTATGTTGACAATACCTGGGCTGCATGTTTGGGTGCTGTATCAATTGACCACGAAAAATTTGATGGTCCGCGTCAGTATACATATGTGAAACGAAATGAAATCGCCCATTTTTCAAGAATGTAATTACGTGCGATGAAAAATCGGAAAAATACGCGAATGTAGTTCGAAAAAGATCACGGAAAAAAGCTATGTGATCCAACACAAACTTCTTCGAAGCCAAGAATGCCATGGTTATGCTGTGGGTATGGTAAGATCGTACATTAACCCGGTCAAACAATTGATTCTTATCCCTACTGTCAGCAATTTATCTCTACTGTCAAGCAGTTTTAAACACCTTTGAGAATGGATCAATAGGAAGGGCTTTGTGTTCCATTATGACAACGCTAGACCACACAAATGCAAAAAGAGAACATGGCTGAGTATAATTTTGTTCAAACTCTGCATTCAAACATTCTTTATAAAAAGAAATGTACATTAAAACGAAGGTGTGAATACGAGTCCTCTCAGTTCTGTTGCAAGAAAACCAAGAAATTCTACTCTATGGAACTGCCCACAAGATGGCAAGGCCCATAAGGTCACGGCCAATACTACCATATATACCTACGCCAAAAAATATCTCAATACTTTTTACCCTAAACCAACAGCTTACTTAACAGGAAAGATTTTTAATTATACAGGGTCTTTCAAAAGTCGCGCCTGGATGTTTTTTTTTATTGTTTTCTATAAAAAATGTAAATATTTAAATTTTTGCTCCAGTTTTTTATTTAAAAAAAAAAATCATCTTAGTAGTTATATGTGGAAAATGATATTCAAATGTCCTGCCTTAATTTGAAAAATGGACTAATGAGTCCAGCAGCCCAAAAACCACACCAAACACTACGTTTTGTTGGATGTAACGACTTTTTTGAAATTATTCAAGAATTCTCTCCCCAGATGCGAACGTTTTGTTTATTAACGAAGCCATCCAATGTCAAATGAGCTTCTTCTGATTGATTTTGTGAGAAAAACCAGCATCATGCTCTAAAATTCATTTTTTGTGTGAATTCAGTTTTGTAAGGGTGCAGATACAAAGCTTATTTAAAATAAACCGGTCAGTCGAAAGACGAATCTCTAATTCCTTGGAGCTTCGGAATATTGGTATTGAAGTTTATTCAACCTCATTTAATGTCACCGTACACAGCATCCAAACGCTCTTTGATTTCGCTGCGCGATTTCCCCTCCAAAAACAAGAATCAAATCACCGACCGATATTGCTCTTTTTCCATTTTCCTAAAATCCGCGGACACTCCCGCATCCACAAGCGGTCAAAACAAAACTACGAGTCCGATCCGGATGAAATTTCGACAGTAGCCGTCTACTAGAATGTAGTACACGATTGTAAGTTGCTATTGCGAGACTGGCGCCATCTGGCGGTGAGGCTTAGTACTTATCGGACCACCCTCGTATTTCCAAAATAGGGAAAGAGGATTACTCACTCGCCAAGAACAATTAGTCTAATATGTTCTTGCTGAAAAACATGGACAGCCTAGTAGAATTGTACGTGCGCAAGAAGTTACCCTTCGAATGCATCCTCTCGAAGAACCAACCTGCCTATCAACCCAGGAAATCCTGCGAGACTGCACTTCAAAACCTAGTTGGGAGAACTGAATGCGCACTCGAAAGGAAAGAGTATGTACTAGGCATTTTGGTCGACATTGTGGGAGCTTTTCATAATGCAACTTTCATGTGCTACGCTGCTAGACGGCATGGCGTAGATGAAGCAATGGTTTGTGGATCAAAGCAAAGTTTATGCAGAGGACATTGATCGCTAATGCAGGCCCCGAACAATGTGTCAAATCTGGCGAAAACAGACACTGTCCGCAAGGTGGCGTCCTGTCTCTTCTGTTATGCTACATGGTGATCGACTCTCTGCTCTCAGTGCTTCTGGAATCTATGCCCAGGCCTATACTGTTTGGCATGATTCAGCTGGTGCTAATATATAATCCCAACCCCGAAATCCGAGGAAGCTAAATACCTGGGAGTCATCTTAGATAGCAAGCTTCTTTGGTCAGAGCATGTTGAGTCAACAACCATCAAAGCGCTGTCAGCTTTTTTTTTTGGCAATGAAAAAGTGCTGTTGGCAAAACTTGGGGCTTATCGCCGAAAAAGGTCCTCGGGATCTACACACCAATGGTAAAGCCGATAATCTCATATGCATCGGTTGTCTGGTAGAACAGGCTAACACGCAAACACGTTGTAGCCTTTTTCTCCAAACTCCGCCAAAGAGCGGTTTGTCTCAGTTCTACGGAGGCTTTCCCCAGCACTCCGGCCACTGCTCGAAATGTTATGATGAACCTTCCACCCCTTAATATATTTATTAGAGCGCCTGCACTGAAAGCCTTATCTCTCCTTAAGAGATACAAGTATATTGCACTATAATTCAGTCACACTGGGATTCTAGGAATTGAGATCTCTGATGAATTCGCTAGTATGAGCGCAGGGGAGAGTTTCTATGTTCTGAGCCCGTCCATAGTCAAGAACAATTCCTATACGGAAAAACTGTGCAACAACATCAGTTGTGAATGAGAAATGATCAAAAAGTGCTGATGAAGGCATAACACTAGCAGCATAAGATCGTTTTAAAATTCATACTCTGTGTGTGCATTTCCAATACAACACCTTAATGACATGGAAACAAAAGAGTTACTGTGAACTACAACCAACGCAAATTCAGTGGAATATCTCAAGACCTAACTAGGACAACCACCCCCGGAGAGTAGTGAACGAACATCTTCGACACAAACCATTTGCACCCTGTCCAACAAAAAAAAATGTTGCTTTAAACCGGTTAAACCCTATTTCCAGACTGTGGATTGGAAGTTTTATCACACCCACCCCATTGGTCCCATCTGATTTCGCCTGGTCATTGGTCCCGTCTGATTTCCCTTTGTCAATTCAGAATGCTTTTTCAGGAATACGGCTAAAATCAACTGTTTTTTGGTAAAATTTTTGGTAATTTATCAGAGAGATGGCAAAACATTATAGATCTCAGTGGACAATACTTTGAATATTATACTCTTTGATGTGTGTTGAAATAAAGATCAAATTGTTCAATAAAATAAGGCTCACATTTCTCGGCAAAAATGCCCGTCGAACCGTAAAAGCATTTTGGTTTTACGCGATTTACCGCACCTAAAACCGCAGAACACAAAGGAGTTCTGGATTGCAAGGAGCCTTTAATTGTTTTTAAGTATTTTTAACATAAATCCACTATCTATCCACTTGAGCGGAAATACATATTTCCACAGGACACATATTTTAACTACCGCCTATAAATTGCCCTTTTATATGTATAAATCTCTTTGAGTCACCGACATTTAACTCTCAACTTTATTTCAACTTGTCTGCAAAATTCAATAACACGCTCTCATTCACCACATGTCTGTTCCTTTTATTCGTTGATTTCATGGCTCGTGGTTTTGCGCAAAGCCCCCGTTCCACGTCGAACCTTTCGCTTTACCCAATTAAAGTTGTAATGAACAAAGTCTGCCCTTTACTTTTATTTTTTGACTTTCATACTCGAGTATTATGGTATGCCATGACTGCAGCTTGAATTTATGGGCCAACGAGTTCAGCATATAGAATTAGTTGTGTTTTATGATGGCAGTCAAGCAGAAATCGTGAGAGCACACCTTGCCCGGTTTAACTTTAGGCCTTCTTGTGACGAGGGTCAAGGTGTAACAATGCAATTGTGTTCTTGGTTCTTGTGTGAGCCTACTTCGTGTGGTAATGACCGGTAGTGGGATGGTAATCCTTAATCAAGTTTACATCGGTCTGGTATTAATTGACAGGCAATGCAACCTTATTACGTCGGATGCAGACACGTTGGAGGATGATGTGAGATCGATCTGTGGCAATACTGTGTGTAACTGGGATAATGAGATTTTGGAAATCCATGGGAACATGAGAGAAGTGGATATGTAGGGATAGTTGCTGGGTCCGTCATACTCGATACATAAATCGATAGCTTACGGTTATTGTGATATACTTCCTTTTACATTATTTTCTAGTATTTTACTTTCATTAATAGTCTTTTAAAAGTAACTTTCAGACCACAATTTTGGATAGGGAACATTATTTCAGTTCATTCTTTGGTTCATGTTCCAAAGAGTGTGTTTTAACTATGAATAGATTGCAGTCACTTTCAAGGGTATAGTTTCGCAATCCAAGAAAGAACAATTGAAGTTTGTCCTAGTGCGCCAAAACTCAGGCTAACAAGGCGCTGACAGAGAAGGAAAAGAATAACTAGTATGACTTAGCTGATATAGTGCTTGAAAGCATTGCCATCACTATCTGTAAGAATGCTCAATGCCTGGATTTATTCTAGACGGTGAGCTACATGATAGCCCAAAACCACCTTACAAAGTTTGTGGCTTTTGGCTTGTTCTGATAGACATGTGACTTCAAAATTTGCCGGCCAATAAGAACCGCCAAAGTGAGACAGACGACCCGGATGCGCATGCTTCAAAATGTCTATGTGTGCGGTTGCACCGTCATGTCTTTCAACCCCAATTTATCGATTTTTAGCAATAAAAAAAAAATTAGGCCAGATGACATCTCCAGCGTAAATGTCGCTCAATCCAGTGCAGTGCATTGAGTGGGTGTAATGACTCTTCGTGAATTATACGCGGATTCTCAGTGCCTCAGAAGCGAAAATTTCATTCGTTAACGTATGCGTCCAGGTAAAAATAAGCCTCTCGTGATGAAATTCGACCGAGGGCTGCTCAGGCGAGTATGTGCGATTGGCGGTCTGCAGGCTGTAACTGATAGTTTGCACTATCTTTCAGCAAAATACGCCGCAGAAACAAACGTGTAATGGCCAATGGCACGTTGCTTGGTGGACTTTACTGCTCATACAAGATACCTTAATCGCCGCGTCTTCTGTCTCTTCTGTCAGGTTTTTCTTGCAGCCTCTCCCAGGTGTTTAGCCGAACACCTTAGTGTTTGACAGTCGGAAAATCTAAAAAACAAGTCACGAATATTTCGCTCTCTTGAGGAGTATAGCTTGTCGACATTTAATGTACATCTCTCCGGGTCTGCTGGGTTCTTCGCAGATTTTAAATTTATCAAATATAGGTCTATTTTTCAAGCGGAGTCTTACTCCATTCTTATTATAAGGTTTTTCGTTATCGATGACTGCAAGACCTACATATACGGTTTGCTTTAGATCCATAAGGAAAATTGGTTGCACAAGATTCATAAGCATTATAATGGGCCACTACCCTTTTGCTAGATTCATCAATGTGCTAGCATTAGGCGCGCACGCGGCATGTAAAGAAGAGGACGGTCGGCCTATGCTCACAAAGCGCCTAATCTCTTAGGTTAATATCACTTTCAACCGTTGCGAGAAGCTTTAGAGTGAATACCTCACCAAAATACAAAGAAGCCCAATCACTGAATCTAAGCGGTCTTATCAATTTATTAATGTCAATAGAAAATCTGATGATTTTCCTTCTTCCTTCAGTTTTCTTAATGTCTTATTTTCCGAAGACAATATCAAATCTATTTGCGTCTTCTTTTTATTATTCTCTGTGGGACTCGGGTGTTCCACATGGTAGTCACTATTGGCCATTGATTTTTGTCGTGACTGCTAACGATGCCTGCAACTTTATGAAAAACTCCGAAATTGTAGATAATACGAGTATATGCGGATAATATGAGAATTATAAAAACTATATCCTCCAATGACTCCCCCAGCCCAATAACTGCACCAAACTCTGCATCTTTTCATATGGATTATTTTCGCTCCATATGCGACAATTTTGCTTATTGATATAACCATTGAGCTAAAAATGAACTTTTTTAACTTTTTCATTTTAATAAAATAGCGATGGCGACTGGCAATGGATGCCAGTTGATTTTGGCAATTATCTACACCGACGTAGACAATGGTCATTCGGCTTGTAAGCTTTTTAACCAAGATGGACAAAGACCAAGCTGTTGTGAACGACGTCAATTCAATAAACCTGTAACTTTTCTATTGCGTGAAAACGGTGAATTACACTTCTAAAAGCGCTCTATTACGATGGTCTATAAAGTCGGTTCTTATAAGTTGCAAGTGCTCTACAAGTTTTTCGCACATAACCATCATTTTGGGACCAAGTTTCTAAAATTTTACGACGTTGCCGAAGCATGTATGTTTTCAGGATCTAATAAAAATACTTGTAACTAAAAATGCCCCTGACAATTGGTTTAACAGATTTTTTTTTAATTTTGGGCTAAGTGGCTTCCCTCCGTAAAAATGGTGGGGATCACTTAGACCAGGAACGGTCCATTGTGCTGAAAATTGGGAGCTAGTGCTAACAAATTGCATAGATCACTCCAAACAGTGTAGGTCTATTGTGCCTGCTAGCCAATTAGACGAAGAGTTCCTTAACTATCATAATAAAGCTAAGGATGTCCCTCGTAGGGGCTTAGTTGATCTCCTTAGGAGTCATGATTTCTCTAAGATGGCAGAGGGCAGCACACCCGCATAGTATGTGCTCTGCAGTTTCCTCGTCCTCTAGACAGAGTCGACACTCGGTTTCAGACGAGAGGTTAATTTTGTTAAGATGATATCTCAGACTACAGTGTCCCAAAAGATAGCTGACATTCTTCTGATATCGACTCAATAATATTTGAGAATATTGATAGAGTGTTTGTTAAGGGGCCGTATTGAACGATGTTCCAGAAGTGCATGTTTTGCTATTTTTCCCACTTGTCTAAGATAGAATCACTTGGGGATTCAGCGGAAAGGTTCAGCACCTTAATACCTTTCGCTGGAACCTTTCCTAGCGAGATTGCCTTTTATGCCCTTGTGACCTGGCACGAACCAGATTTTGACTTTATTTCTTTTGCCTATGTCTTGCAGGGCATCGTGGCATTCTTCGATGGAATTTGAGTTCGTACTACTCGAGCTCAACGCTTTGATCGCTGCCTGACTGTCTAAGAGTATATTGATGATTATACCTCTTATGCCAGCCTCTAAGTTTAGGTTGACGCACCTTAGGATGGCGTATAGTTGGGCTTGGAAGAACTAGTTCCCAGGGCCTTCGATATTTTCCGATTTGGTCTAAAAATGCCAGCGCCAACACCGGAATCCTTCTTCTGAAGCCTTTAACATTTAGCAAGGGATCGCCGCTTTCCCAAGCTGTGCAGTTTGGGATCGGATCTCAAATCTTTTGTCAAAGCTGAACGTGTGTGATAATGCGTCCGAAAATGTGGTATTTATATCCAGCTCAGGAATGTGTTATAGAATGGACATATGACCCAATGGTCTACATGGCTGATCCGTTTCCGAACGGAGAGGTCTGATTGCACTTTTTTTTAAATAAAAAGGTGCGATGGAATAATTCTGGTCAGTGCTTCTTGGGCTGCAGTCGGGCAAGTTGCGGCTGTAATGCCGAGACATGCTAGTCTCTGAAGGCGTTGAAGTTTAACTATTGTAGTTTTCTGTTCAACTTTTGTCCACCATATAGCAGGCCCATAAGTGATGATAGTGATGATGACTTACTATCACGGTATATAACCGCGGATTATCTTAGGTTTCAATCTTCAGGTTTTACCATAGGTACGTCGATAGGCCCACAGTGCCTTAAGCGCCTTTGCAAGTTTTCCTTTGATGTTGGAGTTCCAGTTAAATTTGCGATCAAAGTCAATACCTATATACTTGACTTCTTCTGAAAATCCAATGTTTGTGCCGTTTAGGGAGACGGAGCAAGGTTGCACTTTCCTCCATTTTGTAAACGGGACTAAGGTTGTCTAATTTGGGTTTCTTGATAAACCCTCTCTGCTATACCAGTCAGAGATAAATTGAAGCGCAAGTTGCATGCGTTCACAGGCAGAAATTTCGCTTTTACCTGTAACAATAACTACATGGTAATGGGCGCATCCGATGACTTCATAACCGAGGTTGGTTAACATGTAGAGTAGGTCGTCGATTACTATCAACCAGAGAAATGGGGAAAGGACTCCACCTTATGGAACACCCTTTAGTTGCCGATACTGCCACAGAGACCTCTGCGACTGTAGCTGATATAATACGGCTCTCAAGCATCGCTTAATGGTTAGTGCGGTGGTGATTGAATTGTAGCCATGGCTTAACAGATACGAGGTTTGTTCAAAAAGTAATGTGACTTAATTTTTTTTTCCGAAAAATATTTATTTATTAATAAATATCTGTCTTGTGACCTTCAAAGTAATCTCTTTCAGATATAATACACTTGTGCCTACACTTTTACCAATCCTCAAAATACTTCTGATATGCGCTTCTTGATCTTGAGCTCTTTCAAAGATGATTTCTCATTTCAAATCTCATCCTTTAATGGGTCTTTTAAGTTTTGAGAAGCGAACAAAAGTCGCAGGGGGCGAAGTACGGTGAATACGGTGGCTGAGGCGTGATTATGGTATTTTCCACCACCTGAATAATGCTTATGCGACCGTACTTTTGGTCAAAATGAGCCACATGACATGCCAATAGCATCAGCACCCGATATGAGATAGTGATTTAATGGTTCTCCATATCAATTTTCGGGCTTCTTCATTACCATCCTCTCGGCCTTCTCTAAAGAGTCTGTTATCTCTCCCTTAATCCCTAATTTCAAGGATTGGACCGTTGTCCATATTAATAATAAAAAACTGGGGAATTGACTTACACCTTTTATTCGACTTAATCCTCTTTCAACTAGGGTTAATATGGGTGGGTCAGAGTTTGATGCAGGTTTTGTAGAGCTCCGAGGACCAACAACGTGAAGTTGATTATTGATATGACTCATTCCCAATAATATAGGGGAGGTTTCATCGTTAGCATAAGTTACCACTTGTCTAGTTCAATGTTCAATAGTCCCCTCTAAAATCTATGAGTTTAACTTACAATTCGTTGATATTTACTGGGATTCCACTATTTGATTACACCTTGGAGGAATAATCGAACTTACCTTAACGCAATTTGTCTATATATCTTATTATATCGCCCACTATCATGCCGTCAGGTGAGTGGAATCTCGTTTTCTTGCATTGTGAGGCTAAGGTCATAGGATGCTCGTGTCGTCTATTCCGGGTTCCATACAACAATGGAAACAAATGAATCTAAAAGCATCACGGTCTGGCTTCATTACTCAAGCATCAGCCGCTGACTCAGCAAAGAGCATTTAATAACGTTGATCACAAGACACCATATCTGCTTGCCTTTGTGCCTTTCTAATCACAACAGGTTTCTCGTTAGGAGAACAAAAACTAATCACATCAACTAACACTATTATTTCCTATCAAATCCCCCGTATCGGAAGTACTGTTCCTATTCCTCTCACTGAGTCAGTAATTCGCCACGCCATTCACGCTTATTTAAGCCTGGACCCACCATGACTATTTTGTCATATAAGCGCTTGGTCATGGCACAGTAATCCACTCACCCACTGAATGTGGGCGCTTGGGATTTCATATCTATTACCCAACATTCCATTTCATCTTGACTTCATCGTTCATAGCATAATGCATTCGATACCCATGAGCCGACGTCATCGCGGGCAAGGGTACCTCGGACTCGTAATTAATCAGTTGCATGCTCGCAAAAGCTCGAAATAAATCGACTCAATGAGACCATTCGTAGGCAATGCACTCTGCCTCCGACTAAAATTTCCAAAAACACAAAAAAAATTGTGAAATCCGCGTTAAATCGGATTGATGGTCACATTGTTGTCGCACTGCAACGTGATGGAATCTCGATAAACGCGATTTTAGAGTTTAAAGCGGTAGCATGGCTCAGAGTTATTTTGGGAACAATAAAATTTGTTTTATGCCGGATGAATGGTGACAATGATCATCACTATTAGTGGAAATAGTAAGTGGATCGTTGATGTCCGGAACGAGTTGATTCTTCGCGATCCATCCATTCATAAACCTCTCGTAAATCAAACTTGGCTTCGGATGAAAATCCTAAGTCGCATGTACTCGTACACCTAGTAATACGAGAAGCGAGTTAAATGATGCCCAACGGCCTCAACGCCGAGTGCGCACATAAAATTATGTCAATTGACAGTCGAGAAGGAGAATTTATAAGCCAAAAAGTCAATTATATTTGATTGTATTAAAGGGTGCGCGAGTGTGCGAATATGGCGTTTGGTATGCCGGGCACGATCGCGGCCGGGATTAGCATGACGACGGGGATGATGACGACGATGAAGTTGATATTTAACCAGTTTGTTGGTTTGTTTGAATGGATTAAAGTGTCATTTCGCAATCAGAACGCGACGGCAGACCGGAACTTCGAGATTCATTGTTTAGGTTGAATGGCTTTGGAGTGAGTCGGGCACTGCAGGCGTGGTAGTAACCAATTGTCGTTCGCATGCGGAGAAGACTAAATCCATTGGGTTAGTGCTGCGGCCTGACAAATTGACAAATTGCTTGCATCCGATAACCTCGGATTATGTGGGGTATTTACCGATCTTGCTACGTTCTTTCGATTCGATGTAGATAGTCAAATTATGTTAATTTTTGTTTTGGTTCTTGTTGCAAAGAAAAGTAGTAAAACTGATATCTGTGTCTTCCGATGCGTGACTTTTTTGCGTTTTGTTGTGTTCTACATTTCATGACATTGACAATGACATGGCATGATATAAGCACCATTCAAAATTCTTACAAAGTGTTGTTAAATTGTTACCCCTAGTAGCGAATATTGTCATTATATTGAACAACTAGTTAAAGCAAAAAAGCCTCAGCACACACCCCTTCTTACATAACGCGACAATCCTTCTATTCAATTAACATAGCCTAGCCTTTAGCCAGTTGCTTACAGCGTCGAACCACAAGTTGGTTAATGTCGTTTTTCACCTGTATGGTCTTCTCGGATGTTTCGCCACCCCCCCGGATAGAAAGTTTTAGAACTGAAAACTCCCTATCTATTTTATCTATTTCTATTCTATCTATTTTATTTTTAATGTAGACCCAAAAAAATTTCGACGAGTGATATGCTCATGTTTTGGCGCTAGAGTCATCTAAAGAGTGAGCCAAATACAAGTTTCTTTTTAAAAATGCAATAAAATGAACAAAATTAATTTTTTACATGTATTATGACTTTATTAGTAAGAAAAAACATTCCCATTAATTATGAAATACAATGTCGTTCAAGTGGCTGCCTCGGCTGGCTTCACAGTAGCACATTCTGTTACCCCAATTTTCCAAGACCTTGTTGATGGTTTCGGGCTGTAGTTCACGGATTGCTTGGATGATATTGGCCTTAAGTGCTTGAATCGTTTCCGGACTGTTGGCATAACATCGGTCCTTCACGGTTCCCCACAAAAAAAAGTCCAAGGTTCAAATCGCAGCTCCGAGGTGGCCAATTGACATCGCCAAGACGGCTGATACTACGATTTGGAAATTTTGTGGGGAAAAGATCGATTGCGGCATGGGCTGTGTGGCATGCCGCGCCATCCTGCATGAACCACATCCACATCCATGTCTTAAATTTCAGTAAAAAAAAAAAAAGTTGGTTAACATGGCACTGTAACGCCCACCATTAACCAAAATGTTGTTCCCAGCCTCATTTTCGAAGAGAAATGGTGCAATGATGCCATCACTCCACAATCCGCACCAGACTGTCACTCTCTGTGGGTGCATTGGCTTCTCGACAATAACGTGCGGGGTTTCCGAGCGGGTTTTGCGGCAATTTTGTTTGTTAACGTAGCCTCGTCAAAAAAAGATGATTTTTCGTCTAATCGTTGTCCAATTCGAGGTGTTTTAAGACCCAAACTGCGAAGCGATAACGACGTGGATGTTCGCACGCCTTCAATTGGATCTTGTAAGCGAATAATCCCAGATCCTTGTGCAGAATTCTCCTCAGGCTAATGCGTGAAATGATGAGCTGTTGAGATCGATGGCGAATTGATATTCGTAAATTGAGTCTCACACTCTCGGCCACAGCAACCACATACTCATCTTTGCGCACTGTACGACGACGGGGACCATGAGTGTTGTCCAGTAGCATACCAGTCCCACGAACTTTTTGCACAAACTTGCATAGTCGCGGTGGGTGCTTCATTTCGGCCAAAACTTATTTTTAAAAAACGCACTATTTGAGCTACACAACACTCACTTTGGAAATAAGTTTTCAATATTTCCCAACATTGTTCAAGCGTAAAGCGACTCATTTCGTTCCGCGGAGGTATGAACAGCTGTGAGTGTCAAAATAGTCTATGTATGATTTAAAAAAAACCACTAGATGGCCCACCCTATATACGGCATATGGCGTCGTCTTGTTGGAAATAAACGTCGTCCACTTCCTTATCACCAATTTCCGGTAAACTGGTCTTGAAAACTCACCAATTTCCCATTTTTTGTTCTCGAAATATGGCAGTTGAAGGACATTTCTCAACGCTCTGGCGCATCGAAGATGTCTGGCGAAGAATGGAGGCATTTTTTCCTAAAAAAAAAACTTGGAAAATCATTACAAGTATATGTCACATTAGTTTCGAAACGTTTTCTCAAGTGTGATATGCTGCTTCAACGCCAGGAAAGGAAATGTGTTCTGAATCGTATCGTGGTTGGAGATGAAAAGTGGACCCTTAACGTAAAAGAGCGTGGGGTAACCTCGGCCATAAATTCAGATCGTTGGCAAAAGGCAAATGTCCGTTGTTCTGGCCGAAGGTTATGCTCTGTATTTGCAGCAGGACATCTAGACATTTCCCCTTCCTGAGTTGTCCTAGTTTTGTTTATTCACGCACCCTTACATGAGTTTCATCACTCAGAATAATTTTATAACGCGGTTTTTTTACATAAGTAAAAAATCATGATTTTATTTATTCATTTCCAACATCGAATTGGGAAAAATACAATTTTTGCGTCAGCTGGACCTTATAAGCATGTAGGTTAAAAGCTCATAGCCAAATGCGGTGCAAAATGATTACGTATATGCCCAAGTCCCTTGATAGTCTCGAAATGGACGGCGGCGATATTATCAGCTAATCTTGACGAACGAACCAAAATTTAAATCTGCATATCACTAACCTGTCCAAGATGTTAAAATCTATTGTTTAAATTCACTGTAGCTGTGCGAGAAGGCGTGATGAAGTGATGAAGACCAGAAGCAGTACCAACTTTATGAAATATTTCGAACGCGATGTAATGGGTTTCGTAACCTTATATCGATCGAGCTTCAGTAGCATTTTAATATTTACTTATCTCAATAATAGTAAAATGTTAGCAATTCGGACTTAAAATGACACCATTTGTTGGATAACCTATGTAATGGCACTTTGGTTTACCGAGAAAATACCCTGCTATTCATATGTGTCTTGAGCTTGATCTGCGCGTTGATTTCGTGTAACTTACGAGATTGCGTACCGTTGAACAGTAAGTTCATACAATTTCTTCAAAGATGATGTTGAAACAGATCAGAATCGACAGTTCATGCTCGTCGTCCTGAACCATTTAATGAGGCTCTGATATAAAAGATGCTGGGTCGTCTTCAAGATTTATCTTCGCGTAAATATTTGATATTTGACGGATTTGCTTGGCTCACAGATTGGGACCTATCAAGCTATTGAGGAACCAAAAGTGTTTGAGAAACTAAATTCTCTATAATTGACTCCAACTATATTTTGTATATGAGTTTGCTCATGTTACCAACCAGATCATTTGCAGCCGCGAAGCACAACGGACAAAATATTTTCGCCAGCAACTTCGTAAGGTTTCTGTTGTGTGTTTCGATGTTGCTACGAATATCCTCATCTCATTTGAGTGGAGTAAATGGGCTATTCTATTGTCTTCGTCCTTTTTTTTCTTTAACTTTTCCCCATCTGCCGTGCTTGTTAAAAAGGTTTCCATAGCTAGTGCAATCAGGTTCCTCCGCTCAGAAACATACCATCCATGTATACCATCGCATAACATGTCAATCTTACAAAACCTTCCTTTGCTGGATATGATTACCACAGTTTCGGACGCAAACTGATCCCAAACCGCACAGCTCGGAAAGCGACGATCCCTTGCTAAATGTCAAAGGCCTCAGGTGGTACATAGGAGACACTGAAATGGATTACGGTGTTGGTGCTGACATCTTCGGACCAAATCGGAAAATCTCGAAGGCTCTGGGATCGAGTGCTAGTATCTTCCAGGCCGAAATATACGCCATCCTCACGTGCGTCAACCTAAATTTAGAGACTGGCATAAGAGGTATAACCGACAATATACTCTCAGACAGTCAAGCAGCGTTGAAAGCGTTGGGCTCGTATACGAGGTTGGTCCGATAAGTACTTAGCCTACAAAAGAAAAACAAAAATTTTGGAGAAATGGCGATTTATTTTTCAATATAGTCTCCTTTTAGCTCGATACACTGGAACCAGCGATGCTACAACTTCTTTAACCCGTCTGAAAAATACGTTTTCTCGAGGTCTGCAAAGTAGGCCTCCGCGGCGATGACCTCCTCATTCGACTGAGATTTCTGTCCGGCGAGTGACTTTTTCAAGTTCGGAAACAAAAAGAAGTCGCACGGGGCCAAATCTGGGGAATACGGTGGATGGGGCAGCAGTTCGTGGCCCTATTCGACCAATTTGGCCGTGGCGGGGGCGGAGGTGTAGGTCGGTGCGTTATCATGGTGAAAGAGCACTTTTTTCTTCGCCAAGTGGGGCCGTTTTTTCTTCAATTCGGCGTCGAATCGGCCCAAAAATTTGACCGTTTTGCCCTTCTCCAGGTAGTCGATATGGATCACACCTTGTGAATCCCAGAAAACGGTGGCCATCACCTTTCCGGCCGATGGGACAGTCTTCGACTTCTTCGGAGCACGTTCGCCAGGTGAAGTCTGTTTCGACTGTTCCTTGGTCTCTGGTGTGTGCCAGTGGATCCATGTTTCGCCTACTGTCACGAAACGGCGCAGAAACTCCTTCGGATTGCGCTTAAATAGCGTCAAACACTGCTCTGAAGTGGTCTCACGGTTGCGCTTGTTGTCCGGAGTGAGCAAACGCGGCACCCATTTCGCCGACAGCTTTCTCATGCCCAAAATTTCGTGCAAGATATGACCCACGCGATCTTTTGAAATGCCTATTGTCTCAGCTATCTCGCGCACCTTCAATCGGCGGTCTGTCAATACGACATCGTGGATTTTTGTCACGTTACCCTCCGTGGTAGCCGTTTTCGGGGCAGGTGGACGTGGCTCATCAATAACCGACGTGCGACCACGTTGAAACTCGTTAAACCAATTTTTGATGGTCGCCATCGAAGGAGACGAGTCACCGTACACAGCATCCAAACGCTCTTTGATTTCGCTGCGCGATTTTCCCTCCAAAAACAAGAATCGAATCACCGACCGATATTGCTCTTTTTCCATTTTTCTAAAATCCGCGGACACTCCCGCTACCACATGCGGTCAAAACAAAACTACAAGTCAGATCCGGCTGAGACAGTAGCCGTCTACTAGAATGTACTACACGATAAGTAAGTTGCTCTTGCGCTACTGGTGCCATCTGAGGCTAAGTACTTATCGGACCACCCTCGTAGAATAGTTCAATATATACTTGACCTGATGTTCAAGGCTGGTAGTTTTAACTTTTTCCCTGCTTCCCCCCATATTGGTGGAGATCTATAATTTTATAAAAGAGTATTCATTTTTGGAAATAGTCTTCCTTAGTAAGACATATCAAAGTAACTCCATGCTGCCACTATCTAAATGGCAAAATTGATGAACTGGGAATCGACATTCCATTCACTGTGCGATGATGATCCTAGTTTGGTAACGAGTTTGACACAAAAGAATTTAAAGCTTGTCCGATATCGAGCGTGTCATCGAGGTGCTGCCGGATTTCCTTAAGAGTTATTTTAGCCAGTGCCTTAGGTACAGTGGAAGCATATCTCTGAAGTGTGCAGAATAAAATTTCCATTCTACGAAAACCTGACGATCATTCTTCCACTTAGCAGAAAAGCTTCTCAAACTCTTTCAGTTAGAGGGAAAATTGGCTCAGACGGTATCACTAACATTACTCGAAAAAGTTCGTAGGAATACCATAAAGTCTGAATTCATAACTTTGGATATCTATACGGCTCGCCTCATGGCACTTCTTAAATTGCGCTGATGTCTGCTTTATAGCAGTAAAGATCTTGCTTAAATATTTCCACTGCATGTGGTTGGCAGTTTTTTCTTTTTTGAAAGTGACAAAGGGATGTGAAATCGTCATAGATACCAGTGACACGCATCCCTGGTATGTACCATTCGCATAACCTTATGCCTACGTCCTAAATCACATCCTATTCATCCGGGCTGGCAAGCAATTGATGCTGCTTCGGTGCTTCATACTAGTACGCAGATATCGGTCCAGTATTCATCCGAATCCATCATTCGTCTTTTTAGTGCGGCTATATTCGGTAAAGTACCTCGCCATTCTATGAACTGTCTACAGTCGAAGATTGCGAGCCTCATGTTCTACTCCTGATTTTGGCATTCTGGGCAATAAGAGGAATTGCCGTATCCAAAACGTTATAGATAACGCCCGTGGTCCGAGAGGAACTACGTTAGGTAGTAACTGCAGGTTCTTTGCTTTCGGTTAAGTACACATCAATTGATGAAATCAGATTCTGAGTCAAGTGGTATTATTCCACCGAATTCGTATAGAACCATTGAGCATAACCTTTCTTCTTCCATGATTTTACTTACAGTGTCAGCTATAGTTGAAATGTACGGTCTCCTACAATAAATTCTCCTCAATTCGTCCGCGAGGATGTCAATGTTGGTAATTCCAGCACAAGCAAATGCGGCTTCATTCGATATCATCCCGAAGCCCCTTATTGTCCTTAGCGCATAGAGCTGTTATATTGACGATAGTTTCCGGCAGGTCGCTTTACTTTCAAGAGCTTCTGCCCAGACTGGTGTAGCGTATAGAACAGAGCTGACCACTCTAGAAAGAAGTATCCTGTTTGTGTATCCGGGTCCAACAACGTTTAGTAGCATTCTGGAGAACAACGTTTAGTAACATTCTGTAACAATTACACTTTCTTGCTGGCATCGCTCTGCATGTGTTTTAAAACGCAGCTTGTTATCGAGCATTATTCCTAAGTACTCGCATTTCACCACTTCCTTTGATCAGATATTTTGGATGCAGATATTGATAAATTCCACGGTTTTTCTATTCATGATATGAACGTCGGTGAGGGTTGTCAACAATAAACAGGGGCTTGTTGACATTTTTGGACTAAGACTTTGGTTATTGGCAGGCGTCCATAAGTTTCTCAAAACTCATTAAAAGACAGAAAGATATCGGAATAGTGTTCATTCTTTTATGAAGGTCTTTTTAAACCAAAGGCATATAGCCCTAGACTTATAAGTTCGGTATACTCGCATTCCTACAGCTAACCTTACTAAAACTTTTAATGATTGTGCTAGAGGTCTGTATATAGAGCAGTTACCTTCATTTAATTGCACACAATTATGATTCGTCGCGAGCAGGATAGGATTATCTTTTACATATTAACATTAATGGAACTTTAAGTGATACCTATCCTAAAAGTTACGTATCTCATGGGGCAAGTACTCATACATAGGCGCACTTACTCGTATTACTTTTGAATTGAATGAAAAATATGTTCGAAGTCTCCTTATCGGCTGAAGCTTGCGATAAAACACGCAATTCTAGTGTAGTGGTGCCATTCAACCGGCTAAGATTGTCGGAACAGATCGGGGAGGTTTTTGTTAGCAGGGGGCATTATTTTGACAAGGAATGTTGGGCCTACAACGATGCAATCATTTATGCTTTCTACGTCTTATAAGAGGTATTAAGCTTAAGGCTTCCCTTGCCTGGTGACTCTATTTTTATTGTCTTCCATCAATCTTATCGGCCACACGCATCTCGGAAACATATATTATTCTCATCATTATGGTAAGCCATTGTCCATTCGTGATCATAAATTACAACATTTTCAATTTGGTTGACATGCGAATATAAGCCGGTCTTCCTCGCTTATTAGTTTCTTTTCTATCTAATAATCCAATTGGCTACCGTTCTTCCATCTTTTCACATTCTGGTGGATGAAATCCAGAAGATTTTTTTCAAAATAATAAAGTTGATCGGAACTAATGAAGTATACTATTCAATGACTTGATGACTTCTTCACGAAACCTGTCGAATGGATTAGTTCCCTGATTTGAATCAGAACTACGTGAATCTCCAGACTGGATGCGGAGAACCGAATTAGTTCTATTTCTCATGATCTGTGACATCGAATTGATTCCAGATTACAATTTCCTCATGAACGAGTTCAGTGAGTTGACAGTTTGTTTTTGCATGTTAATGAGATTAGATTCTGTTTCTGGGTCATTTCGTACTTACAAGAGATTTGAGTGAGCTCTTCCTATAAATATTTATATCTATGTGGGACCCCATTGTGACCACCCAAAGCTGGATGTACGGGCACGAATTGGGAATGCATGGGACAAAAATTCCAAGCAAACTCATTTGAATAGATTTTTGAAATGAATTTAATAGACTAAATCACGATAAGTCCAGTATGGAGATTATGAATTTATAGAGACAACTATGACTATGGGAAGAAGAGGAAATGATTAAATCATAGGTCCTGGATGCCTGCATTGTTGTTTTACTTTCTGATGTTGATAATGGCTTATAATTAAATCCAATGAAGCTGCCAATGCGCAGGTATGGTATGGTCCTGTCTAAATCACAATCCAAACCAAAAACAGTGGCATTTCCCCGTACCTTCTGGAGCACATGGGTTAACTATTTCCAAAAAAAAAATATTCCTGTAAAAGGAGCAAGTCAGGTAAGATTGTCTTGTGTGTGTATTAGGTGTATCGTGACAGTCCACAGTGTAAATAGGCGTTTTGGCAACGCAGTAAATCAAAGAGAGCCTACACTTCGATAAAAGCCGGTTCCTTCATCTCCTTCTGGCCATTTTATCGTTAATTATCTTCTTTTAGTTTTGATTTGCGCTTTACTGGGTTCTAAGGCATTACATCGCATTTGGTCGTTCGAATGGCATTTCACGTACGCCACAATAGGCATTATAGATCGTGATTACAGCGTTCAATAAATGAGAGGAATATTAGGTTTTTTAAAAGCCTTTTATTATTTATGACGTTCTTATCGAGTACACGGAAAGTATTATTATCACATTCCGCGGCTTTTAGTTCAGTCCTTTTTTATCGCCTTGACGAAGCCTCCAATAGAACAATTGAACCTAAGTTTCAACACATGGGTTCCGAAATCCATGTTTCCTAACCACGTTTCAGTAGTTCTGCTTCATTTAATGACTCTTCTGCGACTTTTCGCCGCAGTTTTGCAGAAAAACTTATTGTCATATGATCACACCGGATGGTACCCGGCATCATTAATGTGTCCACCGTTTTCTCGGAAAACATTTGCCATTAACAAACCCACATTTTTCAAGAAAACTGATTAAAGGAAATGTTTTACACTTCGTCAGCTTTGCTGAGGAATGACCACGCGCGAAATTAAAAAGAAATTTCTCATATCTTCCGAACATACATCGTTCATTTGGTCCGAATATATAAGGTTACTAGACCCTACATATACGACTTTTTATTTTGTTAAACATATCATTGCTATGATATGCATACCAACCCTGTCGGCTTTAAGCCCTCTCGCTCTCTTGGATTTACTATCTTAGCTGCCCAATATTGGTCATCCTTAGGTAAACTGGCCGCCAAGATTCTGTGATCTCACACCTTTAGATTACTTTTTATGGGGGTATTTGAAGTCACTAGTCTATGCCGATAAACCATAGACGTTGGACGATTTGGAAATCAACATTCACCATGTTCTTGCTGATATATGTCCTCAGTTTCTCGATAAATGTCGAAAATTAGACATCACGATTGCGCTTCATTCGAGTTAGCGCGAGTTATGGGATAATTGAAAAAACGCACTGATTTTTATTATACTGTTTATTCATTAAATATACTTAAGGTTCTACCGATTATAATACACTTTGGTCTTTAGCGTTCGACGATCTACAGCAAAGTGAGTCCTCCTACCTTTCCACCTGCACAGCATGAACCCTTCCAACCATAATACCAATGATAATGAGTTGAGAGAGCAGGAGAGCAGAGTTGTTGTTTTAACAATGCTCTCACAACCCGATCATACCAAAAGATCTATCAATTGTACTTTATGTACATATGTACATATATGCAGGGCGGAGCACATGTTGGTGTTTGCCTAGCAACAACCGGCCACATTTGTGCATTAGCAACATGTTGGGTTCTGACCTGTTGTGCTATTGTCAGAGCACATAACCCCTCCCGCCCCGGTATAGGGATAGCTTGAAAAGTAATCCCTATTTGGTATGACAAGAGTTAATATTTTGTATGAGAATAAGTTTCACTGTGTCGTATGTGGAACATTTTCCTCCTGCTCTTTTAACTCTCTTCCTATCTTTGAGGAAGGACATTTTTTTTTTTTTTTTTTTTTTTTTTTTTTTTTTTTTCTGGTGTACAGGTGTAAAAGATAAAGCTGTGCATGATATTTACATAATGTTTGATTGTTTTTAGAAAATTAGGACTAAAGTTAAGTGGAGTTAAGTATTGGCACTAGAATTCGAAATTACAATACTTCTTTTGGTAAAGATAGTTGCCTAATAATACAAATAGGAAATGTGAATTTATGTTGGAATGATAAAGATAAATGGTAGGTATAGTATTTAAGTATAAAGGTGTTATTTGAATATAATAATATGAAGTATGCCAAAATGTACAAACTGTACTAAATATTTAGTTTTTATATATACATACATACGTACATAAACATATGTTACACATAATTCTTATGTCAATTACAGTAAACATTTTTCAAACAAAAATTGTTATAAATTCAAAAATTCGATAATTACAGACTCTGTTGCTGATTATGATGCGTTCTCGAACATGTACTTCAACGAAGTGCATCCATTTCATTGCAAACATACACATTATCGGTATACCAAATTAAGGAAATTAAGGACTCCCTGTTTTTTTTTTGTTTTTAGAAACTTTCGAACTAGGAATTTCGCGTGAAATTAGAGGAGAATAAGAAAACAGCGGTATATATTTATCAAACGTGTTATGATTTAATTCGTTAACTGATTTTAAACTTATTTTTTTATCTTTTTCTTATGTACTTTACGTTTATTTGTGTGCACAGTGACCTTGTTATTACGTACTATGGTGTGTTTTGTGAATCTGGGTGCAAGTTTGTTTCGTCTATCGTCTTGTTCATAAACTATTTCCGAAGGTACAAAATCAGGTGGATCGCTACGATTTTCATTAAGTTTATGGATAGTGTTTTGCTTGTTGTTTAAACTTCTCTCATATATGATTCTACATAAATTTTCATAGTCCTCTACATGCTGTTTTAAGTATTCCTCGGTTGTTATTGAATTTTTGTTGGTGGAAAATGGGTTTGACTTACTTATGTGACCAGTAAGCACTTCAAAGGGCGTAAGTTTTGTTATCGAGTGTATGGAGTTGTTATAGGTAAGGACAGCTTCATCCACTATCTCTCTAATAGATTTATTTTTATGCTGAATTTTAATGATTCGAATGATCTCAGTTAGAGTGGAATGAAATCTCTCCACCGGTGAGTTGCCAGTTGAGCTCTTTGCACAAGTGGTATGCATCTGAATGTCATATATGTTAAGAAAATCCTTAAAAAGTGTCGATGTAAACTCACTACCATTATCTGTTACTATTTTTCTCGGAATTCCGTGATGAGAAAATAAATGTTTTAGTGATTGGATAAGATTTACGCTATTCCTGGCGTTAAGTAGATAGACAGAACCGAATTTACTGAACTTATCAATGACTGTTAGAAAATGTTCTTTGTGTACTGAATATATATCCAAATGGACTATTTCAAAAGGCTTCGAAGGCGTTTCGGTCACCTCGTACTTCAATTTCACCCTATTTCGGCCATACTTATTTATACTGCATATTTCACAGTCATTTATCAGTTTCGTTATTAAGTTCTTCATATTGGGGAAATATGAATACCTCTTTAAGTGGTTAAAACATTCCGTTATACCCCTATGATTGGACTTAGTATGATAATCTCGTATCAAATGTTCCTGCTGATCTCGCTCAATTACATCTGATAACAGGCTGCACGATCTAACTAGCTTCACACTATTCTTGTTAAAATACTTAGAATATACAAGTTGAACTTGCCTAAAAGTTTCGTCATCAGTACAAATAGCAGTAACTCTCTTTGAATTCATATAATCCTTAAAAATAGAGATTATGATATCTTCAGATGAGATATTTTTGTGCTCGATGGTATATCGTTTTTTTCTCCTAAAAAAAACCTGCAATTTAACGAAGAGTTTAGTTTTGTTAGGGTTCTTTTTGAGAATGATCTGGTTAGAGAACTCGTTAACACTACGCTCTGTAATCGGAATACCATCATCAAGGTTTTCGTAACCCGAGTGTATGGTGTCCAAATCATCGTCATCGACGTTGTTTACCATAGAAACCCGATCTAAGCTCCTAGTCTTTTGTCCATTAGCTGATATTTCGTTAGTATTGATTTCAATACGCGACAATGCATCAGCATTTAAGTTTCGCTTTCCTTTTTTATATACTACAGAATAGTCGAATTCTTCTAACTTAAGCCTCCATCGCACAAGCATGGAATTTGGCTCCCTTAGCGAGAATAAGTAAGTTAGAGGCTTGTGATCCGTTATTATCTGAAACCGCCTTCCAAACAAGTAGGGGCGAAAGTACTTGGTTGCCCATACAATTGCCAAGAGCTCCTTCTCTATTACGCTGTAATTTTGCTCAGACTTCGATAAGGTCCTACTTGCAAAGCAAATAGGTTTATCTGATCCTATAGAGCCTTGGGATAGCACAGCACCTATAGCAACATTACTTGCGTCACAAGTAAGGTTGAAAGGTTTTGTGAAATCGGGGTATTGTAGTAAGGGCGCATTGCAAAGGAGTGCCTTGCAGTTTTCAAAACAAGCAACGTATTTTGAATCAAGTTGTACGGTGTTTCCTTTTCGAAGGCACTCAGTCATCGGTTTCGTAAGGTTGGCGAAGTCCTTAATGAATTTTCGATAATAACCGATAAGTCCCAGAAACGATTTTATCTGTTTCGATGTTTTAGGTATAGGAAAGTTCTTAATTGCGCTAATTTTATCTGGGTTAGGTTTTATCCCCATAGGTGTTATTATATGTCCTAAAAATGATACCTCTTTTCGCAAAAATTCAGCTTTTTCTACCTGGATCTTCAGATTAGCTTCTTTCAATCTATTGAACACCTTACGCAGACTTTCAATGTGCTCCTGAAGTGAAGTAGAGAACACAATTATATCGTCTATATACACTAGACAATTTCTACCTATCAAGTTGCCGAGAATGCTATCCATTACCCGTTGAAAAGTGGACGGTGCGTTTTTTAGACCAAAGGGCATTCGAACGAATTCGTAATGCCCGTTGTCTACAGTGAAAGCGGTCTTTTGGATGTCATCCGGACTGATCTCTATTTGGTGAAAGCCTGAAGCTAAATCTATTACGCTGAAATACATACACTTACCGAGTTTATCTAATATTTCTGTGATGTTTGGAATTGGATACTTATCGTCGATCGTCTTCTCGTTGAGTTTGCGATAGTCTACAACTAATCGCCACCTCTGTTTACCACTTGAGTCTTTTTTCTTTGGCACAATCCAAATTGGAGAGGACCATGGAGAGAAGCTTGGACGTATAATACCTTGTTTGAGCATATCGGAAATTTGCCTTTGAATCTCGGTTTTATGTATGTATGGGTAACGATACGATTTACAATAGATGGGTATCTCGTCCTTTGTTTTTATTTGATGCTTTATAGCATTCGTGAACGTTAAGTTCCTACCGTCTTCGAAGAAAATGTCCCTAAACTCATTGCAAAGACTTTTAACTGCTCTTTCTTCTTCGTGACTCATATGATCTGTTTTAATCTTAGGATTATGCACTTCCCTGATGTCATTGGTTTGTTTGATTGTAAACGTATTAACCTCTGTAAAAGAATGTTTGTCGAATTTCGTAGCTTTAATTGGTTGTTCTACAACGAAAGTTTGTGGGTAATCTGATGTGTTGATTACCTCAATCAAACAAAACCAATTTAGTGCCCTGTAGACCCCTTCTGGTATTAATAAATTATCAGATATAGAAGTTGGCTTGATGTAAGCGTCACCGTTCTCGATATCAACAGGCAACCAACAGACCCTTCTACTAAGCCCATGAATGGTATAAGATGCAGATATTACATTTGGCTTAAACATAAGAGGAATTGTAAGTCCATTGGTTTCAATAACCGATTTTCCTAGATCTATTTTAATAGTAAGCTCTTTAAGAATATCTATACCAATCAGCCCTTCGAAATAATTATGGAAATTGTACACGAGAAATGGTAATGACTTCTCAGTTCTCAATTCCGGTATGCCATTCAGAACTACTTCTCCATCAACAAAATCAGTACCGAAAATCGTTTTTATTTCAACCGGTTCGATTAGTTTGGGCTTCAAGTTCCTGGTTATTGCTGGATTTAAGAACGACCTGTTGCTTCCTGTATCTATGAGAAATTTACACGGACTACTGTTAATACTATTAATAACTATATATGGTAGAAGACTTGAATTGCAATTGTTTACATCTACGTATCCGATTGCTGTTTCGAGGCGTTCAAATGAAAATTTCGGTCGTCTACCTCGTGCTCTGTTGTATATTCGGGCAAAGAAGAGCTATCTAGATTGCGATGGTAATCTTGAGATGACGTGGGCATAACTTGTGGATCGTAACGAACCTGATCATGGGGTAATGCGGACACATTATATTCACCGTTCCAATAGGGGTTATGACAACGGCACTCCACATTAAACATTTGTCCAGAACCTTGAGGACCTTGGGATCTACGGGTGAAACTACCATTGGTCCTACGTGTGTTTGCACTGGAAACGTCCATGGGTTCGGGGGGTGGTAAGTCGTTTCTCCGAGTTTGGTTAAAATTGTTAGCTTGGAAATTGGGATGCGGTGGAGATTGCCGATATGAAGTAGATGGGTTAGCTGGTCTTTGGAAGTTTGACGTTCTAGGTGGTTGTTGATGCCGATTGTACGCTTGGTAAGGTTTTTGATAGAAGCCGTTTTGCTGGTTTCGCGGTTGAGGGGGGCTTTCTAGGAAATTATGAGGATTTTTAAAATAAAGAGAGTTATGTTCCTCAAGACAAAAATTGAAAGCTTCCAAAATACTTTTCGGCCTCATTGATCTAATTGTTGACCCCAATGGCTCTCTTAGACCAGATACAAATGCATTCAAACACATACCATTATACAAAACCTGCTTGGCCACAACAACATTGGCATCATTTTCGTGAACCCTAACATAATTCATTAGTGTTGATAGAATCTCGACCAATCTAGCGTAGAAATTTTCAACTGAGTCCTGATTCTGTCTTAGCTGATGGAGGTCCCTAATTAAACTAGTCTCATTCCTTTTGTCGGAATAATGGATAATGAGATTTTGGCGAATATCCGTCCACCGAGTGAGCGTCCCGTACACGTTCAGCATCTCATTAGCTGGGCCCACAATTTTATTTCGAATAGCCCTAACAATTATTTTTTCATAATTTGACCCTATGATTTGCGGGATTGCGCTCAAGACTTCATCCACGTTGTTTATGAAACCATAGAGTAGACGCGGGTTTCCATCAAAACTGGGTATGTCCTTAACGGCATCAGGAATTCTGAGTGCGTTAAAGGCATCCATAGCAGCCGATGAGTCATTCATGTCCAAAACAGGTGCACTGACTGTACCTGCTTTAAATTGCACTTCAACGTTTTCACTTGAAAAAGACACGAGTTTAGAAATATCACTTCTATTTATTTTGTGTAAATTTTTCCTAAATTTAATCGGGTTTTTCCTAGCTCGATTGCTTCTTGGGGGAGATGGAGTCATGGGACAAGAACCGATCTTATATATATGTATGTATATAGCAATGAAAGGACTTACCCCAGTTTTACGTACGTTGTAGTTCAATGAAATCAAGAAACTCTTCCACGTGTCTCGCCTTTCTTCTCGATAACCGTTGTAGTTTGAAGAAATCCGGAAACTCTTCCACGTGTCTCGCCTTCCTTCTCGATAACCGTTGTAGTTTGAAGAAATCCGGAAACTCTTCCACGTGTCTCGCCTTCCTTCTGGATAACTGTTTTAGTGTGAAAGAATCCCAACTCTCCCACGTGTCTAGCCTTCCTTCTCGATAAACCTTCGAATGGGGCGATTTAGCTTTCACGCGGTTAGTTTAAGCTACTATTTAATTTTCGCTTAAAATATTCGCAGATTAAGCTTTCCCGACTGCGCCAGTTATGGGATAATTGAAAAAACGCACTGATTTTTATTATACTGTTTATTCATTAAATATACTTAAGGTTCTACCGATTATAATACACTTTGGTCTTTAGCGTTCGACGATCTACAGCAAAGTGAGTCCTCCTACCTTTCCACCTGCACAGCATGAACCCTTCCAACCATAATACCAATGATAATGAGTTGAGAGAGCAGGAGAGCAGAGTTGTTGTTTTAACAATGCTCTCACAACCCGATCATACCAAAAGATCTATCAATTGTACTTTATGTACATATGTACATATATGCAGGGCGGAGCACATGTTGGTGTTTGCCTAGCAACAACCGGCCACATTTGTGCATTAGCAACATGTTGGGTTCTGACCTGTTGTGCTATTGTCAGAGCACATAACCCGCGCATATGCCCGAAATCATACTAATGGCATACAATTATCTATTAAATAAAGCTAGTATCATGGATATTACATTAGCTGCAAGTGTTTTATTTCATATTGAATTTGTATACCTCTAAGAAAAACACACTTTATAATTAAGAAAAATTCTTCAAATTGGCAGGTAAGCATGTTTTTACTCTCAAAGCATTACTTAATCCATTTAAAAGTAAATTCCCATTGTTTTGACCCTCCTTGACAGCCGTAACCTTACCCCACTAATACCTTCCAGTCGATTGATTCCAATTAAAACTTCAAGGACGATGCACAATGCCCTTACTACCACCCGTTCTTCTAGATAAGGTCGGCTGTACAAGCTGCCTCATCCTCTTCGATTAGTTGCAATACGCCCAGTAAACTATCCGCCTTAATTCCGTGTTAAATCCACCGAAAGACAACTAGAAATACCTTTGACCCTTCGTCAGCCTTGTTGCATGCCGACTCACTAACTGTCAACCACTGATGTAATGACCTCAAATATTTGCCCTTCGCCCGAGTTTGGGTTTCTGTTTATACAAGTATTTTGTATCATTAGCACAAGTGCTCCATACTGGAATAGAACCACGTCGAGGTGGATTCATCGGCATGTAATTCGGAGAACTGTTTTGTTGTTTATTTACCTTATTATACCGTTCGTCTCAGCTGTCTGGCCTTTCCAGTTGTTTGCATAACATTCTATTCGTTTGGATTAGTCTTGGGGCTCGGACTGACCGGCTGCCTATCAAGCGTTTATCCATTTGGACGGTGTAATCGGTTGGTATGCTATGCATGATAGCTTATTTGCTGACAGACGTACCTTTCTATTGATCGGAATACGTCGCATGGACTTGACATGGGAACATTGATAAATACCAAGGGGATAGGCGCCTGTGTATGAAGATGAAAGTGGAGTATGGGCATTGATTGACAGAGTGTCTTTATGGTTTTTCCCAGATAACTAAGTACACGTAAGTTCTGAGGTAAGAGAATAAATCTAAATCCATGAAGGTCTGAGAGAAAACAGGACAAGCCATATCATTTCTTCACTTCTGTACCATTTGCTCCAAATATACGTATACACCAAACACCACCATACGAATCATAGAAAAAGCACTTAAGCCTCAGAAATTAATAGGTACTCGTCCTCTGCTCTGATTTAGAGGTAGAAACTGGACTATACGGAAGTTGTGATTTAAAAGTTTTAATTTGAAAGCGCTAAACATTCTTTTAAAGCCTTCTAGCTTTAAAAGCATGTGTCACGCAGCCAATGGAAAAAATTAGACAAAAGAAGCCCCAAAACCAAATCACGTTCTTAAATAGGTAGCCCCTACCTATTATGTCCGCAAATCAAAGCAGCCATTGCCATGGGGTCTCGTGTGGTACATCACGAAAGGCCTCCCTCGAACAAAGAAGACTCAAAAGCAACAACTACACTCGAAACAAAAAAGGTCATCCCATTAATCATAATATTCGTCTCAATTTGCATAAAGCTTATGCCCCGTTCACTGGGTACACATGATCGGCCGTATAGCCACCCGGTCATACTGTAATCAGTCATTTCCGTTTCCCTCGAGTATGTGCATGTTGAACTGAATTGTGATGATGAGCCACTCTCGGATTGCCATTTGTTTCATTACTTTTTTTTTTGTTCCATGCTTTGTTGGTCCCTCCGCATTATTCGATTCTTTTGTCCACCCTGCAGGAGGAACAAAAGCGAGCATAATGCAAACTCCCCAGTTTATGTTTTGCTTTGTTTTTTCGCCGCTATCTCATGCCTAACTAGAGCTGAGGTTCATATACATCCATCCATCCATATCTTGGAGCGGCTTGTTTTGATTTTTTGTTCGTTCATTCGTCGTCTTGTCTATTTCCTGGTCCTTTTGTCAGTTTTTTTGTTGTGTTATCTTAAATTTGCAGAACTAGCGAAAAATTGTCGCAAAGTGTTGGGCAAACCATTAGGAGTTGGTTGTCGTTGTTGTTGATAATTTATGGAGGGAATGTTTGATTAGAAGCTGAAAGGCACGATGGGCCGTGGGATGGTATGGGGGCGTTGAACTGATGGTGTTTGTTTGGCTATGGTTCCGTTCCGTTGACTTGGATTTACATCCTACAGCACGAGAGATTGTGAGAGAACACTTCCTTGGCTTTATCGGCTTTTAGGCTATTGTGGTCGTATTGAGAATATTATGGAGATTAGAGCGGACAAAAGAGTTTATATAGCATAAGCTGGCAATAAGTTCGCACGCCACTATGAGGATAAAATTTTTAAGTAAGTCCGTGTCTATTTACTGTCTATTTTAAAATTCAAAAGAAATAGACACACCATTGATATGATAATTGTTTGATTTTTACATTAGGCTAAACATATATTTTTTATAGAAAGTAATCAGCGGCATTGCATGTTTCATTCCTTGAATACTACGTCTTTCCAAAGTTTCCACTAATGGAATCAGTTCATCACATTTGTTTATAACACGTCGGAGCATAGCAGACTAAATTTCACCTACTTCAAGACGGATATACTACATTCATTTGGCCCAGTGACTGGACGTTAGCAAGCTCACAAACTTGGTCCATCGAGGATCTTGCAATAAAGGATGCAGATGTTGATGTTTGTTGAGAATGCGTGCTTATTATATCGATGAATCTTCATCTATGGAAATTACCTTTCGGGCCGTTCAATTCAAGTTGTTTGGAATGGTTTTAATTATGATATTCAACAAATAAATACTTATGTACCCCAAGGCTTTCTTTCGTCATCGACGCTCTTCCTCATTTTTATAAATTAACTCCTGTCTGCTACTTCTAGTCCCATCCACTACTTTGTTGATGACATTACTCTTACCTCTTCATAATCGTTTCAAGACTCACGTCCCTCTTCTTCTTAAGCGAACCCTTAGTAATCAGCCATTATCGATGAGCGACGCCGTAAAGTTGTCGATCGTTGATACTTAGTGAGGATTGACCACATATTTGAGATCGCCAAGAATGCTGCAAAATGTCTAGAAATATTTAACCCATTCGGATGTGGCTCCACTCTACGAGGATAAGGCCTTGAAAGACTGTGATTTGTAGTTAAAAAAAAATTATATTTTTTTTTTTTCATAATCTCTCAATATTCCTTCCCGGAAGTGGGAGCTTGGAAGTCTGTGAAAATATTCATACACGTCCTTTCCAACTTATTCATTGGATGCAAGATGCTTCCCAGAAACCGATTTCCCTAAGTTTGAGAACAGAAGTCCGAGACTGCCAAATTAGAAGAATAGGGGGAGCAAATCGTGCCGAAATTCCTGCAGTTTTGCCATTGCAAACACACCCTTTATAAGTGCGTTGTCCTGATGAAAGATAATTGTTTTCTTCTTCAAAATTGGAGTACTACTTGCCTGTATTTTTTCTGCCTTTTGCAAGGATCTCTTTCGCATCCCAAAACGTTTGTATGACCTTTCGCAGATGAAATCAACTTCGCTTTCCTTGACGCTAAACCACCGGCTTCCACCTACTGCAGTTTCGTCTCTGGCGTGTAGTGGTGAACCGTGGTGACAAATCGTCGAACAAAATCGGCCGGATTCTTATTCCAAAGGTCCAAAGATTACTGCAAAAATCGTTTGTTTCTTTTGGTCATTCATTGAATGCGGCACCCATGCCCCACAGAGCTTTCGCATCCCTAATTCTTTGTGCAATGTTTTTTGCACCCTTTCTCTCAATATCCCCGCAATCTCAGCTATCCCACTCACCTTTACTCGTCTGTCGTCTAACACGGAATCATGCCCTTTTTCGATGGTTTCCGATGTGGCTGCGGTTTTTGACCTCCTACACGTGGGTCATCTTCGAGATACATATGTGAGACAACGTTTAAATTCCGCTGTCCACGTTTTAACGGTTGACATCAATGGAACAGAGTTTCTGTAAATTTTGTCAACTTCAGATGAGTTTAATATACCCAGAACGGAGAATTTTATCTATCCATTGTTATCAATTTTTTTTTCTGTGTCATGCTGACACCTAACCCTCGTAGAAGGCCTATGTCTACCCTAAGCTTGAATATACCCCTTATATCTGGTCTGGAGCTTCCCCTTGGCAGAATTCAAAAGCGATACATTTTATAAGAGACATTGATATTAGGAAGTCATTTGACTTGCAATGTTTTCTCTGTATTTTAATCGCTAAGTTTTTTTTTTTTTTTGGATCAGAGTCGCTTAAATGAAAAACACACTTTCAGTGGTATTTTTATTTTTGATTCTCTGTTCCCGACTGTTTACTTCGATTCACAAAAATTCAAATGATCCAACCCACCACCGGTAGCTTCTTTACAAACGTTTCCGTTTCGTTTTGCTTCTTCTGTTTTTCTCTCCATACCCCTCCGTCCACTATGTTCTCTCTTTGCCTGCTACAGTATCTTTGTTGTATCGCTTTTGCAACAAACAATGCTCGCCAATTGCTTTCCTCCTTGCCTTCAAGAATGCCACTGTAATACTCGTCTTGCAAGGAATGTCTATTTACTCTTAAGCTTGTCTTCGGACATACAGTTAAATTTACAGACTCGGTTTTTAGCCGAACCATATTCTCAATCCAATCTTTCCCACACATTAAACAAAGTGGAAATAAAACTGCCGCAGAACCATATATGTATACTATTTTTTTTCCTTAGAGAAACATTTCGATAGCATGTACCTGGTGTGCGGCCTATAACTACGATGTCGCGACCGACGAATCCATTCGAATAATAAATTGTTAGATATTTCATTTTAGAATTCCTACTCCGTCATTATTTAAAGCTTTCATGGATCTAAGAGCAAACAGGACTTACAGTTTGTACGTGGATTACTTAAACATTTACCTATAAATGGAGTCTTACAACCTGTATTTCGCAGCCTAGATTTTATACAAACTACTGTTCACTTAGATATAAAGGTACAAAGTTTAGCCCATTCAATTTAGAGCTAAAACCTAAGGGTATATTGATGGTTTATATGTTCAGAGTGGGTCTAGTGTTTTTTTTTTAAGTTTCTCAATAACCAGAGCACTCATTATCAATCGAATCAACGCCTTGTCTGTAATACAGCTTTAAAATAATGCAACGAGCAAAGTCTTTTAAGTTGGCCACGGTCGTCAACTGCGGCGTGAGCTCAAATATTTGGCTGCCTGATGCAAATCCTAAACCTTGGTTCCAACTCCCTCTGAGATCAATATGGTCAAATTAACATCTTCGGTTTTGAAATTTTTATTCTAAAGCCGAAAGATTAAATCCATCATTTTATCACGAACACAGAAAGCCCTCATTTGTATTATCATTTGCATTTTTGCCTCTAACATCGTAAGAAGCCAATTCCTTTCAAGGGTTGTTAGTGTTTAGGTTTTTAATTCAGATTTCCAAGGCAAATAAAATATATAGTCACATTATAGAACATACAGCTCTCTGCAACATGCAGCTTATATTAGAAGCTGTATCACTTCTCCTTGCTCTATGCTCATCTTCGATAGAAGATAAGCACAGAGGAATCAAAGAGAAGAAAACTCTCCGCTAGGTTTAAGTTAGTTTTAAGGACTTCTCTGTTGGACGTCGAGGAAGACACAGCTAAGAAATAAATGTAACCTGTTAAACCTTATAAGGAGAAATAATAAAGAATCGTAATAAAACTATATTAAGAAAAAAAAAACACATTTTAAATTGGAATCTGGAATGGTGCATTGGCTTTCGAGTTTTATGAGCTTATAATCCGAGATATAAATTGCAGTTGCTAAAGTTTAAAAATGTAAAAACTTTGTTGTTTTCTGACGCTGATACCACGGAGCTCAACTATAGTAATAAAAATCTAAGTATACCAGTGGAATTGGCCATTTTTTTTTTATTTCAAAATTTAGAACCCCAGAAGTTTGACTATTGTTAGTTACAAACCTCCCCATCTTTCTGGCAGCATACGAATTCCGCGTTGAAAAAACTGCACTTCAACCTAATTTTTTGCTTTTTGATCGGAATTGCTGCTCAGCCAGACCAAGCGACATCGATCACAATAGATGGTAGTCGAAAGGGGCAATGTCTAGAGAATAGGGCGGTTCCAATTTTAATGGTTCAGGTATGTTTTTAACAACCGAAACAACATGGCGACCCACATGAAATCCAACAGATTTAAGAACTTAAGGTGACGACCATAGACAATGCAGTGTGTTCTCTGATTGGGCTCTGGAGCAGTTAGACGTGGATGCTAATTTCACTACAAATTATTTTTAACAACCAAGCCAAAATTTGAATGAATGGATATGTGAAGAAGCAAAATTATTGAATTTGTGGCGATGCCGCGATTTGGTCTGACGAAATGATTGATCAGTGCTCCTTCCAGAGCGAAACTAACATCACCAATATCTTGAACGCAGATGGCTATACTCGTAGATCGATGTAAATTAATTTTTTATGGTTTAAATGGTTTCGATGGTGCCAGATATTGAACCGCACGATAGATATCCTGCACGAGTGATTTAAGCCCATAGTTATCTCGCCCAACAATGATTTGAACTGACCACCGAAATCGTGCGACTTAACGCTCCTAAACTTCTTACTTTGAGACTCTTAAATCGCAATAAACGACAGAAAATTTACAGCAAAATATTTAAGTCAACATAGCGAACACCACCCAGCAAATTCAATCAAATTTATGCCACATAACCATCGTAAATTGGACCTCTCGAATACATGCCACCAAGCAAAGTCTTGGCGGACATTTGAACGACACCATATTCCATACTTGCTTTCAAATAAAAAACAAATTGAGTGGATATCCCACTAACAACTTGTTTTATTCTAGCTTACTCGTAATTTAATAGTTCATACTACGAGAGGCAATCAAAAAGTAATGATAATAATCAATGTACAATATAATACAACATTTATTCTTTCAAATTAAATTTACTTTTCTACATAATCTCCTAATAAGTTTATACATTTAGTCCATCTCTTCTCTAAAGCTTGTATTCCATTTAATAAAAAATATTTATCTTGCTCCTCGAAAAACGCTTGTACGGCAGCCATCACTTCACTATCATCGGCAAATTTCTGGTCTCTGAGGTGTTCCTTGAGACGAGGAAAGAGATAGAAGTCGCTGGGGGCTAGGTCTGGAGAATAGGGAAGGTGTTCAACCAATTCGAAGCCCGCTTCCCGTATGGCATCCAACGCAACTTGAGCTTTGTGAGAGGGTGCGTTGTCTTGGTGAAACAATACCTTCGCACACAGTTTGCCCCGCCTTTTTTCCTTAATGGCTTCCCGCAACTTTCTTATTTGTTCTGCATAGTAGGAGCCTGTAATACTAGCTCCCTTCTCCAAATAATCAATCATGATAATTCGTTCGGCATCGCAAAAACAGACGCCATAATCTTGCCTGCCGAGCATGAAACCTTGAACTTCTTAGTGGTCGGTGAAGATGGTCTTTTCCAGGCCATAGACTGTTGTTTAGTCTCGGGGTCGAAGTGGTGCACCCAGGTTTCGTCAATCGTTACAAAACGAGTGCAAAAAGCCGCCGGATCCTTTTGATATTTTTCAAGATTCGCTCTTGAAATCTTCTCTTCGCTTCTCTTTTTGTTCGTCGGTCAACATTCTTGGGACCCATCTTGCGGAGACCTTCTTCATGTTCAAATCATCTGTCAGGATACTTTGAATGCTTCCAAATGAGAGCCCTGTGATCTTAACTAAATGTTGGATGGTCACTCGTCGGTCATCTAGCACGATGCCTTCGATTTTTTTGATATTATCCTCGCTGCGGGATGTGGATGGACGCCCGGAGCGATGTTCGTCTTCAGTGGACGTTCTGCCCAGTTTGAACTCCTTACTCCACCTTGCAACTGTGGAATATGGAGGAGCAGAGTCCCCCAATGTTTCCACTAAGTCAGCGTGAATTTCTTTCGTAGACATTTTTTTCAGGCAGAGGTACTTAATGACGGCTCTTACTTCATTTTTCTCCATTTTAATGTGATCTCTTCGACTGCTCGTGTTTGAATGAATGTATCTTCCAGAAAAGGTGAACTATTTATATGATTTTTTTGCTCGCTACTAGTGAGGGTATACATGAGTGAAAACAATAGATTTCACGTAATTAGGCCCTGCAATAATACCCGTTTATCATTACTTTTTGATTGCCCCTCGTATGTCAACTGACGAATGTTTCGAAAGGTCAGTGCCTTCATAAAAAGTCTAATATTAGATTCGAACACATTTTTTACTTCCAAGTATTTTCGTCATCCTTTCGTTTCAAACGTGCAGGCTTACTGCAAAGCCAATAAAACGATTTTATTGGACTGCCTCTCTTCGGAAGCTGATGGAACGCCAGGAAAGGAATGCAACAGCTTCGTGACAGGTTAACCTCTATTTCGAACGTAAATTTATTTAATTATTCCATCAAAATAAATTGAAATCACCCAAGAAAAAAAGAAAACATCATCGACTCGATCTCATCAATTATTTCACACTTTCCCTATGCGGCCGCCTTGAATTAGATTTTAATTGATCGTAAAACGTATCTGCTTGTGAGGACACCCAATCGTCTGCCTGTCAAATTGGATCTCGTAGTGTTTATTATTGTCACCACACAATCGAACGGAAATGCCTGACGTAGACCGGCTTCGAGATACCAGTGACGCTGTTCCCCCTCCCAATTGAAGGAAATTAAGACGTTATTGGTGGCCCTCTGATCGCTGTAGATACAAGTTGTATTTTTTTCATTCGAGTCGTTTGTCTTTCCTTTTTCTCGTTGATAGACAGGAAATTCAATTTAGGCAGCGACCTTCAAAATTGAATGCAAATTTATTAAAGCGCGTGCATAACATTACCGTTTATGTATTTACGCGCCAAGGCACTTGGAGACTGATGTGTGGGGTCGCATTAGTGCTGTTAGCAACTTCTCTTTAATTTTCACAGAGGCACTTTGACATTTCGCATCATTTTTTAAATTTAGAATTTAACCTAGCCGGGCTTCGAGAAATGACTTAGAAAGTAGGTTGTGGAATAAATAATTGTTGTGTTTATCTACTCGTACCGTGATGTGGAACTCGTTTCTCGTGAAGCACAAACAAATAAATAAATTGAATGTGATATTTGTGCAGTTTAAATGGAACATGTATCTACTCGTATTGTACGGGTATTTGGTTATTGAAATTCCTGCGAAGGTTATGGCAGCCATAAAAATAATAATCTGGGGGAGCTCAGTCCATTTTATCTACAATATTCGTAGCTATGCAAAGAGCGTAATAAATTTGGATTCACGTCCATGTCTAATACGAGTATATGGCTTTCAAGCTCGTTTCTGTTTTTATTGTTCCTTTGTGTTTCATTTGGCTTTAGGTTGTCGCATCTCAAGACCGGATCTTGTGGGTGCATTTTAGTCCAATCGAAATATGACGTGCAACATTGATTTGGTGTTTCCCCAAATTTTGAATTGGAATGTCAGGAATCTATTTTTTCCGTATCTTTATTCATGAGAGTTGCTTTGATCTATATTTGGGCGACAGATGGCATGAAACTGAAACTTAAGAGTAACAGATTACGTTTCCTCCTTTGACCAATCACTGTTAAGAAGTTATTCCCAATTGGAAGTGGGTGTTACATCTCGCGAAGGATCGGAGCCCAAGCATCCTCACCTCACTCACCTAACCTCAGAGCTACTCCCATGAGCAAATATTTTCGTATCATTTTACAATATTGTAAAATATATGTATGTATAAGAAAGAAAATTTGTTTAATGATATTGCATACTTCAAGGATTCGTTTTTTATTGTTCACCAAAACGTCAGAAGTTTGAGAGAAAACTTTACTTCTCTTGTAACTCACATTGATTCTTTTGACCATATTCCAGATATTGTTTTTGTTTCTGAGATATGGATTTATGATTTTGAAATAATTGACTATAATATTCCCGGGTTTAAATTCTTTGCTAACATTAATGATAATTACGCCTCAGGTGGTGTTGGTTGTTTTGTCAAAGATGTATTTAATGTTATTAATGTTCTTTGTCATAAAGTTACAAGTGCTGATGTAATCAAGGTCTCTGTTGAAATTGATAGTGAATTATATGTCTTTTTTTGTGTTTATAGGTTACACGCTTCCAGTGTCTCAATGTTCGTCACAGAATTTTCCAATCTTTTGAGACAAGAAAAATGTAAAAATCTGATCATACTAGGGGATTTTAACTTAAATATACTAGAAGCTGATAACACGACTTATAATTATTTAGGATTATTAGCTTCGCATGGCTTAGCTTGTTTAATCGATAAAATTACTAGGCCCTTATCCGGTAAGTGTCTAGATCATATTTATGCAAGATTTGGCAACATTTCTATGTCTCATTGCGAAAGTTATATTCTTGATTTGAAGATAACTGATCACTGTATGATTGGTCTTTTAATCAAACCATTAAATTGCAAGAATAATGTCGGCAAACCATACATTAACAAAATGAAAATTAACTTCCGCCAACTTAAAAACAATCTTTTGTATGAGTATTGGGAAGATGTTTATTCCTGTGCAGATGTGTCAACAGCTTTTTCAATCTTTATTGGTTGTCTAAGGGAGCACATTTGGAAATGTTCTTCCGTGTCTCCTGGCAAAAACACAATAAAGAGACTTAAACCCTGGATTACAAATTACTTGCTAAATAAAGTAAAAGCTAAAAATAATCTTAGAATACGTTGTGTCAAGGATCCCAATAATATCAGACTAAGAAATAGTTACAAGATACTCTGCGCTGAGCTTAAAAAAGAAATCCCCATATGTCGTGACAATTATTATCGTTCTCTGTTTCTAGAAGCTAAAGGAAATTTAGCTAATGAATGGCGTCTTGTTAATAAAATTATGAATAAAACGTCCCTTCCTAAGAAACCGACTATTATCCATGTTAATGAGTGTGTAGTTTCTGACCTACTGACAATCACAAATGATTTTAATACATATTTTGTGAATATAGCTTGTTGTTTACCGTCTTTTTTAAATCCACCAGTTTGTGTTCAGTGCAATTGTCCATTGGAATTTAATGAACCGCTCCAAACTAAAAGCTTTGTTTTTGAGCCCATAACTGCTCTTGAGATTTTAAGGGTAATTGGTTATCTAAAGAAATCAAATTCTTGTGGCTTCGATGGTATTTCTAGTCTAGTTCTCAAATCAAGCGCCTGTTTTTTTGTAAATGTGTTAGCAGTTATTTTTAATCGTAGTGTCTTTGAAGGCATATTTCCAGAAGAATTTAAATTTAAATAAACAGACGTAGTGCCCTTGCTTAAGAAAGGTTCTCCTACTGAAATCTCAAATTACAGACCAATATCTCTTCTACCAACCATAAGTAAAGTTTTTGAGAGACTTCTAAAAGATAGGCTAGTGAGTTTTCTAACCACAACAAAGTTTTCTAATCCGGCTCAATTTGGATTTCAAAAAGGCAAATCTACTGAAGATGCTCTGTTGCAATTTTGTTCCCAAATAATGTCGAACCTTGATGAGAAAAAGCACACTGCTGGTTTGTTCATCGATATAACTAAAGCTTTCGATATGGTTAACCATAAAATATTATTAGGAAAATTGGAAAAAGCGGGTTTTCGCGGCTTCATGCTTGAATGGTTAAAATCTTACCTAGAAAATAGGTGTCAGAGGGTGAAAATTGATGATATTAGAAGTAATGTCAAATTCATTAACTTAGGTGTCCCACAAGGTTCTGTATTGGGTCCACTTTTGTTCCTCATTTATATTAATTCTCTCTTTTCACTTGACTTTAAAGGTAGGCCTACTGCTTTTGCAGATGATATTGATTTTTCATACGGATGCAACAGTCCTTTAGAACTGGTCTGTGCCATCAATTGGGATCTTGATCTTCTACAGAGATGGTTTGCGGAACATAACTTAGTAATAAGTTCAAAAACAAAACTAATGCACTTCAGCCTTTCATCGTATAATTTGGATGTAAATGTTCATTTTCATGCTTCAGATTGCAAAAAGTTTAAATTATCTACTTGTAACTGCATGTCTAATTTGCCGTCATATACTTGTACTTCTAACTGTAGTGAGAACTGTTTCCAAGTCGAAAATGTTAAGGAATTTAAATATCTGGGACTCTTAATTGATTATAAAATGAGTTTCATTAATCACGTGGATTCTCTAAGAAAATACTTATGGAATGTGCTGTGGCATTTTTTCTACTTAAACAAAATCTGTTCTCAACACCTGCTTAAAACTATATATTATGGGATTTTTCACTCCAAACTTCAATATGGTATTGTGTGTTGGGGTGGTATTTATTATAACCATATCCTTCCATTGATTAAACTTCAAAAAAAAGTTATAAGAAAAATTTGTCGTAAGTCTAGTAGACATCCTAGCTATTTGTTGTTCTGTGACACAAACATTTTACCTGTTCGTCACCTACATATATTGTTTTAAGGTATTAAAATTGTTTTATATGAGATCCGGTTGTCGTAATTTTCGTTTAATATCTACTCATAATTTACGTGGTAACTCCGCTAGCTTGTTATATGTACCGTCTTTCCGCACCACCGCTTATCGTAATTTTCATTCCATTTTGTGTTACAGATTATTTAATAAGCTTCCCCAGACTATCAGAACAATAACAGTATCTGGTACATTTTTACGACATATTAAAAGCTGGCTACTTGACCAAAATTTTGATCAATTTTGAGTTTTAATCTCAATTTCTGTCGTACTGGTTAAATCTTAATTGCTTTCCTTAAATTGTAAAAAATGTACTTTTAAACACTATGCTCTTATATAATTTAAACATTCTTAACTGCCATACATTGACAATAAGATTTCTTTTGGTTTTATTTGTTGCAATTATTTTGATCTTTGTGTTTTAATTTTCTATTGTTGTTTTCATTTATTTATTTTTTATTGTTATATTTTCTTTCTATTCTGTCACCCCCAATATATTTATAAATAGATACGTACTTTGTTATGACATTCGACACTATTTATTATTCATTGTAATTTTAAATATAGAATGTCACTATTTCCTTTATTATTTCATGTCACTAGTGCTAAGATATCCCAGACTTTGTATTGTTAACAACTTGAGAAATAATAAAAATAATAATCAATCAAAAAAAAAAAAAAAAAAGAAATTGAAAAAAAAAAAAAACATTTACAGGGAAAGATCTCTACCGAATCCATACTCCCGAAATGATTCACTTACCCTCGTTCTGGCAATTTTGATATCAAAGACAAGCCATATTCCGGTTATCCAATGTTGAGAAAATTAAGATAGGAAGTAGCACAATAGTAGATATTGCAAGGCGTCATACATTGGTCACAAAACTGTCCTAATGCAGAAACTATAAAACTTTTTTTAAATTGAATGTAGAAAAACATGAAAAACATTTAGCAAAGAGCAGTCAGACCGTTTATTCAAATCGTGCCCTGCTCAAGTTTTATCGTGATAATTAACAAGTATTATCATCAGATTTTGGTTATTAACTTGACATTAAACCCTCTTTGAACTTTAGTGGAAAATAAACTCAATGATCTTAAAGAGATAAATAAATAAATTAATAAAATATAAATTAATGCAAAATCATTCTGAAAAATGGGATTTATGGAAGGCATAGTTGGCCTCTACGCACCCGGATACGGATACCATTTGAGGTATTTGAGGACCACTTTGCTTATATTTTTTACAAATCCTGTTAAATTTAAAAGAAATGTTTGCATAACGTTAAGTAACTACTTGATTTTGAAATAATTCAGTAAAACCTCCGTTCGCGGCAATAACCTGTTCGATCCTGGAGCGGAAGCAATTGCATGTTCGAATCCAATGTTCTTTATTAATATTGACCATGGTGACAGTTGTAGCATCTTTTAGTAAAAAAATTATGTTATGATGATGTTTACTGGTCTCACGCTCTACTACGCCGCATACATAGGAATTCAGGCAATTAAGGTCTGGGGAGCTACATAGGTGGCCATAAGCTCGGGGTGATTTGATCACCTAATCCTGTGTCGCCTTCCCTTTTCATGAAGCAGTCCTGCTGAAATATATATGTTCCATCCCCGTGTCAAACGGGTTTCAAACGTTTCCTACAACTTCGATGTAGGCGGCAGTATTAAACCGAAGTCCTTGAAGAAATAAATGAGTTGGCATAACATGTCCTTTGTTGCTCACAACTCCAAAAACCATGACAGCAGCTGGAAATTTCGTGTGCAAAACATAGGGATCTGTAGAATCTGGGCATAACCATCTTCCAGGTATATGCATACTTTTTTGCCGGTTTTTTTTTTTTTTAAGAAAAATACGTAATTTTCTATTGATATAAATTTCTTTTTTATTCCAATTATTAGCATTGGCTTCTACACAATTCGCTTATCCTTCAGGTAATTTATGAATATCATGCCAGAAAAACTACTTGTTTTTCGCGACAAAACGTTACATTTCCAACATTTTCCAACTTCCTCAAAATCGCTGAAGTGTTGCTCTGCGAGCGCGTGCCCCATTGATGCAGAGAGGTGGTAGTCAGATGGCGCCAAGTCCGGGGAATACGGCGGCTGCAGAAGAATGTCCCATCCAAGCGGTTTCAAGGTGTCTTTCACTAGTTTTGGTGTGGTTGTCGTGTGGCAAAATCACTTTACCATGTCTTCTGGCCCATTCCGGTCGTCTTTCGTTTAATGCCTGGTTAAAATTAATCATTTGCTGATGATATCGTTGTGTATTAACGGTTTCGCAGGGCTTCAAAAGTTCATAATACACAATACCGCTCTGATCCCACCACAGACACAGAGCATGGTCCTCGAAGTACGAGTATGTTGAAGGACCGGCTTCGCCAGGTGAAGGCCATGATTTTTTCCGCTTCAAAATAAATCTATTTTTCGTCACCCGTCACAATTCGATGCAAAAATGATTTCCTTTCGTAGCGTTGAAACAACATTTCACAAGTGACTTCGAGATTTTCCATTTGACGTTCATTCAACTCTTGTGGGACCAGAGCGCTCATTGTCTCTCACATTAAAATCACCACTTTTAAATTGGCGAAACCATGTCTCACATGTTCTAATTGATGGAGTGTGTTCACCATATGCCATATACGCATACACCTGGTATATCATTTTGCGATTGGTTTTTTGGTCGTAATCAACATTTTTTTCATCAGATAAAAACCATAATATTTGTTTCAGGGTGCAAGGTCCCTTGCAATGGCTCATTGACTTCGAAAGATTTTTTTTTTATTAAATAAATCGTAATTCTGATAATGTCTGAACGTTCCTCCTGTTTTTTACGCTTTGCAACAGATTCTACATCGTAAACTGAGGCTTCCAATTTACTGCGGACCTTATGTACGAACGATCGGGCGCAATTCAGAAAGATGAATATCTCTAAATCAGTGTATTTTGCACATATAGCGACGATAACACTATGTGTTTTCAGTTCTTGCGTTAGGTTACAATCCTCGATTGATGATCGAATAAAAAAAAGAAACAGAACTTGAGAAATTAATACCACTAATATGTAGGTCCTCAAATGCCATACGCACCCTGCATAACATATACAAGAACCCGTACATATGCAAACGAAGTTTGTCCATAAAATAAGGTGACTATTTATTTTTCTCGAAAAATATCTCTTTTGTTCCCTTCAAAGTCCCCCATCAATCCTCAAAGCACTTCTGATATGCGCATTTGGGTATAACCTTGAGCGATGCGGTCTTTATATCCTCAATCAAATCAATCCAAAAATGGGTTTTGGCACAAAAATTACGATGAGTTAGAAAGATTTTTTCACAAATCTGGACGTTTTCTTCGTGTTGCTTCACCCAAACGGCGCATAACTTCAAGGCAATATTCCTTACGATGTTTCGGCAAGAATTCATGCCGACACACCATTGTAATCGAAGAAAACAGTTAGCAAAGCTTTCGCATTTGATCGAACTTGGCGTGCTTCTTTTCGGTATTGTCTCCTCTGATCGCTTCTATTGGGATGACTGGGCTTGGGCAATTCGGAGCAATTTCGGAACAAACTTCGCTGATACACGTTTCATGCCTGAAATATCTCAAAACTGATACGCCCGTATCTTCAGCAACTTCTGCGATAGTGATTCAACGCTTCTCCGTAACAATTTTCTTCACTGCTTCAAGGTTTTCAGCCGTTGATGAGGTGCTGGCGTTTTCGGAGCAGGCATTGTCATTAACACCTTCTCGGCCTTCTGTGAATAGCTCATTTTATCATATCATTTATAATTTTTTTTTTCCTCAAAGTTGACTCAAACAATGGCACAATAAACATTTCCTTGGATCATTTAATGTTTAATGTAACAGATCCTTTGATCCAATTTTTTTCAATAGCAAAAAATCCATAGCATACCAAAACATGTCTCGCCTTATATCTGTGAAAAGTAAAGTAAATATCCAACATGGCTGGCAATGTCAACATATGTCAGGGGACAACATCACCATAAAATTCAAATATCGAATGGACTTAGTTCAGAATATTCAAAAAGTCACCTTATTTTTTAAACAAACCTCATAAAATTTATTGTGACAAAATAATCTATTGAAACACTAAAAGTGAAGTCATACAAACTTTATGCCAAATTACACTCAATTTAAGACTATACTTTTGCCTAAAAAGTCGTCCATCAATATTCTAATCGGTTGCCACCCATCGTCTCATCTTCATGGCAGACATATCAACTAAATTTTTGCAATGATTTCTGTAAGAGTTGCAGGAATAAAGAGAAGGGCAAACCCCACTTGCTCTACAGCAGCCTAAAACGAAAATCTGTCGAAACATGTCACTTCGATAGTTTTTGGCAGATCTCATATATTGACATTAAGAGTGACCGAGTAGTTTCAATAAATTTGAGAGGCACTTTTCACATAGTTCCAGCAGTCGAAAAAATCTACCTTAGCCTACGAGGTTCTCCATTCTCTAATACCGATGCCTTTATATATTTTGGTCCAAAAATGTATGCTTATGCACTAATGTAGTAACAGAAAAGTCACTGAATGTGTTACAATCCTCCGCATTATTAGAATGGGACGTTTTTGAGAAATCAGTACCTGTCGACATATCCCCTTCTGTTGACCTCACCAGAACGTCACGTCCATCCGAACTTTCTTTTCTGCTGAACGTACCTTTTATAAGCTAAAGCCATAGAGAGATAAACATTATTTCATGTTCGTAAATGTATCATTTTCCTTTCCTTTAAAATATATGTATCTACAATTTTACATGATTTCCCTTATTTTTTTTTGCAGGAAATGGTTCAAGCGAAGGATCCACCGTCCCACTATCTGAACAAGTTACGAACATATTTGGATCCGAAAGCGTCGCGAAGTCACAGAGTAAGTACTATAAAAAAGAGGGATTTCCCTTACCCATCTACTTTATTGATATTTGTACAAAATATTATATTTATAATAATAATTATTATTCTCTTCTTTTTCTTAATCTTTACAAAGATATGGCTGCAGGTATTTAACAAAATTTATTAACAAAACAAAACATTTCTAGTCTGGAGTTAGATAGATCTTTCTTCTACTTTAAAGCATGTCACACTTTTTTAGCATGACAAGGATCTTCGTAGTTCTTCTATTTATGTTTCTCTTGTATTGTATTTGTAAAAAAAGGAAAATTTAAGACTGGGTTGGGAGCAAGCTGTATAGATTCAAATTTGTACAAAACTAAGTTTGTAAAATACCAATGAGTTGTACAAAATTTTAATACTCCCCTCATAGTCATTACTTACATATTTAAATTTTATATTTATGTTTAGGCCTGTAGATAAATACAACTTCCTAATTGACCATTAAATTCGGAACAAAAAAATTGACGTCTATCTTTAAAATCGTAAAGTCTTGTAAATGTTATCCAAATCTAAAGATATGTATGTATATAGTCAAGTTGTTTTTCGTCCTTTACACGACTTCTTCCTATGAATCTGCTGTATGATTGTTTGTTTGCCCAAAAGAGGGCCCCCTACTCAATTGCCTCTTTAACGTAAAGAAACAGCGTTGAAAGGCGAAGGTAATTGATGAGTTTTTTTATCCTCATTGCCCACACAAGCCCATTTTAACCTCATCTTCTCGATTGTTACTTCAATCATGCCAATGTCGTCTGCGTATGTAACCCGGCCATTGGGTCTACCGAAGCAGATCGTTTATTTGTGTCAGCCTGTGAGTTCTGCACGATTTTTTAAAAAATGATGCTAAAAAATCATATGACAGTGCATCACCCTGTCTAAATTCTTTTTGACGCCTATATTGGCTTTAACACACTCACGAGTGGTATCCAACAGCACCTCCATAACTCTACTTTCGAAGAAGATTTTACATATTGGGATGTGACTCCTATTTTGTGAACCGGGCAAAAGAGGCTGAAATTCCATTCATCGGGTTTCGTGGTTTCATCTGATGATTTTGCATGGATGAATTTTTCGAAACATACCATATCACCTCCAATTACCAGATAATCTGCCTAAGTCCGTAGTTTATTAGGGGGTGGTTGTGGTGCAATGGTAATCATCACCGGCTGTTGAGCCGAGGGTCTGTAGTTCAAGTTTGTATATAGTCAAGAACAATTCCTATCGGAGAAAGTGTGCAACAACATCAGTTGTGAATGAGAGATGATCAAAAAAGTGCTGACGAAGGCATAACACTCACAGTATAAGACCATTTCAAAAATTCATACTTCGTGTGTGCATTTCCAATATAGCACCTTAATTACATGAAAACAAAAAAGTTACTGCGAACTGCAACCAACGCGACAAACTCGGTCGAATCTTTTAAAAAAATCCTATCTAGGACAACCACCCCCGAAGAGTAGTGAATGAACATCCCCGTCCAGGTTGTGTGACAAACACCATACACTTTTGAACCTGCACGAACCCTATAAAAAAAAAAATTTCAGGTTTGATATTACTACCTCAACTTCGTCTAAATCAAGTAGATTGGTTTCGCCCTTGTTTGGCTGTCGTTGCAGTTTTACTGCCTGCAGAACTAATTGTTTTGCCACTCTACCATTTAATATCCAGGTGTCATGTTCGATAAATAGAATATACATAGACGATGATGAATCTTACTTTTCGCATCCTTGATTAGATCCTCTATCCTCCAAACCTCAGGAATAAAGATGGGACGATAATATTTTTAAAATTTACTTAACCATTGTGGCACCCGAAAAAATGAGTGTTTTAGCTAGTTTATTCTCTGTCTATTGCCTTCATGATGTCGTGCTCAGTTTTTGGGAATCGAGAACTTAGACGATTGTCCAAGCTCGCACTGAATCTTTTTCTCAGATAATGACTTGAGCCTTACTTGATTTCTTTTTGCATGCGCTTCGGAGTGCTAGTCATGATCAGACCCAGTTTTTACGGCTCTCCCTATCTTAAGGTATGACTCTTTCTTTCCTTTGTCGGTGGCTGTTAGCACCATAACTAGCCAGCTGCTGCCATGAATCGTTGAGGATCTCTTCCACATGTATTTATAACCTTAAACACGATTCATCACTTTTGCGGTAGGTTGCTCGTGGTTTGACGGTTAATTGTTCAAAATGCCGAAAGCAAAATGAAGCAAATCGAAACAGATCATGGCGTAAGGCACTATCTTATTAGATATCACAATTACCGTCAACATTTTTAAAATGCTAAATGCCCACTTGTCATAGGTTTGATTAGGTTCCGAAACTGACCTCGAAATTCGCTTTTATGGCATCTGATGAAGGGAATAAATTGAACTTCTACTTACAACCATTTCGCCTTTTTTAATCGCTTCCACTATAATGAGCTTTCACTAACGAGCGTGTGTAACATGTCTTTTTGACCTAATAAATTTGCTTCTGCAACAACTTGTATGTCTAATTTACTGATTTTCTTCTTTCTAATAAACACCATTACAGATTTAGAGGTCCAGAGCGCTAGCTTTTCTTAATCACCTATGTTGTACGTGATTTTGTTTTTCTCTTTAAGTGAAAGCGCCAGGTGGAATGCCAGGATTCAAACTAAGTCAAGACGCTATCCAGAAAGGGAAGAAGACATGCATCTACCACTTTATTAGTGCCTCTTATGCCTTTGGACTCAATAGGGAGACCTTTCTAACTTGATTGGCGCCTCAGCCAGTGCGATTTTCGCCTTTGTGCGCCATTGTACGTGGCCATCCTCTGCTGCGCCGATACTCGGTGTTGATATCCCAGTTTATTAAGGCCGTTGGGTTCGTTTTAAAATATTTTCCATTTACATCGACCAAGAATTTCTTTGACTGCTTTTGATAAGATTCATGCCTCCATTCAATAATTGGGGGGTAAAGTCGAATCTTAAGTAATTACTTTGATCTGACGAGAAAGGTCATTAATATGCACAATTCATTCTGAATCTAAATGATCAGCGATTGAGCATACCTTTATCTTCATGATCTGAATTCAAATGATCAGCGATTGAGCATACCTTTATCTTCATGATCACCCTCTCATATAATTCAAAATATAGATCAAAGCTAAAAAGGCTCCTGTCTATATGACGTCCGAAATACTGTGAGATTCCTGGTGAAATCGCCTTTACAGTGAAGCCCCTAATGTCTACAATGTCTTGAAAAACTCCTAATCTTGATCCAATTGTATCCAAGAGCCTTAAACTAGCATTCTATTGGTAGCTCAACTCGAAAGGCTTAGCAAATGAGTCTTCTAACCTATATTAGTAACAAGTTCTCTTTTTTCACTGCACCCGGGGATACTTCCCCTCAGTCGTTCCATCCTGCCTTCCTTCGAGCGGATTGGTTAGATCATAACAGAAGCAGTAGCGTAAGTAGTTTATCGTTGTGTGCATGCGTACAGTAGAAAAAGCAAAAACAATAACTTTGAATACCTTTTGGCCAAATCAAATACTTTGCTGCCATTAAGGTTTCCATCTTTCTATCTTTCTTTCTATCTATTTCTCGTCTCCAGCTCTTAGTCCTTCACACTTCCTCTCTATTTCAATGTATCACTATGTAAATTAGTAAACTTTGTCTTATATTTGTAGTAGCAACTAAAACCTTAAACAGTATGTAACCAACTCACGGTGTGTTTTTTCCCGTTCTCCCCGCGCCTGATGTACTTACAGATTTTCTTCTACTTTCTTTGCCAGAAACGAAAAATGGTCGGTGAGTCCACATCCACTCAAGTGTTACGCGATTTAGAGATCTCATTGCGAACGAATCACATTGAGTGGGTGAAGGAGTTCCTGGACGAGACCAATCAAGGTTTGGATGCTCTTGTTGACTTTTTAAGTTTTCGCCTGCAAATGATGCGTCACGAACAACGAATACAAGAAGCACTCACCGAATCCGACGAGCGTTTGAATCTCGGCAATACGACACTCCAATCGATTGGCGGTAGCGATGCCGAAGGTGGTAATCATTCTGTTCTAGGCAATAGTAATCATCATAATCACGACTCATCGTCGAAACATAATCACTACAATTCGTCGAACGGATTCCTGCGACCATCGCTGGCCGATGTCCTCGATAGCCCGAGCATCAAGCGACGATCACGTCATATTGCCAAATTGAATATGGGCGCGTCAACGGACGACATCCATGTGTGCATAATGTGTCTGCGTGCCATCATGAATAACAAGTACGGCTTCAATATGGTGATTCAACATCGGGAAGCCATCAATTGTATCGCCCTGAGTTTGATTCATAAATCGTTGCGAACCAAGGCGCTGGTACTCGAGCTGCTGGCGGCAATATGCTTGGTGAAGGGAGGTCACGAGATCATATTATCGTCGTTTGACAATTTTAAAGAGGTGTGCCAAGAGAAGCGACGCTTTCAAACGCTCATGGAGTACTTTATGAACTTTGAAGCGTTCAACATCGATTTTATGGTTGCATGCATGCAATTTATGAACATCGTCGTGCACTCGGTGGAGGACATGAACTATCGAGTGCATTTGCAGTACGAGTTCACGGCCTTAGGCTTGGACAAGTATTTGGAGAAACTACGACTCACCGAGTCCGAGGAGCTGAAAGTACAGATTTCGGCTTATTTGGATAATGTTTTCGATGTTGCTGCGTTGATGGAGGATTCCGAGACCAAAACCGCGGCATTGGAGCGAGTCCAGGAGCTAGAAGACGATCTCGGTCGAGTGATGGACCGCAATGCTGAGTTAGAGCGAGAGTTCATGTACAAGTTGGCCGAAATGGATACCGAAATGGCCACTCTGAAAGCAGAGCGCGAGGAATTACTCGCCACCAAGTGCAAAGTCGACGAGGAAGTATCCACCCTGCGTAAGATTCTCAAACACAACGAGCAGGAGCTCAAGAAACGTGAATCCATGCTGCACAGCAAAAACCTAGAACTACAAACCTTAACAAAATCTCTGCCACGATCAGGTTCGAATGGCGAAGGTGGCTTCATTCTTCTCAACGGCAGTGTTGGTTCGCCCGATTCGCCGATTTCGGCTACATCACCTCCGCCACCACCACCGCCGCCGCTGCCGTCACTAGCAGCATCACCGCCACCTCCACCACCACCAGTACCACCGCCGCCGCCCAGCATGAACGGCAGTCTGAGGGGAATGGAAAACACATATTCAAATCTAAACCCACACGAATCTACAGCGCGAATGCCACCACCACCGGCGCCCGCATTACCTTTTATGTCGACATTCTCTCCGCCACCACCGCCCGTTGCTGGCTCAATGCCCGCTCCGGATGGCGCTATGACCATCAAGCGCAAGGTGCAAACTAAATACAAATTACCGACGCTTAATTGGATTGCACTGAAGCCGAACCAGGTAAGTGCGCTGCACTAGGTCTACCATCGCTGGCAAAATCAGTTTTTGCTACTTTCAGTTTCTCATCGTAGATTTCCAGTTAAATTGTATAACAGTTGGACACTGCTAATGTGACGACGTCGGTTGGGTAATTAAGTGCTTATCTTGGGCGGGGAAGTCTGTTTTGGAGTGCGCACGTTGTGATTTAAAGCGTGCATGTAGGCAATATAGACTTGAGGTTTGCGTGCGTGCTTGAGTTTATTAGCTCGTAGTTAAGGTACTTGATAGGAGGTTGTTGGATCACATAGATGACCACGTGGGGATACTAGTCCTATAAGAGATAATGGCTCATGCAAGTTTAATAGTTTTTCCTGATTTTTTTTTTCCTTTCCTTGTTTGAGTTTGATGTTGTGACAGGGTAATAGGTGCCGTTTAGACCCACGTGATGTTGACAAGCACCAATGGTGGTCGTACGATAAGGCGTTGGAAGGCGTGAATGAATTGATCAAGGTATATCAAAAAAAGAAAAATCATTTGCTCTGCTTACGTCCGCTCTCTTGATGGAGTTTCTTATAATTTATTCAAATTCCATGCCTAGAGCGCCCTGGTATGGTTACCCTAAGGTTTTCGTCGATTCAGTACAACCACCATTTCGGCAGTGTGATACCTGCCTCACTCCACTGGAGCGCCACAGCAAATATACCCGCATTGTCATGCAGCGAGACACATTTTATTGCCTCTATGAGCTGCCAACTTACCCTCTAAAGTTTCATGCCACTTTTGAACCAGGAAAATTATCCGCTTCACGCGATTACCATACAATGAGAATAGACTTCCATAAATCACTTCTTTGTCTAGACCTGATCGCTCACTTACTTACAGTACTGGGCTTTCCAACCGTTCACGTCTCTGATTGAACACGAAACAGGCGTTAAAAAGAGCTTTCATAAAGGGTGATTTTTTTAAAGATATAAAAATTCAGTATGAAATAAAACACTTGAAGCTAATCTTAATGTCTATGATATTAGCTTTATTTAATAGATAATTTTATGCCATTAGATTTCGGGCGTATCCGCGCCACAATAAGCTCGAAAGAAGATCGATCGTGAAGTCCAATTTTCGACGTATCTCTGGTTTGTCGTCATAGATTAGTGACTTCAATACCCCCAAAGAAATTAATCCAAAGGTGTGAGATCACAGGCAGGATCGTGGAAAACAATTCACAGGTCAATTATGCGAATTTATGAACTCAGCAACTGTTGTCCGCAATAAATAGATGGTGTAACGCGCCGTGTAGCACGTTGCGCCAACTTGTTAAAACCAAAACTCTATCACGTCAATGCCATTCATCTAAGGAACGAAGAGGTCAGAAATCATGTTTCTATAGCGCTCTCTATCGGCTATAACATTAGCGATAACATTCTGGCCGGCATCGTTCTTAAAGAAATATGGTCGACCGGCCCTAAAGCACGCCAAATAGTGAATTTTAATGGTTGGGTTTTTAAGGGGCGTTGCGACAAAGGCTTCTGGGTTTTCTCCACTCCGAATTCGGCAGTTTAGCTTATTTGCATATCCATAGGAGAACAAAATTTTGCGTTGAAAACGAGGATCAAGCGGAATCATGTTTTCGGTCCATTCATAGAACCTAAAACGCGTATAGTGATCACGCGGTTTCAACTCTTGCGCAAGCTGGATCTAATAAGCTTTAAAGTAAAGATCTTTTCGTAAATTCTTCCACAAAGTGGATGGGCATAGGTCCAACTGATATGCACGATGGCAAATCGACTAATTCGCTTTCCGCTCAATACTGCGCTACTCAACGGCAATAACATCTTCTCTTCGCACTGTTCGTCGTCTTTGGGGATGCGTATTATCCACTAGAATGTACGTGGTGCGAGGACGATTCATCGTGTTCCGAATAACTTGCTCAGATGGATGACTGTGTCGACCGTAAAATGGACGTAGCTCATAATAAGTTCGGCGAAACGAATTATTATTTTCAAAATAAGTTGGCACACTTTTCATGCGTTAATCTATTCATCGTAAAATGGCAAAACGTACCAACCACAAGTCAACTTTCAACTGTCAAATTGACAATCTGTAGAAACAGTGTTGCCAGTTCAAAAACCAAACCCCTAAAAAAACACCTTTCAGTATGCGATGGCAAGAGCAGTAGTTTGCTAGGGATCCAGTTCTAGAGCAGTCCACGGATGCCTGTTTGCCCGACAGTAGCCGTGATAGTAATTAAAAAAAGCATGAAGCAGTGTCCAAATCTATTTGAGAAAACTTTTTCCTAACCCTTACCTCTACACATTCCTAGGTTCGCGGAACAATATTCAACGAACTCGACGACGAGAAAATCCATAAACAGATCGACTTCATCGATTTCGAAGAACGTTTCAAAATTGGCATTGGCGGTCCGATCGCAAATGGTAATTCCGAAGTCGATGGCCTACATTCATATCCAAGCAAGCGTTTCAAAAAACCAGAAAACGTTTCCCTACTCGAGCACACGAGATTACGAAATATTGGTATGTGCCCAAAAGTAAGACTTTAAAACTAACTTTTAAGTCATCTCTTCTCTTCCATTTCAGCAATATCTCGTCGAAAGCTTGATATGCCAATCGATGAAGTGATAGCTGCGATACATAGTCTCGATCTGAAGAAGCTTTCATTGGAAAATGTCGAACTCCTGCAGAAGATGGTGCCCACCGATGTCGAGATAAAATCGTACAAGGAGTACATTGGCGAACGGAAAGATCAGAATCTCCTCACGGAGGAAGACAAATTCATGCTGCAACTGGCCAAAGTCGAACGAACCTCGTCCAAACTGTCCATCATGAACTACATGGGCAATTTCTTCGACTGCGTACATCTAATTAGTCCTGTAAATGCCATATACCATCCGCCTTCCCTTTAACACTTGAGTGATTAATATTTTCTTTTAGCAAATCACAGCGATCACCACTGCCGCGAATTCACTGAAACAATCGCGTAAATTCAAAGCCGTCCTGGAAATAGTGCTCGCATTTGGAAACTACTTGAACAGTAGTAAGCGCGGACCAGCCTACGGTTTTAAACTCCAAAGTCTGGACACATTGATCGATACAAAGTCGACGGATAAACGAACGTCACTCTTACACTATATTGTGGCGACGATACGACAGAAATTCCCTGAATTGCTTAACTTCGATACGGAACTCTTCTGTACGGACAAGGCGGCACAGGTGTCACTGGAAAATATAGTTACTGACATGCATGACCTCGAAAAGGGCATGGAACTGGTCAAGAAGGAGGCTGATCTACGGGTGAAGGGTGCTCAGACGCATATCCTACGGGACTTCCTGAACAATTCCGAAGACAAACTGAAGAAAATCAAGGGAGACTTGAAAAACGCTCAGGAAGCATTTAAGGAGTGCGTTGAATACTTTGGCGAATCGTCTCGAAATGCCGATGCAAGTGCATTCTTCGCTCTGATCGTCCGTTTCACGCGGGCCTTTAAGGTAACAGCTAGTTTCCGATTGTTCTCGAATTCAATGTATATTTTCATCGCATTTTCAGACACATGACCAAGAGAACGAGCAGCGTCGTCGACTAGAACAGGCAGCCGCCCTGGCGGCCAGCAAGAAGGAAAACGAACAGGTAATCCTTAGGAACAAGATGAATCAGAAGAAACAGCAGGTAAGCTTTGATGTTGCGTCCTTTTTGGCTTTTGGTGCTCATTCTATCCGTGTTTGCTTACTTTTTGCTTTTTTCCGTTTTTTTCTTTCATTTCACATTGGCACCCGAACACACACTCTCTATATCGCTCTATCGCATTGTACATTTCTCTGCTGTACATCTCCATTTGTTCATTTGTTAATAAACATAAATATGATAAAAAAAAAACAAAACAAAAAATTAATGTGAAATTGGCGTAAAACATTTTGTAGAAACTCGGTTGCGTGACTATGGAGAGCAGTCTACTACACAAAGCACTAACCAATTCGGCGCGCGAGGATGAGATACATTTCTACTCTTGCTGATGAGAGTTGTTCTTTCGTTTAGTGCATAAGAAATGAGTTCACATTTGTACATATATACGATACATAAGTATGTAATGATTTAGAGCAGCAAGGAGTGCGCAAATACACGAAAGACTGCATTAAAGCCAAACCAAACAACACGACTCAGTAGAAAAAAATGTAAAAAAAAATAAATAAAAGATACAGCAACTCATACACGCACGCACATAGAAACGTAAAGTTTGTAGATAGATCTCTGTTACTTGGAAGTGGTTGCTTGAGTCGTTAGACGTTTATATGTAAGTGAGCGATTGATTGATGTTACCTTACTCCCTTAGCTTTGGTCGTTTGTTTCAGTGTTTTGTGTTTGTTGTTTATTGTTTTATTTTGTAACTTTCCCGGTCATATGTTTTATTTATTTTTTAGTGTCCTTTTAATTGTTACTAACACCTTTAACTGCATTACGAAACGAAGACAAATCTAACGCGTTTCCTTCAAATCAATTTTTTTTTTGGTAGATTTCTGCTAAAATATTCGTGTCCCAAAGAGGTATTCATAGGTTTGACCGCATAAATATTCATAACATGGGGCATCCAGCCTATTTTGTCATTACAGCCTTTCACTGTAGTTTTTTTTTTTCAGTATTAATTTAGGCGGCGCCGAATTCTCTGTCATGCCTTGGTAGTTGACTTAAACTTTCATCCACAAAGGTCGCTCTTGATGCTAATCATATTTGCTCTGTTCGTCTCGGGAACCTTACCTATTATGAACGGGCCAAAATATGAATCTTAACGATGTTCAGGATATTAAGAAATGCCTGGTCACCTGCCTGTTTAGACATTTCCTTAATCAAAGACACAATGCTAAAGTCTAGTCTCCGAGACCCAAGTGGTATCACTTTTACTCAATATGTATATGTATGTACATTTGGCGGGGTAGCGGGTATGGTACCATTTGAATAAAAGCTCCAAATCCACTTTATTAAGATGCGTCGTAACTAGTAATGATGTACTGTACTGCAAATAATACTGATAATCTGATCAAGTTAACCAAAATACAGGCCCGTGGTGGCTATTTGGTGTAGAGAACCGAAAAGGTATTTTCATGAAGACAAATGAAGTTTCTACAAAAGTTCACAAGAAGGCCCCGTTTGAAAATATCACGGATATGATTGACGACCTACTTCGCGTGAGAAGGCAGCAAATTTGCTTTAAATTAGGTTTAGATCAACCTGAGTCCTACCATTTGGGAGGCTTAGTGGCGTTAAACCAATGTGAGTAAATGTACGAATTATTTGCTTGCCAGTAGGTTGTTGGGAGAAGTAGTAAAACTCGTTGTTACCTCGATGGTAGCTCAGAATATAACAAGTTTATTAGTTCGCAAAGGGACAACAAAGGTTGGGCGAAGCGCGTGCCCTTTCGCAATTTCCTAAATCTAAATATTATATTACAATTCTTAAGATCGAAGTAGTACTAGTTCGATTCTCACCTTACACCGAGTCGTACTTTATTTATTTTAATTATTAATGGCGATTCGGAACTCTAAAGTTCAGAGCCTCGTGGACAAATATCCGCTAAGCCTCAGACTGTCATGTATGTCTCGCTGTTCTACTATATCTCTTCTAGATCCTTCTATATATTGTCCTCCCTATGGCGCGCTATTATCGCGATTTTATCGCTCGGACAATTCGACAATTTTATGGTCGTCATAATCGACTGACAGAGCAAGCAATTCAAGCCATAGTGACAAATTCCACAGCAATATCATCACCTACCCGCATACAGAGGAAAATATTGCTACTGTATCCAGCAGTGTTAATTCAGACCATGATTTGTCCATTCGTCGCTGTTCCCAACTGGTAATTGAGATTGTGTTACTCGGCTACATGGATGATTGTACGCAAGGATCAGTGTCTTAAACCTAATAAGTTGATCTAAAAGAGTTGGAGAAAACTCTGCCCTTTTATCGAAAAATTGTCTTTAGCGACGAATTTAAAGTCAAAACTGTCCTATTTGATCCGATGATCAATCTTCTTCTTCTTCTTCTTTTCCTTTTTTCTCCGGCGTTGTTATGGTCAGAAGTGTAGGACCATACCCTTCCCACTTAACTGCATTCCTACTGGTCCGCTTGTGGGGTCCGCCGGTTTGACCTCAGAAAGTAGCGGCAGGCTTCCCGGTTTGGAATTATTTCATCGCTGAGGCCAATCAAAAGCTGGTGTTTTTGCATTTGTTTGCACCAATTGTTTTTCGGCCTGCCTTTTTTGCGTGTTGAAATTGGAATGTTGATTGATAACGCCTTTTGGACGGGGTTCAAAGGATCTCTCCTTTGAACATGGCAATACCAACTGAGTCGGTCGCGCTCTATCTTTCTTGTGATGGTTTCTTTTACGTGGAGGCTTCCTCGGATCTTTGAACTTCTAATTCTGTCGCGCTTTGTTACTCCCGCTGTCATGCGAAGCATCTTCACCTCAGCTGCCGTTAATTTGCTCTCATACTTTTTGTGCATTGTCCAGCATTGTGAACCGTATGTGAGCGCCGGACGTACAACTGAAGTGTAGAGCCTTCCTTTCAGCTTAGGGGGCATTTTTCGATCACAGAAGATGGCGGAGTTTTCCCGCCACTTCATCCACCCTACGCTTACGCGATGGTTGATGTCGTCATCACAAGTTGCTTCTTTATTAATCATAGATCCCAGATATTTAAACTTTTCACACTTGGGAAGCATTCTTCCATTCAAGTAAATGTCTGGAATAGGCTGATGAGGGTCAGAGAACGGGCAGCACAGATACTCTGTCTTCTTTGAACTAATACGATACCCGTGTCCCTCAAAAATGTCCACCCACATATCAAGTGCAGGGACGACGTTGTAGGGACGCCTGATCATCACTTATAATGGCCCCATCGTCAGCAAAGAATAGCTGGTGCACATTGGGGTCCGTCACTTTTCCTTCAAGCAAGCAATCAAGGACCGCTATAAAAAGCAGTGGGCTGAGGACGCTCCCTTGGTGTACACCGACTTTGATTGCGAACTCTTCGGTGACTCCTGCGGTGCATCTTACTCTTGTCGTTGCTCTCTCGTACATGTCCATAATCACTCGCACGTAGGTTTCTGGAGCTCCTTTTTGTCTTAGCGCTACCCATAAAAGATCTCTTGGTTGCCGGTCAAAGGCCTTCTCGAAATCAACCAACACCATATGCAAGTCCTTTGAAGAATCACGATGCTTTTCCATCATGATCCTTATACTTTGGATTGCATCTGTTGTTGATTTACCCGAGACAAACCCGCACTGGTCATCAGATAGTCGTATTATTTTCCGCAGTCGGCTATCTAATACCCGTTCAACGATCTTCATGGTGTGCGACGTCTGCTTGGCAGAACGGTAGTTATCACAATTTCGCGTATCACCCTTTCCTTTGTGCAATGGAAGAAGATAGCTTTCCCTCCATTGATTAGGCATAGTGTCGCCTCTCATAAGTTTGGAGATAAGAACCATGAGCCATCTAGACCCGATGTCTCCCATCTTTTTCCAGAACTCAGAGGCTATCCCGTCCGGCCCAACAGTTTTCTTTTCTTGGAGTTTTTTAACCGCGTACCGAACTTCTTCGACTGTGATGTCGGATATTTCGGCATGATTCGGGGCGGCTCTTGGAAAGTACACTCGGGGAAACTGTTCGTTCAGAAGTTCCTCACAATACGGTCGCCATCTGTGGATAATTTTTTCGTCTTCCACAAGGAGTTGGCCTTCAGCATTGTTAATAAACTTTGGGAAACGAATCTCCTGAGCATTTCTTCTTCTCTGGGCGGCTATCTTAAAGATATTTGCCCCTCTGTTCAAATTGTTTTGTCGAAGCTCCTGGGTAGCCTGGTTCCTGTCAGACGCGGAAGACGATATTTCTTCCAACTCCTGATAGAGGCCTTCCATGCTTTTCGCTTTGAATTCGGCGCATTTTTTCTTCGCGATACCTTTGCAACATCTTAGCACTATAAGACCGTACGACTTGCACATGTTTAGGATATCTTCACCTGAAGAGTTCCTGGTGCCGTATCCCAGCCCTCCGTGGTAGCCTTCATAGTCTTCGCTTGTCTTCCCGACATGTCCGTTTAAATCTCCCCCAACAAATAAAAGCTCTTCCTTTGGCATGATTTTGACAAGGTTGTGGAAATCTAGCCAGAATGCATCTTTTTCTTTTTGTTCGCATCCTACTTGAGGGGCATATGAGCTTACGATGTTCCACACCTCACCATGCATCACCAATTTGAGAGCCATCAAACGGTCACTGGACTTTGAAATGGTTAAGACGTTGCCAAGTAACTCTGCCGCAAGGATGATGGCGATTCCGTTTTTTCCTTGTTCCAATCCATAGTAAAACATCTTGTAGGCTTTTGTTTTAACGTCCAAGAAACGTGCCCGATTACCGATGTTTCGCCATTTCGTCTCTTGTACGCACAGGATGTCTACTCGCCTTCTAACCATCATTTCTTCAAGCTCATAGCTGCGCTCATGCTTCCAACGTTCCAACTCGCGACTCTTAAGTGTGGCTTACGCCGTTGCATTACTTTGCTATCCCCCGGAAATCCTATAGCTCTGACCCGAGCATTGCTGCTCGTCCCAGGATCACGACCATTAGTAGTGCCTGGCGGGGTAGTGCTTTTCCTTTTAGCGTTATTTTCCATAATGCTACGGTTTGACCGTTTTCTTTCTTCTCCTCCTTTTTGACACGGGCATGCTCCAGATTTTTATTTTTTTTGATTGATATTACTCTTACAACACCGGTGATCTCCAGTCGTGTCAACCCACTGATTTGCATGCACACTTGTGGGGCAGTTTAATGGTGGTATATGTGTCCCTAGGCTCACCTTGGTGTTTTCTAAATTGGCTAGATGTGATTTTTGTTTACCTTTGTTTAGTCGTCTTTTACGACACGCGATAGGTATCGCTGCAGGGATATTCTTAACCCGTCCCTGCACGAGGTTGATCCGATGATCAATGCACCAGCAAAAATGAATTGTTCGGTGCATTTTATGATCCGGCGGATTTATTGGGCTTTTTTTTCCAAAGATGACCGTGAGAACAATCTTACTGTCAATTTCCTCCGCTTTCGTCCAGTGATTTCGAATCTTTTTTTCGCCCCTAATGCACGAGCTGAACTTGGTCGACAGGTAGTTCCAATAAGTCGGAGCATACTACACAGTATGCAAATCGAAGGACCAATTTGGAAATGAGTAGGCGAGCAATTTATCTCCCGTTTTGGACCGATGAGTTGGCCGGTTAGATCGTGCGATTTGACGCCTTTAGACAATTTTTAATAAGGATACGTCAAATAACTCGTCAATGCTGATAAGCCAGCGTAAATTGCAGCCTTGGGAGACAATTGTCGCTGTGTTATTAGGGTAATACCAGCCAATATATTCAAGAAAGTGGACCTCTTAAAACATATTCGCAGTCATCACTTACGAAATAATCTTCAAAAAAAAAAAACAAGCACTGGTGTGTCAACTTATACACTAGTATAAGTTCTAGCCAGGTTCTAGTGAAAAATTGTAAAACCCAATGAGGCTCCTAAATTATACTGCCTTATCAGTCTGTCGTCGTTCCTCCGGGAGTCAATGGAAAAACTTCTTAAACTCCATAATAGTGGCATGCCAGAAAACCACCCTCTGGAATGTGCGTACCCTAAACGATTGAACGAAAACAACTTATGCCAATGTTGAACACATAGAGTCTAGTTGAAACTTAAAGGAGATCACCATTAGCCTCTTCGTCGGTATTCAAATTGATGATCATTGCATTAACCATTTACGTAGGACAATACTCGAAATCTGTCCACATACTCACTGCAATGTAGATAGATAATCATCTATGACCCCCGATAATAACGCTGAGATACACATTCTGTTGGTTAGGTTACTGATGCGTTGGATATTCCGGATGCTGAGGTCGACGGCGAATATCATAACTGATAGCACCACTTAGAGAGTGGTGCCGCTGGAGCTCGTGAATGTCCTATTCTTTATTTGAATGGCTTCATCATTCAGCTCGATAATAAAAGTCCCCTTTGAAGTTTCCGTGATGTTTCCTGCAGTAATTAGGGCATCTAGGTAGTGTTTCCTTTAATAAATTCAATGACATCTTGTGTATTTGTCTGATACGTGCATGCTGCATGGCCTCCTTTTGTAGTCTAGCTATGCTGTTGTTTTCCGGGATCTTTGCCAGTAATTCTTATCTTCCAGTGTTGGAATTGCTTATTGAGAAGCAGATAAGTCTCTTCACTATTAGCAAGGTCTTTGTCGTTTTCCATTTTTACCTGTCTATAGCTGATTATAAATGGGTTTACCAAGGGCATGTTGTAGTCTTCCTTCTTTACCTTTGTCCTTGACAGAATGTACAGAAGAACTGAACCGTAAGTGTAAACCGAAGGTGTTCCAAATTCGATTGCTTCTATTTCATTCTCGTAACGAAAAGCTTCGAGCTCATTTTTCAGCAGGTTATTATCATTATGATTGAAAAGAATCGTATCCACGATGCCAACTTTCCCCAGCTGCCAGGCTCGCAGCATCTCTTTTGCTTGTTTTTCCATCAATAACTGTCCTACCCTTTGAACAGTTGATTCGCTTTGTTCTTTCATCGACCTTGCATTGATGATTATTGTTCTCTGTGAAGCGGTGTTGGCTTCCGAGAGTTCTGTACCAGTCGGCAGCATCCGGATTTCCAGCGATCAATTTCCATGCCATTGGGATCCAGTTAATCTCTCTTAGTAGTATGCTTCGATCCGAGATGTCGACAAAGTAGAAGTAAATTCACGTTGATATTATCCACGATGTATTTCTCGATTTGGTGATCTCCCCTATCTGAAGCTCGAATTGGTTCAGGATGATAACATGGACGAGGTTGAGGTTGCCTATTGGTTGGCTATCCACGCTTTGCTTTCCCTGATGGGAATGAGTGCGGAGTAGTGTATTGACATATCTGAAACACTTCGACTAGGCGGATCAGGCAGATAAGAATCAGTAAGTAAAACATTTTATAGGATTCTCTGGTATTGTTTATTTCAGTTTTCGATTTTCCGTTTGCTCTTTGTTCTGTAGATAAAAAAATAGGACTAATGTTAGGGTTTTTTTTTCCCTATCTTGGATTCCTCTAGGCGCGAATGTTAACAATTACCAGCAACGTACTAAAATACGAATTATCCTCACTCCATATCCTTTATCCATCTGGGATATCCGAGTATTCCCATGGGTACTCGGAAAGTTTCGCTAAAGTTCTGCTAGGGATGATCCAAAAGTAATGATAAAGAAAATAAAACACGGTAATTATAGTTTTAAAAAAATGATTTATTTTCCTACATAACAAGTCAATACATTTAGTCCATCTTTGTCTAATTCAAGATTCCCTTAGAAAAGAAATTCTTTGCCTTGAGTCTCCCAAAACACCTCAACAGCGGCCATAACTTCGCTTTCGTCTTCAAATTTCTTGCCTCGGATGTGTTTCTTGAGCAAACCGAGGAAAGAGGTAGAAGTCACTAGGTGCTAGATGTGGCGAATAGCGTGGTAGTTCGAGTATTTCGAATCCTGTTTCTTGAATGGCAGTCATTGCCATTGTAGCTTTGTGGAACTGGTGCGATTTCTTGGTGAAACATCACTGCAGCTCGCAGTATGCCGCGTCTTTTTTCTTGAATGACTTTCCGCAAGCGTCTTACGTGATCTGCGTAATAAGATCCCTTTTCCAAATATTCCACCATAATTATATTATCAATGTCCCAAACAAATGGATGCCATAACATTTCCCGTCGAACTTGAGACTCATCTATCACCTTGTGGATCCATGTCTCGTCGATGGTCACGTAACGTAACAAAAACATTTCCTGGTCTTGGAACTACCCGAGATTCACTTTCGAAATGTGGCTATGTCTTTTTTTCCTACTCGTCGGTTGATATTCTCGTTCCGAACGTTCGTTCGCAAGGATTCTTTGAACGTCCTCATATGAGATTCCTGTGACCTCAGCTATATACCTGATGGTCAGTCTTCGATCTCCCAACATAACATTTTTCACGTTATCTTCAGAAAGGGACGTGGATTGGCGATGTTCATCTTCAGTGGGTGTTCTGTCTCGCTTAAACTCTTTGGCCCAATATGCTATTGTAGAATATGAAAGAGCAGAGACCCCCAATGTTTTCACCAAGTCCCTGTGTATGTCGTTGGTAGACAGAGGTACTTGATGACAGCTCTGAATCGTGGTCTATTTACAAGATTTGTTGACGCAAACCTAGTGGGAATATTTTTTATTTTTATGCGGCTTGGAAACTTTTGGATCAGCCCTCGTAGAATGATCTGCAGTGTTCTCATGGAAAGAGCTACGTGCACTCAAATAAAGCTGGTCCTTGCTCGGGCGCCAATTAAAGCGGTCCCATTTGTGAGGTCCAAAAAAGAGAACAGGGAGGCTAACGTCTTCCCCTTATCTCATAATCGTGCGGAGCCTGATACAATCCATGTATTACCCCGTGTCAATGCTGTTGGTAAGGTGATAACTGCCTTGTCTACTTTTTAGAATTGAATTAAAGAACTCGATGTGTGTCACCTGAAGACACTAATACTGCGACCATAAAGATATATTGTACCCCCTTCTTTGAATTATGATTTGAGTGCTGTCTTCAAGAATTTGGCAACTTCTCTAGATGGGATTTCTTGGAAGTCTTTCCCTGTTATGGTTGTGTTACTTGTCAATTTGAATCATTCTCGGGCAAGGTTTGGGCAGATGGTCAGTATGTGTTCCATGGTTTCCTTGGCCTGCCCACATCGTCTGCAGGTTTTTGTGTCACTAAGACCCATTTTATATAAATGGTAGTTGCATTCCCCGTGGTCTGTTTGTGCCTCGCATGGCATTTTTAGGTCGGCTTTATTTAGTTCTAGAGCTACTTTGTCACGTTTGGGATTGTGATTCTGTTCCATGAACGTTCTTGAGTGCTTATTTCTTTTATGATCCATTTGTGTAAGTGTAGGTTTATGTCGGAGTTGTCAAAACCATAAAGGGGGAATAGCCCCGTACAAGGTATCTGAGCACTTTTCTCGGCTTGTATGTCAGTCTTTTCACTGCCAAACTCTAATTTAATCTGTTGTTTACAGATGGTTTAGTATATTGTGACATTCCCCACAGCTTAAGGGTTAAAGGTGTACCTCTTTAGCGCTTTAAGAACCTCTTGGCTGTATGAGAATATAGTTATCCTTGTGGTAGTGGGTTTCCTGTCGCTGATGCTATGTGCTGCATCATTAATTGCAAATAGTTTGCCTTGAAATATAGTTGACTCATTAAAGAGGGAAATGTGTAGGCTACATTTTGGTCCTATCACACCAGCCCCTACGTTGTTTCCAGATTTCGGCCCATCTATGTACCATTTCTGGGCTCTATCCTTCATCCAAGGGAGATTGTTGTTCCATTCCTCTTTTGGAACTTGGTATGAGTATTTTTTAAAGGGGACATCAGATCACTCCCTCGCGTTAGTTCCCAGATGTTATCCACTTTTTCAAAGAATTTCTAGATGTCCAACGAGGTCCCCTTCTTTGTATTTATAGGTTCAGATTTGTATATATAGCTTCAGCCTGTATGGCAGTGTGTAATTGTGGGATGTTTAGAATTGCTTTCAACTCTCCAGTCGGAGTCGTTCTCATTGCTCCAGTAGTACAGGTACACGCTAGCCTTTGTATTTTATTGATTTTATTTATGGCGATTTTTTGTTCACATTTTTTTCGACCAAACAGCAGCGCCATGGTTGGTTTAATCATTTGATTGTATATCAAATGACTCTTTTTTGGGTTTAGCCCCATTTAAGCCCATAGAGCTTTAATGGCCTTTGAGTATATTTTGTTCATGTGTGCATTCCAAGAGAGTTTTTGTTTCAGTATTATTCCTAGAAACTTTACCTCTCCTTTGATGGAATGCAGGATTCTTTAATTTTAAAGACTGAAAATTAATTGTTCTTCTTTTAGTGAATCGAATTATGTGTTTTTTGCTAGGATTGATGGAGAGCCCTTCTTTCTCGCAACAGTTCCAGGTTATTTCTAGGGCTCTTTGCATGAGGTTACATATGATGTCCTCATGCTTTCCTTTTATGATTATGGTTATGTCGTCAGCCCATCCGATGGCTGTAAAGCCATTGTTAATAAGTACACAGAGAAGTTCGTCTACTAGAATTGGCCATAGAAGTGAGGATAAGACACCCACCTGCGGGCTACTTTTAATAGTTTTGATCAATACCTCTGATGTGCCTAATTTGGCTGTTACGAGGGTGGTCCGATAAGTACTTAGTCTCACTGCCAGATGGCGCCAGTATCGCAAGAGCAACTTACTATCGTGTAGTACATTCTAGTAGACGGCTACTGTCGAAATTTCAGCCGGATCGGACTCGTAGTTTTGTTTTGATCGCGTATGGAAGCGGGAGTGTCCGCAGATTTTAGAAAAATGGAAAAAGAGCAATATCGGTCGGTGATTCGATTCTTGTTTTTGGAAGGGAAATCGCGCAGCGAAATCAAATGGCAACCATCAAAAATTGGTTTAACGAGTTTCAACGTGGTCGCACGTCAGTTTTTGATGAGACACGTCCAGGTGCCCCGAAAACGGCTACCACGGAAGATTGAAGGTGCGAGCCAGTAGGCATTTCAAAAGATCGATGAAAGAACAAGCGCAACCGTGAGACCACTTCAGAGCAGTGTTTGACGCTGTTTAAGCGCAATCCGAAGGAGTTTCTGCGTCGTTTCGTGACAGTCGACGAAACATGGATCCACTGGCACACACCAGAGACCAAGGAACAGTCGAAACAGTGGACTTCGCCCGGCGAACGTGCTCCGAAGAAGGCGAAGACTGTCCCATCGGCCGGAAAGGTGATGGCCACCGTTTTCTGGGATTCACAATGTGTGATCCACATCGACTACCTGGAGAAGGGCAAAACGGTCACAGGGCTGTACTATGCTAAATTATTGGGCCGATTCGACGCCGAATTGAAGAAAAAACGGCCCCACTTGGCGAAGAAAAAAGTGCTCTTCCACCATGATAACGCACCGGCTCACACCTCCGCCCTCGCCACGGCCAAATTGGTATCCACCGTATTCTCCAGATTTGGTCCCGTGCGACTTCTTTTTGTTTCCAAACTTGAAAAAGTCACTCGCCGGACAGAAATTTCAGTCGAATGAGGAGGTCATCGCCGCCACGGAGGCCTACTTTGCAGACCTCGAGAAAACGTATTTTTCAAACGGGTTAAAGTAGTTGGAGCATCGCTGGGTCAAGTGTATCGACCCAGGATATGATATAAAAGGAGACTATATTGAAAAATAAATCGCCGTTTCTCCAAAAAAAATTTTTTTTCTTTTGTAGGCTAAGTACTTATCGGACCACCCTCGTATACCCCTTTCCTTTAGCATTACATTTGTCCATTTGATAATTAAAGGGTCCGCCCTTCTTCTACAAAGTGAATTTGTTAAAGATGAATGATTTGCATTATCAAATGCTTCTTCTATATCAATAAAAGCGAAAATCGCGACTTCCTTTACTTTCAGGGATTTTTCTACAAGCCCGTGACTTTGTGAAGGGCGGTTATTGTAGATTTTCGTTTTTGATACACAAATTGTAGTTTGTGGAGTGGTGCGTTCTCCGGTGTTGATCTTATGACCAATTCTATCAGTTTTTCAGTCATTTTCAGTAAAAATGAGGAGAGACTGATTGGTGGGTAGTATTTGGAGTTTTCGGGTGGTTTGTTGTCACCTTTGGGTATAAACCTAACCATTTTCCACTTAAGTGGTATGTAATTGGTTATAAGGCTTGTTCGGATTATTTTAACCAGATTAGGCTTTACCTTGTTGGGGAAGTGTATTAAAAGTGCAGGGAAAAGCCCAGGGGCTTTCAATGGTTTGAAGCTGTTAATAGCCCAGTCGACTTTTTCATACGTTATGTACTTACTTACGTTGGGATTTCTATCATTGTTGTACATAACATTTGCTTCACAGTTTGTAGTGTTGGTTTTTGCAATACACCCGGAAAGTTGATAAGCCTACGAAATAAACATATCCCGACCCTGCTAATCCGAAGATAATATTTGTTGCTTAGTTATGCTGAGGAACAGACTATTGTACTATTTATTTGTTTGCATTCATAGTTGTCACGTATCCTATTTTATTGTATGATTTCTGTATAAACTTAATTTTTTGTGTGCGTGTGTGTCTGTAGTTAACTATGATTTTACATTTTCCGTTTGTAAAACTGTCCAAAGTCAGCAGCTGATTTTCGTTCCCAACATGCGAAAGAAAAATAATTTTTATTTTGTTACTAATGAAAAAACCTTTTTCTTCATGCATCATCTTCCAAAGTTATTTCTTTTAATTAAATTTGAATTATTTGTTTACAATTTCGGGTTTCACACGGTTATATGGTAATACTAATGTGGTTTTCTACCCTTTCCCCCTATCCCTTTCCATTTTTTTTTTGTTTTTCTTAGATGACTTCGATTTCATTACAGGAAGCAGTTATCAACGAGTTAAAAAGCAAAGCAATTTCGGTTCGTGAAAAGAAACTTCTCCAGCAAGACGAAGTCTACAACGGAGCCCTCGAAGACATCCTACTAGGGCTAAAGAGTGAGCCATATAGACGTGCTGATGCCGTGAGACGAAGTCAACGTCGTCGAATTGACAATAATCGACTATCACGGACATTGGAGGAGCTGGACGTCTAATACGTGCTACTGGACTACATTCCTGGAATATTTGCAATACAAATGCTCTATTTCTCTCTCTCGAACACTTTTTTGCTCCCTTCTCTATGGTCATGTGTGTTTGGTAAATTTTTTGTATATAAATCGATTTTTAGTGATATTTAAATGAAAATATATTTGATATACGCACATAAAGCAAAACAGAAAAATAAAAACAAAATTTATGGATTTTTGATATATTTTTGCTGATTTGGGTTTTTGTTATCGGGAACCTAATTTACTGCAAAAATCAAAAATGTAACGAAATCAATAGAATACCGTGAGGCCTTTGGTTTGAAAAACAAATTTTTCATTCATTTCCCTTTTTGACATTTGTATAACGATCACGTCAGAAAATTGCCATTTTTTCAAAAATAAAAAGAAAAAGAACGAGAAGAAGGTAAACTTATGTAAGCATTTATACAACAGTATTCAATAGATAAACAGTTTATACAAGCATTCTACACTTTGCCAATGTATTTCTACGATATTAATAAACTTTTTTTTTGTAAATACATACACGAAATGAAATTTTGATATTATCCCTATACATATTACAAAACAAAAATAAATAAAGAAAAACCCTTTTCTACATTTGTAAGCATTTTGTATATAAACTATAAATTAACATTTAACTAAACTTTAGATACAACAATCGTGAGAATAACAACCACGAATTTTGTACATTTTACTAAGGAAACAATAGTACACAAGAATATAATTTTAAATTACCGCTAAGTTGATTACAGTCTAAGTTTAAACACGACCTGTACACGACAACCAAGGGGGTCGTATTGTATTGTATGTTTAGGTGAATAGAGAAAAGAATGCGCATATCTTGGTATATTTTTGTTATGATTTTATTCGTATGCATTAGTTTAAGGACGAGATGAGTTTGATGAGATTTCTCATATTTTTCTTGTGTTCGTTAATGCTCTTTGTAATATTTGAGGGAATTATTAACTTGAATCCACATTTGAATAGTCAATTATTTAGGAACGGTTTTGTTGAGGGAATGCGTTCGTTCTGTGCGCGGTTCGCGGGCACTTTTATTTTTATTTTATTCCTTTTATGTAATTTGTAGGTTTAATTGTTATTGAATATTATTTTTATATAATTTTATGTTTTCGTTTTTTATTTTTTTTTTATTAATTAAATACGCAAGTTATTTACTAATAAAATGAATTTCAACTTAAAAAAAAAAACTCTTTTATTCACTCTATAGCTATTAAAATCTAAGAAGCTTTGCCAATTATTAATTGTAAACACGATTTTGGTGTTTGCAATAGTTTACATAGACTACTTAAGTCTATGGAGGCAATGATGGCTTGAGCTGCATGGTCTTTATGAAGGGTCCGCCATCTAACTTTTTTTTTTCAAGTAGTGCTTATTTCGTGAATGGTAACACTTAGCTCATGTCTGATTTGACAGATAATTAGTTTTATCCTTCCGCTGAACGAATATGGTTGTGTATACGCTTGAACAACGCTGGGAAATATTGCGACATTTCTTTGAAAATCCGATGCCGATTTTGCCAAAAAAATCATCTTTTCAGATGAAGCTCATTTTGATCTTGGCGGGTATGTAAACAAGCAAAATTGTCGCATTTGGGGCACAGAAAACCCACACGCATACATTGAAAAGCCGGTGCACCCAAAACGAGCCACTGTTTGGTGCGGATTTTGGTCCAGAGGCATAATTGGGCCATTTTTCTTCGAAAATGAGCAAGGAGTGGCCGTTACAGTCAATGGCGATCGTTATCGGGCCATGTTGAACGAATTTTTGTTCACAAAAATTGAAGAGGAGGATATTGGCAACATTTGGTTTCAACAGGACGGCGCTACGTGCCACACAGCCGAAGCTACACTCGATGTTTTGCGCCCTGTTTTTGAAGATCGCATTATCAGCCGCAGAGCTGATGTCGTTTGGCCACCTCGGAGCTGCGATTTGACACCGTTGGACTATTATTTGTGGGGTGCCGTCAAAGATAAGTGTTACGCCGACAAGCCAGAGACAATTGCCGCTTTAAAGGACAATATTCTTGAAGCCATTGGTGAAATACAGCTGCACACTATCGATAATGTACTTAAAAATTGGACCGATCGTGTAGGCTACTGCATGGCCAGCCGAGGCAGCCATTTGAATGAAATTATTTTCCATTATTAACCGGAAGGATTGTACTTTCAAATAAAAAAAGAAATTTGAGAAAATATTCAGTAGTTTTTTTTATAGCATTTTCAAAAAAAATTATTTGGCGGACCCTTTATATTTTTTTTATTCATTAAGTAAAATGAGTTCGAGTTCTTAATTAAGCGTTGTTCATTAGTCCAATAAGGAACATCAATTTTGGACATATTATGGGTAGAAGGGCGGCATTAAATTCTTTTGACTAGGAAATTCATTGTATTTTAAAGCGGAATTGCTCATCTTCTAGTGCAGATTTCATATTGACATACACTATCAACCGGATGATTCGTGATGTAGAGCTAAGAGATTCGGCACATACCACGTCGGCCCCAACCAACAGTCGCAGTCACAACATGCAGCACGGGTGGGCGTCTCACTGATGCCAATCACCCAAAAATGCTTAGCAAAAGTGTAATGGTCCGTCTTCTGCAATCAATTCTCCTTAAGGATAAGAAGAATGTTTCGGATTCCTTGCAGACATAAGGGTGTACGCGATTTGACTGTGAAATTATAACGCTGTATGGATGGCAGGTGTTATAAAAGAGCATTAACCGTAATCCCATTACTCTCGCGCCAGTCATTGATCACATTTACTCGTAGCCTCGCCCATGCTTTGTGACAGACAGACGCTAAACATGACCTAACAGAGAGAAGATAGATTCTCGAGGCATTGAGAGAGTCGACCACCATCCGGGAGACTAACAGCGGAGGCAGGACGCCACCTTGCGACAACCCCTGTTTACGCCAGATTTGACAAATTGTTCGAGGCCTGCATAGCGACCAAGGTCCTGTGCAAGCATTGCTTTGATCTACAACACCAGTGCTTCATCTGCACCATGCCGTCTAGCAGCGTTACACATGCTGTCGAGATTTGCGTTATCAAAAGCTCCCTCAATGTCGACGAAAATGACCTGCACCTACTCTGTTCTTTCAAGTGCCGGCTGGCGGGATTTTCCGCGCTGTTGCATCTCCGACAAAGGGTGCATTCGAAGGGCAACTTTACGTACGTGCAACTCTACTAGTTTCCCCATGCCTTTCAGCTAAAAGGGTGTTAGACTGTTTGGCTTACTGCTCTTTGCAATATCAAAAACTGGCACTGACCTGTTAGCCGTATACGCAGTCGGCCAGGGAAAAAAATGACAAACAGCGTTTGTCGGATAATAGCTGCATTGGAGCTCGTTATCCTCGTCTTACGACTTGTACAAAAGGGGTTTTCATTAAAAGGGCCCAACTATTAAATTGAATAAAAAGAGTTATGCATTAAAAATTATATTCAAATGGCATCCACGGCTTCGTTTACAAGATTCGACCTGAGAAGTCCAATTTCATATGACTATGTTGTATAAGTCGGGCTAGTTTAATGCTATAAGCCATTGACTAAACATAGCCGAAGGAAAAAGATCTGAGGGCGTTAAATGGCACGATCCTGGCCGCCATTTCACATCGCCTCTTCTGAAAATAATGCAAGCTTTTCATTAATCACACATTTCGCCGTGATATTAGAACCACATTTCGTCCAGGTCTATGTCAGGCAATTGAGACAATAAAACGTCAATTATCATGACCCGATTCTCTATCCCATTCACAGTCGCCGCCTGGTCATTCTCGTTTCGGAAGATGTATGGCCCAATTACACTTAAAACGTACACCGAACGGCAAGTTTCTCCGGATGCAATGGAAACTCTTGTTATTACCTTCTCCCCAAATAGGCCAATTTAGATTGTTTACGAAGACTTTTAACTAAAAATATACTTTGTCCCCGAAGATAATTTTCAGTTTCCAACTGCTCCACAGCCCAATCAGCGTAAGTACGATAATTTTGGTGATCTTGGCTTAAGTTCTTGTATCAATAGGATGCTATCCGGCCTCATGCCCAATTTCTTATGCACAACGATGGTGTGGTGGGATTTGGGTCTCCAGCAACAATATATCCGCACGATCGTGCGTTTCAGGCTCAATCAGGCATATGTATGCGGACATATGTACATATGTATGTAGCTATTGAAAAAAACCCATCAGAATCACGGCTTGTTGGGATTACAAATGATGTAGATCTCGTTGACTGCGCGGCTTGTAACGTTGGTTTCACAGGTGATTGTGCCTAGTTTTTAAAAGGTAAGGTCAATTACTGGGAAACACCAACTAGCGTAATGTACAATCGGCCCATTTTTATCATGGGCTGTCAAGAAAGTTAGCTGGACCTTCTATGGCGTATAAGCAATGAGAAGCCTTGGACTCAATTTTCACCCGTTACACATGTTATCCATTGTACTGAACTCATTGTTATGTTTTCAGCAGAACGCAGAATCAGAAACCTCTGACTTAAAATGGCCGCCGACGTTAGCCTATAAGCTGCTGCGAGCACGTGGGAACCCGGGGTATGTCAAAATTATGATAACAATCACGCGCATTGCTATAACTCCCCGAGTACGTGGTGGGAGAACATTTAAATGAATTCACTGTTAAAATTAAATGAACTCACACGTATTCACGGATAAGAGTTCGTTTGCAACGGGTATAGTTGTTAGGAACCTGGACATAAATGTAAACAAATTGCTTTCGCAGAGAAAGACTTACGAAAGTCGGAGATTTCATTCTGTTTCCAGTTTGTACCACTTGTGCAGAGATTTCTTTTCATTTACGACGGACGACCAAGTGTCATCAAATCTTGCAACCATTTTTGTCTGTGAATCCCGAAAGTGCGAAACCAGGCGCTCATAATATGTAGTAGATCCCACCGACACCCCCTCACTCAGATTTGAGTGGAAAATGAGAACACAACTCATAAAATGACAAGATGACAGTTTAAAACCAACTCGATTACAGTTGCCGGGAAAAGAATGCTATCATTTGGAATTAAATGATTAAAACATGTTTTTAAAGCTTAAACTAAAAATAAAATGGGAAAATGTAACTTATAGTATTTATGCCCATAAAATATTTGATACTAAAATGTTCAGGAAGAACTAATAAGAAAACAGACTATATGGCCAGGTAAAGATCTGGATTTCCATAATTGTAAGTAAATAAATATTCCCATGTTGGTAACAATGTCTGAAAAATGGTAGCCAAACATGTTGCTTAATCTATTTGCATCTGTTAAAAAGGTTACATATGTGTTTACAGAGAATTTTATTTGCTTACATCGGAGAGACTGGATTCAAGTTTGTTATAAGAATTTAATGCCAAATATTGCATTTGTTTTGCTACTGGATTTTTAGGAGTGGCAAAAGTGGTTCAAAGAACTACATAAGCACTTTAAAGATGTTGAACGCCCTAGACGGCTCAACCAATCGATAATCATTAAAAATGGAGAAAATTGATTGAAATATTTATGAACTATCACCAAATTACAATCAGAGAAATCGCCAAAGATGTTGGCTTATTGATTGACACATAATGTGGATTATTTTGGAATGCCTTAAGGGCTAACCATAATAGACAGGAGCAAGCAGAAGCTTATGTCAGAACCAAACGAAATTCTCCCCTCTGTTTCAACGAACCGTCACGATACCCATGATGAACAGGTGCAAGCAGGAGCAAGCAGAAGGAAAGGAACTGTCAAATTGTTTTCATTCGATTTGTTTATTTTCGGTGTGGCTTTGGCTTTTTCCTTTTTATTCGAATAAAAGCCATCTGCTTTATCATATAGACACTTATTGTCCTGCACAAGTGAAATCAACTTGTTAACAAGCTCGTATTCCATATTTATTTTATCTTTTTTCTCTTTCCTAACCTCAAATGTTACTTGTCAAAAATTCCTTCCGTCATGTCTTCTTTCAAGAAGACCTTCCTTCTGCTCGCATCAGTTAACGAACATTTAACGAAACGTCACATCTGCCAATTGTGGGCATATCATATGCTTTGCATGTAAGAAGACATTCCCCTCTGCTTGCTTCTGCTTGCTCCTGTCTATTATGGTTGGGCCTTTAGGCGTAAAACGTGTGGCAGAAATATAAGTTCCAAAACAGATAATTTTAAAACTTAAACGCTAAATAAAGTCAATAACGATGCAAAACTACTAAACATCTTCACAATTTTATTATTATAGCTGGTTTTTAAAACCCGTTTAGGGCCTGATCCGAAGCTTCTCTCAATCCTATGCTTAGTGTGAACCATTTATTCACATAGCTGACAAATATTTACTTTTTATTGCCAACTCCAAACGGCGATTTTGGAGAAGCTTTTTTCTGACAAGTGTGCTATAACTCGTTTTGCCAGCATCCAGCTGAATAAGGATTCAGAAGATTTGGATATTATGGAATTCGAATCCCGCGTCATCGGCATGAGAAACATCTACCTCTGAACCCTTCTTTATAAGCTGGTGTCTTTTAGGCTGCTCGCGTCACAACACAACAATCAGAATATTTTTCTCGATACGAACAAGGGCTTCATCATCCGCCTTTGACAATATTACTCAATTGCCTTCCGAGCCCAAGGAAACTATGATTGGCAATGATTCTGCAATTGATTTATGCACCGGTGTTATCGGTGGCTAGTTACGACAGAGCCACACTGATATGGTGTGTGTATGCAATCAGTTTATTTACAAAATGGCAGAGAAGATCTTATGTGCGATATTCAAGAGACCGATTTCTCTTCTGTCTTCCGTCTTGTCGATCGGGCAGCTATACTGAGGTTTCGCTCTATCCTAAAAATAAGCAGGTAGAAGGGGTTTTCCATGTACCCATCATCGACTGGAACAACTAGTACTGGGTTTTCGTCCTGCATTTAAATTGTTTTATTTTTCGAAAAAAATTTCGGAAGTCATTTATTTTAGGATATGGCGTCGAACAGGTTAAATTTCCCAATGATACGCTCAAAAATGGCTTCCCTGACTGGCTTCATATTAAAATCTTACAACAGATTTTGGATTTAGCTGGGGCATTGAGTCTAGGTCCTGTTTAGAATTTCGTAAAAGTCGTCCCTTGTGGTGTCATCGTCGCTCACTGCGATTTTTTTTTCTGAAGAAAAAGCCTTAAAGGCCATATTTGTTGAATAAAAATGCATCACGGGGAGAGCAATTCTTTCCTTAAGCTTGGGTGTCGGAAAAATGTTGGGCATTACTGGTACATTTTTGGCCTAAGTTAACAAAACAAATATGTTTTAAGTGAAGAAGGCTTTAATCCCTTCTGACACGTCTCGTTACCTCTGGTGTAAACCTAAAACCAGAAACGTGCGTCTTTCGTACGTCTTCCCCCGTGACACCCTGAAATTTTAAATGAAGTCCAGGGGCGGTATCGGCTAAGGTGATTTGTGATAAGTGACAGTCACATTCTCGTTTTCGGTATCGTGTAAGGTGATAGTCACAGTGATTGTCACATTTTTGTGACAGTTTTCGGCTAAGGTGATTTGTGATAAGTGACAGTCACATTCTCGTTTTCGGTATCGTGTAAGGTGATAGTCACTGTGATTGTCACATTTTTGTGATAGTTTTCTGGTGACAGCTATTTAGCTATCACTTTCATATGTTTTGTGTTTGAAGTGACTTCGTTTTGTGCTTTTGTCTATTATTTAAAACAAAAAAAATAGGTTTTCGTGTTTCGAATTATTTTTAAGCGATGAAGAGGTCAATGAGACAGTGATGAACGTGAACGTTAGATTTCTAAGGAAGACTTTGAGAGATCGGTCTAACATTCTTGAACTTGCAGATGACATGTAAGTGGGAATAATTTCACAGTTCATATTGTTAGTATTGTTAAAATTATGCCAAATTATTGTTTTTTTTAGATTCATGTTTGTGTTGCGCTGCACAAGATTTGCTGTGAATTGCAGGTGCCGTTGAATGAAAGTGACCTACCCCAACAATCAACCAATCTTATTCACCAATCCAGTATGCAAGAAGACCTCCAACCAACAAACAGAAAAGCCGAAAATGTGTGATGCTGTTAGAGATACTCTTCTTCTTTTCCTTTTTCCGGCGTTGTTATGGTCAGAAGTGTAGGACCATAACCTTCCCACTTAACTGCATTCCTACTGGTCCGCTTGTGGGGTCCGCCGGTTTGACCTCAGAAAGTAGCGGCAGGCTTCCCGGTTTGGGATTACTTCATCGCTGAGGCCAATCAAATGCTGGTGTTTTTGCATTTGTTTGCACCAATTGTTGTTCGGCCTGCTTTTTTTTCCAGATTTTTTTTGTTTGATCTTACTTAGTTTTTTTTTTTTTTAGTTTTTAATTCATTTTTATTCATAATTTCTTAGATAAGGGGTGGTAGTGGTGCAATGGTAATCATCACCGACTGTTAAGCGGAAGGTCTGTAGTTCAAGCCTGACCATAGCCAAGAAAAATTCCTATACGGAAAAAAAACCCATGCAACAACACCAGTTGTGAATGAGAGATGATCAAAAAATGCTGACGAAGGCATAACACTCGCAGTATAAGATCACTTCAAAATTCATACTCTGCGTGTGCATTTCCCATATAAGATCTTAATGGCATGGAATAAAGTTATTGTAAAACTACAAACAACGCGACAAATTCAGTCGAATCTCTCGAATCCCAAGACAACCACCCCCGGAGAGTAGTGAACGAACATCTTCGACACAAACCATCTGCACCCCGTCCAGGTTGTGTGACAAACATCAAAAGAGCGTTACTCTTGAACCTGCACGAATTATAAAAAAAAAAAAAAAAAAAAAAAAAAGATCTATCTTACCCTAGACAAAAATGTTTAAAAACTAGCTTAACTATCTTAACAATCTAGATATCTTACTGGCCCTAGGCGGACACTCTAAAATAGACGTAACAACTTAAATCTATGTCTTTCGACTACTATATCAACTTACCACTAACATTACTATATCAAGCTTAAGCTAAGAAAAATGTTTTTTATTAAAAACTTAGCATATTATCATTTTTTGTATTATATATGAAACTTAAGCCTACCTTAATGTAACTAAACCTAACTTATTCTAACTTAACTAAAATATATATATATAAACTATATACATAATATATATTTAATATATATATCTTTTTTTGTTTTTTTTTTTTTTTTTTTTTATATACATACTACCCTACTACTACCTACCCTACCCTACCTTACCCTACCCTAGCCTATGTAAGCCTGCCATTGGTGTTAGGCAGGCCATGCCTTGAAGAGGCTGAAGCTCTCAAAGTGTCCACTGACGTAGCTCTCTCCAGCCACCAAAAGCGTTGATGCTGGCGGACTACGTCTCCTCGATCCCGGCGTGAGACCGATCTACAGAACCTGAGGCGCTCGGGCTCACGGAGCGCGACATCGGGTTCGTAGAGGAATCGCCGTTCCACGGAATTGCGACCCACGTGGAAGATTAGCGGCACCGCCAATCTATCCTGGATCAGCCCACATCTATCTAAATAGAGGAATGCTTCTGGCGGAACAAAGCCATTAAGGCGCACTCTCTCGTGATATAAGTCGTTGGGGTAGTAAGCCCCGAAAATCAGGCTATTGACCGAAGTCATTGCTCTCGCAACGTGGCTTCGAATCAGTTTGATCAAAAAATTATCTATCCGTACAATCCTGGCCCTATCGTATAGGACCTCGTTCGGGTAAAATTTTGTGTACTCAGATTCGGGTGTCCTATGTAGCCCCAGACACGTCCTGAGACATTGTCTCTCAAACACCCGAATCTTTTCCATTAAGCTGGCTCTCACATTGAACCAGACGGGACATCCATAGGCAACCATGGGCCTGATTAAGGCCATGTAGCAGATTACCTTCACCCTAGAATCAAGTTGGCTGCTATGAAACAGCCATCTTGTTAGTGCGAAAGCGCCCCGGGCCCTTGCCAGAGCAGCATCTACATGTTTGTCAAAATATAGATACTGATCCAGCACGATCCCAAGGTATCTGACTACACTTTGTCTCGCCAGTGGACGTCCGTCCGGTCCTAAAATTAAGAACCTGCGCCAGTTTTTTCTAGTGTCCCGAGAGGCCCTAGACAAAGGCGTTCTGAACAATATAGATTCTGATTTCTGGAAGTTGATTTTCAACTTCCAGTCATCACAATACTGCTGAATTTTTTCGAAGTCACGCTGCAGAAGAGTAACAATGACGTCGATCGTTGGACCTGATCTGTACGCGATTAGGTCGTCTGCGTACGCTATTGAATGGTGAAGAGAAACTAGCAGATCGCTTAGGTAAATGCTGAAAAGGATCGGCGAATTTACCGTACCCTGTTGCAGTCCATTTTTGATTTCAAATGTTTGGGTAGAAGTCACGTTGGCAATTTTCACAACGAACTTTCTACCGGTTAACATGTCAAAAATCATATATAGCAGTGGTTTACTAATGCCCAGCCGACTGAGCTTGTAATAAAGACCTTCTAACCATACGGTGTCGAAGGCTTTTTCTAAGTCAATCAGACAGGCACCCGTGCATTGGTTCTTGCATTTATTCCATTGGACATCCGACACAAGCTTCGACGCGGCATGAATAGTGTCATGCCCCGCTCTGAAACCGAATTGGTTATCCGGGATGATTTTATTGTCCTCAACCCATTTAGACAGGGCCCTATGGATCACCTTCTCGAAGACCTTGCTGATACTCGGAAGGAGACTTATTGACCGGAGATTTTCCGGGTTAGATGTGTCTTTACCCCTCTTGGGAATTGGTTGCACCACCGCTGTCTTCCAGTGCACTGGATAATATGCATTATTCAGTGCATTGTTGAACAGGATGGTGTACCTCTCTACAGCCACTGGCGGAAGGTGCCTAAGCACAGCATTGCATATACCGTCAACTCCCGCGGATTTTTTCTTCCTCAATGACTCGAAGATCATCTGAAGATCTTCCGTCGATATGAACAGGGTATTAACCCCCTCATTGGCGATGACATTGTTTGCCATGAAATCTTCATTGAACCTTGTAAAACCAAGGTTCTCTGATCTGTTTGATCTTACTCTTACAACACCGGTGATCACCAGTCGTGTCAACCCACTGATTTGCATGTACACTTGTGGGGCAGTTTAATGGTGGTATATGTGTCCCTAGGCTCACATTGGTGTTTTCTAAATTGCCTAGATGTGATTTTTGTTTACCTTTGTTTTAGTCGCCTTTTACGACAAGTGAGAGGTATCGCTGCAAGGATATTCTTACCCGTCCCTGCACGGAGAGACACTCTATTATATATAAAATAAAACAATGATTTTGCAACAAATTCAATTTATTGCTCTGTTTTTAATTTTTGAATTTTTTTCTTGGATAATTTGACAACTCTCATCTGTCATCAACTCCGAAAAAGCAAGTGTTGCTTTTTTCTGAATTTTTTTGCGATAATCTTACCCGGTACCGAAAGATGATGATAGTCACAAATGACTGTCACCAAAGTGACTATCACTTATCACCTTAGCCGATTCCACCCCAGGTTCGTAGCGACAAAACCCGTTACAAACAAACTCTATTCGTGAATACGTGTGAGCTCATTTCATTTTACCGCAGTGTACTCCCGCCACACACACTCTTGGAATTATAAAAATGTGCGTGATTGTTTACATAATTTTGGCAGAACCTCGGGTTCCCACTGCTCGATGGGTATACTTTTAACTACAGGATCGGGTTGTTTGGGCAACTTTTTTCTTCGCAATATTTTATTAGCGGCTTTGTGAATAGGTGAGTTATATGATTCGTAAGTTTTTGCGAAAAGTCTTGATATAAGGATGTCTCTCCTGTCATCGATTGAGTGAAAACCAGCTTCCATCATCATGTTTTTAATTGGGGTTGTTCGAAAAGCTTTAAGGCTTGATCTTAATGCTGCGTGATAAACTGGGTATCAGACCTTCAGATTAGATTGCGCAGTTTTGCCGTATATTGTGAGACCATAATCAATTTTGGAGCAAAAAATAGCCTTAGTTTTGGAAATAAGTGTATTGATGTGAATGTAACTTTTACGTGAGGATAGGTATCTTATTACATTAAGTCTAGATGCTTGACGCTTTTTTAATTCTAGACTGTTCAAATTATTGACAGTTTGTATATTTATATTACATGATTTGTACAATTTAGTTTTCTACAAACGTGTATATGCTTATTTTTATCTAAGGATATAATTGCGCCCAATTGAGCACACCAATTACTTATGGAATTTATAACTTCTTTAAATAAGTCAAATGTTCGTGAAATATCGTTGCATCTTGCCATTAAGTATAAATCGTCAGCATACAATGAATGATAAATTTTTTTGAATCTTATGATTATTTCGCTTATGTCATTATAGGCAATTACAAAAAGGACAACCGAAAGGGCGGATCCTTGCGGTATACCATTGTTTAAGGTGTGTAATTTCGAGAAAGTATTATTAACTTTCGTTCTGAAAAGACGGTTTTTAAGAAATGCCTTTATGAAGTTGTACATTTTCGGACCAATGTTCCAACTAATTAATTTATTTAAGACTACGTGGATTCCGATGCGCTCGAAGGCTTTTTCAAAGTCTACTGAAACAATTGAGACATGGTTTTTGCAAGATATCAGTTGCTATGAACTCGTCTATGTGGAGAAGCGAGTCTATAGTAAGGTTTATTAGATTATGCCTTTCTATATACCAAAGGAGTCTTTTTGATATTATTTTTTCCAAAAGTTTGCTTGTGCAAGATAATAGTGAAATCGGTCTATAGCTATTGGGATCAGTAAGTTGTTTGTTTGGTTTTGGAATTGGAACCATGGTGGCGGTTTTCCATGACAGTAACAAGATGCGTTTTTTTACTGTGAGAGGTGCGTTTTTTAACATCGGATATGATATCCGATCGAATCCTGGGGTTTTAGCTTTGACTAAACGTAAACTGTTTTCTAGTTCAAGAAAGTTAAAACGTTGTTCTAGATAATTGGCAGATAATGATAAATTAAGAGAAATGGGGTTTTGCCTTAAAGCTAAACATTTTGTTTCACAAAAATGGGTGGGAAAATTCGAATCATTTGAATAGGTAGATCAACGATTAGCAAAGTGTCCAGCAATTAATTCTGAATCTGTTAGGGTTTCTGAACCTGTTTGTATAATTTTAATTAATCTTACATCGGTCCAGATTTTTTTGATCGACATATTTGGGTTTAAGTTGGAAGTAAATTTTTGAAAGCTTTCAATTTTAGATGCTTTAGCATGTTTTCAAAATAAAGCGTTAGCTTTTCGGTATTTAATAAGGTTGGTATCATTTGGGAATCTTTTAAAATTTTTCCAAAGATGTTGTTTGTTTTTGCGTAATGAAGCAAGCTCGGGATTCCACCATGGGACTATATTTTCAACAAATTTATTTTTGGCTTGTGGGATAACAAGGTTTGCTGCAAAACACAAACCTTTGGTGATGCTTGCTGCTTCTTTATTGATAGGTATTTACGGATGGTGGGATCCCACTTAGAAATTGCAGTGCTTTTGTTTAGAACAAGTCCCAGTTAGCGCGGTCGGTAAGGAATTTGGGGGTAGGGAGAGAGTAGTTGCTAACGCGTTTAAGGTTAATATTGGAAATTATATAGTTGTGGGGATACAAATGTCAGGTCCACATGTGTGAAGCTGCTGTGGGTTGAGAAGTGTGTGGGCATACCGTCGTTTAGGAGGGATAAATTTGAGTTAATTAAAGGTCTTCAACAGTTTTTCCCCTTGCATTTGCGACTGGAGAACCCTAAAGGGGATTCCAGGTGTTGAAATCCCTTGTTATAAATAAGGGGGGGCTAACAGATGAAAAAATGTCAACTAAGTTTGCAGCTGTGAATGACTGTGAAGGATGGATGTAAATTAAAAGGACGGTGATCTTAATGTCAAGAACGATTTCGATAGCTATTGCAGATATTTGATTTGAATGTAAAAATATAGTTTTGTGTGGTACCAATTTATGTATAAGAAACCCAATACCCTGTTTTGCTGATGTTACTGAAGTTAGGTTGTGAAAATAAGGTGTGTATTGTTTTGGGGCTTTTATTGTAGTATTTGTAGGAACATGGGTTTCTTGAAGAGAGATTACTTGGGGTGAGTGTTCTTTAATTAAAAGTTCAAGCTCATGGTATTTATTGAACTATCCATTGAGATTCCACTGGAGAATCCTAAAAGAAGCTCTATTGATTACAGAGGGCTTTTGAACAGTATAAGGACAGCTATACATACTGTGTAGGTTGTTGTTTTTCTTTGACTCCGTCGCCCGGAAGCTGGAACAACCAAACTCCTAGATGAATTTGAGTGTTCGTTGATAGGGAAACTAGTTGTATGATTAGATCATCATGCTCGTAATTTTTTGGAGTGTTTTCAGATTGTTGATTATGGTTGTCGATCAGCATGGGTGGGGATGTTTAATATATGTTTGAGAGAAAATTTGGGTTATTAATGTTTATTTTGGTAGAGAGATTGGATAAATTGGGTTCAGAAGTTAAGTTGGAGTGTGTGTGGATGGTGGGATGAGTGGAATTTGTTGTGTTCGATGATAAATTTGTGTTTGGTAATGTGAAAGTAGAGGTGCAGTTGTATGAATCGTTGTTTGGACTGGGTAATGTGGTTTTTGTTGGACTTTGGGTTGTTGGTATTACAGTCGGGCCTTTGGAAAACTTGTACGAGTTAGAAGCTTTAAGCGGAAAAGGGGCAGCTAAGTTTGTAGGTTTAACTTTTGGCTCGGGGATTATTGTGTTTGTTGTTGGATAGGTTTTCATGATTGATTCTTTTGATGAGTTATTTGGGAGAGAGGAGATATTTCTTTTTTGAGTGGTAAATGATTCTGTGTTGGGCGCAGGGGGAGATGGAGAAGTAGGGAGAGAGTCACTTGAAGGTTTGTGAGAGATTGGTTTTAAACCGGTTTTGGTCACGAGGGAGTACGAGGAGGAGGTAGAAGGGTAGGGGTTCTGTATGCTGTAAATTTGCTTGGCTTCAGCCAAGCTGCACTTATTAATTGTTTTAATTTTCAAAATTTCTTTTGCTTGAATGAAGCGTTTGCATTCTCTGGAAGAAGCTGGGTGTTTTTCTGCACAGTTAACACAATAGGTGGGTGAACAGCTTTCAGACGGGTGTGGGAGGAGATTGCATGTAACACAGGTTTCACTGCGGGTGCACCTGTTTTTGGTGTGACCAAGAAGCTGGCATTTTTTACAGCGCATTGGGTTCGGGAAAAATTCTTCCACTTTGAGGTTGTACCATCCTACGTTGACCGTCGTGGGAAGGCGGTAGAGGTCAAATATGAAAAGTACTAAACTAGTGGGTACGTCTCAATCTTTGTCGTCTTTTTTTATAATTTTTCTAAACTTATAAGCTCCAGTAACCCCTTGGTCTTTCATCTCTTCTATTATCTCTTTTTCTGGCAGGTTAATTAGGCAGGGTGCATAAACGGTAGGTACCTTTGGAAGAGTTAAGTTGACTGTGGAGAGAAATTGAAACTGGGCAAACATTGGACAATGTTTTCTTTGAAAGGGAAAGGTTGGCCACGTGTTGTGATTTTACTGGAATAAGTAGATTTCCATCTCGAAGTTGGGTAATATATTCATAAGCTGGCTGATCTAGCTCAGCAAACCGATTCCCCGCTAGGGTATAAGGCCCTGAGGCCATTTCACTATTTTATACTCACTATGAAAATTGCTGGACACTTGCTTGTTTGGCGGAAAACAGGGGTGAAGAGAGAAAAAAGAAAGGAGAAAGTGCGGAAGAGAAAAAATCACAAACAACTACGGAAGAGCAGAGATAACAACGAATTTGATGTTGCCGGCTCGAGGTATAGTCGGTGACTGTGCAAACTGCATCAAGTTTCATATAATACATCAAATACATATTCCAATGAACAACACGACAAGCTCACCAGATGCTTTGTTGTTTACTTGCTCTTGTGTTCAAGTTGATCGCTGAAATCATGCTCCTGGGAATGATTATGTAACCCGCGTAATCTATTGAACGTACATATGTACATACATATGAGTGCGCACATCTTCAACATACCTGCCCCTGCATACGTCGAAGAATATCTCCATTGATTTAGATCTAGGATTGCTGACAAGGGCATTTTAAATAAATAAATATAAGAAGTTTTATAAATCCGCGAACTAATCACAAACTGCGACAGAAGAAATTTCGTTTACTGTAGTTGGATCTATTTTACAAGGCGGGCCATTTAAGCCTTCAGGATAGACGCAATTAATTGTTCGTTTCGGGCTGAATAGCGGCGGACCCCTTCCAGGTCCTTTTGAATTCAAATAATGCCCCAAGGATAGTCAGACAATGTTAAGTGAGGCGATCGCGAAGGCCAGTCAAAATCACAATTTTTAAAATTAGGCGCCCAAAGAACAAAGCTGTGCGAGCTATGGTACCGTCTTGTTGGAATCAAAAGTTGTCTGTGCTTTCAGCTAGAACTTGTATTAAAGAATTGGTTATCAGGGCTAAATAAGGCTTTCCATTGACGGTTATGAATGTTCCAGAGCCGTGTTTGAAGTCGTTTTTCGCCCGAATTTGAGATCAAACATTCAAGCATTGGTCGTGAAGAGGTTTTCCCCAAATTGATTGTGGGTTTACATTGGTTTAGGATTGACAATTTTGTTTATTCACGGTCACATTCAAAGAGAAACAAGGTAGGATGAGCTCGCCGGGAGCCAAGTTACAATTCCAGGTCTTCTCCTAGAATGTTGTAAACTTTTACCTAGATCTCGGGAACCACAGTAGCTAGGGATTTAAAACCGTGTTTCAGGCTCATAGCTACTCGGCAAGTTTGGTTTGACATATGCGTACGGTCGGACAGACTGAAGAACAGGCACGAAAGCCTTTGCATAAGTCTGCCTCACCCCAGCTTTGCAACGTAGAAGACTAATAAAATCATCGTTGCTTTGTGCCATGTCCACCACGAAATTAGCAGAATCCTAGCCTGGTCCATCGGTAAAAATCGATACGTTTATTGAATTTAGTATGGGAATTAATTCAAATCATCTCGAATTATGCTTCGGAGAGACGAATGATGCCCAGCAGCGAAAAACAACGACGGCACGATGTTAAGAAATGTTAAGACACTGGCCCGGACGGTTAAGAAATGTTTATGCGGTAAAGGCTTTAACTTTGACAGCGCCTTGTGGTAGCGTGCACTTTCCAATGGAACAAATTCGCTTGGACTGCTGTTTCGAACGTTAGTTGTCATAAGTCGATCCGAAAACAGATTTGAAAACTACACGATTGCCAGATCTCGAAGATTTGATGAGTGAGCTAAGAAACTTTCTATTGGTGAGTCTTATTGTAAGTAACCGCGTGGCACACGAACAATTTTTTTTAGTCGAAATTAATAGTATGGCTGAATAAATCTGTTATAAGTAAACCGGGTAAGTAGGTGTAAACTGAGCAAATGCCCTGATATTTTGTTGATGGCTAAAATAATAAGATAGCTTACTGGTCTTAAAGCAACAAGGATGAAACGTTAGGACTCAAGTGATGCAGTTGACGAGTATGTACTCTGTGGCATCTTTGCACTAAAGAGATCTTCTAAGTAAGCAGTACCCGGCACTCCTAATATTTATTGCCACCAAGGGATTTTAAAAACGCAAACATGTTTAGTATTCATACATAACTTCATCGGACTTAAGGCCTAACCATAATAGGCAGGAGCAAGCATGCAAGCAGAGGGGAATGTCTTCTTACATGCAAAGCATATGATATGCCCACAATGGGAAGATACGACGTTTCGTTAAATGTTCGTTAACTGATGCGAGCAGACGGAAGGTCTTTTTGAAAGAAGACATTCCGGACGGAATTTTTGATAAGTGACATTTGAGGTTAGGAAAGAGAAAAAAGAGAAAAATAAATATGGAGTGCGAGTTTGTTAACAAGTTGATTTCAATTGTGCAGGACAATAAGTGCCTCTATGATAAAGCAGATGGCTTTTATTTCAACAAAAAAGAAAAAGCCAAGGTGTGGGAAAACAATTTGACAGTTCCTTTCCTTGTGCTTGCTTCTGGTTGCATCTGTTCATTGTGGGTATCTTGACTTTTCGTTGAAACAGAGGGGAGAATTTCGTTCGGTTCTGACATAAGCTTCTTCTTACTTCTGCCTACTATGGTTAGCCCTTAAGTTTGAAAAATCGAACGTTAAAATTCAAATTCAAATTAAATTCTCACCCAAGAAACAACTCACAACATAGGCACTCCTAATCGCTTCTACCGCCCCTACCGTCCGAGAAGCGCATATTATTTGTTTACTCTCCTATGCACGCACATTGCATGCGGCTGTCACTAATGTCATCCACCGCATGGTGAGCAAAGTGCGAAAAATAACACAAATCAGCTGTTTCTGACGTTTATTGGCAATCTGCCATTCTGACACAGATTCTCAGCATTTTTCACTCTCGGACTCTCGCTCGCTTGCCAGATTGAAAGGAAGTGTTGCTCGGTCTTGTGCGTAGCAAATGTTCGAAAATAAAAAAACGCTTCCATAAGTCATTTGTTTATTAATAATCCGCGGAGTAATAAGCGTCCATAAAGATGTTCCGACGCACCTTTAAAGTCACTTTCCGTCCGATGAAGAATAATTTCATATTACTGCCCGACAACTACTACCAAATTGTGTCAACCTATGTGAGTTCAAAAGGGTCGAATTGTTCCTCTGTCCCGATTCAGATTAGATTACGCCATGAGATTGCAGATTTTATGTGCATCGGGGCAGGAGCCTTAGTGGATTATATAAGTTTCATTGATTGATTGGATTTGTGTGGTTTGTTCCAGGATAATGGATGCATCAGTCTCACATTCGGAAACTATTGCCACTACGGGACATGGGTACCGCACGCGGGCAGCGTCAAAGACACCGAAATTGGGATCAATGCCAGAGTTGCGAAGGAAATTGGTGAGTACGTTTCGCTCGTATGGCGTGTGTTATTTATTTTACATTTGGCGCAAAGCAGACGCGATAAAAATGCACTGGGGAAATAGTTTGCTAACGATGAGAAACGATTTGTGGTATTTTTGTGATTCTCGTAGGTCTGAAGGAAAACGATCTGGTCAAGTGTGCCTTGGTATCGGATGTGATGCCGTTGAAGAGTGTTTATGTCACACCGGTGTCGTCAAAGGACTGGGAAATAATCGTAATGCCAATAATTTTTTGTTCTGTTCTTAGTTGCCCAGGGTGCCAAGTAGTAATGATGATGTTTGTGTTTTGTAGGAGCTGAGCAGTGAGAGGATCCAGAGCAGTGTTCTCGACCAGATACGAGTTATTAATTCGACGCAGATGCTGGTGGTTTGGATTAACAAATCGATGCAAGTCACTTTGACCGTCGGTAAGTTCATGACGCAGGTCTGCTCACCCTATGGTCGGGAGACGGTCTCTAAATAAGTTTTTGTTTACTTATGGAAACTGCGTATGCAAGCGAATGCATTGCCATTTACCTTGTTTGCTCAACGCTCATAAAGATAGAGATTAATTGCCTTTACTTGCTTGCCCAACAGATAAGGACTTCATAAGTAACGCTGAAGTTGTGTTGTCTTCCGTGTTCTCGTTTCTAGTACTGCTTATGAAGCTCACCCTTCCATTGCATGTTCTTTGCGTTCCCTCATTGCAGATCGCCTACGTCCAAATCTAACATATGGCCGATTGGACCACACGACTGAGCTTATCGTCGCCCCCAAGCCAGAAAACTTTACGAATGGCATCACCGAAAGCTATCCCTCAAACGCACTCACACACAGTCAAACTGTCTCGTCTCTGGCCAGCTCAGATTCAAATCTGTCCCGCTCCACCACTGTCACCAACATTAAAACCCTTCAACGCAAAGACTCATTTGCAAAATTCAATCGTTCCGATAAAATGCAACGCCTGATTCGCGATCTCAAGCGAGAAAACAGTCGAACCTTTGAATTCCGAGTAATAGCCGGTAAATGGGAGCCGAACGCACAAATCTCCGATATATTTGTGACCAAAGACAACCTGCCGGAGTTCATGGATCTCGAACAGGTATATTGTCTGACGAGCTCCGAATGCAAGGAGTACTACGTGACCGTCAAAGTCGTCGGCGAAGGTGAGAATTTCCCCAATAATATCCACCAAACCATAGAGGTCAATGAAAATCTTATGCAACTAATGAAGATCACCGAACTGGAGAAGATTACCCTCAGCCCCAAGCACATTGTTCTCAACTTTGTTGAAAAAATCGAGTTATTTGCCCACAAGAAGACGCATTATAAGATCGTGGAGAACGCTTTCAAGCAATTCATTATGGATAAAACGAAGCTATCGAATCTATTGCTGAATCAGTGTGAGGTGATTAAACTGGAAGATGGGTTGGTGGTAACGATTCTCATCACCCCGGAGCATTTTCGATACTGCCTGGTGGATTCTCAGATCTTGAAGGAGTGTAAGATCTACGCAGCCGATGTGACTAAGAACGCGGATGAGACTCTGGACGTCGAGACGAAGGAGGACACCATATTGAGCGTGAAAGATCTTATTGAATTGCCGGAGTACGACGAGATTGTAGAACAGTTGGTGGAGCAGGTGAAAATGAATTTGTGCCTGGACCAAAGGAACTCTGTGCTGAGGCAAGGAAATATACTTATTTATGGTGAGTTGTTCTATTGCTTGTTGACGTTTTAATGACGGTCTGTTGAAATTAAGGTCCATCGGGTTCCGGTAAATCGGTTATTGTGGAACGAGTCGTGGATCAGCTTGTAAAGAAGCCATTTTGCTGTTCTTACAATATTTTCTACAGCACCCGCAGCAAAGGGCGAAAGGTAAGGGAAAGTCAATTGAAAACGCACTCTGTCCTCTGACTCTGCACATTTCCATCACAGACTGAATCGATCCAGAAGGACCTTCGGCAGATCTTTACGACGAGCCTAGAAAATGCTCCCTCCATCGTGGTACTTGAAAACTTGGACGTCCTCGCCCATTCAACCGGCGACCAGCCTACTCAAGATAGTGAATACTTCAATCGGATAGCCGATATCGTTCAGCATTTAGTCGTAGAGTACACTTTGACCAATCCGATCGTGATCATCGCAACCGTAACAAGTCTGAAAGCCCTAAATCGACGTCTCTACTCCCCCAGAGGTCGCCACCTCTTTCAGACAATCTCCAAAGTGCCTAGCTTAGATCGATTGGACAGAGAGATCATTTTACAAGAACTTTGCAGCCATGTGGACTCGGAGAAACTGGATCTGTCGAGATTCGCTAACCAAACCGAGGGCTACAACAAAGGCGATCTGGTGCAGTTCGTCGAGAGAGCAATCTTCTATGCATATCGACTGAGTAGGTACTTTCAAAAGCATAGGCAAGCCATTAACTAAAGGTTCTCCTTTTTAGGCAAGACAAATCCAGTTCTGACCAACGATCATTTGACGAAGTCCCTAGAGAGTACTAACCTCTACTGCCTGCAAGGAATTGTAAGCCGCCAGAAGCCGACAACCGATGTCGCTGATGTAGGCTTGACCGTAGAACAGATCCCCGGATTGGAATCTGTAGTAACTGTGCTCGAGGAAGTTCTCTTGTGGCCATTAAAGGTGCGTTATAAACATCGTTCCAAGAATTTTTACACTGAGCCTCAATTTACAGTACCCAAAGATATTCGACGACTCCCCGCTGCGCAATCAAGCTGGCGTACTCCTGTTTGGTCCTCCCGGTACGGGTAAAACCTATCTAGTCTCCCAGATATCCCATTCATGGAATCTGCGTACCATATCCGTTAAGGGACCCGAACTACTTGCCAAATACATCGGACAGAGCGAGGAGAATGTTCGCAACCTATTCAGTCGGTAAATTCCTGTAGAGCTACTCCAAATGGGTTTTTTCATATGACTTTGTCTTAGTGCCCGACGTGCGAAGCCTTGTATACTGTTCTTTGATGAATTCGATAGTTTGGCGCCAAAACGTGGTCATGATTCAACCGGAGTAACTGATCGTGTCGTAAATCAATTGCTAACCGAATTGGATGGCGTTGAGGGCTTACATGGTGTGACAGTGATTGCAGCTACATCTCGACCGGAATTGCTTGATCCGGCTTTACTCCGTTCGGGACGAATTGATAGACTGGTTGAGTGTCCATTGCCTGACAGTGCTGCGAGATTGAAAATATTCAAAACTCTCTCGCAAACATTGCATTTGGACAAGAATGTAGACTTGGGACGTCTGGCTTCGAAGACGCAGAATTACACGGGGGCCGACATTCAGAGTATCCTTACGTCGGCTAATATGGCGGCGGTAAAGGAGACGTTGGCTCAATACGTCCATCGGGTGAGTGCAATGAAAAAATGCTAGTTTTTAAAAAAATCCACGAACCCACGAAGGTACACAGCTTATACATTTCTCTGGAAACCACGGATTCCCACTCCAGAGGTCTCTATAGTAAAGATATTTAAAAGAAAAAAAAAAGGAGACTAAACAATCGGTATGACTAGCATTGTGAAGATACATGTTTCAGACATACTTACCATCACAACAAGGGATCGAGTGAATCAGGTTAATTTAATTCATGAAACTATACAATTTCCGTTACAAAGAGTAAGGCTAAACTTGAGCTCAGTCAATTCTGAAAAACGTAGCTTGAATTCCCTTCCGTTTTTGAAAGATTTTCAAACTTTAAAAATTCACACTCAGACAAAAGACAAACAAATCACTAAACACACGCCAGCCAACTAACCTACTCCCTTAACACTAACCACACCACAGCAAACTAAGACTCCAAATAACTTTACTGAACTACAAACAATGCTACAACAACTAGTAACCTACATCGCTAACGTGATAACAAAACTTAGTAAATAAAAATGATTATGGACTCCAACAGCTGAATTCAGAAACTCAATTTACAGACAGAAAAACATGGCAACACAGCTCAAATCCGAACATATCCAAGCGACGGCCATACAAATTGAATACGGATACAGATCACTAACAATTTCGGCACCAAAAACTACATTAACACGCTAGGGAAAAGATTCATTAGAGGAGGTGACTTTAATGCAAAGAACACAAAATGGGGCTCTAGAATATTTTGATTTTGGTGGGGGCTATACCCCCATTTTATTGTGCTTAATTCAAGCTACATACTTAATTTAACTTACGATCTAAGAAAGATGGCGATTGAGATGGAGTTTTAGACAAGGAGTGCTGATGTTAAAGTCGAAACAGTTTTTCGCATTAACATTCCGCAGCATACGAGAGATAGGTTCATTGGAGCCATAGGAGGTACGAGAGGCGGGTACATAGAAGAGACGTGGATTTCGTGTATTACGAGGGTTAGTGTTAAAAAAGATAGAGTTATAAAGGGACGCGCAGTCGATGGTACCTGAGAGGAGTCGGTGGATAAAAAGGATGTCGGATATCTCTCTTCGTTCTTCCAGCGAGTTCAAATTAATAAGTTTTAGGCGGTCTTGATAGGGAGGTAGGATCAGAGGATTGTCCCAGGGTAAGCCGCGAAGAGCAAAACGGAGAAAGCGACGTTGGACACTCTCAATTCTGGAAATGTGTGAATGATAGTAAGGAGACCACACTTGAGACGCGTATTCGAGAATAGGGCGAACAAAGGTTATGTAAAGAGACCGAGTGACGTAGGGATTGGAAAATTCTTTAGACCATCGTTTCACGAAGCCGAGCGCAGAATTGGCCTTAAGAGTTATATCGCTGATATGTGCAAGGAAATTGAGTTCCTGGTCGCATAATACACCAAGATCACGGATCACTTTAACGGTGGAAAGGGGTTGATTATGGAGAAAGTAGAGGCGGGGAGGAGGTTTGTTGCGTTTGCGGGAAAAAGTAATGGATTGACACTTTGAAATGTTTAGGCCGAGGCAGTTCTTGGAGCACCAGGTGGAAAAGCTGTTGAGGTCCGATTGAATAAGGGAGGAGTCAAGTTTTGAGGAAATGATCTTAAAAAGTTTAGCATCGTCGGCATATAGGGAGATGTAAGAATGTTTGATAACCATATCAATATCATTTATGGTGAGGATAAAAAGAAGCGGGCCTAAATGGCTGCCTTGGGGGACACCGGAAGAAGCAAGGAAGGGGTTAGAGAGGGCAGATCTAAAGCGGACGCTGTAGTTGCGATTTTCCAAGTATGAGGAAATCCACTTTAATAAGATGGGCTCAAAGCCAAGAGAAGACAGTTTGAAGAGTATTAGTCTGTGTGAAATTTTATCGAAGGCCTTACTGAAGTCAGTTGAGATAACATCGACTTCCTTGCCATTTTCTAAGGCTGAGAGGGTGAAGGAAACGAATTCAATAAGGTTTGTGGTTGTCGACCTGCCTTTAAGGAAGCCGTGCTGTATGGGGGAAATCAAAGACTTGCATTGAAAACTTAAATTATCATACAAAATACTTTCGAAGATTTTGGGTATATGAGAGAGTTTGGCAATGGGACGGTAATTGTTAATGTCATTCTTCGGACCACTTTTGTGTATAGGTGTTATAAAAGAGGTTTTCCATATATGGGGAAATTCACCTTGGGAAAGGGATAGGCTGAAGATTTTTGAAAGAGGTAGAGAAAGGGAGGAGAAACATTTTTTCAAAAATATAGCTGGGAGGCCGTCGGCGCCAGGGGTGAATTCATCGTTAAGTTGCTTTAATCTTTCTTCAATGATAATCGGGTCGACACTACGAGGGAGAAGTGGTCCAGAGGAGAAATCAGGTAAATAGTTGAAATAGGTATGATCGGGTGCAAAGGAATCATGGGTAAAAGATTGATTGAAAAATGTGGCAAAAAGGTTGGCGATGTAATGAGGATCATTGGAAGTTTCATTATTGAAGGAGAGTGAGTTTGGGTAGCCATCAGATTTTCTTTTGTGGTTAACGAATTGAAAGAAGGACTTGGGATTATTTATAAGGTTGGTTTGCGTCTCAACTAGGTACTGTTGATAGAGGGATTTATAAAGCTCTACAAAATGCAGGTAAGTACCTAAATAGTTAGAGAAGTCATTTGGGGATTGAGTACGAAGGAAAGTTGACCACAGCTTGTTTCGTTTGTTTCTCAAAGAACGGAGCCTGCGGTTATACCATGGTGGGGAGGTGGATGAGGTTTTTTGTCGAGAAAGGGGTACATAAAGGGAGAAGGAATTAAATATTTCTTTGTAGAATATAGATATGGCATCATTTACGGTAAGGTCGTTGAAATTAAAAGGGGCATTATTGAGATATTCATTGATTTGACGGAAGTTGGCTTTGTGAAAATCGTGAGAGATTCGAACAGTGGGGGGAGAGTTCTGAAGAGGAGAGTTATGAAAGAACGAGAGGAGAAGGAGAGGGTTGTAGTTGTCGACGGTTGATAGGGACAGCGGAGAAGCTGAGACTGAGGAGTTGCAGGGGTCACTTGTGAAAATTAGGTCGAGTTGTCTGCCCATGAAGTTCAAAATGCCGCTAATTTGGTTAAGGCTGGAATCAGCTAGGCGGTCAGAGAGGAGGCATTCTTTGGCTGCAGTAGGATTAGAGGCAATGTAAAACGATTGGTCGTCTGAAGGGATCCATTTAAGGTGAGGAAGGTTGAAGTCACCGAAAACGAGGATCTCGTCTTGGGGATCTCGTAGTTCAATTAAATTATCGATTGTATCAATGGCACAGTTATATGTTTCAATAGGTTGTGATGGCAAAATGTAAAAGCAGATGACGTAGAGCGATATCCGGGGTAGTACAATTTTAATGGAAACAAAGTCGAGGCATGGCGAAGATGAAGTTGCTATGAGAGAGGAGTCAATTGAGTTTCGGACAGCTAGAAGAACACCGCGGCATGGACAACCATCAGAAGGTCGGTTAACATCATCGCGATAGACGTTAAAGTTGGATGGGAATAGTTCAAGGTTGTTTATGCTAGGGATTAAGTTCGTTTCGGTTAAGGCAAATATTTCAAAAGGTAACGCATGAGATTGCTGCAGGACAGCCTGAGTTTTAGAGCGTAGGCCTCTTACATTCTGATAATAAAAGGTAAGAGGAAGGTTTTCGGGGGGCGTTAGTGTGGCAGGGAGGGTGAGATTTTTAGGACCGAAAAAACCTATTATGGTCAGCTCTGCTGCGCTGAAGGTGCGATATGCGCTTTGAATGTATATATTGTCTGAAGGTATCAAGATCGTTTGTTACTTTTTTGGGTGAGATATTGAAAAACTCGTGGTATTTAATGAAAAGATTCTTGAGGGTAGTGAAATCGGTGGGGAGACCTTCTTGTTGAATTGAGACTATTACGCTGGTGTTTGTTTTACCTTCATAGCAAACCGAATCTGATTTGTCGTGAAGATAAGCCAAGAAGAGTCGAATGTTCTCATAGATTTTTTTGTCTCTTAATCTGGAGAGTGCGTATCGAGATTCGTTGGGGTCAATAGATTGCTGAGTAAGTTTGACTGAAGGTGGCACTAGGGGATCAACGAAAGATTTGGAGGAAACTGAAATCGAAGGAGGTTGGTTTGAAGATTGTGAGAGAGATGAGGATCTGGCTGTAGCTGAGGTGTTAGATGGGGCGGGTGTAGAGGGATTAAGGATGTGGGAGCTTCGAAAGTTAGGATACTTGGCTCCGGATTTAAGGTCGAATTTTGGGAATGAGTTTGGATCCGGGTCGTATACTAGGGTTGAAGGTGGTAAGGGTGTATTAGCAGGAGAACTAGTTGGATTCAGATTAAAAGTTGGAAAAAAATAGCAAACAGAAAAGAAAACATCCTTCTAGGTGCACTAAATTCATCAAACGTACATTTTCCCAGCACAGAAGAACCAACATACAGACCCGCAGGTGCGAAAAAAAAACCTGAATTCATAGACTTCTGTATACATAAAGGTATACCGAGGACAAGCTTAACCACAAAAAACTTGCCTTGAACCCTCATTCGACTGTCCGTCCACTGTCCATTCGTTCCACGTGTCCTGCGTGGCTGAATATAGTTTTCCGAGTTCTTGATTGTGTAGCTTTCTCCTTTCACCTATTTTTCATGTTTTCCCGTCATATTTTCTCCTTAAGATCTTATTTTCAAAGACCCGAAATCTATTTCCCTTTTTCTTAGTGAGAGACCGGGTTTCACGTCCGTAAAGTATTACTGGCATTATTGCGGTTTTATAAATGCTTCCTTTCCTGCTATTACTAGACTTTCTGGGTTTTTTTTTAAATTATTTCCTCACTATCCCCCAGCAAATCCAGATCGTTAGCGTAAGCTAAAACGGATGTGATTTCATTAAGGGTTGTTCCTCTCTTCATTAAAAAGAATTGGTGACAAGGCATCTCCTTGTGTTAGCCATTCACGTATCTCGAATATTTCTGATAAGACATTTCCTACTTTAACTTGTCCTTTGTTTCCCTTTAGGCTAAGGCCACGCACTGAGCGGCAAGCGGCAAAAAGCTGAGCGGCAAGAAGCTGAGCGGCAAAAAAAATTTAAAACACATGTAATCGTATGGCTGTGGCCACACAGTCTCTGAGCGGCGACGTTTTTGAGCGGCAGAGCGGCGTCGCTCAGCTTTCAATTCTGTTCTATTATTTAAGGGTAGTGCTGAGCGGCAAGAAGGAATAATGGCAAATTTAAGAAATATTAACAGCAAATCAAATGATTGTATTGACATACGTAGGTATTGACTGAATCGGTCTTCGTGTTGTCGAAGATTATTATACAAATGGTGAAATTCGCCATAACCTGATCTTTTTCGGTTTATTGGATGAACTCCAAATCTTCTTTTTTTAAGCTTGAGATAACTCTGTAAATGTTAAAACGACTTTCTTGTAAAATATTGCGGCAAACAGCACTCATTAACGACATTTGCAGAACTAATCGCTAAGAATTGCCACTCAGTGAGTTGCCGCTTAGAAAATTGCCGCTCAGTAAATAGCCACTTGCCGCTTAAGTTTGTCGCTCAGCTTTTTGCCGGTTTGCCGCTCTGCCGCTTGCCGCTCAGTGCGTGGCCTTAGCCTTAGGCATACTTGTATCAGTTGTCCCAACTTTTTCGGAATTCCCAGTCTTACAAGGTCGCGATACATTTCCGATCGGTTTATAGAGCCATAATTGATGTACCGTTTCGTGAAATTCCCTTTTTTTTTCTAAAAGTTGCCGCAGAGTAAAAATCTGGTCACTCGTCGAGCGATTCCTTATGAAGACATACTGATAGTCTCCGATATTTTCCACATTTCCACTTGTGACAACTTGGAAGCAGAGTAATTATTGCATTATGTTCGGTCACCATTTTTAAATACAGAAATTTTTTTTCCATTCCTAGGAGATGGTTTCACTGTTCCATATAGTTGTGATGAGCCCATGTAACTGTTCTGTTAATTTTCTTCTGCATATTTTATTAATTTCGGTGGTATTAGGTCGATTCCTGTGGCCTTGTTATTCTTAAGTCGATGAATTTCTTGCTTTAATAGAGGAGATGGTTGTTAGTTCTACCTGAATTTCTGCTGTGTGGATAACACCTTTTTCCGTGGCTCCAAATTAACGAAGGAAAAACCCTTCAGGTAAGTTACACCACAAGGAAAATTGACAACCCACCTCCTATAACAATTAACAAAAGAAGTATAAAAAATAGTAATCACGCCAAGTACTAGGGTATGGTTCTGGACAATAAAGAAACATGGAAGCAACACAATATAGTAAAAAGAAACCAAATAAAAGAGCTTGGTAAAAACTCTAGACTATCAACAGACAACACACTACTCATTTAAAAAGCCATGATAAAACCTATCTGCATTTACCTACTACAACTGTGGGGAACTTCAAAAATCTTAAATATTCAAATAATGCAGCGTACGCAAAACAGGCAAAAGTATTCTACATCGCTCGAATTACGTAAACTCCCAAACGACGAACAAACATTAAAACGAAGACTTAAACGCTACAGGCAAAAAGACTAAGTTTATGGGTATAGGTAAAACTGTGGAACAACGAGCGACAAGAGGCGCTTGGTGTGAATCAAACCTCTAACGTTTCGGATGGATTAAAGCCCACTTATACCAACTATGTATCGTAAAGCATACGAGGTAAAAGGACCTTGTAAAGGAGTGTAATTGAACCAGTTTACATGTATCAAAAAAACATTTACTCATTGCCAATTAAAGAGACAGAGTCAGAGTTAAAAAAAAATCCTTTTCGTTCCTATTCCTAGAAAGTCGAAACTTGCCACCTAAGGCACTCTTTAACCAACTGCTCCTGCCATTTATGACTGTCAACTGCCACCAGCTCCACGAATTCTTTATAATTCTCATTACAAAAGAAAGAAAGATAAGTTACATTCAGCGTAGCAGCAGTATGTCATCTCCTCTCTGCATACTCTCAGCTGCTTATTCTTCATTTTTACGAGTAACGTCATTTGGTTATGTTGTGTTCACGTCAGACCTTAGTCGCCTTCATCTATATATATGGACACCGTGTCTTTTTCAGTCTACCCAAAGTTAGCGTTTCCTTTTTTGTTTTGGAGACATACGAGACGAAAAAACCGCACGATACTACCCACCTGAATACACACACTCTCTCTAGGACCATTGAAACGTGGTAATTCCTCAAAATGCTTAGTTCGGACAATCGGGTACAATAATTTTCTAATAAAAAGCTAAAAAATGTTTTTTTCAGTGATTAATTATGAGACTGGTCGAGTAACGCTAGGTTAAGTTTGTTTATCAAGATTAATCGAGTATTTCAATTCCCACAAGAGATCACAGCAGATCTTACAAACTTGAATTGCCCCTTTTGTTGGTGATCAGAAACTCGATTGTGTTCCTAGCTTAAGATTGCCTCTTGATACATATGAGGTTTGTTCAAAAAATTAAGTGACTTTTAATTTTTCTCGAAAAATAATTATTAATTCATCAATATCTTGTCTTCTTCAAAGTAATCCCACACAGATATGATACACTTGTGCTAGTGCACAAAGTGCACTTCTGATTCGCGCTTTTTGGTATAGACTTGAGGTCTTCCATCGATGTAGTCCTTATCTTTCAGTCGTGACAAATATCTGTCTTTCTCGTCTCCTCAGTGTTGGGAAGAGAATAATGTCATGGGAGGCCAAGTTCAATGAATATGATGGCTTAGCCATGATTATGGTATTGTTTCTGGCGAAAAGCCACGATTCTGAACGATCCTCATGCGAACGATTCTCACATCGCTGACAAACGTTTATGGTTAAAATTTATGAAATGTATCCTCAGTAACTGCTCTGATAGCGATTCGAAGATTCTTCACAAACAATTATCCATTTTTATTAGTAGCAAAAAATCGTCAAGCATCTGTGAAAAACAAACCAAAATGGCTAACAATGTCCGCATACCTTAGGAGCGCAACTAAGTTCTTGCTTTATTCTTAAAAAACGGTTACAAATGAATCATTCAAAGTGTTGCCCATCGCTAGCGATTACTTTTTCCCATTCTTCTGGCAAAGCTCGCATACCCTCACGGTAGAAGTGTTCGCCTTTTGGCGCCATTTTGAGATGTCTTCATATGAATGGAACTGCTGATCAGCCAGACCATGTGCCATCGAACGGAACAAGTAATAATCGGACGGCACAATATCTGGGGAATATGGCGGGTGGGGTAGAACTTCCCATTTGAGCGTTTCTAAGTAGGTTTTAACCGGTTTGGCAACGTGAGGCCGAGCGTTATCACGCTGTAGAATCATTTTTTCGTGCCTCTGCTAGTATTGAGACCGCTTTTCGCGCAGTGCGCGAATCAATCGCATCAATTGAGTTCGATACCGTTCCCCAGTGATGGCTTCGTTTAGTTTTAATAGCTTATAATAAATAACACCGGCCGAATCCCACTAAATACCCAGCATAACCTTCGCAGCGTGAATGTTCGGCCGAGCCGACGGCGTAGAAACATGACCGGGCTGTCCCCATGATTTTTTTCTCTTTGGGTGGCTGTAATGAATCCATTTTTCATCACCCGTAACGATGCGATGAAGAAAACCCTTACTTTTTTGCCGATGGAGCAGTTGTTCACAGGCGATAAAACGACGCTTAACGTCTCTTGGTTTCAAATCATAAGGAACCTTGCTTTTGAATCATTCCCAACGCATGCAATCGCTTGGAAATAGCTTGGCGGGTAACTCCTAATACTGAAGCAAGCTCTTATTGCGTTTGGCGCTTGGATCCGTGAAATTCCAAAAAAGTCCCCTTACTTTCTGAACGTACACTGTTGACTACTACATGCTTTAAGATGCAGAATGGCTCAGATATTCAACGGAAAAAGGACCTTAGAATTCCACACTGTAAAAGTAATGTCGAACAACGATTCTTTTTCGTTTACGAATTCAGATAACTCCAGCTAGTTTGATTACTTTGTTACAATAACTTTAGAAATAGGTGTTAAATAAATTCTTCCCAGTGGGCCAAATCATGACAAGTCAAAGTAGATAACATTGTTAGGCTCAAATAGTACAAATAGTGACGTCCTCGCCAAGGTGAAACCTTTTTTTCCTTCCAACTATCTGTTGGAGCACTAAGACACAAATACTGGTCTATTGTACTACCAGATAGACACCTTTCTTTATTTTATTTTCCCCGCGTTGTCCGGAGAAAATAGACGAGGGGCTTCAGTGATGTAGAGCTAAGAGATTCGGCACACACCACGTCGGCCCCAAGGGTGCGCCACCGTGCGCGAGAAAGTGGTCTGCCGTGTCATCCTCCTCGCAACATGTCAGCACAGGTAGGCGTCTCACTGATGCCAAGCACGAAGAGATGCTTGGCAAAAGTGTAATGGCCCATAATGACTCCCGCAAGCCTTCTGCAATCATTTCCTCTTAAGGATAAGAAAAATGTTGCGCACTTCTTGCAGACATGGGGGCGTCATCGTGCATCGTGGATATTTCCTCCATCTACGACTGTGTATAGACCCTATCGTTCATGTCAGATTTGACCGCGGAAGCAGGTAGACATAAAGCGGGTTCAGGTCCTGAAAAACTCTCCTCTGAGCCTCTTCTAGCAATTTCATCGGAGATCTCATTTCCTGGGATCAGAGAGTGACCTGATACCCATACAAACCTTAGTGACTTTAATCTTCCAACTTTGTTCAGAAAGGTCTTGAGTTCACGCACTAATTTGGAGCTGGATAGAGGGTTGGACACTGCTTTGAGTGCAGCTTGGCTGTCACTGCAGACGCATATGCTTTGTCCCTTCCATGTGTGTTTCACAACATAGTGCATTGCCTTTACGATTGCGTATATCTCCGATTGCAAGATAGACGCAGATTTTCCCAACCAGAAGTGCAGTCGAATGTTTTCGCGCTCAAAGAAAACGGACCCCACCAGTCCTGGAGCCATCTGTAAAAATGCGAAGACAGTTCATTCCAGATTCGGTATCTGGCCAGAGGCAATCCTGACGCCATGGAAATTTGACTGTGAAATTATAGCGCGATGGCAGGTGTCATTGCGTCGGAAGGTATATCCATGTCACAGAGGTCGAAGGATATTTCTCGCGCAAGTACACTGTCACTCCAATGCGAGTTGTACCAGAAACCATTACTCTTGAGTCGAGACATGGCGCACCCTCTGACGAATATGTCAAGGGGAAGAAGATTCATCATAACATCCAAAGCAGCGCTCAGCGTGCTGGGAAAAGCCCCCGTGCAGGTGAGACAGACGGGTTTTTGGGGTTTGGTGGAGAGGCCACGACGTGTTTGCGTGTCAGTCTGTTTCACCAGACAACCGATGCATATGAAATTATCGGTCTTATCATTGCCGTGTAGATCCAGAGGACCTTTTTCGGTTATAAGCCCCATGTTTTGCCACAAGCACCTTTGCATTGTCAAAAAGCCGACAGCGCGTGATGATTTTTGACTCAACATGCTTTGACCAAAGAAGCTTGCTATCTAAGATGACTTCCAGGTATTTAGCTTCCTCAGGTATCGGGTGGGAATGTCCTTTAGCATTAGCTGAGTCATGCCAGTATTTTTTCTTTTTCTCGTGAAGAGAACAACATCAATCGTAAGAGGATTAACCGTAAGCCCATTACTCTTGCACCAGTCATCGATCACATTTAGCCCCGCACTGCTTTGTGACAGACAGACGCTAAACATGAGCCAACAGAGAGAACGGCAACATCATCCGCATAAGCCTGGGCATAGATTCCCGAGGCATTGAGAGCATCGAGCAGAGAGTCGACCACCATGCACCATAACAGCGGAGACAGGACGCCATCTTGCGGACAATCTCTGTTTACGCCAGACTTGACACATTGTTCGAGGCCTGCATCAGCGATCGATGTCCTGTGCACAAGCATTGCTTTGATCCACAAAACCAGTGCTTCATCTACGCCATGCCGTCTAGTAGCGTCACACATGCTGTCGAAGGTAGCGTTATCAAAAGCTCCCTCAATGCCCAGTACGTACTCTTTCCTTTCGAGAGCGCATTCAATTCTTCCAACTAGGTTTTGAAGCGCAGGTCTTTTCCGTGCTTATAAGCATGTTGCACCTCCGAGAGAGGATGCATTCGAAGGGCAACTTAGCGCACGTACAACTCTACTAGTCTCTCCATGCTTTTCAGCAAGAAGGATTTAAGACTGATTGGTCTAAAACTCTTGGCGAGTGAGTAATCTTCTTTTCCTATTTTGGGAATAAAGACCACTTTCACCGTGCGCCAAGGAATAGGTATGTAGGCAAGTGCCAGGCTAGCAGTGAACATTCTTTTCAGAGTAGGAAGAAGCTGTCTTATACCTTTTTGCAGCATAACAGGGTATATCCCATCAGTGCCCGGCGACTTAAAGCTATCGAAAGATGCCACAGCAAATTCAATGGCCTCAGTAGTTGCCACGCGTGACGCAACATACCAGCTACGCCGAGTTGTTTTCATCGTTTCAGTTGCAGTTTCCAATGAGGGAGTGTGCAACGAGCCGATGACAGTCTGATTTCCCGGGAAATGGGTCTGCAACAGTAAACTAAGAGTTTCCGCTCTTAACTCAGTGAAGGTACCATCAGACTTTCTGAGTACATCCAGCTTTGTCGATTTTCCTAACATTAAGAACATTAACCAACGCGCTCAGGGATTTGATCTCTTCGCAGAAGGACTTATAGGAATCATTCTTCGATTTACGAATAAGCTTCTTATATTCCTCTTGGTCGATACTTATTCCAGTCATCTTCCGAGTTCGATTTTAGCGATCTATTCAGGAGACTTCTGGCTTCCCTGCGAAGACATTGGAGCTCAGCGTTCCACCAGGGAACCAATTCCCTGCTGGGAGGTTTTTTGATAGGATATGCGAGTTCAAAACAGTTGGTGGAGGCGCTACTCAGGTTATGAACGGCATCCTCCATCAATTGCTTTGTTCTGAGTTTAGACAGTGAATTTCTCAAGCCCCTATCTGAATCGTACCCAGTCCGTCTTTCTCGGATTCCGCTTGGGCTGCGAGGGAGAGATCCTACATTTCAATTGGAATTCGATATATCTAATGTCTGACAGCGTAGCATCTGGTAAGACTCTCCAGTTAGTGATGGCCTTCACATGTCTATTAGTCAGGGTTAGGTCAATCACTTCCTGTCGTCTCGCCGTCGCAAAGGTTGATTGAGAGCCAACATTGTTGATGATAAGGTCAGATGAAAGAGTGGAGTTTAAGAGATGGTCTCTTCTCCGGTTGCATTTGCTGCTGCCCCGAACAGTGTTTTGAGCATTAGCATCGCAACAGATGATGAGATCAATCTTTCTGGATTCACAGTACTCTACGAGTTCAGAAACTGCCTTTGGTGGCGGAGCCAGTACTGAGTCGTAGGGGAATTAAGCAGACGCCACGACGAAATATTCAATTCCTCTGTGCGCTTTGTAGCTAACCCTAGCAGCCACCAGATCTTGTCCACAGAATTTACCAAGTTTGGCTGCCGGTAGTGTGTTCGATATGACAATGCAAACCCTAGGCCTTTCGGATCAATCATCATAAATCGTAACATCACGTATACCACAGGCGTTTATCCATGATTCCTGAATGGATTTGTACTACTGTATGAAATTCTGCTACTAAGACCGTTAGGTGAGACCTTTAATAAAATCTTATTCTCTGTCCTCATTTGCTATCAAATTCAATTAAGCCGTTCGATCATCTAAATTTTAACAAAAGCTTGCAGTTTACCTCTAACCAAGATGAAGACATTTGCGCAGTCAAACTACGTGATATAGCAACCACGTTATAGCGCGGCCTCTGTACCTTTTTTTTTTAAATCAAAGGTCCTAGCTACCATCTGATATTTTTACCGTAATGGTTATTATATTTGTTGCAGGAGTTACCGGACAAGATAGTGATAACTCATGAACATCTGATTGAGGCTTACAAAACAACGAGGCCATCGCTTAGTCCGGTGGATATAACAAGATACCGACACACGTAAGTCAACATGTGTACTGTGTGTAGACGATGTGGATTTTGACACCGTTTTCTTGCTATATTCTATTTGCAGTTACGATCGCTTTACGAACAAGGAGAAGACTTCCAGGGAATATGTGGCCAAGCGCGCAACCTTGGCTTAAAAGAAATTAATATATCAATTGGTGTATGATACTTGGGATCAAAACAACGAACAAGGGACAGGCTTTAATATATTTTTTTCTATTTATTATTTACTCATTAAGTGCACAGAAAAGGTTGCATGGTATTCTACATGTTGTGTTCTTACTCTCTATGGGGTGAGGTTTTTGTAAGTGGGATTGTGTCTTCCTGTAAGCATACATACATATGTCTGGTTCTTTTTTTCCAAATTTTTGCAATAAAGTTTTAAATCGATTTTTTTTAAAATGGAATTTTTCTTAAGACAACAAGAAGACGAGGTATTTACACGATAGGAAAAGTGACTTTTCAGTCTTTTTCATATATAAAAAACAGAGCGCATTAGTCTAGCGTCTTAACTATACAATAAATATAAACCAGAGGTACAAAGAAAAAAAATGGGTGTGACGGGTATAAATCTAGGCGGTATAATCGACTTAGAACAAGCGGCGGGATCACTACATCGCAATATATACAGCCGGTTAAACCACAACCTGGGGAGTCGAAACTACTTCAAAGATATTTATAGCATCCAAGAAATTTCGGTAATGTTTAAACTTCGGGGTGAATTACTAAAACTTAACTTTATACCTCATAGAGAAGATCTTCCAATACTCTGCAGCATGTGCAATTTGGAAGAAAGGGAAGATACCATACATTTCATAGGCAAGTGTCCGATCCTTAAGGAAACTAGGAGATCTTGTTTTGGAAAGGACTACTTATCGGAACAAGAAATAGTATCTTTACTAAACGAAATGGAAGTAACCAAGTTGTATAAATACTGTGAAATTGCTCTAAAATACAGAGACAACATTTTAACAGGGAAATTTTGAAATTTTAATATCATGCATTAATAGTTTAATTATTATGTCTTTATTTATGTAGTCAATCCGGCAGACGGCAAAGCCGTGCTGATTCTGATTTTGTATACTTTTTGAGAAAAGAAATATTATTGAAAAATAAAATCCTGATCTAATCTAATCTAATCGACTTTATGGGTGATCACAAGTTGGAGATGTCTCGGTTATAACCTTCGTTCGCGAGGTAAGTGCGTTTAAAATTAAAAACGCCTGTGATCTGGCGCCCAGGAGTGTGTACATGCGTGATGCGTGAAAAATATTTAAGTTTTAAGTTTTAAAATTAGACAAACAAGAATATTTTCTATGGTCTGGCGGAGCAAGCAACCGCCCTAATGCTAAACAGCCACAAAACAGGCGAGGGTTTAGTGGCGACCATGCAGTAGTAGGATCAGAGGCTATGTGACATGATCTCCGCACTGAAGGCAGCACAGATGTCACCGGAGAAAAAAAAACAGCTGTCGTCCGAGGGTTACGTCCCTTCTGCAAGGTAGACGAGGCGGAGGGATGGGTAGCCCCCAAAACGATACGGTGGACGAGAAGACGCTGGAGAGGATGAGAAAAACCTTTTGGTTCCCGAAAATGAGAGGCTTCACCAGGAGCTACATCAAGTCATGCGTTGAGTGCGAGTACGCAAAGAGGAAAGGTGGTAGACCTGAAGGGGAATTGCACAACATGGAACTGGGATACGTTCCCCCTTTCGTTTCTCCCCTTTGACACCGCGCACCTGGACCACCTTGGACCGTTCACAAAGGGGAAGAGTGGAACCAGGTACGTTCTGGCCTTGGTAGACAATTTTACCAAATACATCATTCTGCGATAAGTAAAGACGGCCAACAGCCGAGGGGTTCTTAGCGTACTGAACGAGCTATTTTGGATTGCCCCGAAGGACTGCATCGGGAATGTTCGAGCAGTTCTGCGAGAAGAACGGGGTGCAGCACATCAAGGTAGCTGTTAGGACGACCAGAGGTGCAACCGAACAATCTTCTCGCCGCTAAAATGCATGCACTCTTCAGAAAGGGGAGAAGACTAGGCAAGCCATCTACGAGCAATCCAGTGGGGCCTGCACACATCCCAGAATTGCACAACGAAGGCAAGCCCACACGAATTTTTATTTGCTTACACGCCGAGGAGCATTTCGGGTAACAAGCTATTGCTGGAGTTAGGAGAGCAGACACGGGTGGAAGCCAATGAAATGGGACGGCGGCTAAGTGAATGGCCTTGACGAACATCGAACGGGCCCAAGCTCGCCAGAAGGTAAGCTTTGACTCGGGCGTCAACAGCCAACGCAATACCAAATAGGGAACCTCGTTTTGATCGAAAACGAGCCCGCGGCCACAGGTGAGTCGAGGAACCACAGTACCGCGGGCTGTGCATCATCACGAAGGTCCTACCAAACGACCGGTATGTGGTGAAGATATTCCTCAGATGCAGCGAAACTAGCGAAAGCTGAACACCATCATGGCGGCAGACAGGATGAAGCGCTGATGCGAGCTTCCAGGAGGGGGTCTTGCCAACGACGTGACGTCACCGACGAGGAAGTCTCTGATCTCGAGGGCGAGATCGATGATAGGATGGTCGACGCAACGGGTATAAAAGCCTGCGACGGAGACTGTATCGGGACAGATAGTGTACCAACCGTGGACGACGCTAGACAAAGCAGTTCCAATAAAGTACATATATAAAAAAAAAAAAAATTGTCTGCCATAGTCTGTCTTATATTCCATTATTTTTTAAAACATATGCTCTAAAAAACGACTTAAATACTTCTCAACTTTTTCCAATGCTAGCTGATAACATACCAATAATTTACAGCTAAGGAAATTACTTTCGGTGGAGAAGAATTTACTGAAAATAGAAAGGAAAACCCAAAACTGTAGACCAATCGTTTATACTGAAAACTATTACCTCTGAACGATGTTGACAATCACATTAGAATGCATATATACGCACATTGTTGATGTATGTATGCATGTAGCTTCCTGATTTTCTTCACCCTTAGCAAGGTACTATAATTGAGTTCATTGGTTATTCTGCCTTGAAGACGATGCATATTCCAGATAGCTTCGGCCTTAGCTTCGACATCTCTACTTAAACTTGGAAGATTCCTATAGCGGCCAATACTTGTCGTAAAAAAGTTTTTGTGAAATGTTCGTCTTGCATACCTGCATATATTAAAGAATGTCATAAGATTTTTTGAAAAAGATACTGAATTCGAAAAGGTCTCAGAACCATCACCCCCCTATAACCTTATTCATTAAATGAGACAAGAACCGCATCAAAATAATTTAAACAAGAGAGGATAAAATCCAAAACATAATACTCATATAGTATTTCAAGTCGCGACATGAGTGGAAAACGTGTTCGAATATTTTGGTCAACAACTGTATCGCCCCGCTACTCTCAAGTTCCTCGATCTGCCATCACCCTCGCTCACATGCAAGATTCCGTACGACTTTAAAATCGCTCAGTACGCTCCCCCACTTACGAAAACACTCTCAAGTAACTCAGTGTAAGTCAATGTACATAAAAAAAGTGATTGTCTGACAATGTAACACATGCCCTCCTTGATGTGTAAGACCTGCTCTTTTGAATCATTTAACTCAGCTAAATCTTGATTGTAACCAACCAGCGCACAGAATCTCTTCCATATCTGGGTTTAAATCTGCCGCCTGTGAAGAAAAAAAGGGTTTATGAGTGCGGCCAATAGGTGCCGACACTGGCCGTAAAATGAAATCGAATCTTAAATTTAATTTTTTGCCATCGAAATCCATGGATACAGTGGCTCCATACATGATTTCCAACAAATCCCACAAAATCTTAAGGACGCCCCACGCGTCATACATTGCTTCATAGTGAATTGACAAAGTTAGGTATCAGGCGATCATAATACGTAGCAGGTATCCCTCAATTTATGTGAAAATCGGCAACGTCGCGCAGAAGCAGTTGAGTGTTTTCATCTCATTTAGGTGAAAAGTGGCTACATCAAAAGTGGAGATCACACAAGCGCGAAAGTGATGCATGATTACCTCTTTTAGAAGTTTAACTCAGTCACACTTGCTACAAGAAATATTGCCACCCACGCGATTTATTTCTTAAAACATTAAAAAAAAAAAATTGAAGAAAAAATATTTTTTTTTTGTTTGACTTGCGGAAGGAATTCTTGCAGCGTAGGCCGTATTAACATTTGCAGATCAATATAGTTTTGTGTGCAGCGAAGGTTTTAACGTAAATGTTTATTAATCCTGTCATAGCAAACAGAAATATTAGAACAAACGCCAAAGCAATCGACCCTGGGACTCTAATGTTTTTTCATAAAGCGTCTTCAGCGAGGAGAAATCAACCCCTTCCACCACTGAACAATGTGCTTCTCTTTACAGGTACAAATTAATTCGTGCGGTTGTTTTTTTTGTTTCATCATGTCTATTCGTATTCTGGCCGTTTTTCTTGTAATGCAAGGCACAAACGAATCACCCACATGGATTCGCCAGGTTTTAACGGGTCATAGTAAAGCAATTTTTCCCAATTGCTTCCACACAGTGGAAAGTAATAAAAGTAGTTTTCATACCTAAAGCAGATAAACCAATCCACACTACCGCAAAGGACTGTAGGTCAATTAGACTTTCATCGTTTCTATTAAAAACCTTGGAAAGACTCCTTAACATATACATCAGAGGACTTATCAACTCACACAACTTATCCAACACTCTACATGTCTACCTTAAAGGTAGATCAGTGGAAGTGCACCCCATAGTGTTGTTCGTGAAATTGAGAGCTTATTGTTTAAAAAAGAATTTACAATTGCAGCCTTCCTCGATATCGAGGGAGCCTTCAACAACGTAAACACAGAGGCCATAATAACAGCTTTAGGGGACATAAAAGTAGACAAATCCATTGTAATCTGGATTGGAAATAGGTTAAACAGCAGAATTATCAATGTAGACATTGGACACAGCTCTATACGCAAAGTGACAACTAGAGACACTCTCTTCTCTATTGTGGCTTCTTACAGTTAACAAAATCCTTTAAATCTTCATGGAGAAAGGCTCAAAGACCATAGCATATGCAGATGACCTAGTTATCTTGATAATAGGTAAATTTCTACCAACTATCATTGAACTAATGGAATCTGCGTTGAAGGAACTCTCTTCGTGGGCAAGACAGAACGATCTGAGAATAAACCCCCAGAAAACTGAGCTGGTTTTGTTCACCAGGAAAAGGAAAATCTCGATATTTGCTCCCCCAAAGTTAGAGGGTACTCGACTCATACTCAAAACGGAAGCTAAGTATCTAGACATCGTTCTTGACCCCAAACTTTCTTGGAAAGCGAACTTGGAGGAAAGGATGAAAAGAGTATTGAATGTTTTTTATGCTTGCCAAAAGACCTTCGGTAAAAGATGGGGCTTGCAGCCGTACATCAATCATTGGATGTACACAGCAATCATCAGACCCATTATAACTTATGGGGCCCTAGTCTGGTAGACTGGTAGCAGCACGAAAAGCTATATGAGCATGATCAACAAAGTATAAAGGTCAGCCGCTGTTTGTAAAATGTGAGCTATAAGAAGCACGCCGCTAGCAGGTTCGGACAGGACATGATACTTCATCTCCTCTGGACTTATTCATAAAAGGCTGCGCTGCAAAAAGCGCTCTCAGACTGAGGATGTCCTCTTCGTGAAAACAAGCCAATTTTGGACATGCAGCCATACTCAAAATAATAGATGACCTGGGAAAGAAACATGGTTCTAGTAGCCTCGCAGCTACGACCGACTATATATGTACATATCTCCCCACAATGACTTCTCTCTCAAAATCCTCGTTCCCGACTGAGACGAGTTGCGATCTAATGCGTTATCAACGAACACTAGATTACCCTCTTCACCGACGGATCGAAAATGGACACAGGCAGGTTCTACTCTGATACCCTGCATAAACAGGAATCATTTAGACTCCCTGATTTGTGCAGCATCTTTCAAGCAGAAATCCTAGCAATAGAGAAAGCAGCTAAACACCTACAAGTAACCGATATCCGAACTCGGAAGATGACTGGAATAAATATCGAAGAAGGAATATAAGAAGCTTATTCGTAAATCGAAGAATGATTCCTATAAGTCCTACTGCGAAGAGATCAAATCCCTGAGCGCGACCAGCAAGTTGGTTAACGTTCTCAAACGAGGAAAATCGACAAAGCTGGATGTACTCAGAAAGTCTGATGGTACCTTCACTGAGTTAAGAGCGGAAACTCTTAGTTTACTGTTGCAGACCCATTTCCCGGGAAATCAGACTGTCATCGGCTCGTTGCACACTCCCTCATTGGAAACTGCAACTGAAACGATGAAAACAACTCGGCGTAGCTGGTATGTTGCGTCACGCGTGGCAACTACTGAGGCCATTGAATTTGCTGTGGCATCTTTCGATAGCTTTAAGTCACCGGGCACTGATGGGATATACCCTGTTATGCTGCAAAAAGGTATAAGACAGCTTCTTCCTACTCTGAAAAGAATGTTCACTGCTAGCCTGGCACTTGCCTACATACCTATTCCTTGGCGCACGGTGAAAGTGGTCTTTATTCCCAAAATAGGAAAAGAATATTACTCACTCGCCAAGAGTTTTAGACCAATCAGTCTTAAATCCTTCTTGCTGAAAAGCATGGAGAGACTAGTAGAGTTGTACGTGCGCTAAGTTGCCCTTCGAATGCATCCTCTCTCGGAGGTGCAACATGCTTATAAGCGCGGAAAAGACCTGCGCTTCAAAACCTAGTTGGAAGAATTGAATGCGCTCTCGAAAGGAAAGAGTACGTACTAGGCATTTTCGTCGACATTGAGGGAGCTTTTGATAACGCTACTTTCGACAGCATGTGTAACGCTGCTACACGGCATGGCGTAGATGAAGCACTGGTTTTGTGGATCAAAGCAGTGCTCGTGCACAGGACATTGATCGCTGATGCAGGCCTCGAACAATGTGTCAAGTCTGGAGTAAACAGGGGCTACCCGCAAGGTGGCGTCTTGTCTCCGCTGTTATGGTGCATGGTGGTCGACTCTCTGCTAGATGCTCTCAATGCCTCTGGAATCTATGTCCAGGCCTATGCGGATGATGTTTCTGTTCTCTCTGTCGGCTCATGTTTAGCGAATGTCTGTCTCAAAGCGCAGGCGGCGCTGGACGTGATCGAAGACTGGTGCACGAGAAATGCGCTGTCGGTTAATCCTCTTAAGATTGATGTCGTTCTCTTCACGAGAAGGAGGAAAAATACTGGCATTACTCAGCTGGTGCTAAAAGGCATTCTCATCCCGATTTCCAAGGAAGCTAAATATCTGGGAGTCATCCTAGATAGCAAGATTCTTTGGGCAAAACGTGTTGAGTCCAAAACTACCAAAGCGCTGTCAGCTTTTTGGCAATGCAAGGGTGCCTTTGGCAAAACATGGGGCTTATCGCCGAAAAAGGTCCTTTGGATCTACACGACAATGATAAGACCGATAATCTCATATGCATCGGTTGTTTGGTGGAGCAGGCTAACACGCAAACACGCTGTGGCTTCACTCACCAAACTCCAAAGAGCGGTCTGTCTCAGCTGCACACCGGGAGCTACTCTAGATGCTATGATGAATCTTCCACCCCTTGACATATACTATATCAGAGGATGTGCATTGAAAGCCATTTCTCGTCTAAAGAGAAATGGTCTTTTGTACAACTCGCATTGGAGTGAAAGTGTACTTGCGGGAGAAATATCCTACGACTCCTGTTTCATGGATATGCCTTCTGACGCAATGTAACCTGCCATCCTACTGCGCTGTAACTTCACAGTCACATTTCCATGGCGTCAGGACTGGCTTTGGCCAGACACTGAACCTGGAATGGAATGTCTTCGCATTTTCACAGATGGCTCCAGGGCTGTTCAGGGATCCGGCGCTGGAGTTTTCTTTGAGCGCGAAAACATTCGACTGCACTTCTCGTTAGGAAAATATGCGTCTGTCTTTCAAGCGGAGATTTACGCAATCCTAATGGCCATGCACTATGTTGTGAAACACAGGTGGAGGGGAAAAAGCATACGAGTATGCTCTGCCGTGACTGCCAAGCTGCACTCAAAGCTGTGTCCAACCCTCTATCCAACTCCAAATTAGTGCATGAACTCAAGACCTTTTTGAACAAAGTCGGAAGACTAAATTCACTTAGGCTTGTATGGGTCCCAGGTCACTCTGGAATCCCAGGAAACGAGATCTCCGATGAACTCGCTAGAAGAGGCTCAGAGGAGAGTTTCTCAGGACCTGAATCTGCCTTAGGTCTACCTGCTTTAACGGTCAAATCTGACATCAATGACTGGGTCTTTAACGTACACAATCGTAGATGGAGGGAATATCCAGGATGTAGCATGACTAAACGCGCACGCCCTGATGTCTGCAAGAAATCCGCAACATTTTCCTTATCCTTAAGGAGAAATGATTGCAGAAAGCTAACGGGCGTCATTGCGGGCCGTTACACTATTGTCAAGCATCTCTTCGTGCTTGGCATCAGTGAGACGCCTACCTGTGCTGCATGTTGCGAGGAAGATGACACAGCAGAACACTTTCTCTGCGACTGTCCCGCCTTCACTCGTGCACGGTGGCGCACTCTTGGGGCCGACGTGGTGGGTGCCGAATCTCTTAGCTCTACATCACTGAGCCCTCCTCACTTTTCTCCGGACAACAGGGAAAATACAATAAAGACAAGGTGTCTGTCTGGTAGTACAATGGACCAGTATTTGTGTCTGAGTGCTCCTACAGATAGTAGAAGCCTCCAGCAAAAAAAAAAAAAAAAAAAACCGATATCCCGCCATCGGATATCACTATCTTTGTAGACAGACAGGCTGCACTGAAGTCAATAGGATCCTGTACAACGAGATCAAAGGCTATCATGAAATGTCGCGACACACTGAAGTCCAGCAGACACCACAAGGTCAAACTGCAGGGTTCGAGGCCACAGCTCAATTGCAGGCGGCGAAAGAGTGGACGAATTGGCCAGACAAGGGTCTGAAATGGACATCAGCGAGTCGGACACGTCACTGCAACCACCGATCAGTGCATTATAACGGATCCTAAATGAAGCCAACTTGTCTTGACTTGCAAGAAATGACTGTTACACGACAAGATCATCGTGGCCAGAGCTTAATATCGGCAAAACAAAGAAGCTCTCGGCGCTGGACACAAACTTGATCCGTATGCTCGTCGGAATGATCACAGGACAGTGTCCCATCGGAGCAATGCTCCGAAAATAGAACTCGGGGTCCAGCGATTTCTGCCGGAGCTGGGGCGACGAGGAAGAAACTGAGACGATCCAACATCTGCTTTGGCACTGCCTAATTCTCCATAATCGGCGCGTAGCCTAGCTGGGCTATAGATTCTTCACAGAGACTGCGGACGTAGCAAATGCAGATATATCGGATCTCCTAAAATTCATAAACAGCAAGCGATGGTTTCAGCCATCACGTGATAGGACATGTTAAAGAATGTGTACTCCACAAATGAAAGGATTCACAATGGGCCCTTTGGCCTCCGAGTGGAAGTGATGTTCAACCATCGCACTTCCCTTCCTTAACTTAACCTAACCTAACTACTCACAGTACTCAACGTCCTTTTGGTCCCACCAGAGACACAGCATGACCTTCTAATTCAAATTTTGCTTTGATGTTGATGTTGAGGTCAATGGAAATGATTCTTCACGCTTAGCGTAGTATTTTTCTTCTTGGGTTTATCGTATAATACAATATCCATTTCAGCCACAATCTGATTTGAACCAACTGCTCGCAACTGAAAAATCGCCTTTCAACATCTCTCGGTTTCAATTCATTAAGAACCCAGTGAGTTACTCCCAATCAGTCTGCAAGCTCCATTTGCATTTGACTCGAACCTTCATTAAATAATATCTCGTTCTTTTTTTATCGATTCTAAACGTTCATCACTCTTAAAACGACGAAACCAAAACCTACGATATAACAATCAGAGCAATGTCACCAAAAAATTCCACAAGCTTGTTCTAACTTGCGATATTTCCGCGCTCCCTAAAACTTATTTAGAAATCACAGCTTATTGCGATATTCCACCTCTGTCATTTAATTTCTTTCGGTACGAAATGAATTATGAGAGAAATGGAATTCATAAGGCGCACTTGCCGAAAAATGTAGCAAACCTAACCGATCATCATAGTCTAACTAATCATACAACCATACTTACTGAAATAACACTGAAGATTCCATGTCATTATATTAAAAACAAAATAAAAGTAAAAAAACAATTCCAAAATGAAAAATGAAATCTGTGGAAAATGTGAATGAATATTTCGGTCGATAACTGCATTGAACCCATGGCCTTAAATTCCCCGATCCTCCATCACTCCTGTTCACGTAAAATCCCAACATCATATCCAGGAACTCTTTCAAGTGATTTGGCATTTTTGAAAAAAACTTAATTTATCCAACGCAGACGAATAAAACACATGAAAAATTGAAAATATTTTTCTGAAGCGTTGAACACAATCAATTACTAGCAGCCAACTACCGCGACCGTGTTAATTCTATCATCTGCATTATAACTGTATAATAAAAGAGTTTATGACGACACTGACCGTAAAGTTACTATAATGAATACAGTGACTAACTTCATACCTGATTTCCTATGAAACCCATTATCATACGCCACGGTAGGCTTCATAGTGAATTCCTTAAGTTAGGTATCAGGCGATCATGATTCGCAGCAGGCAGTATGACAAAGTGGAACTCTGCTCGGAGGTGGCTTAGTATTTTCATAGAAAGAGAGGGCGATGGAGAATGGTATCAATCAAACTCAATTACAGCTGATACTAAAAACTATGACATACGAGTACTTGTGATTTTACTTTTAAAACCTGTCTTAAAAAATCATGGAAAACTGATTATTTTCTTCGAGAGTTGTAAAATGAGGGTTGAGAGAGGTATGGACGTGGATATACCTGATTTGGAAACTATTAAAATATTTCATAAAAGTTAGATTGTCCTATTTCATTATAGCAAATAGGTTTAAAATATAATGCAAGTTTTATCTAAGTGGTCTACTTCAATATAAGCTACGTAGAATCGTTTCTGGGCTACTTGCCCTCAATGTGCCGTCAACGTATTGAACTTGCTCTCGTGAGATCTCAGGCGTCAATGATGCCAAGTTGCCTGGTAGGTAGGGAAGCATGGCTATGTGGCTTTAACCCATTCCAAGCAAAGCTGACTTGGGAAAGAAAAGTTGTTAGGATATTTGAAATCGGTTTGTGGAGTTATGAAAGTGATTAATATTTGAAACAATTCTGACTAGCTATTAAAAAAATGTTTGCTAAGTCGACTCAGTTTAATCATCTTCTAATTTCCAGAATCACAGCCATGGCAAACATATACCAACACATGCAGCGTGAATGCCTTTAAGACCGAGACCTGTATTGATTCACATGCTTCCGTTGATATCCGTGTCTGTTTTACCTCTCATATACATAAGTAGGTGGGCAGGCTTTTTCTAGATAGCCCTCGTGGTATCTTTTCCTGCCGAATTTTGGACCTTGTTGGATTTGTTGAGTTTGCTTAGGTTGTAGACTTTGCTTAGGGTAACCCATCAAACAAGAGAACCACAGATGATGATGGAACGTTTTGTCGATGCGAATCTGCAGTAGGTATTTTCTTAATATTCACTCTAAAAGTTTTTTTTCCGATTATTGCTTTCTGCATTAAGAGCTTTGTTTTCCATAGGCAACGATATCCAAACAATAATTGTTGCCTGCTGGTTTGTTTAACGATACCTTAAGGAATTGACATGGAATGGGCCACAAGTTTCCTTTATCTGACGTGGTTTTGTACGTCCTTTTATGTATTATGTATCTTATGTATGCAAGTCATACTCGGCTCCCATGTCGCTCACTCAGTTTTGAGAATCGAAAATGTTTTATATGTATTCCCTTGGATTAATGGTTTCGTCCTCCCCTTTTACTGTAACACCAACCTTTCTTTGCAAGCAGAACTGATAATCCTTTATAAACTAAACTAAACTAAATTTACATTTGTTTGCCTTACATCTAAAATATTTATAAAAAAAGAAAAATAACACAGACAGAGCTTATAAAAAGAAGGAAAAGCCACACAAAAATTTTCATATAATTTACATTTAAAATCGGTATGTTTTCATTTTCTGATTTTAAGATGTGAGCTTATATAATCATCTATATCTATATAATATAATAATCTATAATAATAATAATCTCAATTTCGTTCCTTGTATTGTACAACACACTTTTCAAAAAGTTTCACCCTTATGAGAAAGGGCGTACAATATCTCCATAAGATATCCCAATCACTATTTTGTACACCAAATAGTAGTTTTTGAGACCATTCATTGCTGCTCGAAGCCCTTTCGGGTTAAATCGACAGATGTCTTCAAACTACTGCTAATGTTCCTAATTTACCTGATCCATATGCTAATCATGAATCATTCCACATAGAGCATAGGGTCCAATTAAATCCTTTCATATTCACAATCACTCCAAAAACAATGGCTAGGTTAAAGGTTAAAGAAGGGGAGTGTGATGGTTGCACATCACTTCCACTCGGAGGTCAAGAGGCCCATTGTGATTAAAAAAAAAAAAAAACAATGGCTAAATACTTTTTGAAACTTATATTCTCCTTCACACCGTGTTCATCTTCATTTATCTTTACTCCTTCACCCAAAGGTAAAACATCCGACATTTAACGCCTTTCACGCCTCCCTTTTACCTCCGCGCCTCCCAACGTTCGCAAACAAGGATGAAGTTTAATTAAAGATTACGAACGGTAGATACAAGGCAGTGAAATCGTCCTACCGCACATTAATCCGTTCCCCACAAAGGAAAAGGGTTGAATGGATGTTGTCATTAAGTGAAAACAAATTGAATCCTTTGATAGGGTTAAGTGAATGCCTTACCTCTGGGGTAATCATAATTATTATTATTCGAGTAGTGTACCACCTGATCTTCTGACTCAAGGGCATAATTGCATGATACGTTAATTACAATCGGTGAGGTGGTAATGGTTGTTGTTCTGTGTCAGGACTTACCGGATAGATAGCGAATGAACATTTAAATGAGGCTAAGGCCCTGACCATCGTTTGGTGGGTCGACACGTGTACTGTGTATGATTTTTTTTTTTTTCGTGAGACTTTCAGGAGACATATGGAAAAGCGCGCAAAGTTGACTTAAAGGGCTCTTGTACACCCATTAGTGTCCCATTAGAATTTTACTTGGGATCAAATCAAGGAACTAAGGACTCTACTGGTAAGGCCCTTTGATGAAATGGGCCTGGATAGAAAAGCTCGCGTATCTCGTAAGCGAATGCTCTAATCGAAAAAGGGTTTAGTATTGTGATTATTCACGAAGTCCTGAAAATTGAGCATACGTCTGTGTAGGCACCAGACTACGGAAAATATCCTTTTTTTCTAAAGAGTAAGTTCAGTTACCTCGAAAACTAACCGAGATCACCCATAGTCGAGTCATAAGTCGTTAGTACAACCTTAGGGGTGTAACCAAGAAGGAGGAAGGAAACAGTAAAAATTTATTTTAGAGAAAGATTTAAGTCTTTAATGCTATTCAGCCATGAGGAACAAGAAGTAGATGACATCATACCCGGCGTGATTCTTACACATCAGGTAAATATCGTGAAAAGTGGCCTAATTTTAGGTTATACAGGGTGTCCCACGAGCAGTGTGCCAAAAAGCTAGAGCGTGTAGGTCTGGTCAAGACAAGAAAAAAATCGTATGGGAGGGGGGGGTCTATTCCTGATGAACTGACCTGCCAATTTCGTCTGGGTCCGCCCGCCGCCAATGGGTTCAACCGGCTAGGACCTTAAGACAATAAAACCGCAATTTTTGGATTTGGTCTGACGTAATCCCTCCCTTAGTACAAGGAGGATAGCTATTATGCTTGGAGTGCCCAAATCTAGAGTATGGAGAGTGCTTCATACCGAAAACTTACACCCGTACCATTTTAGGACAGTTCAGGAACTCACCTCAAACGACAAGTTCTTGAGAGCAGAATTTTGTCGATCATTACTGCTTCGAAATGAAACTGAACGAAACAATTTTGGAAGGATATTCTGGACGGATGAAGCACAGTTTACCAGAGATGGGGTTACTAACTTCCACAATTTGCATCATTGGAGTAGCACCAATCTACACAATAAAAAACAAAATAAATCACAACACCGCTTTAGCTGTAATGTTTGGCTTGGTATTGTCGGACAAACTGTAATCGGGCCCCGGTTTTTGAATGCCGTTATTAATGGAGAATCATACTTGCAGTTCCTACGAGACCTTTTGCCCGATTTGATGGACAACGTTCCCTTGGCCATAGCAGATAATTTAATCTACCAGCAAGATGGAGCACCAGCACACTACAGCTTACGGGTTAGAAACTGGCTGGATGATCATTTTAGTGACTGTTGGATCGGAGTCAAATTGTTTGACTTATGTGCAGCCATTAGAAGGAGATATATTCTTTGCCTTCTAAAAAATGGGGATCATATTGAAAATTGATTATAATATGTTGATATAATATCAATGTTTCATACATTAATTTGCCTACAAGTCCAGCCGCGTTAAAACCAAAAAAAAGATTTTTCTTAGAAAAAAATGGTTCGGGTTTTTTTTTAATTTCTCGAAAACTACAAAACATTTTTGCATCCGGTTTTCTGTTTTTAACTAAAAACTAATAAGAGAATTGAATTTTGGACAAAAAATTAGTACTTAATTACATACAATTTTGAAAAAAAATAGGACGAAATTTTTTTTTTTAATTTTTTTTTCAAAATTTTGAGTTTGAAAATTAATTTCTCAAAAACTATTCCTTAAAACAGCTTCGTTTAGAAACAAGATGAAAGAAGAGGTTTCTGGCTTTACAAAAAAGTATATCACGGCATTGTGGATGTAACTGTTGATTTTTAATAATTTTTTTCCAAATTAACCCTTAAATGCATGATTTTTTATTTTTTAAATTTCACTCTATTTCACAATTGTTGGCTATAGATCAACGAAATCAAAGAAACTACTGACAACGGGTCCATCATCCATTTTTTTTACTTTGATTTGGTTAAGGAAATATTGTTCTATCGTATAATAAATACGGATTGTTGTTAATCAAAACAAAAACACTTTTAGAGCTAATAAAAAGTATTGTATCATTTTTGATACAAGATGCATTTAAGGGTTAAGTCAATTTTTTAGAAAATTGCCCTCCCGGCTAAACGGGGGGGAATAGACCCCGCCCTCCCATACGATTTTTTTCTTGTCTTGACCAGACCTACACGCTCTAGCTTTTTGGCACACTGCTCGTGGGACACCCTGTATACCAAACCAATGGAGAAGAATAAAGTTTTTTTCATCTCCAAAATGGGGAACGACATGACAGACAATTGGATATTAAAATAGCTTTGAACAACGCCTCGCATGAGGCAGTCGAAATTGTTTTTAGTAAAACAAAAATCAACGGTATCCAGATGCTGAGCATAAGATCAGCTGAAAGAATTTCGATGATGATAACAATGAAAACAATAGAGGTTGCCACGCCTCTACTCTGCAGCCTAGTTGCTAATAAACACCTCTAGAGAATTGGAGTGGACCTGAGCATAAAAAGACGATATTATCACTTAAAAAAATACTAGAGAAATACCCAACGTCGAACGACTTCCATAATATGCTTAATGCCATCACTCAATTTGCAAAAAGTCCCGAAAATAATACGCAATGTTCTATTTCATTTAATTTTTGTACACTTTGTCATATTCTTACCTACTCAATCTAAAATAGAGAGATTGATTGGATAATGTCGTAAATATCAGATATGCCAGAGACCACCTATCAGTTGGTCAGTAGCTAGTCACTCACATGCTATCACTGAACATTCGCATTCTGCCATCAGATTCCCAAGTGCCAATGAATACCCGCACGACACTTCATATGTTCATTTGCAGAACAGATATAGTTCGCAGTAGATATCCGCATGCTATCAGGCGGCGGTACCAGGTATTTACTGGATGTCACCAGCTACTTGCGTGCCGACTATTGGCATTCGTTAGACACTCCCACATTGCTATCAAACACTCTTATGCGGGCAGAGGTATGTATGTTCTCTTGGACACTCGCATATCAGTAGGACCCGCATGTTACCACATCAGGAGTTTCACTATTAAACACTAACGTGCTCACATCAGGTTTTTGCCAATTGCAACTAAACGTTTTTATGCTGCGACCAAAATATTTTATATTTTGCATATGGTACCACAAAAAATAAAGGAAACTGAAGGCCATACCTCATAATAAAGGGTGTCCAGCGGAAAATGTTCAATTTTAAATTTAGATTGTTCGAAAACCAGTGGGGTTAGATAGGTGGGGGAAGCATCGTTCGATGGACATTTTTTTACAGATATATTAATCGCCATGAGTCATTGGTTGGAAGCACACCGCGCATTGGCGATTGAGCAATATTTGAAAATGGTTGAATCGTTGGCTCATGCGCGTCGCAATTTCTGTCCTCAATTCACGCAACTTATCTGGCCGTGGCACAGTGGGAGCTCTCCATACAACGCCATCTCATAAATGGTTTTTACGAAAGTAGGGTTGCCCGAATTATTTTGATGAAAATCGATGGTTAAAATAACATACAATTTAGTTTCGATATTAATTATTTTTTTATTTACAAAGAAATTCGTGAAATCGATCACTGACGTGCAGTGAGTCAAAATATTGATTTGACTGAATTACTCGAACAGACTTTTCAAAAAAATGTCCTGGAAATCTTTATTTAAGAACTATATAGGTGTTATACATTTTTGAAAAGTACACAGCTTCAAGTTTTTACAAAAAATACAAACACAATAATGTTGTATAATATTAAAAAAATATATGTTGTTTTAATCTGCCCTTTCTTAGATGTTTCCTTCTTATATTCAAACAGACATTTAACCGTTAGCGCTGTTTGCCGCTGCCTAGTTACTTGTCTGTCTAAAATATATAATTAATTTCAATTGCAAGGGGATAAAAAATTTTTGCTCCTTTTTCGCCTTTTTTTTATAAGACACAAAAATATATTGCAAAGTAACATTTTGCATTTTTTTCATAATATTTTTTCTGATAACATTCCCAACATAAACCCTTTATAAAAGTTAGTACTTTAAGAGTTTGCCTTCTAATTGATCATTAAAATTAAAAAATTACTTAAAACAACCAACTTAGTGGTATGTACTATTAGTAACAACTCTAATGGTAGGTAAACTAGGGATGTCGTTTTGAACATAAATTTGAATTAATTTTAGTTTTTTTTGAGTCAAAAATTTAAATTCCACCCAAGTATATACCTTCATGTCATCTGTTTCTACTAATACATTTGAAAATCGGTTAAGAAATGACTCCAAAATAATATATACAAGATCGACATTGGATTCACCCGAAAACAGCTCCGCTCGTTCGCTCAATAATAAATATATTTTCTTTCGTATGCACCATTACTTTTCACGAACAAACCCCGACAAGGAGCTGGTAATAGTAATGATGGAAATACTGCGCGAAGATTCTTTTCTAACTATCATTGTTCAGCCAATATTACTGGAGTTGACGAAGAATTAATAAAACGGCTATATATTATACTACAATCAATATCATCTGGAATGGCAGTAAATGCTACCAAGTTCGGTCAATACGCAATGAATACAGCTCAAATATTTGTGAATAAATACAACTGGTATTACATGCCGTATTCTATTCATAAAATCCTTATCCACGGGGAGAGTATTATAAGACATTTCGCAATTTTACCAATAGGCCAATTGTCTGAAGATGCACAGGAAGCGCGGAACAAAGACTACAGACAATACCGATTACATCATTCCAGAAAGTGTTCTCGTTCAGCGACTAATGAAGATGTTTTACATACACTCTTATATACATCAGATCCATATATTGCATGTTTAAGGACACCGACCGAGTCAGTTTCCAAGGACTTTTTGGATGAAGCCAAAATGCTCTTGGATCTTTCAGAAAATGAATAATCACCATATTAAAGTTTTTCAAGAATATATTAACTTCCAACTTCAATCTTTCTGAATTCAAATGTTTTCAATGTTTTTCAATGCCTCATAACTTTTATTTTACTGTAAACTAAACTCATTTGCGCAGAATTGCTCATCAATCGTTAATTAACTAAAATCTCTCACTTGCTACAATTAATTGTCAATTACTTTCACAGCTTCCTTTTATTAAAAACACAAATATAAAATAACCTTCCAAAATCAAATAAAAAATACATTAAGATAAATAAAATACATTAAGACATTTCTACATGCATTAACCAATATGTTTTATCGATTTTTAATTCTATTTTGGTCGTATTCACCTATAATTAATTTCACTAAAAAGCATGAACATTCAATAATATATACACGAATAATCAAGATCCTATCATTTAAAACATACGAGGTACAGATTTTTGAGACAGTGAACCCGTTTCCGTCCCACTGTGCGTGGGTGCAAAGGTTTAGACAAGAAGGGAAAATGGGGAACAGAACTCCTCCGGGATCATCAACATCAGCAGCGACGCCGGAACGTGTCGCTCAAATTCGAAATCTGCGTACATTTTTTAACCAACAAGGGACAGTCATTGCTAAAGTTTATTGTCAAATGATGGACGACTTTTTGTTGCCGCAACTGCGGCTGCTCCCCGGGTATAACAACAGAACGCTATTTCAGCGAGACAATGCTACGGCACACACGGCTAGAATCTGGATGAAGTAGCTGAGGGCTATTTTCCCGAACAAATTGATCAGCAAACATGGAGACATACCCTGGCCACGGCGCTCTCCGGACCTCACACGTGACTTTTTCTTGCGGGGATACCTTAAGTCAGGGTTTACAATAACGATCCTCCTACAACTCATGTCTTGCAAGAGAATATTTGCCGTGACACTGCCGCCAATGAACCAGCTCTTTGTTCACGGGTTATTGCAAATGTGAGGGTCCGGCTGCAAGAATGCTTGGAAAGAAAAAGTTTTTAAAAAATAAAATCCGTCACATGACTGTACATTTTTCCAAAATAAAGTATTACCTACAATTTTCAGCTTTTTATTTATTTTATTTCAAACTTGAAAATTGTTCACTGGACACCCTTATTTGAGAAGTTTTTAAAGGATTTTTCAATAAGTGCGGCTAGATGTTGAAATCAAATAAGACAAGCTGTGTGTGAGATGTTAACGAAATTCTTTTTTTATTTGAAAGGCCTATGAATGTCATTATGTATGAAATATAACATCGTTTAAATTCCTGTCTCGGCTTCTTACGGTGGGACGGATCCTAGTGTTCCAATTTTCAATGACTCTTTCGCATAGATTCGGTTGAATTTGTGCGATGGCCCGTGTTATATTCACTTTAAGGGCCTCGGTCGATTGTAGTTTTTTGCATAGACCTACGACTTCAGGAAACGCACAAGAAAAGAATAGCAGGGTTAAATGGCCACTTCATGTCACCTCTGCGAGAGATAACCTTCAAATTGATTATGCAGAATGTCAATCGTGGCATCCACTGTGTGGCAAGTAGCGGCGTCCACATATCGTCTAGGCTCATATGTTTCAATTTGAGCCATAAGAAATTGGTTATCAGCGTTCTGTATGGCTTGCCATTAACGGTGACCGCCTTACCAACGTCGTTTTCGGAAAAGTGACCAATGACCAATAGCGCAAAATCCACACCAAGCGGTAACTTTTTGAGGATGTATTGTCATCTGGTGAACCTCGCGTGGGTTGGTGTCGTCCCATATACCTAAGGCAATTTCGTTTGTTAATACAGCCCTTCATCAAAAAATGACGAGGCGCATTTTTTGGCCAAGATTGACCAAAAGCGCTCCAAACCCCAGTTAGTGAACAAGCGGCGTTGTCTATGGTCATGAACTTTGAGTTTCTGGATCAGTTGGATCTTGTGCGGGTGTTGGCAGAAGTCCCGAGACAAAATCGCGAAGTTAAAGTCTGCGAAAGGCTGAATACTTATGCATGGTGAGGAATCGATCGCCTCGGGTTCTGTTGTACATTTTCACATCGGCGATGTTGCGTTCCTTTGACGTACGAATGCTGGCTGATTGATTATTGAAGTGGCCACCACGTCTACCGTAAAATGGGTGCAACGCGGCAACGCTTGCACTAACTAACACTCGTTTTGATAATATTTTTTTTATCATTTGGACATGCTGTTCAATCGTGTAACTTGCCATGGTGATTTGGCAACAATAACTATTTAAACAATAATCAATAGATTTACGAGCGCCAATATAAATACCACTTACTTGCACTTATATATAATTCAAGTGTTAGATTATCAATTTGCGCATGTGCTAGGAGATGCAAACGTATTACGAGTATATTTAAGATGCAATTCGTTTTCAGCAAATTCCATATATGACTTCTTTAGCATTCAGTAAAACACTCGCCAAATTTCCGGGTGCCACATATGGCTCTTTATGCATACAATGAAGTTCCCCTTGTTTGTTTTACATAGCAATGATTGTGTCGAGATTTTGCAATACGAGCATAACTGACGATGGATTTCATATTAAAGATGAAACACTCGAGTCAGAAGAAGAAGGTGGCCTGTTCATCTTATGGGTATCATCCAGAAATACCTAGAACCGATGAAAGTATTATAGATTCGGAAGATGACGTATCTTTGCCTGGTTTGGATGTAGAAAGAGTAGCAAAAAAATTAAGAAAAAGATAAAATGGAAGAACGAAAAAATGATCCGAGTGCTTTTGAGATTACCGCCGACGGGTGAATTGTCCGACAGGATTTTAGAGGAATCAGATGGAAAAGCCTTGCAAGAAAATATTAATAAGCCAATAAACACAAATCGAAGCAAAATAGAACAAATTGTCATTATTCCGTTATTTATGTTTCTAATAAAATTGCTTTCCCCTAGCCGGTGGGAGGAAACAAAACAGTTCCTTCATTTTGCTGATAATGATAAATTAGTGAGGCTTGGATTACCTGGCTATGGCAAGCTATTCAAAGACATACCACTCATGAGCTTCTTAAACCAAAGGCAGACCACCTAGCAGCGGTCGAGTAAGCGATACCCACTAAGTGCCGACATCATAAGGGCCAAAATGACCACATAAATGGGATTTCAAAAATCTCGTTCCAAGCGGAATTTCAGGATTCAGTTGTGATTTTGAGTTTTTTGCAGGCAAGCAAAGTAGCGTTTACCAAGCGGTGCACCTGATTTGGATTTTAGCGGATACGTTTGGGGCCAGCAGTTCCACGGCGTAAGAACCACTAATTATTTTTGACAACTGGCCTAACAGCTCGAAACTCCAATTCAGAATGGTGGGACTGAATAGAATCCTTAACATTGACATTCCAACAGAAAAGGAAAGAAAGAAGAATGTACGAGGAAACATAATTGAGAAAGTAGCTAAAATTGATGGAGTTGGCGTTCTAAAATGCATTTGCTATACAAAGAGTCTTCTGTTTTTCTCCAGAAAGGAAAAAAAAATGCGTAGAGTTTGATTACCCTGGGTGCTGACCTTCTGATTCTATGCTCGGTCTGTATCGACATGATATAGGATCAAACATTTTTTTTCACCTCTTGGTTTTGTATACGGTTAATACCTGGAACTTGTGGGGCCGGAAGAGTGACATATATGTATATGTCTTGGTGGAAAGAGTTTTAATAGAGGGTCATCAGCTTTATGCCCAAACAGTCTGAAATGCCAAAAAGCAAGTGATCATTTCCAACATTCGATCCAAGTGTGCTGAAGGAGTTTAACAAAAAAAAATGATAAAGTGCCGTCATATTCCGTTTGCCTGGATTCAACTGACCACAATGGCAAAGAGCAAGGCAACGATGCTCAAATTATTTACAATATAGGTCGTTCATTTTGTGCAAGGAATGCTTCTGAATAAAGATCGAAATTGCTTTGCTTCATCCTATTTATAAAATGTTTAACCATTTTACGTATTGAATGTAAATTTCTGATTAATGAAATATAAAATGTGATTTTGGTTTAATGAAGTATTACATTTCGTAATCGTTCTTGGTAAAAAAACAGAACAAATAATTTTGTTTTAGTTTTATGTTTAAGTTATCAAAAATAGTAAAAAAAAAAAGTAATAGTTGAAAACGGGTTCTCGAGTACGACTGGTCTTGCCCAAACCACAACTTTCCATTTGTTGGTATTTGAGACGGGTACTTAAGACGTCAGAAAAATGATAATAATGTTGACTGCGGCATTTGATGAGTCTATTCTGAGCAAAAAAATGTTTATAAGTGGTACAAGCTTTACAGAAGGCCGAGAAGATGTTAATGACGATGCCCGGTATGGACGAACCAGTACGTCAACATCGGATGAAGTATTGAAGCAATGAAGAAAATTGTCATGGAGGATCGTCGAAACACTATCAACAGAAGTTGTTAAGGATACTGCCATATCGGCCATAACGATCTAGATTTGCTAGAAAGGGTAACGAAACATGGGTATATGGTTATGACGTCGAAACAAAAGTCCAATAATCCTAATGGAAGAGACTAGAAGAGCCAAGAGCGAAAAAAGCACATTGACTTTTGTCACATGTTGGTTCACCATGAGTTCTTACCGGAAGGTCATACGGTCAATAAGGAAGTTACGTACCATTTGCTTGAAGCAATACGAAGAAAATGTCCTGCTCACTCGTCGCTGTTTGTGCGTAATTGTTTGGTCAAAAACTATACTGTAATCGTGCCTCAGTCACCGTATTCATCAGATTCGGCCCTCTGCGACTTTTATTTCTTCCCAAACCCTGTACGAGTGCCAAATCAGTTAAAATTCTTTGTAAACGCTATCAACCATCCCTACAAAATTATTTCATAGTGTCATCCAAGAAGAGGTGTCTCTTTGGGAGGAATAGGGTTTTTAATTTTTTTTTTCGAATTTTTGTTTTTTTATTTTAAATTAATGCATAATACCTCAAGAATGTTGTGTCTAAATTTCGATCGGAGCAAAATTGACGAAGTTCTGACTATTTTTATATCTGTCGGATTTTTATACCCACCTAACTCGATCGCGGTATTGTTACCAGGCAGCTGGTTCGATTTCTATAGAATTCCTTGCCTTTACCCCTATCTTTCTTTATAGAAATTTGAAAACGAGTACTAACGTGTTTAGACCTGTATTATAACTTTAGTCAATGTAGAGTATATAATTTAGTGTAGCAGTACACGTCATATCGAGCAGTACACGCAGTTTAGAGGATCTGATGCTAAGTTTTTTTAAAATATCACTTTTCTTGGCCTAAATTGTTTATTTATTTTAATTGTTTTAATTATTACAAGTTAATCGTAAGGCCGAAAGGCATAGCCTTAAGTAGTTCTATTTGCTTTAGAGTGTCCGTATAGGGCCAGTAAGGTATTTTATATCAGTCGTTGTTTAAGCTAGTTTTAAGCATTTTAGTCATTTTAAGTCTAGGATAAGTGTGTTCTACAAAATAATAAAAACAAAAATGAATAACAAAACAAAAAAAAAAAAAAAGTACACGCAGTTTCCGATTTTCGCATCATTTTAGCTCCATTTACGTTGAGTTTTGTGTTAAAATATTTCCTGAAAAAAATGTGTTAAAATGCCTAAAAAAAGAAGATCTGATAGAGAATCAACTGGTGCGAGATTATATCGATCTAGAAAAGATGTACCTCCGCAAAAACGTAAAAACGAAGACATTTCAACAAGTAGCGCCTCAGCTAAAAAAATAAAAGTGACCATTGAAGATCAAGTTACAAAGGATCTTCAAAAATACTATAGGATAGTAGATTTTTTATTAGTCTTTTCAACAATTGATGAAATGTGATGCAAAAATACATTTTCATTCGACTAAGAAAGAAGGCCTTGGATTTAACATCAAAGTGTCGTGCGAAAGCTGTAAACTGATTACAAATGTTCCGTCTAGTGCAAGAATAAATTCAGGTGTTTACGAAGTTGATTATCTTGGGTGGAACCTCTATCATCGTTGAGATTGCAGCTTATGTGGCAGCCTGTGTCTTCAATGAAGGTACTTTTGCTTATCTAACCTTCATGCAAGACATTGGAATGAGTAGTGGACCAAACGCCCATGAGTGGGCGCGATCAACTGACTCCATGCGTATAGACCGAGCAGAGCAGGAAGCTGAAAAACAAACAAAAGAAGGCAGGATTCATCGTAGACAGGAGCAAGAAGATGCTTTGGAAATCATGGATGATTGCAACATCCTTTATGGACCTGGCATTGATGATTCAGTGTGAGGTAAGCCGATTGAACTCGCTTATGAACGTTTAATCCCAAATTTTTTACTGTTCAAAAATTTAAAGCGTTTTTCCCACAACTCACGTTTTCAAAGTAGGTGCCCCTCATAACTTCAAAACTACTGTACCGATCACTATTTCTGTATATAATTTACGAGGCAACGCTGGAGAGTTTTTTTTCAAATTTTGTTAATATTTTTTATTTTACAATAACAAATTAACCGATTTTTTCGTTTTTTCCTTCAAAGTGTTCCCAAAAGGTGAAAAATTGAAATTTCGAAAACCCCCACAGCGTTACCTGGGAAAAGCGATTATCTAACGACATAATTTTGATTTTTTGATTTCAAATGATCCAGCTCCAGAATAATTGCTGCCATTGCCGTATTTTTTAATATTTTGAAAATTTTACACAATATTCTTCAAATGTCATACTATAATGTACCCCCCTTAAACAAATGGAAAAACAATGTTAGTATTTCGCGAATGACTATTCAATATTTTCTTCTGGTGCATGAATTGTTAGTGGAGCAATGGTAGACGTTTAAGTTAAAAAAAAATCGGTCCATTTCAGTTGGTTACGCTGAAACCGTCGCACCAGCAGCATTCTGCTTGCTTAAATGTTTGCGTCAACTGCACCCTATAAGCATGTTGGCTACAATCATTTCACAAAAAGTAATGCAAAATGGATGTGGACAGGTCAATTCCTATGACTTTCTTGACTTCAGTCTCAGCATGGGGTCGATATTTTCAACGGATCTTGTTAAATTCACCACAGTCCTTTGGGAAGGTGCTTAATGAAGCTAAAGAACAGTACCAACCTTATGAAACATTCTCCGAAATTTGTACTGCCTTTTTAAATGTTTTCCTATTTTAACAAGTCATATAGTATAGAACTATTAAAATTCATCGCATTGATAATTAAATTGACAGTTCAACTATGGTAATAATACAACCTCTTGCTGGTCCACCTTTTAATTATGGTTATTTTTGATAATGCTAAGAGTTGTCTTAGGGTCCAGGCAATTCTCGTTAACTAGGTTCCACCATTTGTAGAACACCTTAACGAAGTTACAATATCCAGTCTTCCAGAACAAGGTATTGTATTATCTGTAAAATGTAACAATTTGACAAAGGATACCCAGCAACCACCTTCAACTTTGACGCCTTACATTTTATATTCGTTTGGTTTGATTTCTTTACTCCCTTAATTCAACGACAACGGATGCTTCCAACCAACAGCTCTTAATCCCTTCAAATTGGCTTTATTAACTGGAGTGAGTGCTGAAGTCATGCCTAAAAACTTTTCGATTCGGCGGTAATTTGCATTTATTCTCGACTAAGCCCACCTCATGAATCCAATTACCTATTAATTATAAATCAAAACACTTTACGCCCTTCAAATATCTGTTGAATGCGTAGACACTTACCCTCGCCCTCATCCCATACACACACACATACAGAACGTACTCTACTCGTATATTAAGAACTCTCCAAGGAACCGTATAAATTCATCAAAATCACTAGCAATCAAATCGGATAAGCTCCACGCGCTGAAAATAAAAACATCTAACCAAATCCAACGGCCATCACTCCCCTAAGTACACGCCCTTTGTTGACACCCAAATTAAGACATTGTTTCTAGTCCACCAACTGCCTGCCGCTTCGCCCCCTAGAGACTACAATTAAACTCTTAAACAATGTTACGCGAGGGTTGGGAACAAATTTTAGAACATTGTCATCAACGCACCACGTTTCCACTCGTCAGCTCGCCTGTATAGTGTGTCACGAGTAAACAAATAATAAATTTGATCTGCAAATCTAATAGCTACCAAAAAGTCACCACCACTCCGACGTCGTTTAACCTCGAGGGGGTTGTGATTATGCTTCGACGTGCTGTAATGAGGGTGTGAAATCAGTGAATGCCTTCCACCAGATCCTGTAACATGCGTTTTCGCATTACACTTAACGGAAGCGCGTTCGAATCTAAATCGAATTGTTCGACAACCAGTTCTAGTTGCTGAAACAACAAGCGTTCGTATCTGCACCCGCGCACCCCCGTTAATTCAAAACGCTGGAAATTGCATTACGATCTGTGAAATTACCTATTTTGGGTTTTCGGAAAATTTGTTTACTGGGCACACTGAATGTGCTGCCGGGTGCGGTGTGGCATATCCGCGGTGCGTTTCTGACATTTACGCGGTTATTTTTATTTTCTATTTCAATATAACAATTGGATCCAATCAGCCAGGAGTGGTGGCTGGCGATGGCGTGGTGATAAGGGGAGAATACAATTTCGGTTTCAAGAGACATTTTGCTGCAAAATCGCATTTTCCCTGCCGTCATCGTGTAATCGCATGCACTCGTATAATGAATGAGTTTGAGATTGCATTGGCATATGCGGTAGATGCTTTTTTACCGATTTTTTTTTATTATTTGGAGACAGCATATGGGCAGTATTATGGAAGAGCATTTAATCGGTGATGGGATGTGGATAATCGTAGATTGCAGTGGAATCGGATTAGGGGTTGTCGGTGAGGTTGCAGTCCAATGTAGCCATTCCTTGGATGCTTACAGGTGATGGTATCGATGTCATTGACGAGGATAAAGTAATTATAAATTCAATCTAAAACCGAAATTGAGATTTCACAACAGATTCGGGAATATATGTAATAATGGTGAAGGTGTCACTGATGTTGTCTATCTTTCACACGACGATACGAAGGACAGTGTGACTTGCTATCGATAAAATGCTGGTATCCCAGACCAACAAGACAAAAACACCACCTCTGTGGTGGTGTGGCATATCAAAAGTCTTAAGGTGTTCAACTCCGAACCTGTTGGGATGGCCCACCCCGTGGTGGATCCACCCTCTAGAAGGATCTAAGAGGAGATTATGGCTCGTATAAAGGCTTGTTGGTTGAGGACAAGTTGTATTCCATTGAGTTTTCTCCTTCTGTCATGTAAATATCTTGCTGCACTATTAGGAAGATGGTGCGACTTAAGAGAAGGCTGAGAAATAAAGCCTCGGTTGCGTAGAACTCAAAAAGACCTGTTTTTCATTTTAAGTTGAGTAAAGTGGTAGTTATTACGTCGCAGAGAAAGTGTTCTGCTGTGCCATCAGTATAGGTAGGCGTCTCACTGATGCCAAGCACATAGAGATGCTAAGCAAAATTTAATGCACGTAATGACGCCCGCAAGCCTTCTGCAATCATTTCTCCTTAAGGATAAGAGAATGATGCGGACTTCTTGCAGACATCAGGGTGTACGTGCTTAGTCATCCTGCATCCTGAATATTCCCCCCATCTACGACTGTGTGGATTAAAACCCAATCGGATTTGACCGTGGAAGCAGGTAGACCTAAGGCGGGTTCTAGCCAGTTCATCAGAGATCTCATTTCCTGGGATCCCAGAATGACCTGGGACCTGTACAAGCCTTGGCGAATTTAGTCTTCCGTTTAAAAAGATCTTGAGTTTATGTGTTACGAACAAAAGCAGTCACCCTATAATCTTATACCCGGGACAGCCGTTTCTTCCTACAAATACTCCTCCGGAGCCATTCAACTGATTTTGACTAAACTTACCAAGGTGATCATGTGGATATTGCTGAGTGTCCGCACGTTTTGTTTTTTCAAATCCGACTTATTATTGAGGAACAATCACCGAAAACCTGATTTTCCTATGTGGAGTGTTAAGATCAGACTCACTATCGGGAAATAGTCACCGAAAAACTAATTCTCAATTGATGTCTATGGGAAAAATGTCACGTGCAAAATCGAATTTCCCGGAGGGAAAAAGATTCTACGGATTGTTTAAAAACGGCGAAGCCCTTGCCAGTGTGCGCTGCGCACCTCTCGCTTGGAACTCAATTTTTTCAGAACTTTTGGAAATTTTTCGTCTTTTTATTTTCCTAAAACAATCATAAATATTGGGGCAACTAAGGTAATTAGAAATTGATGTTATAACAACTGAGATATTAACGAAAATCGTTCTCATAGACTTATAAATACATAGGAAACAATAACCCTAAAGGATAAATACCATAAAAAACTAAATATATCAATTGAGCTAAAAAGAGGTAAATAAGACATTGTGTTATAAGCGAATATCTTTTTACTTATAAATGGCTTAGATCATGCCAAGGTTGCGTCAAAGAACTAACATTGGGCGACGAACAGTGAATGCCAGACGACACGACAACGAATCGTCCTCTAATCAATCTAATGGCAACAGTGAGGACACATGAATTGTACAAGAATTCCAACGAAATCTGGATAACAAGTCGTACTACATGTGCTCAAATTGCTACCGTTTAGACTACAAGAATACAACTGACAACTACATCTGCAATGCTTGTGTTAAGAATCCAACTAAATTCACACCTGTAAATAACATGTATCCTGGCGACATTCCATCAGAACTCAAAGAACTGACCATGGTTGAGCAATTGTTTATAGCTAGAGTACATCCCGTAATGAGAATACATCAAGTTCGCACCTATGGTTCAAATGGACAGTATCATTACTCTGGAAACGTAATCAATGTAGCTCAAGATATACTTCTACCCGCAACTTCACTTCCTGTTGCACCAGATAATTTAGGTATAGTGATCGTCAGATGTGCTGGTATGGATGGTTTTACTGATTTCAGAGTTAGAAAACATGTTGTTCTGAATGCATTGATATGTCTTCAACGAATCAATCCTTTTTATGCTGATGTAGTAATTGACCAAGATCGAATTTCAAGTTTACCTGATGATGGCAATATTGCGAATGATTTACCGTACATTGAAGATGGAGAAATTCTAGAAAATGAACCTGAAGTTGTAAGTATAGAAGAGAATGTTATCACGTTTGCTCAAGAAGCAGCAGTTCAAGCTACGTTAAATTGGCCTACAGCAAACAGTGATCCCATTGACGAATTCCGTCAGAGTGGTTACATTATGCAAGCTTTTCCTCACCTTTTCCCCACTGTAAATGCTTTTCTTGACTTCAATCGTGGTTTCAAAGTAACTTTTCGAGAGTGGTGTGAACATCTCATGAGATTCCGCGACCAACGATTTGCACAAGACCCTCGATTCCGGTTTTTTTGCCTAAATACTATGCAACGCCACGACGCTTGTAGACAGAGCGGTGTACTAGCCAAGACGAGTGACCTTCAAAACGTTCAAAATATCCAACAACTTGCTCAAAAAGTTCAGCAACAGCCAACTCTCATTAAACGTATTCTGTCTTGGGGTGCAAAGATCCGAGGCACTTCAGCTTACTGGTACCAACAGCGTTGTGAGCTTCTTGCTATGGTTAACCAGCTTGGTATCCCGACTCTATTTCTAACACTAAGCGCAGCTGATCTCTGGTGGCCATGTCTAATTCGTCACTATGGGATATCTTCAGGTGCACAGTAAACAGGTATTGTAAATCGAATCTAAACAGTGAGACAAAAGGGTTCGCTCAGCTCAATTTTTTCAAAGCAGCCCACCTGCATTGAATTCCTAGTATAAATATGCTGTGCAAGCTACAGCCAATCGTTTACTCCAAACAACGTAAGCGAGGAAATGAGGACAAACGCAAAGCCTACTGCTTGAGAACACTTTCAACACTTTGCATGTTATAAAATCAAAATTCATTTTATGTGTCATCACCCTTGGCAACCCACTTAGAATTCGATGTTTTTAAGTTTCTTTTTTTTCTCATTTTGTACACATTTTCAAATAATTAATAAATTGTTCGACACTTGGTTTTGAACCAGCAAAGGAGTCGAAACAAAAGCACTCGTCTTGTTTAATTCAATTTTCGTTGGCAATACTTCGTTGGAATTCATCGTTGGATTCTAGTTACGACTTCCTCGGTGTGTTATCACACATTTTTTGGTCCTTCGACCGAGATTCGTTTGGATTAATAATACATCTGCGTCCTGAATATGAGTACAAAAGTTAGGTTAACTGAACTACGCAGAACACGTGGCCGTCTCAAGAGTTCTTTGAGCAAATTTGCGTCGTATATTGGAACGTTGAGTGAGGATGTAACGCTAGAAGCATTAGAGGTATGTATGTACATACGTAAGGAAAAAAGAACTGAAATTTGGAATGAGTTTAAGGCCTCTCAAGATGCTATGTATGAGTTTGCTGACCAAGAAGATTATGTCGATCCTGATCCAGAGTTCGAGGAATTCGAATCAAAATACCTCACGGTCAAGTCACTTTTGCTTGCCGTTATAAAAAAATATTCATCTGTTAAACAATCGGACCAGAATATAGCCCAACTAGCTGAACAGCAAAATGAAATTTTTAATTCAACAAGCTCTCCTTACAGAACGTCTTAATAATTCAATCGTAGCGTCGTCGTCCAATCAAGATACAACCGATACAACCTTGCCAACAATTCGGATAGAACCATTTTCAGGAAGCTACCGCGAATGGCCCGCATTTCGAGATATATGTATACGTAGGATCTGTGCATAATAGGAAGGCTTTATCTCCAACGCAAAAGTTTCATTTGCTAATATCACATCTTCGGGAAGACGCCCTGACATTGCTAAACCACATTCCTATATGTGATGCTATATATCCTGCGGCGTGGGATCGTTTAGAAAGGCGGTAATTTTATATTTTAAATTATATTTTTCACTCAATGAAAAACATTTTTTAAAAATACTGAACACTTTATTTATGCCGAACTGGTCGGTTCGATCGCTGCACAACGAATGAATACATTTTTAATCTTAAACTAGCTACATGTCAATTCTTAGGGCTAGATGGATACAATACAATTCTTGGGACAACATAATTTATTGATCGTTGATGGATCTGAAATGCTGACCCGCAATTCTGGGATATTGGGTTGTTTGGTTAAGTGTCCCCTGGTCGCTAAGTGATCGGACGCATTAACTGTAGTTGGGTATTGGGTTGCTTGGTTTCGTGTCCCTTGGTCGCTAAGTGATCGGACGCATTACTGTAGTTTTGTTTACACAAGTGTCCTTTGTATATGAAAACTGATAAGTGGTCTATTGAGCGTCGTCGGGCATTAACTCCCCTCCTTCTTTAAAAAGAACGCCCCGCTTCTTCTGAGAACTCTTCTATTTGTTTTAGTAATCTGCTGAATCTCATTTCTTCTAAGTTTGTTGTACTGCCGTTTCGGGTTGCTCTCATCTTGAAGTAATAGATTATGCATAACGTGGTGACTGCTGTGATGATCATTAGTGTAAATGATGTAACCATAAGATTGTTCGACACTTCGTCTTGCAGGAATTCGATTAGATTTATATTTTCAAATTTCAGTTCGTCGTTGGTTGATTCGAAATAATTACTTATTTCATACTTATCTATGGTGTAGGTTTTCAGGTAGTTCTGAATTGCGGCTGTAGGATTCTCGTACGTTACTCCGTCTATCGTTGTTTCATTTTGGAAAGTGATTAAGTAAACTCCATTTATGGTTGTGTTTTCAACTGTGTGTTCTCCAGATATTAATATAGATCCATCTTTTATAATTTCAAGATTACAATTTTTCTCTTTTATCTTATTGCAATTTGCTTTTTCGTTATTGAGTAAGTTTGACAAGCATGTTTTATTAGGTACTACTTTACAAAAACTGTATCTTAACTCTATTTTACAATTCTTAACGTTGATAAATTCGTTGTTACATTTGGCAATTTCTTTATCTATTGACAATTTTCCATCCGGTTGGCTTATGGCCCTTGCTTCATAAAGCTTACAATTTTCAATTATAATGGGGTATTTGATAAAAACGATAACTACATCTTCATTTTGGATTATTTTAAACTGTGAAACGTCCATTAGGTCTGTTATAGTCATACTACCATGTTCGTGTTCTGTTATGTGTTTTATGTCATGTAAATTTAATATTGCAGGGTTTAGAATACCTGATTTTGCCAGAACTATTGTTTGAGCTATATTTTGCAATTCCATTAACATTAGTTTATTTCTTTCTCTAACTAATTTCAATTGCCCATCTTTTTCTATTTTATTTATTGATTCTGAAAGTTTTTTAATTGCATAAAGGTCTAACTTTTAATATTGTCTTTATGGATTATTCTCTTATTGGTTCTTATCTTATTTCCTAAATCTTCTTCAACTACTTGTTTTTTGTAATTATTCATCATTTTGTTTTTATTCTTAAACTGTAATATTTTTTCGTAAACTACCTCTTTGGGTTTGTATGTTCTAACTTTCCTTTTTGCATTGTTTCTTTTTAACATTTTTTCCTGTGCTACCTTCAGTTTCTGACAGACGTTATTGTGATTAATTTTATTAAAAAGTATATCAGAAGGTTTGAGATTTGTTATCGAATGAATGGACTGATTATATTGTTGAGCTGCTCTGAGTAATGCTTCGGTTGTGTCTATAATTTCGAATTCTTCCCTTAAACATTTCGTTAACTCTATTAGGGTTGAGTGAATCCTTTCTACTTGACCATTCGTAGTACTATGACCTGGGTCACAAAAGTAAAGATCTATATTTAATCTATCCATTAGGTTTTTGAATACAATTGATTTGAAGCTTCTTTCGTTATCTAATGTTATTTTTTTGCAGTTGGGGAAAATTTGTAACAATTCTAAAACTTTGGTTTCTAGATTAAATTTATTATCGATGGGTTTAACAATTACGAATTTCGAATATGCATCAATGCATGTAAGGTATTTTTCTTGGTGGGCGGAAAATATATCTATATGGAGGAATTCCCCCTCTTTGTTTGGAATTGGAGCCTCTCCAATTGGCGCCACCTGTGGATGTCTGTCATATTTGTGTTTATTGCAAATATCGCAATTTTTGGTATATTCTTTGAATTGCTTACGCATATTTGGCCAGTAATATTCTTTATAGATCTGTTTTATATTGTCCCTATAGTTTCTATGGGCTCTAGTGTGTGTTTGCTGCACGATTGCAGCTTGATCATCTTTATTTGGAATGTCGTTAGGGAAAATTTTGGTGTAAAGAAATTTGTTTGTGAAGGTTTGTAAAATTTTGAATTTAATGTCGTATAAATCCTCTGGTGTACAATGAATTGCGACTACCCCTGGTCTTAAAAATTCCTTCAAGATAATTATTAAACTATCTGGAGTATCATATTCTATGATATGGCGTATCTTGTTAGGAAAATTCTGCAACTGTTCGTGTACAGTAAATTTCGCTTTTGCCAAAAGTATTTGTTGTCGGAAATCATTCAATGGTTTGTTGGTCTCCCTAATATTGGTATTATCACTACTTTCTGCTGAGTGTATAGTGGCATCCGTAGAGGAATTGTCACTTAAGTGATTTAGATTCTGCCTGGATAATGCGTCTGCTACTACATTCGTTTTACCAGGTTTATAGATGATTTTAGGAGCGTACTCCTCTATAATTGCGTGCCATCTTTTCATTTTCGCATTCGGGTTTCGTGGGGAAACGGCGAAAGTAAGCGGTTGATGGTCAGTGTGAATTTCCAGATTCGAAACTCCGTAGAGGTAATTTCGAAGATTTTTTAATGCCCAAACTATGGCATAAAGTTCTTTTTCGTTCGTTGCATAGTTCTTTTCTGTTTTATTTAGAGTTTTAGAGATAAATGTGATGGGTTTATCATCTTGTGATAATACTCCACCTATAGCATCGTTTGACGCGTCGGTTGTTAGTACAAATTTTTTGTTAAAATTTGGTTGTGTTAGTTCGGCCTCATTTGTTAAATGATTTTTAAGTTCATTAAATGCTTCTATCGCTTCTTTATCTGGATTGATATTAGTTTTCTTTGATATGTATTGGGATACTTTTCCATTTTCTCCCGCTAAATACTTTGTCAAAGGTTTGGTAATTTTTGCGTAATCTTTAATGAATTTCCTATAATATCCTGTCATTCCGAGGAAGCTTCTTAATTGTCTCAATGTTTTAGGTAATGGAAAATTTTTTATTGATTCGATTTTTCTTGGGTCTGTTTTAATTATGTTATGCCCAACAATATATCCCAAAAATTCTACCTCGGTTTTGTAGAAACTTGATTTTTCCAACGAAATCTTCATATTTGCATTTTTTAAGACATCTATAATCGTCTTTAAATGCTCTTCGTGTTCTTTTAAGTTATTGGAATAAACGATTATATCGTCTATGTATACATGGCAAATTTTTCCTACAAATTCTCGTAATATATCGTCCATTGCTCGCTGAAATATGCTAGGGGCATTTTTCAAGCCAAATGGCAATCTTAAAAACTCGTATTTGCCATTATTTACAGAGAAGCTAGTTTTCTCTATGTCTTCGTGCTTCATTTTAATTTGATGAAAACCCGATTCTAAGTCCAAAGTCGAAAAGTATTTCGCTTTTCCTAAGTTCGACAGAATTACATTCGTGTCAGGAATAGGGTATTTGTCCGCGATTGTATTTTCATTTAGTTTTTTATAATCTATCACTAGTCGCATTTTCGGTGTATTATCATTATTTAGTCCCTTTTTGGGTACGACCCATACAGGCGAATTGTATGGAGATTTAGATGGTTGAATTATTCCATCCTTTAGCATTCTATTCAATTCTTTATTCACGAACGAGTTTGCCGATAGCGGATAAGGATACTGTTTACTCCATATAGGAGTTTCAACTGTTGTACGAATTTCCGCTCTAATATCGGTTCTGAAAGGAAGGTTCAGATTTATGTTTGAGTGTATTTGCTCCACTCTTTGTTTGATTTTCTGCACCAAGTCTGCTTGGCTAAGATCGTTTTGGACACTATTAATATTCATGTGTCTCTCTTCGGGTACATATATTTTTTCACACTTATTCCTATATTTTAAAATTCCTTTCCCCAAATCTAATTCAATTCCAGCATTTTTTAGTAAGTTAAAGCCTATTAATAAATCAGCTTCTAAATTCTTTATCTCGTAGAACCTCACCGTCCTATCAAAAATTAAAACTTCATAATAGTGACTTATGATTGTCGAACCATTTATAGTTCTCACTCTTTTCTTAATAATGAGTTCCTGCCTATGGTTTAGTGTGTTAGGGCTACAATAACAGCTTGTAGCTCCGGTGTCAATTAGAATCTTTAATCTTTTTGTTGGACTATCCCTGAATATGTAGGGTAGTCCGGTGTTTCTCCTAAAAAAGAATCTTCATTCAAATTGTTGACTCTTTCCATTTTTATTGGGGGTTGGACGCTACGTTGGGTACTCTCATGAGGCCGTTTATCTGGTCTATTGAATTGTTTCTGAAAGGGTTGCCTGAAACTATTTCGTTGCGAATTGTTTGGGTGTTGTAAATTGTTATTATAACCTCTGCCGTACTGAGCAAGTGGGTTATGTTCATACCTAGCTATAGGTCTATGAGCAGAGCTTCCGATTTCCATGGGCTCTGGCTTGTTTTGCCTGATTTGTTGATTGGTAGGAACTTGATTATTCGGTTGGAATCTTAAATTATTCCTATAGTTACTGTTATTTGCGCTCCTACCGAATTGGAGTGCAAAATTTGCTCTCATATTGTTAGACTCCAACTCTTGTGCTTTGGCAAGTGCACTAGGCAAGTCTTCCGGGGACAATGAAAACAATATATTGGACAGAGTAGGGCTAAGTCCGGTTATGAACACTCTCAAGGCATTCCGGCGATTCGTTATGTTTAATTCTTTCGTTATTGGGGAATCGTTACCATGAGTCATAATAGTTTTGTTTATGAGAAGCGTAAGCTTCCTGTTAACTTCATTATAGAAGTCAATTATAGATAAACTTCCTTGTCTGATGACACTTAGTTCCTGCTCGATTATATGTGTGGGGCGCTTGTCGGCGTAAGCGAAATCTAGCCTAGAGATAATTGCGTCGAAGTTCAGAACTGTACCGTGGTTGGTCAGTGTATCATTTGCATTTTGTGTAATTTTATTTCTAAAGATTGTGAGAGCTGCAAAATATTTGCGGCTGCCTTTAATGTATAATGACATTGAATTGTGTGCTGCCTCTCGCCAGCTGACATAAGAATTTGTATTGTTGCCTGAGAATTCGGGTAAAGATTTAATAACGTCTAAGGTTTCGTTACAATTGATGCTGTCAGAAATTGTTTGCGCCTTATATTCAGTAACTACATTAGTGTTTGTGACCGATTCTAAAGCGGATTTTAGAGAACCTATTTCTGCCTGCAATGATGCAGTACTTACTGCTATCAACCTAGCTACTAAACTTTCCATTTCTGAATTGTTCGGCATTGTCAGGTCTAAATTTATTAATTCGTCCAGAAGTTCGTCTATTATGTCTTTCTATATATATATATATATATGTATATGTATGGACAATATATTTTAAAAACACGATTGCTTATGATAATTCTAATTACTTTACAGATTTATTTTTTCGATTTTAATGAGAGTTATATGTATGTACACGTACAATATGTATATGTGCAATATGTATACAAAAAAATTGCTTACTATAATTCTAATCTTACTCAGTTGGTTCTGCCGTAAAAATTTATTTTGGTCAATCTATTGCTGAGATGTTGCTGGTGTCACTGGAGCTGGGTGATTGATGATGGATGGTGCTCTTTGAAAGTTGTTATGTTGTTATTTTTATATTTTTGATTTGTTTCGTCTTTACTGTTCAAATTTTTTTTAATTAAATTTTTCACACACTCATGTATTTAGTTAATTTTTACTTTTAATAATTGTTAATTTTTTTTGATTTATTTTTATGTTTTGTGAAAGTATTTCTTATTATTATTTTGTTATCTCCTTTCTTTGAAGGATACTTTTCTGTCTATTTTTCTCGAGATTAACTCGCGCACTATATCACCATACTTTTTCCTTTCTGGTTTTCCTTTTTTTATTTTTTTTCTCCTTTCTTCGAAGGATACTTATTTGTTTTTTTTCTTGAGAATAACTCACGTGACTACTTTATATCACCATACTTTTCCTTTCTGGCTTCAGATACAAGTAGTCCTGTCACGGTCGCCAATTATATTTTTCACTCAATGAAAAACATTTTTTAAAAATACTGAACACTTTATTTATGCCGAACTGGTCGGTTCGATCGCTGCACAACGAATGAATACATTTTTAATCTTAAACTAGCTACATGTCAATTCTTAGGGCTAGATGGATACAATACAATTCTTGGGACAACATAATTTATTGATCGTTGATGGATCTGAAATGCTGACCCGCAATTCTGGGATATTGGGTTGTTTGGTTAAGTGTCCCCTGGTCGCTAAGTGATCGGACGCATTAACTGTAGTTGGGTATTGGGTTGCTTGGTTTCGTGTCCCTTGGTCGCTAAGTGATCGGACGCATTACTGTAGTTTTGTTTACACAAGTGTCCTTTGTATATGAAAACTGATAAGTGGTCTATTGAGCGTCGTCGGGCATTAACTTTTTATAAAATGTTTTTTGGATTTGCCATCCATAAAAAGTTATTTCAAATGTTTCCATATTGCGCAAAATATCTGACGAAGCTGATGAAGTAGTCAGGGGTTTGAATTGTATAAACTCGTTAGATAAAGACCCTTGGTTAATTTATATCTTAATCAATAAAGTGGATGCACAAACACGATAAGCATGGTCAGGATATAACGTCGATGAAGAGTATCCAACCATTGACAAATTTCTTACTTTCCTGAGGCTTTGGAAGTATGCAGAGTTAATTTTCGAGAATCCAGGGCTAAAGCTTCCGTCGTAAGAAGCCATCATGTTTCATCTTTTTCCTAAATGTTCAGAATCACATAATTTATATCAATGTACATAGTGGGTTTTCAAGCCTTAGCATTCAGGTCAGAAGGATCTTCGTCAAATTAAACAAATTGTGCTTTAACTATCTGCATAGTGGCCATCCATCAGCTCGATGTCAATTTAAAATACGTTGTCGGACTTGTAACACTCGAAATCACAGTTTAGTTCATTTGGATAAGACTAACTCCGGTTCTTCTACTGAACATTCGAATAATTTACTTCTTCTTCTTCTTCTTCTTTTCCTTTTTATCCCGGCGTCGTTATGGTCAGAAGTGTAGGACCATAACCTTCCCACTTAACTGCATTCCTACTGGTCCGCTTGTGGGGTCCGCCGGTTTGACCTCAGAAAGTAGCGGCAGGCTTCCCGGTTTGGGATTACTTCATCGCTGAGGCCAATCAAATGCTGGTGGTTTTGCATTTGTTTGCACCAATTGTTTTTCGGCCTGCCTTTTTTGCGTGTTGAAATTGGAATGTTGATTGATAACGCCTTTTGGACGGGGTTCAAAGGATCTCTCCTTTGAACATGGCAATACCAACTGAGTCGGTCGCGCTCTATCTTTCTTGTGATGGTTTCTTTTACGTGGAGGCTTCCTCGGATCTTTGAACTTCTAATTCTGTCACGCTTTGTTACTCCCGCTGTCATGCGAAGCATCTTCATCTCAGTTGCCGTTAATTTGCTCTCATACTTTTTGTGCATTGTCCAGCATTGTGAACCGTATGTGAGCGCCGGACGTACAACTGAAGTGTAGAGCCTTCCTTTCAGCTTAGGGGGCATTTTTCGATCACAGAAGATGGCGGAGTTTTCCCGCCACTTCATCCACCCTACGCTTACGCGATGTTTGATGTCGTCATCACAAGTTGCTTCTCTATTAATCATAGATCCCAGATATTTAAACTTTTCACACTTGGGAAGCACTCTTCCATTCAAGTAAATGTCTGGAATAGGCTGATGAGGGTCAGAGAACGGGCAGCACAGATACTCTGTCTTCTTTGAACTAATACGATACCCGTGTCCCTCAAAAATGTCCACCCACACATCAAGTGCTCGTTGTAGGGACGCCTGATCATCACTTATAATGGCCCCATCGTCAGCAAAGAATAGCTGGTGCACATTGGGGTCCGTCACTTTTCCTTCAAGCAAGCAATCAAGGACTGCTATAAAAAGCAGTGGGCTGAGGACGCTCCCTTGGTGTACACCGACTTTGATTGCGAACTCTTCGGTGACTCCTGCGGTGCATCTTACTCTTGTCGTTGCTCTCTCGTACATGTCCATAATCACTCGCACGTAGGTTTCTGGAACTCCTTTTTGTCTTAGCGCTACCCATAAAAGATCTCTTGGTTGCCGGTCAAATGCCTTCTCGAAATCAACCAACACCATATGCAAGTCCTTTGAAGAATCACGATGCTTTTCCATCATGATCCTTATACTTTGGATTGCATCTGTTGTTGATTTACCCGAGACAAACCCGCACTGGTCATCAGATAGTCGTATTATTTTCCGCAGTCGGCTATCTAATACCCGTTCAACGATCTTCATGGTGTGCGACATCAGCTTGACAGAACGGTAGTTATCACAATTTCGCGTATCACCCTTTCCTTTGTGCAATGGAAGAAGATAGCTTTCCCTCCATTGATTAGGCATAGTGTCGCCTCTCATAAGTTTGGAGATAAGAACCATGAGCCATCTAGACCCGATGTCTCCCATCTTTTTCCAGAACTCAGAGGGTATCCCGTCCGGCCCAACAGCTTTTCTTTTCTTGGAGTTTTTAACCGCGTACCGAACTTCTTCGACTGTGATGTCGGGTATTTCGGCATGATTCGGGGCGGCTCTTGGAAAGTACACTCGGGGAAACTGTTCGTTCAGAAGTTCCTCGCAATACTGTCGCCATCTGTGGAGAATTTTTTCGTCTTCCACAAGGAGTTGGCCTTCAGCATTGTTAATAAACTTTGGGAAACGAATCTCCTGAGCATTTCTTCTTCTCTGGGCGGCTATCTTAAAGATATTTGCTCCTTTGTTCAAATTGTTTTGTCGAAGCTCCTGGGTAGCCTGGTTCCTGTCAGACGCGGAAGACGATATTTCTTCCAACTCCTGATAGAGGCCTTCCATGCTTTTCGCTTTGAATTCGGCGCATTTTTTCTTCGCGATACCTTTGCAACATCTATATACCTTTTCACGGCGAGCTTTTTCCTCTCTATTAGTAGAAGAGCACTTTGACCAAGCTTGGAAAGCCATTTTCTTTTCGTGTATCACTGCTTTGGCTTCGTCTGTCCACCACCAGGTTTCTTTTGCGTGTTGGCAGGGGCCTTTAGATGTTCCGAGCAGTGATTTGGCTTTCTCCAGGCCAGATTGTTGTAGGGAATCCCACATGTCTTGTGCTCTGCACTCCTCATTACCGACCTCATCGATAATGGAAGAGAGGTAGTTTTCCATGATGGTAATAAAAGCTTCGCCTTTTCCTTTATCCAGCTTATACCACTTGATTCTCTCAGACACCTTCGTTTGCTGCTTTGACTTCTTTCTCGCATCCAGAAAAAATTCAGTCAGGAGGAGACGGTGTTGAGGGGCGATCGCGTCTCCCAGGATCACTTTGCAATCTTTAGCTCGTGGCTTCATGAAACTGGATACCAAATGATAGTCTATTTGAGTTTCATTTCCGCCGCTGCTATAAGTGATCAGGTGCCGGCTTTGTTTGACGAACATGGTATTTAGCACTATAAGACCGTACGACTTGCACATGTTTAGGATATCTTCACCTGAAGAGTTCCTGGTGCCGTATCCCAGCCCTCCGTGGTAGCCTTCATAGTCTTCGCTTGTCTTCCCGACATGTCCGTTTAAATCTCCCCCAACAAACAAAAGCTCTTCCTTTGGGATGATTTTGACAAGGTTGTGGAAATCTAGCCAGAATGCATCTTTTTCTTTTTGTTCGCATCCTACTTGAGGGGCATATGCGCTTACGATGTTCCACACCTCACCATGCATCACCAATTTGAGAGCCATCAAACGGTCACTGGACTTTGAAATGGTTAAGACGTTGCCAAGTAACTCTGCCGCCAGGATGATGGCGATTCCGTTTTTTCCTTGTTCCAATCCATAGTAAAACATCTTGTAGGCTTTTGTTTTAACGTCCAAGAAACGTGCCCGATTACCGGTGTTTCGCCATTTCGTCTCTTGTACGCACAGGATGTCTACTCGCCTTCTAACCATCATTTCTTCAAGCTCATAGCTGCGCCCACTCATGCTTCCAACGTTCCAACTCGCGACTCTTAAATGTGGCTTACGCCGTTGCATTACTTTGCTATCCCCCGGAAATCCTATAGCTCTGACCCGAGCATTTCTGCTCGTCCCAGGATCACGACCATTAGTAGTGCCTGGCGGGGTAGTGCTTTTCCTTTTAGCGTTCTTTTCCATAATGCTACGGTTTGACCGTTTTCATTCTTCCCTTCCTTTTTGACACGGGCATGCTCCAGATTTTTTATTTTTTTTTTGATTGATCTTACTCTTACAACACCGGTGATCTCCAGTCGTGTCAACCCACTGATTTGCATGCACACTTGTGGGGCAGTTTAATGGTGGTATATGTGTCCCTAGGCTCACCTTGGTGTTTTCTAAATTGCCTAGATGTGAGTTTTGTTTACCTTTGTTTAGTCGCCTTTTACGACAAGCGATAGGTATCGCTGCAGGGATATTCTTAACCCGTCCCTGCACGAGGAATTCGAATAATTTACTATTCTTCGCAAATCGTTATCGAGCCTCAACATGATATTCGTAAGCCTTCGCAGTTCCAAAACATCCTAACTAATCATTCGTTAAGTAACGCATATCGCTTACCACAAACACTATTACCTACTGCTGTTGGAAATGTTATAGATAGTAGGGGCAATTATCAACAAGTGCGGTTTCTACTGGATTCAGGTTCTCAAGTATCGTTTGTTTCGGAATCCTGTATTCAACGATTAAGTTTACAACGTAGCAAAGCAGGACTGCTGATAAATGTTATAGGCACTATGAGTGCAGGCAAATCTAAAGGAATAGTTTCGATGCAGATCTTCTCTCGTCTCGAGTCAACAGTTATCTCAGTTGATGCGTATATATTGCCTCAAGTCACGGCAAATTTGCCAACTTGAGCAAATTAAACTTAGCAGATACTTCGTTTAATAAATCATATTCAGTTGATATACTATTAGGAGCGGACAAGGTATGGAATATTCTACAGGGCGAATTTCGGTATGACAGGGAAGGATATCCGATAGCGCAAAAAACATCTTTCGGATGGATCTTAGCAGGACAGTTAACTTCCAAGCAGAATGAATCAGTTATTCAATCACAGCATAGTATTTTGGACGTCGATTCTATGCTACAGGCCTTTCGGACTATTGAGGAGGTAAACCCAAAATCATTTTACATCCAAGAAGAAAAGAAGATAGAAGAGCATTTTATAAAAACCCATAAAAGGGACGTCGATGGGAAATACGAGTATATCGTAGATCACCTCAATTGTCCGGTGCCTTGAAGGATGCAGTTCAACGTTTGAAGTCTATGGAGAAACAATTGAAAAGGAACGAGGATCTTCGTTTAGACTATTCTCAATTTCTTGAAGAATATTTATCGCTGGGGCACATGCACAAACTTGTCGAACATAATATTGAAAAGGAAAAACGTCTTTTAGTTGCCGCACCATACGGTTTTTATACAAGACAGTCCTCCGACAAAAATTCGTGTTTCTTTTCGATGGATCTTTCAAGGATAACAATTTAAGATATTTAAATGAAGGTTTGATGGTAGGACCAGCTATTCAAAGGAATTTGTTCTTGGTGAGTTTAAGATTTCGAAAATATAAATTCGTCTTTACAGCAGATATTATCAAGATGTTTCGACAAATATGGGTGTTGCAAAGGGACAGACATTTTCTCCGCATAGTTTGGCGGCGGTCGCCATCCGAACCTATTGAACACTATGAGTTATATACTGTGACTTATGGAACATCGTGCGTACCGTTTCAAGCGATTCGAGTGTTGGAGCAACTCGCACATGATTATAGGAAGGAGTTTCCTAGTGCAGCAGAAATTATCGACAACGATTTTTACGTGGACGACGTTGCGACAGGAGCTGATACATTGGAAGACGCAGTAAGAAAACGGAAGTCATTAATAAAACTTCTTCCCAGAGGAGGGTTTAGGCTTAGCAAGTGTTAAAACAACTGCCTGGAGCTGTTACCGAAACACACAGAAGAACAAGTCGATTTTAAATCAATGTATACAAATGGCGAAGCTTGGAGTAAGGTATTAGGGCTCTATTGGAACTCAAGAGAGGATATTTTTAGTTTCCGTTTTAAACTTAATATTAACACATGTATAACAAAACGTCAAATATTGCGAAATATAGCAAGCATTTTTGATCCATTTGGTTTTCTCAGTAATTTTGTTCAAAATCATTTTTCAGGATCTCTGGCACCGCAAACTAAAATGGGATGATGAAATCCCAGACACAATTTCTAGGAGATGGATTCAATACCGCCAAGAACTGACCATCCTCACTCAACTCGCTATCCCAAGGGCAATTGGTTTTTCATAGATACTCCTTTGAACTCCATGGTTTTTCGGACGCATCGAAATCGGCATATGCGGCCGTAATTTATTCGCGTTGGCGCCTCCCGAATGGAAAATTAAAAATTCAAATTGTTGCTGCTAAGTCTCGTGTAGCGCCCCTAAGGAAACTGACTATCCCTCGTCTCGAATTATGTGCCGCGCTCTTGCTAGCCAGACTTCTTCAAACAGTACAAGAATCCCTTCAAATCAAATTCACAAATGTGTATGTCTGGAGTGATTCGAGCGTTGTTTTATCGTAGTTATCTTTACCTTGCCGCCGCTGGGATGCTTTCGTGGGAAACCGTACTTCAGAAATTCTGGATACGATTCCAAGGAATCGTTGGTTTTACGTAAGATCGGAATATAATCCAGCTGATTGTGCTTCCCGCGGAATAACACCATCAAAACTATTGGAACACCCTTTTAGGTGGCATGGTCCGGATTGGCTCGTAGAGGGATCTGTAAATTAGCCAATAGCAAGCGAACTCAAGGAAGATCCCGATTGTGTTAAAGACGAAAGGAAACACGCAGCGCAAGTTTTACAGGTCGTTACTTCGGATCATCCTTTCGAATACCTCTCGACTGTCTTCTCATCTTGGACACAGTTAATACGAAGTACAGCCTTTATGTTTCGTTTTATTTCTAACTGTTGCAAGCTAACTCATACATTTTCTTCTCATTTACAAGCTCAAGAAATTCGCAACGCAAAGTTCAAGTTGATTATATTTCGTAAATTTCCCAAAAATTGCAAGCTTTCAAGTCTTAATCCATTTGTAGATGACACTACGACGCAAAATTATAATCCCCAAGGAGCTTGTAATGCGGTGCTCCTTATTATAATCGACGCACATCGCACATAGCACATCGGAAATTCCTACATCCAGGAGTATCAACTTTATTCGCACTCATTCGCCGGGAATACTGGATTCTAGGCTGTAGAAACTTGCTGCGGAAGATCTCATGATCTCATTTATATCATGCTTTAAACAAAGAAATGCTACCGTTAACCGACAAATGGGGAATCTACCATCTCAAAGGATTCGGTAGTGTCATCCATTCTCACATTACGTAGTTGATTATGCCGGTCCAGTTGCACTTAAACTTAGAATTGGAAGGAAGTCACATATCACAAAGGGATATATCTCTCGGTTTATATGTCTTGTGACGAAGGCGATACATTTCGAACTAGTGAGTGATCTCACTACTGAGGCTTTTTTGGCGGCACTTCGATTTGCAGCTCGTCGTGGGAACCCTTCAAACATGTACTCAGACAATGGCACAAACTTTCGTGGAGGAGCACGCGTGTTGTCGGAAATGCATAAGCTTGTCCTTTCGGAGCATCATAACTCATTGGTCGAAGAAACACTCGCTCGCAATGATATAAATTGGCATTTTATACCCCCCTCAGCACCTCATTTTAGCGGTTTGTGGGAGGCAAGTGTAAAATCTGTCAAACATCACCTACGAAGAGTAATCGGAGAAGATAGGCTATGTTTGGAGGAATTTTATACTCTTCCGACACAAATTGGGGCAATCCTCAATTCGAGACCTTTATGTACATATATGCTGCGTCAGACAGCGATCTTGATGTATTAACAGCGGCACACTTTTAGGAAGACCATATTCATCAATTCCTGAACCATCCTCGGATATTTCAAACAATCGATTCGGATTATGGAAATCAATTCAAGCTAAAGTCTAAGGCTACTGGAGACGTTGGAGTATGGAATACTTAATATCATTGCAAAATCGTCCGAAGTGGCAACACACAACAAAACATCAAGATAAATGACCTCGTTCTAGTGAAGGAAGGCAATCTACCATCTAGCAAATGGCTGATGGGACGCGTCCTTGATTTACATCCTGGTAAGGATGGATGTGTAAGAGTAGTCACTTTAAAAACAGCGGCTGGAACCCTTCTTCGTCCGGTACAGAAACTAGCAATTTTACCATCGTGATGAAACCTTGTTTCAGGGGCGGCGGAATGTTTGAGAACACTTTCAACACTTTGCATGTTATAAAATCAAAATTCATTTTATGTGTCATCACCCTTAGCAACCCACTTATAATTCGATGTTTTTAAGTTACTCTTTTTTCTCATTTTGTACACACTTTCAAATAATTAATAAATTGTTCGACACTTCGTTTTGAACCAGCAAAGGAGTCGGAACAAAAGCATTCGTTTTGTTTAATTCAATTTTAGCTGGCAATACTTCGTTTCATCGTTGGATTCTAGTTTCGATTTCCTTATTGTGTTTCCACACATTATCCCAATACTTCGTTGGAATTCATCTTTGGATTCTAGTTTCGACTTCCTACTTCGACACCTACTAAGCAAACAAGGGCCGTTTCAACATTCGTCGAAAGCTGCCTACTAAGCATTCTGAGTTCTTTTCCAATACGATCGATCACATCGATCGGGGTATATATAGTAGGAAACAAAACAATGTAATTTAGTCTTAAGAGAGATTCAAATAAAGATTTATTTTATCAAAAGAAACAGTGTTTTTTTTTTGAACTTTTATGCACTAATTTGGAGCTGAATAGAGGGTTGGACACAGCTTTGAGTGCAGTTTGGCTGTCACTGCAGACGCATATGCTTTTTCCCTTTCACTTGTGCTTGACAACGTAGTGCATAGCCATTAGGATTGCGTATGTCTCTGATTGAAAGACAGACGCATATTTTCCTAACGAAATGTGGAGTCAGACATTTGCGCGCTCAAAGAAAACACCATCGCCAGACCCCCGCCCAGTCCTGGAGCCATCTATACGAGTAGACATGCGAAGACAGTTCATTCCAGGCTTAGTAACTTGCCAGAGCCATGAAAATTTGACTGTGAAATTATGACTTGATGGCAGGTGCCATTGCGTGGGAAGGCATATCCATGAGACAGGAGTCGAAGGATATTTCTCGCGCAAGTACGGTGTCACTCCAATGTACCAAAAACCATTTCTCTTGAGGCGAGACATGGCTTTCAGTGCGCACGCTCTGATATATGTATATGCCAAGGGGTGGAAGATTCATCATAGCATCTAGAGCAACGCCCGGCGTGCTGGGGAAAGCCCTCGAAAAGCTAAGACAAGCCGCTCTTTGGTGTTTGTTGAAAGAGGCTACGTCGTGTTTACGTGTTACCCTGTTCCACCAGAGAACCGATGCGTAGGAGATTATCGGTCTTACCATTGCCGTGTAGATCCAAAGGACCTTTATCGGCGATAAGCCCCATGTTTTGAGAAAAGCACCTTTGCATTGCCAAAAAGCTGACATCGTTTTTGTGATTTTTGACTGAAGATGCTTTGACCAAAGAAGCTGACTTCCAGGTACTTAGCTTAAGTGGATATCGGGATGGGAATGTCTCTTAGCACCAGCTGAGTCATGCCAATATGCTTTCTCCTTCTCGTGAAGAGAACGACATCAGTCTTAAGAGGATTGACAGCCCATTACTCGTGCATCAGTCATCGATCGCATTTAGCGCCGTCTATGTTTTGAGACAGACAGTCGCTAAACATGAGCGGATAGAGAGAACGGCAATATTATCCGCATAGGCCTGGGGATAGCTTCCAGACGCCCTTGTACGCCAGATTTGATACATTGTTCGTAGCATCTTGCATCATAGCATCATCATAGCATCTTGAAATTTTTTATGAGCTATTACCACAGTCTCAGAAAAGGTTAGCGTTACTGTTTGATGTGAGAATAATTAGGAAAGTTAACTCTCTTTTATTAATACCTTTCCTGATTTCATCAACGACAGACAATAAGGCAGTTTTGTAGCTGCGCTTGGATCAAAGCCTGATTGGTCATCATTAAGCAAGTTTTTAACGTATAGATCACATACATATTATTTAAGACAAGATGGCACAATCGCTAAAGGTCGCTCCTCGGTTCAGTTGGTTTTTTAGGAACAAGAATACTGTTAGACCTTTTCCGTTTAGAGGGAAAAATTGGGGCTTTAAAATTTCTATACGAAATATAAGTTATGTATCGTAGTGTATCATTGAATGACACCTCTAGGAACTAAGGTTTATCTCATCCAGAGCTACTTTAACGAATATCTTTTGATGAAACAAGAGAGAATAAGGAGAGGTGCAAATTAAGTTGAGAGCATCACAATGTAAATGAGCTGAGCAAAAACAACTTGTCCATTACGTAAGACATACACTACAGGTCATTTTACAAGGCTAAACTATTAAAATTTTAGAAGTCATTGAATTTAAAAGCTTCTGAATCCTAATTTTCCTCGAATGCAAGAAAAAGATAAATTATACAATGTTTCAAGGAAGCTAGGGTTGATTGAAAATAATTGTATCAATATCGCTGATAATGATCATGAACCTGGTACTACAAGTCATATTGGTGATGTAGATGAAGACTTAGAGTGGCCATATCCTTCGGAGGGCTTCGATCATCGTAAGTGTGATGGGATGGACCACATAAAAAGCGGATGATAAACTATAGCATATACGAGTACTACAGCGACTTCTACAAAGATAGGAGACAATGCCCTTTTGGACTAGGGCGTTTTGCTTCAATTAGACCAAAGCATCGAGTCTAAATTACGAAACATTAACATAATCGGCACTCATGACCTCACGAAAATATTTCTATGATGTCCAGAATGATATATTTATTATAGACTACTACGACAGAGAATTGCGTCCTCTTGACACTGATTAAGTTAAGTTGTCAATATATTGTATCCCAAAGTATCTAGCCCAGGGGACTTTCTTGAAGGTTCCTTAAAAAAGGTGGAAATAAACTGGTTAGGAGCATACTAGTGCTAGTAGGGCATGGTCAGTGGAAGGCATGCCTGATAAATGGAATTCCGGTATTGAAACTGTTTCCTGGATTTCAGACATCTATCAGTGTTATTTTTAAAACCATATATGAAGCGGACCTAGAAGTCGTGAACACAGCAATACGTTAATGAGGTGTTTGCGAGTGTTTAGGCAATGGAGGTGATTTCGAATCTTGTTGACAATCTGAACGACGAAAATGACTAGACGATAGATAGCATGCTAATATTTCTAGCAGTTGATAGGTATTACCAAAGGATTTCAGACTAACATGCTACTTCAGAGAGTTCAGACATAGCTAATGACCATAGCCCTTGTTCTCAAATGTTTTTCAGCCTAATGATGCATCAATGAATTATATTATAATACGCTATTGATTCGTCTTAATAAATCTAATTCAATGAATGTAAGTGGATAGGTTTGGTTAAACAGTTAACTGTTAATGACGAACATATTCGTTATGAAAAGATTGTAAAATGTAGTGTTATGACGAATATGTTCGCCATGCTTCAACAGTAACCATTGGCGGTTAATTTTGCAAATTTAGTTAATACTAAAATATATTCGTAAACTGCAAGAAGTTTGGAATAATTTGAAACCATGTCGAAATAAAAAGAACTAATAAAAATGTATAAATAATTTTATTATAGAAAATAAAACAGATATAGATAGGGGACACATTTTCCAACAAAGTCGAAACAGTTAACTGGTTAAGCAATGAAACAAGATGCATTGATCAGCGTATTCAACTGATTGCATCGGTCAGTCAAAATGTTTAGCTCTGAACTTGGAGACCGTTTCAAGAAGACTGGTTTCTGCTAGACACATAGACATAAACAATCGCTATTCGTGGAAGGTGTTATGTGAAGGTGAAAAAAACTGATACATGACGAAATAAACTTCTATAGAAAATCGCCAACGTATTTAGGCCAGATGCGATCAGCAGATTTGAACATATAATGAATGAAGTAATTATCCTTACGGCAATGAGCAGTGGCGCTCAGAAGATTGAGACGCATAGAAAATTTAAAAACGACAAGCCAAGAAGGTCTTAGAATATAAGACAAATCTTAGAATACTTCTCTGGAATTTAGAAATAGTAGCCCTCAACAAGATGGAAAGCTTATAGGTAAGCCAGATTAGATGGTGTACCAAACAAGTCAAAGGAGGCTGCTTCTCAAAGAAGCCTCGATATATTCCTTGCATTGTTTGCAAAAATGTCTAGGAGAAGACGTGTTAAATAAACCTAAAGCTGTTTCCTACCGAAAGAAACAAACCACCGGACAGATATCAGGTTTCGGTTGAAAATAAAAGCGGACTACTTGAGCAAGGTGTCATCATCACTACAAGCGACAGGAGGGCCCGCCTAAGTTGACTTTGTATATGGTTGGCGAACATAGTTGTTGTTCTTCATATTTTCACCTAAGCAAAGCTCACAACCTAAACAAACCCAACAAAGTTCAAAGATCGACAAGGATTCATATTATGGGATTAATGATATCATGATCCACCGAATCCCTGTCACCTAGGCTGTAAAACCCCATCAGAGCTCTTCTACTTCTCTTTGCAAATTTTTCTGCAATTTTCATAGACTTTGACTTTAGTTGTACAGGGCAATGCTTAGGAGGCCTATGTTAAGTCCATATCCTTATCTCAGATTGCCAATTTCTGATTTACACTGATGGTTCCAAGAAGAAGGACCGTTTAGGTATCGCTTTCCCGTCCACTCGAGTATCATCATGATCCTGTGCTCAGCAACCACTTCTTTCAGTCTTGTGAAGCAATACAAGGAGGAAATCAAATGAGCTATGAGTAAGCAGCACGGTATCATAAAGGAGAAGGTGGAAGCCAACGCGCTAGCTAGGCTCAGGACTGCCACCAATATTTGCGTTGAGTACCCCGCTAAGCCACCTCGAATCCGACACCTGAAGGAACAGGAGCGAAATCTTGGTCTACCTATATTCATATAAAAAGATAGAATATAGCATCTTCTAAAAGACATGCCTAGAGGTATTAAGGCTGGAAGGCTCCATTGCCTCCATTGCCTCAGCTGCTGCCATCTTAAACTGATGCAATAAAGAAAATCAAGGAGACAAAGAGGACACGCTCAAAGAACTTATGGCAAGCTTAGTGAAATAATACCACTATGGTAAGTTAGGCCGTCACACTGATACCTTTGAACGATGTTTGATACTACTACTGTTTCTTATCGACAAGATGGTAGAGCGCATAATTTTCAATTGGAAGAATTTCTTAGAATGGAGAGATAATCGGTTTAATCTAGTCTACGAATACGAGTATGATGGATTCAGAAGAATATTTACGCACTTGCAAAGCTGCGAGCGACTGCGAGAAGAGTAGCAGAGGAGAGGTTGAAGTACAATTTTATCAGGCTATACAATTCTTGTATTCAAATCAGTCTTGGGACCCTTCTCAGAAAAGTGATTTGCCCCTTGTCTTTGAAATCATTTACCACCATCGTAATTAAATCCATTTTCTCAGTCCTTTTACGTACCGATGGATTCATAAAAATACCCTCCAGAGATCGACAACAGCACAATCCTATTATCTTCGATTAAAATCCCACCCGCGTCATAAACCGACCGAGATTCACTTTCCACAATTCATCGAAGAGTTAATAATACAATAACGGATGCCCCACAGTCATTTGTGTCCACCATTTAAAAAACAAAAAAAAAATCCAAAAAGCCATGTACCATAGTCCGACCAATGGAGGAAACAACAATAATAACAACACCACATAGTGGAAATGAAAAAAAAAAGAAAAGAAAAACAAAAATGGAATTCCCCTCGTAGTCATGGAAGCTGAATTGTTACATTCACAGATACATATGAACAGATACAAAACGGACTGACCTCAGCGATTGTAAAAACAGCGCAAGAGGAAATCTCATTTTTAGACTCAATCCCTCCGATAGCTTCGGGTGGATATTTCTGCCACGTCCTGGTTATGCTCGGGCGAAATTGTTTTATCCAAAGCAGAGGATGGAGGGGGAATGGGGCGTAAAGTGGAGAAGAAAAAATGGCAAATTGAATTGGCGGATCGAAAAGGACATCTATAGTTGGAGTGGACAATATTTTAATGAAACCATGTGAATGTAGTGAATGTAAAGCAATTCTGTTAATATTCGGCTTTTCATACTTTTGAGACTTGTTACAACAGACAGTGAACCTTTGTTGGTTTTTTTGTTTTTAGTGATCAAGTCTGAATCGTGCTTGCTAATTTTGGCGTTTTAAAAATGAAGCAAAGTATAACCACCTTTGATACTTTAGGTAAGAAGTTCACACCAAAAAGGTACCTACTTGCGGTATTAATAATGATGTGGGTTTTAGGAATAGAGATTCCAATACGTTTTCTTTTTTTCCAAACTATGGTTTGGTAGTAGTAGTTTAGGGCCCGATGCCTACAAACAATTTTTAGGCAATTTCTAGGAAATTCGTTTTGAACATTATTTCATACTCAAGCCACAAATCCAAGATATTCAGCCTCTTTTGGTTTCTGGTTGCAAGACCTATCCACTTCTTCTTCTTCTTCTTCTTCTTTTCCTTTTTCCTACGTTGTTATGGTCAGAAATGTAAGAAGAGATCAAATGTTTTAATTTTAATTCAATCAATCAAATGAGTACATCAACTGTCCTCGTTAGATTACCTAACACCAAAATATACTTAAAAATTACCACCAAAGCCTAAACACAGAATTAATTTATTCCTAAATGAATGCCTACTGAGATGGAAATCGAATAAGCTACAGTATTTATTGGATTCCCTATAGAAATTGGTTCGTTGAATCCATAATTAACTCTATTTTCGTGGGGGCGAACGCCCCCATTTATTGGGCTTAATTCAAGCTAGCTTAATCTAATCTTAACCTAATCTCACTTACTAGGTAGGGAGAAGGGGAGGGTGGTTAAGAAGGCGGGTTTTTAGGCATCGAGTGCTGAGGTTGAAATCGAAGTAAGGATTTGAATTAACAATTCCCAGCATACGAGAAATAGGTTCATTGGAGCCATAGGTAGTACGGGGGGTGGGTAGATAGAAGAGACGGGGATTTCGTACGTTGCGGGGGTTAGTGTTGATAGAGACAGAGTTATAGAGAGTCGCGCAGTCAATGGTACCTGAAAGGAGACGATGGATAAAAAGAATGTCAGATACAACTCTTCTTTCTTCCAACGTGTTCATGTTGATTAGTTTAAGGCGGTCTTGGTAGGGTGGTAAAATCAAAGGATTGCCCCAGGGGAGACCTCGAAGAGCAAAACGTAGGAATCGGCGTTGGATGCTCTCGATTCTAGAAATGTGGGTTTGTTGGTAGGGAGACCACACCTGGGAGGCGTATTCAAGAAGGGGCCGGACAAAGGTTATGTAAAGAGATCGGGTAACGTAAGGGTCCGAGAATTCTTTAGACCATCGCTTCACGAAACCGAGTGCAGAATTAGCTTTAAGGATTATCTCATCGATGTGTGCCTGAAAATTAAGCTCTTGGTCACATAATATGCCAAGATCGCGAATGACTAGAACCGTGGAGATGGGTTGATTATTGAGGAAGTAGAGACGAGGAGGAGGTTTGATTCGTTTACGTGAAAAGGTAATTGATTGGCATTTGGAAATATTAAGCTCTAAGCAATTTTTGGAGCACCAGATGGAAAAGCTATTGAGATCAGATTGAATATGGGAAGAGTCATGACTGGAGGAAATGGTCTTGAAGAACTTGGTGTCGTCGGCGTATAATGAGATGTGGTAGTGTTTGATCACCATTTCAAGATCGTTTATGGAAAGAACGAAAAGAAGTGGACCTAAGTGGCTGCCTTGGGGGACGCCGGAGGAGGCTAAAAAGGGGTTAGAGAAGGCAGATCTAAAACGAACATTATAATAGCGATTTTCCAGGTAAGAAGATATCCACTTCAAAGAAATGGAGTCGAAGCCAAGGGAGGACAATTTGAAGAGTATCAGTCTGTTGGAGATTTTATCGAAAGCTTTACTGAAATCGGTTGAGATAACGTCGACTTCTTTGCCGTTCTCTAAGGCCGATAGGGTAAAGGACACAAATTCAACAAGGTTAGTGGTTGTGGATCTGCATTTGATTAAACCGTGTTGTCTAGGGGAGATTAATGACTTGCAGCGAAAACTTAGTGTTTCGTACAAAACGCTCTCGAAGAGTTTAGGTATATGTGATAGTTTGGCAATGGGACGATAGTTGTTAACAACGTTCTTAGGACCTTTTTTATGTATAGGGGTGATAAATGAATTTTTCCATAAGCGGGGGAATTCACCTTGGGATAGGGATTGGGTGAAGATTTTCGAGAGAGGGCGAGAGATGGTTGAGGAGCATTTTTTTAGAAATATGGCAGGGAGACTGTCGGGTCCAGGAGTGAATTCATCATTAAGTAGATTTAATTTGTTTTCGATGACATGAGAATCAACTGTGTGTGGGAGAAATGGTCCAAGCGAAAAATTCCGTAGATAATCAAAGTATGAGAAGTCTGGAGCAAACGAGTCGTCGGCGAAAGACTGTTTAAAAAAGGTGACGAAAAAGTTGGCGATAATATTGGGATCATTCGAGGTGTGATCGTGGAAGGAGAGGGAGGTAGGATAGCCATCGGATTTTCTTTTATAGTTAACAAACTTAAAGAAAGACTTTGGATCGTTTATAAGATTGGCTTGCGTTTCTGTTAAATAGCGTTGATAGAGGAAGTTGTGTAGAGCGGTAAAGTGGAGATAGCTGCCCAGGTAGTTAGAAAAGTCATTGGATGATTGAGTACGAAGGAAGATTGTCCATTGCTTATTTCTTTTGTTTCTTAGAGAACGGAGCCTGCGATTATACCAGGGTGGGGAGGTGGACGAAGTTTTGCGTTGTGAAACGGGAACGTAAAGAGAGATAGAGTAAAATATTTCCCTGTAGAGTATGGATATAGCATCACTTACGGTTAGGTTATCAAAATTGAGAGGGGCCTTTTTAAGGTATTCATTTATTAGATGAAATTTTGCTTTGTGGAAATCGTAAGAGGCCAGAACTGTAGGGGGTTTATTCTGTGATGGAGAATCGTGAAAGAAGGAAAGGAGGAGGGGAGGATGGAAGTTATCGATGGTTGAAAGGGAAAGGGGACTAAGTGAAACAGAAGAGTTGAGAGGATCGGTTGTGAATATGAGGTCGAGTTGTCTACCCATGTAGTTTAGTACGCCACTAACTTGGCTGAGGTTTGAATCTGTTAGGCGATCCAAGAAGAGACATTCTTTGGCAGTAGTGGGATTGGTGGCAGTGTAAGACGATTGATCGTCTAATTGGATCCATTTAAGATGAGGAAGGTTGAAGTCACCGAAAACAAGGATTTCATCTTGAGGGTTTCTTAAATCGGTTAATTGGTCGATTGTGTTGATGGCGAGTTCATAGTATTCAATAGGTTGTGAGGGCAAGATGTAGAAACAAATGATGTATAATGTCTTCTGGGGTAGAGCAATCTTAATTGAAACAAAGTCGAGAAGTGGGGAGGATGATACTGCAATAAGGGAAGAGTCAATTGTATTAAGGACGGCTAGTAGAACGCCTCGGCAAGGACAACCGTCAGTGAGTCGGCTGAGTTCGTCATCGCGATAAACATTAAAATTTGGTGGGAACAGTTCGAGGTTATTTATGCTGGGGATCAGGTTCGTTTCAGTCAACGCGAAGACATCAAAGGACAAAGCATGTGATTGTTGCAGGATAGCTTGGGTTTTCGAGCGGAGACCTCTTACATTTTGATAATAAATAGTAAGAGGGAGGTTTTTGCAGAGGGTGTGGGTGACAGGAGGATGGCGACAATTAGGAACGAAAAAACCTGTCGTGATCGGCTCGGCTACGCTGGAGGTGCGATATCCGTTTTGAGTGTATATATTGCCGGAAAGTTTCGAGATCATTTGAGACTTTTTGAGGGGAAATATTGAAGAATTCGTGGTATTTTACGAAGAGGTTTTTGAGGCTAGCGAAGTCAGCAGGAAGACCTTCCTGTTCGATTGATACCCTTACGCTTGTGTTAGTTTTTCCTTCGTAGCAAACGGAGTCTGACTTATCATGGAGATAAGCTAGGAAGAGTCGGATGTTTTCGTATGTTTTTTTATCCCTTAACCGAGAGAGAGCATAACGACATTCGACGGGGTTAGCGGTTTGCTGGGTAAGTTTGACTGTGGGGGGCAGAAGGGGGTCGATAAAAGATTGAGAGGAGACAGAAGAAGGATTTGTTATGGATGGACCTGTTGATGTAGGGATTGGTGAGGAATTGGTTGTGTTGTAGGAGATGGAATTCGATTTGGGGGCAGAGGAGATGGAGCATGGTGTGGGGTAGAGAATATGGGAACTGCGGAAATTTGGGTATTTTGCACCTGATCTGAGGTCGAAATTGGGAAATGAACTCGGTGGGGGTATTTGGTTCGGGGTCTGGGTCGGGTTTGGGGTCGGTTTGAAGGAAACCTTTTGACGTTGGGGTTTGGGAGGAGCAGAGTAAGAATGTTGTACATTAGAAATGGAGGGGTGTGTGAAATTAGGAAAGAGATTCGTCTTGAAGCTCCAGTTGTCACCGGGGTTAGGGGGAGGGTTGGGATGCTCTATGATAGGGTACGTAAAATAAAAAGCGATTCCTAAGAACTCTCGCAGGAGCATAAAATCCAATTAATGATAGTAGAAAAGGGCAATCGATATGACCATTTACCAAATCACGGACAAACATAACTGAAAAATATTGCCTTCGTTTGAAAAGAGGTAGGATACCAAACAGTTTGCACCTCGTTTCGTACGAAGGCATTTCAACATTCCATCGCAGTCTACGAAAGGCTACCGTAGTTAGATGCTTTTGGATCTTCTCAATTCTAGAGGAATGAACGTTGTAAAATGGATCCCATACTACAGTGCAGTACTCGAGATGAGATCTAACAAAGGCGAAAAATAGACATTTGAGAGTATGAGGATCTCGGAAGTCTTTGGAATTTCTCAATATGAAACCTAGCATCTGATTACTTTTAGCAACCAAAAACTCAATGTGCTTGCAAAAGCTTAGAGTAGAGTCAAAAATAACTCCCAGATCCTTCTTGGAGGAAATAATGGATAGAGGAGTATTATGGATTACGTAAGTAAAGGGAATTGGAGAGAGGTTACGGTGAAAAGAAAGGCTTTGACATTTAGAGACATTGAGATGAAGGTCATTATTTTGACACCATATGAAAAGGCGTTCAAGATCCTCTTGTAGAAGAGTACAGTCGTGCATTGAACGTATAGGTCGGAACACCTTCAAGTCGTCTGCAAACATTAGACACTGGGAACTTAAAAAGAGGTCAGGAATGTCATTGATAAATAAGAGGAAGAGCAGAGGGCCTAGGTGACTTCCTTGAGGTACTCCGGAAATTACATGAACTGGTGAAGAGATCGTTTCATTTATGCGAACATATTGGATACGATCCGTTAAGTAGGAATTAATCCACTTTAGCAAATTTGAGTGAAATCCTAAATTAGCCAGTTTTGAAATTAATGTATGTATGAAATGTAGGACCATAACCTTCCCACTTAACTGCATTCCTACTGGTCCGCTTGTGGGGTCCGCCGTCAAACCGTCCGGTTTGACCTCAGAAAGTAGCGGCAGGCTTCCCGGTTTGGGATTACTTCATCGCTGAGGCCAATCAGATGCTGGTGTTATTGCATTTGTTTGCACCAATTGTTTTTCGGCCTGCTTTTTTTTTTTTTTTTTTTTTTGTGACACGGGCATGCTCCAGATTTTTTTTGTTTGATCTTACTCTTACAACACCGGTGATCTCCAGTCGTGTCAACCCACTGATTTGCATGTACACTTGTGGGGCAGTTTATATGTGTCCCTAGGCTCACCTTGATGTTTTCTAAATTGCCTAGATGTGATTTTTGTTTACCTTTGTTTTAGTTGCCTTTTACGACAAGCGGGAGGTATCGCTGCAGGGATATTCTTAACCTGTCCCTACACGGAACAAGACCTATCCACATCTACTTGTTATTCAGTTTGACATTGTGGTTGATTTCATTTGAAAACACCAAGTCTACGTTGGAGGTTTGACGGTTATATGCTATCAGTGACTTAGAGATCTGAATTCGAATAGTATTAATTAATATTGATAATAGTATACCATAATGTTCAATTGTAGCTGAGTCATACCAGAACTATAATAATTTTCTTTTAATTAATCTTGCCAAGTAAGAGTGGCTTTGAACATCTCGAAAACGCAGGCTTTATCTTATGCATAATAAACAGAGTCTATGAGCTTCTAAGGACCAGAAAGCATCAGGAAGCTATATTAACCATGGATATATTCCGATTTAAAAAAAAGCAAATCAATGATACCTCAAATTACATGGGTAGACGACTGCACCTTATTTTCATGATGGGTTTATTTATTTCCTCTGTTTCACTTTTCCAATTTTCCATTGATAACTGTCATATCCTCCCCTTTTGTTCTAACGATACTACATTACAGGGGACTACTCCTAAAGTAATAATTTTTTATAATTTCCATAAAGCAAAATTTAGCCAAATCAATGAATATCTCAAGGGAGCCTCCGTCTAGCCTTAATTGCGACATATTTATATTATACAGAGAAAATGGTATTCAGGCTTTCTTAGCGTCCCCTTTTCTCATCACAAGACTTCGTCTACCCTCCCACCATAGTATAAACACAGGCACTGTTCTAACAAACGAAACAAATTATGGGCAAAGTTCCTTCGTACTTAATCTCTTAATAATTTTTCCCACTATTTTGGTACTTATCTACACTTTATTGCGTTACAACTCTTTTTGTAAAAGTTATTTAATCGATAGGCAAACCAACCTTATAACTGATCCTAAGTCCATCTTTCAATTTTTCAACTTTAAAAGAAAATCTAATGGGTATCCAGCCTCCCCTTTTTCAATGACGAAACCTCAAATAAACCCAATACTATCGCCAACTTTTTTGCCCTCGTTTTCCAACAATCTCTCGCCAACGACTCCTTTGTATTCGATTATGCTTACTTCAACTGCTTACCAAATTGTCCAATTAAACCGTTTCACCCTCGTACTGTCAAAATTCTCCCATTTTAATATCTCGTTACTTGGAAAACGGCTGTCATCTTTTCTAGCCCTTTCTTTGCTTCGTCTGGCGTCTTCCAAGGCAGCCACTTATCTTCTTTTTCTTTTTGATAATAATAATGTGAAAATTAATCATTTCTACACCTCACTGCACGCCGACGACTCTTTCTTCATGACTATTGTCTTAGGACATGACTCTTCTCTTATTCATTCGTATCTCAACAGTGCTCTAAAAACTGCTTAACAAAAGTGCAAATAAATTTCTTTTTCACAGAAACGCATCAAATCTCTTCTTTCTTCACAATCAACACATTTCCATGGTTCAGGTGATTTGTGACCCGGACCCCAATTTCGTACACTTGTTAGCGATTACATAATTCTTAAAGCCAATTCAACACTTGGTTTTGTGAAAAAATGGTCTAAGGAATTCTTCCACTCCTACAAGACACGACCTCTCTACATATCTTTTGTTCGTTTTCTTCTAGAATACACCTCTCAAGTTTGAAACTTTTTTTTTAAATTCAATTTAATTTTAAGAGGAATCTTCTGACGCAGTGCCAATATTACCCGGAAGCAGGTCAAAGATCAAGAATATATCTGCGACTCTGCATCGTTCTTCTACAATCCAGAGGTTAGTTAATAAAGCGGTCCTTATAAAGCGGTTAATTATAGGTAGCTATCAGACTAAAAAAGATCACGAAAATCTAAATGAATAAGTGTACATTGAGCGACCTTAATGCGCAAGTTGTGGATAATGTAAAAGGGGAACTAGACTTGACAAGCATATTTAAAGGTAATTCCGTATAAGGGCTTCGAAACGCAAGAATTCGAGATCTATGTATTTGGACTAACGTTTCTCAGAGCCGAGGGCGGAATGGGCACATTTGATTATGTTTTTAATGTGAAGGCAAAAGTTAAATTCTGAGTCATAGATAACACCTAAGTTGAATAAAAAGTTGACAGGGAACAACTTAATGACTTACCATTTAGATTCTGAATGGTAAGGATAAATATCAAAGGGCGGAGGTTTCTGCCTTCGGGGGTCTCCGGACGTTACATTTATTGGATCAGAAGTAGATGATCTGATTATAAATTGTACTAATGGTCTTCGAGATAGGATTTGATCCATGAAATAGAACCAAAGTAGAGGAAACCAAAAACAATAAATTTAAGAAGTATAATTTGATGTGTGATTTTGATGCAATGCTTTTGTGGCAATGACTTTTTTTTTACCATCCTTACATAGATAGATGCTCACAAAGATTGGAGACAAACTAAATTAGATTCGTTGTTGTTGAAACTCATGCTGATTTGGGAAAATTGAGAAAAGGGCCACAAATAGAATAATTTAAGTAATCTCACCATCGTCCCCACAAATCTCCACAGGTTAATCGACTTTAGTAATACGGCACAATGCCGTTTTCCAAATCAAAATTTCTTAAGCCAGCGTTATTCAACGTTTTTTAAGCGTAAAACATGTTGGCCAAATCCACAAGGTAAAGAATATCTATCGATTTCCTGCCTTTTTGCCTACCCTAAGAAAATGGCATTACATTTTCTTCGAATGATAACCCTTCGAGCATAGAGCCCTTTCTTAATGACCTGTCTGGTCTATAGAAAATCTAATTTCCTTAGCACCAAAGGCTACCCAGCATCATAACTGCTTCCATGTCGATTAACTGGAAAGGTTCTGTAGGGATTGGTACTCTCCGTAAGCTTCCGCAACGAGCCAGTACAACCCTAGAACTGATGAACTTTATATATGCCCCTATGAAGGCAATTGTTAATTTCTTTTGTTACGACAAATGAAGGTACTCGTAGGTATTTGTAATATGAGAACTTGACGGATCACCCCTATATGAGTATATATGGTTGTGCCACTTGTAGACACTTGTACTGGGTTCAAACAACATCGACTCAATATGGTTTACAAATTTTTATAGACAGCGTCTAGCTTCCTTTCACAGCATTCTTAAAACATTGCTGTTGAAGTATATAAATCTTAGATAAGCATTGTCAAGTCAAGTCATCCTTCCCGGAAGCTGAGTTGGGCTCGACACTTAACATTTCCCACCGTGAAAAACAGTTCGAGAAACAAAAATAAAACAAAACCCTCCAGTCGCGACTACTCATCCCGTGTTTCCGCGCGAAAAATAAGCAATAAATTAAGCGTTAAATTTCAAGCCCGATTTCCGTTCAACAACCGACATTCCGAAACTTGTTCGCCCACAAAACTCCACCAAAAGAGTCCTTGTGTTAACAGAGTATTTTCCTGTTCCTCTTCGCTTATAGTTGTTTCATTTGCAACTAAAAACATATAAGATGGCAATCACAGCATAACGACTGCAAGGATAAAGTTTTGCCAAACTCCCGCAAAGAATTCTACGTCTTGCCCCGTGCATCCACGACTTGAAGATGCCTTTTCGTGGAGTGTTTCAAGTTAGCTTCCTGCTTGGTAGCAACAAATACGTTGAAGAATAATTCACTAAATTCACTGATGTGTGCGGTGAGAGATAAAATCAAGACATTGGCCTCTGCCTCCTTCAAATGGATTCTGCTTCGTCTATGATTTCCTATCCAACAAGCGCGAATTATGAAGGAATTTTTGTAAGTTCCTTGCACCGGAAATAATTCCCATTCATTTGGGAAAAAAACTTAATACCCTCTGAAAAAGGATTGTGTAAATACCAAACAAGGATCTTTTTCTCCTAATTATGCTGTAGGATAAACGTTCATCCTTTTTTCGTTTCCAGCCAGCTCTTGTGATAATTACTTTGCGTAAAAGTTACCCAAACTTGCCGTCTTCCGCTGAGAACAAGGATAATTATGTGCGTCCTTCAAAGAACCATCGACAAGTTGCGCTTTTCGTTTAAAATTCCACTTTTGAAAACCCATTCGTCTGTGTTGTATCCACTTGAATCCTTCCGTACATGCCTCACCTCCATCTCGATTAAGCTTTCAATATGCATTCCTGCCGCATGATTGCGTTTCCAATAAACTGTCAATTTCGACATGATGATGCACTTGAGATTGAAAATATCCATCAGCTCGAGCAACCGTTTGTGACATCTACTTTGGGGGTTGTTTCCACCACAGAGGCCCATGCGGGCACACGCAGGTGTAGTCAGGCATTGTGTACAAAGATATAAACAACAACGTGTTGTGTGCAACCCCTTAAAATGAGAAACAAAATGGGTGAGATAATTCCATTTGACGCCTCCCGTGGAAGATTACAGAGATAATAGTTTGCGGGCGTGTTTGGGGTCCGTTTTTGCAATATCAACAGCATGACGGAGCGTGGAACGAGGACTTATGCAACTAATTGGCCGTGAAAAAGTCAAAATGGAAACATAATCACAGCCAGACAACGTCAATGTGTTTGGGTTAGGTTGCATTCTCTGCCGTCGTTGTCATCAGTGTGGCTGGAGCCCAGAGGGCTTGGCGAGGCACTCAGGCTAACGTTGCCGTGTTGATGGTGTTGTGACTGCTGCTGTGCCATGCTCTTCTCTTTACATTATTCACCGATGAAGGAGGTGAAATAATGAGTTTTTGTCTGCGCCAAACCAAATTGGTATTTCATCATGGACGAAGAATGCTTTTCAGAGCATCAAGGTTACTTGTGGGCAGCTAGCTCATGTAGATATTATATACTCTTAGTTACAGGTTTCCGTAAAATTAACTTTTTAATGGGTTACCGGGGTTTAATGAGTTTTTGTGCGATATTCAGATAGATTTTAAATGTTTGGGAGTGTGTTTTACAGGTTTTTAAGGAAAAAAGGTAAGTTGGAAGCCACCAACTCGGGAAAAGGCAAGCGGAGTTGTTAATTACACTAGACACTATAAGGACATATAGCAAACTCAACAAGAAGTTCTGTTATAGACCTGAAGTTGTACAGATTAGAATCCGTCATTTCAAAATAGATGGCGCTAGCGGTATATCCTGGTTCGAAATGTCAAATTAGAAACGCCACACGCTAAGTATAATTTTTTCGTCATTCACGAGAACTTTTGCTTTACGCTTTCAATCTGCGCCAAGACGCGTTGAATGGTTATGCATAGAAATAAAAGCCTCACCGTAAGGCTTTTTAGTTAGTGATAGAACGTGTCGGAAAATAGTTCCAACTCTGCAAGGGTGATGCATTTGATGTGGAAACCGAGGAGCGTCCCGGATCGAATGGAAGGAATTAGAATAAATTCTAAAACTCAGATTTGGACGCATTATTCAATAAAGATCCATATCAAACGCAATAAGAACAGATTTTCTGGTTGTGACTCGTCATTTTCCATCGTTTGAAAGCAATATGAGTCGTTTAAAAGCAAGGCTGAAGTCTGGTGATGCCCAATTGCCTCACCCGTCGTCTGGTTGATGTTTCTTCGTTCTCAGCGACATCGGCAGCCACAGCGGTGATACGAGTATTCTCGGCCGAACGACTAGTGGGGTGGCGGCCACAACTTGAATGATCTCCTGTGGTTCTAGTTTGTTCAAGTCGAGTAGCTAAGTCCCGGAATGTTTGCCTAGTTGGCACCACACTATTAGGAATTCGACATTGAAATGTACGCTGCCCTAACACCACCGACCAATTATTGATAAAAAAAATCGACACAATTAATCCACGTTCTTGCGGAGTATAGCGCTCTATTGCTTGTCTGTTTGCATACTGCAGCTGTCAAATATGATTAATGCAGGATGCCATATGCAAAAATTTTAACATATTCCGATTGGGGGCTTAATTTTGCGCCAGCTTGTTATTTTGTTATCCTGACCGTACATTAACCTACGAAAGATTTGGGCGAAGAGGTAAAGGCCGCGTTTTACAACACAATGGATGAAATAGTTGATAACTTTTTATCCTTCGACGTGAAAGTTGTTCTCGGAGATTTCAATGCGGAAATATGAAAAGAAGCGATATACGAAAGTTGTTCAAAAAATAGGGTAACTTTTTTTTTGAAATATACATATATGTATCTATTTATCAATATCTATTTTGTGCTCTTCAAAACAATCGTTCTCAGATATAATACACTTGAGCCAGCGCTTATTCCAACCCTCGAAGCACTTCTGATATGCCAAGTTCGTAGAGGAACCGTCGTTCCATGGAATTTCAGGCTACGTAGAAAATTAGCGGTACCGCCAATCTATCTTGGATCAGCCCACATTGATCTAAATAGAGGAATGCCTATGGTGGGACAAAGCCGTTAAGGCGCACCCTCTCGTGGTACAAGTAGTTGGGGTCGTAAGCCCCGGAGATCAGGTTATTGACCGAAGTCATTGCTCTTGCAACGTGGCTTCGAATCAGTTTTATCAGAAAATTGTCCATCCGTAAAATCCTGGCCCTATTGTATAGGACCTCGTTCGGGTAAAATTTCGTGTACTCAGATTGGGGAGTCCTATGTAACCCGAGACAAGTCCTAAGACATTGTCTCTCAAACACCCGAATCCTTTCCATTAAGCTGGTTCTCACATTGAACCAGACGGGACATCCATAGGCAACCATGGGCCTGATTAAGGCCATGTAGCAGATTACCTTCACCCTAGAATCAAGTTGGCTGCTATGAAACAGCCATCTTGTCAGAGCGAAAGCACCCCGGGCCCTTGCCAGAGCAACATCTACATGTTTGTCAAAATATAGATACTGATCCAGCACGATCCCAAGGTCCAAGGATCCCAAGGACTACACTTTGTCTCGCCAGTGGACGCCCGTCCGGCCCAAAGATAGAGAACCTGCGCCAATTTTTTCTAGTGTCCCGAGAGGCCCTAGACAGAGGCGTTCTGAATAAAATAGATTCTGATTTCTGGAAGTTGATCTTCAACTTCCAGTCATCACAATACTGCTGAATTTTTTCGAAGTCACGTTGCAGACGAGTTACAATAACGTCGATCGTTAGACCTGATCTGTACGCAATTAAATCGTCCGCGTACGCTATTGAATGGTGAAGAGAAGCTATCAGATCACTGAAGTAAATGCTGAAAAGTATCGGCAAGTTCACCGTACCCTGTTGCAGTCCGTTATTAATATCGAATGTTTGGGTAGAAGTCATGTTGGCAATTTTCACAACGAACTTTCTACCGGTTAACATGTCAAAAATCATATATAGCAGTGGTTTACTTATGCCCAACCCACTGAGCTTGTAGTAAAGTCCTTCTAACCATACGTGTCGAAAGCTTTTTCCAAGTCAATCAGACAGGCACCCGTGCATTGGTTCTGGCATTTGTTCCATTGGATATCTGATACGAGTTTCGACGCGGCATGAATAGTGTCATGTCCCGCTCTGAAGCCGAATTGGTTATCCGGGATGATTTTATTGTCCTCAACCCATTTAGACAGGGCTCTATGGACCACCTTCTCGAAGACTTTGCTGATACTCGGAAGTAGAGTTATCAACCGGATATTTGCCGTGTTAGAGGTGTCTTTACCCCTCTTAAGGATTAGTTGCACCACCGCTGTCTTCCAGTGCACTGGATGATATGCATTATTCAGTGCATTGTTGAACAGGATGGTGTACATCTCTACAGCCACTGGTGGGAGGTGCCTGAGCACAACATTAGATATTCCATCGGTTCCCGCCGTTTACTCTTCCTGTAATACAGCTCCCACTGTCGCCACCTTCTCCTGTGGATCCTCGATTACGAACAAATCGTCATCCAAGACGGCGCTCTCTGGATCGATGCTGACTGTTCGTAGCAAGCGTTCATTGCCTGACGTTCTCGGAAGCTTCAGATCCTGAATGTCATTCTGATTGTTTCTCCTAAATATTTTATTTATTTGCGGGAACATACTCGCGCTGTTGGATTTTACAGCTCGAATTCTATTGTTCCAATACAAACTTACAGATATTCTGTAATTTTCCTTGATCAACTGTTGGAGATTTTTAATCAGTGACTTCAGTGTCCTGACCTCCGAGTTTTGTCTGTCGGTAAACCGCCTGTACAAGAATTTGAGTCTTGTCAGGAGTCTACTTTTTTGTCTGTGCAGTGCGTCAATTGTCGCGTTTCGGTATACGTTTGTGGTATCGTGCTGTCGTTGGCGTAGTATCGTACTGTTCATTGTCTATTTAATGAATCGTCCATTTATTTGAGGAACTTGTCAATTTCGTAGTTTGACAGGCTTCTATTGGACGTGGGAAGGAGGCGCTCGAAGTGAGCGCTCTCGTCAGGGAATTGGCAAAGCGTGGCCGATGCGTCCTACTGTAATCACAGGGATGCGTTTGAACATAATCTGCCATCTCCACGAATTCGTCAGGTACTGTGATCACGGCACATAGTCCGCAGTGGTCACTGTCGTATACGAAGGTCTGTAGACAGTTAGTAGACCATTCGTTCGTGTCAGCCAGTCTCAGTCGAGAGTCAAGTATAAAGAGATCCAGATAGGAGCCGCTCGTAGGATACGACGGACTACCTGGACTACCTGTTGCGAGTATCTTGAGTCTATACTCTATGCTCTGCAGAATCTACCAATGACTTAGTAGGCTCCCCCTAGTGTTAGGAATATTATTTCCCCAATCACTATGTTTGGCATTTAAATCGCCGCCCAGAATATAAAAGTTTTCTACCGAGTTTGAGCGCAGAGATCGAAAAAGTGTCTCGAGCTCTGCAATGAAAACGTTGGGTTGAGGTGCTTCAGGTGCATAGGCTGATACAATGTACATTCTCTTTCTATTTCGGAGAGGAATGCACACAATACAGGCCTCTAGCACCTGTAACCTACCCACTTCACCGCTATATATAATTTTAGGGTTAAAAGTGTTTTTGATAAAGATCGTTTTTTGATTTTATGTCTTGATCCCCGATAATTTGCAGGGTGTCCCCGGTTCCTACAGAGCACGCACTCGAGCTGCTCCCTATCGGCGACCTTGTCTTGGGTCAGATCCTCAGATTCCTCGTTCATGTGGTTCTTTGCACACTTAACGCACCGAGGCTGCATCTCACAGTCTTTGAGGAGCATCGTCTGCAGCCTCTCCGTCTTGGGGTAAATGAGTAGAACTCAGTTGTGGTCTCTTTTAATAGGTCCTTGACCCGCTTATGCTGTTCCAGTGTATTACATTGGATAGCACAGCGGTTCTCGCCTATGCCTTAAAACACAACATTTCCAGCACCAATGACGTACTTACAAAAGTCTATTGTCTGGCGTAGGGCCATGGTGTGAGTAAGGATGGGTGGCACCTTTTCTTTGGGACGTTGCTGCTGCTGCTGTTGTTGCTGCTTCTGTTGTTTCGTTTGTTGTTGCTGCTTTTGTTGTTGTTGCTGTTGATCTTGTTGTAGTTTCTGTTGCGGCTGCTTCTGTTTCTGCTGCTGTTGTTGTTGCTGCTTCTGTAGCTGCGGTTGTCGTTTTTTGCCGCTTCTGCTGCTGTTCTTGTTGCTGCTTCTTTTCCTGCGGCTGTTGCTGAGGCTGATTTGATTGTTGTTGATGCGGTTGCGGTTGGGAGGTTGTTGCTTCCTCCCTCTCCTTCTGCCGCATCACCGAGAGTTTGTCTGCTACGGCCTTTAACATGGCACGCGCTCTTCCTTCTCGAGTTCACATAGCTCTTCCTCCGTAGACGAACTTAAAAGGACGGCGAAGGGGTTGTTGTCCCCAGTGTAGCGACCTTTCCTACCCTCAGAAAGATAAGTAACTTCCACTTCCAGGGGGGATACTGAATTTTGCTGTTTTTGTTGTTGTTGCTGGGCTGCCTTTGATGTTGATGGTGACGGTGATAGCGCCCCTTTCCTCGCTTCGACTAGCAGCTTTTCAGTCGTAGGAGTGAGGGAGGGGCGCTTGATTAGGTTGGGCCTTGCGCTAACCCTTTTGCGCCTTTTCATGACGGCGGCCGGTGTTGCGAAATTCCGACTCTGTCCAAGATACGAGACTTCCCCCGCCATCCCCCGACATCTCCTCCTGCTACTTCTAGCTTACTTCAGAAGCAGCAGTAAGGAAACAGGAAAAAAAAGGAACACACACGAAAAGCCTCCCCTCTCGACTGGGGATCCGAACCGGATACCCTCCGATTATGGGTCGGGCACTTTATCACTGCGCTAATTTGGGTTCCGCGAGCACTTCGCCTAAACGCGCACTTATATTGTTTTTTTTTATTTTCTTTTCCACTTTAGTCGGAACACTATCTTCTGCTTCACTGGTCTGTGATCAACTGATTTTCACATAAAAGTCCGAAGAGTGACGTTATTAACTACTGCCCCATCGCCCAACTCTTACATACACCGAAACTTTTCGAAAGTATCTTGTATGACAATTTAATTTTCCATTTAAAATCTCTAATTTTCTCTAAAAAACATGGCTTCCTCAAATGCAGGTTTAAAATCTTGTCGAATTTGTGACCTTCACCCTCTCAGCATTAGAGAGTGGGAATGTAGCTAATGTCATTTCAACTGATTTCAGTAAAATCTTCGACAAAATCTCCCACAAACTAATACTCTTCAAACTTGAACCCAATGCGTTGAAGTTGATATCTTATTTTAAACAGTGTTCGTTTTAGATCTGCCCTTTCCATCCCTTTCTTAGCTTCTTCTGGCGTTCCCCAAGGCAACCACTTAGGTACACTTCTTTACATTTATAACATAAAGACATCGAGTTTGTCATCAAACATTCCCACCTCTCACTGTACACCGACGGCACCAAGTTCCTCAAGATCATTTCCTCGCAACAAGATTCTTTCCTTATTCAATCGAATCTTAACAGCTTTTCCGTCTGGTGCTCCAAAAATTGTTTGGAGCTTCACATTTCCAAATGCCAATCAAACACCTTTTCATGTAAACGAATCAAACCTTCTGCTCGTCTTTGCTTTCTCAATAATCAGCCCATCTCCACTGTTCAGGTTATCCGTGATCCTGGCATACGTGTTCAAGGGCTCAATTTTGCGCGCAATTATCGACGACATAATTCTTAAAGCCAACTCTGCACTCGGTTTCGTGAAGCATTGGTTTTAAAAAAATGTTCAATCCCTACGTGACTCGATCCCTTTATATTTCCTTCGTTCGGCCCCTTCTTGAAAACGCATGTCAAGTGTGGTCCCCTTATCAACAAACCCACATTTCTAGAATCGAGAGAATCAAACGTCGGTTCCTACGTTTCACTCTTCGAGGTCTGCCCCGGAACAATCCTTTGTTCTTACCGCCCTATGAAAACCGTCTTAAACTAATCAATTTAAGTATGTTGGAGGAAAGATGTATCTGACATCCTCTTCATTCATCGACTTCTAACATTTACTGCGCCGCTTTTCTAGCTTCATATTTCTTAACACCAACCCTCGTAATACACGCAATCCTCGTCTCTTCTTTCTATCCACCCCCTGCACCTTATACGACCCCAATGAACCCATTTCTCGTATGCTGGCAAGTGTTAATTCGGATAATAACTTCCATTTCAACCTCAGCACTCTATGGCTAAAACGAACTTTCATGTTAAAAATCATATACTTGTATAGCAGTGGTTTACTTATTCTTGTAGTAAAGTCCTTTGAACCTGCAGGACAGCAATATTCGCCATGAAATCGTCATTGAGCCTGGTAAAACCAGAGTTATCTGATAGCCAATGATCGATATCAATACGAAGGTAGCAGTGATGATGATATTCGATTTACTATATAAGAATTGTGCCAAATTTTGTGCTTCTGGTTTAGCTTTGTTTCGCTAACCAAAAATACGTTAGGGCTTTCGTCCTGTAACAAGTTGAAAAGTACGGATCTTCATTCGATCCTAATCAGTAAATTCACTGTCACCGACAGGATATTTAAAGGACTCTGTACCAGTGAACCCATTACGATTATAGTTGCACCAAGCCCTAGGATCGCTTGCTCATGGTTCTGCTGTTGGAGCTGGCCGGTCTGCCCTTGTATGGCGTGTATGATCGGATGCGGATCAACTTCGATCTCCATTGCCTTAGAAACAGGCACTGGGGCTTTGAGGACATACTCGAACATCCTTATCACTGCCAAAGGCTTATACAGCACTCGCCCACGATCCTCTATATTCTGCTGCATTTGCTGCCAGTAGCTAAGCTATGAAGTGCAAAACAAACTGAGTATCATCGTCAATACTATTGTATACCAAGACGTGACTGCTATATTAATATACGAGTATTCAACAGCTATGGCGGTGGCTCCAATTCTAAACTTTAAGTCATGACTATTCTGGTCTAAGATACTTGAATTGAGGCTTGTCGACAGAATACTCGTAATAGACAAACAACTTTCTATTGGCAAGTTTTAAATCTTCACTCGTATCGGTCACTTTACTATTCTACATTACTAGAGAATTCCAAAATAGTCACACGACCTTTGCCAGCATTCTCAAAAAAAGAAAAAAAAATAAATTCATTACTTAAGTGTCGGCAACTAATCCATTATCCCGTTCCCGACAATTCTCGAATCTATTTCCCTCTCAGCATGCAGACAAAAATACCGAACACCGTGAACCAATCATGGGAAAACGAACTTTCCTCTTATTCGAAGACCAATGACTTTCCCCAGTCTTGCCGTCCCAGGTTTATTAAATTTACAAAAATTAAATGTAATAAGGAGCAACCAAAGTTCATTGGACTTTCGGGAAAAAGCGGACGAAAACGCTCAGCGAATCCTCGTTTGAGCCGCAATATTCGCGATATTTGTATGCAGTACAGAAAAAAGAGCTTCTTCACCCAGTCGAAAATGAAAATACTCATTCCTAAAGAAAAAGAAACTAAGGTCAATAATGACGAGGAAGAGGAGGACACTAAGAAAGAACCTGACTGGTTCGACGGATTGCGTTGTGTTATTGGTTGTGTTTTTTTTATGCTCATGAATTATACAGTTCCACAGATGTCTGACTATGACGATATGTCCAACATGTGTTATAATTACTCGGTATGCTGTGATGAGTAAGAAGGTGCTCGCTGTATTTTTAAAACGTTTAAATGCATAAACATAATTTTTATTTCTCAATTATTGCGTTTTGTATTGTTTTCTTCCCAGAGATATTGGGGCATTCATTGGAATTATTTTTGAACGGGTCCCGGGAACGATTCAGCAACCACAGAACAGCTTAAGAAGATCCAGTTAGGAACCCAATCCCGTCTAATTTAAACTGACTACTATAATGTGTCCTTGGTTTGGCTGTATGTACTTTTGATAGACATCTACTTGAACTCGAGCTACCAAAGAACTATCAACCTCGTCTGAGATTGTAATTGCAATTGTGTACATATTAAACCGGCAAACATTGATTTCCTTCAGAAATCCAATAAGACATTTTGGTGTAAGGGCTGCTCGGTTGCAAGAAGGAACTCCTTTCGTTCTTTCCTTCAAATAAGAATACAAAATGAGCCTGCACCTCAGCTAATGTAAGATTCTCTACTGGTGAGTTCATCATTCCCAAAGCCGCCAACTGAAGAAGGCAGGGACTCTCACCAGCAACACGACTGCCACAAGCAACTGCAGAAACAACAACAACAACCAACACTAGTATCAGCAAAATCTCCACAACTAGTGCACAGTGCAGATAACGCTGCAAAAAAGAAATTCAAAAGGAAAAAAACCGATCTTCAGAAAGTATGTTAAGATTGTGGAAGCTCCAGACCTCAATAGCAATAATACACTCAGCTGTGTCTTGCAAGTTTTCTCACAAGGTCTCTAGGCTACAGTCCGGTGTGAACCTGGACCTCCACCAACAAGCGTCACCATCTGGCACGATCTTTTGCCAGTTGTTTCCAGTGCCGCACTCCCAGTTGGTTAAGGTCCCCTAGATTCGGTCATCCTCTGCTACGTCGTTCCTCAGGGTTGGATTCGAAGACTCTTCGGGCCGGAGCAGTGCTGTACATTCGCTCTACATAGCCCAGCCATCTTAGATGCTGGATTCGGACGTGTCGTACTAGAAGCGACCAAGAGCATCCTCATCCGTTTTCGTTAAGGTCCAAGCTTCTGTGCCGTAAAGGAGGACCGCGATGATCAGTGATTTATAAAGTGCTTCCTTGGTTTTTCGAGATAGGGCTCTACTTCACAATTACCTTTTTAGCCCAAAGAAGCAGCGGTTGGCAAGAGTAATTCTGCGTTTGATCTCAGCGCTGGTGTTGTTGCCGCTGGTCACTATTGAGCCAAGTCCTTGACCACTTAAAATTTGTAGCCGTCAATTATGATGTTCTGGCCAAGACGTCGATATTGTGCGTCTTCCTTGGATGACAGTATATATTTGGTATTACGCTCGTTCACCGAAAGACCTATTTTAGCCGCTTCAGCTTCAATGCTTCTGGACACTTCATTTACGTCTCGCTGTGTTCGCCCAATTACGTCTATGTCATCCGCGTATGCAAGCAATTGCGCAGACTTGAAGTAGATCGTACCCCTTTTGTTGGTCAGTGAATCTCGTATGATATTTTCAAGCACGTTGCTGAAGAAGTTACATGACAGAGCGTCACCTTGCCTAAAACCTTTTTTAACATCGAAAGTCTCGGTTAATTTGCTATCGACCTTAATGGAGCAGCGAGAATTCTCCATTGTTATCCTAAACAATCGGACGAGTGTGGCAGGGATGTTAAAACTAGACTGTCATATGCGTCTTTAAAGCTGACAAAAAGATAGTGTGTGTCGATTTAGAATTTTCGGGTCTTTTCCAAGATCTGCCGCAGTGTGAAAATTTGGTATATTTACTTGATCTGAATCCACACTGATAGAAACCTATCAAATTATTCACAGAAGCTTTCAGGCGTCCACAAAGTACGGCGGAGAAGATCTTGTACGCGATGTTAAGGAGACTTATTTCTCTATAGTTTGCGCAGTTATAGGTGTCACATTTCTTATGGGCAAAGGATACTGAGAATCCATTCGTCGGATATGCTTTCCTCCGACCATATTTTACAGATGAGCTGGTGCATGCGCCCTGCCAACTCATCTCCAGCTCAATAGCTCAGTAGTTAGGCCGTCTGTGCCCGCGGCTTTGTTAGTTTTAAGCTTCGAAATAACAAGCTTAATTTCATATAAGTCAGATGGAAGGAATTCTCTTGTATCTTCGTCCGTTGCGAATGAGTCTTTCTGCCTGAGATCGGTATCAGATCTATAATTGCTGTTATATTTACATTCTACAGAAGTGGTTTTCCCATATTCTCAGCATCGACTGTGACTATACTATTAGTTGTCCGTCTTCATACCTACAGGCTTCCGCCCTGGCTTTATAGCCCTGGCATGTTCGTTTTACTTTATCATCTCCTCGATCTCACGCTTTTCGTGCTCTCTTTTTTCCTCCTTTTCTGCTCGTAGAGTTCACGAGCGGCTCTCATCCAGCTATGTAGCATGGCTTTGTAGGGGTTTCTAGCATGTGGCGGTTGTTCTGTGCCGGTGTCACCGGAGTTTGCGAGAGGTTTAGGGAAAGCCGATTAGAGAAGATCTTAGTGGTCTTGGTCGACTCCATAGTATCCTTGATAATCTCATTCGTACCTTGGCTACAACAAGTGATCCGAGTCAATATTAGCTCCTCGGAAGGTTCGTACATCTGGAAGAGCGTCTGGCGTCGATCGCAACATGGTCGACTGATTCATGGTCCTTTATGGATTTTGAAGCCAATTTGCCTGAATCCGTTGTCGGATTTGGTGTTATGTAGGCTATGTGATCAACTCAAATATTTCCTCTTTGCCCAGTTTTACGATAAAACCATCTAGTAGAATTTTTGTGTCATAATTGGGGCATTGGGCGTACGTCCGGTCCAGGAGATCATCTTTTTCTTCTGTAAGGGCATGAACGCATATTAGGCTTATACATATTTCCGAAGATGCCTTGGATGCGGATTTTTTAAAACTTTTAAGCTTTTATCGAAGTCTTCCTTGAATAACAAATTCGCATCCGAATAGACGTTGTTTCTTTTCCTTGTAGCAGTTTATCACAGTTTTTCATCCTTTTCTGTCTGGTCCATCCACTCGCACTTCTCGGAGTGCGGTTATATCTGCTTTGTAGCAGTCGAGGGTTTTCTCCAGTTGTTTGTCTGCACCTCGTCTGTTAAGGGGCCGCACATTCCAAGTGCAGATTCGCAGATCTTTATGTTGATATGGGTCGTCAACATTGTATCCGTCGATATCCGGCTTGTTGTTGCTTGGTAACAAGATTTGTTTCCCGTGATGGGGATGTCAACCTAAAGGGCCAGGTTCGCTGCACACATTGGTTACCTACCCGGCGGATGCCAGGCCAGGAGAGGCCGCGTGCAGGCTGGGTATGGATTGAGCAGGGACAGAGATCGAAGCTGGTGTTTGTCATGTTAAACACGATCTACTTCTTTGCTCTATTTGCTCGGTCCTTCACTACTGAATTAGAAATCGTAGTAAACGAGGAAAAAACAAAATACATGTTGTCGGGCAGAAACCGCTCCGTCAACTACTGTCTGGGATAAAACAAGCACATAGCAATTGAAAGCTACAACTTTGAGGGACTTTTTCTACCACGGGGAATATGATGTCGTATATTGGAAAGCACCCTTGGTAACCGTTGTTACTAAGGTCTGTTAAAACATCTTGACCCCAACTCCGCACTTGCAAGACCAAAATCATGCTCTACAACACCTTCATCCTGCCAGTCTTGCTCTATGGAGCCGAAAGCTGAACGATAAGCAGGACGGCAGCGTTGATTCTGGGTTCCTTCGAAAGAAAAATTCTCCGGCCGGGCCACATTGAGGGCATAGATATAAACGCTCTAGCTAAGAAGGTCAGTGAATCCAAGCCTCCTGGTTCGAGGAGGAGAGGAGGACCTAACCTCCGGTTTAAAGAACAAGTAATCGCGGACGCCAGACGACTGGGCCTTGACAACTGGGAGCAGGGCGTTAACAATAAAACTTAGCTTGGTGTCCTTTTCGTAGAGCGTCTAGTAGTTTTTAGCAGTACATTTTTCCTAAATTTTAGCAATCTTTTTGCTTTGCCCTTGTCGTTTTTTACACCGAAGGAGATAGCTGACTTCCTTTCGTAGGGTTTAATATCTTGTACGCGTGATCCCTTTACTATTTTACAGGACTTAAAATCTTAGAACATTACGGGCTTTTACTCTTTCCTTGAATTTTTCGTCGAACCAAGTTTGCTAGTTTGCTTTCCGCTGCCCCCTTTACAACTCTCTTTATTCTTGACCATACTGCTTCTTCCTATCTTGTTTTGTCATTAGTTTCTATGCCATCCAGTAGGGCAAACCGGTCATTGATATCGTCCTGGGATTGATACTGCGTACGAGGGTCTTTTAACTTTTCAACGCTGAATTTTTTTATACATTGCTGTGTTCCGTTTCTGTGAATTTGTATTCGGCTTTTGATTTTGGAGATGATTAGGATGTGGAAAATTTGGGAGTCTGCTTAATTTTCGCTTTGGAAACCCCGACGACGATTTTCTCGCCGAAGGATGAGAAATTGTCACCCATTGCTTTATAAAACGAGTCCTTTAACTCCTCATTCCTGTTTTCCACAGGACAGTGTTCGTTCAGAAGCTCATAGTTATAGCAGGGAGCCCGGATTTTGGCCATCGACATTCGGTCGTTGTAAAATATAACGTCCATTACGTTCGGCACAATTTTATTGCCTTGTTTTAAGCTTGTTAAGCTTGTTAAGCTTGTGGATGGCCGTACGTACAAACGAAAGTATGCACTCCCTCAAAGTTTGTTCGGTTTAAAATTTGAACTTTCCTCGAACTTTTTGTACCATTGCGATGTCGAATTTATACTTTCTATTTTAATTTAGTACTGTTTGGAAAGATCTGTGCAAGCTTCGTACGTTCCACGAACCTATCCTTAATTTTTGTCCATTCCTTTATACGGATATCTCCATCCGCCGATCGGGAAACTAGGCGATCTTTGGAATATTTTACCAAAGAAGACCAGCCATATTTAACATTAAGTGTCAACGATTTTCGATATTGAGTGTGGTTTTGTTATGGTCATAAACTCCGCGCCTACCACTGTCATTTTTTTTTTTATGGGGCAGGGACTCATTAGGGATTTAGGCGACTGTTGGCATTCCGCGGGCATATTTTTACACTACTGACAACGGGCTATTGTCAATTCATTTCTATAACCAGACGAACTTGGTGTCAAACCGAATTTATTCTGGGAAGTACACGATGTATGGGGATCCGGAATCCATTCTTTTTCTTACCTTACATACATATATCTAGAATCTAATCTTCTTTTTATCAATCTGGGCGAACTAAACGTTACACGCTTAAAGGATATCCGGGTTTTTACTACCGCATTGGATGAAGTTTTCGTATAAAAGTCTGCTCGAACCATAGGTCCTTTCCAGCATATACTTACAAAAGCTGCTATAGCATCCATCATAATATTGGCATACGAATTATAATATTCCAGAATGATGGGAAAACTTGACTTATGCGGTGTACTCGTCCTCATCGATTAAGATTTTCTCAAGACTCCAACACTTCATTAAATTTCCTTACTCATGTATACATTCCCCTGTTTTCCAACCATTAAGCATTCCACTAAGAATGTTGACTGCAACAAAAATAGCTTCACAGCTTTATCACATCACCGATCCATAAGCTCTTATTCATCGCCGTCTTCCCGCTGTGACAGTTGGAAAAAGAAAAACTGCCAGAACATGATTCACAGCAGCTGATAAACTTGCTTTATGTTCTCTGGAATTTCCCAGCCCACCGTCGTCTCCAGAAATAGCGACAGCAGAAGAGACCTCCTCCCAAAGACAAATGTATCAAAGTCCTTTACCACAAAAAATTAGATTTCACCTCACCTTGTTCACAGAGGATCTTCGCAAGGAAAACAACGACCTTTTGTTGCTAGAGCATAGAACGAGACATGTCGCAACCACCACAACAGCCGCATGAATAATTTACTGCCTCCCGCTTCTCACTTTTCTCGCATTTTTTTCCTGTTTCTTCTGCTCGCTATCATTGATAAGGACATCACGTAATTTTACTACAAAATATCATTTCTCTTCCTTGCCGCTTGCTCTCATTTGTATTTCTTTCATTTCACTGGAACGTCCTTTCTTGCTTTTTATTCACTTTGCATTTGCCTGGCAAACAATACCGTCCTAATCTCACTTCCGTGGCATGCGAACAAAACCCTGATTACACACCGCACTCATGGAATGGGGTGCCAGTCGGAATCTGACAACAAAAGGAAGGAGCAGATGAAGAAAAAAGAAATCGAAAGAAAAAGGATAAGGAAATAAGAAAAACGCTTAAAAGCCCATTTCGATTGTCGCACGAAGAGGGTGCGTGCGAAATACCGGAAAACAAGAGCATGGGGAGTGATTCGCCTAACACCCATCAAGTTGAGCATAAAACATTTTATTATTGTCAAAGGATACGCGTCGAATCGATCGAAATCGATGAATGGACGAACGGATTCTCCCATGCATGAGAGTCGAATTTGTAACCAAACGCTAAATTCCTGTCATTGGCTCAGCGCTCAAGGATTCTTCGTAGAAGAAAAGCAAAAAAAAAGCGGAAACAGAGAATAAAGGAAGGATTCCAGCCCCATTGGGAGTACTTGTATCATTCTAATGAGATACAAATAACACAGTGATGGCAAAAAAAAAAAAGTGGGAAAAGGATTCCTCTCGGCTCGAAACGCTCACACAATAGGCACGTTGCATATATCCTTTTGATTGTGTGAAACTGTTACACACATTGGGTGTACATATAACTTGCTTTGAATGGCAACTGAAAGAAAATGAAAATAAAACTTCAAGTATTCAGATATCCTTTTGATTTGATTTTTTTCGAATCGCTGTTGCTTCTCTCTAAATACCGAGACGTTCTTCCTTTCAATAGACGTTCCTTCATCTTTTCTTGAAGTCAATTTTTTTTGTGCTTTTGTAAATCCTTCCCCGATAGAATTGGAAAATGTAAAACCCTACGGCTGTGATAAAGAAAAAAATAAATAAAAATCCTTTCTTCAGGATTTGATTCGAGTATAAAAGTGTGACGATTGCCAGTGGGTGGTAACAGTAACGCAATCCTCTGACTCAATAGGATTCGACATATGAATGGCTCCATATACACTCGTATTCATTTCTTTCCATTTTCGTTATCCTTCGGTTCACATTGACAAACAGAGATTTTAAACTGAAATAGAATCGCAACACATCCTGAATGACGATAACGCGTGAATGGCGAACAAGTGGAAGGATTCCTTTCGGAATTTGAATTTTGTCTCTTTTCATCTGGTGGGCATTCAGGATCCGTACTAGCGAGTGAGGTGGAGCTATTCGAGTGTCCTTTGAATAACAATGTGACTGGTGGTGATTTAATGGTGGATGGTTTGTTATTTTGTTGTTTCGTGCATTTTAATGGGGAGCCTTGCGGAGATTGCTGATTGGCTAGGCTTGATCCTTCCGCCCCGTGCATGGATAACGAACGCAAATCAGATGTTTATGAATATAGTATCAATTTCTAATAAGCATGGACCTGAATAGAATAACTAGTTTTAACCTTTTATTATTATCATACTCGTCTGTCTGTTCGTTTGGCTATTACTTTCTTCATTGACTTATTTTGTGCTAACATCTCTTGATGCTCTAATGAGCGTCACAAATTACATCGATAGTAGAGCAAATAGCCTCTCTGGTAGACTCTTCAGTTTTGATAGAGTCAATTGGCTCATTTAAACCCAACGAAGCTCCAGGTAAAGACGGTGTCTTTCCTGCTGTCCCCCAGAGAGGCCTAGATATCATTCTAGCAACACAGTTTGCTTTAGGTCCTGTTTCAACTTGGGATACATTCCTCGAATCTGGAGGGAAGTCAACCTTGTTTTCATCCCTAAGATTGGAAAACGAAGTGAACGACCTAAATCCTATCACCCTGTCAGCCTAACATCTTTCCACACGCAAGGAGATCGCAATTAGCGCCTTCCTCGATATTGAGGGGGCGTTTGATAATACTGGCTACAAATCACCACTGCACTGTTCCGGAGAGGTGTAGGCCATCCCACTAACCGTTGGGTTAGAGCGATGTTTGAGAGCCGTATTATATCAGCTACATATGTACATATATCCGACCTCTCCGGATATATAGACAAGTGATAAGAAAAGTGACAAGGATAAGAAAAATGTTGCGGACTTCTTGCAAACATCAGGGCGTACCTGGATATTCCCTCCATCTACGACTGTGTGCATTAAAGACCCAGTCGTTGATGTCAGATTTGACCGTGGAAGCAGGTAGACCTAAGGCGGGTTCAGGTCCTGAGAAACTCTCCTCTGAGCCCCTTATAGCAAGTTCATCGGAGATCTCGTTTCCTGGGATCCCAGAGTGACCTGGAACCCATACAAGCCTAAGTGAATCTAGTCTTCCGACTGTGTTCAAAAAGGTCTTGAGTTCATGCACTAATTTGGAGCTGGATAGAGGGTTGGACACGGCTTTCAATCCAGCTTGGCTGTCACTGCAGACGCATATGCTTTTTCCCTTCCACCTGCGCTTCACAACATAGTGCATGGCCATTAGGATTGCGTACAGACAGACGCATATTTTCCTAACGAGAAGTGCAGTCGAATGTTTTCGCCCTCAAAGAAAACTCCAGCGCCGGACACCTGCCCGGTCTTGGAGCCCTCTGTGAAAATGCGAAGACATTCCATACCAGGTTCAGTGTCTGGCCAAAGCCAGTCCTGACGCCATGGAAATGTGACTGTGATATTACAGCGCAGTATGATGGCAGGTGTCATTGCGTCAGAAGGCACATCCATGAGACAGGGGTCGTAGGATATTACTCCCGTAAGTACACTTTCACTCCAATGCGAGTCGTACCAAAGACCATTTCTCTTTAGGCGAGACATGGCTTTCAGTGCGCATCATCTGATATATATGTAAAGGGGTGGAAGATTCATCATAGCATCTAGAGCAGCTCCTAGTGTGCTGGGAAAAGCCCGCGTGCAGCTGAGACAGACTCCTCCTTGGGATTTGGTGAGGGAAGCCACAACGTGTTTGCGTGTTAGCCACAACTTTAGAACTCAACATGCTTTGACCAAAGAAGCTTGCTATCTAACATGACTCCCAGGTACTTAGCTTCCTTGGATATCGGGATGGGAATGCCTTTAAGCACCACCTGAGTAATGCCAGTGTTTTGCCTCCTTCACGAGAAGCACAGCACATACCATGCGAGTGTATCCAGCTGTCCGTCTACCCGTCGGAAAAAAAAACAAAAAAAGGACAAGGTATAAAAAATAGAAAAAACTAATGAGCTATAGAACTTCGATAGTATACTACTGATCGCTAGCTGGGAGTCGCCGATTACTTCATTGTTGATTGGGTAGAGCACTCCTACATAATCAATTTCTCTTTCCAAATCCCAACTGGACAACTTCAGGGGAGAAAGTGAGAGCAAGTTCATCCTGACCAAGATTGGAAAGAACGAAGTGTCCTTTGTCCCCCGCAAGAGGTCTTGAAGAAAAGAAAATTACAAGAAGGTGATTAAGGATTACGAGGTACATTTCGAGTTCCTCCAAAGCTGCTTGAAGACAACATATCTCACTGTAAAACAATCCGCTAAGAAAAACAAGGTAGTTACCGATTCATTTGACAAAAGCCGTTTTCCACTGAGGAAGTGAAAAACTAACTATATATTGCGCTGCTAGACGGGGCATAGTATTGAAGCCACACTGTCGGAGATGGCAGTGGATTACGAAGAACCAAGGCCATAAGAGGTTGCAGGATGATCAAGTGTATGAAGCAGTTTTCTCAGGATTTTCTTATCGCAAACCTTGCTGAGCTGGGAGCTCGCATTTAGCTATTGAAGATGAAGTGCGAAATTGAACCACGATCCTTCCTGTTCTTCATTAATGAATACTGCTTTTCAGCCCTCGAGGAAGCCGGAATAAAAGGGTTTTGACATCAGACGTGCCAAACGAAAGATCTTCACCGTTGAATTGGCTAGTTTTCCGCAAGGCAAAAAAAGAAAAGAGCATCCTGGCCATAAGGTTTAAATATTCTAGGTCTTCTATGCAATCTGTATAAACTCTTCTGTAACGAGGAAGACGCTAAACTACATCCTGCACCCTAAGCTTTCTGTGAAAGTGGGGCCGCTCTGAATGTAGGCAGCTATTGCCCGTCCCATACTTACCTATGGCTACTTTGTTTGCCTGTTTTGACCATAGTATACAGTCTCGAGAAAGTCAATAATGTCAAAAAATCCAAAATTTAAAAATCTAACCAAGCACTAAAGTTTCTGCTGCACATCTTTCTCAAGGAATTTCAAATCAAATAAAACGTAAATTTGATTATGGAGTAGTGGTGATATCAGAACCTGAATTCTGTTCCCACGGGTTGCGCCGAAATGAATCTCAAACCCTAATCTCAGATGGCCAATTTCCCATCTACATTGATGGTTCCAACATGGAGCTCGGAGTATGATTAGGGATCGACTGAACAGAACATGTCCAATTCGTGTGATTTTTCGGTTCAGCTTTGGAGGCATGTAAGACCTTCAGTGAATCCTACCCCAACAATCCTGCCCCAGGACGTTATTGTTAATGCAAAAATTGCAGCAGATGTTAAAGAAAATCCAGCTACGACTGTTCTCTGCGTTGCTGCAAGGTTCAGTGTCTCAACTGAAACCAAAAGTCGTTATCTTTTAGTCATCGGAAAAACTAGAGATTTGGGTGTCACATAAGCGAATATGCTATGAAGCACACCGTGTGGATATTGTCCTGCATCGCATCGCGAGAAGTGGATCTGGATACACGATAATTGGAAGAGGTCAAGAGAATGGGTAGACGCCTGTGAACTTTCCAGGGGTCTTGTCTAGGCAAAACTTTATCTCGAAAAGCTAATGGTGATAAATATCTGAATTGTCCATTCATTTTTTAACCGATCAAAATCTACTCAATGTCGATTTGCCAAGCTCGGGGCTACCGCTAATGCCGACACTGAATTCACGGGCCTCCACAAGATGGATTTTAACTTTCCCTTTACGGTTTGTTGTGGTATGCTCATGGCTCTTTTATGTTAACTGTACGTGTACTGACTCATTTTACAAACTCTTTTACCAATATTGACGCCCTAATGTCAACTCAGCCAATAATCCAAACCTAGATAAGCAATGAAACAAAGGCATAACATTGAAGAGGTCGGACCAATAGATCTATTTTTTCGGACCCTCTCAAAGTAATAAGAGGTTCCTTGGCGCGGTGAAAATTGTTTTTATTCCCAAAATAAAGTTTCAGGCCAAGAGTTTTAGGCCAATCAGTCTAACATCGTTCTTGCTGAAAAGCATGAAGAGACTAGTAGAGTTGCACGTACGCAAAGTTGCCCTTCGAATGCATCCACTTTCGGAGATGCAACATGATTATCAACGCGTGAAATCCTGCGCTTCAAAATCTAATTGGGAGAATTGAATGCTCACTCGAAAGGAAAAAACTACACTGGACATTTTCGTCGAAATTGAGAGAGCTTTTGATAACGCAACTTCCGACAGTATGTGAAACGCTGTTAGATGACATGACTTAGATGAAGCACTGGTTGTTGTGGTCCAAAGCAATGCTTGTGCATAGGACATTGATCGCTCATTCAAGCCTCGAACAATGTGTCAACTCGGGGGTGAACAAGGGCTGCCCGCAAGGTGGCGTTCTGTCTCCACTGTTATATTGCATGGTGGTCGATTCTGTGTTTGACGCTCTCAATGCCTCTGGGATTAACATATGCCCAGGCCTAAGCGGATGATGTTGCCGTTCTCTCTGCCAGCTCATGTTTCGCGACTGTCTGTTTCGAAGCCCAAGCGATGTTAAATATGATTGATAACTGGTGCACGAGCAATGGGCTGTCGGTTAATTCTCTGAAGACTGATGTGGTTCTCTTCAACAGAAGAAGGAAAAGTACTAGCATGATTCTGTTGGTGCTAAATTCCCATCCCGATATCCAAGGAGGCTAAGTACCTGGGAGTCATCTTAGATAGCAAGCTTCTTCGGTCAAAAAATGTTTAGTCAAAAACCAGCAAAGTGCTATCAGTTTCTTGGCAGTTTTTTTTCGCCGATAAAGGTTCACTGGATCTACACGACAATGATAAGATCGATAATCTCATATCCATCAGTTGTCTGGTGGAAGAGGCTAACACGCAAACATAACATAGCCTCTTTCGCCATATATCAAAGAGGCTTTCTCCAACACGAGTGATACTGTACTTTCGCGAGACAAATCTTACGACTCCTGTCTAATGGATATATCCTCCGACACAACGACACCTACCATCCATATGGCTACAATTTCACAGTTAAATTGCCATGGCGTCAGGACTGGTTGCAGATAGATATTGGACCTGGAAAGTACAGTCTTTGCATTTTTACAGATGGCTCCAGGTTTGGGCGGGGGTTGCGCTGGGGATTTCTTTGAACGCTATAACGTCCGACTGCACTTTTCGTTATGAAAAAATGCGTCTGTCTTTCAATCAGAGATATACGCAATCCTAATGGACATGCACTATGTTGTGAAGCCCAAATGGAAGGGAAAAAGCATATGTGTCTGCAGTGACAATCGAGCTCTACACAAGGCTTTGACTAACCCTTAAACCAGCTTCAAATTAGTGCATGAACTCAAGACCTTTTCGAAAAAAGTCTAAGACTAAATTCCCTAAGGCTTGTATGGGTCCCAAGCTACTCTGGGATCCCAGGAAATTAGATCTCGGTCAAATTCTACATCAACGATTGGATCTTTAATGCATGCAAGATAACTAAGCGCATACGCCCTGACGTCTGCAAGAAATCACCAACATTCTTGCGGGCCATTACACTTTTGCTAAGCATCTTTGAGTGCTTGGCATCAGTCAGACGTTTATCTGTGCTGCAGTTGCGAGTAGGATGACACCGAAGAACACTTTCTTTGCGACTGTCCTGCCTTCGTTTGCGGTCTGTGGCCCACCATTGGAGCCGACGTGATGTGTGCCGAATCTGTCAACTCTATATCACTGACGCTCCTGTTCACTTTTCTCTGGATAACGGGGAAAATACAATAAAGAAAGGTGTCTGTCTGGCAGTACAATGGACTAGTATTTGCGTCTGAATGTTCCAACAGATAGCAGAAGCTTCTTAATAAGAGGACATTTTAAAATCGCTACTTGATGGAAGAATTTTTTTATAACCAAATTCGGCTGCAAGCTTAATGCCGCAACATTGGGCGTTAATGAGGCTAGCTATGTAGTTAATCTCGGTCAGCATGATAGTAACTTACTCTTTTACCCCGTTGAGATCACCAAAGAGTTTCGAAGTCATGTATAGTGTGAGGCACTTCTATTTATGAACTGTTTTAAGGCAATCAATTGCGAGCCTTCACCATTGAAAAATACTTTTACCAATAGATCAATGAACGCGATCAGTGTGTTGATCAGTTGAATTTTATAATCCATTCGTCGTTCGATTCAGGACCCTGAGCAAAATTTTTCTCTCAAAACGATCAAAGGCTTCTTCATTCGCTTTGGAAAAGGCTCACTTTCACACAGGTTTGGGAAAGGACTTAATTGCCTTTTGAGTATGCATCTGATCTCCGCATTGATGTCATTTCAGTTTAATACTGAGCAGCCTAGGTAAGCCTTAAGTTATAATTTCTCAAACGCCTCATTGATGCCTTATTATGTTATTCCGATCTCTGTAGGGTAATCGCGTGTAGAACCAGCTATACAGGCTTAAAATGTCTCTAAATTGCTCAGTGAATTTTTCACTATAAATCTCTTCTTTCATTGAAGATTTCTGTCGGGTCATTAATTCGCTGGAGTAGCGAGTCATCTTGAACATCCTCACGATTTTGACAGGGACTTTGAAACTTGACATTTCACAGTTCCTGTCTAGGTACGCTTTTATATGTCCAAAGTCAAGTGGGTACGTATCTGAAATTCAAGGGTTTTTTTTAAATTTTGTAGGCGGTGTTCAAGGAACTGATCGCTTTGTAATTGCTGCATATTAGAGTTCTTCTTTTTATGGAAAATTCCCATGTGCCAAAAAAATTATAATAAAAGAGGTTAAGTGGCAGAGTATTAAATAAATGTGTATGACAATTTAAAGTTTACCGAACAACAAAAAGTAGTCGGCTAAGATGTTTATTGCATTTTTACAAAATGGTTTGTTATAATTTATTAATCTGATGTATGTATAACATTTTACGTCATAGTTTGACTCCACTTCAGTAAATAGGAGGCGGTGTACTATCTGTCTTGCTAATGAGAGCTGCAATGGAAAATTGACAATGCTAACAAATGAAAAATCACGATAAAGAAACAAAAACTTACCAACAACAAGGACCGCAACGGTTGAGAACTTCATCTTGATTTTCTGTGTTAATGCCTGGAGATAGAATCAGAGAACTAATGATAAGTCCCAGCCCAGCTGGACCTTTTATACTTTTAGTTGATCTTACAATCCACTTTCGGTTGTGTTGTTATTGCAAAACATATTCGGGGAAGAACGGATCCGTACATTGAGTAATCACGGAGAATGATTTAAATCTAAAAATATCTGCTTCAATTTAAATCGATCGAATCTAAAAATAAATTGTAATAAAATTAAATCGAAAACGAGTTATCGCTGTTCGATCGAGTAATATAACTGAATTTGATGCGGAAGATGATTAAAATACGAGCATTGCCCTGGATTTTTGAGTTGAAATCAAAAGAGAACTATAAAGGTCTTTAAAGAAGCAAGATTTATGATGGGATAGCAACGACGTACAATGTGCAAAAATAAATACTTCTGCGTTGCTTAACGATGTTTTTTTAAGCTAAATCCACTTGGATAACACTTTCTTGATATATGACATGTAAGTTTATGTAAAATTAACTATTGGGTGTAAAAGCAAAAGCCAGTTTAAGAACTGGTAATCAAGGACATATGTACGTTTTATAAATATTCTCTGGAAGCTTTTTTCTTTAACAAGTTTAAAGAACAACTTATCCTTCCAATACGAGTATATTGCAAGTGCAATACAATTTAAATGGAGACTAACTCATTTATTTCTTACATTTGCAGAATGTGATTGATTTGTTCGTTTCTACAGTGTTAACGAATGAGTATGCTTCATCGGAGACTACTAGCAAATAAATATTCAGGGCGGCTGATCTCGACACTTAATTTTATGGCATTTTGGTGACCTGGGAGGATAATCAGGTGACCAAATTTTGAAACGTGGCCTGTCAACTCAAAAATACGAGGAGTTAATTGCTTAATATTAATTTTCTTCCTATCTTGGAATTTGTCAAGCTATGTCTACAGTAGTTAGTCATTAGGGAAAGAGAATGACTGACATAAAAACTTTACTTTAGCTTACCTTCATTCCCAGTAGTCTTATTAGTTTTGAAGATGTTCGTTGCATCGACGTAACAAAGGGTCATTCAACAAGAGTTGTACCTACAATTACAATTTCGATTACTTTTAATAAATAAAAACTTGAATCTTGCTAGATATGGGTCGATATTTAATTTCCCAATGTACGAGTATTGAAATTGTGAAAATTCACAAGCAGTGATGAAACTCAGAACCGTTTTGTAAAATTTGTACTGTTTTTGGTCATCGTTAAACACCTTCTCGCATAGTGAGTCAAATTAATAAATTTGAACGTCTTGGAGAGTTTGGTGATCTTCAAACTCCAAATAGTGTTCGTTCATCAGTAAATATCGCCTTTGTAACTAAGAGTGTGATTGAAAATCCAGGTGTTCTATCCGTAACCATTTTGCATAAATATCTTGGCCTTCATGCTTATGAGGCAAAGTTGAGTAAAAAATTGAAGCCAGCAAATTACGAATGACACCCGACTTTTGCTGATTGGGTACTCTAAATAAAAACCGATAAATTAGGTTAAAAATGGTCACTGTCCGCGGAGATTTCGCAGTTAATCTTTTGTACTTGTGGATTTATTAAAGATAAAGTCTACACTTAGGCAACTCCAACCATATAAGCTATATAAGCACTTAAAGAAAATATCAGAGCTGTTATTCGCAACATGAAGCAGCATTTATATTTAACTAATATTGCTTAGAGCTTGTTTTTTAAATACAAAATGAGGTAAATAAAAAATTTAACACTTTTTATAAAAAACGGCTGCGTTTTCTTGTTTTTTTAGAATAACACCTTTTATTGAATAACCATACATATATTTTTGTAGAAGTTGTCTTACAATTTGCCTTGGTTTATTTTCCTTTGTTGTTTTCTTATTATTGAATTTGAAATTCTATTCGCCAATAATAGTGGTGTTTTGTATTTTTTTTTTGTGCCACAGGAAATCGTCTCGGAATCCTTCTGTTTTATTTCTTTATAAACGATGCACTCGACATATTCTAATATTCAATGCATAAATATTTAAGTACTTATTGTAATTTTGTGACATGATTGTCCTCTTCTTCAACAACATTTGAATTGCCGTAACATAGCTCAACGGTTAATAATATGCGTTGTGTCTCATCAGAGGTAGTTTATTCATCTGTTGGCAGTACAATCACTGTTGCCCTCAGACAAAATAAAAAAATGTATCATTGCTCTAGCGGATAAAAACAAAAACTTAAAAAATGTTAAGCTATTTATTGTGCACCATAGAAACTCGAATAATCAAGAATGTATGCTATATGTTATTCCACTACCAAAGCATAGCTTGGAATCATCAAGGCAAAAATCTGTCTGCAAGTTAGATCGTGATATCGTGATAACTGGTAGCACAGTTTCCCAACGAAGGATAAGATTTAGTGAAGGTAAAGATGATAAGCCTCTTACAGAGAGAGTGAAAAGTGTCAGACAGGGCCTTTTTGATATTACAGGATCCTCTTGCGATCATCAATCATACTTGTGAAACCATCGAGCTTACATATATGGCTCAAGATATTGTTAAAATTAATTTAGTTGAGATTGTAAAAATTGATAGACATATGGGACAAGAGAAAGTAGAATCCCCGCAACTTCTATAGAAACCACTTGAGACCACAGAGACCGCGTTACCTATTTATGAGGGGGGATTCAAAAGTAACAATTTCTCCAAATAGTCTCCCAATATCTTTTCTTTAAGCTCAGGATTCTCTTAGAAAAAAATTGTTTGCCTTGACCATTAAAAAACGCCTCAACAGCCGCCATAACTCCACTATCGCCTTTAAACTTCTCGCCTCGGATGTGTTCCTTGAATCGAGGAAAGATAGTCACTAGGAGCTAGATTTGGTGAATAGCGCGGATGTTCAAGCAGTTTCGTTTCTTGAATGGCTGCCGTCGTGAACCGATGCATTGTCTTGGTGAAAAAGTTTGCCACATGTTTTTTCTTTAACGACCTCCCGCAATCTATTTATTTGGTATGCATAGTATAATCCCGAAATACTCGTAAGTGTCCAAAAATCCAATGCTATAAACATTCCCGCCGAGCTTGACACTTTGAATCTTTTTGGCGTCGGTAAGGAAAACTTGCTTCCAAGTTATCGATTTTTTTTTTGGTTTCAGGATCAAAATAGTGCACCCAGGTTTCACGAAACCTAACGAAAACATTTCCTGATCTGCTTGGAACTTCTCGAGATATACTGTTGAAATATCGACTCGTTTTCTTTTTCTTTTGCTCATCCGTAAATATTTTCGGTACTCAAGGTGCACGTTCATGTGCAATTCGTTTGCAAAGATTCTCTGAACTCTGCCGTATGAGATCGCTGTGACCTTAGCTTTATGCCTGATGATCACTCTTCGATTTAGCAGCACAACATTTTCGACTTTTTCAGTGAGGGTCGTGGGTGGGCGTCCTTCGCGATGTTCATCTTTAGTTGATATTCTGCGTAGGTTGGAATATAGAGGAATAGAATCCCCAATGTTTTTACCAAATCGCTGTTCACTTCTTTCGTAAACAGCTTTGTCAAGCAGAGATACTTGACGACAACTCTCATTTCGTCTTTCTTTAACCCTTCTATGGTTCGTATTCAAATGAATGTACCTTCTGGGAATCGTGGTCTGTTTATATGGCTTTTAACGCGGGTATAAAGCAGGCAAAAAAAATATTTGGAATTTTTATGCGGTCTGCGAAAATAACATATTATCATTACGTTTGGATCACCACCTAATTGAAGGTGACCGGCAAGGATACCCTCATATCTTTTAAGAGAGCGTGATAAACCAAGCTGCAGCCAGATGTGGCTTGTGAAATTCTAGGAAGCACAATTACAGCGGAAGGAGTAATTTCCTCAATTTTGTAATTGCCCTGGATATTGTCATGTTCCAATACCTAGCAAGGGCTCAACCCCCGGGCTTAAATATAAGCGAAAATTAACACTTGCTACATAAAAATCATCGTATACTGCGTTCCATTAAAACTACGATAGAGCTTCTTCTATTGCCATGAGTTCTGCTCGCACTTAGGAAAATCAACGCAATTTTAGATGACTCCACTAGCTACCCCTTCAGTGATTCATCATACCTTCCTGACAGGTCAAGTGGGCACCAACATTGTTGATGACCTTTTGGGTGAGAAATAGTTTCATCGAGGACCTACGGCAATAAGTTCCCGCACTTTTGTCGGATATTCTCTTTTGGATCCATAGTCTATGGCTTGTTTTGATGGATCCGAGACTTCGAAAAACCCAAAGAAAGAAGTCTGGAGTGGTCACACCAGGCGATCTGGTTGGCCAGTGCATATCGCCAGAACGAGATATTAGGCGATCTTCAACATGTTTATTGACGCGTATGTTTTATGTCAGGTTGCACCGCCCTGTTGGAACGACATGCCTCCAGACCCAATTCATCAATTGCCGGCAAATTCGGCAATCATCTGCATCGTTCATTACTCACAGTTACCGTGTTGCCCACGATGACATCGAAAAAATGAGACCCGATGACACCTCCGACGTAAATGGCGCAACATACGATGACTATGGATGCGTGTAAAGGCCGTCCGTGAATCCTACGTGGATTCCCATTGCCTCAAAATTTGGTTTATTTAGGTTCAGGAGAGCGAGAGCTATTTGATGTCTGCAGTCATTAATTGATGCACTTAGAAAGGGGACCTCTTCAAGTCTTTCACCAAAATGCGCTGTACATATAATGAAGCAACGTTTCTTCCTGACCTTCTTCTGTCACGTGTTGTTTCAGCATCTTCAAAGCGACCGACTAAAAGCCTTAATATCTGGCCAACTGGCATAGGACGGAGTGCCCTTGCCTTTATATCACTGACGAAGTATTCCGTAAAAAATATTCAAGATTACTTTGCGACCTTGAGTTGTAAAGCGTTTCATGGCTTGTCGACGTGCATTCTACATTTGTTTATTTTACAAATATCAAAACAAAACTGGCAGTTGCCAATCGGATGATACATTTTGGGCCATCTTGTACGATACCGCGGTGGTGAATCTTTCACGAGCCTGTTCGACTGTGCTTTACTTATCCTACATAGTATCTTTAACATGATTCTTTTGATCGCCAAAAGCAAAGGAAAGTTTTGAAAATCTCTTTTATAATTGGATTTGTAAATCAGGTTCCATTCTGCCGAGCCCCCAATTAGCGCATTAAAGCATTAAAGCGTAAACAAAAAAAAAAACAACTTTTCTAAAAATATTTTAAGTACCTACGTAACTTGAAATTACCATTCCACAATGAGATTCAGATATTTTTAGCGTTTCACGAATATAATTAGATATACGAAATATATTTTTGGATTTATTTTAGGAAGCATTCGAGTAAGTTTTTTTTCTTCAATTTTCATTGCGTCATTTTCATATGACCTCAGAAGATAACGATAAACAGATTCGGATAACAGAACCGAGGGAATGTGATATAAAGCCAGACTAAGAGTAACCTCAGGCTAATCCCAATCAGGTGTCGAATCCTTTCAGCACAAAAATTCGTTTCAGTTATTGGTAAAGTGCATTTGAAATTGCATTTTCTGTTCATCCCATCGAATTTGTATTAAAAATGCTCCCGCCGTTGCACCAAAATATTGTAATTTCAAATGCACTTAATTGGATTTGTCCGCCATTGCCACCAATGGGTGGATATTCATCACAATCTGAGGAGAAGGCAGCTGTACGAGAGGTTATTGCTGAAATTGAGAATGAGGTAAATGATAAAATTAATTATTTTTATTTCTTGATGGATTAATGCGTATCTATTGAAGGAATCTGCTAAGTCCCAGGCCAAAGAGAAGACGACGAAACCACAACGTGTTAATGTTAAGGACGAAATTGTTAGGATAGTCACCCTATTTATTTACATACACACAACTAAAGACTTACAACCTATGTAGTTAGTTCATTTGTACTCTATTTTATTTTAGCTTAATGCGAGTAGCCAATAATTATTATTTATTTAAAAACAATAAAAAAATAAGAAAAAAAACTTTAGTTTGGTCATTAAATGCGAAATTAAAATAAGTGCACATGCAGATGGAGAAGAGGTTTAAAAGAGTCCCTTCATTCGCTTAAAGTTATAACCCAAAATATATCTAGGATTGGAAAATCATATGCTCACTTCAGCGAACGGTCATAAATGTCCTGGATGAGGGCAGGAATTCGCTTTGGAAATGGAAACTTAGATGTTTACTTCAGACCCCCAAATCTGGCAGAAAACTGCTAAATCTTGGGATGAAGCCAGTAGCTCTCTTGACATCGGCATCTTCTGTCATAAGCAGCCTGCCTTTTGATTTGATTTGATTTTGGTGGGGGCTATACCCCCATTTTATTGTGCTTAATTCAAGCTACATACTTAATTTAACTTACAATCTAGGAAACTAAGAAAGATGGCGATTGAGACGGAGTTTTAGACAGGGAGTGCTGATGTTAAAGTCGAAACAGTTTTTCGCATTAACATTCCGCAGCATACAGGAGATAGGTTCATTGGAGCCATAGGAGGTACGAGAGGTGGGTACATAGAAGAGACGTGGATTTCGTGTATTACGAGGGTTAGTGTTAAAAAAGATAGAGTTATAATGGGACCCGCAGTCGATGGTACCTGAGAGGAGTCGGTGGATAAAAAGGATGTCGGATATCCTTCTTTGTTCTTCTAGCGAGTTCAAATTAATAAGTTTTAGGCGGTCTTGATAGGGAGGTAGGATTAGGCGATTGTCCCAGGGTAAGCCGCGAAGAGCAAAACGGAGAAAACGAAGTTGGACACTCTCTATTCTGGAAATGTGTGAATGATAGTAAGGAGACCACACTTGAGACGTGTATTCGAGAATAGGGCGAACAAAGAGACCGAGTGACGTAGGGATTGGAAAATTCTTTAGACCATCGTTTCACGAAGCCGAGTGCAGAATTTGCCTTAAGAATTGTATCGCTGATGTGTGCAAGGAAATTGAGTTCCTGGTCGCATAATACCAAGATCACGGATCACCTGAACCGTGGAAAGGGGTTGATTATGAAGAAAGTAGAGGCGGGGAGGAGGTTTGTTACGTTTGCGGGAGAAAGTAATAGATTGACACTTTGAAATGTTAAGGTCGAGGCAGTTCTTGGAGCACCAGGTGGAAAAGCTGTTGAGGTCCGATTGAATAAGGGAAGAGTCATGTTCTGAGGAAATGATCTTAAAGAATTTAGCATCGTCGGCATATAGAGAGATGTGGGAATGTTTGATAACCATTTCAATATCGTTAATGGTAAGGATAAAAAGAAGCGGGCCTAATTGACTGCCTTGGGGGACACCGTAGGAAGCAATGAAGGGGTTAGAGAGGGCAGATCTAAAGCGAACGCTGTAGTTGCAATTTTCCAGGTAAGAGGAAATCCACTTTAATAAGATGGGCTCAAAGCCAAGAGAAGACAGTTTGAAGAGTATTAATCTGTGTGAAATTTTATCGAAGGCCTTACTGAAGTCAGTTGAGATAACATCGACTTCCTTGCCATTTTCTAAGGCTGAAAGGCTGAATGAAACAAATTCAATAAGGTTTGTGGCTGTAGACCTGCCTTTAAGGAAGTCGTGCTGTCTGGGGGAGATTAAAGACTTGCATTGAAAACTTAAATTATCATACAAAATGCTTTCGAAGATTTTGAGTATATGGACAGTTTCGCAATGGGAGGGTAATTGTTAATGTCATTCTTCGGGCCCTTTTTGTGTATAGGTGTTATAAAAGAGGTTTTCCATATCCGGGGAAATTCACCTTGGGAAAGGGATAGGCTGAAGATTTTTGAGAAAGGGAGGAGAAAATTTTTTTTAAAAATATAGTTGGAAGGCTGTCGGGGCAAGGGGTGAATTCATAGTTAAGTTGCTTTAATCTTTCTTCGATGATAACGGGGTCGACACTACGAGGGAGAAATGGTCCAAAGGAGAAGTCTGGTAAATAGTTGAAATAGGTATGATCGCGTGAAAAGGAATCATGTGTAAAAGATTGATTGAAAAATGTGGCAAAAAGGTTGGCGATGTAATGAGGATCACTGGAAGTTTCATTATTGAAGGAGAGTGAGTTTGGGTAGCCATCAGATTTTCTTTTGTGATTAACGAATTGAAAGAAGGGCTTGGGATTATTTATAAGCTTGGTTTGCATCTCAACTAAGTAGTGTTGATAGAGAGATTTATAAAGCTCTACAAAATGCAGGTAAGTACCGAAATAGTTTGAGAAGTCATTTGGGGATTGAGTACGAAGGAAAGTTGTCCAGAGCTTGTTCCGTTTGTTTCTCAAAGAACGGAGCCTGCGATTATACCATGGACGGCAGGTGGAGGAGGTTTTATGTCGAGAAAAGGGTACATAAAGCGAGAAGGAATTAAATATTTCTTTGTAAAATATAGATATGGCATCATTTACGGTAAGGTTGTTGAAATTAAAAGAGGCATTATTGAGATATTCATTGATTTGACGGAAGTTGGCTTTGTGAAAATCGTGAGAAAATCGAACAGTGGGGGGAAGTTCTGTATAGGGGAGTTGTGAAAGAACGAGAGAAGAAAGGGAGGGTGGATATGTCAAAAATTCCTTGACAATGTGGCCTTAAATAGCTATAGCCTCATCCAATCAATAAATTTACTTTAACTTAATCGTTAAGATATTGCTGATTGCTTGCAATCGTCATAAGCTTCGGCCAATACGGCAGAAATGGGTAACGTACTTTGAGTCTCTCCCAGATTGGAAGCTCCAGCTCATTACCGAGTAACAGCAAAAATCTGAAATTTAAGCTGCCAGCCATCAAGATACACACACGTTGTTCCTAAGACTTTTCAACACACCAAACCACACGCATTGCCTAGTGAATTGCTAGAGAAAGGTATTAGGCGATCATGATTCGCAGCAGTCTCCACTCAAAAATATTTGAAAGATGACTCATATGTACGTGGTTGAATGTTTTCTTTGGCTGTCTGGCACATAAAAATAATATTTGGATGGACATTTTATAGAGCGAAGGCCATGGAAGATGATCACTCACTCGATGTTTGCACTCAGTCACAGTTGATGCCCAAAATCATGACACACTTGTAATTTATTTCTTAAAACGCCTTTTGTAAAATGATTTTTAAAGAAAAAGTTAGAAATTCCATGGAATGTTAGTGAAATGATGACCATCAAAACCGACCAAGTATCGATCCTCTCCGAATGTTCATTCATACTAGATCAAGTTTTCCGTGGACTCCTATCATTTAACGGGGTAAACAGGGTGAAGAGGTATAAAATTGAGACTTTTTGTCCTAAATGAATATGTTAAATTCGGTAGAATGATAAAAAGTGTTTTATTCAAAGTATGCGCTTGTTATATATTTCTCTCATCTTTCGAGCAATTTGTGAATATCACGCCAGTAAAAATCGTCTGCTTTTGCGTAGAAACCAAAGCGAGTTTGTGACCCATCGATGCAAACAAATAGTAATCGGAAGGAGACAAGTCTGGTAAGTAACTCGCATGTGGTAGAACTTCCCAATCGAATGCTTGCAACGTATTGTGAATCGGTTAACCGGTGGTCTTTTTCGGTATTCTTACCTTTTTTCAAGCAGCGAAGAGTCAAAATCAGTCAATTGTTGTTAGTAAGGTCTAGTATCAACCGCCCCCTGGAGCTCTAAATAGACCATGCCGCTCTGGTCCCACCAAACACAGAGAATCTTTTTCTTCCAAAACGATTCGGTTTCGCGGTCGATATGGATGGTGTGCCTGGGTCAACCCATGATTTTTTGAACTTGCGATTCTCAAAATAAATCCACTTTTCATCCCCTATAACTATACGATACAAAACGATTTCCTTTTGTACCGAGCGATCATAATTTCACATGAGATTTGGCGCTTCTCCATTTGCCGGTCGTTCAACTCATGTGTTACCCATCTACGGGTCTTTTGAATGTTATCATGTTAACCATCGTTCACCAGTATCTTGCAACAAAACAAGTTCACCATAAGCTTCTCGAAGTATTAGGTATGATTCAGCAGCAGTGTTCTCCAAAGAAAACAAAAAATTAATGCTTTCCGCGAATGCTCTTTTTTCGGTATAAATATTGAACGACGCAATTTTCGAATTTATCATTCGTTTGCATCAGACACTTGTTGACGACACATCAAAATGGTACAGTGTCAAATCTTTTTAGCGCAACCTGCATTGGTGCGCCATCTATTGTCTGAAAATCGGATGCGAAAATTAAATTCAAGAATGAAAGTCTATCGATAGATTGTGGGAGACGCCGCGCCCCCGACGTCATGAACGACAACAACGTGGACAGTGTGTTGAGAATTAGACGCGGGGGGACAAAAATCTGAATGTGTTCCTATTGTCCATTTTTCTTGTTATACTTCTTAAATTGAGTATATTTTTTATATGGGGTTCGCGCAGGTTCAGAAGTCACGCTCTTATGATATTTGTCACACAACCTGGACGGGGTGCAGATGGTTTGTATCGAAGATGTTCGTTCACTACTATCCGTGGGTGGTTGTCCTAGATAGAATTCGAGAAATTCGACTGAATTTGTCGCGCTGGTTGTAGTTCACAGTAACTTATTGTAATATATTAATATTTTATGAATAATATGCAGGTAAGCCATTTTGAGTTCGGTCTGACGAAATTCTACATTCTACGTCGAACTAAGTTGTACAAGCATTTTTTTTATTTAATTTTTTTACTAAAATAAAACAATTTATACAATCAACCAAATCTATTGCAAATATTTTCAATGACCGCGTAAAAGAATAAGTCTCGGTCGTATCACTCTTGGTGTTTAATTCAAAATGTGAAGAATCGACTGAAGATAATTCCACATTTCTCGGGTCTATTAAACAGCTCTTGAGATGATCATCTACAGCTATGCACGTTTTAGAAACTGGATTCCTTAAATGACAAAGTTCAGGATCAGATTTAACCAGGAGTTCTGTCATCAAATCTTGATTTGTATACATACGAGTGTATACGTGAGGATTTTCTTATATGTACGAGACGATGCCTGCTAAACTCATTATGGCAGGCTTTTAAAGCCTATTCCTACAGTTCCCTTACGGGTAAGTCGAAAAAAGAAATAATAGCCAAACTACGAATGAGAAGTTTGTGAACACTAATAGGCATATAGTATCAACTATATATAAAGTTGTAAGTAAGTCTGCCCTGTTTCCTGAAAAGTTTATTAAACTTAGGCAAATATATATGTACATATATGTACATACATATTTCGAACATGCTATCAACCTTAAAATAGTATGGAAATTCTTAATTAGCTTTTTGTCAATTAAAGTAATTTCTGCTATTAATTTTAGATTTTTATTCCCATCATTAGCAGATAATTTTGCAGCGGCATTCGTTCGTGATAAACTGTTACATGTCGGTTTTTTTTTTTTAGGTCTTCCACGACTAGTTCCAGGAAGTTCTTCGGGTTAGGATTTGCTCAATAAGCTTAACGAATTTTCTGGTAAACTGAATTCAGTTTGCAACCAAAGGTGGCGACGTTTTGCAATTAAAAAAAAATTGATGGCGAGAGCACTGTTTCCAATATTTGCTCACATTCTTGTTAAAAACGCCACATTTTTAGGTCAAGTCATTGAAAAAAAATTGGACATTCGCTAAGATTTAAGAGATCCAAAGTATGTTTTTGTATTTCATCATATAAATGAATATTTTTTTTGCAGAGATCCATTTTACAAAAATTGATTCATTTGTAATAACTGGGCATATCCGTCGGAAAGTACAACAAATTTAAGGTCTGTGTCGGTTTTTTTTTTCAACTTGATTAAAGCATTGCCTTTCCTAAAGCGGTAAAATTGACGCATGTTTCCGTAGCCTAAAAGTGCTAGTAAGGCTAAAGAGAGGGATCAACCGGATGAGGCCATGACAATGCACCAAGCCCCGTCTACTTAAATTTCACCGACGGTCTAACGCAAAATGGTGTCGCGACGATTCCTTCACCCCTTTACAGTACCGTCTTGGTACCACTTTTTTCTGTTCCCAAGAGTGATATTCTCTCTTAATGGACACCAACATGGGATCCTAAATGTTGTAAAAGAAGCTTGAGGGCCTTTCGAAATCAGCATCCCAGGGTGAGTACTGGAAATTTCGATGGCAAAAGTATGTAGATTAGTTTTGTAGCAAGATCTAAAACAAATCTACTTTTCCGAAACTTTTCACAATATTTCTATACAGATCCTGTATATGTAATTTTTCTAAAATCCAAAGGGCGGGCTGCTTCGGCCGCAGGGTAAAATTTTGAAGTGCACTGGATGCAATGCTGGATTTCCTTTCTTTTGATGTTTTTATCATGGGGTGAGCACGAAAAGCTACCTTTCGTCTAAAAAGGGATGGAATTTCAAAGACTATTTATTAGATTAGAATTCAGCAAATCTTGTGGACACCACGTCAAGCATTCATTTAAGGTGCAATCATACTGCATAGGTGTCTTATGTCATATTCTTCGTGGAATACGACATTCTAGGCGACATTCGATTACATCCTTTCATGTTTTTTTCAAGTGACTTATAAAATTTATAAAACACAGGTAGTGTTGTGATTTCCTGAATAAGGGACTGGATAAATTTGTTTCCCGTATAAGTCAAATTTGCCGTACTAGAATGGATCTGAGGACATGAACTCGCTCTAGTTCTGCTGCATTAATAATTATGTTGATCGAGCACACGATCATAGGTGGCTAAATGGTCTTAGATGTAAGTAGACGAACTTGGATGTCCCGCTCTTTCGGGAACCGGCTTGTCAAAAAGTTGTTTGTTGACTTGAAGCACCTACCCAAGGTATCTGTTAAATTGATATAATCCCAACGACGTCCTGTATTATTATTCTAATCACACCTATCTCCCCCTTTTTAGGCTTCTTCCAATATCACTAATTGGATTTTTGCCGGAGTTGAGGGAAATTGCGCTGCTACCTCGTTTTCGAGGGAGGCCTTTGCCACACGTTTAGCTTTAGGCTTGATTTTTACAGAGATTCCATTGCAGGTTTTGCCTGAGAAGTCGAAGTAGACAAGATCCCAAAGCCTCAAGATATTGGTGCTGTCTTAATCAACCCTCGGCTCTGCCTTGAAAGTTATTGAAAACAGTTCTCAAGTTTAGGTTTTATAATGTACAATTTCGGCGCATTGCGGGAAGGATGGTGTTGTGGATTTTTACGATTTTTTTTTGTTCCAAACCGAATATTTTTCCACAAAGCTCATCATCAACATCTGCCTCTTGTTTGAAATCGCTCAGCCTGTAGCTAGTTTCAAAAGCCTTAATGGCGTAAAAGTACTTGTAGTGTCAGCGACTTTTGTTGATCTTGCTCAAAATGGTTGAGACCTAAATTGATATTTTGGATTCAAATCTGTGTCTTCTCCACTATAAAAGCAGGAAGAAGACCCCTCGATTTGTTACTTTTCATGGAAACCTTAACCCCGAAATCTACTTATTTTGTAGGGCATACCTTGTCCCAAGTATCTACTTAGTCAACACATACTGTCGGGACTGCTTGATTGCGAACAATTCCGTAACGAGTGCCAAATGAACTTTGCATCACGCTGACTAAATCTCATTGCAAATCATAAATGAACTGCAAACAAATCCGCAATTCAATTTGCCTGCCACACAAAAAACTTTCACCATCCACCAAGTGATTCCATTCAAAGCGCTTCGCCAGGCGACAGGAGCAAAATACCGACCAAGGATAGAGGACATAATACAAAATTAGCCCAAGAATCCTGCCTTTCATTCGACTTTCATCGCAATTCTTCTGCCAATCCATTATTTCTATATTTTTATGTTAATCCTGACATCCGCTGAATTGAGGACAATTACTTCAGTGACTTATTGCGTTTTTTAATCCCCTAATGAAGTCAACAGCGTTTTTTCCGCCCCCACCCTCCGAAATAAAATAAAAAAGCGCGGATGAAAAAAAAATAACGCTTTCCTCAGGACAATCCCCTAATTATGAAGCAATTCACTTGGAAAATCACTTTTCCAGAGGATCTCATTCACTCATCGCTCGTTACGGTCCTTCGCATTATTTGCCTCTAATCTGCGTGTCCTTTTTCTCTTTGCAGTTATTGTTATTTGAAGAGTTACGTGCTCCATCCCACTCCATAACCGCAACCGCGCAGCGACGACACTCTAATCTTATTCCACACAAGGGTAGTGATTAGCAGTTCCTGTCTTCATTTGCCTAACAATCCCATTCTACTCCGATCCACACAGCGTAAAGGGGGGGCTGTTCAAGGACAATCGCTTAAGTAAGACTCTTGCCTAACAAAACAGCCTCGAATTAGATGTCTCCCTTCTCGATAAAGATAAAAGACTCCTTGGAGTGAAGTGTCATACATATGTGCTCGAGATGTGTGACAAAAACGGAAGACAATGTGGAAAAGGATCTGTGACGGAGTAGATGCGATTTTATGCGATGATATTGTAATGATTACGATAGCTGCCTAAGTTCTTGCGACTACACGCAGACATTCGTAGGACTGGTAGTTCATTTGCCTGCTGTCGTCGCATTGGAAAATCTTTATGCCAGAAGGAAGCGGCAATGATGGCGCTATGGTATGGTAGCACACCGTGGTACGAGTACATTCTTATCTGGCGTGGAACACACGTCATATCTTGGCATTAATGTTTTCGTTGCTCCTTGTTTGGTTAGAGTGTCGGCTGGAAGTGGCCGATGTTGGTATGAGGAAGGGAATGGTAGTCATACCCATGCCCGCTCTTGGCTCGTCGAGTGAAATAAAGGCGCGGCGTTTCCGGTGATGCAGCGCACACAATGCCGGGACATAAAAGGAGCATTTAATTTTAGTATGCTGCTTAGGACGTAACAAGGACATTTTCTTTTCTCTATTCTACTCTGCGAATAATCTTCCCTTCGAACGAAAGTTGGAGGAATATCTCCTTCAGACTGGGATGGTATGAAAGCACTGAAGCGGATTAGTGTGGGAGGAAGAGGATGTGAGGATTGTTGGACTCTTTTGTGCGAATGTGTTTTAAATTGTATTCAACAATAAGAGTGTTTAGCAAATGACTTATTTTATTGAAGCACATTTGCTTAGATTTGTGCGACATTGGGGGAGGATAATGCGATTAAGTACATTTAAACGGAGGAGGAAATATCAGGTTATTATTAAAATCGAGTCTCCTTTAGGCAGAGCTATCATAGTTGTAACTATGTATAGATGATAAACGGAGGCCTGCTTCCTACGTACCGGAATGAGGCGTCCAATTATAACGGAGCGATTGTCCCCGCTTTTTTCTATATTTGCTATTGGCGGTAGAAACTCTCTTGAATTTAATTTCAATACCAGTCCTACGCATCATGAAGGATCTTGTCCGATTGGGGCAGTGAATGAGAATTGCGCTAGACATTTTTTATTTTTTAACTCATTTTTATTTCACATTTCTTAGAACTATCCAAAACGATCTAATTAGAGGAATGCTTTTGGGAGCCAAAGCCGTTTTGTTTTGTCAGTAAACAGGCTTTTCGCTCAATACTGATCATTTAATTCACATTTACCAACAGCATCTTTAAGTGACTCTCTATCGGCGTACTCATTACGATAGCAGGTGCGCTAGGCCCGGTAAAAGCGAGTAGATTCTGTCCACTCGGCTCGCCTGCTCATGGATTTGCTGTTGGCGCTGGTCGATCTTGGATGGCGAGCAGGATCGAATACAGGTCCACCTCGAACTCGGGTGCCTTGGTAACGGCTACTGAGACTTTGGGAACAACTACAGACATTTGTACCGTCTGCCCAAGACCTGCCGCTATTTGGGAGTAGGTTCCCTTCTCAACCTTTTGCTTACGAGCCAGATTTCCTTTCTTCATATCTTGTAAATTAGGATATCCCAGATAGTTTTCAGGGTCTCCTCGGTTCCTACAGAGCACGCATTCGAGCTACTCTCTGTCCGCGACATTGTCTTGTTCTAACGCATCGAGACTGCATGTCGCAGTTCGACGCAGCGTGCCCGAACCGTTGGCAGCTGATACATTATAAAATGTTTCTTGCTGTCGTTGCTTCTCCTGTTTGGCTCGCGCCGTGGTAAATAGCTTAACTCCTACGAACCTGAGGTAGTCTCTTTAAGCTCTAAGAGGATTTCCTCGAGGTCAGAGATAAAACAAATGCCTTTGAGGAGCATCGTCTGTAACCTCTCGGCTTTGGGGTTAAAAGACAAGAGCTCCGTCGTGGTCTCCTTAATAAGGTTTTTAACCCACTTATACTGCTCCAGTGTATTGCACCGGATAGCATAGCGGTTCTGGCCTCAACCTTTTTATACAAAACTCATGCACCTACGCCAATGACATACGCTCACGGCCTTCAGCTTGGCTCGTAGTATGCATTCCCCGCTCGCTCCTCGCGCCACCATAGTCAAACTTGAAAGGACGCCGAAGAAGTTGCTGTCCCCCGTGTTGTTGTTGATTAGCTGCCTTAGTCGTTGAAGGTGATATTGATGGCGCCACTTTAGATGCTTTTACCCGTAGATTTTTGGTCTAAGGGAGGAGGGAGGGGCGTTTATGGGTTAGTCCTTGCACTTAAAATTTTGCGCCTTCTCATGATGGTGACCTGTGTTGCGAAATCGCACAATAAATCATCCGACTCCGACTCCGGCCAACGCATGCGTCTTCTCCAACCGTTTCCCGAAATCTTTTCTTGCTGCTTATAATTTTAGTCTATAAGCGGCAGTGAAAAAAAAAAACAAAAGAACACGGAAAATTGTTTTTCCGACAAGAAGAGTCGGATCGGCGACCTTCAGATCACGGAGCGGGTACTGTCTCTGTGCCAAATCGGGTCTCTCAGTCACTTCGTTTAAATACGCACTTGTTGTCTACTGTTTGTTTCTGTGCACTGTCGAAACACTAACTTACACTTCACTGATTTGTGATCAACTGATTGCACTAGACATTTTCAGTGCCACATGCCCTATTGGTAATGTCCTTTTTCACCTGTTTGTAACGCCTGAGATGAGGGCTTCATTGGTAGTGAAGTTCCTTTTTGAATCGGCGTGGTTGATTTGTACAGTTTGGGGTTGAATTTTCTCCTCTGTTTACTGAAATTGTACGCATGATACATCTCTTTCGCGAAACGGCCAAGGTCTTTTCCATGCGTCTGGCAGGACCGAAATGAAAAAGATCTACACCCTTGGTCTTCAGAGAATGGATTCAACAGCTTTCTGATACCTTAGAAACATTGGTTGGCAAAATCTCAATATAGCTAATTTCTGAAATGATTAGTGTGGGGCCAAGATAGAGAAATTCCTTTAGTATCTCGGGGTTATACCTGCCAATGTTGAGGTTTTAGCTAAAACGAAATCTTTAGATGATTGATCCGTCTCTAGTAAGCGCAGTAAAATGCGTCTCCTTTTGTATCGACCGGATACACTATGCTGAGGTGTCTCAACGAGCATGCTTTCCTCTTACCATATAAATACATAAATGTGTCCTCCTTTAGCTACTTTGAAGCAGAAAGTTCGTCAGTAAGTCATCCAGGGAATGAATTCTCAGTCTTCTTCCTCCATAGTGAATGTGATTCTGTCTGATACAGGGATTATGTACGAGTATGTCATCATCATAGAGCCCCCGCAAGTGATTTTTCTATATTCTTGATGTCGATTGCTACTCTTATTCGTGCAAGCTTATAGCCTGGGCGTGTTCTGTTCATTCATAAAACTTCCGAGTATTATTCCGGCAGTAGCATCCTTCCAGTTTCCCAACCTGATGCTCTTCTTCCTTCTCTTAGTAAACTTACTAATTCTTTTCCCCAACTTTTATACTCCCGACCCGATCTCTAATTTTTTCGTGTCGCACAAGTTTGTAAGGCTCTTATTCCTTCCTCATCAAACCAAATGAGTTTTATTGGTAACTCTCTCAAATCCAGCACATCCGAGACAGTGCTTCCAGTGGCTCATTAATAATGATCCCATTACTATTTTATGGCTGGTGCTTTTGGGGAAGGCTTTTGTAACAGACAGCTTATGGAAAACGTGATTGACAAAGACTCTGGGGAACCTTTGCGAGTAGAGTTTTTCGACGTGAAAGGCAGGTTCTCAACTCCGAGTTTGTTTATTTTGAACCCCTTAAAACAAGTTAGTGGTCCAATTGGATGTTGGCTCCTAGTAATGTTCGGAAACATAAAGTGTTGGGGAAGTGTCTAACGTCGATCGCAATTTGGTCAAATTGATTAACCGTTGATTGCTATTATGATCAGAATATTTCTTTGTTGATGTTAAGTGTCGGAATCGGGTTCTGGTAATTAGTAGTCGAAAAGTCAAGTAGCCTAGCTTCATTTTTGGAGGTGGCCTACTTTTTTACTTCCAGGCTCAATTTTGCGTTAAAGTCTCCAAACAGGATTTAGGTGTCTGAACTCGATCTCAATATATCATATCCAGGACATCGTTGATTTTCCCTTTGTCTTTCGTGGGATAGTAGACTCTGATTAAGTTTATATTTTATATTTGATCCGTATCGATATCTGCTTACATTTCGAAAGATAAAAAACTTTCACCAAGCCTGTCTCGCATAACAGATCCACAAACAAAAAAGTGTTGTCTGCTTTCTTTGTAGCAGTGGCCGTAGTAAGTGGCATTCATTAAGGGGATCTTGTTTTCAAAGTTGAATGAAGAGAGTTGTCCTTAAAACGAAATAATTTAAATTGACATTACTCTTCAAGCGAGACATAACTTTCAGTCCGCAATCTCTGATAAATACATATGTCAAGGGGCGGAAGATTCGTCGTATCATCTACAGCAGTGCTCGGCGTGCTGGGGAAAGCCCCCGTACAGTTGAGACAAACCGCTCTTTGGTGTTTGGTGAAAAAGGCCGCGACATGTTAGCTTGTTCCACCAGACAACTGATGCATATGAAATTGCCGTGTATTTCCAGAGGTACTTGTTCGACGATAAGCTCCATGCTTTGCCAAAAGCTACTTAGCATTACCAGGAAGCCGACAGTGCTTTTTGACTCAAAATGCTTTGATCAAATAAGCTTACTGTCTAAAATGACTCCCAGGTACTTAGCTTCCTTGGACATCGGGATGGGAATGTCTTTTAACACCAGGTATTAAGTATCAAGTATTTTTCCTTCTTCTCGGAAAGAGAACGACATCAGTCTTAAGAGGATTAACCGACAGTACATTACACGTGCACCAGTCATTATTAAATTACACATGCTGTCGAAAATTGCGTTATCAAAAGCTCCCTCAAAGTCGATGAAAATGCCCAGCATGTTGCAATTTCGAAAGAGGATGTATTCGAAGGGCAATTTCGCGCACGTGCAACTATACTAGTCTCTCATGCTTTTTAGTAAGTACGAATAAGCTTCTTATATTCATTCACTTATTCCAGTCGTCTCCCGAATTTGAGTGGTTTGAGCGATCCCTTCAGGAGGCTTCTGGTCAGGAGAGAAACAATTTCCTGGTTTTTTGTCAGTATATGCGAGTTCAAGACAATTGGTGATGGCGCTACTCAGGTTAGGAACGGCATCTCCTACCAATTGTTTCTTTCTGTTTTTGGGTAAGGCTTAAGTGGATTTCTCAAGTTCCTTTGTAAACCGTATCCAGTTCGTCTTCCTCAGATTTAGCTTGGGCTCTGAGGGGGAGATACGGCAGTTCAATTGGAATCCGATATACGACTATCTGTACTCTGATAAGATAGCATCTGATAAGACCCACCAGTTAGTGATGGCCTTCACAATCCTGTTTGATAGGGTTAAGTCCTCCTCCTGTCGTCTCGCCGTCACAAAAATTGGTTGAGAGCTGACATTATTTATGACAAGGTTAGACAAAAGAGTGCAGTTTAAAAAATGATCTTCTTTCAGGTGTTTTGAGTATTAGCATCGCAACAAATGCTGAGTCTAATCTTTTTGACTTCACAGTACTTCACGAGTTCAGAAACTGTTTTCACTGGTGGAGGCAGTATCGAGTCGTAGGGGAAGTAAGCAGACGCTACGATGAAAAGTTCGATTTCACCGTGCTTACTCTGGTAGCCACAAAGTCTTGTCCACAAAATTGTCCAAGTTTGGTAGCCGAGAATGAGTTCGATATGATGAGGCAGACCTTAGGCCTCTCGAATCGCTTATCCGTGGCTTACTAATGGTCCCGTAATAGTGCATTTTACAGGAGTGGTCATTATTTTCTCGCCACCACTTAGACGCAACTAGCCTGATTATTTGAGCCAATGTTTTGGAGAAAAGCTGTTCGACTTGTAACCGACCGTTTTTAATACCGACTTCTTTGGTAATCTCGTTTGGAGGCTTAAAGACATTGATTTTTCTCAGATTTAAATCACAGCAAATGGCATACCCAGGCTTTTATGATTCTGGAAACACTCTTACCCTAGTTCACCTTCTCGCTTGGGCAAGTACCAAGAGCTCTGAATCTAGTAGTTACAGTCATGGATGGACCAAGATCATGATTCAAATTCGAAAGGGCGTACTTCGGTGAGTAATGAAAATATGTGAAATACGCCTAGAACCTTCACACTTCCCCCCATATTAGTAATATTAAAAGCGTAAAAGGCAATTAAAAAGTGGTGGACGAAAATGACCTTCGCGGCATATGAAGATAACTCTCAAGAACATGAGTTAAACTGATGATCAATTCGACGGTTCCGGAATTAATATAAATCTGAATTTGCCCAAGAATCCATAACCAAAATAACAAATATTCACAGCGCCCTCCCACGTCTTCCCTTTTACATAAATATCTTCATATAAATAAAAATTTCACTGAAAAGGATCATTCAACAAAAGAAATAAATCAGAATTCATCCTTTTCATCGACATCACTTCGTTACCGGCCATACAACGGACAAGGATACATATTTCTCTGCACTTTGGCCCTCGTCAAAAGGAATAAATAATTCGTAAGGGTATAAACCTGAACCTTTGAACCTTTGCCCCGGATATAAGGAGATGCTAATCAACACACTCCGCCCGTTCTATGGCCATTGGGATACAGCTCCATCACATGGTAGCATGACTGCACCGGACCGGAAATCGTTTTTACGAATGAATTATGATTTTCTTTTCCAATCGAAGAACACAACAAGGACACCACACTGTCTCGTGTATGTTGAAAGGATATTACAAGTTGTGAATCATACAAATAGCCAAAACGGACCCTCACTCCACCCGGCATCCGTTCCGTGGGGTGAGTGAAAAAGAATCGCGATAATTTTATAAGACCGCTTCCATGTCAACTCATCCCCACGCCCACAACCATCCGCCGCAAGGAGTGAAAAATTCAAAATGCATTGAGGATTTGTTAATTTAATTTCCTTCTACTGTACGAGTACTACAGTCAGGCTACTGTTGCTGCTACTCACACCGTCACTGTCTCGCGTTCGTTTTCGATTTGACGCGCCATTATTGTCGGCATTAACCGGCAACGTCACGTTAGAAAGTGGGGCGTGATCAACAGTAAAGACGACTAAATTTCGCTATTGTATCCTTTTTACTGTCAACAATCGCTGCATGGCGATGCGACGCGATGAATGGAGCTTGCTGCCATTATTCGCCCGACAACACATAGTGCCAAGCATCGGACGTGATGCGACTCAATAATTTCTTTCCTCCTCATAGTCTCCTTCGTGGTGTTTATTACTATTTTTCTGATTTTTTTTAGTCAGTTTTTTGTTCACAGGACAATTGCAGATTTGAATCTAGTTACAGAAGAGCTTGGATGAGAATGGGGGAGAAACGGTTGAATGGGTTTTGGTTGTTTGTTTGATTCGCATCCTAGCGGTAGTCACAGTAGCGACTGTATGACGGACAGATTGGTCAATCGACTGCAGTTGGCGGATCGTACGTGATTCGTTTCGGTTATTATGCGTTTTTGAGAGCGGCTATTGTACGTGAAATTGCGGCAATAATGGCATCTTTGCGGTGCATTTTTAACTGCAATACGAAATCCGTTTGTGGCGCATAGCGTGTGGGCAGTAAATTTACTGATGAATGCATTCAATGAACGCTTTTGTACGGGATGTTTTTTGTCCGGGACTTGCAAGTCCAACGAGAGCGGGATATTGGTGGCTTGTGTTGCTAATGAGAGGAACTATAATTGAGTATTTATTGTAAGAAGTTCTGGAGAGCGGGAGATATACATATTTACATATGAATGTAGCGAATAAGTAAAATGAGAAATGGCAGGACACGGATTCGATTGGACTGGTGGTGGTTTTTTGCACAAGCTTACATTTTTTTGACAGTGATCAGGAGTGTTTCTCAGTCAAGATTGGTACATACTTTCCTATGAAATAGCCAAAACAAGAACACTTGGTCTACTGAACCCCACCTACTATAATCGTAGGGACATCCCTACATGCACTGGACATACTCTGCCATCTACTTGAACTCGTCTGGTACTTTGATGACGGCACTAACTCCGCAATGGTCACTGTCATATTAGAAAGTCCGTAGACAGTTAGTAGACCATTCGTTGGTGTCAGCCAGTTTCAGTCGAGAGTCATGCAGGATGAGATCCAGACAGGAACTGCTCCTAGGATACGATGGACCATCCGTTGCGAGTAACTTGACTTTGTACTTTGTGCTCTGCAGAACCCATTAATGGCTTAGTAGGTTCCCCCTAGTATTGGGCGCGTTATTTCGCCCGTTTGGCCGGCCGGAATATACAGTTTTCTACCAAGTATAGGGGCAGAGAGCGAAAAAGTCTCGAGCTCAATCCTAATCAGTGAATTCACTTTCACCGACAGTATCTTTAAATGACTCTTACTGATCTTCCCATTACGACTGAAGGCGCACTAGGCCTTGCAGAAGCGGCTAGATTCTGTCCATTCGGGTCGCCTGCTTATGGATCTGCTGTTGGAGCTGTCGATTCTTACCCCGTTTACATGCGTAGTTGAATCCGGATTGAACTAGGATCGAAATGCATGTAAACGCGGATCGAGTTGACTCGACTCAATCCAGCTAGCTGTGCTGGATCGAGTTGAAAAAATTCATGTAAACCTGGGTCGAGGAGTTGAACTGACATTTTGTCTCTGCGTGAGATATCTTTTCTGATTTGCTTTCTTTTCGACATTTTGTTTCGCTTTTCATTTCAGCTTGCCGACAGTGTTGTGTGTGAAATAATTTAACTTCACTTTCTGGTTGACACAACGCAAGACTAACACGATCAAAGTAGAAGGTCCTTATATACATACATATGTAGATACTATCTGTCACTTCGACTCGATCATTCGACTATGCATGTAAACCGGGTATCTGTCCTTAGATGGCGAGCAGAATCAAACGCAGGTCCACAGGCATTGAGGCCTTAGGAGCAGCCACACACGCTTTTGTACTGCTTGGCCGTCGGTCATTTGGGGATGGCTGGTGTTTATAAGAAGTAACCTGCAAAACGTTTTTCCTCAGTCTTCTGATTACGAGCCAGATTTGAAATTTTTATTCATATTGTTCTATAGAGATCCGAAGGATCGAAAAGGCTAATTTCATTTGCGATAATATATTAGGTCCATATAAGATGATTTTTTTTTTAATTTCTTGACAAACTGTAAAAATACTTTCCAAATACAAATGAATAATTAAATAACTTATTAAAGCACGAAAAAATAAATTAAATTATTATGAGCGATCGTCGAATTACGTACCTATGTACATTCAGTCAGGTTACTAAAAATATGGATATGTCAATTGGTCTATGGCATCGTCATTTGATGATCCATCCCGAGAGTCACCACCAACTCATGCGCAGCCCTACAATCGAGGGGTGTAGGCAACCCGGTAATTGTGAGATAGTGGAGCACTATCAAAATTTATACTCTGCGTGTGCATTTCTAATATAACATCTTAATGGCACGGAATAAAATTACTGTAAAACTACAAACAACACGACAAATTCAGTCGAATCTCTCGAATCTCAAGACAACCACCCCCGGAGAGTAGTGACTAGTGAACGAACATCTTCGACACAAACCACCTTCACTCCGTCCAGGTTGTGTGACAAACATCATAAGAGCGTACACTCTTGAACCTGCACGAATTATAAAAAAAAAAAATGGCATGAGATTTTTTGAGAACTCTTGTACATTAACGTGGCAGCAACATTTGTTCCAATGCTATTGAATTCAGTCACGAGTCGCCTAATAAACTGAAAAATTAGGTCGGATTACCGAAACATGATATAATGATCTTAAAACTTGATCTAAAGGTTCAATCGTTCTAGAGGAGGCATTCTGGATCGCCAAAATAGAGTAAGGCCTGACAAATACGACGTTATACATCATGAATTTTTATTTTTTTATGAAATCAAAAAATTAGAGAGAGAATCCACAAATGCAACGCCGTTTGAGTGGAATGATGTGACAGAAAGCTGTGTTTGGTCCAAAAAATGAATGAAGTGCTATTGAACCGCCAACCAAATGGCACATTCTCTGTCAATCAAAAGAAAACTCGAGATGCACTTTCATTTGCTGGTCCTACTCTATTCCCTTACACTGTCAGATTAATACTTCTCCTCAGTACTGTGAGAATAAAGAGAGAGATCGGTTTTTATAGCCCGAACCATACAATTTGGAATGAAGTCAATTTATTGAATTTTCTTTTCGAAAACCGAAAAAAGTCGATGGAGAATTCCCCCAAGAAAAACAAGCCCCTGGATCCTTATTAATGTGCGTACGGCAAAGAACGATCAATTGAGAATATTTTACACAAACACATTGGATATATAGACACCATCATAATATGGAGGTCGTCATTTCCGCCTTCCTTGATATCGAGAGGCATTTATAAAATACATGGCTATGACTCGATCATGGGAGTCCTATCTCGAGCGTCTATTATTTCACTAACCATTTGGTTAGAAGAAGTCTCAGTATTAGCGGCAAAAAATTGCTCACAAGGAAGATTCCTTTCGCATGGTCCGTTGACGACATATTTTACTGGTTAGCATGTATGAACTGGTTTACTGGTTAGCTCGGTTATGAAGCCGTTGAAGTTTATTTTTTACTGACACGTCAAGAGGATTTATCCATTTGCCCAACTAAGGCTGTCTTAGTACCTTTCAATACCTGTCACCCTAAATGCTACGAACATGGAATTCTCATAAGCTCATCTAGAACGCTAATAAAAATAACAAATTAATAAAAGCGATTAAAACATAATGACATATAAAATCTGAGAATTGAAACCCAAAGTTATCCTTTGATTACATCCTGCGATAGAGAGACCTATCATCACCTATGCTTCTGTAGTAAAAGACCAAGCGGAAAAAGGCTAAGGGGAGAACTATTACCATCAAACATCAATGTCTCGGTGTAAGAAGTGCCACACAAACCTGCCCAACGACATTCCAAGAGGTACTGGTTGGAACCACACCAATTCAGACACAAAGAAATCAACACTAGTAGTAGAGTAGTGAACGAACATCTTCGACACAAACCATCTGAACCCCGCCCGTTTAGGTTGTGTGGCAAATACCATAAGATAGTACACATTTGAACCTGCACGGATTATAAAAAAAAGGAAGAAACACTGAGTGCCGTAAGATTGCTCGGACAGATTCTTGGCACATAGACTATCGAATCACATGTATGTGTGTACATATATTCTTCGTAAAATTTCCAAGCTCCTAACGGTAAATATATGTCTTTGACTAAAAATGGTGGTAGCCCCAATGGTTTGGCAACATTTGTTTGCACTGTGGCTTTCAAGGCAATGCCTTTTACATTTTAAATATATTTACTGACACCAAAAATGCACTCAAAGTGCTGGGCTTACATAGTGTGAACTCGATATCTGAGGACTGTTATGAAGCTCTGCAGGACTCAAGAAAGAGAAACAAACATCAAATTTTTGTGGATTTCTGGATACAGTGGCCTATGTAAGTAGCAACGAACTTGTTGATCTCTTAGCGTGAAATGGCTCTTCTGATAAATAATATACATATAAGGGCGGCGCTCCTGTCTCCCAACTCTAAAGTGAACTCATTTCTAGATAGATGAAAACACTGGAATAAAGTTGAAGGATTTCGGGAATCTGAAAAAATTCTCCAATCCCAAAACACGCCTTCCAAAATTATCTCAAAATTCAAGAGAGACTTTCCATGCGAAGGACAATTCGTCAAAAGATTTGTCAGCTCCCTATCAGGACCCTGCGGTCTGGGATATGACTTTAATGAATAAAAGCTCAAAATGAAGGGACAGAATGCAAATTCTTTTTTTTCGTTCCAACCTGGCCGCAGAATAACTTCTGATGGAAATAAACACGAGAAAAGAGTGCTTTTTGTTTTTTTCCCAATTCTTTTTGAATTCGTTGATTAGCTAATTCATTGAAAATGAGGGAAATAAATATTTCCAGCTTATGTAACCTAAGTTCAATGTCTGGGATGTAATCAGTTTGATTTTACTTATTTACTGATTTTCTATGTTAAAATTCCTTGAAGTGACTAGTTTTGGGGACAACAAGTCCACCAAACCCTCCATTACTTTCTCCTTAAGTTTCTGAATTTGAATTCCTTTTTTTTGTGGGTTTTTTATTAACCAAATATGCATTTACAGCTGCCGAATTCAATGGCAAATTTTTTTTACACCTTGAGACCCCTTCCCAGTGTCAGTGATGACATTTGATTTGAGAGATCAATGCCCGACTTATCTTTATTATAATCGATTATAGCCAGAGGCCTCTTGCGAATACGTCATCGCCTTGATCTCCTGCCACTATTGGTGGATGTAATGTTAGGGTCAGAAATTGGTTCAAGGCAGTCATAACAGAAGTATGTTTTGATGATAATATCCTGACATCTCGGTTGTCCTTACACCTGAGAACAACTATTCTCTTCTCTTCCTCCCTATCATTTCATTTCTATCATTTCACCTCTCTAGAATTGGGCAATCACCACATTTTTAAGACAAAATTTCTTATTAGCTGGGAGAGTTCCAACCACAAAGGCTTTTTACCCAAACTTGTACCAGTTCATAAATGGTATCAAAATTGTCTGCATAGACAGTCCGGCGTTTACCTTTCAGCAAGAAACTAAGCTCTTGACGAGCATTTTTAGCCAGGCCAACTTCACGCTCACCTGTTGAACTCTTTCCTGAGTAAACTTTTGTAGACCAGCTGAAACCTTCGGTCGAACAAAACTTGTTTCATAGCATACGAATCGGCAAAACCTGAAATATATTGTTGAAAAACTAACCGTCTTCTCCAAGGTCTCATCCATTATCGTGTTTTCTCTCGGAATCAGTACTCTCTGAAATTTGCCTTGCAGTACGCTCAAGAGTGGTCTCATTTTGCTTATTCTTGTAGCTAATACTAGAGATGTAGTCTCGGCAAAAGTAAATAAATTAAGAAGCAGTTTGAAATGATAACGAGACATAGTTTTTGCCATAGTTGTCCCGCGACCAACAGTCGTCCAAATACCCACCTCTACATGTCCCATCCATAACAACAGCCCAATCGTTTTTTTTACCTCTGGACCATCCATTGGTAAGAAATAAACAACTTTTTTGCTGTTCTACATATGTACATATTTATTTCGGCTCCCATAAGTTGGACAAGCTCCGCGTCCTAAAAGCTTTCACAAAGCTAATAATTGAGGGGACTTCTATTTGGAATTCGGATCTTCTAGTGAAAGGAAAGCTTTTTTGTCCGGAAGTTTTCTCAGCCTCTTCTGCAAAATCTCCTTCACTTTCAGGACCATCTGCCTCAATAATATTCATATCTTCAGCTTCGGAGTCAGTGACTGAATTTGGATCATCGTTTGGTAGCCAACTATCGCCGAGGTCCATATTATCCCTATTGATATGTATTTGTATATCATTTTCCCTCAAATTTTGCCTTTCCATCTTCTAGTATCAAATTTTTAGAGGCCTAGTGGAAGTGTTAATGATGATGAGATTACAAAACACATACTATGTGAGTGCGTTAGTTTCAGCCACGTTAGAAAGCGCACCGTCCTCAGAGAAGTCGTGCAGCCTGAGAACGTTAATTCTATTCTTGCAGGATTAATCATTTAGTCAATTAGGAAGTTGGAGGACATCTCAGCTTAATTGGTTTATTTTGCAGAAAATATCCTTTTGGTCACAGTGCTCGACTTGCCAACTGTAACATAAGCCTGCATTCAAACAATGTTGTTCACTGCAAGCGCATTATGTCATCACAGCTACAAAATGTTTATTAAGGATTTACCCTTAGAGCAATTGAGTGAAAAAAAATATATCATTAGAACCTAGTACCACATAAGCACTTTATCAATTCATCCTCTTATCCTTTTATTGCTGAATTAGCCACTTTTCTCAGGCACCCTAAAAAATTAGGAAAACCAGCAAAAAAAAAACACGAACCATAAGATAAACACTAATAAAAAAGGTATTATCGCTGGTCATAAAAAAATCCTCGAGTGTCCTTTTATTCCATAAGCAAATAAACAAAGATTCTCTACCGCGACGCACACATAATAACCATCATATCACCGCTGCTATAGTCCTATCGGCCTAAACAAATATTTACTCAATTCCCCGTACTATGTCGTTGGTCCTTTTCACGGTGTCACTCTCCCGAATAGTATCCCCATAATTCTACAATCACAACAATTCGCAGCTAATCCGATATTTCGATATTTGGCACGTGCGTGTGACTCTATTACGTCTTGGCCCGCCGGGTGACGTGAGGCACACAATTAAAAGGAAAGTAAAAAAAATCGTCCTGCACTCCCAATTTGTATCTCTCCACTACAGAGAGGTGGGAAAATAAAGAAAAAAGTCATCCACCACGGCTCTATTGAATAAATTAACGAGTCCTTTCAGTGTAACAAAAGGATAATTCACGAAGGGAAAATAGAAAATCAAAATATTCCTTCACGTCAAAGCGTTCTGTTGTTTTTTTTTTATCAGGACTCGTTGCCCATACTGCATGCATTGTCTATTCCGTGATATGTTCACGAGTCCTGGAACGCTGCAATTGGTGGTCTCTTATCCAAATATCATTAGTATGCAATTCGCACGTTCAAGCGATTGTTAGATGCAGTACGAATCCAAAATCGGAGACGAATCCTTTTTTTCGGCAATTTGCGAGAAAGTGCTAGACGCGAAAAGAAGGGAAAAAAGGATTTGCGAATCCTTTTCATCACTTGAATCGGTCGGAGGCAGTCGAGTGTGAATTGCATGACAAATTGCATTGTTTTTGACTGATTTCAACTGATGAATGGTTGGTCCGGTGGATGGACAGGATGGTCGTTAATAGCGCTATAGTCGTTTGGAATTATTCTTTTTTCTTGTTTTTTATTTGTAATTGTATGTGCGACTATTATTGCTGACACTTTTCATTAATTCGCTCAATTGTGGCTCGTTGAAGGTACGAATTAAAAAAATAGCAAGAGTTTTGGTGCAGAAAAAAATCGAATTCGATTTCGATGCATGTTGTGACCAACAATTTGAGACATTCCCATGAATTGCAAAATAAACAACGGCTTCAAGTGACATTCGCGCAGTCTACCTGTCGAGTAAACAATAGCATCAAATGTCACACACGCAGCAATTTACGATTAATTTGAGTTCCCACCAAAGTATCATTTTTTCTGTGTAGAATAAGCATAATTTTAGTATATAAGCTAGAGTACAAAAATAAAGAGTCAAGTGGTTCGACAGTGACAACACAGTGTGGTTATTTCATTCAACAATTTGGTCCTTCGAAAGTGAATCAACCATCGACATTTATAGCGTTACCAAGGCTACTGACATTGGTATATTACAAAACATTTATAGCGTTACCAAGGCTACTGACATTGGTATATTACAAAACATTTATAGCGTTACCAAGGCTACTGACATTGGTATATTATAGCGTTACCAAGGCTACTGACATTGGTAAATTAACTGATAAGTGAAGGTGACAATTTCAACATGGAGGATGAGACAGATCTATTTGTCATAATTGCGAGACAAAAAACGCTAGCAGAAGAGCTAGAGAAGGCAACTATAAACTTCAAAAAAGATAGTACTTCTAGAAAGACTCCGAGTTATAAACAGGAGCGTTTGGAGAGAATAAATGCACTATGGGCCGAATTTCAAAACAACCATGAAAAAATAAAGGACTCAGTCAAACCAGACACGCCATATATGGGGAGAAATACATATGGCAGAGTCGAGGAGATGTATAAAAAACTAAAAGGTTTATTAGAAAGCATAGTTCCTCATGAAGTAGGAGAAATAGGATCGGCCAAAGCAACTACGTCTAAGGACATCAGCCTCCAATCGCAAAGACTCAGAAAACTTTACGTGAAAATTGAAGCTATACTCGGTAACATGGAGGAGTTCGAAGAAACTTTCGCTGGATATTCTAAGGAAGTATACGATTATCAACAGAAAATTTTGTTAGAGCAACTTCGGAACCTGAATGAGCTTCATGAAGAGTTTATGGCCAATGCGGTGGAAGAAGACCTGCAATCAGCATATGTCAAACAGTCGAAATACATGGACATTAAAAGAGACATAAATCAATGTCTCCATCGGATGGCGTCGGCTCTCGCCAAGGAAAATAAATTAAATACTGGGATGGAATCTAGCGCAAAACTACCTCCCTTGAAGTTACCAACATTTCGGGGAAATTATCTCGAGTGGAGTTCTTTCTATGATGTATTTTCTACAATAATTCATGGGAAAGACTCCATAAGTACAACAGAGAAAATGGAATATTTGAAGACCCATTTGGAAGGGGAACCACTACAATTAATTCAACATTTAACGATTTCAAGTGCCAATTACAACTGTGCATGGGAAACTCTTAAATCGAGGTACGGTAACGAGCGTAAAATCGTCTCGATGTACATGGACAAGATGTTAAGATCCTATGCAAACCAATCATCTGCATCTGCAATCAAATCAGTGTTGGATGCTATCAAGGAAGGTTTGTCAGCTTTAAAAAATCTGGGCTTCGATACATCTTCTTGGGGTCCTATCATAGTGCATTTAACGACGAAATCACTAGATCAAGAAAGCCGAAACCTGTTTGAGCAAGGTCTCACAGAACCAAATAAGATGCCAACCTTAAAATCATTGTTAGACTTCTTAGAAAGAAGATATCAAGCCCTAGAAGTGCTATTACCTGCAAAGAAAAAGGAAAATAAATGGGTGGACGATCCGAAACGTCCAGTGCGCAACTTCCTTGTTACATCAAAATCAATGGAGTGCGTAATTTGTAAAGGCGATCACGCAGTATACACATGCCCAAAATTCACGAATAGCACACCAAAGGAACGGCTTGAAGTTGTCAAGCACGCCAAACTGTGTAAAAATTGTCTACGACATGGTAATGGTACCCAATGCTATAGCAAGCGGAAATGCAAAACTTGCAATAAAAACCACCATTCATTACTTCACATGGAATGGCAAGAAAGAGTTCCACAGCTTAAGCAAATGGAACAACCAAGCTGTTCGAATTCCACGAAACAAGTGATCCACGGCGAGCAGAACCAAAATGTATTACTTACGACTGCAATAGTAAACATAAGGAACAATGATTGTTTTAGCCACGGTGTTAATGTACGAGCGCTCATCGATCCCGGCTCTCAAGCCTCCTTGATCACGGAATCTGTCGTGCAGCTATTGAGACTCAAGAAGCAAAGGGTCCTTGTAAAGGTAAATGGATTAGGCGGCACGAATGCGGGAACTGCTAAGTACAAGGTGGAAGTACAATTGAGACCACGATTCCCATCTGAATTTGTACTACATTTAGAAGCCCTAGTACTACCAAAATTAACAAGGCAACTGCCATCCGAAGTGGATAAAAATATAAAACCTAATCAATTCAAAAACCTTGAATTAGCTGATCCTACATTCAACTGCCCAGGTTCCGTAGACATGATTATAGGAGCTGACTCATATGGTGACATTATTCTTAAGGGACTACAAAGAGATAGAGAATCTTCTCTGATAGCTCAAAGGTCGCAATTAGGATGGCTCATCTCAGGACGGACATCCTCTAAAAGGCTTGATGGGATTGGAATTGTCGGATTGGTAGTGCAAACATCACTTGATCGACAGTTAGAAAAATTTTGGGAACTGGAAGAAGTTGCGGCACCGAAATACGTGAAGCCAAGTGATAAGGAATGTGAGGATATATATATGAAAACACATTATCGACGACCCGACGGAAGATACGTAGTGAAGATTCCATTCAACAAACAAATATCTACATTAGGAGACTCGAAGAACAAGGCCATCGCAAGATTTCGTCAGCTGGAAGCGAAGCTCAACACCAATTTGCAGCTAAAAAAAAGAATATACAAAGGTCATTAACGAATTTCAGGAGCTTGGGCACATGATCGAGGCAACTTCAGATAATCGTCTACAGCATTCCAGGTACTACATGCCCCATCATGCTGTTCTAAAACCTGAGAGCACTACTACAAAGTTACGTATAGTGTTCGATGGATCTGCGAAAACTTCGACTGGCGTTAGTTTGAATCAGTTGATGCTAGTTGGTCCCAAACTTCAAGAAGGCATTACATCGATGTTGATACGATGGCGAAGCCATAAGTATGTTTTTACGGCAGATATTGAAAAGATGTACCGGCAAATCATGCTACATGAGGATCACCAAGATTATCAGCGGATTATGTGGCGAAGCTCCAGCGACCAACCACTAAAAGAATATAAATTGACAACAGTCACATATGGAACTGCGTCTGCACCATACTTAGCAGTAAAGACACTGCAGCAATTAGCTTTAGATGAGAAGGAGAGGTATCCAGTCGCAGCAGAAATTGTAAAACATGATTTTTATGTTGATGACGTATTGTCCGGACGAGACACCTTGTCAGAATGTAAAGAGGCTCAGGTACAACTCATTGCAATGCTAAGAGGAGCAGGTTTCCATCTTCGAAAGTGGGCAGCTAATGATCGCAGGTTGCTTAAAGACATTCCATCCGAATCTACCGAGACTCAAAATCAAATAAGGATTTTTGAAGAAGAAACCATTAAGACCTTAGGGATCCATTGGAATCCTGTACGCGACACCTTTCAATTCAAGGTTCACAACGATAAATGTTTAAGACAGGAAAACATCTTGACGAAGCGGAAAACGTTGTCTGAAATAGCCAAATTATATGACCCACTTGGATGGTTAGCACCAGTGACAGTTAGTGCAAAAATTTTAATGCAACAAATTTGGAAGTCGGATGTGGAATGGGATGAACCGCTTTTACCTGAATTGAAAGGTCAGTGGAAAAAAATTAAGGACAATCTTGTGACTCTGGAGGACATTAAGATCCCTAGATGGATGAAAGTAAAGAAAAATCAGAAATTTGAACTTCATGGATTCTGCGACGCCTCAGAAGCAGCATATGCGGCAGTAGTATACTCAAGAGTTGCACAAGGAAATGGATCTTACACTACAACGTTGCTGACAGCAAAAACAATCCGGAGAAAACTTCCTCTTCCCAAATTAGAACTTTGTGGAGCACATTTACTATCAAGGGTATTGGCAGAAATACTAAAGATATTTGGCACTCAAGTAATTGAAGTATTCGCGTGGAGTGACTCTACAATCGCTCTTGCTTGGATCCAGAAATGTCCATCAACCTGGAAGACCTTTGTTGCGAATAGAGTGTCGGAAATACAAGAAGTGACTAAACAAACGTCATGGAGGCATATCCCTTCATTCGACAACCCAGCGGATTCTGCCTCTAGAGGTTGTTTACCAGAACAAATGAAAACCAACCAATTGTGGTGGCATGGTCCCCAGTGGCTGCAGTTCGATTCAAGTAAGTGGCCAAAGCAGGAAGTACATGCTGTAAAGATTCCGGAAGAAAGACAAGTTTTGAACATAGCAGTGCACACAATTGACGATATAACTGAAAGATTCTCGTGCTATACCAAACTGTTAAAAGTAATTGCGTGCTGCATAAGGTTTGCAAGGAATTGCAAAAAGGAAAAATCAAGGAAAATTGGAGATTTCAGCGTGGACGAGATGGAGGATGCCCGAAAGATGCTTATACGCTCCATCCAAGCAAGAGTGTTTCCCGAAGAGCTGTCATGCATAAGAAATGGAAAACCTATTAACCGGAAAAGTAAACTTCTGTCATTGAACCCCTACTTAGATAAAGACAATCTTCTGGTTGTGGGAGGACGTTTGGAACATGCAATGATATCAGATGCTGAAAAACATCCGTGCATTTTGCCGCACAACGAGAGGTTTACAAAATTATTAATTGAGAACATACACAGACGAACCTTACATGGAGGCATCCGACTAATGTTATCAACCTTGCGGCAATCTTATTGGGTCATTCAAGCAAAGCGGATAATACGACAGGTTGTCCACAATTGTGTAAGATGTCATCGATTCAACGCACAAACTAAAACCCAATTAATGGGAATGCTACCTTCTGCACGAGTAACTCCGTCTAGACCCTTTACAAACACGGGAGTCAATTATGCTGGACCAATCCAGTTATTAATTTCTAAAGGACGAGGAAATAGAACAACGAAGGCCTACATCGCTATATTTGTCTGTTTATCAACCAAGGCCGTTCACATAGAAGTAGTGAGTGATCTCAGCTCTGCAGCTTTCATAGCAGCGGTAAGAAGGTTTATATCAAGAAGAGGAATGTGTTCACACTTCTATAGCGACAACGGAACTACGTTTATTGGCGCCAACAAAGAAATTCAGCACCAAATAAAGAATGCAATAAGACAATCTGCAGAAGATGCATCAAGGAAACTTGTTTTGGATGGAATTCAGTGGCATTTTATACCTCCTGCGTCACCACACTTCGGCGGGCTGTGGGAAGCCGCGGTAAAGTCTACGAAATACCACTTAAAACGAATAATCGGAAATACGTCCTTAACCTTCGAAGAACTTTCAACTTTACTAACGCAAATAGAAGCTTGTTTGAATTCCCGACCACTCATAGCGGTCAACAATGACGTCGACGAAACCGTAATACTTACTCCCGGACATTTTCTCATTGGATGTGCACTTAACGCTGTCCCCCAACAGATCATAGAGGATTTAAAAGGTTACCGTTCCCGTTGGCTATTAATACAAAAGATGACTCAGGATTTTTGGAAGGTTTGGTCATCAGAATACCTCTCACAACTCCAACAACGTACCAAATGGAAAAAAGGGAGCCCAATATTAAACTTGGCGATATTGTATTAATTAAAGAAGATCGATTACCACCAACTACTTGGCCGATGGGCATCATAACGGAAGTACATCCCGGAAAGGATAACGAAATTCGCGCTGCTACAGTATTCAGTAACCAAAAATACTTCAAAAGGCCCATTACCAAACTGTGCCTCATTCCTATTGAAAAGAATGAAATACAACCAGAGATGAAACAAACTTCTACAAAACCTGAAGCTCAAGTTCAAATCAATGTTGCAGTTACGGAAACATCAATAGAGGATACCACAAGCGCAGCATACGTTCCAAGCAAGCCTTTACGACAAAAGGGCAATAAGAGAGTCAGCCTACCATTATGGGTTTGGGCAATAACAGTTTTGATAAGCACAATCACTGCCATGCCAGTTAACGAACAGTATGAGATAATGCAATTCGATAGTCAGCCCGGTATTTATTTCGAAGATGTTGGAAGAGCAAACCTGATATCTAGTTCATGGAAAACTATTATCTTCTTCAATATGAGCAACTATTGGTCAGAATATTATACGTTCAAGCAATGTATCAAGCACATGAAGGAAATCTGTTCGTCCACAAGGGTACCAAAGGTGAAAACCATTTTATGCGAAGACACGTTAAATCAATTTGATCGACAACTTCAGCAGATTGATCTAAACAACGACATCCTGTTACACGCAAACGATAACCCGATCCATAGATCAAAACGTTCTCCATTCGACGTAGTCGGTACGGTTGCAAATGAACTATTTGGAATATTAGACCAAAGATTTGCCCAACGATATGAAGAAACAATAGATCACGTGAAACAAAATGAAGATCATATGATTCTTTTAATGAAAAATCAAACTACAATCATTGATTCAACGTTAAATGTATTTAAGGAAGAACAGTCATTCACTAAAAGGCAACTTGACCAACTGAATGGCGTATTAAATCAAGTCTGTGAGAAGATGGACAAGTACGATGCGTATGAACAGCTGTCGTCCGCGGGTTTAAATACACTATTGATGATGATAAATTATCAAAACACTCAGAACATCTTACTCAATATTGTGTTGTCAACACACGGTGGAACAATACATCCGCTTATATTGACTGTACAACAGTTTAAGGAAGAATTAAATCGGATACACGACCACCTTCCGCGTTCATTGATGTTACCTGGTGAGAGGCAGCTCGACTCTATTCTACAACTTTATAAGAGTCTCCAGTCAAGAGGACGAGTTACTGGACGCAACATTATTATCGAAATTGCCCTTCCTCTGTTATACAACGAAGAATTTAAGGTATACAGGGTCTTGCCAGTACCTACTTGGCACAATGGAAACTTTACCTATATCATACCCTCATCTGACTACTTATTGGTGAATGTTGAGGGGAATAACCATTATCCTATAAATAAGAACGAATTTGAAGCCTGTCAGATTCGATCTCCAGATCGATTTTGGTGCAACATTGAGCACCCGATTTACATATCCGGCGCTGCAGCGAGCTCTTGTGAGATGAGCATTCTGCGTTACAATCAGCAGTTGTCAGAGACATGTTTAACTCACTCTATGCCACCGATAACATACTGGATAGAAATGCATCAACCAAACTCTTGGATCTACAGCGTTGCGAAGCAAACAACTGTGAATATTATTTGCAATTTTAATCCAATACCAAAATTGCTAAAGGGTAGTGGAATAATACATTTATCATCAAACTGCATCATTAAAGATCAAATGATGATAGTTATGGGGAAACAGATAATAACTAGCACGATAAACTCATCATTTCTTCCATCACACAACCTTTCGGAGCAGTTAACAACTCTACAATATAAGCGGCAACCAACACCGATAATACAACCTGACATGTCATTGGAAATCTCAAGGCTGGAACATTCGATTCAGATTCAAAAGAGTCAGGAGCACATATTGAACGATATCAAGACGCACAGAACATATCAGTACTCAATATTGGGATCCACAGGGGGTTTATTGCTGATCGCACTCCTTGTCGTTATCCTATTGAAATGGTGGAGAAGCCGTACGTTAAGCGTAACAATACCAGTACCTGCACCAAGGAAAAGGGAGAAAACCAATAATCAAACATTTGAAGATAACGATTTCTGTATCTTGTCTATGTGAGGAGGCCCAGCATGTTGTGACCAACAATTTGAGACATTCCCATGAATTGCAAAATAAACAACGGCTTCAAGTGACATTCGCGCAGTCTACCTGTCGAGTAAACAATAGCATCAAATGTCACACACGCAGCAATTTACGATTAATTTGAGTTCCCACCAAAGTATCATTTTTTCTGTGTAGAATAAGCATAATTTTAGTATATAAGCTAGAGTACAAAAATAAAGAGTCAAGTGGTTCGACAGTGACAACACAGTGTGGTTATTTCATTCAACAATGCATTTTCGACGTAGCGTCGAATGCATTCCTGCGATTTAATTGACCCTTTATTCAGCAATTATTCCGGACAATCTGTCAATTAGTCCAAAACCTTTGTTAAACGACTTCGGTGGCTTATTGAATTAAAGTTTTTTATTTATTTTGATTGGATTGTGGTTATTCAAATTGAATTCGCTTATTGCAGATGCGGATATGAAGGACAGTGGTTCGGGTGGAAATGCATTCGGCAGCACTTTTGGAATTGCCAAGTTGCATTGTGACTAAATGCGGAGATGGAAAACTGAAGTAGAGAATCAGAAATGACACAGACCATTGAAACCATGTCCATGTTCATCCTGAAACCAGCACCAGGTTCATTTTCCATTCCCGGAATCATTACGATTCCACATCGTATGAGAAACTAACCACCAACAACAAGACTGCTTCTCGGTTTGTCGTTTCTATTGTGGCGTGGTTATTGCGGACAACGGAGTCCTTTTCATCGACAAACATAAAGGAAGACCAGATTCCATTTTCAGTGTTTTCCATTCTTTCAGCATTTTCGTTCAAGTATGGCAGCTTCCGGTGGAGATTGTGTCCAATGATATTACCGTTTATGTTGGTTGTTTTCTGTTGTCTTCAGAGGAAATATACTAATAAAAGTAAATGTGTTTTGGGTCCTTTGCCAGTGACATTTTTGTAGCAGGGATGTGAAGATGAAATACTGCAACAGCGATATCCTCTTTGGAGCTAAATAGCTTTTTTGAGCAGTTCATCGTACCGGAAGACGAGAGAGGAGTTACAGAAGTCGACTTGCTTTGGTCAACGAATTTGAATTGTTGAATTTAATTTTCGGGCCTGGCTTAAAGTGTGTTGGGACAGAAATAAAATTAGAATAAACTTTTGCTAGGAGCTTTAGTCAGCAAGCCTGTCAGGAATGGTGTCTGAAGGCTTAGGAAGTCTGGGCTTTTTGAAGACATTTTAATTTCTTAATAGCTACTACGATAACTCACAGATCAGGTTTAAAATAGTTCCACAATAATCTCCGATATCTGGAGTAGAGTTGGCGAGTACCGTAGCATAAACCCCTTTATGGAGCAAGCTCAAAACCTTAACGCAACAACTGATCTTGAATCATAAACTGGGAGTTCGAGGAAAACCCTAGTCCTAGGCAGTGGTGGACTAAGCCCGTAAGAGGCCCGGGGTGGCAAAGCTAAATAAGGCCCCCAATTCAAGAATTTGATGTAATTTTACAAGCTTTTTATTCACTTTACATTTGTACATATGTATAAATGATTATGATTATTTAGTTAAAATCTAGAAAGTGAAATTGAAATTCGACTTCATTGTAGATTGTAGATCGAAGATAATTTTTATTCAGTTTAAATTTGGAAAAACTTCTTGGCAACTTATTTGCAAATCGTCAAGAAGTATTGGAGTATAAGTGATGTACCGGGTAACGTTTCACTAAAGTCCCATTTTATTATAAATTGAAGAATTTCTTGGGCCGCCCATGTGGCATCAACCTCCATACTCGGTGGCACGTACATGCCTATGGAACCTTTTTATTTCATTGAAAACCTCCTTCTTATCAAATTCATCGTCAATTTGTATCAGATTGTCCACTACTAGAGCCAAAGGTTCTCTGAAGCGTCTAGTATAAACTCTTTTCAATAAATTGGAAAATATTGGTTTGTTTCATGGCTCTGTATCGTTGCAACAATTCTTGTATAAATTGGTCTATGTATTCAAACATTGACCGACGTATTTCTTCTTGAATCAATAATTCAGCATCATAAGCTGATTCACCCGGCATCATTTATTTACCTTCCTTCTTCATTGTCTCTCGATGTTAATATCCATATTATTGATTTTTTTAGTGCCAAAAGTTACAGCATTGTCAACGATCGTGGTTCGTTCTGTTAATAAAAACTCATTCAGGACTTGATTGGCGGTGATTCCTGTATATAATATTATATTAATTATTATTGTTGAACTAAATTGACGTCCTCCAGTATAGAAAGCCAACATTGTAAATAGGTCAAAAAGGTAAAATCACATACAGCTGACAGGAACAAGCTTGCTTCTGATTTTGTATCTAGATTTTCTTTTGTTGGATCTTGAAAATGTTCCAAACTACTTACAATGACCACTATGTTTTCATTTAAGGCTTTTACTGACTCATAATGAACACTCCAGCGAGTATAAGACAAATGCTTTACATTTTTCCCAGTTTTTTAGCAATGGTCTGTCATCTCTGTGTAGATGGCGAACAGAATGAATATAATTTCTCTTCTGTTCCAAAACATGTGACTCTGGATGGAACGCATGCAAATGCATAAACTACAGAAAGATTCAAGGGAAGATTACAACAGGGTCTGAAAATTGCCTTTGGATTTATTTTTGGGACATTGACATTGTCGCGGCATTGTCATAACCTTTAGCCTTGCACAGCGCAATATCCAGTTTCTCCAGCTGTTGCTGAAGGTCTCTTGACATATCCTCAGCAGAGGATATGTCCAGACATAAAAATAAACCAAGAAAGATTCTCGTTCTTCCACAATGTAATTTTCTATATGAACGAATCTAATGATTTGACTCATTTGGTTTGTTTTACTTTCGTCAGGAGTGCTGTAAAAAATGATTTCGTCATATTTAACCTTTTTTAATATCTCCAATAATTTTTGCCTTACATGTTCACCCAAACATCTAATAAATTCATTTAGTATTTTTTTTTTTTGACAAATAAGAAAGTACCTACTGTTTTTGATCCACCAGCGGCCTATTTAAGTAATGCTCTTTCAACGCTGGATCATATTTCGGTAACAGTTGTACCAAATCTAGAAAATTTCCCCTGTTTTCCGAAGATATATCTTCACGGTGGCCTCGGAAAGCAAGATTTTGTTGGGCTAAGAATAGTGTTACATATAAAAGGCAATGCAAAATGTTTCTTCATTTCTTAGTTTCATCGTTAATAAATTCAAGTTATCGTTATCAATGGTTTTATTAAGTTTCAAGCCCATAGTCAACGTTTTCCATTTTTCTAAATTTGATAGATGTTCATGCGATGATCCATGATGTGATATCCTTGGATTTAATTTCCACTATTGACGAAAACGGAAGACAAATCTATTTGTATGATTGTCACCCTCAGATGCAAATAACCGGCACCAGTAACAATACAATTTCTTTGTTGATGGTAAATATAAATATTTAGTTTCGTTTAACTGTAAGTAAGACCACGACAAAGTTAACGATGTGTTCCCTTAGTGTTTTCACCTGATCTTTCAACAGATTCAAAAGGTCGATTCTTGTTTTGAAATATTTCCCTACCCTTTTCGATAATCATTATTCTGATATGCTCTGGCTGTGGTATTAGCCAATGTGCAGCATCATTGTGAACTTACGTCGAAGTTTTCGTTAATATCACATTTAGTAGACTTTTACCAATGTTTGTTGTTTTAACATCAATTTTTTCAGCAACGCCACCTTCCTCTTCTTTAAAATCTAAAAGGTAACTGGATAATGATCCAGCAAGTGTATTAGTCTCTTCAACCTTTGCTTTTTTAGCTTCCTTTTCTGAGAGCCAGATGGGTGATTTCTTTTCACTAAAAATAATATGGAGGAGAATAAGAAACTTTTGTAAAAGATAGCAGAGTAAAAAATTGTTACTGACATAAAAGAACAATACCATAGGTGTTGGTTAAAAGAACATATTTTTAATTTTTTTTTCTTTATTTTCTTTGTTTTTTACAATCGTCAAAGCCGACATCAGTACAGCTATTTTATTTCATAATATAATAATGCGTAAATCACATAATAATGCGTATTATGTTATTATTAGCGCAGTAAATTAAATATGTCATAAGACTCTCATGCCATAATTTGACTACATTAATGATGAAGTGGGTCAAATTAGGTTTATAAGATTTGTCTCGAAGATACAAGTTATGGAACATTACCCATTAATACCAAGCTGCTCATCGCATCAGCTGTAATGCTGATAAGCTTGCATCGACACCGTTTGGCGCGAGAGCCGTGATTACTTCTCAGTCAGTCGACCGAAGAGTAAGTTGTGCAGATTCAGACAGACCAATTGTAAAAATTCGTCATAGAGGCATTTTTTTTTGTTGTTTTTTTTTCGAGAAATAAAGTTTTGCTTCGATAGTGTCTGATTTCGTTAATTGGCGCCCAAACGTGGGGCAACGCGATTAAAATCTTTTATGAAGAGATCATTGTATCAGTGCGCGATGCTTTAACCGAATTCGCGAACACGTGTACCGCTTGGCGGATAAAAAAAAATATAATAAAACAATAACTAAAGCAAGTACAAGTTAAAAGTGTTAAAAACTGAAAAAAGGGTGTTATTTCCTAAAAGCGCTTAAGATTTGCATAATACCCTATCCAAGCTACCATAAAACTAACCCCACAATAAAAGCACATGGTGGTTTACTTACACCTAGTAAATGTAATTGTACAGTCGTCGAAAGTGATTTCATTATATAGGTAATAAAAAAATAATTAAGCTGCTAAAACAAACCTAAACAACATTATTGAAAACAAACAACCTTATCGACATTCCGTTAAATTAAAATAGAAAAATAGTTCGTGCTTAGAATTGACTGTGCAGCTTTGTTTGTGAAATTACTTATAAAGGGTTTTCCAAAAAGGACTTGACAACTTTTTTTTAAAATAAAACGCAAACCATTTGAGATATTTCAAAAACTTTATTATTGGCTTGAAGTACAATTAAACATTTATGAATGCAACTCGACTTCGTTCATATGGTCACCGCGAGCGCGTTTGCAGTGATCAATTCGTTGGACCCAATTTTCGATGACTCGGCCACACATTTCGGCCGAAACGGCCGCTATTTCGCGTTCAATGTTGGCTCTGAGCTCTTCCAACGTCGTCGGCTCGTTGGCATAAACCAATGACTTAAGGTAGCCCCAAAGAAAATAGTCTAGAGGCGTTAAATCGCCCGAACGAGGCGGCCAATCGACTGGACCATTTCTTGAGATAACACGCTGATCAAACTTACTCTTCAATAAATCGATTGTAACGTGTGCTGTGTGGCTTGTGGCACCATCCTGTTGAAACCACATGTCGTCCAAGTCCATATCTTCCAATATAATCGGTAATAATGGCGCGATAACGCTGGCCATTCACCGTAACGTGACGATTGTTATCGTCGACTAAAAAATATGGCCCAATAACGCCGCCGGCATGCAAACCGCACCAAACAGTTATTTTTTGTGGATGATGTGGTGATTCATGAAGCACATATGGATTTTCACCCGACCAATACCGCATATTTTGCTTATTGACAAACCCATCGAGCCAAAAATGAGCTTTGTCACTGAAGATGATTTTGCGATGAAATTCATCATCTTGGCGCATCTTCTCCAGAGCCCAATCGGAGAACGTACGTCGCTTCAAATGGTCCATCGGCTTCAATTCTTGAGTCAGCTTGATCTTGTATGGGTGTTAACCAAGATCCTTACGCAAAATACGTCATAATGTGGTCTGAGCGATGCCCAGTTCTTGAGAACGCCGTGGAATTTACTGATTTGGATCGTTTGCTACGGACGCCTGAACGGCAGCGATATTTTCGACACTTCGACCAACCCGTTGTCTCACTGACACGGCAACATCACACAATGAATATGTAGACTCAAATTTTTGCACTAAGCTTGTTATTGCCTGTCTACTAGGGCGAGAATTACGACCGAAAATTGGAGTTAACGCTCTTAAAGTTGCGGTCACCGACTCCGAATTTCGGTAAAAAAATTTTATAATTTGCAGACGTTGCGAGTTCGTGTACTTTACCGTGATGAAAATGTTGAGTCTACTGAATAAAGTGACAATGACAGTTCGATGATTAGTGAAAGGGTGCGTTCACAAATTAAATTCAAAGTTGTCAAGTCCCCATTGGAAAACCCTTTATATTGCTTATGTAAAATTGTTATTTGCCAATTCAGCGCCTATTATATTAAGATCATCTTGTAAGTTGATTTGAATTTATAAAAACGTATTATATTGTAAGTAAATAGTTCTGATATCAATAGATAATATAGAATAAGTTTAGGTTATTTCCATACATTTCGCAAATAGCTAATAACACCTGTGCAGGGACGGGTTAAGAATATTCCTGCAGCGATACCTCTCGCTTGTCGTAAAAGGCGACTAAAACAAAGGTAAATAAAAATCACATCTAGGCAATTTAGAAAACACCAAGGTGAGTCTAGGGGCACATATACCACCATTATACTGCCCCACAAGTGGGCATGCAAATCAGTGGGTTGACACGACTGGAGATCACCGGTGTTGTAAGAGTAAGATCAAACAAAAAAAAAATAAAAATCTGGAGCATGCCCGTGTCAAAAAAAGGAGGGGAAGAAAGAAAACGGTCAAACCGTAGCATTATGGAAAAAAAACGCTAAAAGGAAAAGCAGTACCCCAGGCACTACTAATGGTCGTGATCCTGGGACGAGCAGCAATACTCGGGTCAGAGCTATAGGATTTCCGGGGAATAGCAAAGTAATGCAACGGCGTAAGCCACACTTAAGAGTCGCGAGTTGGAACGTTGGAAGCATAAGTGGCCGCAGCTATGAGCTTGAAGAAATGATGGTTAGAAGGCGAGTAGACATCCTGTGCGTACAAGTTTCTTGGACGTTAAAACAAAAGGTTACAAGATGTTTTACTATGGATTGGAACAAGGAAAAAACGGAATAGCCATCATCCTTGCGGCAGAGCTACTTGGCAACGTCTTAACCATTTCAAAGTCCAGTGACCGTTTGATGGCTCTCAAATTGGTGATGCATGGTGAGGTGTGGAACATCGTAAGCGCATATGCCCCTCAAGTAGGATGCGAACAAAAAGAAAAAGATGCATTCTGGCTAGATTTCCACAACCTTGTCAAAATCATCCCAAAGGAAGAGCTTTTGTTTGTTGGGGGAGATTTAAACGGACATGTCGGGAAGACAAGCGAAGACTATGAAGACTACCACGGAGGGCTGGGATACGGCACCAGGAACTCTTCAGGTGAAGATATCCTAAACATGTGCAAGTCGTACGGTCTTATAGTGCTAAATACCATGTTCGTCAAACAAAGCCGGCACCTGACCACTTATAGCAGCGGCGGAAATGAAACTCAAATAGACTATCATTTGGTATCCAGTTTCATGAAGCCACGAGCTAAAGATTGCAAAGTGATCCTGGGAGACGCGATCGCCCCTCAACACCGTCTCCTTCTGACTGAATTTTTTATGGAGGCGAGTAAGAAGTCAAAGCAGCAAACGAAGGTGTCTGAGAGAATCAAGTGGTATAAGCTGGATAAAGGAAAAGGCGAAGCTTTTATTACCAACATGAAAAACTACCTCTTTTCCATTATCGATGAGGTCGGTAATGAGGAGTGCAGAGCACAAGACATGTGGGATTCCCTACAACAATCTGGCCTGGAGAAAGCCAAATCACTGCTCGGAATATCTAAAGGCCCCTGCCAACACGCAAAAGAAACCTGGTGGTGGACAGACGAAGCCAAAGCAGTGATACACGAAAAGAAAATGGCTTTCCAAGCTTGGTCAAAGTGCTCTTCTACTAACAGAGAGGAAAAAGCTGGCCGTGAAAAGGTATATAAATATTGCAAAGGTATCGCGAAGAAAAAGTCCGCCGAATTCAAAGCGAAAAGCATGGATGGCCTCTATCAGGAGTTGGAAGAAATATCGTCTTCCACGTCTGACAGGAACCAGGCTACCCAGGAGCTTCGACAAAGTTCTGGAGTTCTTCTGAGTTCCGGAAAAAGATGGGAGACATCGGGTCTAGATGGCTGATGGTTCTTATCTCCAAAATTATGAGAGGCGACACTATGCCTAATCAATGGAGGGAAAGCTATCTTCATCCTCTGCACAAAGGAAAGGGTGATACGCGAGATTGTGATAACTACCGTTCTGTCAAGCTGATGTCGCACACCATGAAGATCGTTGAACGGGTATTAGACAGCCGACTGCGGAAAATAATACGACTATCTGATGACCAGTGTGGGTTTGTCTCGGGTAAATCAACGACAGATGCAATCCAAAGTATAAGGGTCATGATTCTTCAAAGGACTTGCATATGGTGTTGGTTGATTTCGAGGAGGCCTTTGACCGGCAACCAAGAGATCTTTTATGGGTAGCGCTAAGACAAAAAGGAGTTCCAGAAACCTACGTGCGAGTGATCATGAACATGTACAATAGAGCAACGACAAGAGTAAGATGCACCGCAGGAGTCACCGAAGAGTTCGCAATCAAAGTCGGTGTACACCAAGCGAGCATCCTCAGCCCACTGCTCTTTATAGCAGTCCTTGATTGCTTGCTTGAAGGAAAAGTGACGGACTCCAATGTGCTCCAACTATTCTTTGCTGACGATGGAGCCATTATAAGTAATGATCAGGCGTCCCTACAACGAGCACTTGATGTGTGGGCGGACATTTTTGAGGGACACGGGTATCGTATTAGTTCAAAGAAGACAGAGTATCTGTGCTGCCCGTTCTCTGACCCTCATCAGCCTATTCCAGACATTTACTTGAATGGAAGAGTGCTTCCCAAGTGTGAAAAGTTTAAATATCTGGGATCTATGATTAATAAAGAAGCAACTTGTGATGACGACATCAACCATCGCGTAAGCGTAGGGTGCATGAAGTGGCGGGAACACTCCGCCATCTTCTGTGATCGAAAAATGCCCCCTAAGCTGAAAGGAAGGGTCTACATTTCAGTTGTATGGCAGTTGTATTTCAGTGTAATGCTGGACAATGCACAAAAAGTATGAGAGCAAATTAACGGCAGCTGTGATGAAGATGCTTCGCATGACAGCGGGAGTAACAAAGCGTGACAGAATTAGAAGTTCAAAAGTCCGAGGAAGCCTCCACGTAAAAGAAACCATCACAAGAAAGATAGAGCGCGACCGATTGGTATTGCCATGTTCAAAGGAGAGATCCTTTGAACCCCGTCCAAAAGGCGATATCAATCAACGTCCCAATTTCAACACGCAAAAAAGGCAGGCCGAAAAACAATTGGTGGAAACAAATGCAAAAACACCAGCATTTGATTGGCCTCAGCATGAAGTAATCCCAAACCGGGAAGCCTGCCGCTACTTTTTGAGGTCAAACCGGCGGACCCCACAAGCGGACCAGTAGGAATGCAGTTAAGTGGAAAGGTTATGGTCCTACACTTCTGACCATAACAACGCCGGAAAAAGGAAAAGAAGAAGATCGCAAATAACTAATAAGTACATACATGAATATTTGGTTTTTAAATGTATATTTTTATATACATTTTTTTTTCAGTCTTATATTGAATTGAATAAAATATATTATACTTCTGAGTTGTATATAGTTAAAATAAGAATTGTAAATAAGAATTATTAATTGTAAACATTTCCTTTTCTCTGAGTTAATAATGAACGCAGAACAGATAAATGCAATAGTGTGCGCTGCGGTTAACGCAGCCACTGAACAGACAAGACAAGCCTTCAATATCACTATTGAGGAATTAACTTCACGATTAAGAGTGCTGGAGTCTCCAAGGTATGTTGAGGAGTACAAAGCTGTCACTGTCGAAGCTGGCAAATACTGTGACGAGTCATTAGACTTAGTTAAGTCCTTACCTGAGTTTAGTGGTGAACAGGTGCGCTATATTTCTTGGCAGCAAGCTGCTTTCACAGCATACAAGTTATTTGAGGAATTCGATGGTAGCTCTAAACATTATCAGGCGGTAGCCATTATACATAATAAAATTACTGGTTCCGCAGATCAGGTTGTATCATCATTTAATACAGTACTTAATTTTAGACCTATTATAGCTCGCCTAGACTTCACGTATGCCGGTAAACGGCCTGTATACCTTTTAGAACAAGAAATGTCAACTCTGCGCCTAGGTAGGCTTTCAATAATGGAATTCTACGATGAAGTAGAGAAAAAGCTGACGTTGATAATTAACAAAACTTTAATGCTTCATGAGGGTAATAAAATATTGATTGATTCTCTAAGCCAGAAATATAGACAAAGCCCGTTCGTTTTTTTTCGTTTACAAATAGGAGAGAGCATTTGGTACAGGTTTTACCTTCACAAAGTCGCAATTATAACTCTTTTAACTCACCTCATTATACGAGTGGACCAATTGCTTCTAACCAATTTCGTCATAGTCCAACAAGAATGGATATACATAGATTCATCTGCTTCTCACCACAGGAATGGTGTGATTAATAATCAAAGACCTTTACAAATTCCAAATCAAGGTTATAAATCTGTGTCGATGAATGTCAATAATAACCAAGGCTCATTGCAACATCAAAACCCAAAACCTTTTCAGAACACAAATAATTTTGTTGGAAATCGAAGCAATGCCCAGATAAAAAGATATCGCCATTCTGATCGATCACTTCCATTTTCTAAACATCAAAGGTTAAATCAACTTAGTCATGAATATTCAAATAGTAGACCGGTAGGACAAGAGGATTCGTATAAGCATAGCAGTAATAACGAATACCCTTATAATGACTACACTAGCAACTACGGTTACGATCCCAGCAATGAAATGCAAGAAAGATATTCTTGTGCAACACCTTAAGGTAATGAAGATCAAGAATCTGTTAATGAGATCAATTTTTTAGGGAAGGTCCCTCCTGCCGTACATCTACCGAACGCTGGAGAGCAAAGAAATAAAACTTTTGGTAGATACTGGAGCTTCTAAAAATTATATCAAGCATTTCAATACCCTTAAAGCTATAACCCCAGTAAACAATCCATTTACTGTTAAATCCATTTACGAAGTTAGCCAAATTACATCCAAGTGTGTCATCAATATTTTTTGTAAAAACGCCACATTTTTTATACTTCCAACCTTAAAAACATTTGATGGGATTAGCGGATTTGATTTCCTTAATGAAATGAATGCAAAACTTGATTTGGTGAAGGGATCCTTAAATTACAATGGGGGTCAGGAAAAATTATTGTATTTTTATTGCAGAGACGTAAATAATATATCTACACAAACTAGAAAGTCTCCATCTGATATAAATAAAGAACTATCTTCATTGCTAAATCACCATGCTAAGGTTTTTGCAGACTCTAATGAAGGTTTGCCATTTAATACCAAAGTTGTCGCTACCATTCGTACAACCGATAATGATCCGGTGTATTCGAAGGCTTATCCGTACCCAATTCCGCCAATCATTTCGTTAAAAATGAAATTGACAACTTACTCCAAAATGGAATAATAAGGATTTCCCGATCCCCATACAATAATTCAGTATGGATCGTTGATAAAAAAGGCGTCGATCTTCTTCTTTTCCTTTTTTCCGGCGTCGTTATGGTCAGAAGTGTAGGACCATAACCTTCCCACTTAACTGCATTCCTACTGGTCCGCTTGTGGGGTCCGCCGGTTTGACCTCAGAAAGTAGCGGCAGGCTTCCCGGTTTGGGATTACTTCATCGCTGAGGCCAATCAAATGCTGGTGTTTTTGCATTTGTTTGCACCAATTGTTTTTCGGCCTGCCTTTTTTGCGTGTTGAAATTGGAACGTTGATTGATAACGCCTTTTGGACGGGGTTCATAGGATCTCTCCTTTGAACGTGGCAATACCAACTGAGTCGGTCGCGCTCTATCTTTCTTGTGATGGTTTCTTTTACGTGGAGGCTTCCTCGGATCTTTGAACTTCTAATTCTGTCACGCTTTGTTACTCCCGCTGTCATGCGAAGCATCTTCATCTCAGCTGCCGTTAATTTGCTCTCATACTTTTTGTGCATTGTCCAGCATTGTGAACCGTATGTGAGCGCCGGACGTTCAACTGAAGTGTAGAGCCTTCCTTTCAGCTTAGGGGGCTACCGCTTGACAGAACGGTAGTTATCACAATTTCGCGTATCACCCTTTCCTTTGTGTAAAGGAAGAAGATAGCTTGTCCTCCATTGATTAGGCATAGTGTCGCCTCTCATACGTTTGGAGATAACCATGAGCCATCTAGACCCGATGTCTCCCATCTTTTTCCAGAACTCAGAGGGATTCCCGTCCGGCCCAACAGCTTTTCTTTTCTTGGAGTTTTTAACCGCGTACCGAACTTCTTCGACTGTGATGTCGGATATTTCGGCATGATTCGGAGCGGCTCTTGGAAAGTACCTATACACTCGGGGAAACTGTTCGTTCAGAAGTTCCTCGCAATACTGTCGCCATCTGTGGAGAATTTTTTCGTCTTCCACAAGGAGTTGGCCTTCAGCATTGTTAATACACTTTGGGAAACGAATCTCCTGAGCATTTCTTCTTCTCTGGGCGGCTATCTTAAAGATATTTGCTCCTTTGTTCAAATTGCTTTGTCGAAGCTCCTGGGTAGCCTGGTTCCTGTCAGACGCGGAAGACGATATTTCTTCCAACTCCTGATAGAGGCCTTCCATGCTTTTCGCTTATCTATATCTATATACCTTTTCACGGCGAGCTTTTTCCTCTCTATTAGTAGAAGAGCACTTTGACCAAGCTTGGAAAGCCATTATCTTTTCGTGTATCACTGCTTTGGCTTCGTCTGTCCACCACCAGGTTTCTTTTGCGTATTGGCAGGGGCCTTTAGATGTTCCGAGCAGTGATTTGGCTTTCTCCAGGCCAGATTGTTGTAGGGAATCCCTCATCGATAATGGAAGAGAGGTAGTTTTTCATGTTGTTAATAAAAGCTTCGCCTTTTCCTTTATCCAGCTTATACCTCGTGGCTTCATGAAACTGGATACCAAATGATAGTCTATTTGAGTTTCATTTCCGCCGCTGCTATAAGTGATCAGGTGCCGGCTTTGTTTGACGAACATGGTATTTAGCATTATAAGACCGTACGACTTGCACATGTTTAAGATATCTTCACCTGAAGAGTTCCTGGTGCCGTATCCCAGCCCTCCGTGGTAGTCTTCAACTTCATTTCCAGATTTGCTTGGATAAATTTTCAAAGTTTGCTATGATGAAACGGATTAAATCGCGAGCTTTCATTGACATTAAGGAAGCAATTATAGAATAACTTAACTTTTTCAAGAACACAAAAACCATTGTATGCGACAATGAGAAATCATTTTGTTCAGAAAGTCTTAAGTCATTACTTCGAGATCACTTTGAAGTAAATATTATTAACATACCACCCTTTCACAGTTCAACAAACGGTCAAGTGGAACGATTTCATAATACCCTATCTGAAATTGCAAAGTGTATTAAACTCGAACAAAACATATCTGATACCACTGAGCTCATTTTACTTGCCACAGTCAAGTACAATAGGATGATTCACTCGGTCTATCGGCCACTTGACGTTCTCCATTCCATTCCAAAAGATTTACCTGATGACATTAGGAGAACAATTTCAGAAAGCCAACAAACTCAGGCGAACTCGAATTTTCAAACCAGGCGAAAAGGTGTTTGTGCGAACAAATAAACGTATTGGTAATAAGCTTCAAAAAATGTTTATAGAAAAGGTTGTACAAAGAGATTTTGGACTTCAGTTCTTATAGATAACAGGAAAGTTCACAAGGCAAATCTTAGGTAGCTCTTTATTAACTATTTTCATTCAGATGTGCAATATATAGTTTCGCATTGGAATTAGAATTTAGAATTTAGAATTATTAACTCAGACATTTAAAGGTTTTGTTACTATCTAAAATACTAAAACAATTAAACAGTTGATTTGTAGAACTTAAGCTATCATATGAAAATATTGTTAATAGTGTTTAAATTTTGAATTTTTTGAACTTGTTAACTATTTTTTAAGAAATTAAATATTTGTTGCTTCATTTACTTTTTACTTATATTATGTGAATTATTTTCATATTGTTAACATTTGTTGAAATCGAAAACATTATCGCAAAAACTATGCATATGTATGACATAGATACACGTTAATGTTGAGATGAAGCCGGGGACGATTTCGCTTAAGAGGGGTAGCAGTTATGGAACATTACCCATTAACACCAAGCTGCTCACCGCATCAGCTGTAATGCTGATAAGCTTGCATCGACACCGTTTGGCGCGAGAGCCGTGATTACTTCTCAGTCAGTCGACCGAAGAGTAAGTTGTGCGGATTCAGACAGACCAATTGTAAAAATTCCTCATAGAGGAACCTTTCGAGAAATAAAGTTTTGTTATAAAATCGATAGTGTCTGATTTCGTTAATTTACATACATACATACAAACATTGCAGGTTCTTGTGTTTATTCATATGTTTTTTATTTGCTTGTCCTCCTTTTGATTTTTCATACCTACCCTTATTTTTCAATTGGTTGCCTTGAATCCGGATCAATTTGGTTTCCAACACACACACATGTACTTAAGTGAAATTTGTCCGAAGTGGATGAAGGGTGAGTCAGTAAATGTACTTTGTGAAAAATATAATTCTCACAAGTCAACAATAAGTCGAATAAAAGCAAAGATAAGCGCTCTTAGACAACTTGTGGGTACAGCTGAATCTGGACGAAGAAAACACATTATACCTAAGGCTTCTGAATACCCACAATTGCTTAACAAAATAAGGAAAAAATCATAATTTAATGCTAGCAACGGATGGATTTAAATAACGACATGGTATTCGCAAGGTAAAAATTTGTGGTAAAAAGTTATCCAACCAATGTTGAACTTGTTGAACCATTCATAATAAAATTTCGACAAAAAATTAAGGAGCTTAAGTTGACTGTAGGTCAAATTTATAATGCGGACGAACCTGAATTGTTTTACAGGATTTGATCAAGACAGCATGGAGGCATTTGGAGGCCCCCTAGGACCAGAGGCCTGTTAATCTTGCCAAATAATCCATTGGGTTAGTCATGGACTATATCGGCACAAGCTTCAAAGACATCACCGTGAAGACCATGAGCAAGCTCTTCGGACTCAAGGATAACAAAGTCCCATTGCTTTCTGACAAATCCTTCTATACCGTGCAGGGGCATGATATGGGCCGCCGCGCTCCCCGCTAACATCACCCATTAACATTGGCCTATACTGGTTTAACTGCAGAAATTATATCTTGCCTATGGGAAGCATTGAATACAATCTTAAACTACTCCAGATTGATCAACATACAATATTCAGTGCGCAGCAATCATGTTTAAAAAGACCAAAAATTGACTGGATTGGGGTCACTCCGAAAGTGTTGACATTGTCAACGGAAATTGGAAAATCTGAAACAGACTTAGTTCTTCTCTTCAACACAAACACGTTCCAGATCTGAACTTATTCTAGGGAATAGTGGAAAAACAAAGAAAAGATTCATTGTAGTCTACACTAACGGGTCAAAAATGTTGATGCCACTCTTCAGAGAACTACCAAATTTGGGTGGAAAGAGAATTCTACGTTCTAGGGCGGTCAGCTCTGTTCTATTTGTATTATACGTTGCAGCAACGTTGGCAGAAGCCCTCGGAAACAAAGCAACTTTACAGTATACCGACCATGTGCGGTGGGACAATAGGTCGTCACTGGACGATATCGGCTGAAGCCGCATTTGTTATTATTCGAATGATCCCCATTGATATCATCGATTAATGCAGGGCTCTGCAAACTGAATCTGAAACATTAGCAAGAATCAAGGAGGAAGAAAGGTCACACCCAACGGCTCTGTGGCAAACTCGCTGAAATAATACACCATGAAGAACAGACGGACTCACACCCTGTTTCCATAAATTTGTGTGTGGGTAAACCGAAGGCAAGGAAACGGCAACTACCACTTAACATAGTTCCTTCCTAACCACCAATGCTTTCGCAAATATCGAAGCCGATAACTCCCCTTCCCAGAAATTTGAGGCACGCGTTCTTCGACTTTAGAAGATTCGCGGAATGCCAAGACGGAAGAACACTTAAAGTAGGTTAAACTACGGAGAGTGGCTAAAGTGTGCAAGATGTAGTTTAGAATGTCTACGCATGCCTGGAAGAAACCAGTAGGCTATGCGAATTGTTAATGTCAATGACAGAGATGCAAAATATTTAGTTCGCAAATCGGGTCCATTTCAAAAATTTTCAACTGTGAAGCTAAAAGTTGTGTTTTCCTAGCGCATGTCATATTGTAGTCCTTCAATTTCAATTGACTTGGTTCTTTGGTAGGTTCGCTTTATGCTTTGATTTTGATAATCCAACATGAGGTGTCATTTTAAGTCAATAGAAAACACAGGTTAGTAAAGGAATATAATACTTACGAATCGAATAGACAAATCCATATTATTTCTCAATATAGCTACATTTTTTCATTCAGTTCAACAACAGTGCGAAATATAAAATTACACTTCTTATTGGATGAATTTTAATCTGATTTGTGACGGTAGCATGCCATCCCTATGACTGTTCAAGTTCCTGTCATCGGTATTCCTACAGGTTGCTTGGTTGTGTATCCCCAGATGAACGTACTTATGTATTCGTGTAAGCTTCTAACCGAAAAATAATATGATGAGGTTCGGCGCATGGCTCTTAATATATATTTTTTTCCTTTAAATCATCTACTTTCAGATGAAGTTTATCTATTTTTTGAGGACAAAAATAAACAATAAACAAGAAAACGCCTTCGCATCATCAACATAAATTTCCCGCACCACGCGAAACAACTTAAAATTCTATCAGCCAATATCGTAATAAAGCCCTTGCACCGTGGAACATAAGTTAATCATCCAACCACACCATCGCCACTCGCAGGAATGACTTTATTACAAGCAGAGCTTCTGTATTCGTTATCTATAACCGAAATTCATTTACAACCCCCTTACCGCTGTGTTGGTGCTACTTCCTTTTGGATTTTATTTCAGCGATTTATACCCGCCTTTCCACCAAACCCACTCCACCCGCTCTCGACTGACTTTGCTGGAAGGATAATAAACAAGAAGAGGAATCTCACCTTCATCCTTCATCCTCTCCGCACCGCGTTGATAACCACAAAATCGGAATTCATTCCTTGAAAATTCAAAAGGATGCTATACCCGCCCACATCCGCCCCCCGCTCATCCTGCACTTCCTTCGCATTTTATTCATTTTCTTTGAGTTCATTTTCTTATCACTTATCATATTTTTGTTTCCTTTCATCGAATGACGCAAAATCAATTCCCACGAATCAATTGGACTTTGAATACTCGCCCCCTACATACTTGCGGGGAGGAATATGACCACATACCATACCTATGGAGGGACGCCCTATGGGTAGCTATGAATGAATCTAAATTATGACATTGTTTTCGTTGCTTATTGGTTTCTCTTTAGGGCCAGCTAGAGTCAGGACGAATAAAGTGCTTGAAATGAAAATAATGTCCTGTGACCTTCGATCACGATAGCGGCAAACGAACGCACAGAAAAGCACCACGCCAGATAAGGAGCTGAATAGTCCTTATAAAGGAACGCAATTGCTGATGGTCACCAGCACAAAACTTTATGACTTCTCACCACTATGTACTCGTATTTTTCGATGAGATTCCGACATTCTTCTGTCGCGCCGTCAGGACATTTATTTTCTATTTTCCTTACATTTCGTTTAGTTAGTGTTTTTCTTATTCTATTACTTTTTTCTTACGTTTGGTTTTTCTTTTTATCTCCGGATGTGAAGCGATAAGACATCGCAACACTTGGCATCGCACACACTACTCTTGCTCTTGCCGAAGTTGCTATTGGCCTTCGAGGGGTGAGTCCTGCGAACACTTCGACTAGGTTTCTCATATCGTGCGGCAACTATGAGAAAAATGATTTTTAATGGGGTGGAAAATTGAATGGGAGCGATGATGAGCAAATAAAGAAGCTCATTGTTATAAATTTTTATCAAGATTCACTTTTTCCTCCTTTTTTCGTCCTTTTTGCTCGATATGGATTTTTTTTTCTTTCTCCTGCCAACTTCTTTGGTTCGACTCATTTGAACCCCAAGTGTTCGGAGAAATGTTTGCGGGTACTGGCATGAATGGCAATGTAATCGGGGTGTAGTGCAGGGTAGTCGGGTGGACTGTTGTTGACCTTCGATACGAAAACAGTTCACAAGGGTTGTGGGCTGAAATTGAAAGTGTAGTTTTGGCTGTTATCTTGATATGTTATTTGACAGCAGACGTACACATTGGCTGAAGAGCAAATAAGGTCCTTTGTCTCGGGGTTGTTGTGCTCTGCATTCAGGGTGATCAGATATGGGCCTGAAGCAAGGAGGGCAGGTTTTCTGCTTCTGCTCTTTTGTTGCGTCAATAGATCAAGCAAAACTAATTGAATTATTTCACGCTTTGGTGGAAATTAAGGGGATGTACTGGTTGCAGTGCTAGATTTTCGGTGACATAGGGGTGGGAAGTGGTAATGAGATGACGAGGGGAGATGTCTGGTGATTGGTTATCAGTTTATGGTAACACTATATTGGCCACAAGTAGTAATAAGTTTTATGACTTACCTAGCTATGGACTGCATAGAAATAATCTTAATGAAGCTGACGTTAGCTTTGCCATCTTTTCTTGCCAACTATTTAAACGACGGCTTTTATATGGTCAGGAAAAGTCAATTCGATTGGCGCTTTTTCTCGAATTTGTGTACAATGAAAATTCAGTACTTAGTAACTCTTTACAGCTTGCTGCAGAAATAGAGAATTGGCGATCTGCGAATAATGGTTCCACCACATTCAATGATGAAAATCTTGCGAATGGCATTGTCGCCAATGACCGAATTTCGAACGTTTTACTTGTGAAAAGTGATGAATTCCTGTGCATCCTGGACTCATTTAAAAATAAAACCTCATCGGGAATAGATGGTACCCCCAATTGAAGCAGCAGATATTCTCACCAAACTGTTTAACACTGATGATTCACCCTATCCCAAACGGGAAAAGTAGTAAACAGACCTTTGTTGCTCTGTGTAATAACACCTTTGAAAACGAATTCAGTAGTTAGTACCCGGGGGAGTAAATTACGCTAAGGAAATCGCTTGTCCTTAAATCACTTAAATCAAATACAAACTCAACGTGACCAACGGCTCGATTTTTTTTTCTTGAAGTTTTCTAAAATATCTACTTGAGCTTGACGTCAAAAAGAAACGCAAACCACAACTGTTAATCTTGTCAAATAACCCATTGGGTTAGTCATGGACTATATCGGCACAAACTTCAAAGACATCACCGTGAAGACCATGAGCAAGCTCTTCGAACTCAAGGATAACAAAGTCCCATTGCTTTCTGACAAATCCTTCTATACCGTGTAAGGGCATGATATGGGCCGCCGCGCTCCCCGCTAACGTCACCCATTAACATTTGCCTATACTGGTTTAACTGCAGAAATTATATCTTGCCTATGGGAAGCAATCAAACAATCTTAAACTGCTCCAAATTGATCAACATACAAATTCAGTGCGCAGCAATCATGTTTAAAGAGATCAAAAATTGGCTGGTGAGGCTCACTCCGAAAGTGTTGACATTGTCAACGGAAATTGGAAAATCTGAAACAGACTTAGTTCTTCTCTTCAACACAAACACGTTCCGGATCTGAACCTATTCTAGGGAAGAGTGAAAAACAAAGAAAAGATTCATTATGTAGTCTACACTAACGGGTCAAAAATGTTGATGCCACAGACGGCACTCTTCAGAGAACTACCAAATTTGGGTGGAAAGAGAATTATACGTTCTAGGGCGGTCAGCTCTGTTCTATTTGTATTATACGTTGCAGCAACGTTGGCAGAAGCCCTCGGAAACAAAGCAACTTTACAGTATACCGACCATGTGCGGTGGGACAATAGGTCGTCACTGGACGATATCGGCTGAAGCCGCATTTGTTATTATTCGAATGATCCCCATTGATATCGTCGATTACTGCAGGGCTCTGCAAACTGAATCTGAAACATTAGCAAGAATCAAGGAGGAAGAAAGGTCACACCCAACGGCTCTGTGGCAAACTCGCTGAAATAATACACCATAAAGAACTGACGGACTCACACCCTGTTTCCATAAATTTGTGTGTGGGTAAACCGAAGGCAAGGAAACGGCAACTACCACTTAACATAGTTCCTTCCTAACCACCAATGCTTTCGCAAATATCGAAGCGTTCTTCGACTTTACTCTTAACTTACTCTTAACTCTTTACAGCTTGCTGCAGAAATAGAGAATTGGCGATCTGCGAATAATGGTTCCACCACATTCAATGATGAAAATCTTGCGAATGGCATTGTCGCCAATGACCGAATTTCGAACGTTTTACTTGTGAAAAGTGATGAATTCCTGTGCATCCTGGACTCATTTAAAAATAAAACCTCATCGGGAATAGATGGTACCCCCAATTGAAGCAGCAGATATTCTCACCAAACTGTTTAACACTGATGATTCACCCTATCCCAAACGGGAAAAGTAGTAAACAGACCTTTGATCAAATGGGTTGTGGAAAAGAAAATAATTCCGGACAACCAGTTTGGTTTTAAAACGGGGCATGATACTATTCACGCTGCGTTTGGTTTCCGACGTTAGTGGAGTATGGAAAAAAAATGGTTAGAAAGTTCTAAAAGTTCCCACGGCTAGGCATACCAAATCACCTTCTGCACATGATTTACGTAATGACTGGGGGAAAGAACTTTGTTATTGAATGTGGCAACGTCAATTCGAGCAATACTTTTGACATTGAAAACGGTTTACAACAGAGAGCAGTTAAATCTCTGATACTGCTTAAGCGATCAGCGATCAGTCATTCATTGGCGTATGCAGATGATTTAATAGCCTACAGATGAGGTCAACAAATTTAGGTCACCAATATAATGATGCAGTGTGACTTCGATCATATTAGAATGGACAAAACGCCAAAGTCCCAGTTCATTGAGTATAACCCTAATAATATCTTGTACGGCGGAGCATGCCAGCGAAAAAATTAACAATTTTCTTGTTAAAATGACCCGAAAGCATATCGCAAGGGCTCGACTAACGACAATAACCTGATCACTCACTTTACACTCTTGTAAAATGATTTATCTTTCGCCTCAAAACGCCCTTCAGTTTCGGCAGTCAGTTCTTTATCAGACCTTAATCTCCCTCCTTGGAGCATTTGTTTTAAATTTGTAAGCAGGTAGTAGTCTATAGTATGGATAAGGAAGCAATTCTGCCATTGTTGCGATCGACTTGGGCTACGAGGCATTGCATTGGTGAAAGAGTACTTTTTTTGTTCGTTTGGGGAAATGTTGTCTTCCAAACACGTCACTAAAGCCATATAATATTCGCTATTGAAGGTTTTTCTGCTCGATTTCCCTAAAGCTTTTGATGCAGTCAACCATTCCATTCTTTGCTCAAAACTTAGAAGAGAGTAAAATTTTTCAATATGATCCACGAAGCTGTTATGTTCCTACTTAAAACGAAGACAGCAGAGGGTTGCAATAAGCGATTGACGCTTGTCTTTTTTACCTCTTTTTTGCCTGTAAAGTGCGGGGTTACGCAAGGATCGATCCTTGGCCCACTACTATTCTCCATGTATGTCAATGAGCTTCCCAGAGTGATCAACCATTGCTCAATCATGTGTTTGCTGATAAAATTAGCAGAGTACGTTGATTCCACCAAAAATCGTGGCCTGATCTTTAAGGGGACATGACACCTACAAAACTTTTTTTTTGAGGTAAAAAAGTTATACAAACAAATTTTTTTAGGTTTTTTTTAATCACATACATATGTATATGGCTACTGGAATTAAAAAAAAAAAACATCAAAAAATCATTGCCGGCGTGATTGCGGCTCAATGTAACATCTAAAATAAAGAAAATGGGTTTTAATCGGCATCGAAACCGCCAGAGAATTAACTAGAAGAAAAAAAATTTGGTCAAAAAATAACAAAATGGCGGCCTTTTTTTTCGAAAATGTTTGGGCCAAAATCGGCCAAAAACTCGAAAATTATATTACCGATCTTTCTGTTTCTAGCTCATTCCCAGCATTAACAAGTTTAAAACAACATATTAAAAGTTCAGTACGATCGGTCGAATAGTTTTTACTTTATCACGCCCGCAAACTTGCAAAACGTGGTTTCGAGAAAAACGAGTTTAAAGTATTTTAACGTATACATATAAATAAGGTTTTGACGAGATGTGCCTAAAACGCTCGGTAGATATTTTAGAAGCAAAATTTCAGGTTTATATTATTAAAAACGTATTTTTCAATATTTTTTAAACAAGAAATAGACATAAAAAAAATTTAATTTTTTTGAAAATTTGAAGATGTCATGTTCCCTTAATTGTATTCTTACACACGGAAACGCCACTATTGGTAAGGTGTATGGTGGATTCGTGCTCTTTGTTTCACCCAATACGATATGCCCACTCGGATAAAACTCTTATTGGCGAAAACTCTTCTTCTTCCAACAATGTTGTATTGATGTGAACTATTCTGTAGCCCAGATTATGATTCAAGAAGAAAGTTAAACGTAGCTTACAATAATATCGTTTTGTTTTTAATCTAAGCAGACATGATCACGTTTCCTCACACTCGAAACAGGTCATTATGTCTTTTACACAATATCATGCAAACTAAAAAGCCTGACTATTTGTATAAAAAGCTATACTTTATACAATGAGATAGATCGTGTATGTTCTTACAATACACTATATGTAAGATTGTCATATAATTTGGACAAGTAATGTTTGAAGGTTGGTACTTCCTATAAATCATATGGATTTCTATATGATTTTTGTAATACTATCTACGAGTAAATACCCGTGGTGGAAATTAAAATGCAAGTTTTTAAAAAAGTTTTATTTTTATTTTTGAACGTAATCTCCTTTTAGGCCAATGCACTTCTTCCTTCGTTTTACCCACTTCATTAACCCCTCCAAAAAATATGACTTCTCAAACTCATTGAAATAAGCCTCTCCCTCGATGATAACCTCCCCGTTTGAGCTGAAGTTTTTTTTTTTGCCTGAGGCATGGTTTCATGGTGCGAAACAAAAAGAAATCGCAGGGTGCGAATTCGTAGCAAAAATTCTTGATGAATGTGCTGGTGCATTATCGTGGTAAAACAACACTTTTTTCTTAGCCAAATGCGGTCCAATAATTCATTGTAGTACTGCCCCATGATTGTTCTTTCTTTTTCCTAAAAGTCCATGAGGATTATTCCCTTCGAGTCCCAAAAAATTGTCATAGTCACAATTTTTTTTCCAGCCGTTGGGACCGTCCTTGCCTTCTTCGGAGTAGATTCACCATTTTTGGTCTCTGGCGTATAATAATGTATTCAGATTTCATCCATGGTGACGACCCGGCGCAAAAACTCCTGAGAACCTTGATTGAAGAGGTCCAAGTACTGCTTCGACATTGTCAGTCTTATCCGCTTGTAGTCCATTGTCAGCAATCGCGGCACCCATCGGACCGACAGCTTTCTTAAGTGTAATTTGTCACGTAAAATATTGATTATCGCTTCATACGATATGCCTAAAACCTCTGCTACTTCACGCATTTTTGTTCGTCGATCAGCGAGAATAAATTCGTGGACTTTTACGCGATTTCTTCAGTAATCACATCTACTGGACGCTGCTTCAATTTTCAATTTCAAATTCATTTTTACAAAAATGCTTAAAACTAGCTTAATTATCCTTACAAATTTAAATATCTTACTGGCCCTAGACGGACATTCTAAAACAAACATTAAATTTAAACCTACGTCTTTCGACAACTATATACATATGTATACAATTACAATTAACTAATTATAACTAACTTAAGTTTGGTGCCCATCATCAAAAACAAATGTACGACCACGTTTAAATTCTATAAACCAATATCTAGCGGCTGTCAATGATGATCTATGTCTCCATGATCTATTTCTCCTTAGATAGCATCCAACTTGGTTTTTATTTTTTCACATTTCATTCCATCCAAAAATAAAAAGCGAATCACAGATCGATATTGCTCTTTTTAAATTTTATCGAAAAAATCAAAAGGGGTGCAACAAAAAAAACGAACCTGTGAATCAGTCTAAAATGTTGTATGATGTCGTTTGACACGTAACGGTACAAGACAGTAATACCAAATTCCCTCAGCAAGGCCATCTGTTTTCAAACACTAAGTACCTGTATTGCAGCAGGGCTTATGCTAAAAAAAAAAAACTACGAGATAAAGTGTTCCATCGATTCGACCAAAATAAATGTACTCTCCAAGGTTGCCATCGTGTCCTTCGTGAAAGTAGAAATAAACGATCTTCAGCCTATAAGGTCTAGCTCTAGAATGCCCGACCATTACAATTGAAAAAAAAATATTGATAGATAGCCAAATTGCGAGCAAGATTTATGCAAAAACTTATACAAAAAAATCTAGTCTAACTGAGCTCGATGACTCTTCAACAAGAGTATCTTCAAACACAATATAATGAAAAGAACTGAAACTTTATAAGCCGACGGGTTCGCCTTCGAATCAGGGTTAGCACGTGAAGCATTGTTAACGATTGACCTCAACTATGTATACGAGTAATACTTGCTTTAGGATATACGTGTTTGAGCTTACTATTGTCCTTGACTACATTTTCAAAAGCAACTTTATGAGCGGGCTTGTTCACTTGATACAAATCTACTGCTATATCACTCCGAATGTTCTCTTTATTTTGATTGTCCTTACAGCACACGGGATACTCAGTGAGCAGCCATCAAAACATCAATGTTGGGACATTTGGACTCGGATCTGCGGACGGATCATTTTTCGTTTAGAGTGTCGACTAATTGGTTGTTAACGTATAATTAGAGGCAAATTTAGACGAATGGTCTCAAGTTTCAGGGAAAAGGTTGAATGGTTAATCCAGATCAAAAAATGTCAGCCACGTATACTCATGCTGCACGACATGACAGGGATGAAGGATAGGCTCATCGACAAAACCTAAATGCAATGCCTCATCTAAGCTGAAAAGATGATAACTTGTCTTAGCAAAATTGCTTCTTAATTCTCTTAAGTAATATTCATTAAAACAGATCAAGTGGGCTATATCTTAACGTATGCAGCGATTTTTATGACATGGGAAAGGCAAACCCCCAACTCCTTAAGATGTAAGTCGAAAGGGCAACGCAACAAGGTAAGAGCTGCTACTCAAACTGTTGTAAAAGTCATCCTATCCAAAGCCTGAAATTTCACTTCCTTCACCAGTTCTGCTTCTTTTGTCGTAAGCAACGATAGAGTTGGTATTCCATACTCACACTCTTGTGTTCTACAACATTTGAAAGCTAGGTGAAATATAGATAGACGGAGACACCAACTAATTGGCGTTTGGCTTTCACGGAATGTCCTGAGTAGAACTCTAAGGACATTCTGTTACTTTTCACATACCTAACTCCTACATTGTGTTGTAACTAAATAGTTAGAGACAAAAAGCTAAAAAAAATGATTTTATGACAAGCCAATCAAACACTAAACAGTTTGGTTATCAAGCTGCTTATTCATCATCAAACCTAACCAACCTTAGATGCAATCAGAGCTGCAATGAGGATATCAAGTTGAGGAATTTGAGTTTTCGAATCTATTAATCAAACCCTTAGTTACGAGAAGAAGTTAAAACGTATCCAAAACATTTAAAAAATCAACGACTCTTCATTTTCGTCTTCGTTTCTAGTCCCTATATTTATCTTCAATGGCAACCTAGTGGTCAGCTTTTTGCATAAGGTCCACCTTTACAATCTAAACTTTTCCATCATACCTGTTTTGCTCGAATTTGGGGAAAAAAATGTATGAGCTTTGGTGGGCTCTCGCCTCATTTTTCTCACTGTCCCTTAGCACTCGCATTCCTTCATGGAAACTGTGCAGTGGTCCATAATATGATTTCCATGACAACAAATGACAGCACTGGGAAGTCGAACTATTCCTTACGCCGTTGGGGAGGAAGCAAGAGGTCTGTCTTAATATTTCAGCGACTTTTTTTTTAAGTTTGGCACTTTGCCGAAAATGTATGCTTATGGAGACAAGGAGTCTCTTGTTCAATGAGCGTCGAGGCTGATGCCTCGAATGTAGGCCTTTCACTTTAAGGTTATCGACTCTGAGCGAACACTTTTTATGTGCGAAGACAATTAAGGTATATTTTATGTACCATATATCGATGAAAATGTTTCATGTAAGTGGTTTATGTGCTGTCATCTGAACCCGATGGTAAGGGGATCGTGTCGCGATAAAAAAAAAAAAACATAAATAAAAACGGATTTCGGAATTAAGAAGACAAATTCTTACCCATGCAGCTCTTTAAGGCTCATTTATGGTTGGCGCATTTAGCTGAAAGTCCTTGGGCACATCAATTCCCGATTCTATTCAAGTAAATACAATTTTTGTCTTGTTTCACAGTATCTTATTTAAACAATTTCCTTTTTATATACAAAAACATTATTTACAATAAACTATTCACTTAAGCTAAAATAAGAAAAAATGAAACAAAAAAAAAAAGACCCTGCGCGCCAAACGCGCAAGAATTTTGCTATTGCTGGGATCCGATTTAGCATCATTGTGCGCGGTGACGCGTGTAAAATGAATTGCAAAGTAAAACAACGTCCCGGTCGATTGTACTAAAAAATAATTCATGTTTTTAAGATCCGAAAGGACTAACGACGCATCCTCGACTTTGATATTTGCTTACATCTGGTTTGATATGTAACACTATCCACTAGACTCCATTAAGAGTAGAAATTACAACAACTTACAGGCTAAGCAGGGGTGAACAAATTTTGCTGCAGGTTGAAAACAGGCAGGGGCTAGTGTATTCACACGGCATGTTCGGCGGCACCGTACCGCAACGGAGTAGGTCATATAATGTTGGGCGGCGGTTGCGTCGGCAATGATAGGGTAGGTGATGCATTGGCCGATTTGATGCATCCGTAGGAGGAGATGCCGGTACCGTTGCTGCTGCTAGGTGGTGAGGGTGGTGTTTCGGGACTGATTAGGGGGGCGTAGCCAAAATAGTGTAGTGGATGGTATAGACTGCCGGCGTACATGGCTTGGAGGCGAGCTTGTAGGTCGAGCGCTAGTGTGGCGTCCAATGGATAACGGGCGGGTAGGAAATTTGGAACGCGTTGTGGCATGTTGAGGGTGAGTTCGAGAGGATTGCTGAAATTGTATTTTTGTTGCAGTTGCGTGACGGTATCCTTGGCTGATTGGTTTTGTTGTGGCACGGGCGATTTGGTTAAAGTTTTCGGCTTCCGTCGTGGACGGTATTTGTAGTCGGGATGTTCCTTCATGTGAAGCGCTCTGGAAAAAATAAGGAAAAATAAACATTTGTTAAATTCTTTTTCATAACATTTCTTGTTTCAAAAGCATATAGAGATTCAATTAGTATAAGGCTAGTTATATCTCAAAACCAAATAATGATATCGACTCCGACCTAACCTCATATGATATATGTATAATTCATCAGTGAATGCTTGACAATGTGAACAATAAAATAATACTGTGGAACGGTTTTCGTATTGCATACGGGCTTTGTTAAAAAAATAAGGTGACTAATTCTTTTTTTTTTCGAACAAGGTAATCCCCTACGATTCAATACAAGTGCGTATAAAAAAGTGCTTATCTGCCAATTTAATCAATCTGTAAGAAGTCTCAAAATTGCGTTTTACTGAGCCATTTAACTCAGCCGACCTTCTTTTGCACCCAACCGGAGTGGGGGATCTTATTTCTTATCTTTATTTTTCTCTTCCCTTTAAGGGTCCGCCAAATAAATTTTTTTTTTTGAAAATGCTATAAAAAAAACTACTGAATATTTTCTCAAATTTCTTTTTTTATTTGAAAGTACAATCCTTCCCGTTAATAATGGAAAATAATTTCATTCAAATGGCTGCCTCGGCTGGCCATGCAGTAGCCTACACGATCGGTCCAATTTTTAAGCACATTATCGATTGTGTGCAGCTGTATTTCACCAATGGCTTCACGAATATTGTCCTTTAAAGCGTCAATTGTCTCTGGCTTGTCGACGTAACACTTATCTTTGACGGCACCCCACAAATAATAGTCCAACGGTGTCAAATCGCAGCTCCGAGGTGGCCAAACGACATCAGCTCTGCGGCTGATAATGCGATCTTCAAAAACAGGGCGCAAAACATCGAGTGTAGCTTCGGCTGTGTGGCACGTAGCGCCGTCCTGTTGAAACCAAATGTTGCCAACATCCTCCTCTTCAATTTTTGTGAACAAAAATTCGTTCAACATGGCCCGATAACGATCGCCATTGACTGTAACGGCCACTCCTTGCTCATTTTCGAAGAAAAATGGCCCAATTATGCCTCTGGACCAAAATCCGCACCAAACAGTGGCTCGTTTTGGGTGCACCGGCTTTTCAATGTATGCGTGCGGGTTTTCTGTGCCCCAAATGCGACAATTTTGCTTGTTTACATACCCGCCAAGATCAAAATGAGCTTCATCTGAAAAGATGATTTTTTTGGCAAAATCGGCATCTTCTATAAGTCGATGGCAGGCCCACTTAGCGAAGCGTTGTTCAAGCGTATACACAACCATATTCGTTCAGCGGAAGGATAAAACTAATTATCTGTCAAATCAGACATGAGCTAAGTGTTACCATTCACGAAATAAGCACTACTTGAAAAAAAAAAACGTTAGATGGCGGACCCTTTATATATCGTGACTGACTTAGGGACTACTGAACAACTCCCAATTCTCGCAGCTTTTGTTCGAAATTCAAGTTTTGGGACAAATATTGCAGCTAAAAGTGAGTCTAAAAACGAAGGATCGGTGGTGAATCTCGTGGATTGGGAACAAATTAAGATATAAACTCCCGACACTTTCTATTCGATTAAATTTTGTAATGAAGAAATGACTATGTGTTTATCAGTTTCAAAACAACTGTAAACTGGAGCTGTAGGGCTTCTTAAATACATCGATTTGTAATCTTCAAGGATATCAAATAGAAAGTTGGGAGTTTTTCTAGACTGGCGGCACATAAATACGACAGTATTATTGCTTTTAATGAATTTTCTATTAGTAAAACTTGATCATACAGTGCTAAAAGCGTATCCAAGAAGGCTGTGAAGACATTGAAGATGACTAGTGCTCATGACTGCCTCTTTCGGTCTGAAACGAAATTTTTCAATTGCCGCGGGTAGATTTTGGCGGCCATGTTGTTTTGGTGACATCTGTCAAATTTGCTGTTTATCATTCAGTTACTGATGCTAAATCACCATGGCAAGTAAAAAGATTAAACAGCACGTTCAATTGATGAAACTTTATTATCCAAATGAGGGTTCGTTAGTGCAAACGTTGTAAATGAGGTGACCCTTCATAGTCGACTCTTCAGTATTTGGTGGCCAAACTTGAGACCACTGATTCGGTCAATCAGCCAACATCCGCACGTACACAAGATCGGCCGAAAACACAATCGCGGTCGGTGAAAGTATGCAGCAGAACCCGGTTTAGTCGATTCCTCGTCGTGCACATCAACTCGACAGACTTCAACTGACCCAGGAATTCAAAGTTCATGACCATAGACAACACCGTTTGTTCGCTGATTGGGCTTCGGAGCATTTGGAACAAGATTTTGGGCGAAAAATCAATGCATCCTCAGAAAGATACTATTTGCTGTGGATTTTGGGCCGGCGTCATTGGTCCGTAGTTTTTCCAAGACGACGTTAATGGCGAGCGCTACACAACGATGATAATCAATTTCTTATGGCCCAAATTAAATCATATGGACCTAGACGACATGTGGTTCCAGCAGGATGGCGCCACGTACCAGCGGAACGATTTTAGGGGAGGTCATTCGATTTGACCCCGCTAGACTTTTTCTTTTAGGGTTTCCTGAAATCGCAGGTCTACGCGAATAAACCACAATCGACCGAAGCCCTGAAGATGAAAATAACACAGACCATCGCTAAAATTCAGCCGAAAGAGTCATTGAAAATTGGACGACTCGGATCCGTGCCACAGTAAGCCGAGGCGGGCATTGGATCGACGTCATATTTCATACATAATGGCATACATGGGCCTTTCAAATAAAAAAAGAATTTTGTTTATACCTCAGCTAGTTTTATTCTATTTCAATATCTACCCGCCCTTATTGAAAAACCCTTTACTAATGATTTTGCACTACTCTGAACACACTTCGTTGCTTGCTTATAAATATTTAAAATAAAAAAAACCTACAAGTATAGGATTAGATTTTAAATCGTCCTCTTTCTGCTATAAATGTTCAGGGACAACCTAGTATGCATGACGATTTCTACTTTTCAAAGTGGGGCCCTGGCGTGATTTGGGGTAGACACATCGAAATCGACAGAAAAAACATCAAATGCAAGGGTCTTCTTGTGTAAAGAAACCTAATATTGAATGTGATTGTTGAGATCAATATATTGAGATATATTGTATTATTGTATTGTATTGTATACAATATATTGAGATCAATATTAAAGAAAGCCCAGAATATTTACAAATGCCGTTCACTAGCAAAGAAGACTAAAAACCTGGATCTTATTTTAGGCAAACCATCTCAATTCCCGACTTCCTAAGTGACCTCCGGCATTCAACGCAAAGAAGATCTGTATGTTTAAAGATCATACCAAATGTGACACTGAATATGAAACTTCATCGGGTTCATCTATATTATATGAAAGAAGATGACAACTATCGGGATGAATTGCATTAGAATCAGAACCCAATCTGTAGTCTATATATGAGCAATGTATTCGTTTTAAGCTGAATACTTTAAATATATAGGAATACATGAAGACTTGATGAGCTCCCTTGTGATCAGGTGGAAAAAAGAGGTTTATAGGTTCTTAATTATCATCTGGGATCCTTTCAGCGATAGTGGTAATTAAGAAGACTCTGTCGTGGCTTTAACATTATGTACATTAGGTATCCAACCATATGTGGGCTGCATTACGAGTATATTAAATTCCCTGAATCACCACGAATAAATATCGGAACACATGGACTCAACCCTAGACAATTTCACCAAAGTGACAAGCTATAGAGCCATTATATACACTCCTCCCGCATTTAAGCTGCTGCGTGTATTATGATGTCACGAATCGACTTCATAATGGTATTATGTGTGTTATGGGAGACAAACCTGACTAAGAACTGATTTAAGCCTGGTAAACAAAAAACAGGCTATTTACGAAATGATTGCCCTGTTCAATGGAAATGGGATGATTAAGCTAATCATTTCCATTAAATTTGGTTGTGACATTTTATTGCAATTGTCAAGCCTAATAGTAAATGTTTGACTTTTTAGTCTTTAAAAATTCATGGCACTATCAGATTAATGGATGAGTAACATACCAAGCCCTCCTTTACATTGTTTAGTTGATCTTACCTCTTACGCAACGACGCCCAAGGGATCACGACAGCGACAAGGAATGACGTGCCGATCAATCGATTCGACAATAATAATCAATTGTTAGTTTTTTGATTCTCTTTCAAATATTGTTAAGAAAATAAACGACTGAACAAATACGGATAACAACGGCAATTCAAAAAAATAAAAAAATAACTAAAAGAAGAATCCAACTGATAAGCACTCCTTTCGGTGACTAATCAAACAATAGCGCACCCAAGACCACAAGAAGAATGACCGTCTTTGTTCACACAAAACTTTTTTATATTTCCATTCGATTTTTGATTATTTCGAAAAAATTCACATGTGCGCCTTCCAGTCCGAGGTGTTTATGTAAACAACATCCATCAATAAGTCCTCTGAATAAAAGTATCTATAAAACAACACCCGCCAGATAACACAATCGTATGAAAAGGAAAAAAAACAAGGAAGCCGTCGACAATAGAACATTTGGTTGGATGGATAGTTGCGCTCTAGTATGCACACGTATAGGGAGATAAGGATAAGGACGAGTCAAGACGGATCTTATCCAGCGCAAATATTGACAATGTTCAGTTGGCCTAGGTGAGGGAATGAGGAAATGTATGATAGATCAAGAAATACCTAGACTAGGACAAGAGCACGTAGAATGTTGGGAAGATAAGAAAATTAACGCACCAGAGTGTCATCTAAAGGAAGTGCTTGACAGCACTTCACCTATCAACACTTGGTCGAGGCCGAGGTATAGGGGAATCTCTGATTTGCGGGAAGATGTTGGGGCTCTCAGATTTCGTGGGAATTTCGTAGCTTTTATTCTGGTACGCAAATCGCTTTATTTGCATAATTTTTCGTCATAGCTTAATTCTTTAAGATGTTTTCAACGTTTTTAACTCGAAAGATATGATTCAATGAAGCCCAAGTGTTCCGTTTATGTTGGCTTATGAATCGATTTGTTTATCATATCATATCATAAGATATAATATGTCAATATTGTAATCGTAAAATGGTCAACATGATACACTTACGTGATCAGTCGTTCAGTAGTAACCCTCTTTTAGCATGGTGGACGACTAGTGACTTTTATTTACCATATGTAGTAATAGGGGAAAGAAATTACGCAAGTTCTTTGCTTTTAAAAGAAAATTGTGTTGTTTGTCGAATAGAATTTGCATTGAATAAAAAATAAGTACAATTTTAGTAGACAAGTTATATAGTAAATGAAAGAAATGTTGGGGTGACCAGCAACTCAGACCCACAGGCTTCTGCTATCTGTCGGAGCACTCAGAAGCAAATGCTGTTGCATTGTACTGCCAGACAGACATAGTTTTTTATTGTATTTTCCCCGTTATGCGTAATGCGGAGAAAATTGATCAGGGGCTTCAGTGATGTAGAGCTAAGAGATTCGGCACACACTACGTCGACCCCAACGGTGCGCTACTGTGCTCGAGCGAAGGCAAGACAGTTGCAGATAAAGTATTCAGCTGTGTCATCCTCCTCGCAACATGCAGCACAAGTGGCGTCTCACTGAGACGCAGAGGCAGGGCACGCAGAGATGCCCTTATGATGCCCGCAAGTCTTCTGCAATCAATTGTTATTTTTATAGATAAGAAGACGGTTGCGGATGTTTTATAGGCATCAGGGCGTACATCCTGCATCCTGGATATTCCCTCTATCTACTATTGTGTGCATTAAAGACTTACAGCGGGTTCAGTACTAGAAACTATCCTTTTAGTCACTTTTAGCGATTTCATCAGATATCTGATTTTCTGGGATCCCAAAGTGACCTGGAATCCATACAAAACTTAGTGAATTTAGCCTTCCGAATTTGTTCGAAAGGTCTTGAGTTCATACATTTGAAGTTGGTTAAAAGGTTGGACACAGCTTTGGGTGCAGCCTGGCTGTCCACTGCAGGCGTATATGAATTATGATTTATATATGTATATATATGATTTTCCCTCTCAGCGTTACCTGAACAAAGCGATTATCTAACGATATAATTTGGATTTTTTGATTTCAGACGATCCAGCACCGAGTTATGAAGGGCACCGCAATTCAACTTTTTTCCAGAATAATTGCTTCCATTGCCATATTTTTTAATATTTCTCCATGAAAATTTTACACAATATTCTTCAAATGTCATACTATAATGTACCATTGGTTTTAATAAACAGATTTTAACTGTTTCATCAAAAAAAAAATCACAAAAATGTGCCTTTTTTTACACGAATTAATCCTATTCCTCCCTTCATCGGGCTATTACAACTTATTTGCAGCTCAAGCCGATTGGGAGCGGCACATGTCGGCCTTTGTTCTTGGGAAAAGGGGAACGTGGCCTTCCAGGTTGGGAGTTATGCTTAGAGGTAATATCTCTAGCACGGAAAAACTATTTATTCCGAAACAACCACAAGCCTCGGATGCGGATGGATACAAAGTTGACTTCCCAGTCTGCACCTGGAATGTGAGACCACAGGTTCCTTAACAGACCAGTTGCAGGCACTCAATTGAAACAAACTTTCAACTACAATAAAGCAAATATGACCGCACTCCTTGAAGTGGGATGGGAAGGACACGGCAAAAGACGGATGAGAAACTGCAACATCTACTTTACGCCCCAACCGACGAAAAGGACAATTGAAACAAAGATGACTTCTACAATCTCCCGGACAGAACCTATACCCATTGTCCCATCTACAATCCAAAAATAGTACTAGGAGATTTTAATGCGAAACTGGACACAGAAGACATACATATTTGAGTCGATCACGGGGAAGTATAGCCTACACAACATCACGTCCGAAAAGGTACACCGGCTCCTTGACTTCCTGACGAGGCGTAATCTCCTTCTAGCTAACACACGATTCGTGCATCTCAACATCCAACTGGCGGTCAACTGATCAATCGACCATCAACCAGATTGATCACCATGCGATCGACGCTAGTCACTCCTCCAGCATCCTAGATGTACGAACTTTCCGCGGAGCCAACATCGACTCCGATTATTACCTTGTTGTAGCCGAGATACGAATGAGGATATCAAGGACGCTATGGAGTCGAACAGGACAAAGAAAGTCTGACGTCGAAAAGCTACAATCACAGAAGACTGGTAGGACCTTTGCGGATCGAGTTTGTCATTCTCTCACAAAGACCGATGACACCAGCAACAGTGGCGGGATTACCAGCGTGCGATGAGAGACACTGCTTCTGACGTGTTCGATTTCAAACCGTTGCGTCGCCAGCTAGAAACCCGTGGTTTGATGAGCAATGCAAACAAACCCATGTAGCAAAGCAAACTGCCTATAAAGCCATGCTACATAAACGGACAAGAGCTGATCGTGATCTCTATGAGCCGAAAAGTAGGGAAGAGCACACGCTTTTCTGGAAGAAAAAAGGAGAGTACGAAAAGCTTGAGATAGAGGAGATGGAGAGATGCTACGTTTTACGATAAAGTAAAACGAACATGCCAGAGCAGAAGCCTTTAGGGATGGAGACGGACAACTAATAGTAGAATCACATTCGGTGCTAGGAATTTGAAAAAAATAGTTCTGTAGACTATATAACGGTGAGGATAGATTTGATCCCGCTATAAGGCAGAATAATCCATTCGAAGATGCAGGAGAATTCCGTCCATCCGACCTAGACGAAATTAAGCATGTAATATCGAAGCTTAAAACTAATAAAACCGCAGGCGAAGACGGCCTGTTTGCTAAGCAATTTAAAGTGGCTGGAGATGAGCTAATAGGGCGCATGCACCAAGTCAGGGAAAGCATACTCGACAAATGGAATCTCAGCATTGTTTGCCCAATCCATAAAAAAGGAAACCCCTATAACTGCGCCAATTATGGGGGAATAAGTCTCCTTAACATCGCCTATAAAATCTTCTCTGCTGTACAGGTAAATACAGGTAAATGAGGGAAATGAGGGAAAGACGAAGTATATGCTGTCATCTAAAAAAGACGCACAACACCGACGTCTTGGCCAGAACATCACAATTGGCACCTACAACTTCGAAGTGGTCAAGGATTTCGTCTACCTTGGCTCACTAGTGACCAGCGACAACAACACCAGCGCTAAGATCAAACGCAGAATAACTCTTGCCAACTGCTGCTTGCTTGGGCTCAAGAGGCAATTGAAATTGCACTATATAAAACATTTTTCATCCTGGTCCTCCTTTACGCCGCAGAGGCTTGAATCTTAACGAAAACGGATGACAATGCTCTTGGTCGCTTCGAGAGGAAAATTCCGCGTTCAATCTATGGTCCGTTTGTATAATCGGAGAGAGAAGGAGAAGATGCAACAACGTAATGTACAGGCTGCACAGTGACCTAGTACGGCCAAGTTCGACGTCTCCGGATCCAATGTCTAAGATGGCTAGGCTATGTAGAGCGAATGGACAACACAGCTCTGGCCCAAAGAGTCTTCGAATCCAAACTCGAGGGACGACGCAGCAGAGGACAACCGAATCTAGGGTGACGCAGACTGGTGGAAGGGGACCTTATCCATCTGGCAGTGCGGCACTGGAAACAACTGGCAAAATATCGTGCCAGCTAGAGAATCTTGTTGATTGAGGCCGAGGTTCACACCGGACTGTGGCGCCATCTTGGTAAGTAAATAAGTGGATAAGTAAACTTATCATTTCTAGAGTGAGATTCAGATCGTCCAAGAATCCCAATGTCGCCTATGATTGGGGGCAGTTATAAGAACTTGAAAAGGATCCTGTGTCCGGTATTGGTACGTATTGGTACGTATACGTACGTATTGGTACGTGAATCTCAGAAAACGGTGGCCATTACCTTTCCGGCCGATGGAACAGTCTTCGCCTTCTTTGGAGCACGGTCGACGGGTGAAGTCCACTGTTTCGACGGTTCCTTGGTCTCTGGTGTGTACCAGTGGAACCATGTTTCGCCGACTGTCACGAAACGACGCAGAAACTCCTTCGGATTGCGCTTAAACAGCGTCAAACATTGCTCTGAAGTGGTCTCACGGTTGCGC